>CM042690.1:525250279-526537273 GCA_023614405.1 Avena insularis
TGTGAATATTCTAGGCTTCCTGGGCTTGTATGGGATGTCAAAAGATACCCAGGCAGCATGGGAGGACCAACAACATCATAAAGGACGAGACAACAAGCATCCATGGCAGTTTCAAGGGCTTGCCAGCTATGCTCTTACCAAAGAAGAGAAGGAAATCTTTTTTGAAGTCCTTTTCAGTATCAAGGTCCCGTCTGGCTTCTCGTCGAATAAAAAGGAAATAGTAAATATGAAAGAGAAAAAATTTCAAAACCTAAAGTCTCATGACTGCCACATGCTTATGACGCATTTGCTTCCGGTTGCATTGAGGGGAATTCTATCAGAAAATGTTCGATTAGCCATTGTGAAGGTATGTGCATTCCTCAATGCAATTTCTCAGAAGGTAATCGATCAAGAAAGTCTATAAGGGTTACAAATTGATGTGGTCCAATGTCTGGTCAGCTTCGAGTTGTTGTTCCCGCCATCCTTCTTCAATATTATGACGCACCTCCTAGTTCACCTAGTCGAAGAGATTAGAATTATCGGTCCTGTGTTTCTACATAATATGTTCCCCTTCGAGAGGTTCATGAGAGTCTTAAAGAAATATGTTCATAATCGTGCTAGGCCAAAAGGAAGCATCTCCAAGGACTATGGAATAGAAGAGGTCATTTAGGTGTTGACTTTCTTCTTGACCTTAAGCCGATTGGTGTTCCTGAATCTCGGTATGAGGGGAGTGATATGTTGCTAACGTGTCTATAATTTTTTATGTTCCATTCTTGGTTTATATCAACTTTCTTATGTTTTGTCCACACTTTGGAGTACTTTTATACACTTTTTGGGACTAACCTATTAATAAGATGCCATAGTGCCGCTTACTGTTTTCTTACATTTTTTGGTTCCAGAAAAGCCAGAAAATGAATATTCTCGGAATTGGACCGGACAAAAGCCAAAGTCGATATTTTACCAGAAGACTCACGGAGACAGAAGACGAGACAGAGAGGGGCCAGGGGCTGGCCACACCATGTGGTGGCGCGGGCTAGCCCTGCCTGCTCCACCAGGTGGTGTGGGCCCCTGTTCCACCCATCGACCTTGCCTCTTCGCCTATAATTAGCCTCCTGATGCATAAACCCTAAATCGACAAGCCTCCAGCCACGAAAAGTTCCACAGCGCCGCCACCGCTGAAGGGGACAGAAAGTCTGTCCAAGACTCACGGACGGGGAATTGCTCCCGAAGCCATCTCCATCGATCTCCACCACCATCTCCATTGTCGTTGCTGATTCCCATGATGATGAGGGAGTAGTTCTTCCTCAAGTCTATGGGTTCTACCGGTAGATATGTGTTCATCTCTCTCTCTATGCATGATCATATTGTGATCATGAGCTTTGTTATCAAGTAGATCTACCTTGCTACTCAAGTGCTTTAGTAGATCTCTGCTCTCCCCATGTTGTTGAAAGTGACAGCGTGCACACCATGGTGGCAATTAGGCTAGAGATTACAAATACTTGTTATGAGTTATATTTGGAGTTGGATGTCTCTATGAAATTGTGGTGTTTGTTGGAACCATCTAGTGCTCAAGGTGATAGTGTGGGGTTATCTAGATGTGGAAAGCGAACTTTGAGGAGTGTTGTTATAGCCCTACCATGGATTAGAGTGTCCAACCGGAGAGTTGTTCAGAGTAGTATCATGAAGAGAAGATATTTATATGAGAGTGTTCACTAGTGAAAGTATGATCCCTATGCCTTGTTTCTAAGCATTAAAACACCGGTTGCAACTAGATCTGTTACATGTTTGCTTGCTGCCATCTTTATTTCAGTTTTCCTTTAGTCTCTTCCACGCCATCAAGCTATTTTCTGGCACCGTTGTCTTATATCCATACCACTTGTATTTCACTATCTCTTCACCAAACTAGTGCACCTATGCACCTGACAAGTGTATTGGGTGTGTTGGGGACACAAGAGACTTCTTGTATCTTGATTGCAGGATTGCTTGAGAGGAATACCTTTGACCAGTTCCTCCCTGAGTTCGATAAACCTTGGGTGATCCACTTAAGGGAAAACTTGGTGCTGTTCTACAAACCTCTGCACTTGGAGGCCGAACAACTGTCTACAAGAATAGAAATGCGTAGACATCGGGGAGGCTGACTAGAAAAGGAACCCTAGGAAGGAAATCAATGGTATGTAGGGACAACCATTCTTTCACTCAAGCACACTACACGGTTCTACACAATTCCACTGTGGTGGCTCCGTATATCGAGAAACACAAGAATATTCTACGCTCCGAAAACCCGGGGAAGCCTGACTCCTTGATTAAAGGGGAACACGAGAAGAATTTCGGCAGTTGGTTGCAGACACATCTCATGAATAACACCACTATTGGAGATCGGTTGTACTCGTTGGCCAGGTTACCATCTTCGACTATATGTACTTTCCAAGGGTACAAGATAAATGGGAATACATTTTACATGATTGCCCAAGATAAAAAGAGCATCAACCAAAACAGTGGTATCCGCTTTGATGCAACAGATGACAATAGGCAGAAGGACACATATTATGGGTACATAGAGGAGATATGGGAACTTGACTATGGACAGAAGGTCCCTTTGTTTCGGTGCAAATGGGTCAAGCTGACAGGAGGCGGGGTACATGTAGACCAAAAGTACGGCATGACAACAGTGGATCTCAACAATCTTGCATACATGGATGAACCATTCGTCCTACCTAACGATGTGGCTCAGGTTTTCTATGTGAAGGACATGTCTACCAGACCGAGAAAAAGGAAAGATAAGAAAAAGAATACAGAATACGATGAGCCAAAGTGCCACATAGTTCTTTCAGGGAAAAGAAACATCGTGGGAGTGGATGACAAGACATACATGTCAGAAGATTACAATAAGTTTCATGAAATTCCGTCATTCAAAGTGAAAACTGACCCAAGCATCCTGTTAAATGATGAAGATTCTCCATGGCTATGGTGCAGAAGAAAACCACAACACTAGATGTTGGTGATGTGTAATAATGTATTAAACCTTTTATTTGAGACATGAATCTATGTAATGTATTAAACCTTTTATTTCAGACATAAAGGCCCCCCTTTCATGTAATACATCTTGCTCAATCAAACTGGACATCGATGACCAGGTTCTGAGCCGCAGGAGGTGGTCACCCAAAGAGAAGGAACCATCACAAGAGCATTGCCTGGGTGAGGTCCTGGAAGATGCTGCCAGGTATTGGAAAATTTGACCTCCAACACATACATATAGCGGCGGACGTGCTCGTCCTCCTCCCTGACACGCCTCCGTACCACCTCCTCGGGGGCCGGCTCCCTCTACACCGCTCATGGACCATGTGACCGCCACTAAAGAAGCTCCGGGTTGACGACGGGACCAGGATTCCTCACCAGGCTACGCGTCCCGGAAGGTAGAAACTCCCATTGCCAGCCCAGCGGAGCCCAGTCTCGGACATGCCCGATGGAGCCCAATACTCCGCCGTCGTTGCCGCCGAGTCGTGGACGAACACGCAGGGGCATCCTAAAGTAGGCGGCGGGAAATGTGTGGATGTGTGGCAAGGAATGTGTGGATGTGTGGTGTTCATGATGGTCGCGACCTATATATAGAGGGAAAGAGCGGGAAAACGTGGCGGGAGAACATGGCGGGAAAACATGGCGGGAAAATGTGGAAAACATGGCGAGAAAACATGGCAGGAAATATGTTTAGGCCCGGTTGGTGTTTCCAACCGGGACTAAAGATTCATCTTTAGTCCCGGTTGAAGAAACCAACCGGGACTTAAGGGGTGAGTGTCGACACTATGACAGGGGTGAGTGTCGACATTATGTCGTGAGTGTCGACACTATGTTGTGCTATAAAAATCTATAAATAGGCATCCCTGTGAAGTTATCAACTGCAAACAAGATGGTGTGAAAGAGCAGGGACAACACACTACGGCCGGCTTCAGGGAGATGCCTAAGGATCCAGTCCTCAGGCATCTCTCTAAAGCTGGCCATAGAGGCACTCCCTAATATGTGAAATTAGTTAGCTCCCCGACATATTGATCTAGCTAGAGAAGTTATGAACTACAAGAGTAGGGACAACACTATGGCCAACTTGAGGGAGATGCCGCCGGAGCCTAGTCCTCCGGCATCTCCAACAAGTTGGCCATAGATGTACTCCCTAATATGTGAAATTAGTTAGGAAACGATCCATTAGTCCCGGTTTCTAACTAAGACTACGGAAGAAGTTGGCACAAGAATAGAACAACATCTTCATAGTTCGGGAAAGTTGTAGAGAGACCAACACAAGTAGGAAATGATCCATTAGTCCTGGTTTCTAACTAGGACTACAGAATCGGGACTAAAGTCCCGCCGGTCCAGCCACAAACCGAGACTAACACTCAAGACATTTATTATTATTAAAAAACTAGGACTAAGAAATCGGGACTAAAGGCCCCCTTTAGTCATACTCATATCTAGCCCTATAGTACACAGCTTCAGGGTCGTCTTCATCTTCATCATCATCATCGTCATCGTCGTCGCTAGGCGCACGCGGCTGGATCCTAAGCCCAGCCATGGCATATTCCAGGGGTACCTCCCACTCCGGCCTCGGATGCACGACGCGCGAGGGAGGAGGCTCTTGTATGACGCTGCATAGCCCATGACCTTCACCATCCCCACCCTTCTTGTGGCTCTGTGGAGGGTCAAAGTGCGGGCACCGCAGGCGATGATGATCTCCCTGGGCGATGTAGCGCATGGCACCGACGATAGTCCGGTTTGCCCACCACAGGCGGCGACCAACCTCGTTGTGGTTCAACGGGGGCGGGTCATCACCCTCGTACCTGGCGACCTCCCTTTCCTGCCAGTTAGTGAAGAAGGCATTCCAGGTGTCATAGTTGTCGGGATCCCAATAGGGATCCATCCGCTGCTCCGGTGTGAGCTCGAGGTAGAAGTGGTTCGTGATGGCCGCCTGGCGAGCGGAACCTTGAGGCACAGGAGGGACAGGAACTCCTCTAGCACTCAGCATCCAAATGGCACAAGTGGTAGCCAAGGCATGGGTAGCTGGAGGCCCACAGCGCCTCAGTCTCCTCGAGGGTCAGAATGGCCTAGTATGCCGTGTCCATTGTTGTGAGAGGGGAAGATGTGGATGTGTGGATGGCCATGGTGGCCGGCCTAGATATAGAGGGAAAAGCAGGAAAATATGGCGGGAAGCGGAGGGAACTGGTGGGAAAGGCGGGAAAATATGGCGGGAAGCGGAGGGAACTGGCGAGAAAGGCGGGAAAATATGGCGGGAAGCGGAGGGAACTGGCGGGAAAGGCGGGAAAATGTGTAGGGAAGCAGAGGGAACTGGCGGGACAGGCGGGAAAATATGGCGGGAAGCGGAGGGAACCGGTATTAAAGGCCCCCAAAATATAATAGTTAAACCCAAAACCCTAAACCCTAACCCCTAAACCCTAAACCCAAAACTCTAAACCCTAAACCCCAAACTCTAAACCCTAACCCTAACCCCTAAACCCTAAACCCGAATCCCTAAACCCTAAACCCGAAACCATAAACTGTAAACCCTAAAATATTGTAAAATTTATCCAATTTAATAATATTGTATGCAATATAAGGCGGGAAACAAAGTTTGTAGTAAAAAATTTAAAAAAGGGCCTTTAGTCCCGGGTGGTGGCATGGCTCGGGACTAAAGGGTGCTGTTTGGCGCGCACCCCGTGGGCGGTGCCAAAAAGTCTTTAGTCTCGGGGCAAGCAATGGGCCGAGACTAAAGGTCATACCTTTAGTCCCGGTTCGGGGCTCTTTAGTCCCGGTGCGAGCCACGGACCGGAACTAAAGGTTCATCCACTTAAAATACGCAGTGTTTCGCTCCCTAATCTCCATCTCCACACTCTCTGCAACAGGACGCATGCGAGGACGACGACATTGACGCTGGTAGGCTGCCAAAATTTGGACCACCAACTCGCTGCTGGTCCGTGCAGCCGCGCTGCCGCCTCTCCAGACGCTTCACCACCACCTCTCCATACGCGCACGTTCGTCCCGTCGCTGGGAGGTAATAACTCCCTCCTCCCACCGCGCGCCATGCCTCTAGCTCTGTCCCTGGCCCTGGCGAGCCCGGCGGCACCCCCGATCGTGCGTGCTGCCTCTCTCCATCCCCGCCGGCCCCGGTCGGCGAGCCCGGGCAGCACCCCCCCGGCCCGACCACTTTTTTAAAATTTCTTGTATTTTTTATATGTTAAGAATTATTACTAGTATATATATTTTTCGTATATTTTTTATATGTTAATAATTATTACTAGTATATAGATATAGTGTATATATATATATGTTTGTGTATAGTAATAGAGTATATAGATATAGTATATATATATATATGTTTTTTATTTCTTGTATCTTTTTTATATGTTAATAATTATTACTAGTATATAGATATAGTATATATATATGTTTGTGTATAGTAATAGAGTATATAGATATAGTATAGATATATTATATAGATATAGTATATTGTATATATGGAGTATAGTATATATGTTATTAATATGTTTATATAGTATATACTATTATTTATTTATTATCTTTTTTTACATGGAGTATAATTATAGTCCGGACTTAGGGTTAGAGTGGTGATTCTCGCCCTCCCCCCGGAGATAGGGTTAGGGTAGTGGTGCTCGCGGGCCCCTGAACTAAGGGTTAGGATGGTGGTCCTCGCGGGCCCCTGGACTTAGGGTTAGAGTGGTGGTGCTCGCGGGCCGCCCGGACTTAGGGTTAGGGTGGTGGTGCTCGTAGGCCGCCAGACTTAGGGTTAGAGTGGTGGTGCTCGCGGGCCACCCGGACTTAGGATTAGGGTGGTGGTGCTCGCGGGCGACTGGACTTAGGGATAGGGTGGTGGTGCTCGCGGGCGACTGGATTTAGGGTTAGGGTTAGGGCGGTGCTCGCGGCGCCCTGGACTTAGGTTTAGAGTGGTGGTGCTCGCGGGCCCCTGGACTTAGGGTTAGAGTGGTGGTGCTCGCGGGCCGCCCGGACTTAGGGTTAGGGTGGTGGTGCTCGCGGGCCCCCGGACTTAGGGTTAGGGTGGTAGGGTGCACTAGAATTTTGCTATTGTTTAGTTTTATTGTAGCAAATTAGGTGTACATATTATTATTTAGTATTATTTTATATTGTGTGCATCTTTGCAGAGAACTATGGATCCACCTAGTCCAATCTGTAGAGACCTGGAACAAGAAGAAATTCTTGAGAATATGATCAACGGCGCCCCCATGTTCATGCACCCGAATCTCCATCAATGTATCTAAACCCCTCCGGTGAGGGTGAGGAGGTTGACCGAAATGACCAGGGAGAAGCCGACGGATCCGATGATAGAGAAGCCGACGGCTCCGATGGAGAAGCCGATGCCTCCGATGGACCCTTAACTAAGTCCGGCGAGGTATATATATGAAGTCCGGTGATGAGTAGATGCATTAATTGAGTTGTATATATATATAAATTGACGAATATTTCTTCTTTTAGGCCTCCACATCGAGCCAAAATTATTCCAAACGAGGCCTGGCCAAAAAGTTGGACGCATCTACGCGTTATATAATTACACGGGTATCACCACGAGGTGAACCATTGGAAGCCGAAAAGGCTAAAAGTGTATTTTACAACAATGCGGAGTTATGGTTAGGGATCGCATCCCGATCACTGTTCGAGAGTGGAATAGGACAAAAGGGGCAGGAGAGGGTGAGTATGTCACCGATAGGTACAAAGAGGGTCTTTGGAATGACCTCATGAAGATTTCACCTGCCAGAATTTGAGGATGATGCCGACACAGCTGCATTGAGAAAGAAAGTCAAGCAGTGGACTCTTACGAAGATGGCCGAACTATTCAAGAGACAAAGACTCCTCCTAAATTCGAAGCCTATCTAACGAAGCAGCAGGCTAACTGGGATGCATTTGTGAAGTACAAGGAGTCAGAAGCTGCTAAGGAAAAGTCGGAAAAAACAAGTTAAATGCCGCGAAGAAGAAATATCACCATCACCTGGGGCCAGGGGCTACGCGACTGCCATGCCAAAGTGGGATGCTAAAGAGAATGAGCTGCTCGCTAAAGGGATCACTCCAGAACCAATACATGAAGAATAGGATTTAAGGGCAAGAAATTGGTTCCTTGGGCATGGGAGTGAGTATGACGAAAATACAGGGGACCTTATTTGCAGTGACGGGATTAGGATACCTCGGGAGACATGGCAGAGAGTGGTGAAGGAAATTAAAGAGGGGACAACAAAGTTCTGTCCCGATAGAGAGAATGACTTACTGACAAAGGTCCCCGGGAATAAAGAACACGGAGGACAAGTACGAGGCCTTGGCCCTAGTTATACATGGGAGATGGGGTTTCCCAAAGACAGAGATAGTTATAGGAGCCGAGAGAGAGCAAAGAGGCGACGACAGGAGGAGGAGGGATACAGGTTCAACGAGTTGCTAGGAACACTTCGAATTCATCAGTAACAGATTGACGAACTTCGAATAGTAGCGCGCCTGTAGGATCCTGCACTCGATATTACCGCCATCCCATCTCAGCGGAGAAGCAGCGTGGCTGAATCGGAGGTCCCGTCTGACGATGCACGGATGGTAGATGGTGGTCTCGGCTACCCCGTGGATGGAATCAAGGAGCAGACATCTTGTGAGATCCATCAGAAGGTGAAGAACCTATCCATCAAGGTGGCGATCGGATGTGCTTTACCTTGTCGACCTGATGCACACAGGCATGGCCGTGAGATTCCAGCTAGCTATGATAAAGTCGGGGTGGATGAAATCTCAACAGGGTGGGACTCAATGGAGCTTGACATTCCTGGACCTGACGGTGAGAGGACACTCAGAGAAGTATTGGGTGGTATCATTCTATGGGACAAGAACAACATCAAGCTTCCAGGCTCAGCGCCAAGGCCAACACCGCCTCAGAGTCATCGCATGTCACCTTCACCTCCATCACCTCCAAGAAGCCCACCCCATGACTACGACCACCACAGCTCGAGTCCATCTCGATCTCCACCGTAGGGTCAGCCGTCTTTGGCGCCCGCTAAGGACAATAAGCGGAAGCGTGCTCCGTCGATGAGTACTAAACGACGCAGCAGCCCAAAACGACAAATGTCGCCCCTCCCAAGAGTACCTCATAAAAATCTTCTCATCATACCTTACGATCGTACCGAAGAGGAAACCGCAGCGATCGCAAAGACTGAATGTGTTGCGCAGCTTCAAAAGAAGAAACCTGAACCCGCCCCGGTATACACCGAGAAGCAAAAAACGTATGCACTTGGTTTTCTGAACACAAAATCGCAAGATGACTTGCACCATAAGCTAGATGACTATCTAAGCACGCTTCAAAAGGAAGTGAAGAAGAGCAAATCAAGTAAAAGTGCAAGCGGGAGCAAATCATCAAGTCAAAGTGCAACGGGGAAAAGAAAGGACGTCCCCAGCTCGGGAAACAGGCCAAAAAATTGATCCCACCCCTCAGGGTGGCATCCTATGACATTTCCTATCAGCAGGATATGGAAGAAGCTGTGAAGCTTGCAGCCGCTATGAATGTGACTGTTGAGGATCTGCTAGATTCGTAGGATGACAAGTTACCCAAGGCTGATGTAGTCCCTCAATATGTCCCAAGGATGCCGTTGGTCACCCAAGAGAGGTTGCAACAACTACCAACACAAATGCAGAGTTTACATAACTGGTACTTGAAAGCTGCAAAGGAGGAGAGAATAATGATCGTGGCGAAAGTACCACATGACTACTACTTCCGAGAAGAAGAGGTCCATGTTGAGTTTCCAGAACTCTTCCAGTTATATGCTTTCGACGCCCTCGACAAATCTATCATGAGTTGCTATTGTCTGTAAGTTGTTAAATTCATTGTCTACATATAAGTTGTTTAATTTTTCAGTTATTCCGTTCATTGCATGTAATTATCCTCATTATATCCTTTTGTACTCTATTATTATGCAGAATGAAGATCTAGGAATATAAAAGAAGGTTACTCTTTAGTGTTGGGTTCATTGACCCAGATAAAATACATATAAAGACGCTAACAGATAAACCCGAGGAAACGCAGGAAAACCTTATAAGGTTTCTAACGGAGCAAAATTTATGTGACCACATACTGGTTCTTTACAATTTCAAGTGAGGGTCTTACTTTGGTGTACACATTCACTTTTGCTTACTCAATTTAAGTGGTATTGATGAGTTACTGATGTATATAAACGTGTGTGCAGATTTCACTAGATTCTGCTAAACATTCAACTTGATAAGAGAAGAGTTGAAGTCATGGACTCATTAAAAAGACCCTTCGAACAGCTTAGGTACATGCAGGACACGCTCCAGAGGTCAATGAACCCAACACTAAATCATTCATTGATTTCCTAAGATATCATTCATTGGACGTGCTACATCGGTCTCTTTCGTTGATTTCCTAAGATATCACGTAACAAATCATTCATTTTTTTACTGGGCAGGGTTTGGAACCAGTTCAAGAGTGCGGTTACGGGTCACTTTAGTGAGAAGCTGACGTTTAAGCCGGTCTCGGTAAGTAGTACACACATCTCTTTACTTCTATAATTTCAATACAATTATGATGCTAGAATATTATTTTGATTGAATTCTATTCTCGTAAAGTGTGCTAGGCAGCCATCTAGGACGAATCTATGTGGATTCTACGTTTGCGATTTCATTCGCACGTTTACCACTGAGCACAAAAATTATAAAGTCGATGTAAGAAATACAGTAACAATATTATTTTTATTACCGTCACTTTTTGTTATCATGATTAGTACTAATATATTGATCTCCTTTTCTTAAATAGTTCGGTAGAATGTGGGATCGGCTCCTACCAAAGCAACACGTACTAGGAATTGCTGAAGAACTGGCAGGATTCTTGATGAATGAGATGATAGATGACGCCGAAAAATTTAGTATGAATAGGCGCTATCGATGATCTCCGACCGTGTAATTAAGTAGACGGACTCTAGTCCCGGTAACTGTGATGTCTCCATGTAACTACCATATATTGTGTATGCTCGATACTAACGGTTCTCCATGTAACTATCATGTATATATTTGTATGTTCTAGTCCTGATAACGTGTACGGTATATGGTAGCGTAGAAATCTATTTTAAAATAAAAAAAGAAATAAATAGAAACAAAATAAATTTCCTACCGCCGGAGAGAAAGAGACCAAAATTGTGCTGCGGCAAAGAACCATTAGTTCCGGTTTGTAATAGTAATCGGGACTAATGGTGGGGACCTAGCACGCGCAAGGACGGCCACGTGGATGTCCATTGGTCTCGGCTGGTAAGCGTGCCAGGACTAGTGGATGGACCTTTAATCTCGCTTCTCCAGTCTCGGTACTATAACTGAGACTAAAGACTCTTACAGACCGAGATTAAAGCCTCGAAACCGTCGGTTAATCGTGCTCGCCACACATACAAACCGCGTGGGGCGTGGCAGACTGCAGCCCACGGTAACGACACGCAAGTTTTACTGACGGTGTCACACGCGCGGACTGCCGACATGAGAGTGCGCGACGTCTCGGTCTGCATGCCACGCCTATGATCGCGTTTGCGGAGTCGCCCGGGTCCAGAGCTGCCACATGGAGGATGAGGAGGTAGTAGTAGAGGAACACGGACGACCGACATGCGTGCGGGTCTCCGTTTCATATTACTACTTCCTTCTTCTAAAATGAAAAAAAAAATAGCTATGATTATCCCGCTTTTAGATAAGAATAGCCTTCATAATTCTCAATCCGCTGCAAATGGTTCACGAAGATGTGATTTACTACCTTGCACCGCACTGCACGAGACGAACAGGTTGCAAGATACACGTGGATCTGTATAGTCGTGGGTTCGTGGCAAAGCGCGAGTAAGCCGCAAAGTCTGGCGCGACTGGCGTGCACCCGGGTCCCAGCCCCCAGGGGAAGCATGCAACGTGACATGTGGACCGTGCCGTGGAGGGAGCCCCGTCTGAGCCATGCCCGCGGGCAACGAGACAGCTACTCCTCCGGGCCCCGCAGCACGGCACCGCCCGTCCTTGATGGAGACCGCCCGCTCACCCGTTAACGGCACCCACCCCACACCGCGCGAGGCCGGCGGGCCGACCGCCGCCTATATAAACACCGGGAGGGGGAGGAGGAGGGGGAGGGAGAGGTTAAGCTTTCTCCATCACGCTTCTCTACTCTACTTGTTTTGTTCCGTTCTGCTTGCCGATCATCCACTCCAAACTCGGTCGATACAGAGCCTTATTTGGTCCGATGGCGCATGACTTGCAAGACGACTTGGAGTTTGTCGCCGCCGGCGACGATTACGACTTCGAGTTCGACCAAGGTGCCGGTGGTGACGGATTCCAAATCTCCGGCGGCGCTTCCCAATCCCACATGGTATGTATACGATTCCCGCATCCTCTTTGGTTCACTGCTAGCTGTTGAGACGAGTACCACTGGTAGCTGCTGAGAGGCGCAATACTACCTGCAAAGACATGGCTACGAACGCTGTTTCCTGGGTTCACATCAACTACTTCTGTTTTGTTCTAGTAACAGGTTTTGTTTACGTATGGTAGGATAAGCAGATGGACGATGACACTTCGGCTTTGGAATTCAGACAAGGGAAAGACATGCAGGGGATACCCTGGGAGAGGTTGAACTACACTAGAGATCAGTACCGTCAGATGAGGCTCAAACAGTACAAGAACTATGAGAGCCTCGCTAGGCCGCGAGATGGACTAGAAAAGGTGAGAGATGAGATCCCCCGCTCTTCCTCTTGTAAGTTGTGCTAATCTTTATTAACTTTACTTTGTCCTTGACACTTCATTCTGTTCTGTGTATAGGTGTGCCAACCAGTGGAGAGAGGACACAGTTTCTACGATTTTCAGTCGAACACGAGACATGTCAAGCCAACGATAGTGCACTTTCAGGTACCGGATTTCTGTGACATCTCATTTCAGACAGCTCACATATGCACATGAGAAATTGTGAGCTTGCACCTACAAGCATCTGTTTCTGAAATGACGTCTTTGGAATAGTTTAGCCGTTTTTCCTTGTATTTGCGACACAAATCACTTCTGTTCCTTCTCGTGGATAAAATAGCACTTGATTCAGAATATTGGACGGAGTTATTTACTTGTGAGTTGTCGATTACTAGTGTACCCGACCCGCGTGGGCCACAAATTGAGCTCTGCCTCTCTGCGTCGCTGTGTATCTAGTACTACTAGCTGACTTTAGCAGGGATGGATTACTTATTAATTTGTGCACAGAACCTTATTTCCTTATCAACACTTTCAAGATGCACAAACTACCAGCAGCACCTGTTCACAACAGAAAATGAACTAACAGTGGCCTAAACACATGCTCCCAAATTTGTTGGCCTGTAGAAAATATCCTTGGCTTGTGCTGTGATTGGATGACCAGCTCTCAGTTATTTTATTTTTGGATGTGTTCAATCTTATTTGATGCACTATATATGCAGCTATTCATGCCTCCTCTGTGTATACATGCATAACATTTGTTGCAGGTCTTCTGATAAATCGGATCAAAAATAACTTCGGCTGGAGTTGTAGTTTTGGTCTCGGGCATAACCAGTGATAATAGGACACATCTTCGTCTCATATCAGGTCTACAAGCAAGTGATGAGCATCCTCAGCAGTCAACGCTATTATAGGTCACCATGGAGTATGGTACGAGGTGATGGTTCTACTACAGGCAAAGAAGAATTGTCTCTATGAATTCCCTTTTGCAGGTTGCGCAACAGAAGAGGATTATAAATTAGATACTGCTTTATCGTCGCCCACTGTTATTCTCTAACACTTTCTTGTTTTGAGTAATACGTTTTCCTTTTGTTTTGGGGTAATACGTTCTCTGACGGTGTGCAAACTCAGACTTGTCTGCCTAGCTTGAGCTTTAAGCCGGGGTTCAGACTAACAGCTTACATAGACTCTGGGAAAGTAGTCTCATACTTGCAGAGCTCTAGCTCCTTACTGACCTGAAAGGGAACACTAGTTCAACAGTAGGATCATATGATTTTATAAACCTGAACCAAATTTTGAGCATGGCTCATTCTTACGTCTCCGTCCTTGGTGGTGACAGTTCTCTTCTCTGTCTGTAGTATCAACAGTATAACAAGAGGATTAACAAATTACATACCGCTTTGTCTTCCACTGTTATTATGGAACACTATCTTTTTTGATTTGCGTTGTAGATTCGCTGAAGGTGTGCAAATCCTTGTGATACTGTTCTTGTGAGCCAAATGTATACGATCGCCTGGTGACATTTGAACAGAAGCTCACTCTTTATGTCATACATACCTTGGTGACACTTCTCTTGTCTGTTTTCGTAGTACCAATATCTGGCTGCAAACAAAATTAAGGGCATGTTTGATTCCTAGGAAATGAAAATCATAGGAGTAGGAAAAATGTAGGATTACAATGTCATGCTCACTCCAATCCTATAGGAATTCATATGAACCAAAGTGCGTTTGATTCCACCATAGGAATCTGAAAAAGAGGTATGGGTGGATGTTTGATATCCTATGAAAACTAGTACAAAGGAATCCGTAGGAAAAAATCCTATGGAAATCAATCCTACAAATCAAACAGCCGTCGTAGGAAAATTTTCTATAAGATTTAATCCTACAAAATCCCTAGGGAAATCCTTTGAATCAAACGGACACTAATTGGAGTAGATAATAACATGTTCTGGTTTTACTGTAAACCACAGTAGATTTAACATGGAAACCACTTGAATAGAGTGCCGCTTGTTACTTGCAGGATTGCATCATCGCATCTATGTGGTATCTTCTGGTATAGTTAAATGCGCTGACCATGTTCTTCAACATGTGCAGCTGAGGAACCTCCTGTGGGCTACTTCCAAGCATGATGTGTACGTGATGCAGAACTACTCTGTGACGCATTGGTCATCCCTGGTCCAGAGAGGAACGGAAGTGCTCAACGTAGCAGGCCAGGTTGCTCCAACCCAGGTGATCCACCGTAGCAGGACACGATAGTCGGTTTCAGCGAGATGTCGGTCAATATCTAATCCACAGAGTGCGGCCTTGCTCTACAGAATGTCCGGAGAGCTCGGCCCATGTCAAGGGTGCAGATGAGCACCATGGCAGTGAAGGACAATCTCGTGGTGGCTGGTGGTTTCCATGGGGAGTTCATCTGCAAGGTAGGAGTAGTAGGCAAGGCAGTGCAGTGCAGCTATGTGGATGTTGTTCTGAACCTTCTTAGCTGTTGGCTCTGTTTTTGTGTCAGTATGTTGATCAACCTGGAGTAGCGTGTTGTACTAATCTGACCGGCAACAAAAAATCCATCACCAACGCCGTCGAAATCTACAAATCACCCAAGTAAGCAAACCAATTTTCAATCCGTCTTACCAACCCGAGCGAACAGCCATGTCAAGCAAACAAACTGATTTGCTAACCGGGTTCGATGTATTATTGTGATGCAGTGGCGGCGCTACGCGGGTAATGGCGGCAAACAACGACTGCGTTGTTAGAACTTTTGACACCGACAAGTACAGCCTCGTCACCCAGTTCTCGTTCCCATGGTCGGTCAATGTGAGTATACCCTGCCGTGATGACCTGCTCAAGTTATCTGCACCGTTCCACTGTTTTTAGTAGTAGATCTCACGCCATGGAGTTGATGATGCAGAACATGTCCGTCAGCCCCGATGTGAAGGTGCTCGCGGTACTTGGTGATAGTTCCGACTGCCTGATTGTCGATTCCCAGTCCGGAAAGGTACAATACAGATGCACATTATTCGCTCCAGGTTTTACAACCATTATTATGTACAATTTGCTCTGGTTGCTAACCGATGTCGTCCAGGACATCGCGAGCCTGCGTGGCCACCAGGACTACTCGTTCGCCTCGGCGTGGCACCCAGACGGCCGCGTCCTGGCCACGGGGAACCAAGATAGAACGTGCCGGCTGTGGGACGTGCGCAACACATCAGAGGCTTTTGCAGTGCTGGAGGGAAGGATCGGCGCCATCAGGGGGCTCAAGTTCTCGCCGGACGGCAGGTTCCTGGCAGCGTCGGAGCCGGCGGACTTCGTTCACGTGTACGACGTCGCTGCAGGGTACACCCGCGTGCAGGAGATCGACCTGTTCGGGGAGATCGGTGGGGTGTCCTTCAGCCCGGACGACGGCGCTGAGGCGCTGTTCGTGGGTGTCGCCGACAGGACGTACGGCAGCCTGGTCGAGTTCCGCAGGCGGCACAGGCACGGCTACCTCGACTACTACTAGTACTTTTGAAGTGTAACACGGTGCCTTCTGCGTGCTAGTCTTGTGCTGATACTGGTACGGCACAGTTTGGGCCGTGCGCGACCTGGATTTCGCCATGTTTTTCCGCCTACGTGCATGTTACACGAAGTGGCGTGTTGGTGTTTTTTTTTTTTGCGGAAAAAGATCCGGATCTATTTCATGACTTCATAAGAAATACAAAGTATTCTAAACATAAAAAAATTACATCGAGAAATTACATCGAGGTCTTTGGACCACCTAACGAATACTACTGCCGCCAGAGCGAGCCGCCGACGCGCCGCTGTCGCCGCTCCATTACCGGAGCAGGCATGCCATTGTTGATGATAGTTGGGAAGTCTTATTGCACGTGTCCCTAAGGACCAGACCAGCGTCGCAGAGATGAAGTTGTCGCCATTGAACCTTTGAATTGATCTGAAACTTGTAACACAAACTGAAAACACACGTAGACTGGACGAGATCCAGAACACACGTAGACTGGACGAGATCCACCACTCCATGGAAACGGCGACCAGACGAATCTCCACCCTCCTCAACGCCAGCAGCAGGATCGTCGCCGACGAGGTAAAAGAGGAGTACCTTATTTTTGTCTCGCACAACGCCGCCATAGCCATATAACAACGATGCCGGATGACTAAACTCTAACTTTAAGGACTCTTCTACACCGCCGAGCGCAGGTCCAAGGTCCCCACCTCCTCCCGTCGCCGGAGCGGCAAGCAGAGGTGGCGGGAACCCGTCGATGTTCGGTCGCAAACGGCGAGGACGAAGTAGATCGTGGCGGCTGCTAGGGTTTTACCCTAGCCGCCGCCGCCGCGTGTTGATGTTAAGGCAGCTTTGAGGCTGTGCCCTGCCCTGTGGCCGCCTGGTCAGTTCATGTCTATACTGTATAGAGAGCTGGCTGCACTTATGCAGATGTATCTATTACCGTTGTGTTTACCCAGGATAATGCGTAGCTCAGGAAATTTTTGGAGTGTTGGAGGTGCTGGTTTACAGATTTTTTTTTTAACTGGTAAGGATGACGAAGGACCTAGATCGTGCGTTAAACATCAGGTGGTGGGTACTGTTCTACTGGTGAGGCCTCACGTAGAACAAGATTAACAAGGCCCATAACTTTTACAAAGAGTACCCTACCACTACGGGAGAGGAGAGGAGAAGAGACAGATGCCGACGGCCCGACTGCCCGAGGCGGACAGTAAACTTGCCGTCGGCATAGGCCGACAGCCACCGTCGGTGTAGGCGTAGGTTTTAACAGACCGACAACTATTTTTCCTTTGCCATATTAATCCTAGAAAAATTATAACTAAATTATTTTAATTTAGAAAAATACATATAATATATTAAACATAATATATCAAACTTTACGGAAAAATTAGATCTATCTATCTAAACTTAAATGTTACATATTTTTGTGAAATAAAATATAAAAACACTGCATATAGTTTCATATAACCCATTTTTCATTTTCCAAGTATCAAAAAGATGCGTTTTGTAAAGCAACTACCAAATAAAAGTTTTAAAATACCATTCTATTTAAAAAAAATACTAGACCACCTTGTATGGACAATGTTCTAACCGTGTTATCTTAAACCTTTCCGTCCACCCCTCATAAAAAACATAAATTTCTCCTGAATCGATAGAAAGTTTGTTAGATTTGAACAACAGATACATGATCTGATGCTTATTTTTTGTAAAAATTATTTTTAGATTCATAATATGCTATTTCATCAGAGATGCAAGCGAGGCTTAGCCCCGAGCTAAAAAAAATTATGCCCGCCATTTTAACCATGGTTTGAAACGGGAATAGAAATTCAAAAACGATCCAAACAATATAAAATCTTCGCGTGGTGTCATAGTATGTGACGTATTTACAAGGGTAAATAATAGACTTGGTATATTGATTGCATCTTAAAAAACTCTTCACATAAATGAGCTATCATGTTCGAGGTTTAATGCCTTTCAGGTCAAATGACCAATGTTATGGCTAAAATCATGATATAGTTTGTGATACTGTGTCCATATTGTGTACACATGTGTATCATGGGATCGCGAATAATGTTACAGGAGGAAGTTTTCCTTTTTGTCACATCAAAAAGTCATTTTCCATTTTCCAAGTGTTAAAAAAGGGGTGTTTTATGAAGCAACTACAAATGAAAGTTTCAAAATGGTACCACCCCATTTTTCAAAAACACTAGGCCAACTTGCATTGACAATGTCCCAACCGGGCTATTTTAAACCTTTCTGTCTACCCCTCATGAAAAAGACAAATTCCTGCTGAATCGGTAGGAAGCGAGTGTCGGAGATGTGTCCCGAGAAGGAACAAGGGTCCAACGAGCTCTGAGTTCGAGAGAGGGTTGAATCATGCGTTTCGAACTTCTCGACGACGGTGAAGACGACAGCGCACGCACACGACAGAGAGGTTGACACGGATTTTTTTACCCAGGTTCGGGACCCTTGTGAGGAGGTAAAGCCCCTACTTTCGCTTTGTTGTATTGCTCGCAGTGCTTCACGAGGGTGCAATGGAGAACCAATGTCTAGGGTTACAAGTCCTAGGGATAGGCCTCTTCCAAGGTAGAAGGAGGCCTCCTTTTATAGGGCGGTCAGGCCTCTTCCCCCCCGAATGGTCGGCGGGAAGGGTGTCAACACCCGGATTTTTAATCCCAGATGCCCGTTATGACATACCTCGCAATCCCAGGATTACCATTTTTGCGAGACATAACGGATTGGATATCACAGTACATCATCCATTACAAACCATACATAAGGTTTTACACAAATACGGATCTCATGATCCAGTCTTTAATACAACAAGCGTAAATAAACGATAGCGTAGCGGTGGGTCCATCTTCGGGCACAGTAATGCTGACGAAGGCAGATAGTCCTAGTTATCATAGCCGTCTTGCTGACCATCATCTTGATAATCTCCTTCATAGTCTGGCCATGATAATAGCCAGGGACAAAAGCCATGAGTACTCTTTAAGTACTCGCAAACTACTACTAGAAAGGGTTATAATACTAAGTTAAAGTACTGAAATTAAAGAACCACTATCAAGTTAAGTTTGAAACCTAAGCTGAGTTCTGAAGCAAGAAAAGATGAATTAAAGTTCTAGAATCACTTAAGTTGGGAAGCTAATTTCATTAACACAACCCTATTGTGGTCAAGTCAAAGTTCATCATTCATTTCAAGTTATTTAGAAAACATCTGACAACAAAACAGTATGGCCATTCCAACTGTCCATAACCGCGGACGCGGCTATTCGAATAGTTTGACACTCTACAGAGGTGGTACACTTTGACCACAAGATTCGATACATCTGTCAGGGATAACCCTGAATCATCATACTTAGTATGCAGATAATCAAACATAACCTTCCCTTTACACACCCTAGTACAAGCACCTCTCCTATGAGCATGGCCTCCCAACCATGACCATCAATCATCTTGGGCACTGCATAGGTGGACATCATTCAGAGGTAGCCTCAGCTCAAACCTCTCACGTGAGGGAACTAATACTAATGCATATAAATTTCCAGCTAAGCCTTACCCAATTCAGGTAATGTGGTTGTACGGTAAATTTGGAATGGTATCGCATTCGAATCCACCCATCAGTTTTATAAAAGGGTTAAGGCTCATGCCTCATCATTTTCATCATCATAAACCAATTGTGTTTCTCAACACATGTCAAAACATCTCAATAGAATGACTCATCATTCCAAGGTTTTCACAATTCATTTTCACCAAGTGTTCCCATCTAAAGTGACTCAAGTTTTGATCTATTCTAAAACACTAGGTTAAGAGTGTTCACTAAGGTGGAAAGGTGGGATCAATCTCATGCCATAGAATGACATCTAAAGGTTTCTAAGTAGGTCAAGTTTTATACTCTTTATGCTACCTTCAAAATTAATTAAAGAACTTTTTGTAAACTAAGGGGGGTAAAACTTGTTAATAAGACTTAGAGTACTAATAGAAAAAGGGGGTGTGATCAAAGTATGCTTAAGGCATCTTTACTAAACTACCTAGTTTTATTCTAGCTTGCTACAATAGGTTACTAAAGGATGTTTGCAAGGGTTAGCTTGCCACTAATAGCTTGCCTTGGTTGGTGCAGTGGTTGAAGTTTTCTTCTTCTTCTTCTTCTTCTTCTTGGTAGAACTCCTCCTCCTCGAAGGCTTGGTCGGTACTATCATCTAGAAATACATAGGGAGTGCACAATCACCAAACAATCCTTAACTAGGTTAAGTATTATTCTAAACCACACAATTGATGATCTATTATCATCACAAGCATCACAAGTTTAATTCAATAGTTTCAACCTTTTTATTTTGGAAAAGTAATTTCTACTCATTGAAATATTAACTAAAATTTAATATTCACCCCCAAAATATGGGATCATGTGGACACATGTCCTCACCACATATTCTAACATGTGGGAATGAGATTTAAAGGTTGGATCAATATTACTTTGGTTTAAGTTCATTATTTAATGATTTAAAGTGACTAGAAATGCCTATATAGAATTATTTTGGTACTAGTCCAAAGTCACTGCCTGTAAACCTTAATATTATTACATATTTGGATAGATATGATGAGATGTGATTTTTGAGAGTTGGAATCAACTCAAAATCTAACTTGGTTGATTTTATAAAAATATTTCAAGTTGCAAAAGCTTTTGTCTTCTTATTTTTATTATGAGAGATATATAACTCTAAATGAATTAAATCCAATGGTCTTGGATAGAGCATTTCGATACCTTTCAGACAAAATTAGTTTCATGTAATTTGGATTTGTCAAACTCACAGAATTGAATTTTGAAACACTGGATAGAAACTATATTCTAACTAAAAAGAAAAACCTAGATTTGAATCTACGGCTTGCTGAAAGGAAATGGGCCAGCCGCATGGCGCTCATGAGGCTCAGCTAACAGGGGGGTCCCACTTGTCAGCGGCTCTTAAAACGCGAAACGGTACGCGCGCTGTAGGCCGTGCGATTAGAGGCTAGATCTACGGCTAAGGGTCGTCGTCGACGACGGACGGGTCGCCGTCGAGCTCGAACCCTAGCGGCTCGGTGGGGGTCTACTGGGGGCGTACCAGGGCTCCAGCAGGGTCGGCGATGCGGGTGAACAAAGTGGAAGACGACGGCGAGGCGAGGCGTGGTCGCGGAGCTTGGGTGGCTGAATCAACGACACCCTTCTTCTCCAGAGGCGGCGGCTCCGGCTCCAATTCGCGAGTGCTGCTCCACTTGCTCGCGAGGTGGTTGAGGTTCAGAGAGGTGAGGGAAGTGGAATGGTGTGAGTCTTTGGTGCTGGGGAGGGCTCCTTTTATAGGCTCGACGGTGAGACCGAGCGGGATGGGCGGTCGACGGTGGCGACATGGCTACGGCGAGCTAGCGGCATGGCTGGGGATGGCGATCGATGGGCGGTCCCCTGGCGGTGCTATAGTGCTTTAATGCAGCCGTAGGGGCGGTGGCATGCGGTCGGGGTGAGGTGGCGCTCTGCGCGGCCGAAGCGGCTGTGTCCACGGCGAGCGGTGGTTGTGGGGCTTTGGGCAGCGAACGGAGTTGTCTGGGGTGTTCTCTAGGTCGAGGCGGAGCGGTGGGCGCGGGCTGGTGTCGAGCGGCGGCTTGTGCACGCGGGGACAGTGCGCGCTCTGCGGGCGGCGTCGGCATGCTCGACAAGCTCCGGGCGCGGCGGTTCCTGGCCGCTCTGCCCTCTGTCTCTCGGCCCGGGCTGGTTGGGACGGTGGAGGTGGACCCGCTATCTCCGTGACACGGTGGATGGCGCCGCATGGCGGCGGGTTTGGCTTGTCGTCACGGGTGGGTGCCCAGTGGGTTGGGTGGTTTGGTTTGCCGTCGTGGGCCTATGGGTGCGGGGGTTAATGGCCATGACCATTTGGTCGTGGCACAATGTGGGGCTGGGCTAGAGAGGGTTAGGGGGAGTAGTAGAGAGGTTTTTGGTGGCAATTTGGGGAACAAGTTTGGCCAGAACACTATTTAAAATAGTGAAATTTGTTTAGTTTGTAATCTGCCTGCCAAGTGTTTGATGAAATGGCCGTAAGAGAAAAAAATTTGAATTTTGAGTTCAAAATTTTTGGGTGATCTCCACTAGTGCTAGGTAGTCCCTGGTTGTAAGGGTTTTGAAAATGGTGCTCAATTAGATGGTTTTTGAAATAGGGGTGATCTATGCATATGCATTAGATTCAATTTTAAACTGTCATTTAAAATAGTTAACAGAAGGTTTTTAGTAGATCAAAAGGTGGGCCTTGGTACCTCATTATGTGTACTAGCAAGGGGTGTAAAGATCAAGAATTGTTTCTGTTAAGAATTGAGTACTTGGAATAGCCAAAGTAGGTATGAGAGTTAAATTTGTCCAAATGACCATTCCTTCATTTTAATTCTTCTTGATTTGATTTCTTTTAGGAAAAGTTTGGGAATGATGTAGATGATGTTTAAATCACCTAAGAAACATTTTAGAAGCAAAGGATCACACAATCATGGTAATTCAAAACAACTCCTATTTTAAATGCACACATATATGAATGCTTTCATTTTAAATATGGAAAAGTTTTTGTTAATCCTAATTTTGGATGATTTGATCTTTGATAAACTTGGATTGAAGTTTTGGGATGTTACAAACCTTCCCCCCTTAAATAAAATCTCGTCCCGAGATTTACAAGAAAACTAGGAACTAAAAAGATCTGGGAATTCTGTCCTAATGTAATCCCGCGTTCCCAAGTGGCTTCCTCCTCGGTATGGTTGCTCCACTGAATCTTGAGAAATTTGATACTCCTGGTCCTGGTGGTTCTGTAGGCTTCTTCTAAGATACGAATGGGCACTTCCCGATAGGTCAGGTCATTGTTTATTTCCACGGCTCTGTGATCGATATTCTTGAAAACTTCAGTCTTCTTAGGCACTTCCAAGCATTTGCGAAGTAACGAGATATGGAACACATTGTGGATGGCTGGCATCTCTTCAGGCAATTCCAGCTGATACGATACTTCTCCTCGACGGTTCAGAATCTTGAAAGGTCCGATATATCTGGGAGCTAACTTTCCCTTCAAACTAAAGCGTTGGGTTCCCTTCAATGGTGAAACCTTGAGATATACGAAATCTCCGACATTGATAGTAAGGTCTCTCCTTCTCTTGTCAGCATAGCTTTTTTGTCTGGATTGGGCGGTCTTGAGGTGCTCACGAACTTTGTGAACTTTCTCTTCTGCTTCTCGGAGAATGTCGGGTCCAAAGATATGACTCTCTCCTACTTGCGACCAATTCAAAGGGGTACAACACTTTCTTTCGTATAGGAATTCAAATGGCGCCATCTGCAAACTAGCTTGATAACTATTGTTATATGAGAATTCTGTGAAGGGCAGGCAGTCTTCCCATTTTGATCCATATTCCAACACACAAGCTCTAAGCATATCCTCCAAGATCTGGTTGACTCTCTCAGTCTGTCCATCTGTTTGCGGGTGATACGCGGTACTGAAGTTCAACTTGGTTCCTAATCCTTCCTGAACTTTCTGCCAAAATCTTGAAGTAAACTGAGTTCCTCGATCTGATACGATGGTCTTGGGGGTTCCATGCAGACTAACAATCCTAGCAATGTACAACTCTGCTAGTTTTGCACTCTGGTAGGTTGTCTTGACTGGTATGAAGTGGGCTACCTTGGATAGTCTATCAACTATGACCCAGATTGAGTCATTTCCCCTACTAGAAGTAGGTAAATCGGTGATAAAGTCCATTCCGACGGAATCCCATTTCCATTCCGGAATCTGCAATGGTTGCAACAATCCTGCAGGTCTCTGATGCTCCGCTTTGACTCTTTGACAAATCTCACATTTGGCTATGTAGCTTCCGATCTCTCTCTTCATCTTGTGCCACCAAAATTGCTCTTTCAAATCCTGATACATCTTTGTTCCTCCGGGGTGGATAGAATAAAGAGTATCATGAGCTTCCTTCATGATAATTTCCTTCAGCTCCGAATCTGCTGGTACACAGATACGTCCCTTGTACCACAGTACACCTTCTTCGTCTTCGGTGAATCCGGTACTTTGCACGTACTAATCTGACGCTTGATTCCGCCGATACTTTCATTCCCTTGGGCTTCCTTGATTTGGCTAATCAAAGTGGGTTGAAGTTCAATGCTAGCTAGGAATCCTTTGCTAACTAACTCAGTCCTGAACTGCTCCAACTCCTCATACAAACTTGGTTGCTTCTCTTTGATCATGGTGTTAAGCCTACACGACAATCTGCTAAGAGCATCTGCTACCACATTGGCTTTGCCGGGGTGATAGTGAATGTCAAGGTCATAATCCTTGATTAACTCTATCCATCTTCTTTGCCTCATATTCAACTCCTTCTGGGTGAAGATATACTTCAAGCTCTTATGATCTGAGTAAATCTCACAGCGATTACCCATCAAATAATGACGCCATGTCTTCAACGCTAGAACCACCGCTGCTAGCTCAAGATCATGGGTCGGATAGTTCTGCTCATGCTGCTTCAGTTGTCGAGACAGATACGTGATGACTTTGCCTTCTTGCATCAATACACATCCTAGACCAATCTTGGATGCATCACAATACACATCAAACGGCTTCTTGATGTCGGGCATGATCAAAATTGGGGCTGATATCAATCTCTTCTTCAGCTCACAGGCGGCTTCACACTTGTCTGTCCATTCAAACTTCTTGTCCTTCTTCAACAATTGGGTCATTGGTCGGGCTATGCTCGAGAATCCTTCTACGAATTTGTGGTAATATCCCGCTAATCCGAGAAATGAACGAACTTGGGTTTGATTGGTTGGGGCTTCCCATTCTTCGACATCTTTGATCTTGCTGGGATCAATAGAGACTCCTCCGGCAGACACAATATGTCCTAGGAATCCTACTTCTTTCAGCCAAAACTCACACTTACTAAACTTGGCATATAACTGATGCTCTCTCAGGGTTTCTAGGATGATTCTCAGATGTTGCTCATGCTCTTCTTCTGACTTGGAGTAGATAAGGATGTCGTCGATAAACACAACTACAAACTTATCTAGGAAATTCATAAAGATCTTATTCATGAGATTCATGAAATAAGCAGGGGCATTGGTTAATCCAAAAGACATAACCGTGTACTCGTATAAACCATAGCGCGTAGTAAAGGCGGTCTTCGGAATATCCGTTGCACGAATCTTAAGTTGGTGATAACCAGTCCTAAGATCAATCTTTGAGAATACCTGAGCTCCAGTCAACTGATCAAATAGATCCTCTATCTCTGGCAAGGGGTACTTGTTCTTGATGGTGACATCATTCAACTTTCTGTAGTTTGTACACAGATGGTTGCCTCCATCTTTCTTATCGACGAATAACACTGGCGATCTCCATGGCGATGCACTTGGATGAATTAAGCCTGTTGCTAACATGCCATCCAACTGCTTCTTCAGTTCTACTAACTCTGAGGGGTTCATGGTATAGGGTCTCTGGGCTATAGGTCCGGTTCCGGGGATTAGTTCGATAATGAACTCTATATCCTTATCTGGGGGCATACCTGGCAATTTATCTAGGAATACGTCGGGGTATTCACAGACTACTCTGACTTGGTCAATGGTAGGCAGGGCTACACTTTTGTTGCATTTCAATTAACGGGGTAAGGTTTCAGAGATATGTTCTACTGTTACTCCAGAACTACTGGTCATGGTGATGGCTTTCTTAGCACAGTCTATCAGTCCTTTATGCCTTGACATCCAGTCCATACCTAGTACTACTTCCAAACCTTTGGTTCCAAGTACAATTAGGTTGGCATAAAAATCTATCCCATGTATTCTGATAGGTACAGCCTTGCAAATTTTTCTAGATTTTGTTGTTGAACCGGGGATTTGAAATATCATGACATGCTTCAGGTTGGTTGGGCAAATCTTACTAGTGCATACAAATTCTTCAGTGATAAATGAATGTGATGCTCCAGAATCAAACAATACTCTTGCTAAAACTGAGTTGACAGAAAACATACCCAGCACGACATCTAGTGCTTCCTGGGCTTCTTCTGCGTTCATGTGGAAGAGACGACCGTTGCGGTTGTGTGGGTTCCCTGAGGCAAATCTCCTTCCTGGTTGAACACGACGCTGCTGCTGAGCTGGGGCATTCACAGGGGCATTGGCGGCAGTCTTCTTGGGACACTCATTGGAGTAGTGACCCTTCACTCCACACTCGAAACATGTGATCTGGGACTTGTCCTGATGGTACAGTACAACATTGCTGCCAGCCTGGGGAAGTGTTGTTGTTGTTGCTCTTAGGAGAACGCAGTTGAAGTTGTTGGCGTTGCCGGAGTGGTGATTGTTTCCTCCGGGCTTCACATTTCCTCCGCTACGGTTGGGGTAGCTTGGGCGAGAATGTGGGGGTCGGTTGTTCCTTGGTGCATATCCTGGTGAGGGGTTGGGACGGTACTTCTGGTGACTACTGGATCCAGACTGCTGCATCATACGACGCTTGCGGTTGTCGTTTGTCTGGTTAATCTTCCCTTCCATCTGAATGGTAGAGTCGACTAGCTCTTCGAGATCCTGGAAACGGATGTTGATTTGAGACAACTGCATCTCATCATGCAGTCCGTTTAAGAATCTCTCTTTCTTCTTGGCCTCCGTGTTGATTTCATCCGGTGCATATCTGGCAAGTGACAAGAATTTGTCACGGTACTCTACTACGGTCAATCTTCCTTGTTTCAGTTCACGGAATTCATCTCTCATCCTGTTGACAAGACCTTGCGGCACGTGGGTGCGGCTGAACTTGACCTTGAATGCTTCCCAGGTCATCACCTGGCCATGGTTCATGTTGCGGACGCTATTCCACCAAGCTCTTGCATCTCCCGCCAGATAGTGGGTGGCGAAGAGAACTTTCTCATTCTCATCAACTCCTGCAACTTCGAGGTTGTTTTCCATGGTCTGTAACCAGTCATCAGCATCTAATGGGTTTTCAGATTGGTTGAAGATTGGGGGATTGGTGTTCTGAAAATTTTTGAGTTTAGATCCATGATGATCCTGATTTCCATGTCCTTGGTTGTTGAGAGCCATTTGGGCGATTTGCTGCAATGTCACTAAGTTGGCTTGACGCTCGGCCCTGCTTGCTTCACGGTCCGCGATGAGATTCTGCAAGATCTGCAGCATTGGGTCCTGCGATGAGCTCAGCTCCTTGGTGGTTTCCGAGTCATCTGAAGATTGAGATAGATATAGGGGTAAGAGGGAAATTCTAAGGTTCATGGTTTTGGGTTTTCAAAGCTACACTTTGAGTTAGACTCAGGTTTTTCAAATAATTTTACTTTCATTCATGCAAGCAAGCACACGATACAACACACACCACAACAATCAAAGGGAAAAACAGATAGTTTTAAGAACCATTCTGCAAGCTACGATACAATGAGATGATACATCTCATGCTACGACAGTGCTCTAGTGCATCTACTCATCGTCGATGAAGTCAGAGTCTTCATCATCAGTGTAGAAGTCCATAGCATCCTCTTCCAGAAAATCATCATCGTTGTTGAGGTAAGAATCCATATCTCCCTGGATGTCTTCTCCCTCATCATCTTCTTCCTTGGCAGCAAGCTGAGATTCCTGCTCCTTGACGGTCTTCTCGAGGTCGGCCACCTTCTTGCAAAGAAGGGCGATGGTGCGATCCTTCTTTGCACGCTGGCAACAAAGAGACTGGCGATCTTGGACGAGCAGTGTGAAAGTCTGGGCCTTCTGGTCGGCGATGGCACGGTTCTGGTTGGCTAACTCTCTGGCATTGTCCAGTTCCTGCTGTCGGTCATGAAGCAAGAAGTCAAGGTTCTCCACTTGACGCCTCAACTCTGGGTGACTTGGCATCTCCATCGGCATTCCCATGAAGTCACGTCTTGCATAGTGGGCAAAACGGGTTCCTTGAATCTTGTTGACGCTGAGGGCACATAGACGTGCGAGAGCTTCATGCATTGCCCTGGCTAATCCATCTAGCCAGTTGTTTTCTCTCACAGAGAACTGAATTCTCCCAGAAGTTGGTGCTTCAATGCTTCCTCGAAGATCTGCGGTGACTAGCCATTGTAGTCTCCTCCTGGGGGTCCTGGAAGTGGAGCTCCAAGAAACTCCGGATGTGGGCGTCCTAGTAATTCTGACCCTGAATCCAGATCCCTCTCGAAGATCAGCTGACCTTCGTTTCCCAACTGGTAAAACATGCTGAACTGAGTCTCCATCTACAAGAATTTAGGATGAGGAAATTAGTGAAGTGATCAAGTGTGTCAAATTTTAAGTAGTAATGTAAGAATTTTGAGGAACATGTATTTTTGAGAAAGAATGAGTTCACAAGGGTAAGAGGGGAAATAGTTTTTCATAAATACTCACTTTGGTTTTGAAGCTAAGTTTTGGTTTCGTCCATTCTAACTAGGGTCTCCTATGGCAGGATGGCTCGATACCAACTTGTCAACACCCTAATTTTAATCCCAGATGCCCGTTATGCCATACCTCGCAATCCCAGGATTACCATTTTTGCGAGACATAACGGATTGGATATCATAGTACATCATCCATTACAAACCATACATAAGGTTTTACACAAATATGGATCTCATGATCCAGTCTTTAATACAACAAGCAGCGGAAATAAATGATAGCGTAGCGGTGGGGTCCATCTTCGTAAGCACAGTAATGCGACGAAGGCAGATAGTCCTAGTTATCATATCCGTCCTGCTAACCATCATCTTGATAATCTCCTTCATATTCTGGCCATGATAATAGCCAGGGACAAAATCCATGAGTACTCTTTAAGTACTCGCAAACTACTACTAGCAAGGGTTATAATACTAAGTTAAAGTACTGAAATTAAAGAACCACTATCAAGTTAAGTTTGAAACCTAAGCTGAGTTCTGAAGCAATAAAAGATAAATTAAAGTTCTAGAATCACTTAAGTTGGGAAGCTAATTTCATTAACACAACCCTGTTGTGGTCAAGTCAAAGTTCATCATTCATTTCAAGTTATTTAGAAAACATCTGACAACGAAACAAAGATGGCTATTCCAATCCATAATCATGACGCTATTCAATAGTTTGACACTGCAGAGGTGGTACACTTTCACCACAAGATTCGATACATCTGTCAGGGATAACCCTGAATCATCATACTTAGTATGCAGATAATCAAACATAACCTTCCCTTTACACACCCTAGTACAAGCACCTCTCCTATGAGCATGGCCTCCCAACCATGACCATCGGTCATCTTGGGCACTGCATAGGTGGACATCATTGAGAGGTAGCCTCAGCTCAAACCTCTCCCGTGAGGGAACTAATACTAATGCATATAAATTTCCAGATAAGCCTTACCCAATTCAGGTAATGTGGTTGTACGGTAAATTTGGAATGGTATCGCATCCGAATCCAGCCATCAGTTTTATAAAAGGGTTAAGGCTCATGCCTCATCATTTTCATCATCATAAACCAATTGTGTTTCTCAACACATGTCAAAACATCTCAATAGAATGACTCATCATTCCAAGGTTTTCACAATTCATTTTCACCAAGTGTTCCCATCTAAAGTGACTCAAGTTTTGATCTATTCTAAAACACTAGGTTAAGAGTGTTCAGTAAGGTGGAAAGGTGGGATCAATCTCATGCCATAGAATGACATCTAAAGGTTTCTAAGTAGGTCAAGTTTTATACTCTTTATGCTACCTTCAAAATTAATTAAAGAACTTTGTGTAAACTAAGGGGGGTAAAACTTGTTAATAAGACTTAGAGTACTAATAGAAAAAGGGGGTGTGATCAAAGTATGCTTAAGGCATCTTTACTAAACTACCTAGTTTTATTCTAGCTTGCTACAATAGATTACTAAAGCATGTTTGTAAGGGTTAGCTTGCCACTAATAGCTTGCCTTGGTTGGTGCAGTGGTTGAAGTTTTTTTGTTCTTCTTCTTCTTCTTGGTAGAACTCCTCCTCCTCGAAGGCTTGGTCGGTACTATCGTCTAGAAATACATAGGGAGTGCACAATCACCAAACAATCCTTAACTAGGCTAAGTATTATTCTAAACCACACAATTGATGATCTATTATCATCACAAGCATCACAAGTTTAATTCAATAGTTTCAACCTTTTTATTTTGGAAAAGTAATTTCTACTCATTGAAATATTAACTAAAATTTAATATTCACCCCCAAAATATGGGATCATGTGGACACATGTCCTCACCACATATTCTAACATGTGGGAATGAGATTTAAAGGTTGGATCAATATTACTTTGGTTTAAGTTCATTATTTAATGATTTAAAGTGACTAGAAATGCCTATATAGCATTATTTTGGTACTAGTCCAAAGTCACTGCCTGTAAACCTTAATATTATTACATATTTGGATAGATATGATGAGATGTGATTTTTGAGAGTTGGAATCAACTCAAAAGCTAACTTGGTTGATTTTATAAAAATATTTCAAGTTGCAAAAGCTTCTATCTTCTTATTTTTATTATGAGAGATCTATAACTCTAAATGAATTAAATCCAACGGGCTTGGATAGAGCATTTCAATACCTTTCAGGCAAAATTAGTTTCATGTAATTTGGATTTGTCAAACTCACAGAATTGAATTTTGAAACACTGGACAGAAACTATATTCTAACTAAAAAGAAAAACCTAGATTTGAATCTACGGGCTTGCTGGAAAGGAAATGGGCGGCCCGGTGGCGCCACGCTGGGCTCAGACAGGGGGTCCCACTTGTCAGCGGCTCTTAAACGTGAAACGACGCCGCAGCGTGGTATGCGATTAGAGGCTAGATCTACGATCGAGGGTCGTCGCCGATGACGGACTGGTCAAGCGAGCTCGAACCCTAAGCGGCTCGGTGGGGGTCTACATGGGGCGCAGGGCTCCAGCGGGAGCGGCGATGAAGTGGAAGAAGTGGAAGGCAGGCGAGGCGTGGTCGGTGAAGCTTGGGGTGGCGGAATCAACTGCACCTTCTTCTATAGAGGCGGCGGCTCGGCCCAATTCAGCCTCTTGCTCCACTTGCTCTGGTGAGGGGTGGTTGATGTTCAGAGAGGTGAGGGGAGTGGAATGGTGTGAGTCTTTGGTGCTGGGGAGGGATCCTTTTATAGGCTCGACGGTGGCGACATGGCTACGGCGAGCTAGCGGCATGGCTGGGGATGGCGATCGATGGGCGGTCCCCTGGCGGTGCTCTAGTGCTTCAATGCGGCCGTAGGGGCGGTGGCATGCGGTCGGGGTGAGGTGGCACTCTGCGCGGCCGAAGCGGCTGTGTCCATGGCGAGCGGTGGCTGTGGGGCTTTGGGCGGCGAACGGAGTTGTCTGGGGTGTTCTCTAGGTCGAGGCGGAGCGGTGGGCGCGGGCTGGTGTCGAGCGGCAGCTTGTGCACGCGGGGACAGTGCGCGCTCTGCGGGCGGCGTCGGCATGCTCGACAAGCTCCGGGGGCGGCGGTTCCTGGCCGCTCTGCCCTCTGTCTCTGGCCTAGGGCTGGTTGGATGGTGGAGGTGGACCACTGGCTATCTCCAGGACACGATGGATGGCATGGCGCGGCAATGGCTTGGCTGTCACGGTGGGGTGCCCAAGTGGGGGTTCGGCCTTAATGGCCATGACCATTTTGTCGTGGCACAGTGTGGGGCTGGGCTAGAGAGGGTTAGGGGGAGTAGTGGAGAGGTTTTTGGTGGCAATTTGGGGAACAAGTTTGGCCAGAACACTATTTAAAATAGTGAAATTTGTTTAGTTTGTAATCTGCATGCCAAGAATGGCCACAAGAGAAAAAGTTTTGAATTTTGAGTTCAAAATTTTTGGGTGATCTCCACTAGTGCTAGTTAGTCCCTGGTTGCAAGGGTTTTGAAAATGGTGCTCAATTAGATGGTTTTGAAATAGGAGTGATCTATGCATATGCATTAGATTCAATTTTAAACTGTCATTTAAAATAGTTAACAGAAGGTTTTTAGTAGATCAAAAGGTGGGCCTTGGTACCTCATTATGTGTACTAGCAAGGGGTGTAAAGATCAAGAATTGTTTCTGTTAAGAATTGAGTACTAGGAATAGCCAAAGTAGGTATGAGAGTTAAATTTGTCCAAATGACCATTTCTTCTTGATTTGATTTCTTTTAGAAAAAGTTTGGGAATGATGTAGATGATGTTTAAATCACCTAAGAAACATTTTAGAAGCAAAGGATCACACAATCATGGTAATTCAAAACAACTCCTATTTTAAATGCACACATATATGAATGCTTTCATTTTAAATATGGAAAAGTTTTTGTTAATCCTAATTTTGGATGATTTGATCTTTGATAAACTTGGATTGATGTTTTGGGATGTTACAAAGGGTCACCACGCTACCGCTCACCGAAGATCTGGTATACCCGCCTACTTTCCCTGGACCTGGCCTATACAGCCTCGGAGGCTCCCGCCCTCCTCATTCCTTCCGTCATGGATGACGTAGGCTCTTGCAGGATGCGTTGCTTCTAGCTCCCCTTGCACCGAAATGGGGAGACACCATCCCAGCTGTCTGGCCCTTTGTCAGGGGCACCTTTGACCACCCGGGACCCCTTGGAGCGTAGCGGGGCGGAGCATCCTATGCTCTGCCTTCACCCAGTTTTCCGCCTCTTGTACCCGAACTCATCCGCCCTCGACCCTCACGAGAGGGCTCCTGTCGAGACCCTCGCGAGGCATGCCTAAGGGCCCAGCCGACTAAGGACCCAGGGTACCCCCGGTGCCCTTGGTCCGACAGTAGCCACCGGGCGCGCATCTAGCATGCTTCCCTCTAGAGCGCAGGGTCGGGCGGCCCAACGATCGGCTGGGACAATCAGGACGCGTGTCGCGCCTCCTCCTTAGGTATCGCGTTTGCGGGGCCACGTGGCGCGGGTCAGTAACTCAGGACCACCACGGTGAGGACCACCCTTATAGAGTCATGCCCCTGCCCGCCGGGTATCCCCACTCCCAACCACCGAGCCGCCTCTGCTTCTGCTTCCTCCATCGCCCCGTCTCCAATCTTGCCACCACAACATGTCCCGTCGAGCGGCCTCTGCTGCCAAGACGAGGCCCGCTCCTGCCGATTCTTCTCGGGTAGAGGACGAAGAGGAGGAGATCGTCGAGGTGTTGATCCCCTCCACCATCTGCCTAGATTCGGGGATCGGCAAATTCCGTTCACGGCTTTCCTCAGACTGGAACGAGTAGGGGGTGACCAAGGCTCCACCGATCCGACAAGTCTTGTCGGTTCCCTGCAACCCTTCTTCTACCACACCGTCCTTACGAGCCTGGTTCCCTATTTTTTCCTTTCTTTATGGAGGTCCTGGAGCACTACCAGATCTCCGCCTTGCACCTCCATCCCAACTCCGTCACTACCCTGTCCATCTTTGACTACTGGTGTGAGATGTTTGTCGGGGTGAAGCCCTCCATGGCGCTATTGCGGTGCATGTATGCCCTTCGCCTCACCTCCACCTATCATAGTGTCGGCTACATCTCCTTTGTAAAGGAAGGAGCCTTCGGATTTCCTATGGGCTGGTCGAAGCAGGTAGAGGACTTTCAGAAGTGCTAGTTCTTCATGGATGTCTTGGAAGACGACCTGCGGCTTCATCTTCCCACTGCCCTGGCCAAAAAGGTCGGCAATCGGTGGTCCGCTGCTGAACTGGAGGGGGACAAGGTCAGCACCTTGGACACAGACGTTGAGAAGCTTAATGCCTCGAGCTTGAACGGGCCCTTGGTAGCCATGGAGTTCCTCCGCTGCCGCATCGCCCCACTGAAGAAGCACCACAAGGACCTGTGGGACCTGGACAAGGAGGACCACCTGTCCTTGGGGGATGGCATCACAGATGACTCCTCTGTGGGGAGGTTTCTCCATGAGCTCTTTGACAGCTCCGCCGGGTCAAAGCTTCCTGCGGGGGTTCTCCTTCTCTGTCTTGACCCCCGGAAGGCCGAGATCCGTGCATCCCTTCCTCAGTTTGACGAATGGGGGATCCTCCTTGCTGGACACGAAGGGAAGCAGGATAATCCTCTAGGCCCGGCCTCTCCCAGCCCTGACGAAGGAGGCCATCACGTCGCCTCTGGAGAGACCACGGAGGCCAAGAGCGGGGCCAGTGAGTCCGGTCCTCAGGAGGTGTCCTGCCAGAAACGCGCCCGATCGCAAACCCCCAAGGGTGCCAGAGGGGAGGTGACGTAACACCCCAGCATTAGAGCTTAGAAATAAGCTGAGATAAGGTGTGTGCATTGCATTCATGCTTAGAAAATCTGGATTATTTTTGCGCTTTTAAATAAAACTAGTCAAAGAGATTGAATCTTCTCTTAACTTGGTGGAACTGAAGTAGATCATCAAGTTGATTGCGATAAGTTTCAATATGACCTTTGATAAAACCTTATTTTTGGGTAATATAATTTGATCTATGGGTAGATCAAATAGAATAGAGCTAAACCCCTAACACACTACTCAATAAGGAGTACTAGATCTTCTAGATATCATGACATGGTATTCCATACAATGACTCAAGGATGAATACATAATCTTCTAAAGATTATATCAAGGAACCATTTACAACAAACCCTGAATACCAAGTTAAGATTATAACTGAAGTAAAGTAACTCAATAACTAAACCTTCATATACATGCTTTTCATAAAATTTATACCATGAATATCATGGTAGTTCTTAAACATTAAATCTTATCACAAATAGAGTAGAAAAGGAAGCCAAGCAAAGACCATCCATCACATATCTTTGATGTCATATTGCTAGATGACATTCCTATTTAACAAAGTCCTAGTGTCTATTGATCTTCAATGTTGAGTGATCAATTCTTGACCTAGAACTTATTGATTCTTAGCTTTGACCTATTATATTAACTTTCCAAAGACCTTAAGTAAATTAATAAGAAGAAGGAACTAGATATGGTAGAGTGTGCCATCATCAATGGAAGGTGATTCTTGATGGTTGTGATATACAACACTTCTTAGCAATATAAATTGTGTCATTTTCTTATCATATCATGCTCCATCTAACTATTGCTATGCCTGATATGCATGATTACTTGTTTTTATTAAATTCAATATGAGCTTTGCACATTTAGTAGTTTAGGTAGAATTGTATCCCTCTTCCTTGTGTTTGACATATGTGTAGGTGTTGATGATGATTATGGACAAAACAGAGGCGAAAGGAACAAAGAGAGCATAGTATGGAGGAGCTGCAGGCACCAGACTTAGCCATTTGAGGTGTTGGAAAATTGAATTTTTCCAACTTCTCAAAATAAAGATCCAAGACCACAGAGTTGTATCCCTCGACGATACAAACACAACGAGCTCAAGAACACCCAAAACAGAGTTCGTATAAAGAAATGGCGACCAAAATACTAAAGGGGACAAACAATTTAACAAGCAGCTATACAACCGGAGCAATATTTCCGGCCGTATAGTTACCAAAAAGTTCGGAAATGACGGGATTTCACCCTAGAAAATCTCCAGAACCTTCCCTAAGTCATATGACAGTGTTGGGGGAACCCTAGGTCACCTCCACGGCGGCTCCCTGCCGCCTCCATAGCCTCTACAGCTCCACCAAGATCTAGATCTCCATCAACACCATCAAGCCATCCAAGAAAGAAGAGGAGGAGAAGGAGGACGCAGCCATCACCACGCCGACACCACCATCACCATGCCATCATCACCATCTCCATCGCCACTACTCCTTCATCCTTCCCCGTCATGATCTCCGTGATGGGTTGTAACATGGCTTGAACCCCCTTTTATTAATGTTATGATGATTTGAGTAATTGAAGTGTGGTGTGTTCTTGTTAAATAATATGTTTGTGCTTTATCTTTACATTGTTCTATTCATGATATTATTCTAGTGATTGGAGACGTCCAATCCATTGTTGAGGAATTTACTAGGGATTCACGAAGTGTCACAAAACTTATCATTAGTCTCTACTCGTACCATGGGCCTGACAAGTCAGTGGGTAGAACTAATAGGCTATTTGCTATAAGTGATTTGCGGAGGCAATAGCAGCTTAGGATGCACCGCCCATTAAGATTAAATTTCCTCAAGATCACTCATGATATAGATAGGTATAGTGTTGCGAATTGCGTGACCCCAAAAGTGACATATGGGATATCTTGTGACTAGCACACTTTCTTAGGAGATCGAATTTAATGCCTTTGCTCTGGTTTACCTTGATTGGTCTTGTTACCTTAATACACTATTCTCTTATGGATGACCCATGTTCGGAGAGGGTATGGACAATTGAGTTGTCTAGTTGCCACTTACCAACGGTGGGAGACAACGGTATATGAGCGACCGCCACAATTATAGTTAACAACTATTCCATAAGCACTTATCATACACACTGGTATACACAAAATTACTTGAGGAATCATAGCATTAATATTTCACCTCATTGCATTCACCTATTTTCAGTTTTACTTTTGTTATAGTTTTCTTCCAGTTCTACTAGTAGTTATTACAAAACATCTTAAATTCATTTATACTAGCAACTTATCGAATATGCTATTTCCCAAACCACGGTTTGGGTGCGTACATGGTCGCATTGATAACGCGGCTGCGAGGATCGTGTTCGCCGAGCTCCCATCTGGACAAATTCTTCAATATTTGTTGTTGCAAGTACTGCAATAACCCTGTTTTGGTGTAGGAACTCAGCCCATCAAATTGGCGCCATTGCCGGGGAACAAAGTGTTCGGTTATATACTCGCACATAGTTTATTTCCGTTTGTTTTATTATCTTACTGCTTTCTTTTATATTAAAAATAATAAAAAATTACAAAACCAAAAATTTATAAAAACTGTTGCTACTAATCATGTCTTCCGAGATAAAAAAATTCAAGAGATAATACAAGCATTGGAGGAGATAAAGGATTCAAGTTCATCAAGCCTGGTTGCTAGACATGATTTGATAAAGAAATTGGTGGACCAATTGGAAATGCATTCATTATGGTTGCATGCTAATGATGGATCTTATTGCACAATTTGTATAACAGATGACCGCCTTAATTTTCAATGTAAGTGTTCCAACAATCCTACTCTAGCAAATTATAATAGAGATAAATCCTATGCTATTTTGGAAGTACTAGAATACGTTCTTTTGAAAGGTGCATCTGAATTGGTATTTAGCTAGGAAGTATTGATGTTGAAAGTGAAGCACTTGATGGAGTTTTTAATTTAGTATACCTCATATTCCTCTTTTGTGAAAATAATTTAAGTGGAGAGGAAAAGGAGCACAAGGAGTAAGAACGGATTGATCACCCGCTCACACCTTCGACTCCTACTTTTGATTCTATCATTGCTATTAAAACACTAGTCGATGAAAAGGAGAAACAAAAAGGTGAGGTTGACAAAGAGAGTCACACTACAACTTTTGATTGTGATGCCTCTCACTCTAGTAGTAATTTTTATGATGCTAAAACTGTTGATAATTGTTCTGCGGATGCCTTGTGCTTAGACACTCATATGCATAGCATTAATAATAATTAACTAGAGATAGAACCTTGCTATACTAACATGCAGGGTCCTGAACTCTCTGCTATGAAAGAAGAATACTATAAAGTGTTCCCCTACATAGGTAACCAAGGTAAAGATTTAAGAATTTTATATGAATCTCAAATCCTCTCATTACAGCTATACATGGAGGCATGTTCACCAAGCTTGGTTCATCAACACTCGCTTGAAATCGAGAACTTGTTCATCTACATGATGCTGATGCACCGTAAGCGGGTTCGACTCTGACCAAACTCTACTTCAAGATGCTCCAAGCCGGTATGTACAACCTCACCTCGAGTTGATATCCCTTGGGATCCAGGTGGGTAATGTATGGAGCATCCTAGCCTGGCTTTATGACTTTAAAGTAAGCGCTTTTTGGGAAGCAACCCAGAAGTCATTAGGCGTCTTTCTTAATTTTATGTCTTGAGTCTAGTTGCATTCAAGTTGCATTGGCACTTTTATTATTCGCATGTCTTGCTATTAGAGTAATCTTGTTGAAGTTTTCAAAAGGTAGAATTTATTGTTATTATCTGTTGCATAAACTCGGTTGTACTTAAATCCCGTTTTATACATGCTGGTCGAAAATTTAATCTATCATTTTTCTGTCAAAACAAGGTATTTCACTAAGTTACAGGATAAGAAATAATTTTTGAAGAAACATAATTTTTTTGATGTATGCAGGAGGTTTAATGACCAACTATACGGCGGGAATAAAAATTCTGGCCATATAGTTCCGGTTGTATAGATATTTTTTCCATCGTCAATTTTTATTTCATATGTATTGACGGTTTAACGATCAACTATATGATGGGAATAAAAATTCCGGCCGTATAGTTCTGGTCGTATAGATATCGATGCTTTCGTACAATTTCTTTTCCAGGTATAGAGAGTTTGACGACCAACTATACGGCGGGAACAAAATGTTCCGGGCATATAGTTCTGGCCGTATAGCTGCGCTGCCAGGTGGAAACCCTAAAATTTTGACAGCAGGCCAACTATACGGCGGGAACACATTGTTCTGGCCGTGACGAGGGTTTAACTCATCAATGCCCATTGTTATGGACTTGGGTTTTGGAGAAGGAGGAAGCGCTGGAGATCTCGGTACGGCTAGCAAACAAGCACACAGGGACGCAAGGTTTACCCAGGTTCAGGCCTCGTAGAGGACCCTACTCCTGCTTGTCTGCTCTTGATTGATAAAGGATCCGAAGGATTACAATGTTGCCGATGGCGGTGTATGCGCAGATTGGATCTGGCGTATGAGAGATCGTAGATCTATCTATTGAGGGAGTCGCGATGTCTAGATCTATTGTGGTGTAGCGTGTTGCGATTGAGAGATTGGAGGTGAGGATACCTTCTCGTTGGACCCTCCTAGCCTTTATATATGGGGAGGCTAGGTCTCAGGTACCAATACGAATTGGTTTACAAGTTAGAGTTCGTATCTAGTCTAGTCTTGTACTTTACTTGCCTTGTTATGCCAGGAGTTTATGTCCTTGTAGGCTTCATATCAGTCGAACCGTCATAGGCGTCATGGACCTTGCAATTCGTCGAGTGGGCCTTCCATCGAGCCGCACCAGGTAGGCTATAGTCGAGTTCCTATTGGGAATACCCATGTCAGTAGCCCCCGAGTGTCCATGTGAATCGTAGATTCGGATGGAGACTCAAAAGTCTTGATCTTTGCATTAGGATGTCGGAGTCGACAATTGTGTCGAGTGTGAAGCACTTCACCCGGAAGTTCATCGGGTCAGTCAAATTTATAGTAGCTCATAGGGATGATGGTAAATGTGCCTGGTGCGCTCGATGGATCAGGACCAGTTAATTGCTCTAGGGCAAAAACAACACTACCTACTCAAACTCGAATCCCCGGACTCGAATTCGGAAATTGCTGGCGTAATTCGACTCAGGCTGCGGAGGTCTTATAGAGTCGAATCCCAGTGTATAAGTGTGAGCACTCGACGTGTCCGTCAAGGCATATTCATCATACCTGCAGGCACGGATATATCTCTGGTAGTGCGCAACAGATACGTTGCCAGGCCTTATTCAGGTCTTATCTTCACGCTGTAAGCACGGCATCCGAATTTTTGTCATCGCGGAGATGATTCGGGTGGCCCAGGAGATGTAATCTCTTTGTAGGGAAAATATGAGGCGGAGTCGCCATAGCATTCGAGTGTGGATGTTATCAACACACAGTACGATGTACAAGGAAAAATAATCATAGGGTGCGCGACCAGCGCTCCCTATGGGAGTAGCCCCCGAGTGCCTGGTTGAGTCGAAGACTCAGGCAGGGACTCAAGAACTTTTGCGACTGCTGTCGTCTTTTTGTTTGCTGGTTTCAGTCAAATTTGCTTTCAGTGCTCCCTATGGGAGTAACCCGAAGCCCACAATCGAATCGTAGATTCGAGTGAAGGGTTTTCATAATGCTTTGATATCTTCACAAATTTCTTCGGGTGCGCGTCCAGTGCTCCCTATGGGAGTATCCCCCGAGTCCTTAGTCGAATCGTGGATTCGAGTGAGGAGTCAGAGCGTATCACTTGAGGATCTTGTATATGCGTAACCAGTGCTCCAGCTTGGAGTAGCCCCCGAGTGTCTAGCGGAGTCGCAGACTCGAGCAGAGACTCGAGTCTTGTATCTTTGTAGATGTAGTCGCCAATCATGCGAGAAGAAAACATGGGTGAGTCGACGATGCTGATGGAGTCGATGCAGTCACTTTTGTTGGGTGCGTGGCCAACGTCGCATGTGTGTAGCATCAAGCGATGCAACCATCCGAGGAGGGACTCGACTCGGGTCTTGAGTGTATGTCATAGTCAGTTGTTTCGTCGACTCCTGTTGGAGGACCCGATAGAATAGCTCGACGCAGTTGACATCCTTATAAGCTGCATAAAACATTAAGAATTGTGAAGTATTTGTATCTTGTAAACAATATTTGCATGTCGGTTTGCAAAGTAAAATTCTGGTGCCAATCGAGTCGACACTTTTGCACTGTATGCTAGGCCTTTTCGTTTGCCTGATTACCCTTAGTCTCAGTACCTTGCCGAGGTGCTCGGAGTTCAAGGATTCGACGATCAGGCAGAATCAGCTACTCGGGCTGTCACGTATGAGGTGCTCGAGTGCGTGGAGTCGACGACACATTAGGTTACTCGAAGAGGGCGCAACCCCCGAGTGTTTCGAGTGCGATTAAAGTAAGAAAGAAATCAACTTTAAGTATAGAACTTAGCTTTATTAATAGTTGCCGTGACGAACGAGTCACAAGATCCGATGCGATCGGCGCGTCGCGAGAGTCGAAGATTGTAGCGGCTCGTGATCGCAGGATTCGAGGGAGCCCCCGAGTCGAATACCGTAGCGAATCACTAGAGTTAAAGACTAGAGTTGACGTGGGAGCGAGTCACGCGGCGGACGTAGTCGACGCGGCGGATCGGAGTCGCGTGGTGATGACGAATTGCCGTATATGAAGACTGTAACGGGCCACAACAGTCGAAGACCGTATCGGGTCACCTCGCCCGAAGACCGCAGCTGAAGACCGTAGTGAGTCGCGTGATGGAGTCGAAGACTCAGTAGATGGGCGGAGTCGGAGACCGTAGTGAGTCACCGTAGCTGAAGGCGGTAACGGGCCTCGCGGCGGAGTCGACGGAGCCCCCGAGTGTGGAATCAGCAATGTCGACGGGGTCGATGCAGCGTACGTGGAGTCGATGCAACTTGCGACTGCGAAGACCATGGCGGTCACTGTAGTAGAAGACCGCAGCGGGTCGATGGAATCGAAAACCACAGCGGGTCACCGGCGCCGAGGGGAGCCTTCCGAGTCGCTGGAGTCGAGGACCGAAGAGGGTCGTATGGTGGAGTCGAAGGAGTCCTCGAGTGTAGCATCGAGGTGGTTGATAGAGTCGAGACAGCATTCGGGAGCCGATGTGGCGGACCGGAGTCGACGCGGCAGCGGATCGCCGAAACCGATGGCGGTAGCATGTTGTCGCAGTCGAAGATTTTAGTGGGTCACCGCAGCCGAAGGCCATAGCGGGTCATCGGAGTCGAACACCGCGGCAAGTCTCCGAATTGGAGGGAGTCGACGTGATCATCGAGTGACCAGAGCCGATGGCGGCGGTAGTTCGCCGCATCCGAAGACTGCAGTGGGCCACACGGCGGAGTCGCCGTAGCCCCCGGGTGTAGTCGATGGGTCGCGCAGCGAACGGATTCGTTGTGGCGGCAAGTCACGGTGACGTGCTTGTCGTTAGACTGATTGCAAACGATAGCCTGCATGGTCGTCAAGTCCAGAGACAGTTTCCAAGCATGGAACTAGTAGCAAGGTGATCGTCGGGCCGTGCAAACGTGGACTTGTCGATCGACGAGACCATAATCCATTGATGTGCCCTTCAACCTGGCCATCAAGACTTGATTCCTCATGTGATGCATGTACATCAAAACCAGTAGAGGATTAGATTAATAAATAAATTCTCATTGTGAACGATGCAAGAGAGTAGAGATTGAATTAAAAAAACCCATCTGTCAGGCACATGCAATTCTTGGAATTGGTCCCGTGTTCTCTTCTAAAGATTGAGAGAGGCAAATTTCTCCATTGTGGTTTCTTATTCACTTTATTTTCCAAGCGCCTTTCATCTGGACACGTACGTGCAGTAATCAGGTGACGACTCGTGGTGCTGATCGGACTTGGAAATTAATCTCCACGGCCGTGAATAGGACAGCCGTCGCCAATACGTTGATCCGATCGGCTCGGCCGCACGCCTAAGATCGCGCGATTTGTAGATCTTCGGGTTGATGGAGCCGTCAAAATCACAACATCAGCACTTCCAATTCCCATAGACGGCACCAATTGACGAGGGTTTAACTCATCAATGCCCATTATTATGGACTTGGGTTTTGGAGAAGGAGGAAGCGCTGGAGATCTCGGTACGGCTAGCAAACAAGCACACAGGGACGCAAGGTTTACCCAGGTTCAGGCCTCGTAGAGGACCCTACTCCTGCTTGTCTGCTCTTGATTGATAAAGGATCCGAAGGATTACAATGTCGCCGATGGCGGTGTATGCGCAGATTGGATCTAGCGTATGAGAGATCGTAGATCTATCTATTGAGGGAGTCGCGATGTCTAGATCTATTGTGGCGTAGCGTGTTGCGATTGAGATATTAGAGGTGAGAATACCTTCTCGTTGGACCCTCCTAGCCTTTATATATGGGGATGCTAGGTCTCAGGTACCAATACGAATTGGTTTACAAGTTAGAGTTCTTATCTAGTCTAGTCTTGTACTTTCCTTGTCTTGTTATGCCAGGAGTCTGTGTCCTTGTAGGCTTCGTATCAGTCGAACCGTCATAGGCGTCATGGACCTTGCAATTCGTCGAGTGGGCCTTCCATCGAGCCGCACCAGGTAGGCTATAGTCGAGTGCCTATTGGGAATACCCATGTCAGGCTGTATAGTTACACCCGTATAGTTGGTATGACCACAAAATCACTATGGAAAGGTAACCCCAGTATCAAAATTCCGATATACTTTCTCCTGAGAAAATTCCTAGACTGTAATTCTCTATAGAAGTTCATGTTTCCTTTTTATTTTCGTTTTTATCGGTGGGGTAAACAGACTATATTCGTATACAAGACCGATGCATTTTTATTTCATGTGTTATTTTCGTAGGGACTTGAACCTTGTGTGACGATGTGTACGGTAGTGCCAATTGTGTAAACACTCGCATGAGCCACTTGGTTGCTTCAATTCAATGTTTCAACAATTAGTGTCTGGTAAGATCTTCCAACTTAAACCTCTTTTAAATAAGCACATAGGGGTTGCACACTCGTGTCTCATATCCTGTTTCACTTGCGCCTCATCACAATCTAGGAGAGTCCACTTCTAGAACTAGTTTGTTGACTTGGGTGTGGTGCTTAGGTTGATGAACCGACTTAGTGGGACTTATATTTTATCACTTGTGAGCTAAACCCATGTCTTCAAAAACAGAAAAATATGTTTTCTTCTTTCTAGTCTTGTTCCTACCAGGTTCTTAAGGAAGGCATACACCAGATCGTGAAGCATTCATTGAATCAAAGGTTCTTTGTCCATCAAATTAGAGGTTAAAAGCACCTCAATGGTAAAGTGTGTCACCTTTTCTTTAACCTACGTTTGGGGAGGTAACCACTTCTTATACTCTCTTTTGATAATTGCATTTTCTCTTTTGTTTTCATGATCTTCTCAAGTTTAGCTTGGGGAGGTTATTTTCCATGCGTAGAGTCTTGTGCAAAGTTCTTTATCTTAAAATGTTTTCATGCTATCCCTATGTTTTTTAATGCTTGCTTAGGTGAGTCTTTGTTCATATTTATATAAGGGATATACTTGCTCATGTTAGGCCCCATAGGAGACAAGCCATAGCTTTGATGCACCTTGTTCAACTTTTATCTAGCTTGTAAAAATTATTGTAATCCTCTACGTATGCACCTTGTTCATATCATGCTCCATCTAACTATTGCTATGCCTGATATGCATGATTACTTGTTTTTATTAAATTCAATATGAGCTTTGCATATTTAGTAGTTTAGATAGAATTTTATCCCTCTTCCTTGTCTTTGACATGTGTGTAGGTGTTGATAATGATTATGGACAAAACAAAGGCAAAAGGAACAAAGAGAGCATAGTATGGAGGAGCTGCATGCACCTGACTTAGCCATTTGAGGTGTTGGAAAAGTGAATTTTTACAACTTCTCAAAATAAAGATCCAAGACCACAGGGTTGTAGCCCTCGATGATACAAACTCAACGAGCCAAAGAACACCCAAAACGGAGTTCGTATGAAGAAATGGCGACCAAAATACTAAAGGAGACAAACAATTTAACGAGCAACTATATGACCGGAGCAATATTTCCGGCCATATAGTTGCGCCCATATAGTTGCCAAAAAGTTCGGAAACGATGGGATTTCACTCTAGAAAAGCTCCAAAACCATCCCTAAGTCATATGACGGTATTGGGGGAACCCTAGGGCATCCCCAATGCCTATATAAAGGAGGGAGGACCCAAGGAAACCAGAAGACACCATATACAAGATCTAGATCCCATCTACCGCCTCCACGGCGGCGCGCTACCGCCGTGCCGCCTCCATAGCCTCTACAGATCCACCAATATCTAGATCTCCATCAACACCATCAAGCCATACAAGAGAGAAGAGGAGGATAAGGAGGATGCCACCATCGATAATATTATTTTGCGGCCCGAAAGTTGAGGCGCCGAGGCAACGCGGTACCCAAGTTCCCTGAAATCAGCCGGGATGAGTACAATTGGTGAGCCAAATACTCAGAGGGTCTTTTTCGGCACGAATTCAACTTTACGTTTAAATAAAAAAATCAGGCTAATGGCCGTCAAGTTGGGCCCCCCTGTTAGTTCTCGCCGTTATGTCGCTCCCGTCGTTTAGGTGTCAATTAGGCTTGCAGCATTGGCACCGGTATCCATTATGCGTCTTCTTCTTTCCCGGAGCGGCAATATGTGGTCGCGGCCATGGCGCAGAGCTGGGACGTGGACGAACCTGCTCGGCCTAGCTCTCCTCCCTGTAGGATTGCAGTGTTGGTGCCTGCATCCATTACGCGTCTTCTTCTTCCCTAGAACGGCAATCTGTGGTCGCGGCCATGGCGCAGAGCTGGGACGTGACGAACCTGCTCGGCCCCGCTCTCCTCCTCATCCCGAGTCGGATCTCTCCCTCACCATGGACGCACCCATGGCACGGTGCGGGGACGAGAATTGGTTCCCGGTGAGATTTGTCACCGTGTCGACCATGCTCGGTTCTGTTTTCCTCCTCTAGAATCCGAGCTCGCCGTCGCCATGGTTGCACCCACACCAATTCTGCCACCTCTACCGAAGGCTCTATGGTAGCTCAAGTTCTGTCATGTTGGACTTGTAAGCGAATTCGGAGCTGGGCGGCGGTAACCCGTTGTTGAACCTGCAAGAAATTTGCTAAAGACTACATGCCGCTCCAAGGTCTTCGGCTGATGCCTTCGGCTTCTACCAATGTCCATCGCTGATGTGAGATCATTTAGTTACTTCAATACAAAATTTCGACCAATTTAACTTGTTGATGTATTCCTTGACAATTATAATATAATCGAGCACTAGAAATATTTTGTAGTGTGCATGAGCATGATCAGTAATATAATTGAACACTAGAAATTTTAAGGCACTCCATATAAAGGAGTAGATTAATATAGAAGGTTCACCAGAGACACCACTGATATATTGTCTTACATGCCACATACATGTAATAATTAACTAAAACAAAATAAAAGAAGGGGCGGCAGCAGGAGGCCGGGACATAGAGACGCCTAGCAGGGCAGGGGTTTTTCAGCAGGAGGCAGCGACAGCCTAGTCGATGGGATACAGGCCAATCCTGACATACTCCCGGAGGAATTTACCGTAGTCTGTGTGCCGCGCCAAGGTAATCGGACTATGGCTTCTGCCTCCGCCTATACCAACGCCCTCCGTGTGCTGGATCATGCTGTTGAGGTCCATGTTGATTCCTCTGCCACAGAATGGGCAAAATAGTCTGCCCCTACGGTGGAAACGGATTAGCCCACATCGTAACCGCATCAGCACGTAGCGGCTCTTGTTGTCCCTAGATACCTTACTATCATCCACTTCATTATCATCCTCCTGTTGATTTTTAAGAACATAACTTAGAACTCATACATATGATTAAATTGTATTACAACTCAAGAATTGACAACATGTATATGTAAGACAATATATCTGTGGATATCAAAGATAATGCATCTCAGCAATAGTTTGATCGGTTCATATATCATTTCATCTCAACACAATGACAAATAATTGCATCAGAGTGAATGTAGGATAAATCTAGGGGCCTCATAAGTTTCTTCAGGGATGGAGTCAGTGAGCCAAGTAACAATTGCACAACCTGTAATGTTGTTCTACATCGCCCCAGGTTCACTAACTCATCCCTGAAAAAATCTGATACCAATGTGTCTGCCTCTCTTTTGGGACAAATTTGAATCATTGGCCAAAATAAGAAATTGAAATGTAATCATACAAAACATTATTCAGGGATATACATAGTCAAGTACAAAAAAAAGCCTAAATATTGTAATTATAAATAAAAAACTAAATAATTAATCTTCAGATACATGTTAAAAATACTTATGATCAAAACCATTCATATACATATGCATCATGCCAATCATTAAAAGATCAGAAACAATTCAACGATCATATATGTAGTTCCATATGAGAATAAATCTAGGGCCTCATAATTTGTTTCAGAGATGGAGTTGGCGAACCAGAGTACCAACAACACAACCTATATTGTTTGTGTGCATTGCTGCCTCAGGTTCACCAACCCATCCCTAAAACACGACACCATCATACGTGTCTCCCCTTGAACTCTTTTGGGGCAAATTTCAATCATCGGCCTCAGTGACAAACTAAAATATAATTCTTATACACTAAGAATGCATGGAATAGGTAATTCAAATATCATAGTTCTATGAATGTAGAATAAAGATTGCAGCCTCATAAGTTTCTACAGGGATGGCGTAAGCAAACCAAGTAACACTTACACAGCTTATATTGATCTTGTACATGGCCCCAGGTTCGCTAACTCATCTTTGAAAAAATCTGACACCAATGTGTCTGCCTCTCTTTGGGGCAAATTTGAATCATTAGCCACAATAAGAAATTGAAATGTAATCGTACAAAACAATATTCAGGGATATACATAGTCAGGTACAAAAACAAGCCTAAATATTGTAATTATAAATAAAAACCAAACAATTAATCTTCAGGTATATGTTAAAAATACTTATGATCAAAACCATTCATATACATATGCATCATGCCAATCATTAAAAGATCAGAAAAAAATCAACGATCATATATGTAGTTCCATATGAGAATAAATCTAGGGCCTCATAATTTGTTTCAGAGATGGAGTTGGCGAACCAAAGTACCAACAACACAACCTATATTGTTTGTGTGCATTGCTGCCTCAGGTTCACCAACCCATCCCTAAAACACGACACCATCATACGTGTCTCCCCTTGAACTCTTTTGGGGCAAATTTCAATCATCGGCCTCGGTGACAAACTAAAATATAATTCTTATACACTAAGAATGCATGGAATAGATAATTCGAATATCATAGTTCTATGAATGTAGAATAAAGATTGCAGCCTTATAAGTTTCTACAGGGATGGCGTAAGCGAACCAAGTAACACTTGCACAGCTTATATTGATCTTGTACATGGCCCCAGGTTCGCTAACTCATCCCTGAAAAAATCTGACACCAATGTGTCTGCCTCTCTTTGGGGCAAATTTGAATCATTGGCCACAATAAGAAATTGAAATTTAATCGTACAAAACAATATTCAGGTATATACATAGTCAGGTACAAAAACAAGCCTAAATATTGTAATTATAAATAAAAAACCAAACAATTAATCTTTAAGTACATGTTAAAAATACTTATGATCAAAACCATTCATATACATATGCATCATACCAATCATTAAAAGATCAGAAACAAATCAAGGATCATATATGCAGTTCCATATGAGAATAAATTAATGGCCTTATAATTTGTTTCAGAGATGGAGTTGGAGAACCAAAGTACCAACATCACAACCTATATTGTTTGTGTGCATTGATGCCTCAGGTTCACCAACCCATCCCTAAAACACGACACCATCATACGTGTCTCCCCTTAAACTCTTTTGGGGCAAATTTCAATTATCGGCATCGATGACAAACTGAAATGTAATTCTTATACACTATGAATGCATGGAATAGATAATTCAAATATCATAGTTCTATGAATGTAGAATAAAGATTGCGGCCTCATAAGTTTCTACAGAGATGGCGTAAGCGAACCAAGTAACAATTGCACAACTTATATTGATCTTGTACATGGCCCCAGGTTCGCTCACTCATCCCTGAAAAAATCTGACACCAATGTGTCTGCCTCTCTTTCGGGCAACTTTGAATCATTGGCCACAATAAGAAATTGAAATGTAATCATACAAAACAATTAAAATTCAGGGATATACATATGCATCATACAACACATTCATAGATCAGAAACAATACAAAGATTATATATATAGGTTCCATATGAGAAAAAATTAGGGCCTCATTTTTTCGGCGATGGAGTCGGAGAACCAAAATACCAACAACACAACCTATATTGTTTATATGCATTGCTGCCTGAGGTTCACTAACCATCCCTAAGAAAACGACGCCATCAGATGCCCTTGCACTATTTTGGGGGAAAATTGAATCATTGGGCTCAGTAAGAAATAGAAATGTAATGGTATAGGCCTGCTGTGTATCGAAATAAACACTCAACTAGCAAACTCAACTAGATGGCAGATGAGCAGATTGGGGTTTTGTGACTAGATGGCAGATGCATCAATGGACTGATCGAACCATATATATACTAACCTACTTCAAGAGCAAAAGAATCTGTACACGATTGAGCAAATCCTATGTATGAACAGTGAAAACTGTGGCCGCGACTAGAGAAGCTAGCAATGTAGCACCTCAGACTCCTCATCAGGGACCTCCTCCTTGAACTCATCATTCTCCGTGATTGCGTCAAAGATTTCTTGTACGGCGATGGGGTCGTTGATGTAGAGCACTGGATTGCCTCCGCCTGCTGCCTACCCCCCATCCAGATCTGTCGCTGGCACCACGACATTGTCGGCCACCTGCTGCTCGGCGGCAACGGCTACTACCTGCTGCTCGGCGGCGACGGCTACCACCTGCTGCTCGGCGGCGACAGCTACTGGCTGGATGGATGAGCTCGCACCCTCGACGGCGCGGCGACGAGCGGCGTTCGTGCCCGGAGAAGACGCCTCCGCCTGCTTGGCGACGACCGAGCCATCTGCTGCTGCGCCTTCAACTGGCTTTACCTCCGGCTCGTCTCCATGCGTACGCTTCATGGCACACCAAGGGAAGGAGGTAGTGCAGGAGCGAGCTTGAGCTTTTACGTAGGTGTAGATTGGGGTCTTGGGACTAGACAGACTAGGGAAAATGACACGAGCTCATGGAAGAAGAAGGTCGAGGGAGATTATAAACACCGGACCGTTCGTAGTCCTCGAGTGGACACGTGTGGTGGGTGGGGGGCGGGGGCTACCACGATCTCCACCATTTTTTTTGGGTTCCCTTTTTTTGAAACAGCCACGATCTCCACTTTAGAGCTGCATTGAGAACACGCTCATGGCAGACCTTGATTCCACTGCATGCAAGTGGCGCGGAACCAATTTCTAGCAACGTTAGATCTACTTGAGGGGGGCCCTTGACTCATGGAAGTTACTAGCAGTAGGGCCCAGTTGGAAGTGAGATTGAGAGCGCTACGTAAAAATGGGATATGTCTTATTAAAATCAAGCGGCAATAAATTGCAGCGTCTCGTCGACAACCATGCACTCGATGACCCTATTGCCCTGTGCATGTGGTGTAGTAGCAGTAGTAGGCTTTTCAGACTTGATTAAACTTGACATGACCGCTCGACGAATTTTTCCATGGACAACATCGTGTTCCTTCCTGTAGAAGTCTCGCTGAGGGAGACGTCCGTGTTGTCTCACGCTGTACTGTGAAGGGCACGACGTGTGCAACAATCATCATTGGATCGCACAGAATCAACGGTTGGTGCGCATGATCCGCGTGACAACTATGACAACTAATCAGGGAGTAGCAGACAGGGTGAGCATAGGTTTGGGCTTCTACGAAAGATAGAGAGAGGGGGGCAAAACTAAGTAGTACCACATAAAACCAAGGGAAAAACTAAGTAGTATAAAAATGGAAAGTGTCTTGTACAATGAAATACATCGTGGCATACATCAAATTATGCCAAGATAGATCCACTAGAGATTATTGGATGTGTGTACTTATCATAAACCACACATGGATCCACCAGTGTGATTGCATGTCTGCTCTTTTCATTAACCACAGTTAGAGTCATTGCATGTCTGTTCTTTTCACAAACCACATATCACCAGTGTCATTGCATGTGTGTTTTTCTCATGAACCACACATGGATCCACCCAGTGTGATTGCATGTCTGTTCTTTTCACAAACCACATATGAATCCACCAGTATCATTGCATGTCTGTTCTTTTCATGAACCACACCCAGTGTCATTGCATGTCTGTTACTCTAAACAAACCACATAAGGATCCACCAGTGTTATTGCATGTCTGTTCTTTTCATGAACCACACATGGATCCACCAGTGTCATTGCATGTGTGTTATTTTCATGAACCACGGCTAGAGTCATTGCATGTGTGTTCTTCTAAACAAACCACACATGGATCCACCTAGTGTGATTGCATCTCTGTGCTTTTCACAAACCACACATGGATCCACCAGTGTCATTGCAAGTGTGTTCTTTTCATAAACCACAACTAGAGTCATTGCATGTGTGTTCTTTCCACAAACCACACATGGATCCACCTAGTGTCATTGCATGTGTGTTCCTCTAAACAAACCACATAAGGATCCACCAGTGTCATTGCATGTCTGTTCTCCTCATGAACCATAGCTAGTGTCATTGCATGTATGTTCTTCTCACAAACCACATAAGGATCCACCAGTGTCATTGGATGTGTGTTCTTCTCATGAACCACACATGGATCCACCTAGTGTCATTGCATGTCTGTTCTTTTCATGAACCACAGCTAGAGTCATTGCATGTCTGTGCTTTCCATAAACCACATATGGATCCACCAGTGTCATTGCATGTCTGTTCTTTTCACAAACCACATATGGATCCACCAGTCTCATTGCATGTCTGCTCTTTTCACAAACCACATATCACCAGCGTCATTGCATGTGTGTTCTATTAACAAACCACATAAGGATCCACCAGTGTCATTGCATGTCTGTTCCTCTCATAAACCACACATGGATCCACAGCTAGAGTCATTGCATGTCTGTTCTTCTCACAAACCACATAAGGATCCACTAGTGTCATTGGATGTGTGTTCTTCTCATGAACCACACATGGATCCACTAGTGTGATTGCATGTCTGCTCTTTTCATTAACCACATTTAGAGTCGTTGCATGTCTGTGCTTTTCACAAACCACATATCACCAGTGTCATTACATGTGTGTTCTTCTCATGAACCACACATGGATCCACCCAGTGTGATTGCATGTGTGTTCTTCTCACAAACCACATATGGATCCACCAGTGTCATTGCATGTTTGCCCTTTTCACAAACCACATATCACTAGAGTCATTGCATGCCTGTTCTTCTCACAAACCACATAAGGATCTAGCAGTGTCATTGGATGTGTGTTCTTATCATGAACCACACCCAGTGTCATTGCATGTCTGTTCTTTTCACAAACCACATATGGATCCACCAGTGTCATTGCATGTCTGCTATTTTCACAAACCACATATCACCAGTGTCATTGTATGTGTGTTCTTTCCACAGACCACATAAGGATCCACCAGTGTCATTGGATGTATGTTCCTCTCATAAACCACATAAGGATCCACCAGTGTCATTGGATGTGTGTTCTTTTCATGAACCACACCTAGTGTCATTGCATGCATGTTCCTCTCATAGACCACACATGGATCCACCAGTGACATTGCATGTGTGTTCTTCTCATGAACCACAGCTAGAGTCATTGCATGTGTGTTCTTCTCATGAACCACATATAGAGTCATTGCATGTCTGCTCTTCTCACAAACCATATAAGGATCCAGCAGTGTCTTTGGATGTGTGTTCTTTTCATGAACCACACCCAGTGTCATTGGATGTGTGTTCTTCTCACAAACCACACAAGGATCCACCAGTGTCATTGCATGTGTGTTCCTCTCATGAACCACACATGGATCCACCAAGTGTCATCGAATGTCTGTCTTCTCACAAACCACACATGGATCCACCAGTGTCATTGCATGTCTGTTCTTTTTGTGAACCAAACCCAGTGTCATTGCATGTTTGTTCCTCTCATAAACCACACATGGATCCACCAGTGCCATTGGATGTGTGTTCTTCTCATGAAGCACACCTAGTGCCATTTCATGTTTGTTCCTCTCACAGACCACACATGGATCCACCAGTGTCATTGCATGTGTGTTCTTCTCATGAACCACACCCAGTGTCATTGCATGTGTGTTCCTTTCACAAACTATACATGGATCCACCAGTGTCATTGGATGTGTGTTCCTCTCATGAACCACATATAGAGTCATTATATGTGTGTTCTTCTCACAAACCACATAAGGATACACTAGTGTCATTGCATGTGTGTTCTTCTCATGAACCACAGCTAGAGTCATTGCATGTCTGTTCTTCTCACAAACCAGATAAGGATCCACCAGTGTCATTGGATGTGTGTTCTTCTCATGAACCACACATGGATCCACCAGTGTGATTGCATGTCTGCTCTTTTCATTAACCACAGTTAGAGTCGTTGCATGTCTGTGCTTTTCACAAACCACATAACACAAGTACCATTGCATGTGTGCTCTTCTCATCAACCACACATGGATCCACCCAGTGTGATTGCATGTGTGTTCTTCTCATAAACCACATATGGATCCACCAGTGTCATTGCATGTCTGCTCTTTTCACAAACCACATATCACCAGAGTCATTGCATGTCTGTTCTTCTCACCAACCACACAATGATCCAGCAGTGTCATTGGATGTGTGTTCTTTTCATGAACCACACCCAGTGTCATTGCATGTCTGTTCTTTTCGCAAACCACATATGGATCCACCAGTGTCATTGCATGTCTGCTCTTTTCATAAACCACATATCACCAGTGTCATTGTATGTGTGTTCTTTCCATAGACCACATAAGGATCCACCAGTGTCATTGGATGTCTATTCCTCTCATAAACCACATAAGGATCCACCAGTGTCATTGGATGTGTGTTCTTTTCATGAACCACCCCTAGTGTCATTGCATGCATGTTCCTCTCATAGACCACACATGGATCCACCAGTGCCATTGCATGTGTGTTCTTCTCATGAACCACATCTAGAGTCATTGCATGTCTGTTCTTCTCACAAACCACATAAGGATCCAGAAGTGTCATTGGATGTGTGTTCTTTTCATGAACCACACCCAGTGTCATTGGATGTGTGTTCTTCTCACAAACCACACAAGGATCCACCAGTGTCATTGCATGTGTGTTCCTCTCATGAACCACACATGGATCTAGCAAGTGTCATTGCATGCCTGTTCTTCTCACAAACCACACATGGATCCACCAGTGTCATTGCATGTCTGTTCTTTTCATGAACCACACCCAGTGTCATTGCATGTCTATTCCTCTCATAAACCACACATGGATCCTACAGTGTCATTGGATGTGTGTTCTTCTCATGAACCACACCTAGTGCCAGTGCATGTTTGTTCCTCTCACATACCACACATGGATCCACCAGTGTCATTGCATGTGTGTTATTCTCATGAACCACAGCCAGTGTCATTGCATGTGTGTTCCTTTCACAAACTACACATGTATCCACCACTGTCATTGGATGTGTGTTCCTCTCATGAACCACATCTAGAGTCATTGCATGTGTGTTCTTCTCACAAACCACATAAGGATACACCAGTGTCATTGAATGTGTGTTCTTCTGATGAACCACAGCTAGAGTCATTGCATGTCTGTTCTTCTCACAAACCACATAAGGATCGACCGATCTCATTGGATGTGTGTTCTTCTCATGAACCTCACATGGATCCACCAGTGTGATTGCATGTCTGCTCTTTTCATTAACCATAGTTAGTGTGTTCTTCTCACAAACCACATATGGATCCACCAGTTTCATTGCATGTCTGCTCTTTTCACAAACCACATATCACTAGAGTCATTGCATGTCTATTCTTCTCACAAACCACATAAGGATCTAGAAGTGTCATTGGATGTGTGTTCTTTTCATGAACCACACCCAATGTCATTGCATGTCTGTTCTTTTCACAAACCACATATGGATCCACCAATGTCATTGCATGTCTGCTCTTTTCACAAACCACATATCACCAGAGTCATTGCATGTCTGTTCTTCTCACAAACCACATAAGGATCCAGCAGTGTCATCGGATGTGTGTTCTTTTCATGAACCACACTTAGTGTCATTGCATGTCTGTTCTTTTCACAAACCACATATGGATCCACCAGTGTCATTGCATGTCTGCTCTTTTCACAAACCACATATCACTAGTGTCATTGGATGTATGTTCCTGTCATAAACCACATAAGGATCCACCAGTGTCATTGGATGTGTGTTCTTTTCATGAACCACACCTAGTGTCAATGCATGCCCGTTCCTCTCACAGACCACACATGGATCCACTAGTGCTATTGCATGTGTGTTCTTCTCATGAACCACAACTAGAGTTATTGTATGTGTGTTCTTCTCATGAACCACATCTAGAGTCATTGCATGTCTGTTCTTCTCACAAACCACATAAGGATCCAGCAGTGTCATTGGATGTGTGTTCTTTTCATGAACCACACCCAATGTCATTGGATGTGTGTTCTGTTCACAAACCACACAAGGATCCACCAGTGTCATTGAATGTGTGTTCCTCTCATGAACCACACATGGATCCACCAAGTGTCATTGCATGTATGTTCTTATCACAAACCACACATTGATCCACCAGTGTTATTGCATGTCTGTTCTTTTCATGAACCACACCCAGTGTCATTGCATGTCTGTTATAAACCACACATGGATCCACCAGTCTCATTGGATGTGTGTTCTTCTCATGAACCACAGCCAATGCCACTGCATGTTTGTTCCTCTCACGGACCACACATGGATCCACCATTGTCATGGCATGTGTGTTCTTCTCGTGAACCACACCCAGTGTCATTGCATGTGTGTTCCTTTCACAAACTACACATGGATCCACCAGTGTCATTGGATGTGTGTTCCTCTCATGAACCACATCTAGAGTCATTGCATGTGTGTTCTTCTCACAAACCACATAAGGATACACCAGTGTCATTGCATGTGTGTTCTTCTCATGAACCACAACTAGACTCATTGCATGTCTGTTCTTCTCACAAACCACATAAGGATCCACCGGTGTCATTAGATTTGTGTTCTTCTCATGAACCACACATGGATCCACCAGTGTGATTGCATGTATGCTCTTTTAATTAACCACAGTTAGAGTCATTGCATGTCTGTGCTTTTCACAAACCACATATCACCAGTGTCATTGCATGTGTGTTCTTCTCATGAACCACACATGGATCCACCCAGTGTGATTGCATGTGTGTTCTTCTCACAAACCACATATGGATCCAACAGTGTTATTGCATGTCTCCTCTTTTCACAAACCACATATCACCAAAGTCATTGCATGTTTGTTCTTCTCACAAACCACATAAGGATCCAGCAATGTCATTGGATGTGTGTTCTTTTCATGAACCACACCCAGTGTCATTGCATTTTTGTTCTTTTCACAAACCACATATGAATCCACCAGTGTCATTGCATGTCTGCTCTTTTCACAAACCACATTTCACCAGTGTCATTATATGTGTGTTCTTTCCACAAACCACAAAAGGATCCACCGGTGTCATTGCATGTCTATTCCTCTCATAAACCACACATGGATCCACCAGTGTCATTGGATGTGTGTTCTTCTCATAAACCACACCCAGTGCCATTGCATGTGTGTTCCTCTCATAGACCACACATGGATCCACCAGTGTCATTGTATGTGTGTTCTTCTCATGAACCACACCCAGTGTCATTGCATGTGTGTTCCTTTCACAAACTACACATGGATCCACCAGTGTCATTGGATGTGTGTTCCTCTCATGAACAACATCTAGAGTCATTGCATGTGTGTTCTTCTCACAAACCACATAAGGATACACCAGTGTCATTGCATGTGTGTTCTTCTCATGAACCACAACTAGAGTCATTGCATGTCTGTTCTTGTCACAAACCACATAAGGATCCACCGGTGTCATTGGATGTGTGTTCTTCTCATGAACCACAGATGGATCCACTAGTGTGATTGCATGTCTGCTCTTTTCATTAACCACAGTTAGAGTCGTTGCATGTCTGTGCTTTTCACAAACCACATATCACAAGTGTCATTGCATGTGTGTTCTTCTCATGAACCACACATGGATCCACTCAGTGTGATTGCATGTGTGTTCTTCTCACAAACCACATATGGATCCACCAGTGTCATTGCATGTCTGCTCTTTTCACAAACCATATATGGATCCTAATTAACCTTAGGAGAGCCCTAACCTTAGCCCCCAATGGGTGGCCATTAGACCGAGTCTTCTAGAAGGCACGCCCTAACACAGTTGTTCTGCTTGACGATTGTTACATACTGTTTGATCGGGGCGCTTGGACGATTGGGATGGTCTTTGTGAGAGCGATCCGCGAGTAGGATGTTCTATGGCATGATTAGCCACGCTTGCTCTGGACAAACTGGCAACACCGGGCGCTCCCCTGTTGCGAGTGTCATGACTCACGAGTTCAGTGGACCATATCCTAGTGTCAGGTCCCCATTACTTCTCTTCCTTCCCCTCGAAGCCACTTTCCCCACTTCACTCCCATCCTACCGTAGCCGCAAGCCGACAGTGCCTCCATCCCAATCCCCTCTCCGGCAGCCACCCCCCATCTCACCATGGGTTCAAGGGGAGACGACGAGGAAATGCGTCATGACGATAGGGACGGTGATTTCGATGTGAGTCGTCTCATCTCTATCTATATCATCTGTGGCCAGTTAACTATTTTTTGAGCTAGATCTAATATGTTTACTCATGCGTGTATGATGTGTTAGGCCAAACAGACGATGTATGACTCCGACTATCACGGTTTAGCGGATGAAGACAGTCCTCTGCTATGTAAACATGGATATGTGCCCTCTAAATTTGTAGCGTTCGAAGGACGAAACGCAGGCATGAGGTTTCTACGGTGTCAAGGACATCGTGCAATGATGCAAGGCGGTAGTTGCGGTGTTGTCAAATGGGTAGATCCAGAGTGGCCCAAATCGATGCAGAAAACGCTAGACAAACTATGGGAAATGACTATTGAGTTGAAAGAATCCATATTTAGCTCACTTATTGACGGTGTTGAGATGAAGCTATGGGAACCAGTTGACACGACCAAGCATAAGCGAGATCTCAGGTGGGTGCAAGACAAGGTTAGCAAAGTCGAGAAGGAGAGGGACACGATGTTGGCCCTGCAGGCTAAAGCAGAGCAAGAACTGACTCAAGCAAGGAATGATCTGCACCAGGCCAAAGTCCTGCAGTTCACAACTACGAGTATTGACAAGTGCATGAGGAAAAATGCAGAGAAACAATTGAAGCTGTGCAAGGAAGATGCTAAAACAAAGGAGCAGACGATTCGATCCTTGCTCTCGCAGGAAGATGCGCATCGGGCTAAGATTAGGAAGATCAAGGAGATGTGTGATAACTAGTTCTATTTAGCTTAAGCTCCGTGCCTTTTTAAGTTGTAATAGTTGTACTTGTTGACCTAGTGGTCTGAACTATTGGCCCCAGAGTCCTGGGAGGAAAAAAATTGGTCGCCTGTTAATCTATATTAACCCTGCATTACTTCTTTTGTCTAAACAATGCCCCTTTGATATTCCGCCCGTCGCTTCGTTGTCCTCGTGTACAAATAGGAGGCGCCACAACACATCGCTTCGTCGTCCATCCCCTCATCCTCTCCAATCTCCACTGTGTCGTTGCTTCGTCGTCCATCTCCTCGCTCCATCTCCAATCTCCACCGTGCTGCCATGGAGATGCCCTCGCTGAACTTCTACGAGGCGGTGATGTTCGCGCACTTCGACATCCTCGTGTCGCTGGCCGCGACGGTGCCCCACGGATGGCGCATCAGCTACGCGGGTGTGCCGGTGGCTGCGCTCTTTGTCCCCGGCAGAGCCATGATGGAGAGAGAAATTGCGGCATGCCGCCGCCAGATGCCCGCATGGAAGAGGGCGCTGCTGCGGTACGTGGCGGCCAGCCCGTACTGGCCGGCGCTGTTCAAGAAGGAGCGGAAGGCCAAGATTGGCAACCGCATCATTTACGGGCGCGTGGTGCACCGGGATCTCTACAACCGAAAAGGGCGGGAGAGGTTCTGGTCCGTTCCTGGACGGACCAAGTACACCGTCATCGCCGCCGCTCGCCGCGAAGAGGTGCTCCGTCTCGCGAACAATGCAGAAATCGTGGAGGTTCCGTCCGACGATGACGAGGAAGCCGGCGGCTCGGAGGACAGCGGCAGCGGAAGTGAAATTATTGACTAGTGGTTGAATTAATGTAGGATGTGAAATCACACCTTTGTTTAGAAGAATTTGTGGTTGACTTAATGAAATGCCTCGATTTAGATCTCTGTCTCGATTAATTTGTGGAAGAATTTGTGATTTAGATCAATTTCTGTCTCGATTTAGATCTCTGTCCCGGATTGGGAACGTCACCATGGACCAAAGACCCCTTTTCTACTAGTGTATTCTAACATTGGTGGTTTGTTTAAATTTAATCTATGTGGATTGTGCCACATGCAAATGGCACAACCACAATTTATAAAGTGGAAGCACGTACACCGTTCTTGGAGATCCGGAGCTTTGCGACATCTGGGATGCAGGAGCAGATAGACGGGCTCAAGATTAGGCCAAAAAGTGGTACCGATTTCCTCCTCATCTGGGCATTATCGGTTGCCATTGCTGTTTATGTTGCCACGTCGTTGTGCAGCATCTGAAATAAGTTGCTGCTTCATGCAGTGTGGCAGCCTAAATAATTTATTTCTATGCCACTTACATTCCATCAAATTTGGAGACCTCCCGCCCCTCAGCAATCGTGGAATCGTTGCTGCGTGCGTTGTTGCGTGTTTTCAGATAATAGTGGCACAATCACAGTTTCGGATTCAACTACTGACTCGGGCGTTTCCAAACCCTAAGTCATGGTACATTTTACTCAGAGAACATGGGTAGATTGTTTCGCCCAGCAAAGTACCACACACAGAGCTCCAGAATTTAACCGAATTACATATATATGTTCAAAATCAACACATTACTATGCATCTTCATTGCCAGCAGCCTTCTTCCGCAGCCTGGGTACCAAGCATTCATTTCCTGCCTTCTTCCTCTTCCTCGGTGCCAATTTTCTTAGCTTCACGTACTCTGCATCGCCGGGACAATGGGCACCAGAATCGTGCCCAGCATCATCTTTCCACTCGTTTTTAATTTCTTCGGGCAACAAAATGATCAACCGGTCATGTTTCTAACCTTCTTGGCGCTTCTGTCAAAGAAACAAGACTGTTGCATAACTGCCCAATATCTACAGAGTAAATAAAACAAAAATTACAATTCAGCACAAACATGCGAACCCCAAGACACTTTTGCTTACCAGGAGCTAACTGGGTTTGAGGAACCACCCTGTCCAACAATAGTAGGGCGACTCCTAGTTGTAGCAGCTTCCACATCCAGTACATAACAATTCAGCTCAAACATGCAATCTGAAGCATACCTTTTCATCAACCCAATTAGCTGTCTGTCACACGTTAGAGGAACCATGATGCCATGTTCATCCATGAAGCTGAACTTTGTAGTCTGCTTTGGCCATAATTCATCATGATTACGCAGAGCAGCAACCATACCAGATATAGTGCAGATCTACGCATGCGCTTCTTCCATCGTGATACAATGGTGTCCATACAACTTGCCCTTAGAGTCGTACCTGAAGAGGACTACCGTAACCAGGTAAGGGGGGTCCGTGGAGATCCCACTTGACAGAAAACTATGGATAAAATATGTTTGTCAGCGTTGGGCTAACAAACAAGTTTAGGTTCAGTAGCCAGCTAGCAGTTATAATTAGTGCGAATAGCAAAGAGAAGGGTAGCTCACCCGCTTGTAGCTAGAACTTCTTCTTCCTTAATAGTAGGATCTGCCATCCTCCGAGCTGCTCGGCTCGTCGGCAGCGGAGGTGGGCTAGAGCCTCGCAACAACGGCTATGGCATTTGCCATTGGATCTCGAGATCAGCGACTAGGCGCAGCAACTTGGCGCCAGAAGTCAAATGTCCGAAGGAATTGTCCTGCCTGGAGGGTGGATTCTGACGCCGCCGGTGCTAGGGGAAAGGTGGGAATGGATTTGTGAAATTGGTCAACACATCCAATCCACTTAGTTACTCGATTTGCCTAAGAGGGTGCCGCGTTGGCGCTCGCGTCACGGACAGATGACCGACATGAGGGTCCTGACCGTCTACTTCACGGGGCAGTTTAACAGAATGTTTGAATTTGGAAGGGGTGAGATGAGTTTGCCTCGAAATGGCCCCTCTCAGTAGTTGGCGGCCCAACATTTCGAAACGCGGCAATTTCAGGCAACTTAAGTACCGCCATGCGCTGGCCTGCGAACTTTGGTACCGCAGGCGAACATGCCCTCCACCATCACCACACTGACGCCACCATCACCGCGCCATCATCACCATCTCCATCGCCGCTACTCCTTCATCCTTCCCCGTCATGATCTCCGTGATGGGTTGTAACATGGCTTGAACCCCCTTTTATTAATGTTATGATGATTTGAGTAATTGAAGTGTGGTGTGTTCTTGTTAAATAATATGTTTGTGCTTTCTCTTTACATTGTTCTATTCATGATATTATTCTAGTGATTGGGGACGTCTAATACATTGTTGAGGAATTCACTAGGGATTCATGGAGTGTCACAAAACTTATCATTAGACTCTACTCGTTCCATGGGCCTGACAAGTCCGTGGGTAGAACTAATAGGCTATTTACTATAAGTGATTTGCGGAGGCAATAGCAGCTTAGGATGCACCGACTATTAAGATTAAATTTCCTCAAGATCACTCATGATATAGATAGGTATAGTGTTGTGAATTGCTTGACCCCAAAAGTGACATATGTGATATCTTGTGACTAGCACACTTGCTTAGGAGTATGGTTGTCCATAGAAATTAATGCATTTGCTCTAGTTTACCTTGATTGGTATTGTTACCTTAATACACTATTCTCTGACGGATGACCCATGTCCGGAGAGGGTGTGGACAATTGAGTTGTCTAGTTGCCACTTACCAACGGTGGAAGACAACGGTATATGAGGGACCACCACAATTATAGTTAACAACTATTCCATAAGCACTTATCATCCACACCGGTATACACAACATTACTTGAGGAGTCATAGCATTAATATTTCACCTCATTGCATTCACCTATTTTCAGTTTTACTTTTGTTCTAGTTTTCTTCCAGTTCTAGTAGTAGTTATTACAAAACATCTTAAATTCATTTATCCTAGCAACTTATAGAATAGGATATTTCCAAACCACGGTTTGGGTGCGTACGTGGTCGCATTGACAACGTGGCTACGAGGGTCGTCTTCGCCGAGCTCCTATCGGGACAAACTGATGTAGCCCGACCTTCGGTCGTTACCACATCATGGTCTCCAATTTATGCCAAGTCGTCATGGATTCCAAAGGTGAATCCATTCCTCTATGTAAACCCACTTCCTACCCTCTTGAATGGTATACTACTTCATACTCCATCCCATATCCATGATAGGTTCAGACCAACAAGTACGGAGGCATGGGAGGAAGCCTGAAGCACCAAGCCCGACAAGACGGAGGCTTCGAAGAGAAGACGGACCAGGAGTAGCCAGCTCCAGAACCAAAGTATCCATCGTCATCGCCCGGAGTCTCCGCCGTCATCGCCCCGGAGAGTCCGCCCGATGCCAGCCGGAATGTCCGGCCAGATCTAGCCAGAGTGTCCGGCCTACCCCAGCCCCGTCTTGGTGCGGATAATCAGTATGCTACATCGGACTCTACCCGGACACTACCCGGAGTGTCCGGCCACCCCGGACTGTCCGGTCCACCCGACCCGGACTGTCCGGCCTAAGTGATGGGCCTGCGAGCCAACATCTGGGCCCTTGGCCCATGTACCCCTCTATTCCGCACCAAACCCTAGTTTTATGCCCAAACTACCCCTGAACTTGTGGCTGGCCTATATATAGGGCCCCCACCCCTCATTGTATCCTTGAGGCATAGATGATAGACTAAATACAACCCCCTTTGTGGAATCTCTAGTTTTTCCTCATCCCCTTCTACCAAAGGGGATCGACTATCGTCACCACCTCGTTGAAGTTTGCATCATGCCTCCCTCGTTGTACAAGGCCTTGGCATTGGTGTCCCTTTGCCAAGACATCAAGACCCTCTCCAAGGTGTTCTTCCCTCTCTGTGTGGGATCGATGGAGCACGTTGAACAATCTTTCCTTGCGAGGATTCTATCAGACCGGTGGCCACCAATGAGAGCAATCAGCCTCGTATCGTGTGAGTTTTGCGTGTGTTCATCGTGTTCTTTGCGAGGTGTGCGTCCGCTTCTGCTACCTTCTCCCTTTCCCCTCGCTTTCCCATCGATTTGACCACGAGATCCATGAAGATCGGGCCACCCACGGGGTTACCCCATATCATATGGTATCAGAAGCTTTTGGTTGCCACGGATTCCTCATCGATTTGGTCTTTTCCCCTATAAATTCGAAAATCCCTAAAAAATAGCCCCAATTTCGTGTTTTGGATCGATCTGTGATTTGAGTGCATTTTGGTAGGTTTTGATCCATGGATTACTTGCTAAACTTGTTGATCTACCTTCCCCTGCATTCCCATGCCCTAATTCTTTGTTTCCCCCCACGAATTTGAGGTTTTGGTTCGAGTTTTTCCGCTAAAACTCGTCCCGTTCGTGTTCTGGAAGTTCTGGATCGACCGGACCGGAGAGTTTGGCTTAAACGGATCAGAATATCCGTCCCACCGGAGTATCTGGCATAAATGGACCGGAATCTCTGCCCCGGCCAGACTGTCCGGCCTGCGCGCCCCGAAATGTCCGCCCCTGCTGACAGAAAAATCCGCTTCACGGTTTTGAGCATAACGTTTGCATACGAACTCGGATTTTGGTGTTCTTTAGCTTGTTTTGAAGAGAAGAAAGAGATCTACATCATCATCTCCATGGTTCATGCTTTATACTCCATCAAAATTCCGTGAGCAAGGAGAAATCCACCAATAAAGGGTGAAGCTCGACGACGAAAGGTATAAAAATTCCACGACTTGTCCCTACTTGCTTTCCTTTGTGAGCTACACTATCTTTGCGTTCAACAAACACCTATTAAGACTAGTTCCTCCTATGATTGCTTGGGCTATGCACATTTGATACCCTGTAGAATTCCGAGCAAGAGTTTTGAGCGTGCTATCCCATATAGTTATCTTGTATAGTTGTTGGCACAACGAAGGGGCAAGTGAAAAAAAGTGAAAAAATAGAAAAAGAAGAAAAAGAAAGAAAGAAACAAGTGCCTCATAGAATAGGAAGTGGAAGCTCTATGAACATCAAATAGGTGATACTTATTATGCATATCTTGTAGCCCACCAATTTATTGCAATCGAACTAGCGTCTCTCCTTGCACTTGTGCGACACGAGCTTATAGTATTCGCTAGGTAATGATTTGGTTCTTAGCTCACTTTCTCCATCGCACAAATCCCATTTATCCCACTGTGTGTTTTTCCTTGTACATAATTCCTATCTTGTGGATTGACTTGTTTTGCTTTGTGATCATCGTGGTTCTTTACTTGCCATTACAACATCTTGATTTCGGGTTGGTTCTTGACATACCACCTTCCATACCTATCTACCATAAGCTTTGTGTGTTTATGTTTTTAGTGGTTAGTTGGTTTTGGTGTTCCGCGTGAACTTCACTTTGCTTGGTTTTGGTTGCTCTCAAGTGTTGCCACTTGCACGATACTATCTTCCAAGGTAAAGTAAGATTTGACGTTGCATCCCTAACCCCCTACCACTTCCATATACACCACTTGGTCTTGTGAATCATGTCTGGGAACTACAGAACCAAGGATGATTTCTATGAAGAATCCATGATGAGCCACCATGCATATGCCTCCACAAGCATGGATGACATGATGGACCACTACACCGACAATGGCTCCACATGCTTGGGTGATATGGAGTTCTACAACAACAATAACTCCCCAAGCATGGATGACTTCACGAACGACAACGACAAGCTCCTCAAGTCGCATCGACCAAGAGGGAGCCTCCACCTCGAGAGCACCAAGGTCCACCATCCAATGGACGACTTCAAGCGCGACATGGACAATGACTTCGCCAAAACCATGAGCATGATTGCCAAGACTAATGATGATTTGTGCTCATTACAACGCCTCACCAATAAGAGTGCCAAGGACAAGAAGAATCATCGCGAGCGTCATGTGGATGATCAAGTGCGCCATCTACATCAACCTTTGGCAAGGCACGCCAATTACCTCCGTCGATACCATCATATGGTACCTTCAACTACTCGTGCCACCACCAAAATGGCACCAAGAGCAAGCTCTCCTCCATGCCACCAAGCTTCAACGCCCAAACTTGACGTCCTATATGACGCATGCAACTTCATGGATGAGGAAGACGAAGACCTCTACTTTGCCAAGTTGGACGAGTACGTCAAGAGGACTACACAAGCCAAGGTGCAAGATGGCAACGACAAGGTCGAGAATGGTGAGCATGGGACTTTCCCTTCACCAAAGGAGGCGCATGGAGTTGAGAGAACCGAGCCTATCCCTACATGCTTGAGTGATGATGTGGTACCAATCCCATGTGAGTATGAGAGCCACTTAGCCCACTTGAGTGAAAACAAGAGTGAGACGAGCGACTCCACATATGTGAGATTGAGTGCTTCCACTTTGAGGGCATGAGTTATACACCGAGTGAGTTGAGAGTGGTAGTTCATAGGTCATGTGAGACCATTTTGATTTCTAACAACTTACCCTCTACCTATAGTGTGTTTTCTCATGATTTGCTAGGTTCCATGGATCAAGAAGCGCCAAGCTTGGAGATGATGATGCCTCCGGCCGAGAAGATGAACATGGTGGATGAAGATGATGCCATCCCCATGAATGATGAAGAAGTCACCCACATGGATACCGATACTACCACAACACCCACTTCATATGAGAGGTATGAACAAGGTAAAAATAAGGGTGTTGATGATGCCATGATCCCACTAGTGGACATGATGATTTGTGGTGACTTGCATGCTATGGATGATACATGTGACATGACCTATGTTCCACTCTTATTCCCATGTGTTGAGTTTGCTATGCATCATGATGACCATGTGGAATCCTTTTATTGTCATGATATTGCCATAGACATGACATGCTCTAAACATTACATTGATGATATCATTGCTTGCACTTTGTTGAACAATTGCTCTTTCCAATGTTTTGCTTGTAATGATGTTACCAATGGTACCCCTCGGATAATGCTTTGTCATGAGTGTTTCACAATTTCTCCCGTTGCTTGCAATAAGTTGAATAATTGCTCTTTCACTTGTTTTGCTTGCAACAATAATTCTCATATGGTTTATATTGAGATGGCCCCCATAGATTTCTCAAATGTTGGAGATTTTGATGATTGCCATGATAAGTATGTTCCCCACTTGCATACTCACCATGCATATTTTTCATACTTGATTGACACTAATGGTGATGTTCACAACAAGAGATACGTCATGATGGATGATGTGTTTCTCTACCATGCACACATGTTCTTCCTTTTGTGTTTCATGTGTGTAGGTACCCGCACAAGAATGTCAACCTCGGTTGAGCACGAGTTGACAAAAAGATCTCTAGAGAGCATCCCCCAAATGAGTTCAAGATCGAACCCAGCTCTGATACCTTTTGCATGCTTTGCATCTTTCACGTTGACAAATTGCTCTTTCCTATGGTTTGCTTGCACGCATGTTAATGGTATTCTTTCACCTTGTGACAATCATGTTTCGTTGCTATTGGATATTGATGCTTTGTGTGTTGCCACAAAAATGTTGAACAATTTTCTTTCCAATGTTTTGTGTGCAACCATAATGCCATTTTGAGCATGTATTGTCATGAGATCTTCCAAGTCTCTCATATTGTTGTTGCAACAAACTTAAGGACCACTTGCTCTTTAATATGGTTTGTTTGCAAACATGTTGTTCATGCTTCCGCTTGCGATACTCATACCCCCATGATTTTGACTTTTGATGATATGTGTATGTAATCCAACATATTGAACGATTGTTCTTTCCAATGGTTGGTTTGCACACATAATGATGTTGTTTTGGATATATTTCCTCATGTGTTTTTACCGAATTATCCTACTCTTGCATCAAAGATGTTGATCCATATATTAGTCAATTGCTTTGAGTGCCACACTAAGACGCTTTATGGAGTTTTTGAGTTCCCACATTTGGATGATGTTCAAACAATTCCCATGCACTTTGACCTTGCATATGCATTCCGTTTGCTATACTTGAGTTGTGCTAATAGTGTTGTGAGTAGGAATGGACATGCCACAAATGACATGCACCTCTATCACACACACACATATTTTGCTTAGTCTTTGTTGTGTGAAGGTACAATTTCTTACGCATCAACCTCTATGGACCATAAGTTGACAAGACAAACCGTAGAGAGTTACCTATGGCTACCCCTCAACGAGCTATCTCTACATCATAAGGTGACTTCACTCTACTTGAGGACTCGTGCTATGATCTTCATGAATTGGCTACACTTTGAGTGTTTCTTTGCTTTTGTGGTGAGCTTTGTAGGCTTCATGGAAGGTGAAGGAACATTGAGGTGCTATCAATTCAATCTTCTCGAGGATGACTATATGGTGAACCCTAGGATCAAGAAGTTCTCTCAACATCTTCTAGTTTGTGATGAGCGTGTAGAGTCGAGGATGACTCTTTTTGAAGGGAGGGGAGATGATGTTGCCCGACCTTTGGTCGTTACCGCATCATGGTCTCCAATTTATGCCAAGTCATTATGGATTCCAAAGGTGAATCCATTCCTATACGCGAACCCACTTCCTACCCTCTTGAATGGTATACTACTTCATACTTTGTCCCATATCCATGATAGGTTCACACCAACAAGTATGGAGGCATGGGAGGAAGCCCGAAGCACCAAGCCCGACAAGATGGAGGCTTGGAAGAGAAGACGGACCAGGAGCAGCCAGCTCTAGAACCGAAGTCTTCGCCGTCATCGCTCAGAGTCTCCGCCATCATCGCCCCGGAGAGTCCGCCCGATGCCAGCCGGAATGTCCGGCGCAGCCGGAGTGTCCGGCCTACCCCAGCCCCGTCCTGGCACGGACAATCAGTATGCTACATCAGACTCTACCCGGACACTACCCGGAGTGTCCGGCCACCCCGGACTATCTGGTCCACCCAACCCGGACTGTCCGGCCTATTTGTTGGGCCTGCGAGCCAACATCTGGGCCCTTGGCCCATGTACCCCTCTATTCCGCACCAAACCCTAGTTTTATGCCCAAACTACGCTTGAACTTGTGGCTGGCCTATATATAGAGCCCCACCCCTCATTGTATCCCCGAGGCATAGATGATATACTAAAGACAGCCCCCTTTGTGGAATCTCTAGTTTTGCCTCATCCCCTTCTACCAAAGGGGATCAACTATCGTCACCACCTCATTGGAGTTTGCATCGCGCCTCCCTCGTTGTACAAGGCCTTGGCATCGGTGTTCCTTTTCCAAGACGTCAAGACCCTCTCCAAGGTGTTCTTCCCTCTCCACGTGGGATCGAGGGAGCACGCTGAACGATCTTTCCTTGCGAGGAATCTATCGGACCACTGGCCGCCGGTGAGAGCAATCGGCCTCGTATCGTGTGAGTTTTGCATGTGTTCATCGTGTTCTTCACGAGGTGTGCGTCCGCTTCCGCTACCTACTCCCTTTCCCCTTGCTTTCCCATCGATTTGACCACAAGATCCATGAAGATCGGGCTACCCACGGGGTTAGCCCATATCACAAACTCTTAAATATTTGCTGCTGCAAATACTGCAATAACCCTGTTTTGGTGCACGAACTTAGCCCATGAATCCTTAGTGGAGATTAAACCATCTAATGTTGGAGGAGTTAACTCACTCATGAGTTAACTAGTAGAAGTATTTAAACCCAAAATTTTAGATAGTAATTATGAAGCTATGAGAAAGCTAGTAGTAGTAGCGAATCCAATGATAATCTGGTTAAGCCAAGTAGGTATAAACCTAAAGTGAGCTTCCTTAACAAGATAAACTTTATAAAGAGATTAGTATAAGTCTACTACTTAGTTGAGGGAAGATGTTGATCAAACAATTAGATGCCTAAGCTTAGTATGATCAAAGGATGGTGGTTATTATTCCCAAGTCACTTGAGAATAGATGACTAGATGATGAAGAAGTGATGTGAGAATACCAAATAAGGCATAACCCTAATAAACTGAATCATCTAGCTTTATCATGAGAAGTCAAGCTAGAGTATGATGAAGTATCTGATGAGTTATATGGAGTAGTTGGAGGCATAGTAGTTTAACCAAGCTAATACAAGAACAATCTTGTAGTATGGAGAATAGTACCATACCCATTATAGAGGATTGGTATCACATGTGATATAGAGAACATTGTAATCTTGCAAGCCTTCAAAGTAGAGGCAAGGTTATTATAAAGGAGTTTATGGATGGAGTTAGACGTAGTTACATTGATCGATTCATCAAGGGTAGCTAAGTAATAGAAGTTATATGTAGAAGAATGGAGAATAAGAATTATTGAAGTGGCATGACCATGTCATCATATGATGATAGATATGGTGGACCCGAATGACTAGTTCATTTAGGGAAAAGAGATCCTAGTGAAGCAGAGGAGAGATTTAAATAAAGTATATTTAGGAAAGGAATTCCTTAACCATGACCCAAGCTTAGTGAAGTGTGAGGATGGGAATTCTTGAGAAAACTTTAAACAAGGTCATATCAAGCCAGGAACAAAACCATGTCTACCTCTTTGTTCATAACCCTAGAATGAAGCTAGCAGTGGGGATAATTCCTATTCCTAGGTAGCCATAGAACCATACATCTTAGTCAAATGAAACTTCTAAGAGATGATTAGAATCCCAGTTGAGAGAGTATATTAATGAAAGCATTGCCACCTTATTGTCTTAAACCCTAATAAAGACTTAGTCTCACATACTATCAAGATCTCATTCTAAGTTGAGTTATCAACCCTACTCCTAGGTTTAGAAGTAGTGTCCTTAAACCTTGATCCTTATCCATATTCATACTAGAGTATGGGTCTATTAAACCTTCCCAAAACTCATGGCAATTATTTGGAAATGAACATTTTCATTAATGATTGTTATTCATGCTTATTGACTTCACCCAGGTTGTCCATGGTAATCCTAAACACCACAAATTAAGTATAATTTGAATATGAGAAATCACAAAATATGGAGAACCATGGAATTCAAATCACCATATTATAAACCCCAGGGTTTAATACCTTGTAATATATTTACATAATTCCTTTATGAGGTTAAGTATGAATAATATTCTATATACATCATTAACCATTTTAAACCATTACCATTAAAAATAAAAGTGAAAACAAAACATATTTAAGGGTTCTTTAAGTAAGAAGTAATTCATAAGACCCTAATCCCTAATTATTTTGATTAATAAACAATTTCCTTTATAATAGTGGAAATTGTAACACACCAACAAAATTAGGTCAACTAATACCATGTCCTTTGAAATGTTTGAAATGCGGCATAAATTTTTTAATGTTTAAGGGATTGGAATTTGAATTGAAAATGGTTTATGAAAACAGAAAATCGAAATAAAAAAGGAAAAACCAGCACAGCAGAACTGGCCCACGGCCCATCTTTTCGCTTGCTTAACTGTCGTTGCGGGCGCACCCAACAACCTTTCGCTCGCTCCACCACAGCCCAGAAGCGGCCCAGGCCTAGATACCATTTCATCCTCGCTATCGCAGTTGTCCACTTCGTGACGCCCCCAAAGCTGGTGCGTGTCACCGTCCACCGTGTTAGAGTGCGCCAAGATGCTCGTTGCCGTCACCCGGGAGAGGATAAGGAGGCCACGACGAAAACCCTGCCCATCCTCATCCTCACTTCCTCTATCTCGTGCTCGCTCTCTCTCTGTTCCGCCCAGCAAGCAAACCCTAGCTCCGACGGATCATCGGTAGAGATCACCCTAGAGACCGTGGCGTGGTTGAGGAGGAGCGCCTTGATGTCTTATTCAAGCCTATAGTAGTGGATGATCAAGGGGAGCTCAGAGGAGGGTGAATTTGACCATTCACTTTCATCGGTCTCTGTCGGAAATCTTGACGAAGAACTCATCTCCGACCACGCCGGACTCCATCAGTCGTTGTACAAGCACCAGGGTAAGCTAGCACATCTCCAGACCTCTCTCTCGCTTTCTAGATCGTGTTGTATACCTACTCCTACCGTGCGCTGCCGTCAGTTGTCGTCGTAGTCACTGTTTCGGTGACTATTTACTAGCGGCGCAGCTTCTAATAGGTTCCCCGACATGCACTCATTCGAACCATAGTGACCACGCATGCCAAAACCCGCTAGATTGCTGCTGTCGTGCACCGTCTGAACCTCATCGGCATCGTGACGTCATCTCGACATCATGCTGGCGTCAGCCTTGACTGAGTCCACTTGTTGACTTGGTCTTCGTCTCGCGTGGCAAATGACGTGGCCACTGGCCCACATGTCTGTGACCTAGGGTAGGTTTTGAACCGGTATAAAAAGTATGTCCCCGTGTAGTAAATAGTTCAGATAGTATAAATTCAAATATAAATAATTTCCAGAAATTTAATAAAATGAATAAATCCTATAAATTCAATATCTTTTGTTTTGTAATTCAAAAAAAATCTATATAATATATCAAAATGTTCAAAACAATAAACTCTATAATATAAACCTATTGTCATACTTTATTTTCCAACTTAAATAAAATAATTATTATTAATTAGTAAATAACCTATTAATGATAAATCTTTTAAAAAGCATATTCTAATATTGAAAATTCTTAAAAATAAGTATAAGATATTGAAATTCTCAGAAACACAAAATATTTATAAACTTATTTTTTATATTTTTGTGACATTTAACTAAATATTATTATTTATTAAGTCTTTATAAAGTGATAAAACTTATAAAAATCATATCTTATTAATTAAAAATCATAAAAATACTTATAATATAATAAAATGTTCACAAAAATAATAACTACAGGTTAAAAATATAATATTACACGTTCGAAGTAAATAAAAACCTAATCCTCTAATAACTTGAATTCAAACCTATTTCCTTAGTTGGTAATTCATAAAAGTATGTATAAAATTGCTAATACCTCTAATATTATCCATTCAAAGGTCTAAAAAATGTATTAGTCTTAAGTATTGAGAACATGGAGTAAAAATAGTTCAAAACATCTTAGATACAATTTTATTGAATTATCCTTCACCAATAAGTGTATATTGTTTAACAAAAGGATTTCATGCATTTCTAAGATCATCAAGATATTAACTACCAATTCTTTTACAAGTTTAGGAATCTACTTAAAGCTCTAAACCAAGTTTATAAGTAATTAAAGTAAGGCCTTTTCCATGTTTATAAACTCTAACCATTACTTATAAAAATAAGTAAGTGATTCCATTCACTTATAAAGTTAAGAAAACACCACACCATAAAAGCAAAAACACCTATATTCTACCTTTATGAATCATTAAGAAGTGAACCACCTGTAATATGATGCCATATTCAAAACCTATAAGTTTCCACAACAAGTATCCTGACTGTTTAATTTAATAATGATTTACTCTTTCATAATTATAGTTAATAAGAAAACCTTTAAGAGTTAGATTTAGGTTTAAATACTATTACTTTGTAAAGTAATCTTTTACTCAAAAAATATTCTTTTAATGTAATTACAAATGAACTATACCTTTTGTCTTTAACTCTCTAAGGATAATAGAAAGCTTGAATAGAATAAACTTTGAAGCAACTATCAACATCTTGGATACTATGCAATTGTGTGTTACTTTATTGTACTTATAAGTTGTTTAACACACTCTCACAAGCCTTAACAAGAAGCACAAGTGTAAAACTAGTATAAAAGTGCAACACATTCCAAAGAACTCATCACAAGCCTCAAACCCTAGATCAGATATGATTATTCCAGGGGTTCGCATTTATGAAATTGCATTACATTAATTATGCATAATTACATGTTGCTTCTTTAAACATTCGTCCTTATCGGACCAATGATGCTATTTTCAGATTTTGGATCTTCTATTGTATTGAAGACCGTGAGTGCATAATCTTGCAATCACAAAAGGCAAGTTCACACTTGCTCATGTCCTTTGGTTATTTTCTATCAAATACTTGTAACTCAAATGTTGTTAGCACCTGCATTTCAAAAAGGTAAGAAAACACTATTTTCATAATAATATGATTATGGATTATTTACCAAATGGTAATAATCTATTGATATAGTTCCAGTGGTAAAGGAAAATAATATCTAGGACTTAATCAACCAATGTCACCAGTGATTCTTGCACCGTATATTACGCGTTAACCATGAGATTTGAAATGGGACGGAGAAGTTAGTTGTATCTTCTTCCTTTCATATGTAGGCAAGATGACCTTAACGTGACGTTGGGAATCCTTTTTCAGATCCAGCATATGGGTGGGCACCCTTAGGCCCCATGATTCTAGTGTCTAGATTATCTGTGAGCGACTGCCAAAGGTATAGTCGGACCTTTATGGAGCTTTCCAGGGGCATAACCGGTTCATAGAATCTTCGGAAACTCATCAGGGTTATAGCTTACCCGAAAGGGGGGCTTAACAGAGATGTAGCTCGGCCCAAAGGATCGTGCATACATATGGGGTTGCGGAGAGGGCAGTGATTGGCTTGGATCTTAGGTTGGGCCTTGAACCAAGGAAGTTTGAACATGGACATACTCCCGGCCATGCAACAAAGATTAACGTCTCTCATGGGAAAAGTGACGCACCTCTATAGAGTGTAAGAATCGTGACATGTTACTCCCTGTTCTGGGAAGGAGCTACGAACACGGCAGGAAAGGAACTCTAGGAAAGTTATGGTCAACCTGTGAAGGTTATCGGACATAGTTTTCAGAATAAAAGCAACCTTTGAAGAAATGTTTACGAAAACCTTCATTGCCTACAACCTATGGCCTGTGGCTATAGTTAGTCAATCAAACACTCCTTTTTAGTGAACTTGTTGAGTACGCTCATACTCAACCATACCTTCTTAACCCTTGCTAGGTTCTAAGTCGTTGAAGATGACGTCAACACCCATTTCTGCTCAAGAAACCATCCTCGACAGCTCAAGCTCTTCAAGGATCAACAAAGTCAACATCTGCATCAACTAAAGTGAAGACGAAGTTCCTGATTAGATAGCAGTAGATTCTCTAGCCATAAAACCTACTTCTATAGAGCATTGCATTAGCAGCAATTGCAAGTCAACTAGTTTAGATACTAGTCTTAGTTACTAGATAGTTCTGAGTTATTATTTCTGGTTCTTCTTTGTAAGAAGTTGATTTCTTCCTCTTTAACCTAGAGTGTTCTCTGGATCTTTTGTAAAGAGTCGAGTTGTAATCTATAGTCATGTCTTGGACCTACTGTGTTTCTGTTGTACCACTCCGAGGGATGTAATACTAGTGAACGGTGTTTCATTGGTGATATGTCAATGACTATAGTGTACTACATCATGCAGTGGTATGCTGGGTCACCACAGGTGACTTATCCTCGCGAGGCCGATGCAAGCGGGAGAGGCGCCTCGGGGCCGGCCAAGGCCTTCGTGTCGCCTAGTGCGAGGCGAGGGAGTTGGGGATCCTAGCTCCTGTCTGCCGGCGCTCCTAGGTAAGGCTCGACTGACTCTGGGGCGAAGTCCCGCTTCTCCTGATTGTTTGCTTTCTTGACCGCACTGTCGTGTGGCTCGCAGTGGCGATCTCCTCATAAGAGGTAGGTGAAACGGACCTCCTCGCGGAAGGCCTGCCTGGCGGCTCGTGGCAGCGACCTCCCGGGCCGCTCCGCAGATGAGTCTGCCCGTCGAAGGCCCATGAGGTGAGGGGAGCCATCGTGCCCGCGTGCAGTGAGGCGAGCAGATCGCCGAAGCCGAGCAGCCCATTGGCTTCCACCGCCCTGTCGGAGGGAGACGCGTGGGGCGTCACCCCCGTGGCCACCGCCGGGTCCCTCAGGCATCCCAAGAGGGGATGATGCCTGCTGCCGAGGTTGAGGTCGCTTACCCACGTCAGGTTGTCCTAGTGACCTCTTCAACTAAGGGCTCTACTTAGGGAGGAGCTTGCGGGCCGGTCTCGGCGCCTCCCACTCCTTCGGGCCCCAGCCCCCGGTGCTCTCTCGAGGCTCGGACCACCTCCGAGGCTGGTCCTGCTGAGTCCCGGGTGCTAGTCTTGGCTACGCCGGAGCTCCCAGGCTTTGGCTGGGTCAAACGCCTGGGATGGCTCATATCTAGTGTTCGAGTGGAACTGGACCGGTTCCTGGCGGACGCCACGAGCGAGGACCTCCAGCTGGTGCTCGACCAAGACCAGATCAGTGAGGCCCAGCGGACGGCAGCAACAGAGCAAGAGAAGGCCCGCCTCTCCATGGAGGAAGCGCTTCAGGATGCCTCAGCATGAGCTATGAAGGTTATCACCGATGTAGAGGCATGTGCTTCTTCCTAGGAGAAACCCTTGGCTATATGTGAAGGATCCGTTTCTTCGCGGGAGGCGGCCATGGCTAAGCACCAGCTCGACATTGATGGCTAGATCCGTGAGGACAATGCCAAGTTAGAAGAGGTCTGAAGCTCCCTGATCAAGGAGCGGAAAAAGTTCTCAGCTGCACCAGGCCCTGGAGGATGCAGGGAAATGCCACGACGCCTTGCTTCACTAGGTTGAGGACCTCAAGAGCGATGTAGCGGTCCTGAAGATAGATGCTGCCGCCGTTGCCAAGATCCGTGAGAAGAGCGACCGCTCAGCCCACCAGGCGCTAGAGACCCAGAGGAAGTCGTTCTCCACCCTCGCTGAGAAGGGCTTGGGCATTCTCCCTGCCCTTGGCGCTGAGGGATTCTGTGTTCCCGACCTGTCTGCGGGGCATGAGGAAGAGGTATTCCTTGAACTTACCCACATGATCCTCCCTCCTCTGGTGGGGGCGACGTAGGGCCTGGATGATTTCGTCACCCAGGAATGTTGGGTGATGCTAGGCGTTGTGGGGAGAGCACTCTTCACCAACCTCCTGCAGCTTGCTCCTGATGTGGATTATGCCTCAGTCGTGCGACCGACTGCCGTCTTGGAGCCCCAAGTTTCTGAGGTCACGGGTCTACTGATCCAGGCATTCCCCTGCCAGGTGGACGAGGTGGCGGGCGACGAGTCATACAATGCTGAAGGCTCTGCTACCCCGGGCGTCGGTCCCGATGATCCGGATACCAACGCCGTAGTCCGTGAAGTTTAACATTAGTTTGTATAATGCGTGTGAGACACCCTGGAACTGTCCCTCCTAGCCGGGATTGTGTGAGTGCTTCACCTGTCCACCCACTCTTGTTCGTGCCTTCTTGCTCCTTGGTCCCTTAGGGAGGTGACCCTGTATTGGCCCGTCAACCCCTCGAGGAGGCAGTCTTGGGATCTGACAGCATTTGAGCCTCTTGAGGTGTGGTTCCTCATGGGCTGCCTCGCTTCCCTCTCTACGAGAGGTCCGCGGGGTTTGTACCTGTCATGTAGGCTCCTTGGGGACAACATGTAGGCTCTGTACATTTGGAATCATCCCATAAGCCCCTCGGGGAGGGAGCCGTAGGACGCGTACTTCCCCTGCATAGTTCCTCGGGGATGAACCGTAGGTTCCGCATGGTGAATGCTTTCTCCATGGGTACTATGTGAGGATTATCGAGCATCGTGAACCGTGGGTCAGGTGACTTGCCACCGGAGCTAGTCCCTAAGTGTCGACCAAGGGTGGTGCCGGTGACATGCACTGTGCCTAGCCCCTTCTCACACGACTCGCATGAGAGAATAACACCACAAACAAATGAAGAAGCGGCGAAAACCATAACACAAAACACTAGAAAAGCATCAGTTGCTCTCAAGTCTTTCATATGGCAGAGAAGGGGGAATAGGGGAAACCAAAATAGTATGAAGGAAAAGGGAGAACCAAATCAAGGATGGTTGCCAACTCCGGTGGGGCTTAGGGGTAGAACTTACAGAGGTGTTGGATGTTCCACGCGTTTGGGATTGGTACCCCTTCTTCCGTCTCCAGTCGTACCTCTCCTGGTCTTGAGACGTGGCCGACCCGAAAGGGTCCATCCCACATCGAGGAGAGCTTGTGGAGGCCCTCGCGATGGATAACCCATCGGAGGACAAGGTCCCCCACCTTGAACGTATGGGCTCGCACGTTGCGACAGTGGTAGCATCATAGAGCCTATTGGTATCTGGCTGCCCGGATGTTGACCTTGTCATGGGCCTCCTCTAGGAGGATGAGATCTTCTAGTCGGAGCTCCTCTTGCGCTGCCTCATTGTAGGCCAAGACCCATGGGGACCCGTGCTTCAGCTCAGCTAGGATAACAACTTCAATTATGTAGACAAGGAAGAATGGGGTCTCATCGGTTGGCTTGGTCGCAATGGTATGGATGGACCACAGCTCACCTGGTAGCGCATCGATCTAGACTCGGCCGCACTCCTTAAGCTTGCGGAAAAATCTCCTTGTCTTAAGGCCCCTCGGCACCTCCACGTTGGCCCGCTCCACCTACCCATTGCTGTGCGGATGGGCACGAGGCGTAGAAGACCTTGGTCCCGATGTCCTCGCAATAAGATTTGAACTTCCCACTCGTGAATTAGCTTCCGTTTTCGCTGATGATGCGATTTAGCACACCAAAACGACACACCAGGCTACGAACAAATTTAACCGTTGTTCCCGCGTGGATGGTTCTGACTGGCTCTACCTCAGCACTCTTGGTGAATTTGTCGATGGCGATGTAGAGATACCGGTAGCCCCCGTGCACCCTTGGGAAAGGCCCCAAGATGTCCAGCCCCCAAACCATGAATGGCCATGAGAGCAGGATGGTTTACAGCTGCTGAGTGGGTTGGTGAATCTGCTTTGCGTGGAATTGGCAGGCCTTGCATGACTTGACCAGCTCTATGGCGTCATCAAGCGTCGCGAGCCAGTAAAAACCACCAAGGAAAGCCTTCCCCGCGAGGGTGCGCGCCGAGGAGTGGTGGCAGCATTCCCCAACATGGATGTCGGCAACAGTTCGCGGCCCTCCTTGGCCGGGATGCACTATAGGGCGACACCATTTCGTCTGTGGAAGTACAACTCCCCATCCACAAGGAAGTACTTCTTAGCCCAGCGGACGAGGCACTCCGCCATGTCTTCGTTGTCTGGTAGGGTGTCGTCCCTTAGGTAGGTCTTGAGCTTGGAGATCTAGATTGTCTCCTCAGCAGCCAGCGCCAAGACGAGGCGGTCTCCCAAGGGTAGCCCATAGTTCGGGGCACCTATCGAGGGGATGGAGGGGGGACCTCACAAGGGTTATCCTGGCCCTTCCTTGGAGGGGTAGGTGACGGTTCGAAGAGCCTTTCCTCGAAGACTTGTGGTTGTTGCGGCTCCTGGTGGGATGCGCGCTTGGCAATCTCATCGGCTTCGTGGTTTCCCACGTGGAATTTAGAGGAGGTCCATGCCCAGGAAGTGCTTTCCAAGCTCCAGACTTCCTCCAGGTATGCTGCCATATGCTCATCTTTGGGTTTGTAGCTTTTGTTGGAGAAGTTGACGAGGAGCAAGGAGTCTCCCTATATCGTGACCCTCTTGATGCTGAGGACTATGGCAGCCTTGAGCCCTGCGATCAGGCCCTCGTACCCGGCGATGTTATTGGAGCGCTTGGCCTCGTCCTTGAACCACAGTGCACAGACTAGTAGAGCTTGTTACCTATCGTGGACGTGAGTACATCCGCTGTTCCAGCCCTGTCGCCATTTGACGCCCTATCGAACTTCATTGCCCAACGTCCCGAGTCTAGCTTCCTAGGTAGTTGGGACATATCCTCCCGACCTCTTTGCCACTGGGATCTGTCCATTCCAGAGTGAACTCCACGAGGGACCTCCCCCGAATGGTGGGGTTGGTATCGAATGTCACCTCAAAAGCTTATAGATCGATGGCCCACTTCATGACGCGTCCTGTGGCATTAGGATTGTGTAGTATGGTCTCTAGGAGAATATCATTTTGCGGCCCGAAAGTTGGGGCGCCCAGGCGACGTGGTACCCAAGTTGCTTACAATCAGTTGCGTTGCCCAAAGTTGGCATGCCAAATACTCAGAGGGTCTTTTTCGACACGAATTCAACTTTACATTTCAATACAAAATATTAGGCTAATAGCCATCAAGTTGGGCCCCCTGTCAGCTTTCGCCGTTATGTCACTGCCGTCGTGTCTGCCATGTAGGCTGCCATGTAGGCTTGTAGCGTTGGCGCATGCATCCTTTATGTGTCTTCTTCTTCCTCCGGGGCGGCAATCGGTGGTCGCAGCCATGGCGTGGAGCTAGGACTTGGACGAACCTGCTGGGCCCCGCTCTCCTCCCCATCCCGAATCAGAGATCGCCTTCACCATGGCCGCACCCATGGCACGGCGCGGGGACGAGAATTCATTCCCAGGTGAGATCTGTCACCATGCCGACCATGCTCGGTCCTGTTGGCCTCCTCCAGAATCCGAGCTCGCCGTCGCCGTGGTCGCACACGCACCAGCCATGACGCCTTCCTCTCCGAACCCCAAAGCCACATCCACCCAGTTCGGTACAACACCAACAAGGTGAAAATGTATCAAGTTTCCTTCTTGTGATTGTAGAAAAACATGTATGTACCGTGTCCGTAGCATACTCTAACAATGTACACATATGTTGTTTACGAGATTTTCATTTGAAATTAGTAGCTCCGTGATGACAAAACATTGGGAACCTAAATGGAACGACGATGTATACCATGTTCTGTACTTTGCATTGCATCAACAAGTGCTTGCTGACGAAGCATGTTACCAAGAGAGTGGAGTTCATCAGCCATTGCCAAAAAATATGTGAACAAATCAATGAGCGATTCAATGCAAATACGCATAGAAAAGCTAGATCCATGTCATCAATCATCAATAGGTGGCACATTCTAGTGATGTGTTCAAATGCGTACACCATGTATCATTTACTTGAAGTGGTTGTTATCCTGAGAAAAAATGCCTAGTATGCACATTACCTTTGTCTGTTCTATGCTGCAATTCTGCTGTTATGGGCGTCGAAAGAAAAAACTGGGCTTCACTGAATATTATGCAGTTAGGCCTAACTTAGTCTTACACAAATAAGCACATCTTAGTCTTTACACAAATAAGCGTAACTAAAGATAAAGATAAAGACAAATGGTTCATCGGATCTCCCTGGAGCTGGTGGTATCATCGGAACGAACCAGAATGCTGCGTTTGGCTATCTGTCATTCTCCATCAAATCGTATGACCCCACTGAGGAGCCAATTGTAGGCCCCCTCTCCCCGATGTGGATTCGGCTCCAGGTCGGATCTGGACTGTCAACATGATAGGCGCGTGAGTGTGCAGCAAACACACAGTCTGCTATAAACACTGGAAGTGCTGGCACCTCAGCAACAATACCAGCATGTTCTTCCTGGACTTCGATAGCATCCTCAGCAGGTATTTCGTCAGCTTCACCACCAGCAGCCTCAGCAGGGATTTCTTTAGCTTCACCAGCAGTAGCATTAGCAAGTATTTTGTTAGCTTCACCAGCAGTAGCATCACCAAGTATTTCTTCAGCTTCACCAGGAGCAGCAGCAGCTAGTTCTTTGTCAGCTCCACCACCACCATCACCAGCAGCAACAACAGCAGCAGCATCAGGAGCCATGGCTTCCTGAACAATTACAGGTTCAACAGCTCCAGGGGCTCCGACAAAGAAAGGTTATTTGATCCCAAGAAACATAGATTGTCCCTTCAGATTGTCGACTCTACTGCAGACTTGCTCTACTGGGTCTTTGGATGGGCATGTGGACCTCGAGAAAATGTGACACCGCAGCGATCGGTATGAAGAAAGTTGTGTCCCCATATGTTCTATTGTATCACCAATGCTATTTAGTGCTCCCTGATATGAATCCACATGAGTTCAACATCCTATTTCGTGTCGCCTCCGAGAGGTGCCAGGAACCAGCGCCATGTCCCAAGTTCAGCATCTGCTACTGCATCTTCGATCACCAGAGCTGGAATGATGTGCGAGGCTGCGTGGGTACCTATGTGTTACTTACAGTCAGTAAGCAGAATTTTGAATGGGATTTTACATGCTATATGACACCATGACTCACCCCAAATGGACGGCTCCCAAACATGCACGTCGCCACTAGGTTCAGTGACCGCATAAATGCGTTGCGGTTTGTTTGAATGGTAGCTGGAGGTGAAGACGGCGTCAACATACTTCTCCGGCCGCAGGAAGTCGTCGTGCAAGACTGTGCATTCCTTGTCTTCTGGGCATCTAATGAATGTGATTGCCTTGTCGTACACCGCTAAGAGGTAGTACTCCCAGGTCTTCCACACCTCGAGCAGTCTATGTGGGAGATGTACCTTCAGGAGCTTAAGTTCTACCATGTTGAACCTGTAAGCGAATTCAAAAATAGGTGGCGGCCACCCGTTGTTGAATGCAGTAATGCCGACACCCTCCAAAGATGGCAATGTAAATCTCAACGATCTGTAGCCATTTTTTAAAGTCCAAGTACTCCCATCCTAGGATAAAAGGACCATCCACTCGCCGTTGCCACCCACCCAATTCTGGTCATCTCCCATTTCCGTCTCTTCTTCTTCCTTGATATTCACTACTACTGATTCCGACCACTTATCCAGCAGCATCAGTTTTGCATGAATATTCTGCAGAGTTTGTTGTCAGTTGGTACAATCACCTAGCATGGATTCCATTGCAAATACAATTTGACAACTGGACCTTCACATTAAAGTACACAAAATATTGCCTAAATACGAGTGTCTCCTCAGATATCGCCTTAATTGTGCTTGTGTCGCTACGAGATACCCAATATATGGAGTAGGAGCATACCCCCCCCCCCCCCCCCCAGAAAAACTCATGATGATGATCATAAACAGCTCGGGGCATAACAACCTTAAATCGTCTAATCTGTTTGTTTTTATTTCAGGAAACAGAATATCACCTAGTAGACATTCCATTGCAAATCGAAATTGACAACTCGTCTATCACCTAAAGTAAGACTGTGTCAGTACGAAAATACTAGAATATCAGGTATGAGCAGAGCTTCCGCTGTACATAATAGTCTTAAATGGTTCAATTTGTTCAAACCGCGCATGCACACAACACGTTCAACGAAAGGAACATAGGATTCTGATGAGAGTTCAGCACATATGAATCAACGATATGACTGAACCAATAAGCAAGATACTGGAACTTACGTGGCCATCGCGGTCGTTTGGCCATTTGCTGGTATCAGGGTAAAGAAGGCCCGGCGTGTCGAATGGTTGTTCGTCCATGTCCCGCATCGTGAAGCGGTAGCCAGGGATGCAGCGAGCGAGGCGGCCAATAGAGATGATTTCCAACCCCGTGGTGATCCTGTGCATGTTCGTGGTGCTGAGGTTCGGCCATCCCCAATCCTCGCGGTGGCGGTCGCCCTGGCCATCCGCGTTGTCGTTGCATGCCTTTCGCTTCAGCTTGCTGCTACCCCAAGCTCTACCCATAGAGGCAAATGGATTCTGGAATCCGGTAGATTAATCGAGGCGTTGTGGTAAGGAGGCAGATGGATTCAAGGGGGATGGAATCAGGGATGGGGGCAATTGTTTGAGTAGGGAGTGACCCGGTGAGGAACCGCTACCGCCGCCGGTTCTCATCCGCGTGGAAGACAAGGAAGGGGGCGTAATTATTGAGGGCATGCACCAGAACCGTCTAGAGGAAGTGAAAAAATAAATCATAAGAGAGAGAAATGTGTGGCCTGCCTGTCAGTGAGTGAAGGTCGGCACGCGGAAACGTGACTACGTTTGACTTGGATCGTGCATGGCATACCTCGATTCCACCGCATGCAAGTGGCCTAGAACAAATTTTAGGTAGCGCTAGCGTTGACGTGTAAAACCGCCGTTTTTCTCCACCTTCACCCTACTACGAACATTCGTGCACCATTCTAGATATTGGTAAGGGTGGTTCCAATCTTTCACTTCTCCGTCTCATTTCCTCCTCCACGGCCTCATCGTCTTTCTCCTCCATGGCCTCATCTATTTCCTCCACCACGGCATCACCCTCTTCCTCCGTATCCTTTCCCTCTTTCCTGTAGTCATGGACTTTTCGGACGTCTGAAACGATGGCAGGCAAGTGACTGCACACTTCGACATAGAAGTACATGGCGGGAAGAAGATCAAAGTCGTTTACACCACCGACCCTCTGACGGTGAGGAACACTCTGAGTAATTAGACGAGTTGGCTGCGGTTCGAAGAAAACAGGTTTGTAGGTCTCCACCTCGAGTACAGCCGCGATCACCGTAGGATCGCCGTGGTGCAACTCTCCATGAAGGGGCACGTCCTCGTATACCAGCCTTTTTGCAAGAAGGGGGCTGACAGGATCTGGTAGACTTTGCTGTCTTTTTGTTCCTAAACCGTCTGTTTGCAAAATTTATTGCTATATTATTTGTCTGAATTCATTTTCATGCAGGTGGGGAGAAAGGATTAGGGATCTGTTTCATGACTTTCTCGTGAACCAGCACATATCATTTACTAGTGTTGACATCAGGAATGACACTAAACTGCTTGAAAGCCTGATTGTCAACATTAGAATCCCAAAGGAGTGCAGAGTGGACATCTAGGAAATTTACTGGATCCCAGGGACAAAGGGCGGCAGGACCGGGATGGCCGCTCTTGCCTCAGAACTCATTGACCTGTGGTACGCTGACATGAAGGGCAAATTGCCGAGATGTTCGTGGAGGCATTTAGGGCACGATTACTAGGAGGATAAGCTGCTTTCTGAACCTAATCTGAAGTATGTTGCAATTGAAGGGTATGTTAGCCACGAGATGTACCGCCCGATTGTAAAATCTCATTCCAGGCATCGCATAATTGAACCACCACCAAGGCAGGTTGTTTGCCCCAGATGCCGGAGTGTAGATGAATCTACAAGCCGGGCAAGCGACCGAAGGCATCCTGGGATCGATTTCCTTCTCCAACAGGCTAGGATGTAGACTTTTAGTGCATGATTGTTGTGTTTGTATGGGGCTTGTTATGTTTATGAAAACATGTTATTTCAGAAGTACACTATGTGAGCAATTACGGACTGCTGTGTATTACCTTTGTCGAACTATAATCTGGGTTTGGTTATGACTGTATCCCTCGCTATAATCTGGGTTTTGTTATGACTTATGACTGTATCACACCTTATGCATGTCAGTCCTGGATTCTGCCGCATGCAAATGGCACAACCAGAATTTGTAAGAATGAATGTTGAGCATACAAAAGGGGGGAATGTAATTCATACAGGTTGAGTACCTAATAGCAGAGGGGTCATACGAGCTTGGTTCTTACACATAGAATGCTTAGAAAATACATGCGAGATAAAATACAGGCGAGATAAAACTAGAAACGAAATGCAAAACTAGTAGTGGTAAACATCACACTCACCCACCCGCCAGATCCTGTTGAGCAACTCGTAGCAGACATACACGTCCCTGGCTGCATACTTGATCGCATCGTAATCCATGTGCCTTCACTCCCATCGCTCGTGCAGGTGCTTCGGGAACTCGACTTTCATGCCGGCATACTCGTAGTCGATGATGTCGGCAACGAGTCTAGCCATGCCATCTTTCCCCGTATCACCATCCGGGTACCTCCACAAACGTTGGAGATCGACGTGATTGATGACATGAATGAGGAGATCCCGCTCTAGCTTCGGAGTGTCGTTCTTGATGTCGACGCTGGCGAAGTAGATCTCCCTCCTATGTAGGAACTCGCGAAGCTCTGGGCATACAGATTTGGCCCTACATATGTGGTATAAGAGGTAGTGGTTGCGCATGGATAGATGCAAAAGCGCCGCACTCTTCCTATCTCCGGTATACTCGAGGTCAAGGCCGACGATCTTGTACTGTCCATTGGCTCCTGTAGCCACCGCTCGTACATTGTGATGACCTTGGTGACCTCCGTTGACGCATTTGTGTGGATGACCGTCAGCTTGGTGGTGCCATGGGTGGTGACGGTGTACTCGTCGGTCAAGTCGCTCTCGTCGCCGTACACATCGTGCTCTGTGTCCATGGAAGCAGTTATGCGGTGGCGGTGGCCTAGGGTCGGTAGTGGTGGCTAGGACTGTGGGTGGCGGTGGAGTGATCTGTTGCGGTGGTATGGCCCGGTAGAGGCGGTGCCTGCGGCAGCGTCGATGGTTCTTGCGGTGGCTGCGGCGGCGGCGGAAGGAAGGAGTTGGGGATTTTTGCACAGTGATGTGCTGAGGAGATGGAAGGCGATGCTTAAATTGCATTTACCAATATTCCGGTCATACCCAAGTAGAAGCAAGTTTGACTGGCGAGCACCGTTGGTTGCCAATCCTAGCGATTAAATTCGGCGTCCGTCCCGATAGGCGATGAGACGGGTGTGCGACGTGGCTTTGGCGTGGCAGAGACCGGTCACGTAGACCACCGTCCTGTTGCCGATCCGCAACGGGTGCGCCGTGCTGACACGACGTAACGTGACAGGACATAAGGAATTGTACAGCTATTATTCCTGACAAGTTTAAGAAGTGTAAGCATAAACAAGGACCTAGCATCTCTGCACCCCGAGGCAGCCACTCAGGCCCGCCGATTGCGCAATGCTTGCAATTTCCTTTCTTTAATTTGGTGATTTTGTCTAGAATTTGCCAAATTGAAGCTCGTTTGCCCAATGCTTGCAGTTTCTGTGTAGGCCACTTGTGTAAGCATGCACGATCAAGCAACTTTGCAACACATGTGTCAGTAGAAAAGCATGAGGTTTTAACGCACCACATAATTTAGGGATTTCTATTTTCCCCAGCAAAATTGGTTCCATATTTACTTTGCGGCTTTTGGAACTAGTTCCCTACGCTGTGGACGTGGTTCCAAATTGAGCAAAAGAGGGAACCAGAGAAAGAGGGTGCTCCGATGCCAAATGTGGTTCCAAATTGATTAGCCAACCTGTATGTGACATGTGTCCTCTGCTCCCATATCTTTAGACAAAAAATAAGGCTATTCTTGTCAGCGGTGGGACCGCATGGTGCAGGAATTTAGAATAGCTACATTGTGGAGCTCTAGCCAAATTGCATGGTAAAGCCAAATTCAGCTTTTTGTCAGATTTAGCTATAGCAACATTTCGTTTGTCCTCACTTTTGCCCTCCCTCCATTCCAAAGCAATCATATGCGCTCGGAGGGGGGTGCCATCTGGTCAAAGGCTTGACCATTACGTGTGCCCTGACGCCTAAATTGGTAGTTTTTTCTTGTTATTTGGCCTTTTTAAGAGCGCCTTTTCCCCTCTCTCGCTAACAATTGTGTTTTTTTGCCCAAAAAGGTAGCGAATCTAGAGCAGCTTCTCTCTTCATTCATTGTTCCTTTTGCCCTCGTTTTTCCCCAATCTGGTAGCAAATCTAGAGCAGCAAAACTAACCAGCACCATAAATAAATTCAGTAAACAGAGCAAAAGTAGATAAAGCAGCTAATATAGGTTATATAGTATGGTACTTAACGAGGTTCGACAATTAGGCTGCTTAGCAGCAGCAGCTGACATGTTCAACACAGACAAGACAAAAGAAGCTGCTTTTACAAAGAATGATCAAGGCCTCGTGGCCTCTGCCAGGAGGGCCTCCGCCTCCTCCCTCTAGCGCCTGCTCCACTTCTTGCTGCCTAGTCCCTTGACCTTGGGAGCCTTGGGTATGATCGGGGGCATGTGAAACTCCTCGATAGCCACCTTCTGGATGTTGCGGAGGTGAAGATCGAGCGCCTAGTGCTTGGCTTTGAAGCTATGGACGTTCACGGACTCGCCGCAGGTCCTCACGTCCTCGGCATGCTTCACGAGGGAGTTGAAGTCCGTGGCGTGGAGCCTCCTGGTGGGGCAGAAGGGGCACCTATACACGTCACCGACGAAGAAGTTGTTGTACTGGCCGGACTTTAGCCTCCTCAGCACATGACAAGTCTTGGTGTCCTTGGACTCATCGTCTCTGCGAACATCGCTGCTATCCTCCTGTTGGAAAAAAATATTAGAGTGCAATAAGGACATGCTTGAGATACTTTGATTATCAGGATTGATTATTTGCATAAATTAACCGATTGAGATCTCCCGATTATTCCCCAAATCTCAAACCAAATCGAATACTGATCCCAACTACGAACAGGGGGGTTCAACGAAAATCGAGATCTAACACAAGAGGATTAGCTATTGTAAAAATACGAACAGCCGAGCCCTAATAACATACGATCTAGCATCCAACGATGGGAACGGGGGAAGAACAAGGGAAGGGGAGAAAACCCTGGTTACCTCCGACCCTGGGTCGGCGATGCTGGTGTCGTAGGGGTTCTCTGGACTTATGTAGACAACCTCCACGTAGGGGTCCCAGCCCAGCGGGATCTGTCCGAGACCGGCGAGGGCCTCCTCGCCGGCGGCTACGGCGGATGCGGGGACAGGGGCGGGGGCCTGTACGGGGACGGGGGCCTCCTCGCCAGCGGCCTTGGAGGCGCCGATGGTTACCGCGCCGTTCTTCTCCATCACCGGCGTGGTTGGGGTTTTCTTGGGGGTTTGCAGAAGGTGTTGGGACAGTGGAGACGGTTGAGTGAGCGAGTGCGTGATGAGTGGGAGTGGGGAGGCCTCTATTAAAGGAGAAGGGAAGTGACGTTTCGTTGCACTACTGTGCACCACATACGCTACTGCACCGTGCATGGCCACACGTGTCCGCTACCGCCCCGTGCACTGCACACATGTACCTCAGTTTTTTCCCCGCGTGTCTGACCCGGGCGATTCAGTTGTCCTCAGTTTTTCCCTCGAGCGTAACACTAGAAGTTTGGTTCCATTTTTTAAATCATTTTCTATTTTCTATTTTCTATTTGAATCCCTTTGTCACTCTTGCCCTTGGTTTTTAAGTTCTACTTAGTTTTGCCCTTGGTTCTTAAGTGCTACTTGGTTTTCCCCTCTCTTTGTATCCATCTCTCACACCTGTGCTCATCTTCGTTGCTACGCTCTGATTGGTCGAGACAGTTGTCACACGGATCGTGCCCATCAACCGTTGATCCTCTGTGATCTAGAGGACAGGATGACCCTTATATCTGTCGGGGCACCCCTCTATCCATGCAAAAGAACGAGTATGCCACCGGAACTTTAACTCCATAAAAAGATGAACTTGAATATAATTTGAAGGGTACGAAAATAGAAATCCCCATGGTTTAAGGGTCTAGATACAGTAAGAGAACTAAATATTATTAGTGGCCGGGCCAGCAGAGTGACAGGTTGGTTGGCTAGGAGTTGTTGATTCCTAAGTAAGGGGACACTAGGACGGTCTTGACATACTCCCTCAGGAATTTGCCATAAGTAGCGTGCTTAGCCTTGGTCGCCGACTTGTGTTTACTAGCCGGGATTTTACCGATGCTAACCGCATACGGAATCAAGCTGGCAATCCTCGAGTTGACTCCTTTCTTACAGAAAGGGCACCTGAGCTCCCCAAGTCGAGTGCGGAAAGGGATTATACTGCTCTTGAGCTTCTTCATGACATGGCGGCTCTTGTTGTCCCTGTTCTCCTTGTGAGAGTCCATCTCACTTGAATCCGCCTGTAATGTATGGAATGCAAACCGAAATGAGCAAAATAATAAATATATATTCCTTCCACCATTCTGAGTTACTTTCGATGCAATAACATGTCTATACAGGTTCAGTAGTTCATTACGACCGTCTCCCCAGCTCGCTCCTAAATTAATGTGGTTTGTGTTCCTGATAACTTATTAATAAATAAATAATGTGGATTCATTCAGAACAAACTAGATCTCTCCATGTACCGGTTCGTACGTTGCATCTAATCATTAGGACTAGATTTTTTTATGAATCTAGGATAGATTAAGCTCGAGCAGAAAATATGAAACATGTAGAAATAGATGTACCTCCGGGTACACGAGCGGAGCGTGTTCGTCTAACTCCACGCCCTCAATGGGGCCTCCGAAGTCGTCAGCACCGGCGAGCACATGGTCCCTCAAGGGGTCGAACTGCACGTCCTCCTCGCCTAGTGCTGCGTGATGCTCCTCCAGATCTGCCGCGTGAAGCACCAACCCAGCGGCGATGCCCGCACACTCACCCCCACGCACTGGTTTCATGGAGAAGGTTTGGGCGAGTACGTTCAAGATTGTGGGGTTTTGCTTCATAGGGAAGAGAGTGGAGTGGGGTATGAGTGCGAATGGAGGACCCGATAGGCTGGGTTTTTAATGCAGGGACGTTTAGGCCTCCTCCAGGGACCCGGTAGGCAGCTCTTCTGGCTGCGGCTGCCGTGTGGAAGGTTTGTGTGGTGGGGGCCTGTCAGAAGTGAGAGTGCAGGCGTGCTGCATAGTAAAAATGGTATAGCCCGTGGGCCGTGGATGACCAGTTGCCGTGTAGTAGACTTGTAGCCTTTGCAGACTAGATTAAACGTAACATGACCACTCGACGACTTTTTCCATGGGCGGCATCATGTTCCTTCTTGTAGAAGTCTCGCCGAGGGAGACGTCCGTGTTGTCTCGTGCTGTCTTGTGAAGGGCACGATGTGTGCAATGAGCCTCGTTGGATCACACAGGATCAACAATTGGTGCGCACGATCCGCGTGACAACTGTGACAACTAATCAGGCGTAGCAGATAGAGTGGGCACATGTTTGGCCTTCTACGAAAGAGAGAGAGAGAGGGGGCAAAACTGAGTAGTATCAAAAAACCAAGGGCAAAGCTGAGTAGTATAAAAATGGAAAGTGAGTGTCTTTTACAATGAAATACATCAAGGCATACATCAAATTATGCCAAGCTAGATCCACTAGAGTTCATTGCATGTTTTTTTTCCACAAACCACATGGATCAACCAATGGCATTGCATGTTTGTTATTATCACAAACCACATATGGATCAACCAATGTCATTGCATGTGTGTTCCTGTCACAAACCACATATGGTTCCACCAGTGTTCATTGCATGTGTGTTCTTTCCACAAACCACATATGGATCCACCAATGTCATTGCATGTGTGTTCTTTCCACAAACCGCATATGGATCCACCAGAGTCATTGAATGTTTGTTCTTTTCCACAAACCACATATGGATCCACTAGAGTAATTTCATGTGTGTTCTTTTCACAAACCACATATGGATCAACAAATGTAATTGCATGTGTGTTCTTTTCACAAACCACACATGCATCCAATAGAGTAATTGCATGTGTGTTCATGTCACAAACCACACATGGATCCACCAATGTCATTTCATGTGTGTTCTTTCCATGAACCACATATGGATCCACCAATGTCATTGCATGTGTGTTCTTTCCACAAACCACATATGGATCCACTAGAGTCATTGCAAGTGTGTTCTTTTCACAAAGCACATATGGATCCACTAGAGTCATTGCATGTGTGTTCTTTTCACAAACCACATATGGATCCACTAGAGTCATTGCATTTGTGTTCTTTCCACAAACCACATATGTACCGACTAGAGTAATTGCATGTGTGTAATTTTCCACAAACTACTTATGGATCCACCAGAGTCATTGCATGTGTGTTCTTTCCACAAACCACATATGGATCCACTAGAGTCATTGCATGTGTGTTCTTTTCACAAACCATATATGGATCAACCAATGTCATTGCATGTGTGTTCTTTTTCACAAACCACATATGGATCCACCAGAGTAATTGCATGTGTGTTCTTTTCACAAACCACATATGGATCAACAAATGTCATTGCTTGTGTGTTCTTTTCACAAACCACATATGGATCCACCAATGTAATTGCATGTGTTTTCTTTCCACAAACCACATATGTACCCACTAGAGTAATTGCATGTGTGTTCTTTTCCACAAACCACTTATGGATCCACTAGAGTCATTGCATGTGTGTTCTTTCCACAAACCACATATGGATCTACTAGAGTCATTGCATGTGTGTTCCTTTCATAAACCACATATGGATCAACCAATGTCATTGCATGTGTGTTCTTTTCATGCCACATATGGATCCACTAGAGTCATTGCATGTGTGTTCTTTTCACAAACCACATATGGACCTACCAATGCCATTGCATGTGTGTTCTTATACTAAAACTAACACTAGAGTCACTGCATGTGTGTTCTTTTCACAAACCACACCTGGACCCACCAGAGTCATTGCATGTGTGTTCTTTCCACAAACCACATGGATCAACCAATGACATTGCATGTGTTGGAGATATCCCCAAGAGGCAATAATAAAAGTGGTTATTATTATATCTTTGTGTTTATGATGAATGTTTACATCCCATGCTATAATTGTATTATTAGGAAACACTAATACTTGTGTGTTTTGTAAACATAAAAGAGTCCCTAGTAAGCCTCTTGTTGAACTAGCTTGTTGATTGATTGATGATCATGGTTTCCTGATCGTGGACATTGGATGTGATTAATAATAAGGTTATATCATTAGGAGAATTATGTGATGGACACACACCCATAGTAAGCGTAGCATAAGATCAAGTCATTAAGTTCGTATTGCTGTAAGCTTTGAAATACATAGTAACCTAATCCTTCGACCATGAGGTTATGTTAATCACCATCACGGGATTGGTACTTTGATGACATCAAACACCGCTTCGTAACTGGGCGGTTATAAAGGTGTCATTGGGTATTCTGAAAGTATGTGTTGAAGCGCATAGACTAAGATTGGGATTTGTCCATCCATATGACGGATAGATATACTCTGGGCCCTCTCGGTGGAATGTCATCTAGATAGCTTGCAAGCATGTGACTGGGTCACAAGGGATGACGTAACATGGAACGAGTAAAGAGTACTTATCAGTAATGAGGAAGAACTAGGTATGAAGATACTGACGATCAAACCTCGGATGAGTAGAATATCGCGTGACAAAGGGAATTGGTTTCGTATGTTAAATGGTTCTATCGATCATGAAGTAATCGTTGAGTATGTGGGAGCCATTATGGATCTCCAGATCCCACTGATGGTTATTGATCGGAGAGGTGTCTTCATCATGTCTGCATATTCACGAACCGTAGGGTGACACACTTAAGGTTCGAAGTTGTTTTAAGTACATATGGAATTTGCGTTGGAGACCGAATGTTCTTCGGAGTCTTGGAATGGATCTGAGACATCACGAGGAGATCCGGAATGGTCTGGAGAATAAGATTCATATATTGGGGATCATTTTCTAAGTTGGGAAATGTTCCGGAGTGTTTTGTATGGAGATTCTAGAAGGTTTCGGAATGTTCTGGAAGGTTCTAGAGGATTTCTTGGAGTTTACTTGAAAACGAAAGGAAGGGATCAAGGGAGTCCAAGTGGGGCAATACACGGATTCGTGGGGGAGGAGGACTCCTCCCCCCAACCCGCCGGTCCAAGGAGGAGGGGAGTCCTACTAGGACTCCCCCTCCCTAGGCGCGCCTCCCTCCTTTAAATAGAAGGGAGGGGGCGCCCCCTCTTGCCCCTCCTCTCATAACAACCAATCTCAGCCGCCTCTCTCCTCCACCTTTCTTCTGCACAGGCATAGGCGAAGCCCTAAAAAATTCTCATCTCCACCACCACCACCACGCCGTCGTGCTGCTGGGATTCCGTGGAGAAGATCTACTACCTCCGCTGCTCGCTGGAACGAGGAGAGGAAGGTCTGCCGACTCACGCCGTGTGGACCGTCTGCGGAAGCGCTGCGCGGAAGGATCGTCCACACGATCTTGAGATCGGCAAGTGATCGACTACATCATCCACGAGATCTAATCTCGTAACGCTTTCGGTTCTACAAGGGTTAGTACCGATCTATCTCGTTGCTCATGTCTAATAGATTAGATCTTGGCTTTTGTCTAGATTAGATCTGGGTTTTGTTCGTTCTTGCGGTAGAAATTTTTTGTTTTCCATGCTACGAACCCATCAGTGGTATCAGAGCCTTGTCTATGCGTAGATCTGTTGCCCGAGTAGAACACAATGAGGTTATGGGCGTTGGTTCTCGTGCCGTCTTTTGCTATATGTGTACTTTGCATCTTGCGGTATGGTGGGATGAAGCGGCTCGGGCTAACATTACATGTCATCGTACATGAGACTTGCTCCACGCTTGACGTGCAACTTGCTTTGCACAAGTGGCTTTGCGGGTGTCTGTCTCTCCCATCATAGTATAGATCAAATCTACACTTTGCACTTGATAGCACTTGTATCAATGTTGTGGTTCAGTTTAAAGAGGTAAGATGCGTTCTTAGTCGAAAGCCCCAAGCCACGTAAAACTTGCAAAGAAAATTAGAGGCGTCTAACTTGTTTTTGCAGGGGTTTTGTGATGTGATATGGCCTACATGTGATTGGGATTGTATTTGATGTATGCAATGATCCTTGTTGTAATATGGCAACCGGAAGGAGCCTAATGGTTGTCTTTAATTCTGTTAAGACCTGTGTGTCTATTCATCTTGTAATAGCTTTATTCCAAGTAGTTGTAATAGTTGCTGGTGATGGTGGACAACCATGAAGCGGCACCACGGACCTTGACGCAATGCTGGTGATGATGGAGATCATGTCCGTGCTTTGGAGATGGAGATCGAAGGCATAAGAAGAAAGGGCCATATCATATCACACTAATTATGAATTGCATGTGATGTTAATCCTTTATGCATCTTGTATTGCTTAGATCGCGACGGTAGCATTATAAGATGATCCCTCTCACTAAATATCAAGTAATAAAGTGTTCGTCCTTAGTTGGCACCGTTGCTAAGACTCGTCGTTTCGAAGCATCTTGTGATGATCGGGTGTGATAGACTCTACGTGTGCATACAACGGGTGCAAGCCAGATTTGCACATGCGGAAACTAAGGTTAATCTTGACGATCCTAGCATGTATAGACATGGTCTCGGAACACGGAATACCAAAAGGTAGAGCATGAGTCATATGATTGATATGATGAACATGAAGATTGTTCTCCGATGGAGCTACATCATCTCACGTGATGATCGGACTTGGTGTAGTGGATTTGGTTCCTGTAATCACTAAAACAACTCGAGGGATGTTGTTTTGAGTGGGAGTTCACCGAGTTGATTTAAGAATTAAATGTGAACACTATTTATCATAAAATTAGTCTAAACTACTTACAAATTTGTTGTAGATTATGGTGAACGTTTCCATCAATTTCAATGCGTTCCTAGAGAAAGAAAAGCTTAAGAACAATGGAAGCAATTTCACGGACTGGTTCCGTGGACTGAAGATCTTCCTCAGGGCTGGTCAGTTGACCTATGTGCTCGAAGCACCGCTAGGTGACCCACCTGCAAAAGATGCCACCGATGACGTAAAGAATGTTTATGCCACTCGGAAACATCACTACTCCACGATTCGGTGTGCCATCACAGACGGTTTAGAATCGGAGCTTCAAAAGCGTTTTGAGCACCATGACCCATTTGAGATCATTAAGGAGCTCAAACTCATTTTTGAGACTCGCGCGGCCATGGAAAGCTATGAAGCTTCCGAGAAGTTCTTTACCTGCAAGATGGAAGAGGGTAGCTCCGTTAGTGAGCACGTGCTCACCATGTCTGGGCACGCAAACAAACTCCAAGAGTTGGGGATACCGATTCCTAATGAATTGGGGATTCACCGTGTCCTCCAATCACTACCACCAAGTTACAAGAACTTTGTGATGAACTACAATACCTTTGCATGAACAAGACGTTGCCTGAACTATCGTCCATGCTGAAAACTGCTGAAGCGGAGATCATGAAGGAGCACCAAGTGTTGATGGTTAATAAGACCACCAATTTCAAGAAACGGGGCAAGCCTAAGAACAAGGGCAACTTCAAGAAGGATGGCAAGAAAGCTGCCGCACCTGCTAAGAAGCCCAAGGCTGGTCCTAAACCTGAAACTGAGTGCTTCTACTGCAAGGGTGCTGGTCACCGGAAGCGTAACTGCCCCCAATACCTGGTGGATCTGAAGAACGGCAACATCAAGAAGAAAGGTATATTCGATATACATGTTATAGATGTGTATCTTACTAGTAATCGTAGTAGTGCCTGGGTATTTGATACTAGTTCGGTTGCTCATATTTGTAACTCGAAACAGGAGCTGCGGAATAAACGAAGACTGGCGAGAAACAAGGTGACGATGCGCGTTGGAAATGGCTCCAAGGTTGATGTGATCGCCGTCGGCACGCTCCCTCTGCATCTACCATCGGGATTAGTTTTAAATTTAAATAATTGTTATTTGGTGCCTGCGTTAAGCATGAACATTATATCTTGATCTTGTTTATTGCGAGACGGTTACTCTTTTAAGTCTGAGAATAAAGGTTGTTCGATTTATGAGTAATATCTTTTATGGTTATGCACCTGAGATGAATGGTTTATTCTTATTGAATCTCGATAGTAGTGATACACATGTTCACAACATAGATGCTAAACGAATAAAATTGAATGATAATTCTACATACATGTGGCACTGTCGTCTTGGTCATATTGGAGTGAAGCGTATGAAGAAACTCCATTCTGATGGACTTCTTGAATCACTTGATTTTGAATCACTTGAAAGATGCGAAGCATGTCTAATGGGAAAAATGACTAAGACCCCATTTTCTAGAATAATGGAGCGAGCTACGAATTTATTGGAAATAATACATACCGATGTGTGTGGTCCAATGAGTGTAGCATCGCGTGGTGGATATCGTTATGTTCTCACTTTCACGGATGACTTGAGTAGATATGGGTATGTCTACTTTATGAAACATAAATCTGAAACTTTCAAGAAGTTTAAGGAATTTCAAAGTGAAGTGGAAAATCATCGTAACAAGAAGATTAAGTTTCTGCGTTCTGACCGTGGAGGTGAATATCTGAGTTATGAGTTTGGCATGCATTTAAAGAAATGTGGAATACTTTCACATTTGACACTGCCGGGAACACCACAGCGTAATGGTGTGTCCGAACGTCGTAATCGAACTCTCTTAGATATGGTTCGGTCTATGATGTCTCTTACAGATTTACCGTTATGATTTTGGGGCTATGCATTAGAGACAGCCGCATTCACTTTAAATAGGGCACCATCTAAATCCGTTGAAATGACACCGTACGAATTGTGGTTTGGAAAGAAACCTAAGTTGTCGTTCCTTAAAGTTTGGGGTTGCGAGGCGTATGTAAAGAAGTTACAACCCGATAAGCTTGAACCCAAAGCGGAGAAATGCATCTTCATAGGATACCCGAAAGAAACAATTGGGTATACCTTCTATCATAGATCCGAAGGCAAAGTTTTCGTTGCCAAGAATGGATCCTTTCTTGAGAAGGAATTTCTCTCGAAAGAAGTGACTGGAAGGAAAGTAGAACTCAACGAGGTTATTGAACCTTCTCTCGGAGTTGAGAGTAGCGTAGCACCGGAAGATGTTTATGTTCCGCCTGCACCAACTGGAGAGGAAGCTAATGATGATGATCATGAAACTTCGAACGAAGTTACTACTAAACCTCGTAGGTCAACGTGGGTCCGTACGACTCCTGAGTGGTATGACTCTGCCTTGAACGTCATGTTAGTGGACAACACTGATGACCCTGCGACGTATGAAGAAGATATGGTGAGCCCAGATTCCGACAAATGGCTAGAAGCCATGAAATCCGAAATGGGATCCATGTACGAAAACCAAGTATGGACTTTGGTGGACTTACCGGATGGCTGTAAGGCTGTCGAGAACAAATGGATTTTCAAAAGAAAAACAGATGTTGATGGTAATGTTACCGTCTATAAAGCTCGACTTGTCGCGAAAGGGTTCCGACAAATTCAAGGAGTTGACTACGATGAGACTTTCTCACCAGTAGCGAAGCTAAAGTCTATGAGGATTATGTTAGCAATCGCTGGATATTTTGATTATGAAATTTGGTAGATGGATGTCAAAACAGCGTTCCTTAATGGTGACATTGAGGAAGAGTTGTATATGGTACAACCCAAGGGTTTTGTCGATCCTAAAGATGCTGACAAGGTATGCAAACTTCAGCGCTCCATTTATGGACTAAAGCAAGCATCCCGGAGTTGGAATCAACGTTTTGATAAAGTAATCAAAAAAATTGGATTTATACAAACTTATGGAGAAGCTTGTATTTACAAGAAAGTGAGTGGGAGATCTGTAGCATTCCTAGTACTATATGTAGATGACATATTGTTGATTGGGAATGATATAGAACTTCTTAATAGCGTCAAAACCTATTTGAATAATAGTTTTTCGATGAAGGATCTTGGCGAAGCGGCATATATTCTAGGCATCAAGATTTATAGAGATAGATCAAGACACCTAATAGCGCTTTCACAAAGTACATACTTCGACAAAGTTCTAAAGAAGTTTAGAATGGAAGAGAGCAAGAAAGGGTTCGTGCCCATGTTGTCAGGTAAGACCTTGAGTAAAACTCAAAGTCCGCCACTGACGAAGATAGAGAAAAGATGAATAAAATTCCCTATGCCTCGGCCATAGGTTCTATCATGTATGCCATGCTGTGTACAAGACCGGATATAGCACATGCTGTTAGTTTGACTAGTAGATATCAAAGTGATCCTGGAATGGAACACTGGACAGCGGTCAAGAATATCCTAAAGTACCTGAATAGGACTAAGGATATGGTTATGAACAACTTGTTGTAAATGGTTACACTGATGCTAGTTGGAACACCGATCCAGATGACTCGAAGTCACAGTCTAGATACGTATTTATTTTTAATGGTGCTGCAGTGAGCTGGAGGAGTGCCAAGCAGAGCGTTGTGGCGAAATCTTCAACTGAATCGGAATACATAGCTACTTCGGAGGCTGCACAAGAAGCCATATGGATGAAGGAGTTCATTACTGAACTTGGCGTGGTTCCCAGTGCGTTAGACCCGATGGCCATCTACTATGACAACACAGGTGCCATAGCTAATGCACAGGAGCCAAGGTCACATAGCAAGCTGAAGCACATCAAGCTACGGTTCCATGCTATTCGCGAGTATGTCCAAGATGGTGACATAAAGATTTGCAAAGTGCACACTGATCTGAATGTAGCAGATCCGCTGACTAAACCTCTCCCTAGAGCAAAGCATGACCAACACCAGAACGCCATGGGTGTTCGGTTTATTACCATGTAATCTAGACTATTGACTCTAGTGCAAGTGGAAGACTGTTGGAGATATGCCCAAGAGGCAATAATAAAAGTGGTTATTATTATATCTTTGTGTTTATGATGAATGTTTACATCCCATGCTATAATTGTATTATTAGGAAACACTAATACGTGTGTGTTTTGTAAACATAAAAGAGTCCCTAGTAAGCCTCTTGTTGAACTAGCTTGTTGATTGATTGATGATCATGGTTTCCTGATCATGGACATTGGATGTGATTAATAACAAGGTTATATCATTAGGAGAATGATGTGATGGACATACACCCATAGTAAGCGTAGCATAAGATCAAGTCATTAAGTTCGTATTGCTGTAAGCTTTGAAATACATAGTTACCTAATCCTTCGACCATGAGGTTATGTTAATCACCATCACCGGATGGGTACTTTGATGACATCAAACGCTGCTTCGTAACTGGGCGGTTATAAAGGTGTCATTGGGTATTCTTAAAGTATGTGTTGAAGCGCATAGACTAAGATTGGGATTTGTCCATCCATATGACGGATAGATATACTCTGGGCCCTCTCAGTGGAATGTCATCTAGATAGCTTGCAAGCATGTGACTGGGTCACAAGGGATGACATAACATGGAACGAGTAAAGAGTACTTATCAGTAACGAGGAAGAACTAGGTATGAAGATACTGACGATCAAACCTCGGATGAGTAGAATATCGCGTGACAAAGGAAATTGGTTTCGTATGTTAAATGGTTCTATCGATCACGAAGTAATCGTTGAGTATGTGGGAGCCGTTATGGATCTCCAGATCCCGCTGATGGCTATTGATCAGAGAGGTGTCTTCATCATGTCTGCATATTCACGAACCGTAGGGTGACACACTTAAGGTTTGAAGTTGTGTTAAGTAGATATGGAATTTGCGTTGGAGACCGAATGTTGTTCGGAGTCTTGGAATGGATCCGAGACATCACGAGGAGATCCGGAATGGTCCGGAGAATAAGATTCATATATTGGGGATCATTTTCTAAGTTGGGAAATGTTCCAGAGTGTTTTGTATGGAGATTCTAGATGGTTTCGGAATGTTCTGGAAGGTTCTAGAGGATTTCTTGGAGTTTACTTGAAAACCAAGAAAGGGATCAAGGGAGTCCAAGTGGGGCAATACACGGATTCGTGGGGGAGGAGGACTCCTCCCCCCAACCCGCCGGCCCAAGGAGGAGGGGAGTCCTACTAGTACTCCCCCTCCCCAGGCGCGCCTCCCTCCTTTAAATAGAAGGGAGGGGGCGCCCCCTCTTGCCCCTCCTCTCATAACAACCAATCTCAGCCGCCTCTCTCCTCCACCTTTCTTCTGCACAGGCATAGGCGAAGCCCTATAGAATTCTCATCTCCACCACCACCACCACGCCGTCACGCTGCTGGGATTCCGTGGAGAAGATCTACTACCTCTGCTGCTCGCTGGAACGGGGAGAGGAAGGTCTGCTTCGACTCCGCACGTGTGACCGTCTGCAGAAGCGCTAGGAACGCTACCCGGAAGGATCGTCCAAACGATCTTGAGATCGGCAAGTGATCGACTACATCATCCACGAGATCTAATCTCGTAACGCTTTCGGTTCTACAAGGGTTAGTACCGATCTATCTCGTTGCTCATGTCTAATAGATTAGATCTTGGCTTTTGTCTAGATTAGATCTGGGTTTTGTTCGTTCTTGCGGTAGAAATTTTTTGTTTTCCATGCTACGAATGACATATGGATCCACCAGAGTCATTGCATGTGTGTTCTTTTCACAAACCACATATGGATCCACCAGAGTCACTCCATGTGTGTACTTTCCACAAACCACATATGTACCTACTAGAGTAATTGCATGTGTGTTCTTTTCCACAAACCACTTATGGATCCACTAGAGTCTTTGCATGTGTGTTCTTTCCACAAAACACATATGGATCCACTAGAGTAATTGCATGTGTCTTCCTTTCACAAACCACACATGGATCCACCAATGTCATTGCATGTGTGTTCTTTTCCACAAACCACCTATGGATCCACCAGAGTCATTGCATGTGTGTTCTTTCCACAAACCACATATGTACCCACTAGATTAATTGCATGTGTATTATTTTACACAAAGCACTTATGGATCCACCAATGTCATTGCATGTGTGTTGTTTCCACAAACATCATATGGATCCACCAGAGTCATTGCATGTTTGTTCTTTTCCACAAACCACATATGGATCCACTAGAGTAATTTCATGTGTGTTCTTTTCACAAACCACACATGGATCAACAAATGTAATTGCATGTGTGTTCTTTTCACAAACCACATATGGATCCACCAATGTCATTGCATGTGTGTTCTTTCCACAAACCACATATGTACCCACTTGAGTAATTGCATGTGTGTTCTATTCCACAAACCACCTATAGATCCACTAGAGTCATTGCATGTGTGTTCTTTCCACAAACCACATATGGATCCACCAGAGTAATTGCATGTGTGTTCCTTTCACAAACAACATATGGATCAACCAATGTCATTGCATGTGTGTTCTTTTAACAAACCACATATGGATCAACAAATGTCATTGCATGTGTGTTCTTTTCACAAACCACATATGGATCCACCAATGTCATTGCATCTGTGTTCTTTCCAGAAACCACACATGGATCCACCAATGTCATTGCATGTGTGTTCTTTCCACAAACCACATATGGATCCACCAGAGTCATTGCATGTGTGTTCTTTTCACAAACCACATATGGATCCACTAGAGTCATTGCATGTCTGTTCTTTCCACAAACCACATATGGATCCACTAGAGTCATTGCATGTGTGTTCTTTTCACAAACCATATATGGATAAACCAATGTCATTTCATGTGTGTTCTTTTCCACAAACTACATATGGATGCACCAGAGTAATTGCATATGTGTTCTTTTCACAAACCACATATGGATCAACAAATGTCATTGCATGTGTGTTCTTTTAACAAACCACATATGGATCCAACAATGTCATTGCATGTGTGTTCTTTCCACAAACCACATATGTACCCACTAGAGTAATTGCATGTGTGTTCTTTTCCACAAACCACTTATGGATCCACTAGAGTCATTGCATGTGTGTTCTTTCCACAAAACATATATGGATCCACTAGAGTAATTGCATGTGTTTTCCTTTCACAAACCACACATGTATCCACCAATGTCATTGCATGTGTGTTCTTTTCCACAAACCACATATGGATCCACCAATGTCATTGCATGTGTTTTCTTTCCACAAACCACATATGGATCCACTAGAGTCATTGCAGGTGTGTTCTTTTCCATAATCCACATATGGATCCACTAGAGTTCATTGCATGTTTCTTCTTTTCCACAAAACACATGGATCAACCAATGGCATTGCATTTGTGTTATTGTCACAAACCACATATGGATGAACCAATTTTATTGCCTATGTGTTCCTGTCACAAACCACATATGGATCCACCAGTGTTCACTGCATGTGTGTTCTTTCCACAAACCACATATGTATCCACTAGAGTCATGGCATGTGTTCTTTTCACAAACAACACATGGATCAACCAAAGTCATTGCATGTGAGTTCTTCCCATGAACCACATATGGATCAACTAGAGTCATTGCATGTGTGTTCTTTCCACAAACCACACATGGATCCACCAGAGTAATTGCATGTGTGTTCATGTCACAAACCACACATGGATCCACCAATGTCATTGCATGTGTGTTCTTTCTATGAACCACATATGGATCCACCAATGTCATTGCATGTGTGTTATTTCCATGAACCACACATGGATCCACCAGAGTCATTGCATGTGTGTTCTTTTCACAAACCACATTGCATGTGTGTTGTTTCCACAAACCACATATGTACCCACTAGATTAATTGCATGTGTGTTATTTTACACAAAGCACTTATGGATCCACCAATGTCATTGCATGTGTGTTGTTTCCACAAACCACATATGGATCCACCAGAGTCATTGCATGTTTGTTCTTTTCGACAAACCACATATGGATCCACTAGAGTAATTTCATATGTGTTCTTTTCACAAACCACATATGGATCAACAAATGTAATTGCATGTGTGTTCTTTTCACAAACCACATATGGATCCACCAATGTCATTGCATGTGTGTTCTTTCCACAAACCACATATGTACCCACTTGAGTAATTGCATGTGTGTTCTATTCCACAAACCACCTATAGATCCACTAGAGTCATTGCATGTGTGTTCTTTCCACAAACCACATATGGATCCACCAGAGTAATTGCATGTGTGTTCCTTTCACAAACAACATATGGATCAACCAATGTCATTGCATGTGTGTTCTTTTCACAAACCACATATGGATCAACAAATGTCATTGCATGTGTGTTCTTTTCACAAACCACATATGGATCCACCAATGTCATTGCATGTGTGTTCTTTCCATGAACGACATATGGATCCACCAATGTCATTGCATGTGTGTTCTTTCCACAAACCACATATGGATCCACCAGAGTCGTTGCATGTGTGTTCTTTTCACAAACCACATATGGATCCACTAGAGTTATTGCATGTGTGTTCTTTACACAAACCACATATGGATCCACTAGAGTCATTGCATGTGTGTTCTTTTCACAAACCATATATGGATAAACCAATGTCATTGCATGTGTGTTCTTTTCCACAAACCACATACGGATGCACCAGAGTAATTACATCTGTGTTCTTTTCACAAACCACATATGGATCAACAAATGTCATTGCAAGTGTGTTCTTTTAACAAACCACATATGGATCCAACAATGTCATTGCATGTGTGTTCTTTCCACAAACCACATATGTACCCACTAGAGTAATTGCATATGTGTTCTTTTCCACAAACCACTTATGGATCCACTAGAGTCATTGCATGTGTGTTCTTTCCACAAAACACATATGGATCCACTAGAGTAATTGCATGTGTTTTCCTTTCACAAACCACACATGGATCCACCAATGTCATTGCATGTGTGTTCTTTTCCACAAACCACACATGGATCCACCAATGTCATTGCATGTGTGTTCTTTTCCACAAACCACATATGGATCCACCAGAGTCATTGCATGTGTGTTCTTTCCACAAACCACATATGTACCCACTAGATTAATTGCATGTGTATTATTTTACACAAAGCACTTATGGATCCACCAATGTCATTGCATGTGTGTTGTTTCCACAAACATCATATGGATCCACCAGAGTCATTGCATGTTTGTTCTTTTCCACAAACCACATATGGATCCACTAGAGTAATTTCATGTGTGTTCTTTTCACAAACCACACATGGATCAACAAATGTAATTGCATGTGTGTTCTTTTCACAAACCACATATGGATCTACCAATGTCATTGCATGTGTGTTCTTTCCACAAACCACATATGTACCCACTTGAGTAATTGCATGTGTGTTCTATTCCACAAACCACCTATAGATCCACTAGAGTCATTGCATGTGTGTTCTTTCCACAAACCACATATGGATCCACCAGAGTAATTGCATGTGTGTTCCTTTCACAAACAACATATGGATCAACCAATGTCATTGCATGTGTGTTCTTTTAACAAACCACATATGGATCAACAAATGTCATTGCATGTGTGTTCTTTTCACAAACCACATATGGATCCACCAATGTCATTGCATCTGTGTTCTTTCCAGAAACCACACATGGATCCACCAATGTCATTGCATGTGTGTTCTTTCCACAAACCACATATGGATCCACCAGAGTCATTGCATGTGTGTTCTTTTCACAAACCACATATGGATCCACTAGAGTCATTGCATGTCTGTTCTTTCCACAAACCACATATGGATCCACTAGAGTCATTGCATGTGTGTTCTTTTCACAAACCATATATGGATAAACCAATGTCATTTCATGTGTGTTCTTTTCCACAAACCACATATGGATGCACCAGAGTAATTGCATATGTGTTCTTTTCACAAACCACATATGGATCAACAAATGTCATTGCATGTGTGTTCTTTTAACAAACCACATATGGATCCAACAATGTCATTGCATGTGTGTTCTTTCCACAAACCACATATGTACCCACTAGAGTAATTGCATGTGTGTTCTTTTCCACAAACCACTTATGGATCCACTAGAGTCATTGCATGTGTGTTCTTTCCACAAAACATATATGGATCCACTAGAGTAATTGCATGTGTTTTCCTTTCACAAACCACACATGGATCCACCAATGTCATTGCATGTGTGTTCTTTTCCACAAACCACATATGGATCCACCAATGTCATTGCATGTGTTTTCTTTCCACAAACCACATATGGATCCACTAGAGTCATTGCAGGTGTGTTCTTTTCCATAATCCACATATGGATCCACTAGAGTTCATTGCATGTTTCTTCTTTTCCACAAAACACATGGATCAACCAATGGCATTGCATTTGTGTTATTGTCACAAACCACATATGGATGAACCAATTTTATTGCCTATGTGTTCCTGTCACAAACCACATATGGATCCACCAGTGTTCACTGCATGTGTGTTCTTTCCACAAACCACATATGTATCCACTAGAGTCATGGCATGTGTTCTTTTCACAAACAACACATGGATCAACCAAAGTCATTGCATGTGAGTTCTTCCCATGAACCACATATGGATCAACTAGAGTCATTGCATGTGTGTTCTTTCCACAAACCACACATGGATCCACCAGAGTAATTGCATGTGTGTTCATGTCAAACCACATGGATCCACCAATGTCATTGCATGTGTGTTCTTTCTATGAACCACATATGGATCCACCAATGTCATTGCATGTGTGTTGTTTCCACAAACCACATATGGATCCACCAGAGTCATTGCATGTTTGTTCTTTTCGACAAACCACATATGGATCCACTAGAGTAATTTCATATGTGTTCTTTTCACAAACCACATATGGATCAACAAATGTAATTGCATGTGTGTTCTTTTCACAAACCACATATGGATCCACCAATGTCATTGCATGTGTGTTCTTTCCACAAACCACATATGTACCCACTTGAGTAATTGCATGTGTGTTCTATTCCACAAACCACCTATAGATCCACTAGAGTCATTGCATGTGTGTTCTTTCCACAAACCACATATGGATCCACCAGAGTAATTGCATGTGTGTTCCTTTCACAAACAACATATGGATCAACCAATGTCATTGCATGTGTGTTCTTTTCACAAACCACATATGGATCAACAAATGTCATTGCATGTGTGTTCTTTTCACAAACCACATATGGATCCACCAATGTCATTGCATGTGTGTTCTTTCCATGAACGACATATGGATCCACCAATGTCATTGCATGTGTGTTCTTTCCACAAACCACATATGGATCCACCAGAGTCGTTGCATGTGTGTTCTTTTCACAAACCACATATGGATCCACTAGAGTTATTGCATGTGTGTTCTTTACACAAACCACATATGGATCCACTAGAGTCATTGCATGTGTGTTCTTTTCACAAACCATATATGGATAAACCAATGTCATTTCATGTCTGTTCTTTTCCACAAACCACATACGGATGCACCAGAGTAATTACATCTGTGTTCTTTTCACAAACCACATATGGATCAACAAATGTCATTGCAAGTGTGTTCTTTTAACAAACCACATATGGATCCAACAATGTCATTGCATGTGTGTTCTTTCCACAAACCACATATGTACCCACTAGAGTAATTGCATGTGTGTTCTTTCCACAAAACACATATGGATCCACTAGAGTAATTGCATGTGTTTTCCTTTCACAAACCACACATGGATCCACCAATGTCATTGCATGTGTGTTCTTTTCCACAAACCACATATGGATCCACCAATGTCATTGCATGTGTGTTCTTTCCACAAACCACATATGGATCCACCAGAGTAATTGCATGTGTGTTCATCTCACAAACCACACATGGATCCACCAATGTCATTGCATGTGTGTTCTTTCCACAAACCACATAAGTATCCACCAGAGTCATTGCATGTGTGTTCTTTTCACAAACCACATATGGACCCACCAATGCCATTGCATGTGTGTTCTTATACTAAAACCAACACTAGAGTCACTGCATGTGTGTTCTTTTCACAAAACACACAAGGACCCACCAGAGTCATTGCATGTGTGTTATTTCCACAAACCACATGAATCAACGAATGACATTGCATGTGTGTTCTTTTCACAAATAACATGGATCAACCAATGGCATTGCATGTGTGTTATTGTCATATACCACACATGGATCAACCAATGCAATTGCATGTGTGTTCATGTCACAAACCACACATGGATCCACCAATGTCATTGCATGTGTGTTCTTTGCATGAACCACATATGGATCCACCAATGTCATTGCATGTGTGTTCTTTCTACAAACCACATATGGATCCACCAATGTCATTGCATGTGTGTTCTTTTCCACAAACCACATATGGATCCACTAGAGTCATTGCATGTGTGTTCTTTCCTAAAACCACATATGGATCCACTAGAGTCATTGCAGGTGTGTTCTTTTCCATAATCCACATATGGATCCACTAGAGTTCATGGCATGTTTCTTCTTTTCCACAAAACACATGGATCAACCAATGGCATTGCATTTGTGTTATTGTCACAAACCACATATGGATGAACCAATTTTATTGCCTGTGTGTTCCTGTCACAAACCACATATGGATCCACCAGTGTTCACTGCATGTGTGTTCTTTCCACAAACCACATATGTATCCACTAGAGTCATGGCATGTGTTCTTTTCACAAACAACACATGGATCAACCAAAGTCATTGCATGTGTGTTCTTCCCATGAACCACATATGGATCAACTGGAGTCATTGCATGTGTGTTCTTTCCACAAACCACACATGGATCCACCAGAGTAATTGCATGTGTGTTCGTGTCACAAACCACACATGGATCCACCAATGTCATTGCATGTGTGTTCTTTCTATGAACCACATATGGATCCACCAATGTCATTGCATGTGTGTTATTTCCATGAACCACATATGGATCCACTAGAGTCATTGCATGTGTGTTCTTTTCACAAACCACATATGGATCCTCCAGAGTCATTTCATGTGTGTTCATTTAACAAACCACATATGGATCCACCAATGTCATTACGTGTGTGTTCTTTCCACAAACCACATATGTACCCACCAGAGTAATTGCATGTGTGTTCTTTTCCACAAACCACTTATGGATCCACTAGAGTCATTAAATGTGTGTTCTTTCCACAAACCACATATGGATCCACCAGAGTAATTGCACGTGTGTTCCTTTCACAAACCACATATGGATCAACAAATGTCATTGCATGTGTGTTCTTTTCACAAACCACATATGGATCAAAAAAGTCATTGCATGTGTGTTCTTTTCACAAACCACATATGGATCCACCAATGACATTTCATGTGTGTTCTTTCCATGAACCACATATGGATCCACAATGTCATTGCATGTGTGTTCTTTCCACAAACCACATATGGATCCACTAGAGTCATTGCATGTGTGTTCTTTTCACAAACTACAGATGGATCCACTAGAGTCATTGCATGTGTGTTCTTTCCACAAACCACATATGGATCCATTAGAGTCATTGCATGTGTGTTCTTTTCACAAACCATATATGGATCAACCAATGTCATTGCATGTGTGTTCTTTTCCACAAACCACATATGGATCCACTAGAGTAATTTCATGTGTGTTCTTTTCACAAACCATATATGAATCAACAAATGTCATTGCATGTGTATTATTTTCACAAACCACATATGGATCCACCAATGTCATTGCATGTGTGTACTTTCCACAAACCACATATGTACCCACTAGAGTAATTGCATGTGTGTTCTATTCCACAAACCACTTATGGATCCACTAGAGTCATTGCATGTGTGTTCTTTCCACAAACCAGATATGGATCCACTAGAGTCATTGCATGTGTGTTCCTTTCACAAACCACATATGGATCAACCAATGTCATTGCATGAGTGTTCTTTTCATGAACGACATATGGATCCACTAGAGTTATTGCATGTGTGTTATTTTCACAAACCACATATGGACCCACCACTGCCATTGCATGGGTGTTCTTACACTAAAACCAACACTAGAGTCAGTACATGTGTGTTCTTTTCACAAACCACACATGGACCCACGAGAGTCATTGCATGTGTGCTATTTCCACAAACCACATGGATCAACCAATGACATTGCATGTGTGTTCTTTTGACAAATAATATGGATCAACCAATGGCATTGCATGTGTGTGATTGTCATAAACCACATATGGATCAACCAATGTCATTGCATGTGTGTTCATGTCACAAACCACACATGGAACCACCAATGTCATTGCATGTGTGTTCATTCCATGAACCACATATGGATCCATCAATGTCAATGCATGTTTGTTCTTTCGACAAACCACATAGGGATCCACCGATGTCATTGCATGTGTGTTCTTTTCCACAAACCACATATGGATCCACTAGAGTCATTAGATGTGTGTTCTTTACACAAACTACATATGGATCCACCAGAGTCACTGGATGTGTGTTATTTTCCACAAACCACATGGATCAACCAATGTCATTGCATGTGTGTTCTTTCCACAAACCACATATGGATCCACCAATGGCATTGCATGTGTGTTCTTTCCATAACCCACATATGGATCAACCAATGTCATTGCATGTCTGTTCTTTCCATGAACCACATAGACCAACCAGACTCATTGCATGTGTGTTCATGTCACAAACCACACATGTATCCACCAATGTCATTGCATGTGTGTTCATTTCACAAACCACACATGGATCCACCAATGTCATTGCATGTGTGTTCTTTCCATGAACCACATATGGAACAACCAAATTCATTGCATGTGTGGTCTTTCCACAAACCACACATGGATCCACCAGAGTAATTGCATGTGTGTTCATGTCACAAACCACACATGGATCCACCAATGTCATTGCATGTGTGTTCTTTTCCACAAACCACATATGGACCCGCCAATGTCATTGCATGTGTGTTCTTTCCACAAACCACATATGGATCCACCAGAGTCATTGCATGTGTGTTCTTTTCCACAATCCACATATGGATCCACTAGAGTTCATTGCATGTTTGTTCTTTTCCACAAACCACATGGATCAACTAATGGCATTCCATGTGTGTTATTGTCACAAACTACATATGGATCAACCAATGTCATTACATGTGTGTTCCTGTCACAAACCACATGTGGATCCACCAGTGTTCATTGCATGCATGTTCTTTCCACAATCCAGATATGTATCCACTAGAGTTATTGCATGTGTATTCTTTTCACAAACACAATATGTATCAACCAGAGTCATTGCATGTGTGTTCTTTTCACAAACCACACATGGATCAACCAGAGTCATTGTATGTGTGTTCTTTCCATGAACCACATATGGATCAACCAGAGTCATTGTATGTGTGTTCTTTCCACAAACCACACATGGGTCCACCAGAGTAATTGCATGTGTGTTCATGTCACAAACCACACATGGATCCACCAATGTCATTGCATGTGTGTTCTTTCCATGAACCACACATGGAATCACCAATGTCATTGCATGTGTGTTCTTTCCACAAACCACATATGGATCCACTAGAGTCATTGCATGTGTGTTCTTTTCACAAACCACATACGGATCCACCAGAGTCATTGCATGTGTGTTCTTTTCACAAACCACATATGGATCCACCAGAGTCATTACATGTGTGTTCTTTCCACAAACCACATATGTACCCACTAGAGTAATTGGATGTGTGTTCTTTTCCACAAACCACTTATGGATCCACTAGAGTCATTGCATGTGTGTTCTTTCCACAAACCACATATGGATCCACCAGAGTAATTGCATGTGTGTTCCTTTCACAAACCACATATGGATCAACCAATGTCATTGCATGTGTGTTCTTTTCACAAACAAAATATGGATCAACAAATGTCATTGCATGTGTGTTCTTTTCACAAACCACATACGGATCCACCATTGTCAATGTATGTGTGTTCTTTCCTTGAACCACATATGGATCCACCAATGTCATTGCATGTGTGTTCTTTCCGCAAACCACATATGGATCGACTAGAGTCATTGCATGTGTGTTCTTTTCACAAACCACATATGGATCCACTAGAGTCATTGCATGTGTGTTCTTTCCACAAACCACATATGGATCCATTAGAGTCATTGCATGTGTGTTCTTTTCACAAACTATATATGGATCAACCAATGTCATTGCATGTGTGTTCTTTTCTACAAACCACATATGGATCCACTAGAGTAATTTCATGTGTGTTCTTTTCACAAACCACATATGGATCAACAAATGGCATTGTATGTGTGTTCTTTTCACAAACTACATATGGATCCACCAATGCCATTGCATGTGTGTTCTTTCCACAAACCACATATGTACCCATTAAAGTAATTCCATGAGTGTTCTTTTCCACAAACCACTTATGGATCCACTAGAGTCAGTGCATGTGTGTTCTTTCCACAAACCGCATATGGATCCACTAGAGTCATTGCATGTGTGCTCTTTCCACAAACCACATATGGATCCACTAGATTTATTGCATGTGTGTTCCTTTCACAAACCACATATAGATCAACCAATGTCATTGCATGAGTGTTCTTTTCATGAACCACATATGGATCCACTAGAGTCATTGCATGTCTATTCTTTTCACAAACCACATATGGACCCACCAATGACATTCCACATGTGTTCTTATAGTAAAACCAACACTAGAGTCACTGCATGCGTGTTGTTTTCACAAACCACACATGGACCCACCAGAATCATTGCATGTGTGTTATTTCCACAAACCACATGGATCAACCTATGACATTGCATGTGTGTTCTTTTGACAAATAACATGGATCAACCAATGGCATTGCATGTGTGTTATTGTCATAAATCACATATGGCTCAACCAATGTCATTGCATGTGTGTTCATGTCACAAACCACACATGGATCCACCATTGTCATTGCATCTGTGTTCTTTCCATGAACCACATATGGATCCACCAATGTCATTGCATGTGTGTTCTTTCTAGAAACCACATATGGATCCACCGATGTCATTGCATGTGTGTTCTTTTCCACAAACCACATATGGATCCACTAGAGTCATTGCATGTGTGTTCTTTACACAAACTACATATGGTTCCACCAGAGTCATTGCATGTGTGTTATTTTCCACAAACCACATGGATCAACCAATGTCATTGCATGTGTGTTCTTTCCACAAACCACATATGGATCCACTAATGGCATTGCATGTGTGTTCTTTCCATAACCCACATACGGATCAACCAATGTCATTGCATGTCTGTTCTTTCCATGAACCACATGGTTCAACCAGAGTCATTGCATGTGTGTTCTTTCCACAAACCACACATGGATCCATGAGAGTAATTGCATGTGTGTGCATGTCACAAACCACACATGGATCCACCAATGTCATTGCATGTGTGTTCTTTTCCACAAACCACATATGGATCCACCAATATCATTTCATGTGTGTTCTTTCCACAAACCACATATGGATCCACAAGAGTCATTGCATGTGTGTTCGTTTCCACAATCCACATATGGATCCACTAGAGTTCATTGCATGTTTGTTCTTTTCCACAAACAACATGGATCAACCAATGGCATTGCATGTGTGTTATTGTCACAAACCACATATGGATCAACCAATTTTATTGCATGTGTGTTCCTGTCACAAACCACATATGGATCCACCAGTGTTCATCTCATGGGTGTTCTTTCCACAAACCACATATGTATCCACTAGAGTAATTGCATGTGTGTTCTTTTCACAAACGACATATGGACCTACCAGAATCATTGCATGTGTGTTCTTTTCACAAACCACACATCGATCAACCAGAGTCATTTCATGTGTGTTCTTTCCATGAACCACATATGGATCAACTAGAGTCATTGCACGTGTGTTCTTTCCACAAACCACACATGGATCCACCAGAGTAATTGCATGTGTGTTCATGTCACAAACCACACATGGATCCACCAATGTCATTGCATGTATGTTCTTTCTATGAACACATTTTGATCCACCAATGTCATTGCATGTGTGTTCTTTCCACAAACCACATATGGATGCACCAGAGGCATTGCATCTGTGTTCTTTTCACAAACCACATATGGATCCACCAGAGTCATTTCATGTGTGTTCTTTTTAAAAACCACATATGGATCCACCAGAGTCATTGCATGTGTGTTCTTTCCAGAAACCACATGTGTACCCGCTAGAGTAATTGCATGTGTGTTCTTTTACGCAAACCACTTATGGATCCACTAGAGTCATTGCATGTGTGCTCTTTCCACAAACCACATATGGATCCACCAGAGTAATTGCATGTGTGTTCCTTTCACAAACAATGTATGGATCAACGAATGTCATTGCATGTGTGTTCTTTTCACAAACCACATATGGATCAACAAATGTCATTGCATGTGTGTTCTTTCCACAAACGACATATGGATCCACTAGAGTCATTGCATGTGTGTTCTTTCCACAAACCATATATGGATCCACTAGAGTCATTGCATGTGTGTTCTTTTCACAAAACATATATGGATAAACCAATGTCATTGCACGTGTGTTCTTTTCCACAAACCACATATGGATCCACCAGAGTAATTGCATGTGTGTTCTTTTCACAAACCACATATGGATCAACAAATGTCATTGCATGTGTGTTCTTTTCACAAACTACATATGGATCCACCAATGTCATTACATGTGTGTTCTTTACACAAACCACATATGTACCCACTAGAGTAATTGCATGTGTGTTCTTTTCCACAAACCACTTATGGAGCCACTAGAGTCATTGCATGTGTGCGCTTTCCACACACCACATATGGATCCACTAGAGTCATTGCATGTATGTTCCTTTCACAAACCACATATGGATCAACCAATGTCATTGCATGTGTGTTCTTTTCATGAACCACATATGGATCCACTAGAGTCATTGCATGTGTGTTCTTTTCACAAACCACATATGGACCCATCAATGCCATTACATGTGTGTTCTTATACTAAAACCAACACTATAGTCACTGCATGTGTGTTCTTTTCACAAACCACACATGGACCCACCAGAGTCATTGCATGTGTGTTATTTCCACAAACCACATGAATCAACCAGTGACATTGCTTGTGTGTTCTTTTGACAAATAACATGGATCAACCCATGGCATTGCATGTGTGTTATTATCATAAACCACATCTGGATCAATCAATGCAATTGCATGTGTGTTCATGTCACAAACCACACATGGATCCACCAATGTCATTGCATGTGTGTTGTTTCCATGAACCACACATGGATCCACCAATGTCGTTGCATGCGTGTTCTTTCCACAAACCACATATGGATCAACCAATTTCATTGCCTGTGTGTTCTTTTCCGCAAACCATAGATGGATCCACTAGAGTCATTGCGTGTGTGGTCTTTCCACAAACCACACATGGATCCACTAGAGTCATTGCATGTGTGTTCTTTCCACAAACCACATATGGATCCACCAAAGTCATTACATGTGTGTTCTTTTCAGAAACCATATATGGATCAACCAATGGCATTGCATGTGTGTTCTTTTCACAACTCACATATGGATCAACCAATGTCATTGCATGTGTGCTCTTTCCACAAACCACATATGGATCCACTAGAGTCATTGCATGTCTGTTCCTTTCACAAACCACATATGGATCAACCAATGTCATTGCATGTGTGTTCTTTTCATGAACCACATATGGATCCACTAGAGTCATTGCATGTGTGTTCTTTTCACAAACCACATATGGACCCATCAATGCCATTACATGTGTGTTCTTATACTAAAACCAACACTAGAGTCACTGCATGTGTGTTCTTTTCACAAACCACACATGGACCCACCAGAGTCATTGCATGTGTGTTATTTCCACAAACCACATGAATCAACCAATGACATTGCTTGTGTGTTCTTTTGACGAATAACATGGATCAACCCATGGCATTGCATGTGTGTTATTATCATAAACCACATCTGGATCAATCAATGCAATTGCATGTGTGTTCATGTCACAAACCACACATGGATCCACCAATGTCATTGCATGTGTGTTCTTTCCATGAACCACACATGGATCCACCAATGTCGTTGCATGCGTGTTCTTTCCACAAACCACATATGGATCAACCAATTTCATTGCCTGTGTGTAACTACCTCGGTGAATTACGCTCCTAGTTACAAGCCTGGATGAACGGAAATGGTTGAAATAGTACGGTGGGTCCCAAATGCCACTCACAGGTAGGCCTTTCGGCCGTCCCAACCATTTCCAAACATCGGGACAAGAACGGGCGGCGTAATCGGCAGGCGAAGGGATCAACTACATACACAAATGAGTATGTATGCAAGCCACCATACAACAAAGACATCGAGCCATTCCATCTAAAAAGAAAGGAAATATAGCAACGCCATACGGCAAGATCCAAATATCCTAGATAGATATCTTAGTTCAGGATATATCCTCATACATCAATCAACAGAGTATCAAGCGGAAGCGGAAGACAAAATCTGAGTACGGATAAGAAGCAAATCGGCATAAGATGCCCCATAAATAAGCAGATCCCGCCCACAGATCTCACGGATCCCCGTTCGGAATCTCTACACGAATGATCGTTGCCCCACATCGTTCGTCTCTTCCACCCATATCCATCTTGCGAATGTACTGTTCATCGAACCAATAATTTATCGTGTGAGACCCTAGGGTACTCGGCAAGTCTTTATGCCGCTAAAGGGGACACAACACGGGGTGACGCAATTGCAGCAAAAGATAAACCCTAACAATTCTATAGATACTACTAACCATCCGCCTAACCAGAGATGAGCGGATGTCCGTGAATTAATAACAACAGTTATAACAGTAATCTTAACAGATCCATCCTCCTCCTCGCTTACCGACGAGGAAGCGGACGAACAACCCCCCCATCCGTTGGCAGTTTTATTATCCATTCCGTGAGTATTGCACTATTTACTAGTCAGGTACCTAGTCTAGTCAAATTAAAAGCGGTACTTTAGTTATGCTTGTCTATGATCGAGAAACTGTGCTCCAAGTCGTCCATAACGCGGACACGGCTTTCGAGAAAGTTTTACCTGCAGGGTGCACAAATAACAACACACTCGATATGCCTCGGAAAAACCAAATCAAAACCCAGCGAGCGATCACGACAAAGCGATCACAGGATTCAGAAATATTTCAGGGGGCCACCCCATTAAGCTACCCGCGACAAAGTTGGCCGACTCCGAGACGGACTCAAGGTTTGCGCCAATGGCTGTGAACGACTGGGAACCCGAAAATGTGACTGGGCTTGTCGACACCACGAAAACACTCCGCTTTCCTAAAAGATGCGACTTACCTCGCACAATTTAAATAAAGCGATAAAGCATGGCATAAGTACAGGATAGTAAATAAAACCTCAAACTAGTTTGTGGCCCCAAGAAATAAGAATGAATCAAGCTCGCTCGGGGGTTCATAAGCCTCCGGATGTGGATCGCGCGAATATTCTTGGAACAGGAATCAAGTACTCGGGGTCTTACGGGACACAAGTGAGCCTGAAAAACCAAATAGCGAATATGGCTCACCGATGCCACTTTCATTAGTTATCCCATTACTACTCTGGTTAAGTTGTTTAGGTACCTCATTATCCATCGGACACTCACATACCCTACACATGTTTGTTCTCGACTGCATGGCTCAAACAACTCCTGTAGTAATGGCTCATGGGATGGAGGAACAAGCTTGATTGGGGTTTAAAGTAAAGGCTATGCAATACTTGGGATTGATTAATGCAACGCGACTCAATGATGCAAGAATAAGATAGAGGCAATAGGTACTATATGTATGCAAGCATGTGGTAGTGCTTGCTGGCAGCTCTGTTGAAGCGAGAGAAGGATCTGGTAGTGCTCTGGTTCTCTTGGTATATCCCACTTTCGCGTCTATTCGAGAAGAACCAAACAGACAAGGGCCAACATAAATAAAGTGCACAAGCATCCGAATAAAATGCGTCAAGCAAACAATCATGCCATGATGAATGATGCACAATTTGCATGGCATTAAAGTAGCATGGCATGGGTGAGGTGTGGAATACAAGATTAAATCATTTTATTGAGTTTTGGCCCCATTTTATCCTCATATTAGTTGCTGTATACAATATATTTATATGATGCATGCTGCAAAACAAACCATGGAATGCATAAACAGAAAGGTCTCGTCGAGCTAATCATTTTAGACATGTCATTTGTTAAATTTGGAGTTATAAAACAAAAGTTATTAATTATTTAAGTCAAAAGGGCAATTTATTGTAATTTAAATAAACTTGGAAAATTAAAGTGTCAAAAATATATTTTGAATGGCATATTTGAAATCTCACATTTTTCTGATTTGAAAACATACATTATTTTTTTAAATTGGGTTATATTTTAAAAGATATATTAAAACAGATTTGAATTTTGAATTTGAATTAATTTGAAAAAGATTTGAATTAAAACAGAATACAGAAAATACTTTTTATACACAGGTTTAGCTAGCCACAGTCAATGACCAGTGGGGCCAGCAGCTGACTCAGCAGCACACTGCGCGGAAAAACTTCTGTCACCGCGAGCTAGGCTAGACTAAGAGAATGATAGGTGGGGCCAGGGCGTCCTCGGGGCCACACGCGGGCGCGCCAGCGGGGGCGTGCCACGTGGGAGAGCCCGGGAGCGTGGGTTAAGGGCATAAAACGGCGGGGGTGTTTTAGCAAAACAAATAGAGAGGCTGACGGTGGGGCTACGCGGACTGCGGGTTTAGCCGAAAAACAGCAAGGGGGTTAAAAGCAAAATGGAGCGCCGTACTGTTCCTCTTCCTCCGCGGACAGATCGGTGCTCGCGCGAGGCGGGGATTCGAACCTAGGACGTGGGAGTGCGCGCTGCGGGGCACAACCAGCGCGGTGGGGTGGGGGTTGGTGTCAGGGATGCGGATGGGGCCTAGATAGGGCTTACGCGACGCTACGGCGAGGAGAAAGATCGTGACGCCGGCGCACAGAGGGTGCTCGGCGGTTGGTCACGGCGAAGGGGACCATGTCAGGGAGGTCGGGGAGCTCACCGAGAGTTGGTTGACGGTGTTCGATCAGGCAGGAGAGCAGTTGATCGCCGACGAGGCAGAGGCCGGGCGGAGCTAGGGTTTCGGCGTCGGCTCGGCGGTGATCTCCGGCTCTGGCGCGTCTCCTCCTCGACGGCGGGTACAGGACGATGCAGGGGACCCTCCTCGATCTCGAGCCACTTCACGGATCGCTGCGACCGGGATCAGCAGGACATGGAGGAGGTTTCACGGGGCGATGGGGTAGCATGGCGATGGAGAAGAAGGAAGGAGGGAGGCGCGCTGGGTGGATCTGGGGCGAGGGAGCCAGGGGACGGTGGTAGATAGCGAGAGAGGAGAGGGGTGCCGTGGGGGGTGGTGGAGGGAAAAGGTGGCTCGGCCACCTTTTCTCCTCCTCTGCTCACGTGCTTTCGGGCAGGCGTGGCAGGTGCATGGGGCTTCGTGTGGGACCCAGAGGCGAGGCCAGGGAGGGTGGCTCGGTGTAGGACCCGCTTGGTAGAGAGAGAGCTAGGGAGAGAGAGGCGAGACTCGGGTAGGGTTAGATCTAGGCTCGGGTTTGAGCTAGGTTTGGAGCTAGGGTTAGGTGAGAGGGGTATCTCGACCAGGGGAGGGTGGCTAGGTGGGGTAGCCTTGGCAGGGAGAGAGGCCGAGAGAGGGAGGTGGTAGCTAGGGTAGCCCATGGGTTAGAAGGAGGGTTAGGTTTAGGGTTTAGCTAGGATGGGGTATGGGGGTATGGTGATGATGGGGTAAGGGATGGTCTAGGGCTTAGAGAGAGATGGAGGGGTTCTTTTTGACTAGATCAAGGATGATCAACCAAGCTCAAGCAAGGTAGCCAAAAGAGAGAAAATAAGAAAAGGGGATGATGGCATAGATGGATATGGTGATGGGGTTTTAAGCAAGATCAACATAGATCAAGCCAAAAGAAAAGATAGAGGTAGAGAGAGAGGGATGATCCACTCAAAAATCAAATAAAAATCCAAATGACAAGCTAAAGGGGTACTTGCATGGCCCATGCAAAATATTTATTGCCATGTGGGTTCTTGTGAAAACAATATTATTACATGGCATTAATATTATGCATTCCCAAAACTGGAATAAAAGCCAAGCAGAAAGAATTAAAAAGGATGCCCCATGTGGAATAGATAGAGATGACCATGTTTGAATAGAAATGGGACTTGCTAGTGTGTATGTGCCACTAGATACTTAATAGCCCCAAAATATTCCAACATGAGCATAATTCCATGATAGTCCATATGGAAGCTAGGGAAAAGGGTTCCACTCACAAGGCATGCAAAGGTGGCCATGTGGCTCTCATATATCACTGATGTGAAAACAACATGATGCTAAGATGAGAGCATGTGGAAAAGAATTGGATTGATCCCAACCCACATGAGCTAGAGGTAAAACCAATAAGTGCCAAGCCCATATTTAGTTGGATGGTGGAATTATAAGGTGGTGAAAGAAAGGTGGTGGAGTTAACAAAAGATATGCCCCCAACTCAACTTGGCATTTAAACAATATATCAAGAACCAAATACAATATCAAGAGGCAAATACAATTTACAATGCATATGAGAGAAGAACCAAATCAAAAGGGTTTTATATGATGCTCAAATGCAAGGTGGCATGATGACATGAGCATGATATAATTATGATGCAACAATTATATATAGGAAGTAGCACTTATATAGACTAGGCTAGTAGCATTGCAATTGTTAGACAATTGGGATGCTACAACTCTCCCCCACTAAACAAGAATCTCGCCCCGAGATTCCTAGGAAAAGAAAACAACACAAGGAGAGGCGGGTGTTCGAACAAAGGTGACCCTCACGTTCCCAAGTTGAAGAACAACGGAATGGTGCGACCACTACACCTTGCAAAACTTGCTAGACTTGTTGCGAGTCTTGCGTTTTGCTTGAGACACAAAGGGTTAGAAGAGTTGAAGGATTGTCGTGAGACAAGAAGGATAGGATGAACATAGCTCTGATTTTCTCGAGAAACATGATAAAAGAATAGGACCACTTGTGAGAGAAAAGGAAAAGATGATGTATCATGGATAAAGAAAGACACGCCGTTGAGATTAAAGATTTACCGATACTATAGAGGATGAATCTTTGTGTCGCCGGAAGAAAAAGAGCTAGACTGGAGAGGTTTTGAACCGCTATGACAATAGCATCGTATCTTCTCTTGGATTTAAGAAACGAAGTTCGGAAACAATATTGCCTTCAAACAATAGAGTCCCTTGATATCAACAGAAAGATTTAGTTAGACATCGTCGGATTAGATTCTTCTTGCGCCGGTAAGAACCAAAGGATCACGCAATTGAGGTGCACGGATATAACTTCCAGAGACGGATGTGAAGCCAGATCATGGTGGAATCCCGAGAAGCAAAGAATATGGAGGATCTGGAGTTTATTGTAGATATACTTATTGCTTTCTTTAGCCTTGAGGCTAACGCACTAGATTTGCGGCTGATGGCATCAACCATAATTGGCTTTACCACAGAAAAAGAATTGATGAAACAAAGAGAGAGATAGCTTCCTTTCATCTTGTTTGGGGATGTCGAGCACCGGTAGAAAGACGAGGACCGAAAATAGTTTGCGTTTGTTTCCACCAGATAATTCAGGATTTTGCTCCGTGTAGAAAGGACGAGATCACCCACAAGAGATTATTGATTACCTTCTTCGAGAGAGCACTCCGGAAAAACAAGGACGGAAGTAAAAGTATCGAGGGATAAAGGCCACTTCTAACTTCCGTGGAATGAGTGAAATCACATTAATTCACCAATTCAATGTACAAGAGCGAATGATAAGAGTAGTGGTATGGTAGCTACTCCATCCCGCACTCAAAGCATTACTCCGCACATGAATAAGAAAACCATGCAACCCAACTACTGAAACAGACTGAAGGTATTGATAAGAAGAACTCATGGAACTCCGTTAGCAAACAAGGATAGATGCAAACGATTCACCGGATCCAAGATAGATAAAGATGATGATGTTGTCGTCATGTCTGAAGTACCAAGCCACCAGAAAGATATGAAGGAAGATTACGGAGAAGAACTGCAAGATTCAACAGCTACAGAAAAGATAGCACCACTTGAACAGAAGCAAAACAAGATCTGGAAGGTCTTCATGGCCTCCGGTGGGTTGAGCATAGACGATAGAGCGAGAGGGTTTCAAGAGATTACTTAACGAGATAGAGGTGAAAGAACTCCATGTTCTTCTTGAAATGATTGAGAGAGATTTAGCAGTCTTGAGGAAATCTACGGCGGAACGACGATGATAACTTGCCAACAAGGAACAACTCCGGATTGGTTGAAGATGGAGGATGGAATTAACAATGGACTTGCTAATTCCAGAATTGAAGCAATGTATTTAGCAGAAGGACGTGGTCAAGATAGGTGACTTCAAGAAGCCAGAATTCACGCTTTGAGAACTTTGCACACAGGCAGTGTTCATGAAGCTTGAGAGAAACAGACACAGATGATCTTCCATGTTCTTCCATTGATATGGAATAGGCAAGCATATTATCAACATATACCACCATGGATTAACAAGATATTCCCAGAATACCAAGTTCAAAAGGCGAGAGAAACGAACAAATGCTCGAACACTTCCTGAGCTCAACGCTCTTAGAAAGATCAATATTAAGAGCACGGGTTCGTGATGAAGAAGATGCACTGGAAGAATATATTATCTGGTCCTTCGGAAGAAAAAGAGATGTCACCTGGTTCACATTGTCAATTGGATCGCCGGTTACAAAGATAAAGAGATCTTGGAGGATGAAAAGATGATGGGTCATACCTTAAGCAAAGCTACCAGAGACGAAAGATGCAATTCCCTCGTCTCAAAGAGAATTTTGCAGATATGGAGTTGAAAAAGATGTGCAGCATGATGGACAGAGGATAGACCGCCGTAGTGCCTTGAGAAAACTCCGGATTGCCAAAGATACTTGAATATGCATAGATATGATCACGGTGTACTCAAGATCACAGGAGATAACCTTATCATCCAGATGGTGACGGTTGATAGCTTTTTCCCATATTCCAATCGACACTTATCATGAGTGGAATATAGCTATGCCGAGAGCCAAATTACATTCACCAGCATCGGATCGACACATGTTATGTAACTAGCCCAAGAGAAAAGGAGGTGAAACAAACTCCAGGATTAAGCGCCGGTGACAAAAGAATGAGTTAGCATGGACATGCTGATAAAAGGAAGATAGATAATGTTTCACACACGACTGGAAAGGAGTGTGGAAACAGATGTATCAAAGAAAAATTTCCGCATTTTTCGGCATTAAAATACCAATAGATGCATAAAAACACTTATCGGTAGATTAGCGAGATGATTACAGTAGGTGGAGTTGCTAGAAGGAAGGACACCCTTAAGAAGATGGCACCGTTAACGAGAGTCGGATAGATCGCGCCATTGCAAAAGCACATCGGTATGGAATGTACCAACAGTTGATAACCAAAGGCAGATTGTGATAACAAGTTGGATGCAACAGATAGACAAGGAATTACACACACACACACAAACTATGGTACTACGGAATCCCAGAACACGTGAATCCTAGTTTGAATTTTAAGAAGAGGATTGAAAACGTTACACTTCCTTACCAGAAAAAGGGTGGTGGGTGGGTAAGAAGAAAAATGGAAGCAGTCCTACTCTCGTGTTTTGTTTTTCCCTAGTATACATAGCTACCCAAAATATTTGCTAGACAGACAACGACCATTTGGCTGAGACCCTGAAGGGCGGGATGGCTCTGATACCAATTGTAACTACCTCGGTGAATTACGCTCCTAGTTACAAGCCTGGATGAACGGAAATGGTTGAAATAGTACGGTGGGGCCCAAATGCCACTCACAGGTAGACCTTTCGGCCGTCCCAACCATTTCCAAACATCGGGACAAGAACGCGGCGTGTCGGCAAAGAAGGATCAACTACATACACAAATGAGTATGTATGCAAGCCACCATACAACAGTACATCAGAGCCATTCCATCTAAAAAGAAAGGAAATATAGCAACGCCATACGGCAAGATCCAAATATCCTAGATAGATATCTTAGTTCAGGATATCTCCTCATACATCAAACAACAGAGTATCAAGCGGAAGCAGAAGACAAAATCCGAGTACGGATAAGAAGCAAATCGGCATAAGATGCCCCATAAATAAGCAGATCCTGCCCACAGATCTCACGGATCCCCATTCCCGGAATCTCTACACCGAATGATCGTTGCCCACATCGTCCGTCTCTTCCACCCAGTATCCATCTTGCGAATGTACTTGTTCATCTGAACCAATAATTTATCGTGTGAGACCCTAGGGGTACTCAGCAAGTCTTTATGCCGCTAAAGGGGACACAACCTGGGGTGACGCAATTGCAGCAAAAGATAAACCCTAACAATTCTATAGATACTCGCTAACCATCCGCCTAACCAGAGATAGATGGATGTCCGTGAATTAATAACAACAGTTATAACAGTAATCTTAACAGATCCATCCTCCTCCTCGCTTACCGACGAGGAAGCGGACGAACAACCCCCCATCCGTTGGCAGTTTTATTATCCATTCCATGAGTATTGCACTATTTACTAGTCAGGTACCTAGTCTAGTCAAATTAAAAGCGGTACTTTAGTTATGCTTGTCTATGATCGAGAAACTGTGCTCCAAGTCGTCCATAACCGCGGACACGGCTTTCAGAAAGTTTTACCCTGCAGGGGTGCACAAATAGCAACACACACTCGATATGCCTCGGAAAAACCAAATCAAAACCCAACGAGACAGTCACGACAAAGCGATCACAGGATTCAGAAATATTTCAGGGGGCCACCCCATTAAGCTACCCGCGACAAAGTTGGCCGACTCCGAGACGGACTCAAGGTTTGCGCCAATGGCTGTGAACGACTGGGAACCCGAAAATGTGACTGGGCTTGTCGACACCGCGAAAACACTCCGCTTTCCTAAAGATGCGAGGTGCGTTACCTCGCACAATTTAAATAAAGCAGTAAAGCATGGCATAAGTACAGGATAGTAAATAAAACCTCAAACTAGTTTGTGGCCCCAAGAAATAAGAATGAATCAAGCTTTGGCTCAGGGGGGTTCATAAGCCTCCCGGATGTGGATAGCGCGAATATTCTTGGAACAGGAATCAAGTACTCGGGGTCTTACGGGACACAAGTGAGCCTGAAAAACCAAATAGCGAATATGGCTCACCGATGCCACTTTCATTAGTTATCCCATTACTACTCTGGTTAAGTTGTTTAGGTACCTCATTATCCATCGGACACTCACATACCCTACACATGCTGTTCTACGACTCGCATGGCTCAAACAACTCCTGTAGTAATGGCTCATGGGATGGAGGAACAAGCTTCGGTGGGGTTTTAAAGTAAAGGCTATGCAATACTTGGGATTCAGATTAATGCAACCGTGACTCAATGATCCAAGAATAAGATAGAGGCAATAGGTACTATATGTATGCAAGCATGTGGTAGTGCTTGCCTGGCAGCTCTGTTGAAGCGAGAGAAGGATCTGGGTAGTGCTCCTGGTTCTCTTGGTATATCCCCTGCTCAGCGTCTATTCGAGAAGAACCAAACAGACAAGGGCCAACATAAATAAAGTGCACAAGCATCCGAATAAAATGCGTCAAGCAAACAATCATGCCATGATGAATGATGCACAATTTGCATGGCATTAAAGTAGCATGGCATGGGTGAGGTGTGGAATACAAGATTAAATCATTTTATTGAGTTTTGGCCCCATTTTATCCTCATATTAGTTGCTGTATACAATATATTTATATGATGCATGCTGCAAAACAAACCATGGAATGCATAAACAGAAAGGTCTCGTCGAGCTAATCATTTTAGACATATCATTTGTTAAATTTGGAGTTATAAAACAAAAGTTATTAATTATTTAAGTCAAAAGGGCAATTTATTGTAATTTAAATAAACTTGGAAAATTAAAGTGTCAAAAATATATTTTGAATGGCATATTTGAAATCCTCACATTTTTCTGATTTGAAAACATATATTATTTGTTTAAATTGGGTTATATTTTAAAAGATATATTAAAACAGATTTGAATTTTGAATTTGAATTAATTTGAAAAAGATTTGAATTAAAACAGAATACAGAAAATACTTTTTATACACAGGTTTAGCTAGCCACAAATGATGACCCAGTGGGGGCCAGCAAAGACTCAAGACACTTGCACGGAAAAACTTCACCATCACAGCTAGGCTAGACTAAGAGAATGATACGTGGGGCCAGGGTGTCCTCGGGGCCACATGCGGGCGCGCCAGCGGGGCGTGCCACGTGGGAGAGCCCGGGAGCGCGGGTTAAGGGCGTAAAACGGCGGGGGTGTTTTAGCAAAACAAACAGAGAGGCTGACGGTGGGGCTACGCGGACTGCGGGTTTAGCCGAAAAACAACAAGGGGGTTAAAAGCAAAATGGAGCGCCGTACTGTTCCTCTTCCTCCGCGGGCAGATCGGTGCTCGCGCGAGGGGATTCAACTGGACGCTGGAGTGCGTCTTTGGGCGCAACCAGCACGGTGGGGTGGGGGTTGGTGTCAGGGATGCGGACGGGGCCTAGATAGGGCTTACGCGACGCTACGGCGAGGAGAAAGATCGCGACGCCGGCGCACAGAGGGTGCTCGGCGGTTGGTCCGTGAACCTAAGGCGTCACGGTGAAGGGGACCATGTCAGGGAGGTCGGGGAGCTCACCGAGAGTTGGTTGACGGTGTTCGATCGGGCAGGAGAGCAGTTGATCGCCGACGAGGCAGAGGCCGGACGGAGCTAGGGTTTCGGCGTCGGCTCGGCGGTGATCTCCGGCTCTGGCGCGTCTCCTCCTCGACGGCGGGTACAGGACGATGCAGGGGACCCTCCTCGATCTCCCAGGCCACTTCACGGACGCGCGGCTCGACTGGATCAACGGGACATGGAGGAGGCCGACGGTTCTGCCGGCGATGGGGTAGCGGCGGCGATGGAGAAGAAGGAAGGAGGGGAGGGCAGGCGCCTGGGGTGGATCTGGGGCAGAGGGGAGCCAGGGGACGGTGGTAGATAGCAGAGAGGGAGAGGGGGTGCCGTGGGGAGTGGTGGAGGGAAAAGGTGGCTCGGCCACCTTTTTCTGCTCCTCTCCTCACGTGCTCGGTCGGGCAGGGGCAGGGCAGGTGCATGGGGCTTCCAGGTGGGACCAGAGGCGAGGCCAGGGAGGGTGGCTCGGTGTAGGACCCGCTTGGTAGAGAGAGAGAGAGCTAGGGAGAGAGAGGCGAGACTCGGGTAGGGTTAGAGCTAGGCTCGGGTTTGAGCTAGGTTTGGAGCTAGGGTTAGGTGAGAGGGGTATCTCGACCAGGGGGAGGGTGGCTAGGTGGGGTAGCCTTGGCAGGGAGAGAGGCCGAGAGAGGGAGGTGGTAGCTAGGGTAGGCCATGGGTTAGATGGAGGGTGAGGTTTAGGGTTTAGCTAGGATGGGGTATGGGGGTATGGTGATGATGGGGTAAGGGATGGTCTAGGGCTTAGAGAGATGGAGGGGTTCTTTTTGACTAGATCAAGGATGATCAACCAAGCTCAAGGAAGGTAGCCAAAAGAGAGAAAAGAAGAAAAGGGGATGATGGCATAGATGGATATGGTGATGGGGTTTTAAGCAAGATCAACATAGATCAAGCCAAAAGAAAAGATAGAGGTAGAGAGAGAGGGATGATCCACTCAAAAATCAAATAAAAATCCAAATGACAACTAAAGGGGTACTTGCATGGCCCATGCAAAATATTTATTGCCATGTGGGTTCTTGTGAAAACAATATTATTACATGGCATTAATATTATGCATTCCCAAAACTGGAATAAAAGCCAAGCAGAAAGAATTAAAAAGGATGCCCCATGTGGAATAGATGGAGATGACCATGTTTGAATAGAAATGGGACTTGCTAGTGTGTATGTGCCACTAGATACTTAATAGCCCCAAAATATTCCAACATGAGCATAATTCCATGATAGTCCATATGGAAGCTAGGGAAAAGGGTTCCACTCACAAGGCATGCAAAGGTGGCCATGTGGCTCTCATATATCACTGATGTGAAAACAACATGATGCTAAGATGAGAGCATGTGGAAAAGAATTGGATCCATCCCGACCCACATGAGCTAGAGGTAAAACCAATAAGTGCCAAGCCCATATTTAGTTGGATGGTGGAATTATAAGGTGGTGAAAGAAAGGTGGTGGATTTAACAAAAGATATGCCCCCAACTCAACTTGGGCATTTAAACAATATATCAAGAACCAAATACAATATCAAGAGGCAAATACAATTTACAATGCATATGAGAGAAGAACCAAATCAAAAGGGTTTTATATGATGCTCAAATGCAAGGTGGCATGATGACATGAGCATGATATAATTATGATGCAACAATTATATATAGGAAGTTGCACTTATATAGACTAGGCTAGTAGCATTGCAATTCTTAGACAATTGGGATGCTACACTGTGTGTTCTTTTCCGCAAACCACAGATGGATCCACTAGAGTTATTGCGTGTGTGGTCTTTCCACAAACCACACATGGATCCACTAGAGTCATTGCATGTGTGTTCTTTCCACAAACCACATATGGATCCACCAAAGTCATTACATGTGTGTTCTTTTCAGAAACCATATATGGATCAACCAATGGCATTGCATGTGTGTTCTTTTCACAACTCACATATGGATCAACCAGTGTCATTGCATGTGTGTTCTTTCCACAAACCACATATGGATCCACTAGAGTCATTGCATGTATGTTCCTTTCACAAACCACATATGGATCAACCAATGTCATTGCATGTGTGTTCTTTTCATGAACCACATATGGATCCACTAGAGTCATTGCATGTGTGTTCTTTTCACAAACCACATATGGACCCATCAATGCCATTACATGTGTGTTCTTATACTAAAACCAACACTAGAGTCACTGCATGTGTGTTCTTTTCACAAACCACACATGGACCCACTAGATTCATTGCATGTGTGTTATTTCCACAAACCACATGAATCAACCAATGACATTGCTTGTGTGTTCTTTTGACAAATAACATGGATCAACCCATGGCATTGCATGTGTGTTATTATCATAAACCACATCTGGATCAATCAATGCAATTGCATGTGTGTTCATGTCACAAACAACACATGGATCCACCAATGTCATTGCATGTGTGTTCTTTCCATGAACCACACATGGATCCACCAATGTCGTTGCATGCGTGTTCTTTCCACAAACCACATATGGATCAACCAATATCATTGCCTATGTGTTCTTTTCCGCAAACCACAGATGGATCCACTAGAGTCATTGCGTGTGTGGTCTTTCCACAAACCACACATGGACCCACCAATGTCATTGCATGTGTGTTCTTTCCACAAACCACATATGGATCCACCAAATCATTTCATGTGTGTTATTTTCAGAAACCATATATGGATCAACCAATGGCATTGCATGTGTGTTCTTTTCACAACTCACATATGGATCAACCAATGTCATTGCATGTGTGTTCTTTCCACAAACCACATATGTACCCACTAGAGTAATTGCTTGTGTGTTCTTTTCCACAAACCACATATGGATCCACTAGAGTAATTGCATGGGTGTTCTTTCCACAAACTACATATGGATCCACCAGAGTCATCGCATGCGTGTTATTTTCCACAAACCACATGGATCAACCAATGGCATTGCATGTTTGTGCTTTCCACAAACCACATATGGATCCACCAATGGCATTGCATGTGTGTTCTTTCCACAACCCACATATGGATCAACCAATGTCATTGCATGTCTGTTCTTTCCATGACCACATGGATCAACCAGAGTAATTGCATGTGTGTTCTTTCCACAAACCACATGGATCAACTAGATTAATTGCATGTGTGTTCTTTCACAAACCACATATGGATCCACTAATGTCATTGCATGTGTTCTTTCCACAAACCACACATGGATCCACGAGTAATTGCATGTGTGTGCATGTCACAAACCACACATGGATCCACCAATGTCATCGCATGTGTGTTCTTTTCCACAAACCACATATGGATCCACCAATGTCATTGCATGTGTGTTCTTTCCACAAACCACATATGGATCCACAAGAGTCATTGCATGTGTGTTCGTTTCCACAATACACATATGGATCCACTAGAGTTCATTGCATGTTTGTTCTTTTCCACAAACAACATGGATCAACCAATGGCATTGCATGTGTGTTATTGTCACAAACCACTTATGGATCCACCAGAGTCATTGCATGTGTGCTCATGTCACAAACCACATGGATCCCCCAATGTCATTTCATGTGTGTTCTTTTCCACAAACCACATATGGATCCACCAATGTCATTGCACGTATGTTCTTTGCACAAACCACATATGGATCAACCAGAGTCATTGCATGTGTGTTATTTTCCACAAACCACATATGGATCCACTAGAGTTCATTGCATGTTTGTTCTTTTCCACAAACCACATGGATCAACCAATGGCATTGCATGTGTGTTATTGTCACAAACCACATATGGATCAACCAAGGTCATTGCATGTGTGTTCCTGTCACAAACCACATATGGATCCACCAGTGTTCATTGCATGTGTGTTCTTTCCACAAACCACATATGTATCCACTAGAGTAATTGCATGTGTGTTCTTTTCACAAACCACATATGGATCAACCAATGCCATTGCATCTGTGTTCTTTTCAAAAACCACAGATGGATCAACCAGTCATTGCATGCGTGTTCTTTCCATGAACCACATATGGATCAACCAGAGTCATTGCATGTGTGTTATTTCCACAAACCACACATGGGTCCACCAGAGTTATTGCACGTGTGTTCATCTCACAAACCACACATGGATCCACCAATGTCATTGCATGTGTATTCTTTCCATGAATCACACATGGAATCACCAATGTCATTGCATGTGTGTTCTTTCCACAATCCACATATGGATCCACTAGAGTCATTGCATGTGGGTTCTTTCTCACAAACCACATATGGATCCACCAGAGTCATTGCTGTGTGTTCTTTTCACAAACCACATATGGATACACTAGAGTCATTGCATGTGTGTTCTTTCCACATACCACATTTGTACCCACTAGAGTAATTGCATGTGTGTTCTTTTCCACAAACCACTTATGGATCCACTAGACTCATTGCATGTGTATTCTTTCCACAAACCACATATGGATCCACCAGAGTAATTAAATGTGTGTTCCTTTCACAAACCACATATGGATCAACCAATGCCATTGCATGTGTGTTCTTTTCAAAAACCACATATGGATCAACAAATGTCATTGCATGTGTGACCTTTTCACAAACCACATATGGATCCACCAATGTCATTGCATGTGTGTTCTTTCTATGAACCACATATGGATCCACCAATCTCTTTGCATGTGTGTTCTTTCACAAACCACATATGGACCCATCAATGCCATTACATGTGTGTTCTTATACTAAAACCAACACTAGAGTCACTGCATGTGTGTTCTTTTCACAAACCACACATGGACCCACTAGATTCATTGCATGTGTGTTATTTCCACAAACCACATGAATCAACCAATGACATTGCTTGTGTGTTCTTTTGACAAATAACATGGATCAACCCATGGCATTGCATGTGTGTTATTATCATAAACCACATCTGGATCAATCAATGCAATTGCATGTGTGTTCATGTCACAAACAACACATGGATCCACCAATGTCATTGCATGTGTGTTCTTTCCATGAACCACACATGGATCCACCAATGTCGTTGCATGCGTGTTCTTTCCACAAACCACATATGGATCAACCAATATCATTGCCTATGTGTTCTTTTCCGCAAACCACAGATGGATCCACTAGAGTCATTGCGTGTGTGGTCTTTCCACAAACCACACATGGACCCACCAATGTCATTGCATGTGTGTTCTTTCCACAAACCACATATGGATCCACCAAATCATTTCATGTGTGTTATTTTCAGAAACCATATATGGATCAACCAATGGCATTGCATGTGTGTTCTTTTCACAACTCACATATGGATCAACCAATGTCATTGCATGTGTGTTCTTTCCACAAACCACATATGTACCCACTAGAGTAATTGCTTGTGTGTTCTTTTCCACAAACCACATATGGATCCACTAGAGTAATTGCATGGGTGTTCTTTCCACAAACTACATATGGATCCACCAGAGTCATCGCATGCGTGTTATTTTCCACAAACCACATGGATCAACCAATGGCATTGCATGTTTGTGCTTTCCACAAACCACATATGGATCCACCAATGGCATTGCATGTGTGTTCTTTCCACAACCCACATATGGATCAACCAATGTCATTGCATGTCTGTTCTTTCCATGACCACATGGATCAACCAGAGTAATTGCATGTGTGTTCTTTCCACAAACCACACATGGATCAACTAGATTAATTGCATGTGTGTTCTTTTCACAAACCACATATGGATCCACTAATGTCATTGCATGTGTGTTCTTTCCACAAACCACACATGGATCCACGAGAGTAATTGCATGTGTGTGCATGTCACAAACCACACATGGATCCACCAATGTCATCGCATGTGTGTTCTTTTCCACAAACCACATATGGATCCACCAATGTCATTGCATGTGTGTTCTTTCCACAAACCACATATGGATCCACAAGAGTCATTGCATGTGTGTTCGTTTCCACAATACACATATGGATCCACTAGAGTTCATTGCATGTTTGTTCTTTTCCACAAACAACATGGATCAACCAATGGCATTGCATGTGTGTTATTGTCACAAACCACTTATGGATCCACCAGAGTCATTGCATGTGTGCTCATGTCACAAACCACACATGGATCCACCAATGTCATTGCATGTGTGTTCTTTTCCACAAACCACATATGGATCCACCAATGTCATTGCACGTATGTTCTTTGCACAAACCACATATGGATCAACCAGAGTCATTGCATGTGTGTTATTTTCCACAAACCACATATGGATCCACTAGAGTTATTTGCTTTTTGTTAATTTCACAAACCACACATGGATCAACCAATGGCATTGCATGTGTGTTATTGTCACAAACCACATATGGATCAACCAAGGTCATTGCATGTGTGTTCCTGTCACAAACCACATATGGATCCACCAGTGTTCATTGCATGTGTGTTCTTTCCACAAACCACATATGTATCCACTAGAGTAATTGCATGTGTGTTCTTTTCACAAACCACATATGGATCAACCAGAGTCATTGCATATGTGTTCTTTTCACAAACCACACATGGATCAACCAGAGTCATTGCATGCGTGTTCTTTCCATGAACCACATATGGATCAACCAGAGTCATTGCATGTGTGTTATTTCCACAAACCACACATGGGTCCACCAGTTATTGCACGTGTGTTCATCTCACAAACCACACATGGATCCACCAATGTCATTGCATGTGTATTCTTTCCATGAATCACACATGGAATCACCAATGTCATTGCATGTGTGTTCTTTCCACAATCCACATATGGATCCACTAGAGTCATTGCATGTGGGTTCTTTCTCACAAACCACATATGGATCCACCAGAGTCATTGCCTGTGTGTTCTTTTCACAAACCACATATGGATACACTAGAGTCATTGCATGTGTGTTCTTTCCACATACCACATTTGTACCCACTAGAGTAATTGCATGTGTGTTCTTTTCCACAAACCACTTATGGATCCACTAGACTCATTGCATGTGTATTCTTTCCACAAACCACATATGGATCCACCAGAGTAATTAAATGTGTGTTCCTTTCACAAACCACATATGGATCAACCAATGCCATTGCATGTGTGTTCTTTTCAAAAACCACATATGGATCAACAAATGTCATTGCATGTGTGACCTTTTCACAAACCACATATGGATCCACCAATGTCATTGCATGTGTGTTCTTTCTATGAACCACATATGGATCCACCAATCTCATTGCATGTGTGTTCTTTTCACAAACCACATATGGACCCATCAATGCCATTACATGTGTGTTCTTATACTAAAACAAACACTAGAGTCACTGCATGTGTGTTCTTTTCACAAACCACACATGGACCCACTAGATTCATTGCATGTGTGTTATTTCCACAAACCACATGAATCAACCAATGACATTGCTTGTGTGTTCTTTTGACAAATAACATGGATCAACCCATGGCATTGCATGTGTTATTATCATAAACCACATCTGGATCAATCAATGCAATTGCATGTGTGTTCATGTCACAAACCACACATGGATCCACCAATGTCATTGCATGTGTGTTATTTCCATGAACCACACATGGATCCACCAATGTCGTTGCATGCGTGTTCTTTCCACAAACCACATATGGATCAACCAATATCATTGCCTGTGTGTTCTTTTCCGCAAACCACAGATGGATCCACTAGAGTCATTGCGTGTGTTCTTTACACAAACCACACATGGACCCACCAATGTCATTGCATGTGTGTTCTTTCCACAAACCACATATGGATCCACCAAATCATTACATGTGTGTTATTTTCAGAAACCATATATGGATCAACCAATGGCATTGCATGTGTGTTCTTTTCACAACTCACATATGGATCAACCAATGTCATTGCATGTGTGTTCTTTCCACAAACCACATATGTACCCACTAGAGTAATTGCTTGTGTGTTCTTTTCCACAAACCACATATGGATCCACTAGAGTAATTGCATGGGTGTTCTTTCCACAAACTACATATGGATCCACCAGAGTCATCGCATGTGTTATTTTCCACAAACCACATGGATCAACCAATGGCATTGCATGTTTGTGCTTTCCACAAACCACATATGGATCCACCAATGGCATTGCATGTGTGTTCTTTCCACAACCCACATATGGATCAACCAATGTCATTGCATGTCTGTTCTTTCCATGACCACATGGATCAACCAGAGTAATTGCATGTGTGTTCTTTCCACAAACCACACATGGATCAACTAGATTAATTGCATGTGTGTTCTTTTCACAAACCACATATGGATCCACTAATGTCATTGCATGTGTGTTCTTTCCACAAACCACACATGGATCCACGAGAGTAATTGCATGTGTGTGCATGTCACAAACCACACATGGATCCACCAATGTCATCGCATGTGTTCTTCTTTCCACAAACCACATATGGATCCACCAATGTCATTGCATGTGTGTTCTTTCCACAAACCACATATGGATCCACAAGAGTCATTGCATGTGTGTTCGTTTCCACAATACACATATGGATCCACTAGAGTTCATTGCATGTTTGTTCTTTTCCACAAACAACATGGATCAACCAATGGCATTGCATGTGTGTTATTGTCACAAACCACTTATGGATCCACCAGAGTCATTGCATGTGTGCTCATGTCACAAACCACACATGGATCCACCAATGTCATTGCATGTGTGTTCTTTTCCACAAACCACATATGGATCCACCAATGTCATTGCACGTATGTTCTTTGCACAAACCACATATGGATCAACCAGAGTCATTGCATGTGTGTTATTTTCCACAAACCACATATGGATCCACTAGAGTTCATTGCATGTTTGTTCTTTTCCACAAACCACATGGATCAACCAATGGCATTGCATGTGTGTTATTGTCACAAACCACATATGGATCAACCAAGGTCATTGCATGTGTGTTCCTGTCACAAACCACATATGGATCCACCAGTGTTCATTGCATGTGTGTTCTTTCCACAAACCACATATGTATCCACTAGAGTAATTGCATGTGTGTTCTTTTCACAAACCACATATGGATCAACCAGAGTCATTGCATATGTGTTCTTTTCACAAACCACACATGGATCAACCAGAGTCATTGCATGCGTGTTCTTTCCATGAACCACATATGGATCAACCAGAGTCATTGCATGTGTGTTATTTCCACAAACCACACATGGGTCCACCAGAGTTATTGCACGTGTGTTCATCTCACAAACCACACATGGATCCACCAATGTCATTGCATGTGTATTCTTTCCATGAATCACACATGGAATCACCAATGTCATTGCATGTGTGTTCTTTCCACAATCCACATATGGATCCACTAGAGTCATTGCATGTGGGTTCTTTCTCACAAACCACATATGGATCCACCAGAGTCATTGCCTGTGTGTTCTTTTCACAAACCACATATGGATACACTAGAGTCATTGCATGTGTGTTCTTTCCACATACCACATTTGTACCCACTAGAGTAATTGCATGTGTGTTCTTTTCCACAAACCACTTATGGATCCACTAGACTCATTGCATGTGTATTCTTTCCACAAACCACATATGGATCCACCAGAGTAATTAAATGTGTGTTCCTTTCACAAACCACATATGGATCAACCAATGCCATTGCATGTGTGTTCTTTTCAAAAACCACATATGGATCAACAAATGTCATTGCATGTGTGACCTTTTCACAAACCACATATGGATCCACCAATGTCATTGCATGTGTGTTCTTTCTATGAACCACATATGGATCCACCAATCTCATTGCATGTGTGTTCTTTTCACAAACCACATATGGACCCATCAATGCCATTACATGTGTGTTCTTATACTAAAACCAACACTAGAGTCACTGCATGTGTGTTCTTTTCACAAACCACACATGGACCCACTAGATTCATTGCATGTGTGTTATTTCCACAAACCACATGAATCAACCAATGACATTGCTTGTGTGTTCTTTTGACAAATAACATGGATCAACCCATGGCATTGCATGTGTGTTATTATCATAAACCACATCTGGATCAATCAATGCAATTGCATGTGTGTTCATGTCACAAACCACACATGGATCCACCAATGTCATTGCATGTGTGTTCTTTCCATGAACCACACATGGATCCACCAATGTCGTTGCATGCGTGTTCTTTCCACAAACCACATATGGATCAACCAATATCATTGCATGTGTGTTCTTTTCCGCAAACCACAGATGGATCCACTAGAGTCATTGCGTGTGTGGTCTTTCCACAAACCACACATGGACCCACCAATGTCATTGCATGTGTGTTCTTTCCACAAACCACATATGGATCCACCAAATCATTACATGTGTGTTATTTTCAGAAACCATATATGGATCAACCAATGGCATTGCATGTGTGTTCTTTTCACAACTCACATATGGATCAACCAATGTCATTGCATGTGTGTTCTTTCCACAAACCACATATGTACCCACTAGAGTAATTGCTTGTGTGTTCTTTTCCACAAACCACATATGGATCCACTAGAGTAATTGCATGGGTGTTCTTTCCACAAACTACATATGGATCCACCAGAGTCATCGCATGCGTGTTATTTTCCACAAACCACATGGATCAACCAATGGCATTGCATGTTTGTGCTTTCCACAAACCACATATGGATCCACCAATGGCATTGCATGTGTGTTCTTTCCACAACCCACATATGGATCAACCAATGTCATTGCATGTCTGTTCTTTCCATGACCACATGGATCAACCAGAGTAATTGCATGTGTGTTCTTTCCACAAACCACACATGGATCAACTAGATTAATTGCATGTGTGTTCTTTTCACAAACCACATATGGATCCACTAATGTCATTGCATGTGTGTTCTTTCCACAAACCACACATGGATCCACGAGAGTAATTGCATGTGTGTGCATGTCACAAACCACACATGGATCCACCAATGTCATCGCATGTGTGTTCTTTTCCACAAACCACATATGGATCCACCAATGTCATTGCATGTGTGTTCTTTCCACAAACCACATATGGATCCACAAGAGTCATTGCATGTGTGTTCGTTTCCACAATACACATATGGATCCACTAGAGTTCATTGCATGTTTGTTCTTTTCCACAAACAACATGGATCAACCAATGGCATTGCATGTGTGTTATTGTCACAAACCACTTATGGATCCACCAGAGTCATTGCATGTGTGCTCATGTCACAAACCACATGGATCCACCAATGTCATTGCATGTGTGTTCTTTTCCACAAACCACATATGGATCCACCAATGTCATTGCACGTATGTTCTTTGCACAAACCACATATGGATCAACCAGAGTCATTGCATGTGTGTTATTTTCCACAAACCACATATGGATCCACTAGAGTTCATTGCATGTTTGTTCTTTTCCACAAACCACATGGATCAACCAATGGCATTGCATGTGTGTTATTGTCACAAACCACATATGGATCAACCAAGGTCATTGCATGTGTGTTCCTGTCACAAACCACATATGGATCCACCAGTGTTCATTGCATGTGTGTTCTTTCCACAAACCACATATGTATCCACTAGAGTAATTGCATGTGTGTTCTTTTCACAAACCACATATGGATCAACCAGAGTCATTGCATATGTGTTCTTTTCACAAACCACACATGGATCAACCAGAGTCATTGCATGCGTGTTCTTTCCATGAACCACATATGGATCAACCAGAGTCATTGCATGTGTGTTATTTCCACAAACCACACATGGGTCCACCAGAGTTATTGCACGTGTGTTCATCTCACAAACCACACATGGATCCACCAATGTCATTGCATGTGTATTCTTTCCATGAATCACACATGGAATCACCAATGTCATTGCATGTGTGTTCTTTCCACAATCCACATATGGATCCACTAGAGTCATTGCATGTGGGTTCTTTCTCACAAACCACATATGGATCCACCAGAGTCATTGCCTGTGTGTTCTTTTCACAAACCACATATGGATACACTAGAGTCATTGCATGTGTGTTCTTTCCACATACCACATTTGTACCCACTAGAGTAATTGCATGTGTGTTCTTTTCCACAAACCACTTATGGATCCACTAGACTCATTGCATGTGTATTCTTTCCACAAACCACATATGGATCCACCAGAGTAATTAAATGTGTGTTCCTTTCACAAACCACATATGGATCAACCAATGCCATTGCATGTGTGTTCTTTTCAAAAACCACATATGGATCAACAAATGTCATTGCATGTGTGACCTTTTCACAAACCACATATGGATCCACCAATGTCATTGCATGTGTGTTCTTTCTATGAACCACATATGGATCCACCAATCTCATTGCATGTGTGTTCTTTTCACAAACCACATATGGACCCATCAATGCCATTACATGTGTGTTCTTATACTAAAACCAACACTCGAGTCACATGTGTGTTCTTTTCACAAACCACACATGGACCCACTAGATTCATTGCATGTGTGTTATTTCCACAAACCACATGAATCAACCAATGACATTGCTTGTGTGTTCTTTTGACAAATAACATGGATCAACCCATGGCATTGCATGTGTGTTATTATCATAAACCACATCTGGATCAATCAATGCAATTGCATGTGTGTTCATGTCACAAACCACACATGGATCCACCAATGTCATTGCATGTGTGTTCTTTCCATGAACCACACATGGATCCACCAATGTCGTTGCATGCGTGTTCTTTCCACAAACCACATATGGATCAACCAATATCATTGCATGTGTGTTCTTTTCCGCAAACCACAGATGGATCCACTAGAGTCATTGCGTGTGTGGTCTTTCCACAAACCACACATGGACCCACCAATGTCATTGCATGTGTGTTCTTTCCACAAACCACATATGGATCCACCAAATCATTACATGTGTGTTATTTTCAGAAACCATATATGGATCAACCAATGGCATTGCATGTGTGTTCTTTTCACAACTCACATATGGATCAACCAATGTCATTGCATGTGTGTTCTTTCCACAAACCACATATGTACCCACTAGAGTAATTGCTTGTGTGTTCTTTTCCACAAACCACATATGGATCCACTAGAGTAATTGCATGGGTGTTCTTTCCACAAACTACATATGGATCCACGAGTCATCGCATGCGTGTTATTTTCCACAAACCACATGGATCAACCAATGGCATTGCATGTTTGTGCTTTCCACCACATATGGATCCACCAATGGCATTGCATGTGTGTTCTTTCCACAACCCACATATGGATCAACCAATGTCATTGCATGTCTGTTCTTTCCATGACCACATGGATCAACCAGTAATTGCATTTGTGTTATTTCATCAAACCACTAATTGATCAACTATAGTAATTGCATGTGTGTTCTTTTCACAAACCACATATGGATCCACTAATGTCATTGCATGTGTGTTCTTTCCACAAACCACACATGGATCCACGAGAGTAATTGCATGTGTGTGCATGTCACAAACCACACATGGATCCACCAATGTCATCGCATGTGTGTTCTTTTCACAAACCACACATGGATCAACCAATGACATTGCATGTGTGTTCTTTCCACAAACCACATATGGATCCACAAGAGTCATTGCATGTGTGTTCGTTTCCACAATACACATATGGATCCACTAGAGTTCATTGCATGTTCTTTTCCACAAACAACAAGGATCAACCAATGGCATTGCATGTGTGTTATTGTCACAAACCACTTATGGATCCACCAGAGTCATTGCATGTGTGCTCATGTCACAAACCACACATGGATCCACCAATGTCATTGCATGTGTGTTCTTTTCCACAAACCACATATGGATCCACCAATGTCATTGCACGTATGTTCTTTGCACAAACCACATATGGATCAACCAGTCATTGCATGTGTGTTATTTTCCACAAACCACATATGGATCCACTAGAGTTCATTGCATGTTTGTTCTTTTCCACAAACCACATGGATCAACCAATGGCATTGCATGTGTGTTATTGTCACAAACCACATATGGATCAACCAAGGTCATTGCATGTGTGTTCCTGTCACAAACCACATATGGATCCACCAGTGTTCATTGCATGTGTGTTCTTTCCACAAACCACATATGTATCCACTAGAGTAATTGCATGTGTGTTCTTTTCACAAACCACATATGGATCAACCAGAGTCATTGCATATGTGTTCTTTTCACAAACCACACATGGATCAACGAGTCATTGCATGCGTGTTCTTTCCATGAACCACATATGGATCAACCAGAGTCATTGCATGTGTGTTATTTCCACAAACCACACATGGGTCCACCAGAGTTATTGCACGTGTGTTCATCTCACAAACCACACATGGATCCACCAATGTCATTGCATGTGTATTCTTTCCATGAATCACACATGGAATCACCAATGTCATTGCATGTGTGTTCTTTCCACAATCCACATATGGATACAACAGAGTCATTTCATGTGGGTTCTTTCTCACAAACCACATATGGATCCACCAGAGTCATTGCCTGTGTGTTCTTTTCACAAACCACATATGGATACACTAGAGTCATTGCATGTGTGTTCTTTCCACATACCACATTTGTACCCACTAGAGTAATTGCATGTGTGTTCTTTTCCACAAACCACTTATGGATCCACTAGACTCATTGCATGTGTATTCTTTCCACAAACCACATATGGATCCACCAGAGTAATTAAATGTGTTCCTTTCACAAACCACATATGGATCAACCAATGCCATTGCATGTGTGTTCTTTTCAAAAACCACATATGGATCAACAAATGTCATTGCATGTGTGACCTTTTCACAAACCACATATGGATCCACCAATGTCATTGCATGTGTGTTCTTTCTATGAACCACATATGGATCCACCAATCTCATTGCATGTGTGTTCTTTTCACAAACCACATATGGACCCATCAATGCCATTACATGTGTGTTCTTATACTAAAACCAACACTAGAGTCACTGCATGTGTGTTCTTTTCACAAACCACACATGGACCCACTAGATTCATTGCATGTGTGTTATTTCCACAAACCACATGAATCAACCAATGACATTGCTTGTGTGTTCTTTTGACAAATAACATGGATCAACCCATGGCATTGCATGTGTGTTATTATCATAAACCACATCTGGATCAATCAATGCAATTGCATGTGTGTTCATGTCACAAACCACACATGGATCCACCAATGTCATTGCATGTGTGTTCTTTCCATGAACCACACATGGATCCACCAATGTCGTTGCATGCGTGTTCTTTCCACAAACCACATATGGATCAACCAATATCATTGCCTGTGTGTTCTTTTCCGCAAACCACAGATGGATCCACTAGAGTCATTGCGTGTGTGGTCTTTCCACAAACCACACATGGACCCACCAATGTCATTGAATGTGTGTTCTTTCCACAAACCACATATGGATCCACCAAATCATTACATGTGTGTTATTTTCAAAGCACATATGGATCCACCAATCTCATTGCATGTGTGTTCTTTTCACAACTCACATATGGATCAACCAATGTCATTGCATGTGTGTTCTTTCCACAAACCACATATGTACCCACTAGAGTAATTGCTTGTGTGTTCTTTTCCACAAACCACATATGGATCCACTAGAGTAATTGCATGGGTGTTCTTTCCACAAACTACATATGGATCCACCAGAGTCATCGCATGCGTGTTATTTTCCACAAACCACATGGATCAACCAATGGCATTGCATGTTTGTGCTTTCCACAAACCACATATGGATCCACCAATGGCATTGCATGTGTGTTCTTTCCACAACCCACATATGGATCTACAAATGTCATTGCATGTCTGTTTTCCATGACCACATGGATCAACCAGAGTAATTGCATGTGTGTTCTTTCCACAAACCACACATGGATCAACTAGATTAATTGCATGTGTGTTCTTTTCACAAACCACATATGGATCCACTAATGTCATTGCATGTGTGTTCTTTCCACAAACCACACATGGATCCACGAGTAATTGCATGTGTGTGCATGTCACAAACCACACATGGATCCACCAATGTCATCGCATGTGTGTTCTTTTCACAAACCACATATGGATCCACAAATGTCATTGCATGTGTGTTCTTTCCACAAACCACATATGGATCCACAAGAGTCATTGCATGTGTGTTCGTTTCCACAATACACATATGGATCCACTAGAGTTCATTGCATGTTTGTTCTTTTCCACAAACAACATGGATCAACCAATGGCATTGCATGTGTGTTATTGTCACAAACCACTTATGGATCCACCAGAGTCATTGCATGTGCTCATGTCACAAACCACACATGGATCCACCAATGTCATTGCATGTGTGTTCTTTTCCACAAACCACATATGGATCCACCACTGTCATTGCGTATGTTCTTTGCACAAACCACATATGGATCAACCAGAGTCATTGCATGTGTGTTATTTTCCACAAACCACATATGGATCCACTAGAGTTCATTGCATGTTTGTTCTTTTCCAAACCACATGGATCAACCAATGGCATTGCATGTGTGTTATTGTCACAAACCACATATGGATCAACCAAGGTCATTGCATGTGTGTTCCTGTCACAAACCACATATGGATCCACCAGTGTTCATTGCATGTGTGTTCTTTCCACAAACCACATATGTATCCACTAGAGTAATTGCATGTGTGTTCTTTTCACAAACCACATATGGATCAACCAGAGTCATTGCATATGTGTTCTTTTCACAAACCACACATGGATCAACCAGAGTCATTGCATGCGTGTTCTTTCCATGAACCACATATGGATCAACCAGAGTCATTGCATGTGTGTTATTTCCACAAACCACACATGGGTCCACCAGAGTTATTGCACGTGTGTTCATCTCACAAACCACACATGGATCCACCAATGTCATTGCATATGTATTCTTTCCATGAATCACACATGGAATCACCAATGTCATTGCATGTGTGTTCTTTCCACAATCCACATATGGATCCACTAGAGTCATTGCATGTGGGTTCTTTCTCACAAACCACATATGGATCCACCAGAGTCATTGCCTGTGTGTTCTTTTCACAAACCACATATGGATACACTAGAGTCATTGCATGTGTGTTCTTTCCACATACCACATTTGTACCCACTAGAGTAATTGCATGTGTGTTCTTTTCCACAAACCACTTATGGATCCACTAGACTCATTGCATGTGTATTCTTTCCACAAACCACATATGGATCCACCAGAGTAATTAAATGTGTGTTCCTTTCACAAACCACATATGGATCAACCAATGCCATTGCATGTGTGTTCTTTTCAAAAACCACATATGGATCAACAAATGTCATTGCATGTGTGACCTTTTCACAAACCACATATGGATCCACCAATGTCATTGCATGTGTGTTCTTTCTATGAACCACATATGGATCCACCAATCTCATTGCATGTGTGTTCTTTCCACAAACCACATATGGATCCACTAGAGTCATTGCATGTGTGTTCTTTTCCACAAACCAAAGATCGATACACTAGTCATTGCATGTGTGGTCTTTCCACAAACCACACATGGATACACTAGACTCATTGCATGTGTGTTCTTTCCACAAACCACATATGGATCCACCAGAGTCATTGCATGTGTGTTCTTTTCAGAAACCATATATGGATCAACCAATGGCATTGCATGTGTGTTCCTTTCACAACCCACATATGGATCAACCAATGTCATTGCATGTGTGTTCTTTCCACAAACCACATATATACCCACTAGAGTAATTGCATGTGTGTTCTTTTCCACAAACCACATATGGATCCACTAGAGTCATTGCATGTGTGTTCTTTCCACAAACTACATATGGATCCACCAGAGTCATTGCATGCGTGTTATTTTCCACAAACCACATGGATCAACCAATTGCATTGCATGTTTGTGCTTTCCACAAACCACATATGGATCCACCAATGGCATTGCATGTGTATTCTTTCCACAACCCACATATGGATCAACCAATGTCATTGCATGTCTGTTCTTTCCATGAACCACATGGATCAACCAGAGTCATTGCATGTGTGTTATTTTCCACAAACCACATATGGATCCACTAGAGTTCATTGCATGTTTGTTCTTTTCCACAAACCGCATGGATCAACCAATGGCATTGCATGTGTGTTATTGACACAAACCACACATGGATCAACCAAGGTCATTGCATGTGTGTTCCTGTCTCAAACCACATATGGATCCACCAGTGTTCATTGCATGTGTGTTCTTTCCACAAACCACATATGTATCCACTAGAGTAATTGCATGTGTGTTCTTTTCACAAACCACATATGGATCAACCAGAGTCATTGCATGTGTGTTCTTTTCATAAACCACACATGGATCAACCAGGGTCATTGCATGTGTGTTCTTTCCATGAACCACATATGGATCAACCAGAGTCATGCATGTGTGTTCTTTCCACAAACCACACATGGGTCCACTAGAGTAATTGCACGTGTGTTCATGTCACAAACCACACATGGATCCACCAATGTCATTGCATGTGTATTCTTTCCATGAACCACACATGGAATCACCAATGTCATTGCATGTGTGTTCTTTCCACAAATCACATATGGATCCACTAGAGTCATTGCATGTGGGTTCTTTTTCACAAACCACATATGGATCCACCAGAGTCATTGCATGTGTGTTCTTTTCACAAACCACATATGGATACACTATAGTCATTGCATGTGTGTTCTTTCCACAAACCACATTTGTACCCACTAGAGTAATTGCATGTGTGTTCTTTTCCACAAACCACTTATGGATCCACTAGAGTCATTGCATGTGTGTTCTTTCCACAAACCACATATGGATCCACCAGAGTAATTAAATGTGTGTTCCTTTCACAAACCACATATGGATCAACCAATGTCATTGCATGTGTGTTCTTTTCACAAACCACATATGGATCAACAAATGTCATTGCATGTGTGTTCTTTTCACAATCCACATATGGATCCACCAATGTCATTGCATGTGTGTTCTTTCCACAATACACATATGGATCCACCAGAGTCATTGCATGTGTGTTCTTTTCACAAACCACATATGGATCCACTAGAGTCATTGCATGTGTTTTCTTTCCACAAACCACAAATGGATCCACTAGAGTTATTGCATGTGTGTTCTTTTCACAAACCATATATGGATCAACCAATGTCATTGCATGTGTGTTCTTTTCCACAAACCACATATGGATCCACTAGAGTAATTGCGTGTGTGTTCTTTTCACAAACCACATATGGATCAACAAATGTCATTGCATGTGTGTCCTTTTCACACACCACATATGGATCCACTAATGTCATTGCATGTGTGTTCTTTCCACAAACCACATATGTACCCACTAGATTAATTGCATGTGTGTTCTTTTCCACAAACCACTTATGGATCCACTAGAGTCATTGCATGTGTGTTATTTCCACAAACCGCATATGGATCCACTAGAGTCATTGCATGTGTGTTCCTTTCACAAACCACATATGGATCAACCAATGTCATTGCATGTGTGTTCTTTTCGTGAACCACATATGGATCCACTAGAGTCATTGCATGTGTGTTCTTTTCCACAAACCAAAGATCGATACACTAGTCATTGCATGTGTGGTCTTTCCACAAACCACACATGGATACACTAGACTCATTGCATGTGTGTTCTTTCCACAAACCACATATGGATCCACCAGAGTCATTGCATGTGTGTTCTTTTCAGAAACCATATATGGATCAACCAATGGCATTGCATGTGTGTTCCTTTCACAACCCACATATGGATCAACCAATGTCATTGCATGTGTGTTATTTCCACAAACCACATATATACCCACTAGAGTAATTGCATGTGTGTTCTTTTCCACAAACCACATATGGATCCACTAGAGTCATTGCATGTGTGTTCTTTCCACAAACTACATATGGATCCACCAGAGTCATTGCATGCGTGTTATTTTCCACAAACCACATGGATCAACCAATTGCATTGCATGTTTGTGCTTTCCACAAACCACATATGGATCCACCAATGGCATTGCATGTGTGTTCTTTCCACAACCCACATATGGATCAACCAATGTCATTGCATGTCTGTTCTTTCCATGAACCACATGGATCAACCAGAGTGATTGCATGTGTGTTATTTTCCACAAACCACATATGGATCCACTAGAGTTCATTGCATGTTTGTTCTTTTCCACATCCGCTTGGATCAACCAATGGCATTGCATGTGTGTTATTGTCACAAACCACAAATGGATCAACCAAGGTCATTGCATGTGTGTTCCTGTCTCAAACCACATATGGATCCACCAGTGTTCATTGCATGTGTGTTCTTTCCACAAACCACACATGTATCCACTAGAGTAATTGCATGTGTGTTCTTTTCACAAACCACATATGGATCAACCAGAGTCATTGCATGTGTGTTCTTTTCACAAACCACACATGGATCAACCAGGGTCATTGCATGTGTGTTCTTTCCATGAACCACATATGGATCAACCAGAGTCATGCATGTGTGTTCTTTCCACAAACCACACATGGGTCCACTAGAGTAATTTCACGTGTGTTCATGTCACAAACCACACATGGATCCACCAATGTCATTGCATGTGTATTCTTTCCATGAACCACACATGGAATCACCAATGTCATTGCATGTGTGTTCTTTCCACAAATCACATATGGATCCACTAGAGTCATTGCATGTGGGTTCTTTTTCACAAACCACATATGGATCCACCAGAGTCATTGCATGTGTGTTCTTTTCACAAACCACATATGGATACACTATAGTCATTGCATGTGTGTTCTTTCCACCAACCACATTTGTACCCACTAGAGTAATTGCATGTGTGTTCTTTTCCACAAACCACTTATGGATCCACTAGAGTCATTGCATGTGTGTTCTTTCCACAAACCACATATGGATCCACCAGAGTAATTAAATGTGTGTTCCTTTCACAAACCACATATGGATCAACCAATGTCATTGCATGTGTGTTCTTTTCACAAACCACATATGGATCAACAAATGTCATTGCATGTGTGTTCTTTTCACAAACCACATATGGATCCACCAATGTCATTGCATGTGTGTTCTTTCCACAAACCACATATGGATCCACCAGAGTTATTGCATGTGTGTTCTTTTCACAAACCACATATGGATACACTAGAGTCATTGCATGTGTTTTCTTTCCACAAACCACAAATGGATCCACTAGAGTTATTGCATGTGTGTTCTTTTCACAAACCATATATGGATCAACCAATGTCATTGCATGTGTGTTCTTTTCCACAAACCACATATGGATCCACTAGAGTAATTGCGTGTGTGTTCTTTTCACAAACCACATATGGATCAACAAATGTCATTGCATGTGTGTCCTTTTCACACACCACATATGGATCCACTAATGTCATTGCATGTGTGTTCTTTCCACAAACCACATATGTACCCACTAGAGTAATTGCATGTGTGTTCTTTTCCACAAACCACTTATGGATCCACTAGATTCATTGCATGTGTGTTCTTTCCACAAACCGCATATGGATCCACTAGAGTCATTGCATGTGTGTTCCTTTCACAAACCACATATGGATCAACCAATGTCATTGCATGTGTGTTCTTTTCGTGAACCACATATGGATCCACTAGAGTCATTGCATGTGTGTTCTTTTCACAAACCACATATGGACCCACCAATGCCATTGCATGTGTGTTCTTTACAAAACCACATATGGATCCACTAGAGTCATTGCATGTGTGTTCTTTTCACAAACCACATATGGACCCACCAATGCCATTGCATGTGTGTTATTTTCACAAACCACATATGGATCCACCAATGTCATTGCATGTGTGTTCCTTTCACAAACCACATATGGATCAACCAATGTCATTGCATGTGTGTTCTTTTCACAACTCACATATGGATCAACCAATGTCATTGCATGTGTGTTCTTTCCACAAACCACATATGGATCCACTAGAGTCATTGCATGTATGTTCCTTTCACAAACCACATATGTATCATCCAATGTCATTGCATGTGTGTTCTTTTCATGAACCACATATGGATCCACTAGAGTCATTGCATGTGTGTTCTTTTCACAAACCACATATGGATCCATTAGAGTCATTGCATGTGTGTTCTTTTCACAAACCATATATGGATCAACCAATGTCATTGCATGTGTGTTCTTTTCCACAAACCACATATGGATCCACTAGAGTAATTGCGTGTGTGTTCTTTTCACAAACCACATATGGATCAACAAATGTCATTGCATGTGTGTCCTTTTCACACACCACATATGGATCCACTAATGTCATTGCATGTGTGTTCTTTCCACAAACCACATATGTACCCACTAGAGTAATTGCATGTGTGTTCTTTTCCACAAACCACTTATGGATCCACTAGAGTCATTGCATGTGTGTTCTTTCCACAAACCGCATATGGATCCACTAGAGTCATTGCATGTGTGTTCCTTTCACAAACCACATATGGATCAACCAAAGTCATTGCATGTGTGTTCTTTTCATGAACCACATATGGATCCACTATAGTCATTGCATGTGTGTTATTTTCACAAACCACATATGGACCCACCAATGCCATTGCATGTGTGTTCTTATATTAAAACCAACACTAGATTCACTACATGTGTGTTCTTATCACAAACCACACATGGACCCACCAGAGTCATTGCATGAGTGTTATTTACACAAACCACATGGATCAACCAATGACATTGCATGTGTGTTCTTTTAACAAATAACATGGATCAACCAATGGCATTGCATGTGTGTTATTGTCATAAACCACATATGGATCAACCAATGTCATTGCATGTGTGTTCATGTCACAAACCACACATGGATCCACCAATGTCATTGCATGTGTGTTCTTTCCATGAACCACATATGGATCCACCAATGTCATTGCATGTGTGTTCTTTCTACAAACCACATACGGATCCACCAATTTCATTGCATGTGTGTTCTTTTCCACAAACCACATATGGATCCACTAGAGTCATTGCATGTGTGTTCTTTACAAAAACTACATATGGATCCACTAGAGTCATTGAATGTGTGTTATTTTCCACAAACCACATGGATCAACCAATGGCATTGCATGTGTGTTCTTTCCACAAACCACATATGGAACCACCAATGGCATTGCATGTGTGTTCTTTCCACAACCCACATATGGATCAACCAATGTCATTGCATGTATGTTCTTTTGATGAACCACACGGATCAACCAGAGTCATTGCATGTGTGTTCTTTCCACAAACTACACATGGATCAAGCATAGTAATTGCATGTGTGCTCATGTCACAAACCACAATTGGATCCACCAATGTCATTGCATGTGTGTCCTTTCCATGAACCACAAATGGCTCCACCAATGTCATTGCATGTGTGTTCTTTCCACAAACCACATAAGGATCCACCAGAGTCATTGCATGTGTGTTCTTTTCACAAACCACATATGGACCCACCAATGCCATTGCATGTGTGTTCTTATACTAAAACCAACACTAGAGTCACTGCATGTGTGTTCTTTTCACAAAACACACAAGGACCCACTAGAGTCATTGCATGTGTGTTATTTCCACAAACCACATGAATCAACGAATGACATTGCATGTGTGTTGTTTTCACAAATAACATGGATCAACCAATGGCATTGCATGTGTGTTATTGTCATATACCACATATGGATCAACCAATGCAATTGCATGTGTGTTCATGTCACAAACCACACATGGATCCACCAGTGTCATTGCATGTGTGTTCTTTGCATGAACCACATATGGATCCACCGATGTCATTGCATGTGTGTTCTTTCTACAAACCACATATGGATCCACCAATGTCATTGCATGTGTGTTCTTTTCCACAAACCACATATGGATCCACTAGAGTCATTGCATGTGTGTTCTTTACACAAACTACATATGGATCCACTAGAGTCATTGCCTATGTGTTATTTTCCACAAACCACATGGATCAACCAATGGCATTGCATGTGTGTTCTTTCCACAAACCACATATGGAACCACCAATGGCATTGCATGTGTGTTCTTTCCATAACCCACATATGGATCAACCAGTGTCATTGCATGTCTGTTCTTTCAATGAAACACATGGATCAACCAGAGTCATTGTATGTGTGTTCTTTCCACAAACTACACATGGATCCACCATAGTAATTGCATGTGTGCTCATGTCACAAACCACACATGGATCCACCAATGTCATTGCATGTGTGTTCTTTCCATGAACCATAGATGGCTCCACCAATGTCATTGCATGTGTGTTCTTTCCACAAACCACATAAGGATCCACCAGAGTCATTGCATGTGTGTTCTTTTCACAAACCACATATGGACCCACCAATGTCATTGCATGTGTGTTCTTATACTAAAACCAACACTAGAGTCACTGCATGTGTGTTCTTTTCACAAACCACACAAGGTCCCACCAGAGTCACTGCATGTGTGTTATTTCCACAAACCACATGAGTCAACGAATAACATTGCATGTGTGTTCTTTTGAAAAATAACATGGTTCAACCAATGGCATTGCATGTGTGTTATTGTCATAAACCACATATGGATCAACCAATGCAATTGCATGTGTGTTAATGTCACAAACCACACATGGATCCACCAATGTCATTGCATGTGTGTTCTTTCCATGAACCACATATGGATCCACCAATTTTGTTGCATGTGTGTTCTTTCCACAAACCACATATGGATCAACCAATGTCATTTCCTGTTGGTTGTTTTCCACAAACCACAGATGGATCCACTAGAGTCATTGCATGTGTGGTCTTTCCACAAACCACACATGGATCCACTAGAGTCATTGCATGTGTGTTCTTTCCACAAACCACATATGGATCCACCAGAGTCGTTGCATGGGTGTTCTTTTTAGAAACCATATATGGATCAACCAATGGCATTGCATGTGTGTTCTTTTCACAACCCACATATGGATCAACCAATGTCATTGCATGTGTGTTCTTTCCACAAACCACATATGTACCCACTAGAGTAATTGCATGAGTGTTCTTTTCCACAAACCACATATGGACCCACTAGAGTCATTGCATGTGTCTTCTTTCCACAAACTGCATATGGATCCACCAGAGTCATTGCATGCATGTTATTTTCCACAAACCACATGGATCAACCAATAGCTTTGCATGTTTGTTCTTTCCACAAACCACATATGGATCCACCAGAGTCATTGCATGTGTGTTCTTTTCACAAACCACATATGAATCCACTAGAGTCATTGCATGTGTGTTCTTTTCACAAACCATATATGGATCAACCAATGTAATTGCATGTGTGTTCTTTTCCACAAACCACATATGGATCCACTAGAGTAATTGCGTGTGTGTTCTTTTCACAAACCACATATGGATCAACAAATGTCATTGCATGTGTGTCCTTTTCACAAACCACATATGGATCCACTAATGTCATTGCATGTGTGTTCTTTCCACAAACCACACATGTACCCACTAGAGTAATTGCATGTGTGTTCTTTTCCACAAACCACTTATGGATCCACTAGAGTCATTGCATGTGTGTTCTTTCCACAAACCGCATATGGATCCACTAGAGTCATTGCATGTGTGTTCCTTTCACAAACCACATATGGATCAACCAATGTAATTGCATGTGTGTTCTTTTCATGAACCACATATGGATCCACTAGAGTCATTGCATGTGTGTTCTTTTCACAAACCACATATGGACCCACCAATGCCATTGCATGTGTGTTCTTATATTAAAACCAACACTAGAGTCACTACATGTGTGTTCTTATCACAAACCACACATGGACCCACCAGAGTCATTGCATGTGTGTTATTTCCACAAACCACATGGATCAACCATGACATTGCATGTGTGTTCTTTTAACAAATAACATGGATCAACCAATGGCATTGCATGTGTGTTATTGTCATAAACCACATATGGATCAACCAATGTCATTGCATGTGTGTTCATGTCACAAACCACACATGGATTCACCAATGTCATTGCATGTGTGTTCTTTCCATGAACCACATATGGATGCACCAATGTCATTGCATGTGTGTTCTTTCTACAAACCACATATGGATCCACCAATGGCATTGCATGTGTGTTCTTTCCACAACCCACATATGGATCAACCAATGTCATTGCATGTCTCTTCTTTCCATGAACCACATGGATCAACCAGAGTAATTGCATGTGTGTTCTTTCCACAAACCACACATGGATCCACCAGAGTAATTGCATGTGTGTTCATGTCACAAACCACACATAGATCCACCGATGTCATTGCTTGTGTGTTCTTTCCATGAACCACATATGGATCAACAAAGGTCATTGCATGTGTGTTCTTTCCACAAACCACACTTGGATCCACCAGAGTAATTGCATGTGTGTTCATGTCACAAACCACACATGGATCCACCAATGTCATTGCATGTGTGTTCTTTTCCAGAAACCACATATGGATCCACCAATGTCATTGCACGTGTGTTCTTTCCACGAACCACATATGGATCCACCAGAGTCATTGCATGTGTGTTCTTTTCCATAATCCACATATGGATCCACTAGAGTTCATTGCATGTTTGTTCTTTTCCACAAACCACATGGATCAACCAATGGCATTGCATGTGTGTTATTGTCATAAACCACATATGGATCAACCAAGGTCATTGCATGTGTGTTCCTATCACAAACCACATATGGATCCACCAATGTCATTGCATGTGTGTTCTTTCCATGAACCACATATGGATCCACCAATGTCATTGCATGTGTGTTCTTTCCAGGAACCACATATGGATCCACCAATGTCATTGCATGTGTGTTCTTTACAAAACCACATATGGATCCACCAGAGTCATTGCATGTGTGTTCTTTTCACAAACCACATATGGATCCATTAGAGTCATTGCATGTGTGTTCTTTTCACAAACCATATATGGATCAACCAATGTCATTGCATGTGTGTTCTTTTCCACAAACCACATATGGATCCACTAGAGTAATTGCGTGTGTGTTCTTTTCACAAACCACATATGGATCAACAAATGTCATTGCATGTGTGTCCTTTTCACAAACCACATATGGATCCACTAATGTCATTGCATGTGTGTTCTTTCCACAAACCACACATGTACCCACTAGAGTAATTGCATGTGTGTTCTTTTCCACAAACCACTTATGGATCCACTAGAGTCATTGCATGTGTGTTCTTTCCACAAACCGCATATGGATCCACTAGAGTCATTGCATGTGTGTTCCTTTCACAAACAACATATGGATCAACCAATGTCATTGCATGTGTGTTCTTTTCATGAACCACATATGGATCCACTAGAGTCATTGCATGTGTGTTCTTTTCACAAACCACATATGGACCCACCAATGCCATTGCATGTGTGTTCTTATATTAAAACCAACACTAGAGTCACTACATGTGTGTTCTTATCACAAACCACACATGGACCCACCAGAGTCATTGCATGTGTGTTATTTCCACAAACCACATGGATCAACCAATGACATTGCATGTGTGTTCTTTTAACAAATAACATGGATCAACCAATGGCATTGCATGTATGTTATTGTCATAAACCACATATGGATCAACCAATGTCATTGCATGTGTGTTCATGTCACAAACCACACATGGATCCACCAATGTCATTGCATGTGTGTTCTTTCCATGAACCACATATGGATCCACCAATGTCATTGCATGTGTGTTATTTCTACAAACCACATACGGATCCAGCAATGTCATTGCATGTGTGTTCTTTCCACAAACCACATATGGATCCACTAGAGTCATTGCATGTGTGTTCTTTACAAAAACTACATATGGATCCACTAGAGTCATTGCCTATGTGTTATTTTCCACAAACAACATGGATCAACCAATGGCATTGCATGTGTGTTCTTTCCACAAACCACATATGGAACCACCAATGGCATTGCATGTGTGTTCTTTTAACAAATAACATGGATCAACCAATGGCATTGCATGTGTGTTATTGTCATAAACCACATATGGATCAACCAATGTCATTGCATGTGTGTTCATGTCACAAACCACACATGGATTCACCAATGTCATTGCATGTGTGTTCTTTCCATGAACCACATATGGATCCACCAATGTCATTGCATGTGTGTTCTTTCTACAAACCACATATGGATCCACCAATGGCATTGCATGTGTATTCTTTCCACAACCCACATATGGATCAACCAATGTCATTGCATGGCTGTTCTTTCCATGAACCACATGGATCAACCAGAGTAATTGCATGTGTGTTCTTTCCACAGACCACACATGGATCCACCAGAGTAATTGCATGTGTGTTCATGTCACAAACCACACATAGATCCACCAATATCATTGCTTGTGTGTTCTTTCCATGAACCACATATGGATCAACCAGAGTCATTGCATGTGTGTTCTTTCCACAAACCACACATGGATCCACCAGAGTAATTGCATGTGTGTTCATGTCACAAACCACACATGGATCCACCAATGTCATTGCATGTGTGTTCTTTTCCACAAACCACATATGGATCCACCAATGTCATTGCACGTGTGTTCTTTCCACGAACCACATATGGATCCACCAGAGTCATTGCATGTGTGTTCTTTTCCACAATCCACATATGGATCCACTAGAGTTCATTGCATGTTTTTTTTTCCACAAACCACATGGATCAACCAATGGCATTGCATGTGTGTTATTGTCATAAACCACATATGGATCAACCAAGGTCATTGCATGTGTGTTCCTATCACAAACCACATATGGATCCACCAATGTCATTGCATGTGTGTTCTTTCCATGAACCACATATGGATCCACCAATGTCATTGCATGTGTGTTCTTTCCAGGAACCACATATGGATCCACCAATGTCATTGCATGTGTGTTCTTTACAAAACCACATATGGATCCACCAGAGTCATTGCATGTGTGTTCTTTTCACAAACCACATATGGATCCATTATAGTCATTGCATGTGTGTTCTTTTCGCAAACCATATATGGGTCTACCAATGTCATTGCATGTGTGTTCTTTTCCACAAACCACATATGGATCCACTAGAGTAATTGCGTGTGTGTTCTTTTCACAAACCACATATGGATCAACAAATTTCATTGCATGTGTGTCCTTTTCACACACCACATATGGATCCACATTGCATGTGTGTTCTTTCCACAAACCACATATGTACCCACTAGAGTAATTGCATGTGTGTTCTTTTCCACAAACCACTTATGGATCCACTAGAGTCATTGCATGTGTGTTCTTTCCACAAACCGCATATGGATCCACTAGAGTCATTGCATGTGTGTTCCTTTCACAAACCACATATGGATCAACCAATGTCATTGCATGTGTGTTCTTTTCATGAACCACATATGGATCCACTAGAGTCATTGCATGTGTGTTCTTTTCACAAACCACATATGGACCCACCAATGCCATTGCATGTGTGTTCTTATATTAAAACCAACACTAGAGTCACTACATGTGTGTTCTTATCACAAACCACACATGGACCCACCAGAGTCATTGCATGTGTGTTATTTCCACAAACCACATGGATCAACCAATGACATTGCATGTGTGTTCTTTTAACAAATAACATGGATCAACCAATGGCATTGCATGTGTGTTATTGTCATAAACCACATATGGATCAACCAATGTCATTGCATGTGTGTTCATGTCACAAACCACACATGGATCCACCAATGTCATTGCATGTGTGTTCTTTCCATGAACCACATATGGATCCACCAATGTCATTGCATGTGTGTTATTTCTACAAACCACATACGGATCCACCAATGTCATTGCATGTGTGTTCTTTTCCACAAACCACATATGGATCCACTAGAGTCATTGCATGTGTGTTCTTTACAAAAACTACATATGGATCCACTAGAGTCATTGCCTGTGTGTTATTTTCCACAAACCACATGGATCAACCAATGGCATTGCATGTGTGTTCTTTCCACAAACCACATATGGAACCACCAATGGCATTGCATGTGTGTTCTTTCCACAACCCACATATGGATCAACCAATGTCATTGCATGTATGTTCTTTCGATGAACCACACGGATCAACCAGAGTCATTGCATGTGTGTTCTTTCCACAAACTACACATGGATCCAGCATAGTAATTGCATGTGTGCTCATGTCACAAACCACAATTGGATCCACCAATGTCATTGCATGTGTGTCCTTTCCATGAACCACAGATGGCTCCACCAATGTCATTGCATGTGTGTTCTTTCCACAAACCACATAAGGATCCACCAGAGTCATTGCATGTGTGTTCTTTTCACAAACCACATATGGACCCACCAATGCCATTGCATGTGTGTTCTTATACTAAAACCAACACTAGATTCACTTAATGTGTGTACTTGTCACAAAACACACAAGGACCCACCAGAGTCATTGCATGTGTGTTATTTCCACAAACCACATGAATCAACGAATGACATTGCATGTGTGTTCTTTTCACAAATAACATGGATCAACCAATGGCATTGCATGTGTGTTATTGTCATATACCACATATGGATCAACCAATGCAATTGCATGTGTGTTCATGTCACAAACCACACATGGATCCACCAATGTCATTGCATGTGTGTTCTTTGCATGAACCACATATGGATGCACCAATGTCATTTCATGTGTGTTCTTTCTACAAACCACATATGGATCCACCAATGTCATTGCATGTGTGTTCTTTTCCACAAACCACATATGGATCCACTAGAGTCATTGCATGTGTGTTCTTTACACAAACTACATATGGATCCACTAGAGTCATTGCCTATGTGTTATTTTCCACAAACCACATGGATCAACCAATGGCATTGCATGTGTGTTCTTTCCACAAACCACATATGGAACCACCAATGGCATTGCATGTGTGTTCTTTCCACAACCCACATATGGATCAACCAATGTCATTGCATGTCTGTTCTTTCAATGAAACACATGGATCAACCAGAGTCATTGCATGTGTGTTCTTTCCACAAACTACACATGGATCCACCATAGTAATTGCATGTGTGCTCATGTCACAAACCACACATGGATCCACCAATGTCATTGCATGTGTGTTCTTTCCATGAACCACAGATGGCTCCACCAATGTCATTGCATGTGTGTTCTTTCCACAAACCACATAAGGATCCACCAGAGTCATTGCATGTGTGTTCTTTTCACAAACCACATATGGACCCACCAATGCCATTGCATGTGTGTTCTTATACTAAAACCAACACTAGAGTCACTACATGTGTGTTCTTTTCACAAACCACACAAGGACCCACCAGAGTCACTGCATGTGTGTTATTTCCACAAACCACATGAATCAACGAATGACATTGCATGTGTGTTCTTTTGACAAATAACATGGTTCAACCAATGGCATTGCATGTGTGTTATTGTCATAAACCACATATGGATCAACCAATGCAATTGCATGTGTGTTAATGTCACAAACCACACATGGATCCACCAATGTCATTGCATGTGTGTTCTTTCCATGAACCACATATGGATCCACCAATTTTGTTGCATGTGTGTTCTTTCCACAAACCACATATGGATCAACCAATGTCATTTCCTGTTGGTTGTTTTCCACAAACCACAGATGGATCCACTAGAGTCATTGCATGTGTGGTCTTTCCACAAACCACACATGGATCCACTAGAGTCATTGCATGTGTGTTCTTTCCACAAACCACATATGGATCCACCAGAGTCGTTGCATGGGTGTTCTTTTTAGAAACCATATATGGATCAACCAATGGCATTGCATGTGTGTTCTTTTCACAACCCACATATGGATCAACCAATGTCATTGCATGTGTGTTCTTTCCACAAACCACATATGTACCCACTAGAGTAATTGCATGAGTGTTCTTTTCCACAAACCACATATGGACCCACTAGAGTCATTGCATGTGTGTTCTTTCCACAAACTGCATATGGATCCACCAGAGTCATTGCATGCATGTTATTTTCCACAAACCACATGGATCAACCAATAGCTTTGCATGTTTGTTCTTTCCACAAACCACATATGGATCCACCAGAGTCATTGCATGTGTGTTCTTTTCACAAACCACATATGAATCCACTAGAGTCATTGCATGTGTGTTCTTTTCACAAACCATATATGGATCAACCAATGTAATTGCATGTGTGTTCTTTTCCAAAACCACATATGGATCCACTAGAGTAATTGCGTGTGTGTTCTTTTCACAAACCACATATGGATCAACAAATGTCATTGCATGTGTGTCCTTTTCACAAACCACATATGGATCCACTAATGTCATTGCATGTGTGTTCTTTCCACAAACCACACATGTACCCACTAGAGTAATTGCATGTGTGTTCTTTTCCACAAACCACTTATGGATCCACTAGAGTCATTGCATGTGTGTTCTTTCCACAAACCGCATATGGATCCACTAGAGTCATTGCATGTGTGTTCCTTTCACAAACCACATATGGATCAACCAATGTCATTTCATGTGTGTTCTTTTCATGAACCACATATGGATCCACCAATGTCATTGCATGCGTGTTCTTTCCACAAACCACATAAGGATCCACCAGAGTCATTGCATGTGTGTTCTTTTCACAAACCACATATGGACCCACCAATGCCATTGCATGTGTCTTCTTATATTAAAACCAACACTAGAGTCACTACATGTGTGTTCTTATCACAAACCACACATGGACCCACCAGAGTCATTGCATGTGTGTTATTTCCACAAACCACATGGATCAACCATGACATTGCATGTGTGTTCTTTTAACAAATAACATGGATCAACCAATGGCATTGCATGTGTGTTATTGTCATAAACCACATATGGATCAACCAATGTCATTGCATGTGTGTTCATGTCACAAACCACACATGGATCCACCAATGTCATTGCATGTGTGTTCTTTCCATGAACCACATATGGATCCACCAATGTCATTGCATGTGTGTTCTTTCTACAAACCACATATGGATCCACCAATGTCATTGCATGTGTGTTCTTTTCCACAAACCACATATGGATCCACTAGAGTCATTGCATGTGTGTTATTTTCACAAACTATATATGGATCCACTAGAGTCATTGCCTGTGTGTTATTTTCTACAAACCACATGGATCAACCAATGGCATTGCATGTGTGTTCTTTCCACAAACCACATATGGAACCACCAATGGCATTGCATGTGTGTTCTTTCCACAACCCACATATGGATCAACCAATGTCATTGCATGTATGTTCTTTCGATGAACCACACGGATCAACCAGAGTCATTGCATGTGTGTTCTTTCCACAAACTACACATGGATCCACCATAGTAATTTCATGTGTGCTCATGTCACAAACCACACATGGATCCACCAATGTCATTGCATGTGTGTTCTTTCCATGAACCACAGATGGCTCCACCAATGTCATTGCATGTGTGTTCTTTCCACAAACCACATAAGGATCCACCAGAGTCATTGCATGTGTGTTCTTTTCACAAACCACATATGGACCCACCAATGCCATTGCATGTGTGTTCTTATACTAAAACCAACACTAGAGTCACTGCATGTGTGTTCTTTTCACAAACCACACAAGGACCCACCAGAGTCATTGCATGTGTGTTATTTCCACAAACCACATGAATCAACGAATGACATTGCATGTGTGTTCTTTTGACAAATAACATGGATCAACCAATGGCATTGCATGTGTGTTCTTTTCACAAACCACATATGGACCCACCAATGCCATTGCATGTGTTTTCTTATATTAAAACCAACACTAGAGTCACTACATGTGTGTTCTTATCACAAACCACACATGGACCCACCAGAGTCATTGCATGTTTGTTATTTTCACAAACCACATGGATCAACCAATGACATTGCATGTGTGTTCTTTTAACAAATAACATGGATCAACCAATGGCAATGCATGTGTGTTATTGTCATAAACCACATATGGATCAACCAATGCAATTGCATATGTGTTCATGTCACAAACCACACATGGATTGTGGCGCCCCGCAAAAACCACTACTAGAAAATTGCGTTGTTTCGTGCATTGCATCATCATGACCGCATGCTCATGTCATCATGCCTCATTGCATTTGAGCATCATCATCATGCATGGTTTTAGTCTAAACTATTTTCGAAATGCCTAGTTTTGTTTTCTAAATATTCCCGTCTTTATTCAAATCAAAACCCGGGGCTCCGGATTATTTTGTTTCCTCTACCAACGTTTTGCAAAAGCCCCGTTTCAAATAATAAAATATTTCTTTTATTTTTAGGAGGCAGCCCGCCAGGCCCGAAAGCCCAGATGGCCACCTCCAGATAAAATCCTAGCTACCCCAAATCTTTTCCTACCTAATCCTAATCTACCCATCCCCAGCCACATCACCCCGGCCAATCACCACCCGCCACCTCACCACTTCCTCCACCCCATCCACTCCTAACCTTCCACCTCACCCCACCTACCCCGCACCCGCACCCCTGGCCCCCCACGCACCACGCCACCTTTTCTCGCCCAATCGCCCTACCCTGCCAGGCGGACAACTCACTGGCCCCACCCGGCTGACCCACCGGCCTCGATCTCTCGCCTTCCACCAACCGCCACCTCATCTCCCAATCCCACACTGCCTCCCACCCACCCCACTCTCTCCCTCGCGACCTCGTCTCCCCGCAGCATCGCTCCCTCCCCAATCCCAGTGCGTAGCGGCCTTGCTTGATCGAAGATCGCGCGCCCTCCCCTTCGTCCCCTCGCTCGCCCAGAAGCTCCCACCTTTGTTGTCTTCTTTGACCGCCTCCTCTCGGCCCGCAGGATCGTGCCTCCACCGCCAGTCCGCCTCTCCCCAAGCCTGGCTGCGCCCCGATTCCCCACCGTCGCCGTCCGCCGACCTGTGCCCTTCCCCTCTCTGGCCGCCTCTCCATCTCGTCGGTCGTTCCCTCGACAGCGTCGCTCCACCACCTGCAGGACCTCGGCAGTCGCCCTTCCTTGAACCTAGAGCTCCTGGCGAGCCACCTTGCGGCAGCACCTCCGCCTTCAGCCGCCTCTACGCCCACCGCCGCCCGCGCGTGGTCGTTCCCTCCTTGTCGAGCTCTGCCGCTGCCGGCGTCTCCTCATCCGCACTTCCCTCTCGCGAGCTCGCCGCGTGCCCTTCGCTCTCGGCCGAGGCCTGCGTCGCGCTTGTACCTGGCCCGGATCTGCACCGTGCGCCACTCTGCCCCTCTGCCGAGCTGCCGTCGATGCCAGGCCTGCCCCTCTGCAAACCGCGTCGGCCCTATACCCTGTTTCCCTCTGGTGACGACCTGCTCCGGCCCTCATCTCCAGTAAGGCGTGCAGCCACACTGGCAGTTGTCTTAACTGCTTACGTATGCGTGTATGTAGTATGCTGTGCTGGGGTTTTGAAGAGGATCAGATGGTGTGGTTAGTATGTCTGAGAAGACGGTTTTGTAGTGATGTTGTTATGCTGCTACATAGATACAAGACCATCGGTGCCGTTTCCGAGAACTCTGACCCGAAACATCAAGTTCTCCATCATGACACGCCAAGGTCTCCTCCCGGAACCACCATGACCTTCGTCACGGATCCGAAGGCCGATCCCATCAAACCCCAAGATCTTCGCAACCCAATGTGTGATGCCCTTTCCAAGCCCCGTATTTTTATAATATATGATATAAACTTGTTGCATTAAATCATTCATGTCGCATACATATTTGTGTGGGTTGGGGGACTTAAGCCGATTAACCTAATTAAATATGGAGGCCATATGCGGGCGAATCTAGTCTAATATTGGCTCCATTTAAAATTGTGCAGCGAACCTATGATATATCTTGCCATATTAAGACAACATTTAAATTGCGGGTATCTAAATAACATGAACCACCTAATTAAATGTCGGGACCCCGGTTCCGCTTAATATGGCCTAATTGCATCGCATCCTTTGCCATGTCATGCATCATACATGCATCATGCCCGATCTTCTGCCGTTGTATTAAATATTGCATCCGGTGTTTCTTCTAGTGCTTTGCTTCTTCGCGGATTAGGACGATGAGTGGATGCGAGTATCGACAAGTTCTTCGGATAAACCTTCGACAATGTTTTCCAGGCGAGCATTCTCCCCTTTCTACCTATCTTACTTTTATAGTATTTATTCCCTCCTGTTGATCTATTGCTATCTGTGTTGCGATGCTCTAGTTTTCGTGCCCGTGATATCCCTTGCAGCCTTATATTGCCTTGGACACATCCTATTACCTGTTGTTTGGTAGATAGTTGGACTTGCGCATCGTAGTCGCTTGCTCAAGTGCTGTTGCGTGTCATCGAGTACCACAGTTGTTGGAGTACTGTCTTATGCTTTATGTTGGAGATGGTCAAGGCTTTAATTACTGTTTAATAACTAAAAATTGAAAGTAGCTAAATGCAGAGGCACCGGTGGGTAATAGACAATATTTGGTTTTAACCGCTCACTGGTGTCCCGTAGGACCCCGAGTTCTTGACACCTATTCCGAGATCGAGCGCGCTAACCACAGGTGGGGTGTGTGGGCACCCCCATCGGCTTACTACCTGAATTCAAAGTATTGTACTGGGGGCCACAAGTAGTTTGGGGCTTTATTACTATCCTGTACTTATGTGTAACTACCTCGGTGAATTACGCTCTTAGTTGCAAGCCTGGATGAGCGAAAATGGTTAAAATAGTACGGTGGGGCCCAAATGCCACTCACAGGTAGACCTTTTGGCCGTCCTAACCATTTCCAAACATCGGGACAAGAACGAAGCGTGAATCGGCGAAGGGATCAACTACATACACAAATGAGTATGTATGCAAGCCACCATACAATAGTCCTCAGAGCCATTCCATCTAAAAGAAATAGAAATATTGCAACGCCATACGGCAAGATCCAAATATTCTAGATAGATATAATAGTTTAGGATATCTCCTCATACATCAAACATCAGAGTATCAGGCGGAAGCGGCAAACAAGATCCGAGTACGGATAAGAAGCAAATCGGCATAAGATGCCCCATAAATAAACACATCCCGCCCACAGATCTCACGGATCCCCGTTCCCGGAATCTCTACACCAGGTGATCGCTGCCCACATCGTTCTCTCCTCCACCCAAGATCCATCTTGCGAGTTTACTGCTCATCTAAATCAAACAATTTATCGTGTGAGACCCTAGGGTACTCAGAAGTCTTTATGCCTCTAAAGGGACACAACCAGGGTGACGCAAGTGCAGAAAAGATAATGCCTAGCAATTCTATAGATACTTGCTAACCATCCGCTAACCAAAGATAGACGGATGTCCGTGAATTAATAACAACGATTATAAGTAATATTAACAGATCCATCCTCCTCGCTAACACCAACGAGGAAGCGGTAACAACCCCATCCGCTGGCAGTTTTATTATCCATTCCATGAGGGTTGCACTATTTACTAGTCGTGCTTAGTCAAATTAAAAGCGGTACTTTAGTTATACTTGTCTATGATCGAGAACTGTGCTCCAAGTCGCCCATAACCACGGACACGGCTTTGAAAGTTTTACCGCAGGTGCACAAATAGCAACACACTCGATCAACCTCGGAAAAACCAAATCAAATCCCAACGAGGCAGTCACGACAAAGCGATCAGGATTCAAAAATATTTCAGGGGCCACCCCATTAAGCTACCCGCAAAGTTAGCCGGCTCGAGATTGAACTCAAGGTTTGCGCTGGCTGTAAACGACTGGGAACCCGAAAATGTGACTGGGCTTGTCGATACCGCGAAAACACTCCGCATCCAAAACAGTACAGGTGCTCCTCGCACAATCTTAAATAAAGCAGTAAAACATGGCATAAGTACAGAATAGTAACAAATCCCCAAACTACTTTGTGGCCCCAAGAAATAAGAATGAATCAAGCTCTGGCTCAGGGGGGTTCATAAGCCTCCCGGATGTGGATAGCGCGAATATTCAAGGAACAGGAATCAATTACTCGGGGTCCTATGGGACACAAGTGAGCATGAAAAACCCAAATAACAAATATTGCTCACCGGTGCCACTTTCATTAGTTATCCCATTACTACTCAGGTTAAGTTGTTTAGGTACCTCGTTATCCATCAGACACTCACATACCCTACACATGCTGTTCTACGACTCGCATGGCTCAAACAACTCCTGTAGTAATGGCTCATGGGATGGAGGAACAAGCTTCGGTGGGGTTTAAAAGTAAAGGCTATGCAGTACTTGGGATTCAGTTTAATGCAATCACGACTCAATGATGCAAGAATAAGATAGAGGCAATAGGTACTGTATGTATGCAAGCATGTGGTAGGGCTTGTCTGGCAGCTCAGTTGAAGCGAGAGAAGGAACTGGGTAGTGCTCCTGGGTTTCTTGATATATCCCCTGCTCAGCGTCTATTCAAAGAAGAACCAAACAAACAAGGGCCAACATAAATAAAGTGCACAAGCATATGAATAAAATGCGACAAGCAAACAATCATGCCATGATGAATGATGCACAATTTGCATGGCAATAATGTAGCATGGCATGGGTGAGGTGTGGAATACAAGAATAAAGCATTTTATGGGGTTTTAATCACATTTTAACCTCATATAAGTTGGTGTAAACTTTATATTTATATGATGCATGCTGCAATTCAGTACATGGAATGCATAAACAGAAAGGTCTCGTCGAGCTGATCATTTTAGACATATTATTTGTCAAATTTGGAGTTATAAAACAAAAGTTATTAATTAAATAAGGAAAAGGGCATTTTATTGTAATTTTAATTATCTCGAAAATTTAAAGTGCTAAAAAATATATTTTGAATGGAAGATTTGAGTTCCTCACATTTTTCTGATTTCAAAACATATATTATTTGTATTATTTGGATTTGAAAAAAATTAAAAGTTATTTTAAAACAGATTTGAATTTGAATTTAAATCAAATTTGAAAAGTTTAAAACAAAACAGAAAACCAGAACTACTTTTTACACCCAGCCCAGTGCTAGCCCGAGCCACCGACAGGTGGGCCAGCTGCTGACTGGGCGACACAGTGGCAGAACAGGTTTTTCTCACCACGTCGTTTCCTAGTCCCAGAGGGTGACAGATGGGCCCGGGCTGACCTGGCGAGAAACGACGCGGAGATACATCTCTCACCGCGAGCTGAGCTAGCACATGCGACTGACAGGTGGGGCCGGCAGGGTGTAAGGGTCCACGGCGCACGCGGCCAGCTGGGACGTGACACGTGGTGGATCCAGAGGAGTGCGGGTTGAGTCGGTGAAACTTGGGGGGCTGTTCTGCTAAACGGACAGAGAGGCTGACGGTGGGGCTCGGTGTACCGCGGGTTTAGCCGAAAAAGATGCAGGGGGTGAAGTGCAAAAAGGGGCGCCCGTACTGTTCCTCTTCTTTCTCTGAACCGCGGACAGGTTCGTGCGCGACAGGCGCAGGGCGCGGCGCGGGGATTCGATCCGGGGACCTGTGGCTTGCGCGCATGGCGGTAGCCTTCTGCAGGCTGGGGTTGGTGACAGGAGGGAGAGCGGGCATAGCTAGGTGTGATGCACGGAGACGAGCCGAAGCCGATGCCGAAGCACGAGCGTGTTCGACACGACGACTGCAAGACCAGGGGTGTTAGCGGGAGGGATGTCGTGAGGTGGATCAGCTCACCGTGGTTTGGTTGGTGATGTTGGATCGACGAGGAGTGGGCAGCGATCTTGCAGGCGGTCCGCGATCTAGGGTTTCAAGCGAAGCGGTTATGGTCCTGGTGGCTCTGGTCCTCCTCCTCCTGCTGGTACGCAAGACGGGCAGGAAGGGTCTCGGTCTTCCTCGACACCCAGAGCACCTCGCCACCGCTACAAGAGGGGATCGGTGGAGATCACGGATCGCCGGCGATGGGGTAGATGGAGGCGGTGGAGAAGAGAGGTGAGAGGGCAAGGCCCTGGGGCGGATCTGGGAGGGCAGAGGAGAGCCGTGAGGTGGTGGTAGATAGCAGAGGGAGAGGGGAGGGTGCCGTGGGGGAAAGGTGGGGATAAAGGTGGCTTCGGCCACCTTTTTCCTTCTCCTCCTCACGTGCTCGAGCTGGAGCTCGTCTAGGGCAGGTAGGACAGCTGGCAGGTGGGCCAGGGGAGGCAAGGCAGGCAGGCGCGGGCTGGTGGGGTCGCACGGCAGAGGGAGAGAGCTAGAGAGAGAGGCTCGGTATGGGGCTAGGGTTGGATAGGGGAGGCTCGGGTTAGGGTTTTGGGGTGGATGGTAGCTAGGTGGGGCCAGGGTGGCTAGGTGGGGCCAGCAAGGTGAGGCTCGGCATGGTGAGACTAAGGGGGGAGGGTTAGGGTTTGGTTTGGAGAGAGAGGAGTTAGAGAGAGAGGTTAGGGTTAGATGGAAAAGAGAGAGGGGGTTTAGGGTTTGGGGTAGATCATGGTGGTAGGGTTTAGAGATAGAAAAAGAGAGAGGGGTAAAAGGAGATTAGGGTTTAGAAGAACTAGGCTAGGAGAGAAAAGAGAGAAAGAAAAGAATAAGCCTCATATGATCATGCATAAGAATTTTTAATTAAAAGAAAAAGATATGGGTGAGATAAAGGGGTGATGGGATGGATGGAGATGGGTGTAGGGTTTTTAGCAAGAACCAACAAGATCAAGCATAAAGAGAGGTAGAGAGAGAGATGGGATATGATCCACTCAAAGATTCAAATAAAAACCCAAAAGACTAGAATGTGGTGGTACTTGCATGGCCCATGCAAAATAATTAATGCCATGTTTATTCTTGTGAAAACAATAGTTTTAACATGGCATTATTCTTATGCATTTCCAAAAGTGGAATAAAGCCAAGCAAAAGAATTTAAAGGAATGCTCCATGTGGAGTAGAAGGGGATGACCATATTTGAATACAAATGGGACATGCTAGTGTGTATGTGCCACTAGGTATTTAGTAAGCCCAAAAATATCCCAACATGAGCATAAACCCCAAAACAACCCATATGGAAGCTAGAAAAGGGTTCCACTCACAAGGCATGCAAAGGTGGCCATGTGGCTCTCATAAACCAATAATGTGGAAACAATATGGTGCATATATGAGAGCATGTGGAGATAGAATTGGATCCATCCCAACCCACATGAGCTAGAGGTAAAACCAAATAAGTTGCAATGCTCATATATGGTGGAATGGTGGAATGATGGGGTGATGACAAGAAAGGTGGTGGAGTTAATAAAAGATATGCCCCCAACTCAACTTGGGCATTAAACATTTATCAAGAACCAAATACGATATCAAGAGGCAAATACAATTTACAATGCCTATGAGAGAAGAACCAAAACAAAAAGGTTTTTATATGATGCTCAAATGCAAGGTGGCATGATGGCATGAGCATGATATAATTATGATGCAACAATTATATATAGGAAGTAGCCATTATATTACTAGACCAAGTAGCATTACAATTATTAGACAATTGGGATGCTACATTATGCCATGCTTTACTGCTTTATTTAAGATTGTGCGTGGAGCACCTGTACTGTTTAGGATTGCGGAGTGTTTTCGTGGTATCGACAAGCCCACCACACTTTCGTGTTCCCAGTTTACATACCACCGACGCAAAACCACAGGTCCGTTCGCCGCCAACTTCTTGGGTAGCTTAGTGGGTGGCCCTCATGTACTTGCTTTGGGTCTGGAAGCGTCATGACTTAGGCCCCGCCGACATACCGATGGGTGTATGTTAAGCGATCCGCAAAAGGGTCGTGTGGATACTTTGGTGCACCCCTGCAGGGTTAAATCTTTTCGAGAAGCCGTGTCCGCGGTTATGGACGACTTGGAGCACAGTTCTCGATCATAGACAACTATAACTAAAGTTTACTGTTATAATTGACTTGTGTCCGATATGACTAGTAATCAGCTTCACTACAACGGAATGGCTAAATAAAAGTACCAACAACTGCTGGGTTTGGGATATCTCATGCTAATTGTATCCGACTAGTAAGTGTTGCAACTACAATGGAATGGTTAACTAAAAGTGCCCACTGCTTATTACATCAGGATGACTCATGCTATCTATATTTGACTAGTAATTGCCGCAACTATAACGGAATGAATAAAACTGCCAACTGTGTGAGTTCCTCGGTTGACTTCCTCGTATGGTCTCGAGGGGGAAATACCAGGATGGGTATGTTTGGTGGTAGTATCAGGTTGGTTCCGAATAGGTCTTTCTTACCCCTCTCTGATAGCCGCTAATTGTATCGAGTCTGTATAGGTCGTTTAGTGCATGCCGCGCTGCCGCTTCAGTCCACCATACCTATGTAGGCGAGAGCCGCCGAATTCTAGTCTCGCGTGTCTTGGCCTCGATCGACCGCTCCTCTTTTTTCCTTTGCCCTTTGTCGGCACCCCTTTTGTTTAAGCAGGTTTTGAGATCGACGTCGTTAGCAGGGTTACCCTTCCGGCTTGGCCTGGGCAGGGTTATGGATGCCATTGGTTATTCTTCAGGGCTCTTAGCTCAATTTGCATCTTGTCCGTACGTGGATGCTGTATCGTTTTCCAGGTGATTTGGATCTTTGTATTGTATATCTGTATTCTTGACTCATTGGGTCGCTGTTGTATATATATGTTTTGTGGGTTCCATCGAGGACTATTGTGTAATGATATTACTTCATTTTCCACCCGCACGCAAGTGCCTGGTGGGCACCTTTGAATCGTTTCTATGCGGGTTTGGCGGGAAGCGCTAAAACTTGCATCGGGTCGATTCTGAGGGTGTTACATGGATCCACCAATGTCATTGCATGTCTGTTCTTTCCATGAACCACATATGGATCCACCAATTTCATTGCATGTGTGTTCTTTCCACAAACCACATATGGATCAACCAATGTCATTGCCTTTAGGTTGTTTTCCACAAACCACAGATGGATCCACTAGAGTCATTGCATGTGTGGTCTTTCCACAAACCACACATGGATCCACTAGAGTCATTGCATGTGTGTTCTTTCCACAAACCACATATGGATCCACCAGAGTCGTTGCATGTGTGTTCTTTTCAGAAACCATATATGGATCAACCAATGGTATTGCATGTGTGTTCTTTTCACAACCCACATATGGATCAACCAATGTCATTGCATGTGTGTTCTTTCCATAAACCATATATGTACCAACTAGAGTCATTGCATGTGTGTTCTTTCCACAAACTACATATGGATCCACCAGAGTCATTGCATGCATGTTATTTTCCACAAACCACATGGATCAACCAATGGCTTTGCATGTTTGTTCTTTCCACAAACCACATATGGATCCACCAATGGCATTGCATGTGTGTTCTTTCCACAACCCACATATGGATCAACCAATGTCATTGCATGTCTGTTCTTTCCATGAACCACATGGATCAACCAGAGTAATTGCATGTGTGTTCGTTCTACAAACCACACAAGGATCCACCAGAGTAATTTCATGTGTGTTCATGTCACAAACCACACATGGATCCAACAATGTCATTGCATGTGTGTTCTTTCCATGAACCACATATGGATCAACCAGAGTCATTGCATGTGTGTTCTTTCCACAAACCACACATGGATCCACCAGAGTAATTGCATGTGTGTTCATGTCACAAACCACACATGGATCCACCAATGTCATTGCATGTGTATTCTTTTCCACAAACCACATATGGATCAACCAATGTCATTGCACGTGTGTTCTTTCCACAAACCACATATGGATCCACCAGAGTAATTGCATGTGTGTTCTTTTCCACAATCCACATATGGATCCACTAGAGTTCATTGCACGTTTGTTCTTTTCCACAAACCACATGGATCAACCAATGGCATTGCATGTGTGTTATTGTCATAAACCACATATGGATCAACCAAGGTCATTGCATGTCTGTTCCTATCACAAACCACATATGGATCCACCAATGTCATTGCATGTGTGTTCTTTCCATGAACCACATATGGATCCACCAATGTCATTGCATGTCTGTTCTTTCCAGGAACCACATATGGATCCACCAATGTCATTGCATGTGTGTTCTTTCCACAAACCACATATGGATCCACTAGAGTCATTGCATGTGTGTTCTTTTCACAAACCACATATGGATCCACTAGAGTCATTGCATGTGTGTTCTTTTCACAAACCATATATGGATCAACCAATGTCATTGCATGTGTGTTCTTTTCCACAAACCACATATGGATCCACTAGAGTAATTTCATGTGTGTTCTGTTCACAAACCACATATGGATCAACAAATGTCATTGCATGTGTGTTCTTTTCACAAACTACATATGGATCCACCAATGTCATTGCATGTGTGTTCTTTCCACAAACCACCTATGTACCCACTAGAGTAATTGCATGTGTGTTCTTTTCCACAAACCACTTATGGATCCACTAGAGTCATTGCATGTGTGTTCTTTCCACAAACCACATATGGATCCACTAGAGTCATTGCATGTGTGTTCCTTTCACAAACCACATATGGATCAACCAATGTCATTGCATGTGTGTTCTTTTCATGAACCACATATGGATCCACTAGAGTCATTCCATGTGTGTTCTTTTCACAAACCACATATGGACCCACCAATGCCATTGCATATGTGTTCTTATACTAAAACTAACACTAGAGTCATTGCATGTGTGTTATTTTCACAAACCACATGGATCAACCAATGACATTGCATGTGTGTTCTTTTAACAAATAACATGGATCAACCAATGGCATTGCATGTGTGTTATTGTCATAAACCACATATGGATCAACCAATGTCATTGTATGTGTGTTCATCTCACAAACCACACATGGATCCACCAATGTCATTGCATGTGTGTTCTTTCCATGAACCACATATGGATCCACCAATGTCATTGCATGTGTGTTCTTTCTACAAACCACATACGGATCCACCAATGTCATTGCATGTGTGTTCTTTTCCACAAACCACATATGGATCCACTAGAGTCATTGCATGTGTGTTCTTTACAAAAACTACATATGGATCCACTAGAGTCATTGCCTGTGTGTTATTTTCCACAAACCACATGGATCAACCAATGGCATTGCATGTGTGTTCTTTCCACAAACCACATATGGAACCACCAATGGCATTGCATGTGTGTTCTTTCCACAACCCACATATGGATCAACCAATGTCATTGCATGTATGTTCTTTCGATGAACCACACGGATCAACCAGAGTCATTGCATGTGTGTTCTTTCCACAAACTACACATGGATCCAGCATAGTATTGCATGTGTGCTCATGTCACAAACCACAATTGGATCCACCAATGTCATTGCATGTGTGTCCTTTCCATGAACCACAGATGTCTCCACCAATGTCATTGCATGTGTGTTCTTTCCACAAACCACATAAGGATCCACAAGAGTCATTGCATGTGTGTTCTTTTCACAAACCACATATGGACCCACCAATGCCATTGCATGTGTGTTCTTATACTAAAACCAACACTAGAGTCACTGCATGTGTGTTCTTTTCACAAAACACACAAGGACCCACCAGAGTCATTGCATGTGTGTTATTTCCACAAACCACATGAATCAACGAATGACATTGCATGTGTGTTCTTTTCACAAATAACATGGATCAACCAATGGCATTACATGTGTGTTATTTTTATATACCACATATGGATCAACCAATGCAATTGCATGTGTGTTCATGTCACAAACCACACATGGATCCACCAATGTCATTGCATGTGTGTTCTTTGCATGAACCACATATGGATCCACCAATGTCATTGCATGTGTGTTCTTTCTACAAACCACATATGGATCCACCAATGTCATTTCATGTGTGTTCTTTTCCACAAACCACATATGGATCCACTAGAGTCATTGCATGTGTGTTCTTTACACAAACTACATATGGATCCACTAGAGTCATTGCCTGTGTGTTGTTTTCCACTAACCACATGGATCAACCAATGGCATTGCATGTGTGTTCTTTCCACAAACCACATATGGAACCACCAATGGCATTGCATGTGTGTTCTTTCCACAACCCACATATGGATCAACCAATGTCATTGCATGTATGTTCTTTCGATGAACCACACGGATCAACCAGAGTCATTGCATGTGTGTTCTTTCCACAAACTACACATGGATCCACCATAGTAATTGCATGTGTGCTCATGTCACAAACCACACATGGATCCACCAATGTCATTGCATGTGTGTTCATGTCACAAACCACACATGGATCCACCAATGTCATTGCATGTGTGTTCTTTCCATGAACCACATATGGCTCCACCATTGTCATTGCATGTGTGTTCTTTCCACAAACCACATAAGGATCCACCAGAGTCATTGCATGTGTGTTCTTTTCACAAACCACATATGGACCCACCAATGCCATTGCATGTGTGTTCTTATACTAAAACCAACACTAGAGTCACTGCATGTGTGTTCTTTTCACAAACCACACAAGGACCCACCAGAGTCACTACATGTGTGTTATTTCCACAAACCACATGAATCAACGAATGACATTGCATGTGTGTTCTTTTGACAAATAACATGGATCAACCAATGGCATTGCATGTGTGTTCTTTTCACAAACCACATATGGACCCACCAATGCCATTGCATGTGTGTTCTTATATTAAAACCAACACTAGAGTCACTACATGTGTGTTCTTATCACAAACCACACAAGGACCCACCAGAGTCATTGCATGTGTGTTATTTCCACAAACCACAAGAATCAACGAATGACATTGCATGTGTGTTCTTTTAACAAATAACATGGATCAACCAATGGCATTGCATGTGTGTTCTTTTCACAAACCACATATGGACCCACCAATGCCATTGCATGTGTGTTCTTATATTAAAACCAACACTAGAGTCACTACATGTGTGTTCTTATCACAAACCACACATGGACCCACTAGAGTCATTGCATGTTTGTTATTTCCACAAACCACATGGATCAACCAATGACATTGCATGTGTGTTCTTTTAACAAATAACATGGATCAACCAATGGCAATGCATGTGTGTTATTGTCATAAACCACATATGGATCAACCAATGCAATTGCATGTGTGTTCATGTCACAAACCACACATGGATCCACCAATGTCATTGCATGTGTGTTCTTTCCATGAACCACATATGGATCCACCAATTTCATTGCATGTGTGTTCTTTCCACAAACCACATATGGATCAACCAATGTCATTGCCTGTTGGTTGTTTTCCACAAACCACAGATGGATCCACTAGAGTCATTGCATGTGTGGTCTTTCCACAAACCACACATGGATCCACTAGAGTCATTGCATGTGTGTTCTTTCCACAAACCACATATGGATCCACCAGAGTCGTTGCATGTGTGTTCTTTTCAGAAACCATATATGGATCAACCAATGGTATTGCATGTGTGTTCTTTTCACAACCCACATATGGATCAACCAATGTCATTGCATGTGTGTTCTTTCCATAAACCACATATGTACCAACTAGAGTCATTGCATGTGTGTTCTTTCCACAAACTACATATGGATCCACCAGAGTCATTGCATGCATGTTATTTTCCACAAACCACATGGATCAACCAATGGCTTTGCATGTTTGTTCTTTCCACAAACCACATATGGATCCACCAATGGCATTGCATGTGTGTTCTTTCCACAACCCACATATGGATCAACCAATGTCATTGCATGTCTGTTCTTTCCATGAACCACATGGATCAACCAGAGTAATTGCATGTGTGTTCGTTCTACAAACCACACAAGGATCCACCAGAGTAATTTCATGTGTGTTCATGTCACAAACCACACATGGATCCAACAATGTCATTGCATGTGTGTTCTTTCCATGAACCACATATGGATCAACCAGAGTCATTGCATGTGTGTTCTTTCCGCAAACCACACATGGATCCACCAGAGTAATTGCATGTGTGTTCATGTCACAAACCACACATGGATCCACCAATGTCATTGCATGTGTGTTCTTTTCCACAAACCACATATGGATCCACCAATGTCATTGCACGTGTGTTCTTTCCACAAACCACATATGGATCCACCAGAGTAATTGCATGTGTGTTCTTTTCCACAATCCACATATGGATCCACTAGAGTTCATTGCACGTTTGTTCTTTTCCACAAACCACATGGATCAACCAATGGTATTGCATGTGTGTTATTGTCATAAACCACATATGGATCAACCAAGGTCATTGCATGTGTGTTCCTATCACAAACCACATATGGATCCACCAATGTCATTGCATGTATGTTCTTTCCATGAACCACATATGGATCCACCAATGTCATTGCATGTCTGTTCTTTCCAGGAACCACATATGGATCCACCAATGTCATTGCATGTGTGTTCTTTCCACAAACCACATATGGATCCACTAGAGTCATTGCATGTGTGTTCTTTTCACAAACCACATATGGATCCATTAGTGTCATTGCATGTGTGTTCTTTTCACAAACCATATATGGATCAACCAATGTCATTGCATGTGTGTTCTTTTCCACAAACCACATATGGATCCACTAGAGTAATTGCGTGTGTGTTCTTTTCACAAACCACATATGGATAAACAAATGTCATTGCATGTGTGTCCTTTTCACAAACCACATATGGATCCACTAATGTCATTGCATGTGTGTTCTTTCCACAAACCACATATGTACCCACTAGAGTAATTGCATGTGTGTTCTTTTCCACAAACCACTTATGGATCCACTAGAGTCATTGCATGTGTGTTCTTTCCACAAACCGCATATGGATCCACTAGAGTCATTGCATGTGTGTTCCTTTCACAAACCACATATGGATCAACCAATGTCATTGCATGTGTGTTCTTTTCATGAACCACATATGGATCCACTAGAGTCATTGCATGTGTGTTCTTTTCACAAACCACATATGGACCCACCAATGCCATTGCATGTGTGTTCTTATATTAAAACCAACACTAGAGTCATTGCATGTGTGTTATTTCCACAAACCACATGGATCAACCAATGACATTGCATGTGTGTTCTTTTAACAAATAACATGGATCAACCAATGGCATTCCATGTGTGTTATTGTCATAAACCACATATGGATCAACCAATGTCATTGTATGTGTGTTCATCTCACAAACCACACATGGATCCACCAATGTCATTGCATGTGTGTTCTTTCCATGAACCACATATGGAACCACCAATGTCATTGCATGTGTGTTCTTTCTACAAACCACATACGGATCCACCAATGTCATTGCATGTGTGTTCTTTTCCACAAACCACATATGGATCCACTAGAGTCATTGCATGTGTGTTCTTTACAAAAACTACATATAGATCCACTAGAGTCATTGCCTGTGTCTTATTTTCCACAAACCACATGGATCAACCAATGGCATTGCATGTGTGTTCTTTCCACAAACCACATATGGAACCACCAATGGCATTGCATGTGTGTTCTTTCCACAACCCGCATATGGATCAACCAATGTCATTGCATGTATGTTCTTTCGATGAACCACACGGATCAACCAGAGTCATTGCATGTGTGTTCTTTCCACAAACTACACATGGATCCAGCATAGTAATTGCATGTGTGCTCATGTCACAAACCACAATTGGATCCACCAATGTCATTGCATGTGTGTCCTTTCCATGAACCACAGATGGCTCCACCAATGTCATTGCATGTGTGTTCTTTCCACAAACCACATAAGGATCCACCAGAGTCATTGCATGTGTGTTCTTTTCACAAACCACATATGGACCCACCAATGCCATTGCATGTGTGTTCTTATACTAAAACCAACACTAGAGTCACTGCATGTGTGTTCTTTTCACAAAACACACAAGGACCCACCAGAGTCATTGCATGTGTGTTATTTCCACAAACCACATGAATCAACGAATGACATTGCATGTGTGTTCTTTTCACAAATAACATGGATCAACCAATGGCATTGCATGTGTGTTATTGTCATATACCACATATGGATCAACCAATGCAATTGCATGTGTGTTCATGTCACAAACCACACATGGATCCACCAATGTCATTGCATGTGTGTTCTTTGCATGAACCACATATGGATCCACCAATGTCATTGCATGTGTGTTCTTTCTACAAACCACATATGGATCCACCAATGTCATTGCATGTGTGTTCTTTTACACAAACCACATATGGATCCACTAGAGTCATTGCATGTGTGTTCTTTACACAAACTCCATATGGATCCACTAGAGTCATTGCCTGTGTGTTGTTTTCCACAAACCACATGGATCAACCAATGGCATTGCATGTGTGTTCTTTCCACAAACCACATATGGAACCACCAATGGCATTGCATGTGTGTTCTTTCCACAACCCACATATGGATCAACCAATGTCATTGCATGTATGTTCTTTCGATGAACCACACGGATCAACCAGAGTCATTGCATGTGTGTTCTTTCCACAAACTACACATGGATCCACCATAGTAATTGCATGTGTGTTCTTTTCACAACCCACACATGGATCCACCAATGTCATTGCATGTGTGTTCTTTCCATGAACCACAGATGGCTCCACCAATGTCATTGCATGTGTGTTCTTTCCACAGACCACATAAGGATCCACCAGAGTCATTGCATGTGTGTTCTTTTCACAAACCACATATGGACCCACCAATGCCATTGCATGTGTGTTCTTATACTAAAACCAACACTAGAGTCATTGCATGTGTGTTCTTTTCACAAACCACACAAGGACCCACCAGAGTCACTACATGTGTGTTATTTCCACAAACCACATGAATCAACGAATGACATTGCATGTGTGTTCTTTTGACAAATAACATGGATCAACCAATGGCATTGCATGTGTGTTCTTTTCACAAACCACATATGGACCCACCAATGCCATTGCATGTGTGTTCTTATATTAAAACCAACACTAGAGTCACTACATGTGTGTTCTTATCACAAACCACACAAAGACCCACCAGAGTCATTGCATGTGTGTTATTTCCACAAACCACATGAATCAACGAATGACATTGCATGTGTGTTCTTTTAACAAATAACATGGATCAACCAATGGCATTGCATGTGTGTTCTTTTCACAAACCACATATGGACCCACCAATGCCATTGCATGTGTGTTCTTATATTAAAACCAACACTAGAGTCACTACATGTGTGTTCTTATCACAAACTACACATGGACCCACTAGAGTCATTGCATGTTTGTTATTTCCACAAACCACATGGATCAACCAATGACATTGCATGTGTGTTCTTTTAACAAATAACATGGATCAACCAATGGCAATGCATGTGTGTTATTGTCATAAACCACATATGGATCAACCAATGCAATTGCATGTGTGTTCATGTCACAAACCACACATGGATCCACCAATGTCATTGCATGTGTGTTCTTTCCATGAACCACATATGGATCCACCAATTTCATTGCATGTGTGTTCTTTCCACAAACCACATATGGATCAACCAATGTCATTGCCTGTTGGTTGTTTTCCACAAACCACAGATGGATCCACTAGAGTCATTGCATGTGTGGTCTTTCCACAAACCACACATGGATCCACTAGAGTCATTGCATGTGTGTTCTTTCCACAGACAACATATGGATCCACCAGAGTCGTTGCATGTGTGTTCTTTTCAGAAACCATATATGGATCAACCAATGGTATTGCATGTGTGTTCTTTCCACAAACCACATAAGTACCAACTAGAGTCATTGCATGTGTGTTCTTTCCACAAACTACATATGGATCCACCAGAGTCATTGCATGCATGTTATTTTCCACAAACCACATGGATCAACCAATGGCTTTGCATGTTTGTTCTTTCCACAAACCACATATGGATCCACCAATGGCATTGCATGTGTGTTCTTTCCACAACCCACATATGGATCAACCAATGTCATTGCATGTCTGTTCTTTCCACGAACCACATGGATCAACCAGAGTAATTGCATGTGTGTTCGTTCTACAAACCACACAAGGATCCACCAGAGTAATTTCATGTGTGTTCATGTCACAAACCACACATGGATCCAACAATGTCATTGCATGTGTGTTCTTTCCATGAACCACATATGGATCAACCAGAGTCATTGCATGTGTGTTCTTTCCACAAACCACACATGGATCCACCAGATTAATTGCATGTGTGTTCATGTCACAAACCACACATGGATCCACCAATGTCATTGCATGTGTGTTATTTTCCACAAACCACATATGGATCAACCAATGTCATTGCACCTGTGTTCTTTCCACAAACCACATATGGATCCACCAGAGTAATTGCATGTGTGTTCTTTTCCACAATCCACATATGGATACACTAGAGTTCATTGCATGTTTGTTCTTTTCCACAAACCACATGGATCAACCAATGGCATTGCATGTGTGTTATTGTCATAAACCTCATATGGATCAACCAAGGTCATTGCATGTGTGTTCCTATCACAAACCACATATGGATCAACCAATGTCATTGCATGTGTGTTCTTTTCATGAACCACATATGGATCCACTAGAGTCATTGCATGTGTGTTCTTTTCACAAACCACATATGGACCCACCAATGCCATTGCATGTGTGTTCTTATATTAAAACCAACACTAGAGTCATTGCATGTGTGTTATTTCCACAAACCACATGGATCAACCAATGACATTGCATGTGTGTTCTTTTAACAAATAACATGGATCAACCAATGGCATTGCATGTGTGTTATTGTCATTAACCACATATGCATCAACCAATGTCATTGTATGTGTGTTCATCTCACAAACCACACATGGATCCACCAATGTCATTGCATGTGTGTTCTTTCCATGAACCACATATGGATCCACCAATGTCATTGCATGTGTGTTCTTTCTACAAACCACATACGGATCCACCAATGTCATTGCATGTGTGTTCTTTTCCACAAACCACATATGGATCCACTAGAGTCATTGCATGTGTGTTCTTTACAAAAACTACATATGGATCCACTAGAGTCATTGCCTGTGTCTTATTTTCCACAAACCACATGGATCAACCAATGGCTTTGCATGTTTGTTCTTTCCACAAACCACATATGGATCCACCAATGGCATTGCATGTGTGTTCTTTCCACAACCCACATATGGATCAACCAATGTCATTGCATGTCTGTTCTTTCCACGAACCACATGGATCAACCAGAGTAATTGCATGTGTGTTCGTTCTACAAACCACACAAGGATCCACCAGAGTAATTTCATGTGTGTTCATGTCACAAACCACACATGGATCCAACAATGTCATTGCATGTGTGTTCTTTCCATGAACCACATATGGATCAACCAGGGTCATTGCATGTGTGTTCTTTCCACAAACCACACATGGATCCACCAGATTAATTGCATGTGTGTTCATGTCACAAACCACACATGGATCCACCAATGTCATTGCATGTGTGTTATTTTCCACAAACCACATATGGATCCACCAATGTCATTGCACCTGTGTTCTTTCCACAAACCACATATGGATCCACCAGAGTAATTGCATGTGTGTTCTTTTCCACAATCCACATATGGATACACTAGAGTTCATTGCATGTTTGTTCTTTTCCACAAACCACATGGATCAACCAATGGCATTGCATGTGTGTTATTGTCATAAACCTCATATGGATCAACCAAGGTCATTGCATGTGTGTTCCTATCACAAACCACATATGGATCAACCAATGTCATTGCATGTGTGTTCTTTTCATGAACCACATATGGATCCACTAGAGTCATTGCATGTGTGTTCTTTTCACAAACCACATATGGACCCACCAATGCCATTGCATGTGTGTTCTTATATTAAAACCAACACTAGAGTCATTGCATGTGTGTTATTTCCACAAACCACATGGATCAACCAATGACATTGCATGTGTGTTCTTTTAACAAATAACATGGATCAACCAATGGCATTGCATGTGTGTTATTGTCATTAACCACATATGCATCAACCAATGTCATTGTATGTGTGTTCATCTCACAAACCACACATGGATCCACCAATGTCATTGCATGTGTGTTCTTTCCATGAACCACATATGGATCCACCAATGTCATTGCATGTGTGTTCTTTCTACAAACCACATACGGATCCACCAATGTCATTGCATGTGTGTTCTTTTCCACAAACCACATATGGATCCACTAGAGTCATTGCATGTGTGTTCTTTACAAAAACTACATATGGATCCACTAGAGTCATTGCCTGTGTCTTATTTTCCACAAACCACATGGATCAACCAATGGCATTGCATGTGTGTTCTTTCCACAAACCACATATGGAACCACCAATGGCATTGCATGTGTGTTCTTTCCACAACCCACATATGGATCAACCAATGTCATTGCATGTATGTTCTTTCGATGAACCACACGGATCAACCAGAGTCATTGCATGTGTGTTCTTTCCACAAACTACACATGGATCCAGCATAGTAATTGCATGTGTGCTCATGTCACAAACCACAATTGGATCCACCAATGTCATTTCATGTGTGTCCTTTCCATGAACCACAGATGGCTCCACCAATGTCATTGCATGCGTGTTCTTTCCACAAACCACATAAGGATCCACCAGAGTCATTGCATGTGTGTTCTTTTCACAAACCACATATGGACCCACCAATGCCATTGCATGTGTGTTCTTATACTAAAACCAACACTAGAGTCACTGCATGTGTGTTCTTTTCACAAAACACACAAGGACCCACCAGAGTCATTGCATGTGTGTTATTTCCACAAACCACATGAATCAACGAATGACATTGCATGTGTGTTCTTTTCACAAATAACATGGATCAACCAATGGCATTGCATGTGTGTTATTGTCATATACCACATATGGATCAACCAATGCAATTGCATGTGTGTTCATGTCACAAACCACACATGGATCCACCAATGTCATTGCATGTGTGTTCTTTGCATGAACCACATATGGATCCACCAATGTCATTGCATGTGTGTTCTTTCTACAAACCACATATGGATCCACCAATGTCATTGCATGTGTGTTCTTTTCCACAAACCACATACGGATCCACTAGAGTCATTGCATGTGTGTTCTTTACACAAACTACATATGGATCCACTAGAGTCATTGCCTGTGTGTTCTTTTCCACAAACCACATGGATCAACCAATGGCATTGCATGTGTGTTCTTTCCACAAACCACATATGGAACCACCAATGGCATTGCATGTGTGTTCTTTCCACAACCCACATATGGATCAACCAATGTCATTGCATGTATGTTCTTTCGATGAACCACACGGATCAACCAGAGTCATTGCATGTGTGTTCTTTCCACAAACTACACATGGATCCACCATAGTAATTGCATGTGTGCTCATGTCACAAACCACACATGGATCCACCAATGTCATTGCATGTGTGTTCTTTCCATGAACCACAGATGGCTCCACCAATGTCATTGCATGTGTGTTCTTTCCACAAACCACATAAGGATCCACCAGAGTCATTGCATGTGTGTTCTTTTCACAAACCACATACGGACCCACCAATGCCATTGCATGTGTGTTCTTATACTAAAACCAACACTAGAGTCACTGCATGTGTGTTCTTTTCACAAACCACACAAGGACCCACCAGAGTCACTACATGTGTGTTATTTCCACAAACCACATGAATCAACGAATGACATTGCATGTGTGTTCTTTTGACAAATAACATGGATCAACCAATGGCATTGCATGTGTGTTCTTTTCACAAACCACATATGGACCCACCAATGACATTGCATGTGTGTTCTTATATTAAAACCTACACTAGAGTCACTACATGTGTGTTCTTATCACAAACCACACAAGGACCCACCAGAGTCATTGCATGTGTGTTATTTCCACAAACCACATGAATCAACGAATGACATTGCATGTGTGTTCTTTTAACAAATAACATGGATCAACCAATGGCATTGCATGTGTGTTCTTTTCACAAACCACATATGGACCCACCAATGCCATTGCATGTGTGTTCTTATATTAAAACCAACACTAGAGTCACTACATGTGTGTTCTTATCACAAACCACACATGGACCCACAAGAGTCATTGCATGTTTGTTATTTCCACAAACCACATGGATCAACCAATGACATTGCATGTGTGTTCTTTTAACAAATAACATGGATCACCAAATGGCAATGCATGTGTGTTATTGTCATAAACCACATATGGATCAACCAATGCAATTGCATGTGTGTTCATGTCACAAACCACACATGGATCCACCAATGTCATTGCATGTGTGTTCTTTCCATGAACCACATATGGATCCACCAATTTCATTGCATGTGTGTTCTTTCCACAAACCACATATGGATCAACCAATGTCATTGCCTGTTGGTTGTTTTCCACAAACCACAGATGGATCCACTAGAGTCATTGGATGTGTGGTCTTTCCACAAACCACACATGGATCCACTAGAGTCATTGCATGTGTGTTCTTTCCACAAACCACATATGGATCCACCACAGTCGTTGCATGTGTGTTCTTTTCAGAAACCACATATGGATCAACCAATGGTATTGCATGTGTGTTCTTTTCACAACCCACATATGGATCAACCAATGTCATTGCATGTGTGTTCTTTCCACAAACCACATATGTACCAACTAGAGTCATTGCATGTGTGTTCTTTCCACAAACTACATATGGATCCACCAGAGTCATTGCATGCATGTTATTTTCCACAAACCACAAGGATCAACCAATGGCTTTGCATGTTTGTTCTTTACACAAACCACATATGGATCCACCAATGGCATTGCATGTGTGTTCTTTCCACAACCCACATATGGATCAACCAATGTCATTGCATGTCTGTTCTTTCCATGAACCACATGGATCAACCAGAGTAATTGCATGTGTGTTCGTTCTACAAACCACACAAGGATCCACCAAGGTAATTTCATGTGTGTTCATGTCACAAACCACACATGGATCCAACAATGTCATTGCATGTGTGTTCTTTCCATGAACCACATATGGATCAACCAGAGTCATTGCATGTGTGTTCTTTCCGCAAACCACACATGGATCCACCAGAGTAATTGCATGTGTGTTCATGTCACAAACCACACATGGATCCACCAATGTCATTGCATGTGTGTTCTTTTCCACAAACCACATATGGATCCACCAATGTCATTGCACGTGTGTTCTTTCCACAAACCACATATGGATCCACCAGAGTAATTGCATGTGTGTTCTTTTCCACAATCCACATATGGATCCACTAGAGTTCATTGCACGTTTGTTCTTTTCCACAAACCACATGGATCAACCAATGGCATTGCATGTGTGTTATTGTCATAAACCACATATGGATCAACCAAGGTCATTGCATGTGTGTTCCTATCACAAACCACATATGGATCCACCAATGTCATTGCATGTGTGTTCTTTCCATGAACCACATATGGATCCACCAATGTCATTGCATGTCTGTTCTTTCCAGGAACCACATATGGATCCACCAATGTCATTGCATGTGTGTTCTTTCCACAAACCACATATGGATCCACCAGAGTCATTGCATGTGTGTTCTTTTCACAAACCACATATGGATCCATTAGAGTCATTGCATGTGTGTTCTTTTCACAAACCATATATGGATCAACCAATGTCATTACATGTGTGTTCTTTTTCACAAACCACATATGGATCCACTAGAGTAATTGCGTGTGTGTTCTTTTCACAAAGCACATATGGATCAACAAATGCATTGCATGTGTGTCCTTTTCACAAACCACATATGGATCCACTAATGTCATTGCATGTGTGTTCTTTCCACAAACCACATATGTACCCACTAGAGTAATTGCATGTGTGTTCTTTTCCACAAACCACTTATGGATCCACTAGAGTCATTGCATGTGTGTTCTTTCCACAAACCGCATATGGATCCACTAGAGTCATTGCATGTGTGTTCCTTTCACAAACCACATATGGATCAACCAATGTCATTGCATGTGTGTTCTTTTCATGAACCACATATGGATCCACTAGAGTCATTGCATGTGTGTTCTTTTCACAAACCACATATGGACCCACCAATGCCATTGCATGTGTGTTCTTATATTAAAACCAACACTAGAGTCATTGCATGTGTGTTATTTCCACAAACCACATGGATCAACCAATGACATTGCATGTGTGTTCTTTTAACAAATAACATGGATCAACCAATGGCATTGCATGTGTGTTATTGTCATAAACCACATATGGATCAACCAATGTCATTGCATGTGTGTTCATCTCACAAAACACACATGGATCCACCAATGTCATTGCATGTGTGTTCTTTCCATGAACCACATATGGATCCACCAATGTCATTGCATGTGTGTTCTTTCTACAAACCACATACGGATCCACCAATGTCATTGCATGTGTGTTCTTTTCCACAAACCACATATGGATCCACTAGAGTCATTGCATGTGTGTTCTTTACAAAAACTACATATGGATCCACTAGAGTCATTGCCTGTGTCTTATTTTCCACAAACCACATGGATCAACCAATGGCATTGCATGTGTGTTATTTCCACAAACCACATATGGAACCACCAATGGCATTGCATGTGTGTTCTTTCCACAACCCACATATGGATCAACCAATGTCATTGCATGTATGTTCTTTCGATGAACCACACGGATCAACCAGAGTCATTGCATGTGTGTTCTTTCCACAAACTACACATGGATCCAGCATAGTAATTGCATGTGTGCTCATGTCACAAACCACAATTGGATCCACCAATGTCATTTCATGTGTGTCCTTTCCATGAACCACAGATGGCTCCACCAATGTCATTGCATGCGTGTTCTTTCCACAAACCACATAAGGATCCACCAGAGTCATCGCATGTGTGTTCTTTTCACAAACCACATATGGACCCACCAATGCCATTGCATGTGTGTTCTTATACTAAAACCAACACTAGAGTCACTGCATGTGTGTTCTTTTCACAAAACACACAAGGACCCACCAGAGTCATTGCATGTGTGTTATTTCCACAAACCACATGAATCAACGAATGACATTGCATGTGTGTTCTTTTCACAAATAACATGGATCAACCAATGGCATTGCATGTGTGTTATTGTCATATACCACATATGGATCAACCAATGCAATTGCATGTGTGTTCATGTCACAAACCACACATGGATCCACCAATGTCATTGCATGTGTGTTCTTTGCATGAACCACATATGGATCCACCAATGTCATTGCATGTGTGTTCTTTCTACAAACCACATAAGGATCCACCAATGTCATTGCATGTGTGTTCTTTTCCACAAACCACATATGGATCCACTAGAGTCATTGCATGTGTGTTCTTTACACAAACTACATATGGATCCACTAGAGTCATTGCCTATGTGTTATTTTCCACAAACCACATGGATCAACCAATGGCATTGCATGTGTGTTCTTTCCACAAACCACATATGGAACCACCAATGGCATTGCATGTGTGTTCTTTCCACAACCCACATATGGATCAACCAATGTCATTGCATGTCTGTTCTTTCAATGAAACACATGGATCAACCAGAGTCATTGCATGTGTGTTCTTTCCACAAACTACACATGGATCCACCATAGTAATTGCATGTGTGCTCATGTCACAAACCACACATGGATACACCAATGTCATTGCATGTGTGTTCTTTCCATGAACCACCGATGGCTCCACCAATGTAATTGCATGTGTGTTCTTTCCACAAACCACATAAGGATCCACCAGAGTCATTGCATGTGTGTTCTTTTCACAAACCACATATGGACCCACCAATGCCATTGCATGTGTGTTCTTATACTAAAACCAACACTAGAGTCTCTGCATGTGTGTTCTTTTCACAAACCACACAAGGACCCACCAGAGTCACTGCATGTGTGTTATTTCCACAAACCACATGAATCAACGAATGACATTGCATGTGTGTTCTTTTGACAAATAACATGGTTCAACCAATGGCATTGCATGTGTGTTATTGTCATAAACCACATATGTATCAACCAATGCAATTGCATGTGTGTTAATGTCACAAACCACACATGGATCCACCAATGTCATTGCATGTGTGTTCTTTCCATGAACCACATATGGATCCACCAATTTTGTTGCATGTGTGTTCTTTCCACAAACCACATATGGATCAACCAATGTCATTTCCTGTTGGTTGTTTTCCACAAACCACAGATGGATCCACTAGAGTCATTGCATGTGTGGTCTTTCCACAAACCACACATGGATCCACTAGAGTCATTGCATGTGTGTTCTTTCCACAAACCACATATGGATCCTCCAGAGTCGTTGCATGGGTGTTCTTTTCAGAAACCATATATGGATCAACCAATGGCATTGCATGTGTGTTCTTTTCACAACCCACATATGGATCAACCAATGTCATTGCATGTGTGTTCTTTCCACAAACCACATATGTACCCACTAGAGTAATTGCATGAGTGTTCTTTTCCACAAACCACATATGGACCCACTAGAGTCATTGCTTGTGTGTTCTTTCCACAAACTACATATGGATCCACCAGAGCCATTGCATGCATGTTATTTTCCACAAACCACATGGATCAACCAATAGCTTTGTATGTTTGTTCTTTCCAAAAACCACATATGGATCCACCAGAGTCATTGCATGTGTGTTCTTTTCACAAACCACATATGAATCCACTAGAGTCATTGCATGTGTGTTCTTTTCACAAACCATATATGGATCAACCAATGTCATTGCATGTGTGTTCTTTTCCACAAACCACATATGGATCCACTAGAGTAATTGCGTGTGTGTTCTTTTCACAAACCACATATGGATCAACAAATGTCATTGCATGTGTGTCCTTTTCACAAACCACATATGGATCCACTAATGTCATTTCATGTGTGTTCTTTCCACAAACCACATATGTACCCACTAGAGTAATTGCATGTGGGTTCTTTTCCACAAACCACTTATGGATCCACTAGATTCATTGCATGTGTGTTCTTTCCACAAACCGCATATGGATCCACTAGAGTCATTGCATGTGTGTTCCTTTCACAAACCACATATGGATCAACCAATGTCATTGCATGTGTGTTCTTTTCATGAACCACATATGGATCCACTAGAGTCATTGCATGTGTGTTCTTTTCACAAACCACATATGGACCCACCAATGCCATTGCATGTGTGTTCTTATATTAAAACCAACACTAGAGTCATTGCATGTGTGTTATTTCCACAAACCAGATGGATCAACCAATGACATTGCATATGTGTTCTTTTAACAAATAACATGGATCAACCAATGGCATTGCATGTGTGTTATTGTCATAAACCACATATGGATCAACCAATGTCATTGCATGTGTGTTCATGTCACAAACCACACATGGATCCACCAATGTCATTGCATGTGTGTTCTTTCCAGGAACCACATATGGATCCACCAATGTCATTGCATGTGTGTTCTTTCTACAAACCACATATGTATCCACCAATGTCATTGCATGTGTGTTCTTTTCCACAAACCACATATGGATCCACTAGAGTCATTGCATGTGTGTTCTTTACACAAACTACATATGGATCCACTAGAGTCATTGCTTGTGTGTTGTTTTCCACAAACCACATAGATCAACCAATGGCATTGCATGTGTGTTCTTTCCACAAACCACATATGGAACCACCAATGGCATTGCATGTGTGTTCTTTCCACAACCCACATATGGATCAACCAATGTCATTGCATGTATGTTCTTTCGATGAACCACACGGATTAACCAGAGTCATTGCATGTGTGTTCTTTCCACAAACTACACATGGATCCACCATAGTAATTGCATGTGTGCTCATGTCACAAACCACACATTGATCCACCAATGTCATTGCATGTGTGTTCCTTCCATGAACCACAGATGGCTCCACCAATGTCATTGCATGTGTGTTCTTTCCACAAACCACATAAGGATCCACCAGAGTCATTGCATGTGTGTTCTTTTCACAGACCACATATGGACCCACCAATGCCATTGCATGTGTGTTCTTATACTAAAACCAACACTAGAGTCACTGCATGTGTGTTCTAATCACAAACCACACATGGACCCACCAGAGTCATTGCATGTGTGTTATTTCCACAAACCACATGGATCAACCATGACATTGCATGTGTGTTCTTTTAACAAATAACATGGATCAACCAATGGCATTGCATGTGTGTTATTGTCATAAACCACATATGGATCAACCAATGTCATTGCATGTGTGTTCATGTCACAAACCACACATGGATCCACCAATGTCATTGCATGTGTGTTCTTTCCATGAACCACATATGGATCCACCAATGTCATTGCATGTGTGTTCTTTCTACAAACCACATATGGATCCACCAATGTCATTGCATGTGTGTTCTTTTCCACAAACCACATATGGATCCACTAGAGTCATTGCATGTGTGTTCTTTACACAAACTACATATGGATCCACTAGAGTCATTGCTTGTGTGTTGTTTTCCACAAACCACATAGATCAACCAATGGCATTGCATGTGTGTTCTTTCCACAAACCACATATGGAACCACCAATGGCATTGCATGTGTGTTCTTTCCACAACCCACATATGGATCAACCAATGTCATTGCATGTATGTTCTTTCGATGAACCACACGGATTAACCAGAGTCATTGCATGTGTGTTCTTTCCACAAACTACACATGGATCCACCATAGTAATTGCATGTGTGCTCATGTCACAAACCACACATGGATCCACCAATGTCATTGCATGTGTGTTCTTTCCATGAACCACAGATGGCTCCACCAATGTCATTGCATGTGTGTTCTTTCCACAAACCACATAAGGATCCACCAGAGTCATTGCATGTGTGTTCTTTTCACAGACCACATATGGACCCACCAATGCCATTGCATGTGTGTTCTTATACTAAAACCAACACTAGAGTCACTGCATGTGTGTTCTTTTCACAAACCACACAAGGACCCACCAGAGTCATTGCATGTGTGTTATTTCCACAAACCACATGAATCAACGAATGACATTGCATGTGTGTTCTTTTGACAAATAACATGGATCAACCAATGGCATTGCATGTGTGTTCTTTTCACAAACCACATATGGACCCACCAATGCCATTGCATGTGTGTTCTTATATTAAAACCAACACTAGAGTCACTACATGTGTGTTCTTATCACAAACCACACATGGACCCACCAGAGTCATTGCATGTTTGTTATTTCCACAAACCACATGGATCAACCAATGACATTGCATCTGTGTTCTTTTAACAAATAACATGGATCAACCAATGGCAATGCATGTGTGTTATTGTCATAAACCACATATGGATCAACCAATGCAATTGCATGTGTGTTCATGTCACAAACCACACATGGATCCACCAATGTCATTGCATGTGTGTTCTTTCCATGAACCACATATGGATCCACCAATTTCATTGCATGTGTGTTCTTTCCACAAACCACATATGGATCAACCAATGTCATTGCCTGTTGGTTGTTTTCCACAAACCACAGATGGATCCACTAGAGTCATTGGATGTGTGGTCTTTCCACAAACCACACATGGATACACTAGAGTCATTGCATGTGTGTTCTTTCCACAAACCACATATGGATCCACCAGAGTCGTTGCATGTGTGTTCTTTTCAGAAACCACATATGGATCAACCAATGGTATTGCATGTGTGTTCTTTTCACAACCCACATATGGATCAACCAATGTCATTGCATGTGTGTTCTTTCCACAAACCACATATGTACCAACTAGAGTCATTGCATGTGTGTTCTTTCCACAAACTACATATGGATCCACCAGAGTCATTGCATGCATGTTATTTTCCACAAACCACAAGGATCAACCAATGGCTTTGCATGTTTGTTCTTTCCACAAACCACATATGGATCCACCAATGGCATTGCATGTGTGTTCTTTCCACAACCCACATATGGATCAACCAATGTCATTGCATGTCTGTTCTTTCCATGAACCACATGGATCAACCAGAGTAATTGCATGTGTGTTCGTTCTACAAACCACACAAGGATCCACCAGAGTAATTTCATGTGTGTTCATGTCACAAACCACACATGGATCCAACAATGTCATTGCATGTGTGTTCTTTCCATGAACCAAATATGGATCAACCAGAGTCATTGCATGTGTGTTCTTTCCACAAACCACACATGGATCCACCAGAGTAATTGCATGTGTGTTCATGTCACAAACCACACATGGATCCACCAATGTCATTGCATGTGTGTTCTTTTCCACAAACCACATATGGATCCACCAATGTCATTGCACGTGTGTTATTTCCACAAACCACATATGGATCCACCAGAGTAATTGCATGTGTGTTCTTTTCCACAATCCACATATGGATCCACTAGAGTTTATTGCATGTTTGTTCTTTTCCACAAACCACATGGATCAACCAATGGCATTGCATGTGTGTTATTGTCATAAACCACATATGGATCAACCAAGGTCATTGCATGTGTGTTCCTATCACAAACCACATATGGATCCACCAATGTCATTGCATGTGTGTTCTTTCCATGAACCACATATGGATCTACCAATGTCATTGCATGTCTGTTCTTTCCAGGAACCACATATGGATCCACCAATGTCATTGCATGTGTGTTCTTTCCACAAACCACATATGGATCCACCAGAGTCATTTCATGTGTGTTATTTTCACAAACCACATATGGATCCATTAGAGTCATTGCATGTGTGTTCTTTTCACAAACCATATATGGATTAACCAATGTCATTGCATGTGTGTTCTTTTCCACAAACCACATATGGATCCACTAGAGTAGTTGCGTGTGTGTTCTTTTCACAAACCACATATGGATCAACAAATGTCATTGCATGTGTGTCCTTTTCACAAACCACATATGGATCCACTAATGTCATTGTATGTGTGTTCTTTCCACAAACCACATATGTACCCACTAGAGTAATTGCATGTGTGTTCTTTTCCACAAACCACTTATGGATCCACTAGAGTCATTGCATGTGTGTTTTTTCCACAAACCGCATATGGATCCACTAGAGTCATTGCATGTGTGTTCCTTTCACAAACCACATATGGATCAACCAATGTCATTGCATGTGTGTTCTTTTCATGAACCACATATGGATCCACTAGAGTCATTGCATGTGTGTTCTTTTCACAAACCACAAATGGACCCACCAATGCCATTGCATGTGTGTTCTTATATTAAAACCAACACTAGAGTCATTGCATGTGTGTTATTTCCATAAACCACATGGATCAACCAATGACATTGCATGTGTGTTCTTTTAACAAATAACATGGATCAACCAATGGCATTGCATGTGTGTTATTGTCATATACCACATATGGATCAACCAATGTCATTGCATGTGTGTTCATGTCACAAACCACACATGGATTCACCAATGTCATTGCATGTGTGTTCTTTCCATGAACCACATATGGATCCGCCAATGTCATTGCATGTGTGTTCTTTCTACAAACCACACATGGATCCACCAATGTCATTGCATGTGTGTTCTTTCCATGAACCACATATGGATCCACCAATTTTGTTGCATGTGTGTTCTTTCCACAAACCACATATGGATCAACCAATGTCATTTCCTGTTGGTTGTTTTCCACAAACCACAGATGGATCCACTAGAGTCATTGCATGTGTGGTCTTTCCACAAACCACACATGGATCCACTAGAGTCATTGCATGTGTGTTCTTTCCACAAACCACATATGGATCCACCAGAGTCGTTGCATGGGTGTTCTTTTCAGAAACCATATATGGATCAACCAATGGCATTGCATGTGTGTTCTTTTCATATCCGACATATGGATCAACCAATGTCATTGCATGTGTGTTCTTTCCACAAACCACATATGTACCCACTAGAGTAATTGCATGAGTGTTCATTCCACAAACCACATATGGACCCACTAGAGTCATTGCATGTGTGTTCTTTCCACAAACTACATATGGATCCACCACAGTCATTGCATGCATGTTATTTTCCACAAACCACATGGATCAACCAATAGCTTTGTATGTTTGTTCTTTCCAAAAACCACATATGGATCCACCAGAGTCATTGCATGTGTGTTCTTTTCACAAACCACATATGAATCCACTAGAGTCATTGCATGTGTGTTCTTTTCACAAACCATATATGGATCAACCAATGTCATTGCATGTGTGTTCTTTTCCACAAACCACATATGGATCCACTAGAGTAATTGCGTGTGTGTTCTTTTCACAAACCACATATGGATCAACAAATGTCATTGCATGTGTGTCCTTTTCACAAACCACATATGGATCCACTAATGTCATTGCATGTGTGTTCTTTCCACAAACCACATATGTACCCACTAGAGTAATTGCATGTGTGTTCTTTTCCACAAACCACTTATGGATCCACTAGAGTCATTGCATGTGTGTTCTTTCCACAAACTGCATATGGATCCACTAGAGTCATTGCATGTGTGTTCCTTTCACAAACCACATATGGATCAACCAATGTCATTGCATGTGTGTTCTTTTCATGAACCACATATGGATCCACTAGAGTCATTGCATGTGTGTTCTTTTCACAAACCACATATGGACCCACCAATGCCATTGCATGTGTGTTCTTATATTAAAACCAACACTAGAGTCACTACATGTGTGTTCTTATCACAAACCACACATGGACCCACCAGAGTCATTGCATGTGTGTTATTTCCACAAACCGCATATGGATCCACTAGAGTCATTGCATGTGTGTTCCTTTCACAAACCACATATGGATCAACCAATGTCATTGCATGTGTGTTCTTTTCATGAACCACATATGGATCCACTAGAGTCATTGCATGTGTGTTCTTTTCACAAACCATATATGGACCCACCAATGCCATTGCATGTGTGTTCTTATATTAAAACGAACACTAGAGTCACTACATGTGTGTTCTTATCACAAACCACACATGGACCCACCAGAGTCATTGCATGTTTGTTATTTCCACAAACCACATGGATCAACCAATGACATTGCATGTGTGTTATTTTAACAAATAACATGGATCAACCAATGGCAATGCATGTGTGTTATTGTCATAAACCACATATGGATCAACCAATGCAATTGCATGTGTGTTCATGTCACAAACCACACATGGATCCACCAATGTCATTGCATGTGTGTTCTTTCCATGAACCACATATGGATCCACCAATTTCATTGCATGTGTGTTCTTTCCACAAACCACATATGGATCAACCAATGTCATTGCCTGTTGGTTGTTTTCCACAAACCACAGATGGATCCACTAGAGTCATTGGATGTGTGGTCTTTCCATAAACCACACATGGATCCACTAGAGTCATTGCATGTGTGTTCTTTCCATAAACCACATATGGATCCACCAGAGTCGTTGCATGTGTGTTCTTTTCACAAACCATATATGGATCACCAAATGTCATTGCATGTGTGTTCTTTTCACAACCCACATATGGATCAACCAATGTCTTTGCATGGGTGTTCTTTCCACAAACCACATATGTACCAACTAGAGTCATTGCATGTGTGTTCTTTCCACAAACTACATATGGATCCACCGGAATCATTGCATGCATGTTATTTTCCACAAACCACAAGGATCAACCAATGGCTTTGCATGTTTGTTCTTTCCACAAACCACATATGGATCCACCAATGGCATTGCATGTGTGTTCTTTCCACAACCCACATATGGATCAACCAATGTCATTGCATGTCTGTTCTTTCCATGAACCACATGGATCAACCAGAGTAATTGCATGTGTGTTTGTTCTACAAACCACACAAGGATCCACCAGAGTAATTTCATGTGTGTTCATGTCACAAACCACACATGGATCCAACAATGTCATTGCATGTGTGTTCTTTCCATGAACCACATATGGATCAACCAGAGTCATTGCATGTGTGTTCTTTCCACAAACCACACATGGATCCACCAGAGTAATTGCATGTGTGTTCATGTCACAAACCACACATGGATCCACCAATGTCATTTCATGTGTGTTCTTTTCCACAAACCACATATGGATCCACCAATGTCATTACACGTGTGTTCTTTCCACAAACCACATATGGATCCACCAGAGTAATTGCATGTGTGTTCTTTTACACAATCCACATATGGATCCACTAGAGTTCATTGCATGTTTGTTCTTTTCCACAAACCACATGGATCAACCAATGGCATTGCATGTGTGTTATTGTCATCAACCACATATGGATCAACCAAGGTCATTGCATGTGTGTTCCTATCACAAACCACATTTGGATCCACCAATGTCATTGCATGTGTGTTCTTTCCATGAACCACATATGGATCCACCAATGTCATTGCATGTCTGTTCTTTCTAGGAACCACATATGGATCCACCAATGTCATTGCATGTGTGTTCTTTCCACAAACCACATATGGATCCACCAGAGTCATTGCATGTGTGTTCTTTTCACAAACCACATATGGATCCATTAGAGTCATTGCATGTGTGTTCTTTTCACAAACCATATATGGATCAACCAATGTCATTGCATGTATGTTCTTTTCCACAAACCACATATGGATCCACTAGAGTAATTGCGTGTGTGTTCTTTTCACAAACCACATATGGATCAACAAATGTCATTGCATGTGTGTCCTTTTCACAAACCACATATGGATCCACTAATGTCATTGCATGTGTGTTCTTTCCACAAACCACATATGTACCCACTAGAGTAATTGCATGTGTGTTCTTTTCCACAAACCACTTATGGATCCACTAGAGTCATTGCATGTGTGTTCTTTCCACAAACCGCATATGGATCCACTAGAGTCATTGCATGTGTGTTCCTTTCACAAACCACATATGGATCAACCAATGTCATTGCATGTGTGTTCTTTTCATGAACCACATATGGATCCACTAGAGTCATTGCATGTGTGTTCTTTTCACAAACCACATATGGACCCACCAATGCCATTGCATGTGTGTTCTTATATTAAAACCAACACTAGAGTCATTGCATGTGTGTTATTTCCACAAACCACATGGATCAACCAATGACATTGCATATGTGTTCTTTTAACAAATAACATGGATCAACCAATGGCATTGCATGTGTGTTATTGTCATAAACCACATATGGATCAACCAATGTCATTGCATGTGTGTTCATCTCACAAACCACACATGGATCCACCATTGTCATTGCATGTGTGTTCTTTCCATGAACCACATATGGATCCACCAATGTCATTGCATGTGTGTTCTTTCTACAAACCACATATGGATCCACCAATGTCATTGCATGTGTGTTCTTTTCCACAAACCACATATGGATCCACTAGAGTCATTGCATGTGTGTTCTTTACACAAACTACATATGGATCCACTAGAGTCATTGCCTTTGTGTTATTTTCCACAAACCACATATGTATCCACCAATGGCATTGCATGTGTGTTCTTTCCACAACCCACACATGGATCAACCAATGGCATTGCATGTCTGTTCTTTCCATGAACCACATGGAGCAACCAGAGTAATTGCATGTGTGTTCTTTCCACAAACCACACATGGGTCCACCAGAGTAATTGCATGTGTGTTCATCTCACAAACCACACATGGATCCACCAATGTCATTGCATGTGTGTTCTTTCCACAAACCACATAAGGATCCACCAGAGTCATTGCATGTGTGTCCTTTCCACAAACCACATAAGGATCCACCAATGTCATTGCATGTGTGTTCTTTTCACAAACCACATATGGACCCACCAATGCCATTGCATGTGTGTTCTTATACTAAAACCAACACTAGAGTCACTGCATGTGTGTTCTTTTCACAAAACACACAAGGACCCACCAGAGTCATTGCATGTGTGTTATTTCCACAAACCACATGAATCCACGAATGACATTGCATGTGTGTTCTTTTCACAAATAACATGGATCAACCAATGGCATTGCATGTGTGTTATTGTCATATAGCACACATGGATCAACCAATGCAATTGCATGTGTGTTCATGTCACAAACCACACATGGATCCACCAATGTCATTGCATGTGTGTTCTTTGCATGAACCACATATGGATCCACCAATGTCATTGCATGTGTGTTCTTTCTACAAACCACATATAGATCCACCAATGTCATTGCATGTGTGTTCTTTTCCACAAACCACATATGGATCCACTAGAGTCATTGCATGTGTGTTCTTTACACAAACTACATATGGATCCACTAGAGTCATTGCCTGTGTGTTATTTTCCAGAAACCACATGGATCAACCAATGGCATTGCATGTGTGTTCTTTCCACAAACCACATATGGAACCACCAATGGCATTGCATGTGTGTTCTTTCCACAACCCACATATGGACCAACCAATGTCATTGCATGTCTGTTCTTTCAATGAAACACATGGATCAACCAGAGTCATTGCATGTGTGTTCTTTCCACAAACTACACATGGATCCACCATAGTAATTGCATGTGTGCTCATGTCACAAACCACACATGGATCCACCAATGTCATTGCATGTGTGTTCTTTCTATGAACCACAGATGGCTCCACCAATGTCATTGCATGTGTGTTCTTTCCACCAACCACATAAGGATCCACCAGAGTCATTGCATGTGTGTTCTTTTCACAAACCACATATGGACCCACCAATGCCATTGCATGTGTGTTCTTATACTAAAACCAACACTAGAGTCACTGCATGTGTGTTCTTTTCACAAACCACACAAGGACCCACCAGAGTCACTACATGTGTGTTATTTCCACAAACCACATGAATCAACGAATGACATTGCATGTGTGTTCTTTTGAGAAATAACATGGTTCAACCAATGGCATTGCATGTGTGTTATTGTCATAAACCACATATGGATCAACCAATGCAATTGCATGTGTGTTAATGTCACAAACCACACATGGATCCACCAATGTCATTGCATGTGTGTTCTTTCCATGAACCACATATGGATCCACCAATTTCGTTGCATGTGTGTTCTTTCCACAAACCACATATGGATCAACCAATGTCATTTTGTCACATCCCAAATTTTAGATTTGGTCTTGCATATCATTCATTGCATCGCATCATATCTTTCCATGCATTACCGTCGAGTAGAGAGGTTCGGCGAAACGCCACCGTCAAAACCCTATTCTAGTTTTGCCACGAGGCTCCTGCGGAAGGTTTTAGAGAATCTAGTGCCGCCACCCCTGTAGGTACGAGGTTTCGCTCAACCGTTGACTGAAGGTTGTGCCCCTCGACGATACGAACCCGTAGGCGTGAAAATCGCTCCAATCGGAGTTCGTATGCAAAAGACTCGGACGTTTTAGTAAACCGCCGGAAAACGGTCCGAAAATCCGGACCGATTTCCGAATCGGAGTCAAATCTGGACCGTTTTCAGCTTAGATCTGTTTTTTTTCCTGCGCGAGGATTCTTTTTAAGCAGGGCCCCACCGCCTCGGGCCCCGTGCCCACACCCCGCCGCCAGCCCAGCTTCGCCTGCTTCCTCGCGCGGCGCGCCGCCGCCGCTGCTTCGCCGCTGCCGCCGCCGCCTCGTCGCCGCCGCCATCGCCGCGTCGCTTCCGGGTTCGCCTGCCGCCTTCTTCCGTTCCGTGCTCCGCGTCTCCATCCGCCGCCGCCAATCGCGCCTCGCAGATCGCCACGCGACGCGCCGCTTATTATTCCGGAGCCGTAGTTGACCGTGTGTGTACTTGCAGGAGTTTCACGCCACCGATCCGATCGTTGCCGCCGTCCGAGCTCGCCGGAGTTCGTTTACCGTCCGCTTCGGTAAGACAGCAGCCACCGCCGATCTCAGATCAGCGGCTTAGATCGTTCGTTGACTGGTCAGCACTCCAGACGTTGACTAGTCAGAGGCTCCAGACGTTGACTGGTCAGACGCCCAGTCAGCGCCCAGTCATCGTATTACGCTGATCGGGTCAATTTCGTTAATCCTATTAGTTGACAGATTTCGTAGAATCTTGTAAATTACGAGAAATTAAACCGCTTGGCCAAAATTTGCAAATAAAATATGCACGCGTTCAGTGAGTCGTAGAATCTCGCTGTAGCTTTGGTTCAGATTTTTACTGTCAGGTTTAGTACAGTTTAATCAAACTAGTTAGTGGCCTTTTCGGAGTAATAAATTCGTAGTAAAAGTTTCGTAGCTCCAAAAATCGCGTATGATATGTCCCTGAACTCGTATGAACGAGGGGAATCTCATCGTGAAATAAAAAGATAGGCTTACAGTAAAACTTCTGCAGTATTTGTCTAATGGCCTTCTGCAGTGTTTTAATTACTCGGGATGTTTTATAACTCCTTTTTGAGTAATTCCAATTGGTACTGTTTCTTATCAGCGATGCCTATGCGGTAGAATTTTTTCCAAGATTTTACAAACAGTATACTACCGGTAGTGAATTATTTAAGTTCTAGCTCTAGTAGTGATCACCACTTTTGGTTAATAGTTTCTTGCCCAAATCTATTTTTCCATGCATGTATTCGTAGTAATATGAATTAGTACTATGTGGTGCAGCTGTAGCACCAATTAAACTTGCCGTTCTTGCATTCATGCATCATCTTTGTTGCATATGTTTGTGAATTGTTTGTTTATGAATGCAATTGTGTCGTGTAGATTGTGTGGAGTGCAACCCTTGCTCGTGTGTGGATTGTTCCTCCGACCGCTACAACCAAGGCAAGTAGATGCTACTTTGTTCATGATATCGTCCTACTATTTTCAATGCATTGTCGTGTATTTTGTAGATGCATGTGTAGGATGATACTATCGCTATGCTATGTCCTATTATGTGGTAGGGTTTTCCTTGTAGATGAACCACCGTTGGTAGATGTGCTTAGCCATGCTATGTTGAACGAGGGCTGGGTTACATCATTGATACTTGTTTTCTCAAAGTATTGGTTTGTGAAAACTAAAAAAACAACTTAATCAATGAACCCCCTGGGTGTGATGGGATTGATAATTTTTGGTGGTTTATTGCGGAAAGGCACCCAGGTATCAAGAGAGAATGATTGGCTTCTTTATTGTGTATCTTACGTGTACAACCATGTGCCAATAATGGAATGGGCGGTTTGTTGGACTTAGTAGGTTGTGGTAACTCGAACCCGCGTATCCAGAGATGTAGAATTTTGGTAGGTTGGACCGGTGCGCGTCGGGATTGAGGAGCTACTTCCCGAACAGTCTCTTCTTGGACTTCTCCCTATCATCACCCAATATGAGAGTGGTGGTACGAGCTGGGCTGGCCAAGTCACATGGGTAAAGTGTACTAACCTCTGCAGAGTGTATAATCTAATCGATTAGCCGTGTCCCCGGTTATGGACATCTGAGTTGCTAGATATTGATTCCATGACATGTTTCTCGCTCATTCTAATTTCATAATTGTTTTAATCTTGTTGGGTTAACTTAATTGGGATCTTTTTAAAGAAAATTCAAAACTGTTTATGAAAGTAGGACAAAGTTATTTGCAAATGCAAGCCAGACACAGCTCCACTTGCCAAATATGCATGTAGTTGTTAGTACTATTGTCTCCTTTACTAGCTCTACTTGCCATACATTCCATGTATTGACCCTTCGGGGCTGTTGCGTTTTATGCTGCAGGTTATTCCGATTCTGTTTGATCGTTATAGGCCACGGTACTCCACTCGGCACTTGTTCACTTGTGGGCAATTTGAAGATTGGAGGATTTACTCGCTTTTGTTGCTACCTGAACAATTTGAGCTAGCTTTATGCTAAGCTTTTATATTGTAATAATGGTACTCTGGATCTTGTAGATCATGATACACGGTTATTTGCTATGATTATCTATCTTACTCTATTGTGGGCCAATGAACCGATCCAGGGATTGGCATGTCACATAGAGGCCACGGTCTTATCAGAACCGGGGTGCCACAGGATGGTATCAGAGCCCGTGTGTAGACTGTAGGATCGTGACCTAGGATTGGATTAGGAAGCCATAGAATTATTAAAGCCTATATTAACTCTGTCTTTCATCTTATGCCTTTCACCCTCGTATATTCTTACCATATGCTATTCTCACACTTTCCTCTTTTACTTGATAGATGGGAGTAGTCAGGACTGAGTATGCCACCATGGAGTCACCAAGGCCCTTTGCAAGGCAGTTAGCTCAGCTCTCGCAGTCATTGGGATTGCCACTGCCCATGTTCAAGGGAAGAAGGCTGTACACCTACGGATATGGAGAGGATGCATGGGAGATCACTACCTTCATATTCAGAGATGCCGCCTTGCCAAACCCCGTGCATTTGATCTACACCAAGACCTACTGCAACTGGGGACTTGGAATCAACTTGGCCATACATGAAGCCCTGTCTGGCTGCCATAATGTCCACACCTACTACCAGCAGATTCACCCTACCGTGACTATGGAAGGCGTGATGAAGATGGGAACATTGTGGTTACCCCGGGCGACAGGAACAACATGCCGCCCCGTCGGAGGCACATAGAGGACATGGAAAGGGAGAATGGAGCTCTAGCAGAGAAGGTGAGGATGATAAAGGAGATTGCAGATTTTACTAGCAATGGTATGGTGGTCCAAGGACAGGAGATTGACACTTTGCATGAAGCTGTGGGAGTCCTGGAGAATGCCCTGATAGCCAGAGATGCCACCATAGCACATCTTCATCGTACTGTGCAGGAGAATACCCAGAACATACAAGAAGCTGCAAGGGACAGTCCAGAAAGGGATCAGACTATTGAAGCTATGACAGCCATTGCCGCTCTCCAAGCACAGCTGAATCCACCCTCGATGATGACAATGGAGATGATGGCAACAATGGGGATGATGATGACAGTGGAGATGATGATGATGAGGACGAGGATGATGATGATGGAGACGATGATGGTGGAGGAGATGAAGCTGTTGCAGTTGCAGCTGAGGATGAAGAAGAAGAGGAGGATCCAGAAGAGGTGGAGTTTGACGTTTCAAGTGATGGTTCAGGAGAGGTGTACACTCCGCCGCCATGGTTGTACCGCGAGCCGAAGCGCCAACGCATGACAGCGAGGACCTACCGCAACCTCTTCAAGCAATAGATAGAAGTCCACCAATTAGTCCTCGTTAGGCGAAATCGTTATGATTATTCTCGATCGTTGTGATACTTAGTTCGTGTTAGTGTAAGAGTGTTTAGATGCTTATTTGTGTACTCCAATATCTCAGGAATTATTTGTGCAAATTATATGAAAGAGTTATGGCAATTTGGTTACTATCTGTTGTTTTCGCTGCAGTTTTTCTGCTGATACAGCAGTACTGCGCGATTTTTCATATTTTTCTGGTAACTCGGAAAAATCTGAAAAAAATTGGGCTGATGCGAAACACTCTGTGCCATATGCACAAAAATTGGCTAATTTTTCTGACGAGTTTAAGTCAGGCGGAAAAATTCGCGAACACAGCAGAACTGTTCTGTCAGAATTGCTGTTTTGTCGTTTTGATGCTCAACTGTTTAGTTAACCATTGCCAACTCTTGCAAAACTATTTCAGTAGGTATATACTAATAGGATAACACCTGGGATGTTGCTGGATCGCTTGTTTGTTGATGTGTTGCTTGCTTGTGATTGTCTGCTATTGTTTGTTGTTGTTTGATCATATGCATGGGTAGAATCCTATTGTCGTAGTTGATTCTTTCTAAACTTACCTATGCTGGACCGCAGATGCCTCCCGCCGCCAACCCACTGAGTTGGAGCAGCTCATGGCAGCTCAGGCACAGCTGACCCAAGTGATGACCCAGTTCATGGCAAATCAGAACAACAACAATGGAAACAATCAGCCTGTGGAGATGCTCACCAGATTTCTGAGGCTAAGGCCAGCTAAGTTCTCATCAACGGAACCAATGGTTGCTCTCGACTGGTTGCGTTCAGTCAACAAGGATCTAGTAACCGCCGGATGCACTGATGCTGAGAAGGTGAGGTTCGCCGCTCACCTACTGGAGGGACCAGCCGCTTCTTGGTGGGACACATTTCAGATCACCCACCCTCTGAATACCGTGACTTGGGCTATGTTTGAGGAAGGTTTCAGGACCAACCACGTGTCTTCAGGAGTTCTGAGCCTGAAGAGGAAGGAGTTCCGCAACTTGCGCCAAACCAATCGCATCGTGGCCGAGTACATTGAGGAGTTCAACAACTTGTCCCGTTATGCACCTGAGGATGTTGACACTGATGCAAAAGGAGGGAGAGATTCTGGATGGCCTCAAGGATGAGCTTTCGGTACAGCTACTTGTGGTTTATTGCCCCACTTTCCAGGAGCTTATGGACAAGGCCAGAATCTTGGAGGGGAAGCACAAGCAAGTGGAGAACCGCAGGAGAAAGAACAACAATCAACACTCTGGTTCACACCACAAGACTCAAGACTTCAGATGATGGATACTCCAAACATGGAGGAAGTGACCATGGAACTATGACCACCGCGATGGACATCGCCATGACAACCATAGGAGCAACCACCATAACCACAAGGGAGGACACTCACCACTGGAGGACACGGTGGACATGACCGCAACCGTGATCGCAACTTTGTGAAGAAGGATCTGAGTGAGGTGACGTGCTTCAAGTGCAAGCGTAAGGGACACTATGTCGATAACTGTCCGGAGAGGAAAGGACTGAAGCCAACCAACGGTGAGAAGGTTACGTGAACCACATGAATGTGGAGGAGATTCCAGATGAGCCTGACCTTGTGATTGGTAAGTTCCCAATCAACGCTTACCCTGCACTTATACTTTTTGATACTGGTGCATCGCATTCATTCATATCAAGGGCATTTGTGGATAAGTATAAGTTACCTACTGAGTCTATGAAAAGGGCTATTAGAGTGAGTTCACCTGGAGGAGATATGATAGCTAGCGCGGGATGCCGCGACTTGACTGTGAGGATTGGAACACACAACTTCATTGCACATCTAGTGGTGTTGGATTCACAGGGATTAGACGTTATTCTGGGTATGGATTGGATGTCTATGCATGGGGGACACATAGATTGTGCACAGCAAGCTGTTTCACTTAAAACCCCGGATGGTAAGAGGACTAGATTCAAGTCAGTTGTACGACCAGGATGGTGTAAGTTGAATTCTCTTAAGGGGGTTAGTATGGATACTGTGCCAGTGATTAGGGATTACCCCGACGTGTTTCCGGAAGAACTGCCAGGAATGCCACCTGACAGGGATGTAGAGTTTCTTATCGACCGATGCCGAACAGGACCAATAGCAAAGAAACCATATAAGATGGATGTGGATGAGCTGAAGGAATTGAAGAAACAGTTGAAGGAGCAGCTGGAAAAGGGATTCATTCAGCCTAGTGCGTCGTCATGGGGAGCACCTGTTCTATTTGTGGAGAAGAAAGACAGCACCAAGAGATTAGTGGTGGACTATCGTTCGCTGAATGAGGTAACCATCAAGAACAAGTACCCTCTGCCGAACATAAATGATTTATTTGATCAACTGGAAGGAGCAAAGGTGTTCAGCAAGATTGATCTGCGATCAGGCTACTTTCAATTGAAGATCCGGAAGGAGGATGTACCAAAAACCGCCTTCACCACTAGGTATGGGTTATACGAGTATACAGTTATGTCATTTGGACTAACGAATGCCCCGACATATTTCATGACCATGATGAACAAGGTATTTATGGAGTACTTGGACAAGTTCGTAGTGGTGTTTATTGATGACATACTGATATATTCCAAGGATGATGCTGAGCATGAGAAGCATCTACGACTGATTATGGAGAAGCTGAGGGAACACAAGCTGTATGCCAAATTCAGCAAGTGTGAATTCTGGCTTAACACTGTGGGATTTCTTGGACACGTAGTGTCAGGAGAAGGAGTCATTGATCCAAGCAAAGTGACTGCAGAAGGATGAGTGGGAAGCACCCAAGAATGCGAGAGATTCAAGCTTTTTGGGACTTGCTGGATATTACCAAGGTTCATAGAAAACTTTTCCAAGATTGCTAAGCCGATGACTGAACTTCAAGAAGGAGAGGAAGTTTGAATGGTCGATGTATGTGAAGCCTTTCAGAACCAGGCGTCGACTAGTAATCGCTACTGCCTGTGTACCAGATCTTCGTAAGGATTTCCAAGTGTACTGTGATGCTTCACGACAAGGACTTGGGAGTGTGATGCAAGATGGGAGAGTAGTGTCATATGCCTCGCGACAACTCAAGCACCATGAGCGGAATTACCCCACACACGACTGGAGTTAGCGTCGCTGGTTCATGCGCCAAGGTATGGAGGCATTACTTAATGGGAAAACACTGTGATGTGTACACCACCACAAGAGCCTCAAGTACATATTTACACGTATGAACCGAACATGAGACAAAGGAGATGGTTGGAACTTATCAAGGATTATGATATGAATCTGCAATACCACCCGTGAAAGGCCAATGTAGTAGCGTATGCTCGAGCCAAGGTTTATGCCAATGGATTGACAATTGGTGAATTGCACGAGGATTTGTGCAAGCAATTCAAGGACCTTAGACGGAGGTAGTATCTCAAGGGTACTTAGCAACAATGGAAGTCCAACCGACGCTTCAAGACGTAATCAAGAAGGCTCAAGTGGGAGACAAGGAAATAGAAGAAATAAAGGAGAAGATGAAGGAGAACCGGAAAAGGATATTCGAGGATGAGCATGGTACTTGTGGTATGGAGATCGCTTGTGTGTTCCCAACGATCCCGAGATAAGGAAGTTGATTCTGCAGAAGCTCATGACTCGCCATATTCCATACATCCGGCAACACAAAGATGTATATGGATTTGAAGAGCAGATTTTGGTGGAACAACATGAAGGAGATATCGCCAAGCATATTGCCCTATGTGATGTATGTAGCCGAGTGAAGGCGTAACACCGTAAGCCAGGATTGCTACAGCTGCTGTCGTGCGGATTGGAAATGGGATAGAGTGGGAATGGACTTTATCACAGGATCGCCCAGACCAGGTCGGGATATGACTCTATTTGGGTAGTGGTCGACCATTTGACCAAGGTAGCCCATTTTATACCGTAAAGACGACCTATACGAAAGTGCAAAGTTGGCCAAGATTTACATGGACAGATTGTGTGCCTACACGGAGTTCCCAAGAGTATCGTGATTCGATAGAGGCACCCAATTTACCTCACACTGGCGCCAATGCACGAGTCACTTGGTACTAGATTGAGTTTAGCACAAGCTTTCACCCACAAACAGATGGATGACCGAGAGGGTGAACCAGATTTTGAGGACATGCTAAGAGCTTGCGCCTTGGCTCATGGTTCTAGTTGGGATGAGAATTTGCCGTATGCTGAGTTTTCCTACAACAACAGTTATCAAACCAGCATCAAGACGTCACCGTTCGATGTGCTATATGGGAAACGGTGCCGAACACCATTGCTATGGGATGGAGTAGGAGAACGTCGCTTGTTTGGACCTGACTTGATCAAGGACGCCGAGGAGAAGGTCGCCTTGATTAGAGATGTACTAAAGGTAGCACAATCAAGGCAGAAGAGCTACGCTGACGCCAAGCGCAAGGAAGTGGTGTATGAGATAGGTGATAGAGCATACCTCAGAGTATCGCCGCTTCGTGGAATTAAGAGATTTGGTATTAAGGGTAAGCTGACACCTCGATTTATTGGACCGTATCGGGTCTTAGCGCGCAAAGGAGAAGTTGCCTATCGCTTGAGTTGCTGTGAGGCTCTGTCTGCTGTTCACAACGTGTTCCACGATCCCAGCTGAAGAAGTGCCATCCGGAGATGGTGGATACACCTGAGAGACACTGCACGCTAGAGGAGGTTCACTGAGAACGATTTGACCTATGAGGAGAAACCGTCAAGATTCTGGAGACAGCGTAAAGGACTACCCGTACCAAGACAATCAAGTTTTGCAAGGTGCAAGTGGAGTCACCACAATCAAGAGGAAGCCACTTGGGAGCGTGAAGATGACATCCGAGAGGACTACCCACACCTATTTGTTGCCACCAATCTCGAGGACGAGATTCATCTTAATGGGGTTAGTCTTGTCACATACCAAATTTTAGATTTGGTCTTTCATATCATTCATTGCATCGCATCATATATTTACATTCATTAACGTCGAGTAGAGAGGTTCACGAACGCCACCGCCAAAACCCTATTCTAGTTTTGCTACGAGGTTCTCGCGAAGGTTTTAGAGAATCTAGTGCCGCCACCCCTGTAGGTACGAGGTTTCGCCAACCGTTGACTGAAGGTTGTGCTCGACGACACGAACCCGTAGGCGCGAAAATCGCCCAATCGGAGTTCGATGCAAAAGACTCGGACGTTTAGTAAACCGCCGGAAAACGGTCCGAAAATCCGGACCGATTTCCGAATCGAGTCAAATCTGGACCGCTTTTCAGCTTAGATCTGTTTTTTTTCCCTGCGAGATTCTTTTAAGCAGGGCCCACCGCTCGGGCCCTGCGTTTCCACCCCGCCGCCACCCAGCCTCGCTGCTGCTCGCGGCACGCCCGCCGCCGCCGCTTCAAGGCCGCCGGCCGCCTCCGCTGCCGCCGCCATCGCCGCTGCTCGCTTCCGGGTTCGCCTCGCCGCCTTCTTTCCGCTCCCGTGTTCGCTCCATCCGCCGCCAATCGCGCTTCGCAGATCGCCACGCAAGACGCTTATTATTCCGGAGCCGAAGTTGACCGTGTGTACTTGCAGGAGTTTCCACGCCACCGATCCGATCGTTGCCGCCGTCCGAGCTCGCCGGAGTTCGCTTTCGCCGTCTGCTTCGTAAGACAGCAGCCACCGCCGATCTCAGATCAGCGGCTTAGATCGCTCGTTGACTGGTCAGCACTCCAGACATTGACTAGTCAGAGGCCCCAGACGTTGACTGGTCAGACGCCATCAGCGCCAGTCATCGATTACGCTTGATCGGGTCAATTTCGTTAATCCTATTAGTTGACAGATTTCGGTAGAATCTTGTAAATTGCGTAGAAATTAAATCGCTTGGCCAAAATTTGCAAATAAAATATGCACGCGTTCAGTGAGTCGTGTAGAATCTCGCTGTAGCTTTGGTTCAGATTTTTACTGTCAGGTTTAGTACAGTTTAATCAAACTAGTTAGTGGCCTTTTAGGAGTAATAAATTAGTAGTAAAAGTTTCAGAGTCTAAAAATCGCGTATGATATGTCCCTGAACTCGTATGAACGAGGGAATCTCATCGTGAAATAAAAAGATAGGCTTACAGTAAAAACTTCTGCAGTATTTGTCTAATGGCCTTCTGCAGTGTTTTAATTACTCGGGATGTTTTATAACTCCTTTTTGAGTAATTCCAATTGGTACTGTTTCTTATCAGCGATGCCTATGCGGTAGAATTTTTCCAAGATTTTACAAACAGTATACTACCGGTAGTGAATTATTTAAGTTCTAGCTCTAGTAGTGATCACCACTTTTGGTTAATAGTTTCTTGCGCCAAATCTATTTTCCATGCATGTATTCGTAGTAATATGAATTAGTACTATGTGGTGCAGCTGTAGCACCAATTCGCTTGTCGTTTTGCATTCATGCATCATCTTTGTTGCATATGTTTGTGAATTGTTTGTTTATGAATGCAATTGTGTCGTAGATTGTGTGGAGTGCAACCCTTGCTCGTGTGTGGATTGTTCCTCCGACCGCTACAACCAAGGCAAGTAGATGCTACTTTGTTCATGATATCGTCCTACTATTTTCAATGCATTGTCGTGTATTTTGTAGATGCATGTGTAGGATGATACTATCGCTATGCTATGTCCTATTATGTGGTAGGGTTTTCCTTGTAGATGAACCGCCGTTGGTAGAGGTGCTTAGCCATGCTATGTTGAACGAGGGCTGGGTTACATCATTGATACTTGTTTTCTCAAAGTATTGGTTTGTGAAAACTAAAAAAACAACTTAATCAATGAACCCCCGGTGTGATGGGATTGATAATTTTGGTGGTTTATTATGAAAGGCACCGGTATCAAGAGAGAATGATTGGCTTCTTTATTGTGTAGCTTACGGTACAACCATGTGCCAATAATGGAATGGGCGGTTGGTTGGACTTAGTAGGTTGTGGTAACTCGAACCCGCAGATCCAGAGATGTAGAATTTTGGTAGGTTGGACCTGCGCTGGCCGGGATTGAGGAGCTACTTCCCGAACAGTCTCTTCTTGGACTTCTTCCTATCATCACCCAATATGAGAGTGGTGGTACGAGCTGGGCTGGCCAAGTCACATGGGTAAAGTGTACTAACCTCTGCAGAGTGTATAATCTAATCGATTAGCCGTGTCCCCGGTTATGGACATCTGAGTTGCTAGATATTGATTCCATGACATGTTTCTCGCTCATTCTAATTTCATAATTGTTTTAATCTTGTTGGGTTAACTTAATTGGGATCTTTTCAAAGAAAATTCAAAACTGTTTATGAAAGTAGGACAAAGTTATTTGCAAATGCAAGCGGACACGCTCCACTTGCCAAATATGCATGTAGTTGTTAGTACTATTGTCTCCTTTACTAGCTCTACTTGCCATACATTCCATGTATTGACCCTTCGGGCTGTTATGCTTATGCTGCAGGTTATTCCGATTCTGTTTGATCGTTATAGGCCACGGTACTCCACTCGGCACTTGTTCACTTGTGGGCAATTTGAAGATTGGAGGATTTACTCGCTTTTGTTGCTACCTGAACAATTTGAGCTAGCTTTATGCTAAGCTTTTATATTGTAATAATGGTACTCTGGATCTTGTAGATCATGATACACGGTTATTTGCTATGATTATCTATCTTACTCTATTGTGGGCCAATGAACCGATCCAGGGATTGGCATGTCACATAGAGGCCACGGTCTTATCAGAACCGGGGTGCCACACATTTCCTGTTGGTTGTTTTCCACAAACCACAGATGGATCCACTAGAGTCATTGCATGTGTGGTCTTTCCACAAACCACACATGGATCCACTAGAGTCATTGCATGTGTGTTCTTTCCACAAACCACATATGGATCCACCAGAGTCGTTGCATGTGTGTTCTTTTCAGAAACCATATATGGATCAACCAATGGTATTTCATGTGTGTTCTTTTCACAACCCACATATGGATCAACCAATGTCATTGCATGTGTGTTCTTTACACAAACCACATATGTACCAACTAGAGTCATTGCATGTATGTTCTTTCCACAAACTACATATGGATCCACCAGAGTCATTGCATGCATGTTATTTTCCACAAACCACCTGGATCAACCAATGGCTTTGCATGTTTTCTCTTTCCACAAACCACATATGGATCCACCAATGGCATTGCATGTGTGTTCTTTCCACAACCCACATATGGATCCACCAGAGTCATTGCATGTGTGTTATTTTCCACAATCCACATATGGATCCACTAGAGTTTATTGCATGTTTGTTCTTTTCCACAAACCACCTGGATCAACCAATGGCATTGCATGTGTGTTATTGTCATAAACCACATATGGATCAACCAAGGTCATTGCATGTGTGTTCCTGTCGCAAACCACATATGGATCCACCAGTGTTCATTGCATGTGTGTTCTTTCCACAAACCACATATGTATCCACTAGAGTAATTGCATGTGTGTTCTTTTCACAAACCACATATGGATCAAGTAGTGTCATTGCATGTGTGTTCTTTTCACAAACCACACATGGATCAACCAGATTCATTGCATGTGTGTTCTTTCCATGAACCACATATGGATCAACCAGAGTTATTGCATGTGTGTTCTTTCCACAAACCACACATGGGTCCACTAGAGTAATTGCATGTGTGTTCTTTCCACAAACCACATATGGATCCACTATAGTCATTGCATGTGGGTTCTTTTTCACAAACCACATATGGATCCACCAGAGTCATTGCATGTGTGTTCTTTTCACAAACCACATATGGATACACCAGAGTCATTTCATGTGTGTTCTTTCCACAAACCACATATGTACCCACTAGAGTAATTGCATGTGTGTTCTTTTCCACAAACCACTTATGGATCCACTAGAGTCATTGCATGTGTGTTCTTTCCACAAACCACATATGGATCCACCAGAGTAATTAAATGTGTGTTCCTTTCACAAACCACATATGGATCAACCAATGTCATTGAATGTGTGTTCTTTTCACAAACCACATATGGATCAAAAAATGTCATTGCATGTGTGTTGTTTTCACAAACCACATATGGATCCACCAATGTCATTGCACGTGTGTTCTTTCCATGAACTACATATGGATCCACCAATGTCATTGCTTGTGTGCTCTTTCCACAAACCACATATGGATCCACCAGAGTCATTGCATGTGTGTTCTTTTCACAAACCACATATGGATCAACTAGAGTCATTGCATGTGTGTTCTTTCTAAAAACCACATATGGATCCACTAGAATCATTGCATGTGTGTTCTTTTCACAAACCATATATGGATCAACCAATGTCATTGCATGTGTGTTCTTTTCCACAAACCACATATGGATCCACCAGAGTAATTACATGTGTGTTCTTTTCACAAACCACATATGGATCACCAAATGTCATTGCATGTTTGTTCTTTTCACAAACCACAGATGGATCCACCAATGTCATTGCATGTGTGTTCTTTTCACAAACCACATATGTACCCACTAGAGTAATTGCATGTGTGTTCTTTTCCACAAACCACTTATGGATCCACAGGAGTCAGTGCATGTGTGTTCTTTCCACAAACCGCATATGGATCCACTAGAATCATTGCATGTGTGCTCTTTCCACAAACTACATATGGATCCACTAGAGTCATTGCATGTGTGGTCCTTTCACAAACCACATATGGATCAACCAATGTCATTGCATGTGTGTTCTTTTCATGAACCACATATGGTTCCTCTAGAGTCATTGCATGTGTGTTCTTTTCACAAACAACATATGGACCCACCAATGCCATTACATGTGTGTTCTTATACTAAAACCAACACTAGAGTCACTGCATGTGTGTTCTTTTCACAAACCACACATGGACCCACCAGAGTCATTGCATGTGTGTTATTTCCACAAACCACATGAATCAACCAATGACATTGCATGTGTGTTATTTTGAAAAATAACATGGATCAACCCATGGCATTGCATGTGTGTTATTATCATAAACCACATATGGATCAACCAATGCAATTGCATGTGTGTTCATGTCACAAACCACACATGGATCCACCAATGTCATTGCATGTGTGTTCTTTCCATGAACCACATATGGATCCACCAATGTCGTTGCATGTGTGTTCTTTCCACAAACCACATATGGATCAACCAATGTCATTGCATGTGTGTTCTTTCTAAAAACCACATATGGATCCACTAGAATCATTGCATGTGTGTTCTTTTCACAAACCATATATGGATCAACCAATGTCATTGCATGTGTGTTCTTTTCCACAAACCACATATGGATCCACCAGAGTAATTGCATGTGTGTTCTTTTCACAAACCACATATGGATCACCAAATGTCATTGCATGTTTGTTCTTTTCACAAACCACAGATGGATCCACCAATGTCATTGCATGTGTGTTCTTTTCACAAACCACATATGTACCCACTAGAGTAATTGCATGTGTGTTCTTTTCCACAAACCACTTATGGATCCACAGGAGTCAGTGCATGTGTGTTCTTTCCACAAACCGCATATGGATCCACTAGAATCATTGCATGTGTGCTCTTTCCACAAACTACATATGGATCCACTAGAGTCATTGCATGTGTGGTCCTTTCACAAACCACATATGGATCAACCAATGTCATTGCATGTGTGTTCTTTTCATGAACCACATATGGTTCCTCTAGAGTCATTGCATGTGTGTTCTTTTCACAAACAACATATGGACCCACCAATGCCATTACATGTGTGTTCTTATACTAAAACCAACACTAGAGTCACTGCATGTGTGTTCTTTTCACAAACCACACATGGACCCACCAGAGTCATTGCATGTGTGTTATTTCCACAAACCACATGAATCAACCAATGACATTGCATGTGTGTTATTTTGAAAAATAACATGGATCAACCCATGGCATTGCATGTGTGTTATTATCATAAACCACATATGGATCAACCAATGCAATTGCATGTGTGTTCATGTCACAAACCACACATGGATCCACCAATGTCATTGCATGTGTGTTCTTTCCATGAACCACATATGGATCCACCAATGTCGTTGCATGTGTGTTCTTTCCACAAACCACATATGGATCAACCAATGTCATTGCATGTGTGTTCTTTTCCACAAACCACAGATGGATCCACTAGAGTCATTGCATGTGTGTTCTTTCCACAAACCACACATGGATCCACTAGAGTCATTGCATGTGTGTTCTTTCCACAAACCACATATGGATCCACCAGAGTCATTGCATGTGTGTTATTTTCCACAATCCACATATGGATCCACTAGAGTTCATTGCATGTTTGTTCTTTTCCACAAACCACATGGATCAACCAATGGCATTGCATGTGTGTTATTGTCATAAACCACATATGGATCAACCAAGGTCATTGCATGTGTGTTCCTGTCACAAACCACATATGGATCCACCAGTGTTCATTGCATGTGTGTTCTTTCCACAAACCACATATGTATCCACTAGAGTAATTGCATGTGTCTTCTTTTCACAAACCACATATGGATCAACCAGTGTCATTGCATGTGTGTTCTTTTCACAAACCACACATGGATCAACCAGAGTAATTGCATGTGTGTTCTTTCCATGAACCACATATGGATCAACCAGAGTTATTGCATGTGTGTTCTTTCCACAAACCACACATGGGTCCACCAGAGTAATTGCATGTGTGTTGTTTCCACAAACCACATATGGATCCACTAGAGTCATTGCATGTGGGTTCTTTTTCACAAACCACATATGGATCCACCAGAGTCATTGCATGTGTGTTCTTTTCACAAACCACATATGGATACACCAGAGTCATTTCATGTGTGTTCTTTCCACAAACCACATATGTACCCACTAGAGTAATTGCATGTGTGTTCTTTTCCACAAACCACTTATGGATCCACTAGAGTCATTGCATGTGTGTTCTTTCCACAAACCACATCTGGATCCACGAGAGTAATTAAATGTGTGTTCCTTTCACAAACCACATATGGATCAACCAATGTCATTGAATGTGTGTTCTTTTCACAAACCACATATGGATCAACAAATGTCATTACATGTGTGTTGTTTTCACAAACCACATATGGATCCACCAATGTCATTGCATGTGTGTTCTTTCCATGAACCACATATGGATCCACCAATGTCATTGCTTGTGTGCTCTTTCCACAAACCACATATGGATCCACCAGAGTCATTGCATGTGTGTTCTTTTCACAAACCACATATGGATCCACTAGAGTCATTGCATGTGTGTTTTTTCTAAAAACCACATATGGATCCACTAGAATCATTGCATGTGTGTTCTTTTCACAAACCATATATGGATCAACCAATGTCATTGCATGTGTGTTCTTTTCCACAAACCACATATGGATCCACCAGAGTAATTGCATGTGTGTTCTTTTCACAAACCACATATGGATCACCAAATGTCATTGCATGTGTGTTCTTTTCACAAACCAAAGATGGATCCACCAATGTTATTGCATGTGTGTCCTTTTCACAAACCACATATGTACCCACTAGAGTAATTTCATGTGTGTTCTTTTCCACAAACCACTTATGGATCCACAAGAGTCAGTGCATATGTGTTCTTTCCACAAACCGCATATGGATCCACTAGAGTCATTGCATGTGTGCTCTTTCCACAAACCACATATGGATCCACTAGAGTCATTGCATGTGTGTTCCTTTCACAAACCACATATGGATCAACCAATGTCATTGCATGTGTGTTCTTTTCATGAACCACATATGGATCCACTAGAGTCATTGCATGTGTGTTCTTTTCACAAACAACATATGGACCCACCAATGCCATTACATGTGTGTTCTTATACTAAAACCAACACTAGAGTCACTGCATGTGTGGTCTTTTCACAAACCACACATGGACCCACCAGAGTCATTGCATGTGTGTTATTTCCACAAACCACATGAATCAACCAATGACATTGCATGTGTGTTATTTTGACAAATAGCATGGATCAACCCATGGCATTGCATGTGTGTTACTATCATAAACCACATATGGATCAACCAATGAAATTGCATGTGTGTTCATGTGACAAACCACACATGGATCCACCAATGTCATTGCATGTGTGTTCTTTCCGTGAACCACATATGGATCCACCAATGTCGTTACATGTGTGTTCTTTCCACAAACCACATATGCATCAACCAATGTCATTGCCTGTGTGTTCTTTTCCACAAACCACAGATGGATCCACTAGAGTCATTGCATGTGTGGTCTTTCCACAAACCACACATGGATCCACTAGAGTCATTGCATGTGTGTTCTTTCCACAAACCACATATGGATCCACCAAAGTTATTACATGTGTGTTCTTTTCAGAAACCATATATGGATCAACCAATGGCATTGCATGTGTGTTCTTTTCACAACCCACATATGGAAAAACCAATGTCATTGCATGTGTGTTCTTTCCACAAACCACATATGTACCCACTAGAGTAATTGCATGTCTGTTCTTTTCGACAAACCACATATGGATCCACAAGAGTCATTGCATGTGTGTTCTTTCCACAAACTACATATGGATCCACCAGAGTCATTGCATGCATGTTATTTTCCACAAACCACATGGATCAACCAATGGCATTGCATGTTTGTGCTTTCCACAAACCACATATGGATCCACCAATGGCATTGCATGTGTGTTCTTTCCACAACCCACATATGGATCAACCAATGTCATTGCATGTCTGTTCTTTCCATGAACCACATGGATCAACCAGAGTAATTGCATCTGTGTTCTTTCCACAAACCACACATGGATCCACCAGAGTAATTGCATGTGTGTTCATGTCACAAACCACACATGGATCCACCAATGTCATTGCATGTGTGTTCTTTCCATGAACCACATATGGATCAACCAGAGTCATTGCATGTGTGTTCTTTCCACAAACAACACATGGATCCACCAGAGTAATTGCATTTATGTTCATGTCACAAACCACACATGGATCCACCAATGTCATTGCACGTATGTTCTTTCCACAAACCACATATGGATCCACCAGATTCACTTCATGTGTGTTATTTTCCACAAACCACATATGGATCCACTAGAGTTCATTGCATGTTTGTTCTTTTCCACAAACCACATGGATCAACCAATGGCATTGCATGTGTGTTATTGTCACAAACCATATATGGATCAACCAAGGTCATTGCATGTGTGTTCCTGTAACAAACCACATATGGATCCACCAGTGTTCATTGCATCTGTGTTCTTTCCACAAACCACATATGTATCCACTAGAGTAATTGCATGTGTGTTCTTTTCACAAACCACATATGGATCAACCAGAGTCATTGCATGTGTGTTCTTTTCACAAACCACACATGGATCAACTAGAGTTATTGCATGTGTGTTCTTTGCATGAACCACATATGGATCAACCAGAGTCATTGCATGTGTGTTCTTTCCACAAACCATACATGGGTCCACCAGAGTAATTGCACGTGTGTTCATGTCACAAACCACACATGGATCCACCAATGTCATTGCATGTGTATTCTTTCCATGAACCACACATGGAATCACCAGTGTCATTGCATGTGTGTTCTTTCCACAAACCACATCTGGATCCACTAGAGTCATTGCATGTGGGTTCTTTTTCACAAACCATATATGGATCCACCAGAGTCATTGCATGTGTGTTCTTTTCACAAACCACATATGGATACACTAGAGTCATTGCATGTGTGCTCTTTCCATAAACCACATTTTTACCCACTAGAGTAATTGCATGTGTGTTCTTTTCCACAAACCACTTATGGATCCACTAGAGTCATTGCATGTGTGTTCTTTCCACAAACCACATATGGATCCACCAGAGTAATTAAATGTGTGTTCCTTTCACAAACCACATATGGATCAACCAATGTCATTGCATGTGTGTTCTTTTCGCAAACCACATATGGATCAACAAATGTCATTGCATGTGTGTTCTTTTCACAAACCACATATGGATCCACCAATGTCATTGCATGTGTGTTCTTTCCATGAACCACATATGGATCCACCAATGTCATTGCATGTGTGTTCTTTCCACAAACCACATATGGATCCACCAGAGTCATTGCATGTGTGTTCTTTTCACAAACCACATATGGATCCACTAGAGTCATTGCATGTGTGTTCTTTCCACAAACCACATATGGATCCACTAGAGTTATTGCATGTGTGTTCTTTTCACAAAACATATATGGATCAACCAATGTCATTGCATGTGTGTTCTTTTCCACAAACCACATATGGATCCACCAGAGTAATTGCGTGTGTGTTCTTTTCACAAACCACATATGAATCAACAAATGTCACTCCATGTGTGTTCTTTTCACAAACCACATATGGATCCACTAATGTCATTGCATGTGTGTTCTTTCCACAAACCACATATGTACCCACTAGAGTAATTGCATGTGTGTTCTTTTCCACAAACCACTAATGGATCCACTAGAGTCATTGTATGTGTGTTCTTTCCACAAACCGCATATGGATCCACTAGAGTCATTGCATGTGTGTTCCTTTCACAAACCACATATGGATCAACCAATGTCATTGCATGTGTGTTCTTTTCATGAACCACATATGGATCCACTAGAGTCATTGCATGTGTGTTCTTTTCACAAACCACATATGGACCCACCAATGCCACTGCATGTGTGTTCTTATATTAAAACCAACACTAGAGTCACTACATATGTGTTCTTATCACAAACCACACATGGACCCACCAGAGTCATTGCATGTGTGTTATTTCCACAAACCACATGGATCAACCAATGACATTGCATGTGTGTTCTTTTAACAAATAACATGGATCAACCAATGGCATTGCATGTGTGTTATTGTCATAAACCACATATGAATCAACCAATGTCATTGCATGTGTGTTCATGTCACAAACCACACATGGATCCACCAATGTCATTGCATGTGTGTTCTTTCTATGAACCACATATGGATCCACCAATGTCATTGCATGTGTGTTTCTACAAACCACATATGGATCCACCAATGTCATTGCATGTGTGTTCTTTTCCACAAACCACATATGGATCCACTAGAGTCATTGCATGTGTGTTATTTACACAAACTACATATGGATCCACTAGAGCCACTGCCTGTGTGTTATTTCCCACAAACCACATGGATCAACCAATGGCATTGCATGTGTGTTCTTTCCACAAACCACATATGGATCCACCAATGGCATTGCATGTGTGTTCTTTCGACAACCCACATATGGATCAACCAATGTCATTGCATGTCTGTTATTTCCATGAACCACATGGATCAACCAGAGTCATTGCATGTGTGTTCTTTCCACAAACTACACATGGATCCATCATAGTAATTGCATGTGTGCTCATGTCACAAACCACACATGGATCCACCAATGTCATTGCTTGTGTGTTCTTTCCATGAACCACAGATGGCTCCACCAATGTCATTGCATGTGTGTTCTTTCCACAAACCACATAAGGATCCACCAGAGTCATTGCATGTCTGTTCTTTTCACAAACCACATATGGACCCACCAATGCCATTGCATGTGTGTTCTTATACTAAAACCAACACTAGAGTCACTGCATGTGTGTTCTTTTCACAAACAACACAAGGACGCACCAGAGTCATTGCATGTGTGTTATTTCCACAAACCACATGAATCAACGAATGACATTGCATGTGTGTTCTTTTGACAAATAACATGGATCAACCAATGGCATTGCATGTGTGTTATTGTCATAAACCACATATGGATCAACCAATGCAATTGCTTGTGTTTTCATGTCACAAACCACACATGGATCCACCAATGTCATTGCATGTGTGTTCTTTCCATGAACCACATATGGACCCACCAATTTCGTTGCATGTGTGTTCTTTCCACAAACCACATATGGATCAACCAATGTCATTGCCTGTTGGTTGTTTTCCACAAACCATAGATGGATCCACTAGAGTCATTGCATGTGTGGTCTTTCCACAAACCACACATGGATCCACTAGAGTCATTGCATGTGTGTTCTTTCCACAAACCACATATGGATCCACCAAAGTTGTTGCATGTGTGTTCTTTTGAGAAACCATATATGGATCAACCAATGGCATTGCATGTGTGTTCTCTTCACAACCCACATATGGATCAACCAATGTCATTGCATGTGTGTTGTTTCCACAAACCACATATGTACCCACTAGAGTAACTGCATGAGTGTTCTTTTCCACAAACCACATATGGACCCACTAGAGTCATTGCATGTGTGTTCTTTCCACAAACTACATATGGATCCACCAGAGTCATTGCATGCATGTTATTTTCCACAAACCACATGGATTAACCAATGGCTTTGCATGTTTGTTCTTTCCACAAACCACATATGGATCCACCAATGGCATTGCATGTGTGTTCTTTCCACAACCCACATATGGATCAACCAATGTCATTGCATGTCTGTTCTTTCCATGAACCACATGGATCAACCAGAGTAATTGCATGTGTGTTCGTTCTACAAACCACACAAGGATCCACCAGAGTAATTGCATGTGTGTTCATGTCACAAACCACACATGGATCCACTAATGTCATTGCATGTGTGTTCTTTACATGAACCACATATGGATCAGCCAGAGTCATTGCATGTGTGTTCTTTCCACAAACCACACATGGGTCCACCAGAGTAATTGCATGTGTGTTCTTTCCACAAACCACATATGGATCCACTAGAGTCATTGCATGTGGGTTCTTTTTCACAAACCACATATGGATCCACCAGAGTCATTGCATGTGTGTTCTTTTCACAAACCACATATGGATACACCAGAGTCATTTTATGTGTGTTCTTTCCACAAACCACATATGTACCCACTAGAGTAATTGCATGTGTGTTCTTTTCCACAAACCACTTATGGATCCACTAGAGTCATTGCATGTGTGTTCTTTCCACAAACCACATATGGATTCACCAGAGTAATTAAATGTGTGGTCCTTTCACAAACCACATATGGATCAACCAATGTCATTGAATGTGTGTTCTTTTCACAAACCACATATGGATCAACAAATGTCATTGCATGTGTGTTGTTTTCACAAACCACATATGGATCCACCAATGTCATTGCATGTGTGTTCTTTCCATGAACCACATATGGATCTACCAATGTCATTGCTTGTGTGTTCTTTCCACAAACAACATATGGATCCACCAGAGTCATTGCATGTGTGTTCTTTTCACAAACCACATATGGATCCACTAGAGTCATTGCATGTGTGTTCTTTCTAAAAACCACATATGGATCCACTAGAATCATTGCATGTGTGTTCTTTTCACAAACCATATATGGATCAACCAATGTCATTGCATGTGTGTTCTTTTCCACAAACCACATATGGATCCACCAGAGTAATTGCATGTGTGTTCTTTTCACAAACCACATATGGATCACCAAATGTCATTGCATGTGTGTTCTTTTCACAAACCACATATGGATCCACCAATGTCATTGCATGTGTGTTATTTTCACAAACCACATACGTACCCACTAGAGTAATTGGATCTGTGTTCTTTTCCACAAACCACTTATGGATCCACAAGAGTGAGTGCATGTGTGTTCTTTCCACAAACCGCATATGGATCCACTAGAGTCATTGCATGTGTGTTCCTTTCACAAACCACATATGGATCAAACAATGTCATTGCATGTGTGTTCTTTTCATAAACCACATATGGATCCACTAGAGTCATTTCATGTGTGTTCTTTCTAAAAACCACATATGGATCCACTAGAATCATTGCATGTGTGTTCTTTTCAAAAACCATATATGGATCAACCAATGTCATTGCATGTGTGTTCTTTTCCACAAACCGCATATGGATCCACCAGAGTAATTGCATGTGTGTTCTTTTCACTAACCACATATGGATCACCAAATGTCATTGCATGTGTGTTCTTTTCACAAACCACATATGGATCCACCAATGTCATTGCATGTGTGTTCTTTTCACAAACCACATACACACCCACTAGAGTAATTGCATGTGTGTTCTTTTCCACAAACCACTTATGGATCCACAAGAGTGAGTGCATGTGTGTTCTTTCCACAAACCGCATATGGATCCACTAGAGTCATTGCATGTGTGTTCCTTTCACAAACCACATATGGATCAACCAATGTCATTGCATGTGTGTTCTTTTCATGAACCACATATGGATCCACTAGAGTCATTGCATGTGTGTTCTTTTCACAAACCACATATGGACCCACCAATGCCATTGCATGTGTGTTCTTATATTAAAACCAACACTAGAGTCACTACATGTGTGTTCTTTTCACAAACCACACATGTACCCACCAGAGTCATTGCATTTGTGTTATTTCCACAAACCACATGGATCAACAAACGACATTGCATGTGTGTTCTTTTAACAAATAACATGAATCAACCAATGGCATTGCATGTGTGTTATTGTCATAAACCACATATGGATCAGCCAATGTCATTGCATGTGTGTTCATGTCACAAACCACACATGGATCTACCAATGTCATTGCATGTGTGTTCTTTCCATGACCCACATATAGATCCACCAATGTCATTGCATGTGTGTTCTTTCCACAAACCACATATGGATCCACCAATATCATTGCATGTGTGTTCTTTTCCACAAACCAAATATGGATCCACTAGAGTCATTGCATGTGTGTTCTTTACACAAACTACATATGGATCCGCTAGAGTCATGGCCTTTGTGTTATTTTCCACAAACCACATGGATCAACCAATGGCATTGCATGTGTGTTCTTTCCACAAACCACATATGGATCCACCAATGTCATTGCATGTGTGTTCTTTCCAGAACCCACATATGGATCAACCAATGTCATTGCATGTCTGTTCTTTCCATGAACCACATGGATCAATCAGAGTCATTGCATGTGTGTTATTTCCACAAACTACACATGGATCCACCATAGTAATTGCATGTGTGTTCATGTCACAAACCACACATGCATCCACCAATGTCATTGCATGTCTGTTCTTTCCATGAACCACAGATGGATCCACCAATGTCATTGCATGTGTGTTCTTTCCACAAACCACATAAGGATCCACCAGAGTCATTGCATGTGTGTTCTTTCCATGAACCACAGATGGATCCACTAGAGCCATTGCATGTGTGTTCTTTCCACAAACGACATATGGATTCACCAAAGCCATTGCATGTGTGTTATTTACACAAACAAAATATGGATCCAAAAATGTCATTGCATGTGTTTTCTTTTCACAAACCACATATGGATCCACCAGAGTCATTGCATGTATGTTCTTTTGACAAACCACACATGGATCCACCAGAGTCATTGCATGTGTGTTACTGTCACAATCCACATATGGATCAACCAATGTCATTACATGCGTGTTCTTTTGACAAATAACATGGATCAACCAATGGCATTGCATGTGTGTTATTTCCACAAACAACATGGATCAACCAATGTCATTACATGTGTGTTCTTTCCACAAACCACATGGATCAACCAGAGTCATTGCACGTGTGTTCTTTCCACAAACCACACATGGATCCACCATAGTAATTGCATGTGTGTTCATGTCACAAACCACATATGGATCCACCAATGTCATTGCATCTGTGTTCATGTCACAAACCACACATGGATCCACCAATGTCATTGCATGTGTGTTCTTTCCATGAACAACATATGGATCAACCGGACTCATTGCATGTGTGTTCTTTCCACAAACCACATATGGATCCACCAGAGTCATTTCATGTGTGTTCTTTCCTCAAACCAAATATGGATCCACCAATGTCATTGCGTGTGTGTTCTTTTCACAAACCACATATGGATCCACCAATGTCATTGCATGTGTGTTCTTTCCACAAACCACATATGGATCCACCAGAGTCATTGCATGTGTGTTCTTTTCCACAATCCACATATGGATCCACTAGAGTTCATTGCACGTTTGTTCTTTTCCACAAACCACATGGATCAACCAATGGCATTGCATGTGTGTTATTGTCACAAACCACATATCTACCCACTAGAGTAATTGCATGTGTGTTCTTTTCCACAAACCACATATGGATCCACTAGAGTCATTGCATGTGTGTTCTTTCCACAATCTACATATGGATCCACCAGAGTCATTGCATGTGTGTTATTTTTCACAAACCACATAGATCAACCAATGGCATTGCATGTGTGTTCTTTCCACAAACCACAGATGGATCCACCAATGGCATTTCATGTGTGTTCTTTCCACGACCCACATATGGATCAACCAATGTCATTGCATGTCTATTCTTTCCTAAACCACATGGATCAACCAGAGTCATTGCATGTGTGTTCTTTCCACAAACCACATATGGATCCACCAGAGTAATTGCATGTGTGTTCATTTCACAAAGCACATATGGATCAACAAATGTCATTGCATCTGTGTTCTTTTCACAAACCACATATGGATCAACCAATGTCATTGCATGTATGTTCTTTCCATGAACCATAGTTGGATCCAACAATGTCATTGCATGTGTGTTCTTTCGACAAACCACATAAGGATCCACCAGAGTCATTGCATGTGTGTTCTTTCCATGATCCACAGATGGATCCAGTAGAGCCATTGCATGTGTGTTCTTTCCACAAACCACATATGGATTCACCAGAGTCATTGCATGTGTGTTCTTTACACAAACAAAATATGGATCCACAAATATCATTGCATGTGTGTTCTTTTCACAAACCACATATGGATCCACCAGAGTCACTGCATGTATGCTCTTTTGACAAACCACACATGGATCCACCAGAGTCATTGCATGTGTGTTACTGTCACAAACCACATATGGATCAACCAATGTCATTACATGTGTGTTCTTTTGAGAAACAACATGGATCAACCAATGGCATTGCATGTGTGTTCTTTCCACAAACCACATGGATCAACAAATGTCATTACAGGTGTGTTCTTTCCACAAACCACATGGATCAACCAGAGTCATTGCATGTGTGTTCTTTCCACAAACCACACATGGATCCACCATAGTAATTGCATGTGTGTTCATGTCGCAAACCACATATGGATCCACCAATGTCATTGCATGTGTGTTCATGTCACAAACCACACATGGATCCACCAGTGTCATTGCATGTGTGTTCTTTCCATGAACCACATATAGATCAACCAGAGTCATTGCATGTGTGTTCTTTCCACAAACCACACATGGATCCACCAGAGTAATTACATGTGTGTTCATGTCATAATCTACACATGGATCCACCAATGTCATTGCATGTGTGTTCCTTTCCACAAACCACATAAGGATCCACCAGAGTCATTGCACGTGTGTTCTTTTCACAAACCACATATGGATCCACGAAAGTCATTGCATGTGTGTTTTTTCCACAAAACCACATATGGATCCAATAGAGTCATTGCATGTGTGTTCTTTCCACAAAGCAAATATGGATTGTCGGGGGGATGACCTTCGAATACCCCTGCAGGTGAACCATGGCGTCGATCACGTTGCTGGAGGAGCGAAACTGTTAGGAGTAGGGTCAGTGAAGCCACCTTTCACACGGTACCTAAGAGAAGCAAATACAAAGAAAGCATAGCCTTCGGTACCCTAACAACCAGAAACTATGGCGGCGGATGGCCACCCGGCGGTTGGAGCGCGCAACAGAGAGGGGGAGCCAAGCTACCTTACCACTTCCCACGGGGAACTAAGAAGAAGCAAGTGTACCGCCAGCCGGAATACCCCAATCAGGAGGACAGGGCGACGTGCAAAGACAAAGGTATGGTACGCCTGCACGATACGACAAGAATGGCAACTACTCGGCCATACCGAAGACTTTGCAGGGTGACGCGGGAACAGTGGCCCGATGCTGATGACAAGCTCGCACGCCGTTCACTATGCCCACGCCGACCATATCGCTCGTACTGTGATGAGACGTAGTTGTACCGAGTACTGTAGATGACCAGCCGGCTGGGCCCCACCTGTGGGGCCCACTAGCTGGACTGGCCAGCGAGGCCATTGCCACTCTGCCTATATAAGGAGAGGCAAGGCCTCATAGAAAGGGTTGGTTGTGTGCATTTAAGGCAGTATCTAGGGAATACAGCTCGAGGAGCACTTGTAGCCCGTGTATCCCTCATAGTCAGATCGGCAGGAGTAGGAGCTTTACCTCATCACAAGAGCTCCAAACCTGGGTACTTCCTGCGTCCAGCTACGCTTGCTTGTATCCAATCCCGTCTGCGGACGGTGTCGATAGCTTCCCTGCTAGTCCCCACACCTCTATCTAACCTGCTTAGGTACTGCCGTTCCCAATACAACGACAGTTGGCGCCCACCGTGGGGCTAGATGGCTTCGACCGGAGTTACATTCCGCATGGGACCCCGCACTTCAGCCAGTGAGCGTGTGGCCTCCAGCCTCGTGCTCACGCTCGGCAAATTCGAATGCGTCATCGACAATGCTTCATGTTTTGCCGGAAACTCTTTCTCGGTGAATGGGTCCATCCTGCTTTTCGGCGACCTCCCCGTCTATGTTGCCACCGTTCTAGAGCGTTTCCCTAGGGAGGTCGTCTCCGTCGCGGAGCTGCCACATTTGGGCAGCCGCACCTCCATCGCTTCCCGCGGCGTCGAGGTCATGATGACCGGCTCTAGCTCTCACCCCCGCCAAGCCACGGACGAGGGCGGAACTTTCGTGCCACCACAGCCCCAGAACCCGGTGGAGGAGGCCATCGACCGTCTCCTCATGCCGGTTATCCTCGGGGATAACCTGGAGGAGGCGGAGGCCAACTTCGCCATGGAGAGGCAGCTTCTCCTCCAGGAGGCCATGGAGCTGGCAGCAACCCGCAAGCATCTCGAGATCACCCGGCGCGAATATGACCGCGCGCACGGCTTCACTCCGGCTACTGCGGAGCCAAGCCGGCACGGCCAGGCGCGACGCCGAGGTGGCGAACTAGGCGGAAGGTTGGAAAAGGATGGCGAGCCGGATCCCGCGCCCGCTCTCATCCGGCCCACCTACAGCACGCCCATCAAGAACCTGCGTGCGGCGCGAGCCGCAGCAAATGAACTACCCAACCTGGAGGGCAAGGAGCGAGCCCGCCAACACGCTCGGGTATAGGAGCTCCTCCGGATTGTGGACGAGCAAGCTGACGCCAACCGGCAGATGCAAGAGGACCCTAGCTGCTCCAAGGGGAGCAAGCCACCCGCCAACAGCAAGGGTGCACCTCGCGACACCCAACAGGCGTCCTCTCCTTAGCCGGCTAAGGCCCGCAGCAAGTGTCATGGTTCGGGCAGCAAGGGCCAGCCGTGCCAGGAGCAAACTGTGAACATCCCACCACCTCCCCCTCCCCCAACCGGAGCACCAAGACCCGCCGGTTCCCGTCTCTCGGGCCGAGTGGGAGGGCCCAACCCGGATCGCCCGGATGCCCATGACCGCATCGAGCTCCTCGCTCAAGCGCGTGTTACGGAGGAAGAAGACTCCACCAAACCGGTTTGTTTTGGACCCCGCATCCGGAACGAGCCATTTCCGGATAAATTCACCCTGCCCAGGGACACCCCAAGTACGACAAAGAAGATGAAGCCGAAGATCGGCTGACCGACCACGCTCGGCATGGCATCGCCCATGGGAACAAGCGCACAGCTGTGCGCTACGTCCCCCTTATGCTAATGGGGTCAGTGAGGACATGGCTCAACAGCCTCGCGCCCAACAGCATCAACGCCTGGCCAGACTTTGAAAAGGTATTCATCCGCAACTTCAACGACACGTACAAGCTCCCAGGATGCCCACGTGACCTGGCCCTGTGCGTCCAGGGCGACCACGAGACCGACCGTGAGTACCTCGCCAAGTGGATGGAGCTACACAACACTTGCAAGGGCATCCTCGAGAGACAGGCCATCGGCTTCTTCATCGAGGGATGCCGAGAGGGCACCATGCTTCGCCACCAGCTACTGTGTGACGAGCCGAAAACCATGGAGGAACTCATGACGGTCGCGGACCAGTACGCCACGGCGGATGCCGCCATGAAGAAGCTCCTCCGAGTAAGTGCTGATGGGCGTCCGACTCCTACGGAGCCGGCTCGTGATCGTCCGAGCAATCCGGCTGGGGAAGCCGGATCCTCCAGGTGCCACGGCAACGACAACCAGTTCCATGGGGACCGCCAGGCCGGACAGCAGAAGCCCCGCTACCACGCGCTGCAGGTCAATGCTGTGGACGGCGCGCCGGCTAGCGATGCAAGAAGGTAGAAGTCGCGGCTCACCTTTGACTAGATGTTTGACGGCCCATGAAAATGGCATAGCGGACCCACCAACTAAAGGACCAGGGCAACTAGCAAAGTCTCCTCCCACCCCCTCCTGGTGGACCACCACCACCGGCTAGGGGAGCCGGTAATGATGGTAACAGAGGCAACAGCGGCAACAACAACAACGGCTACCCCCAGCCACATGCTGCCTACCACATCTTCAATACGGAGCTGGACGACAAGAACATCCGTAGACGACGCTCCAAGGAGGTCAATGCCATCGTCTCTCCGGTCCCCTAGTACCTGAACTGGTCAGAAACCCCCATCACCTGGAGCCGAGAAGATCATCCCGGGCAGCTTCTGACTCCCGGGGGCTACGCCATGGTGCTTGACCCCCTCATCGTCTCCAACGAGCGCACCTATCGCTTCTCGCGCATCCTCATCAACGGAGGCAGCAGCCTCAACCTCCTCTACCGGTCTTCGCTGGAGAAGCTGGGCATCCACGAATGCAACCTGCGCCCGACTACCACAATGTTCCACGGCGTGTTGCCGGGGCCGGCTTATGCCCCACTAGGTAGAATCCAGCTGGACGCCATCTTTGGGACCAAGGAAAACTTTCGCCGTGAGCCGATTTGGTTCGAGGTGGTAAACCTGACGAGCTCCTACCACGCTCTCCTCGGGCGCCTCGCCCTCTCTAAGTTCATGGCCATCCCCCACTACGCATACCTCAAGACGAAGATGCCGGGACCAAACATCGTGATCACCATCGCCGACTGCTTCAGGCGGTCGATGGAGTGCGCCTCAACCAGCTCCAAGCTGGCAGAGGCCCTCATCATAGCCGAAGAAAAGCACGTGATCATGCGCAACGTGGCCATGGCCCGACAAGATATGCCGGCTAGCAGCAAGCCGGCTGGGGAAGGAGCTTTCCAGCCGGCAAACGAGACGAAGAGGATCCTGCTCGACCCTTCCGACCCGACCAAGTTCATCACCATTGGTGCCCACTTGGACAGCAAATAGGAAGGCGCGCTCGTCGACTTCCTCCGTGAGAATCGGGACATCTTCGCATGGTCAGCTCACGGCTGGCTGCTCTCGGTAGTTCTCCAGAGAGCCGGTTGTCGCCAAAGAAGTTCACGCCGGGATAAAATCTTTCCGAAAAAAGAAAGTCAGATCCGGCTACCGGATCCGGAAAGACAAGGGGAGTCGGAAAGGAAACTTACCCTTGGTCGTGTGCCCAACCTGCATCAGCTCCTCTACCAGGGCCTTCTCCCGGACCGTCAGCCGTTTAACCTCCTTCTCCTAGTCCTTTCTCTGGGCCTCGAGAAGGGCGAAGGCTTCGGCCCGACTGGCGAGGGTGGCGTCGCGCTCTTTGGCATCGGCCTCCAGAACGTCCACCTTGGCATGCCAATCTTTATTCTGCAGCCGAAGCGTAGAATTTGACTTGCTCAGCCGGTCGTTCGCCTTCTTTAGGCGATCGATCTCCCACTGAGTGCACACCATGATGGCTGCAAAAAGTCGACTATCAGCAAAAAAAGGATTCCGGATGAGAGAACTTACTCTGCGAAGTCCCGTTGGCAGTAGCAAGCTTCTGCTCCAGGGTCCGGTTGCCGCCGGCTGAGGCCTCGAGCAGTCGGATCTCCTTCACCACCAGCTCGAGGGTGGCGGCAAGGTTCGTCAGCGAGGGGGCAAAAGAGGCATCATCGTCAACCGCGTTGGTAACCAACGACTCCTTCGCCGCGGCCACCGCCATCCTCGACTCCTCCCCTGGCTCGTCGTCGGAGTTGTCGTCACCGACAACCACGACCTCCTTGCCGGCGGCGGCCCTCCGTGCCCCCGCAGAAGAACTGCCCCCACTTTGCGAGGTGGTCACAACCGTTTCCGGCTAGACCACCGTAGCCAGCGGAGGGCCCGCCGCTCCGGCTGTTGCAGCCGGTTTAGCTCGAGGTGGTGGCGGAGGCAGATGCGGGCGGCGTGCGGGGCGGCGATCCAGTCGGCGCCTGCACCGGGCTCGCAACAGCGAAGGAGACCAACGTGTTGAGCACCAAAAAGTAGAAAAGAAGCAAGAGCCAAATAAGCCAAAGACAAAAAAGGAAAGCACAAAGGGCAGAAGACAGTGAAAACACTAAGAAAAGGAAACTTACCCCTGCACCATCGGGGGCGGCCCCTTCTTGCGATCGAGGCGGCTCGGTGGAAGGGCGCCAGTCCAGCTCCTCTTGGGGGCCGGATCCTCCGCGACGGGCCGGCTGGCGCTGGACCGGCTAGAGCCACCCTCTCCCCCGCCAGACCGGATGGAGCTACCCCCGTCAGCGCCGGACCGGCTGGAGTCGCCATCCGTCGCGCGGCGTCGTGACGGCTTGGGAGCCGGCGCGTCCTCATCTTCCTCGTCGACCTCCACGTGAGGGTCGGTGGCCGGCTCGTCATTCTGGCTGTGGAAGACGTCGCCGTCCCCATCGGACTCCTCGCCGGACCGACAAGCGCGTGGCTCGGGCAAGTCGGGCATGAAGCTCTGACGAGGCGTCTCGCCCTCCTCTCGGAGGATGCAATGGAAGATCTGCCAAGGACAGAAGAAGCAAGCAGATTAGTCGGATGGAAAAAACGGCAAGAAGCACAAGGAAAAGCCAGTTAGCAAGACTTACCCGGGGCGCGCGGGTGTCACGGCTGTAAGGGGCCAGCCCGAACGTCCAGCCTTCCGGCAGTCACTCCTTCGTGATGGTCCACACCCACTCCTTCAGGTTGTTGTAGCGGGGATCACGGTGGGACAGCCGGGTCAGGTCTAGCCAGCCAGAGTAGAAGCACATCTTGTGTGCCCGCTGCTGCAACGACATCATCAACCTGGACATCCAACTGAGGGTGATGTCCAGGCCGGTCAGACCAGTAGTGACGAGGGAGTGCATGCGCTGTAGCATCGCGTCCGACTCCGTCTTCTTGCCGTAGATCTTCAGATCCCACTGTAGCCGGCTGGACTCCACGTCCTATAACGCCGGCAGGTTGATCCGGTCCACGGCGAGGTTGCAGATGTAGAAATACGACTGCTGCCACAGCCGTACCGTGTCCTGCAGCCGGAATTTGGGGTAGCCGGTCTACGTGCAGGAGTAGATGGAGGCGCCGCCGCATGTCACCAACGGCCCCTTGGTGAATTGAACCTGCGGCCGCACTCGCAAGAGCCGGCAAAAGAGCCCAAGATCCGGCTGGATCCCAAGGTAGATTTCGCAGAAAGCTATGAAATGCGCCAGCGTCCCGATGGCATTGGCGCCTAGGTGGTGGAGGCGGAGGTCGAAGAAGGCGAGAAATGTGAGGAAGAACGGGTGCACCGGCAGCGCGAAGCCATGGGCCAGATGCGACATGAAGATGACCCGCTCCCCTCCGCCGGGTGTGGCGACTCTTCCCCCGCTGGCACGACCGCACCTCCACCTCCTCCTCCGATGGAAGAACACGAGTCGCCCGGTACTTCTCAATGTGCTCCTCCGCTCGGCAGCCATTGCCGGATCGCTAGGAGGCGCTCGGGTGGAAGAGTGACGGTGGCCCGTACCACCGACGACGTTAAACGGGTGGCGCAGCGGGCTACAGCGACGGTGGCGAGCGAGTCGATGCGAGGAAGGCAGGCGCGCAAGAGAAGAATGAGGAAGCAGTGAGCAAATGGACAAACCACTCCCCCCGGGCGTCCCTTCAAAGACCCGGAAGCGGAACCGTCCGCGGTGCCACGTGGCGGCCACCCAGACGCTCCCCGCTCTCCGCATAGTGCAGGATCCTTTGCGCAGGCAGAAGACGCGTAGACGATCCCGGAGCAGAAACCGAAGAGGCAGGCGGCGGTTCCTAAGGTGACGTCCGACGGGACGTTACGCTGCCCACCGCAGAGTAATGATGGCACGTGTGTGCGTGGCCGGCGTCAGCACTGACATCACTGGTAGCGCAACCGCCAAGCCTAGCCAGCCAAAAAATTCAAAATGATGAGGAGCGCAAGCACTTTCACCTAAGGGCGAAATCTACACGCGCTCACGGGCTAGTGTTGGGGGGATGACCTCCGGATACCCCAACCAGACAAGAACCATGGCAGTCGGATCACGCCCGGCTAGCGGAGCGCAGCCGGACATGAGCAAGTCAAGCAGGCTACCTCACGATAGCCGGAACAGCGAGAAGTAGCCCGCTACAACAGCGTAGCCGGAACCAATCAGGAGGACATGGCGACATGCAGCACAGTGCGTGGTACGCCCTGGTACGATAACAAGGCTGGCAACTACTCGGCCATACCGAAGACTTTGCGGGGTGACACGGGAACAATGGCCCGATGCTGACGACAGGCTCGCACGGCGTTCACTGTGCCCATGACGACCATACCACTTGTACTATGATGAGACGTAGTTGTACCGAGTACTTTAGATGACCAGCCGGCTGGGACCCACCTGTGGGGCCCGCCAGCCGAACTGGCCAGTGAGACCGTTGCCACTCTGCCTATATAAGGAGAGGCAAGGCCTCAGTAGAAAGGGTTGGTCTGTGTGCATTTAAGGCAGTAGCTAGAGAATACAACTCGAGGAGCACTTATAGCCCATGTATCCCTCATAGTCAGATCGGCAGGAGTAGGAGCTTTACCTCATCACAAGGGCTCCGAACCTGGGTACTTCCTACGTCCAGCTACGCTTGCTTGTATCCAATCCCGCCTGCGGATGACGTCGATAGCTTCCCTGCTAGTCCCCACACCTCTATCTAACCTGCTTAGGTACTGCCGTTCCCAATACAACGACATGGATCCACCAATGTCATTGCATGTATGTTATTTTCACAAATCACATATGGATCCACCAGAGTCATTGCATGCGTGTTCTTTTGACAAACCACACATGGATCCACCAGAGTCATTGCATGTGAGTTATTGTCACAAACCACATATGGATCAACCAATGTCATTACATGTGTGTTCTTTTGACAAACAACATGGATCACCCAATGTCATTGCATGTGTGTTCTTTCCACAAACCACATATGGATCCACCAATGTCATTGCATGTGTGTTATTTCCACAAACCACATATGTACCCACTAGAGTCATTGCACGTGTGTTCGTTCCACAAACCACACATGGATCCACCAGAGTAATTGCATGTGTGTTCATGTCAGAAACCACATATGGATCCACCAATGTCATTGCATGTGTGTTCATGTGACAAACCACACATGGATCCACCAATGTCATTGCATGTGTGTTCTTTCCATGAACCACATATGGATCAACCAGAGTCATTGCATGTGTGTTCTTTCCATAAACCACACATGGATCCACTAGAGTCATTGCATGTGTGTTCTTTCCACAAACCACATATGGATCCACCAGAGTAATTGCATGTGTGTTCCTTTCACAAACCACATATGGATCAACCAATTTCATTGCATGTGTGTTATTTTCACAAACCACATATGGATCAACAAATGTCATTGCATGTGTGGTCTTTTCACAAACCACATATGAAACCACCAATGTCATTGCATGTGTGTTCTTTCCATGAACCATATATGGATCCACCAATGTCCTTGCATGTGTGTTCTTTCCACAAACCATATATGGATCCACCAGAGTCATTGCATGTGTGTTCTTTTCACAAATCCAATATGGATCCACTAGAGTCATTGCATGTGTGTTCTTTCCACAAACCGCATATAGATCCACTAGAGTCATTGCATGTGTGTTCTTTTCACAAACCATACATGGAACAACCAATTTCATTGCATTTGTGTTCTTTTCCACAAACCACATATGGATCCACCAGAGTAATTGCATGTGTGTTCTTTTCACAAACCACATATGGATCAACCAATAGCATTCCATGTATGTTCTTTTCACAACCCACATATGGATCAACCAATATCATTGCATGTGTGTTCTTTCCACAAACCACATATGTACCCACTAGAGTAATTGCATGTGTGTTCTTTTCCACAAACCACATATGGATCCACTAGAGTAATTGCATGTGTGTTATTTCCACAAACTACATATGGATCCACCAGAGTCATTCTATGTGTGTTATTTTCCACAGACCACATATGGATCCACCAGAGTAAATTCATGTGTGTTCTTTCCACAAACTACATATGGATCCACTAGAGTCATTGCATGTGTGTTATTTTGCACAAACCACATGGACCAACCAATGGCATTGGATGTGTGTTCTTTCCACAAACCATATATGGATCCACCAATGTAATTGCATGTGTGTTCTTTCCACAACCCACATATGGATCAACCAATGTCATTGCATGTGTGTTCATGTCACAAACCACACATGGATCCACCAATGTCATTGCATGTGTTTTCTTTCCATGAACCACATATGGATCCACCATTGCCATTGCATGTGTGTTGTTTCCAAAAACCACATAAGGATCCACCAGAGTCATTGCATGTGTGTTCTTTTCACAAACCACATATGGATGCACTAGAGTCATTGCATGTGTGTTCTTTCCACAAACCACATATGGATCCACCAGAGTCATTGCTTGTGTGTTCTTTTCACAAACCATATATGGATCAACCAATGGCATTGCATGTGTGTTCTTTTCACAACCCACATATGGATCAACCAATGTCATTACATGTGTGTTCTTTCCACAAACCACATATGTACCCACTAGAGTAATTGCATGTGTGTTCTTTTCCACAAACCACATATGGATCCACTAGAGTAACTCCATGTGTGTTATTTCCACAAACTACATATGGATCCACCAGAGCCATTGCATGTGTGTTATTTTCCACGTACCACATATGGATCCACTAGAGTAATTTCATGTGTGTTATTTCCCCAAACTATATATGGATCCACCAGAGTAATTGCATGTGTGTTATTTTGCACAAACCACATGGATCAACCAATGGCATTGGATGTGTGTTCTTTCCACAAATCACATATGGATCCACCAATGGCATTGCATGTGTGTTCTTTCCACAACCCACATATGGATCAACCAATGCCATTGCATGTGTGTTCATGTCACAAACCACACATGGATCCACCAATGTCATTGCATGTGTTTTCTTTCCATGAACCACATATCGATCCACCAATGTCATTGCATGTGTGTTCTTTCGAAAAACCACATAAGGATCCACCAGAGTCATTGCATGTGTGTTCTTTTCTCAAACCACATTTGGATCCACTAGAGTCATTGCATGTGTGTTCTTTCGAAAAACCACATAAGGATCCACCAGAGTCATTGCATGTGTGTTCTTTCCACAAACCAAATATGGATCCACCAATGTCATTGCATGTGTGTTCTTTTTTCACAAACCACATATGGATCCACCAGAGTCATTGCATGTGTGTTCTTTTGACAAACCACACATGGATCCACCAGAGTCATTGCATGTGTGTTACGGTCACAAAACACATATGGATCAACCAATTTCATTACATCTATGTTCTTTTGACAAACAACATGGATAAACCAATGGAATTGAATGTGTGTTCTTTCCACAAACCACAGGGATCAATAAATGTCATTACATGTGTGTTCTTTCCACAAGCCACTTGGGTCAACCGGAGTCATTGCACGTGTGTTCTTGTCACAAACCACACATGGATCCACTAGAGTAATTGCATGTGTGTTCATGTCACAAACCACATATGGATCCACCAATGTCATTGCATGTGTGTTCATGTCACAAACCACACATGGATCCACCAATGCCATTGCATGTGTGTTCTTTCCATGAACCACATATGGATCAACAAATGTCATTGCATGTGTGGTCTTTTCACAAACCACATATGGAACCACCAATGTCATTGCATGTGTGTTCTTTCCATGAACCACATATGGATCCACCAATGTCTTTGCATGTGTGTTCTTTCCACAAACCATATATGGATCCACCAATGTCATTGCATGTGTGTTCTTTCCACAAACCACATATGGATCCACCAGAGCATTGCATGTGTGTTCTTTTCCACAAACCACATATGGATCCACTAGAGTCATTGCATGTGTGTTATTTTCACAAACCACACATGGATCCACCATAGTCATTGCATGTGTGTTCTTTCCACAAACCACATATTTACGCACTAGAGTAATTGCATGTGTGTTCTTTTCCACAAACCACTTATGGATCCACTAGAGTCATTGCATGTGTGTTCTTCCCACAAACCACATATGGATCCACCAGAGTAATTGCATGTGTGTTCCTTTCACAAACCACATATGGCTCAACCACAGTCATTGCATGTGTGTTATTTTCACAAACCACATATGGATCAACAAATGTCATTGCATGTGTGGTCTTTTCACAAACCACATATACAACCACCAACGTCATTGCATGTGTGTTCTTTCCATGAACCACATATGGATCCACCAATGTCATTGCATGTGTGTTCTTTTCACAAACCATATATGGATCCACTAGAGTCATTGCATGTGTGTCCTTTTCACAAACCACATATGGATCCACTAGAGTCATTACATGTGTGTTCTTTCCACAAACCGCATATAGATCTACTAGAGTCATTGCATGTGTGTTCTTTTCACAAACCATATATGGAACAACCAATGTCATTGCATTTGTGTTCTTTTCCACAAACCACATATGGATCCACCAGAGTAATTGCATGTGTGTTCTTTTCACAAACCACATATGGATCAACAAATGTCACTGCATGTGTGTTCTTTTCACAAACCACATATGGATCAACCAATGTCATTGGATGTGTGTTCTTTCCACAAACCACATATGTACCCACTAGAGTAATTGCATGTGTGTTCTTTTCCACAAACCACTTATGGATCCATTAGAGTCATTACATGTGTGTTCTTTCCACAAACCACATATGGATCCACTAGAGTCATTGCATGTGTGTTCCTTTCACAAACCATATATGGATCAACCAATGTCATTGCATGTCTGTTCTTTTCATGAACCACACATGGATCCACTAGAGTCATTGCATTTGTGTTCTTTTCACAAACCACATATGGACCCACCAATGCCATTGCATGTGTATTCTTATACTAAAACCAACACTAGAGTCACTGCATGTATGTTCTTTTCACAAACCACACATGGACCCACCAGGGTCATTGCATGTGTGTTCTTTCCACAAACCACATGGATCAACCAATGACATTGAATGTGTGTTCTTTTGACAAATAACATGAATCAACAAATGGAGAATATCATTTTGCAGCCCGAAAGTTGGGGCGCCCAGGCAACGCGGTACCGAAGTTCCCTGAAATCAGCCGGGATGACTACAGTTGGTGTGCCAAATACTCAGAGGGTATTTTTCAGCACGAATTCAACTTTATGTTTCAATACAAAAAAATCAGGCTAACAGCCGTCAAGTTGGGCCCCCACGTAAGTTCTCGCCGTTATGTCACTCCTATTGCTTAGGTGTCAATTAGGCTTGCAGCGTTGGCGCTTGCATCTATTACGCGTCTTCTTCTTCCCCGGAACGGCAATCTGTGGGGCATCGCAGCCATGGCGTGGAGCTGGGACATGGACGAACCTACTCGGCCCAGCTCTCCTCCCTGTAGGCTTGCAGCTTTGCGCCTGCATCCATTACGCGTCTTCTTCTTCCCTAGAGCGGCAATCTGTGGTCGTGGCCATGGCGCAGAGCTAGGACGTGACGAACCTGCTCGGCCCTGCTCTCCTCCCTATCCCGAGTCGAAGCTCGCCCTCACCATGGATGCACCCATGGCACGGTGCGGGGACGAGAATTGGTTCCCGGTGAGATCTGTCACCGTGTCGACCATGCTCGGTTCTGTTTTCCTCTTCTAGAATCCGAGCTCACCGTCGTCGTGGTTGGACCCGCACCAATTCTGCCACCTCTCTAGAGGTCTCTGTGGTAGCTCAAGTTCTGTCATGTTGAACCTATAAGAGAATTTGGAGCTGGGCGGCGGCAACCCGTTGATGAACCTGCAAGGAATTTGCTGAAGACTGCGTGCCGCTCCAAGGTCTTCGGCTGATGCATTCGGCTTCTGCCAATGCTGTTGAGGTCCACGTTGATTGCTCTGCCACAGAATGGTGGAAACGGATTATCCCACACCGTAACCGCCTCAGCACGTAGCGGCTCTTGTTGTCCCTAGATACCTTGCTATCGTCCACTTCATCATCCTCCTACTGTTGATTTTTAAGAACATAACTTAGAACTCATACATATGATTGAATTGTATTACAACTCAAGAATTGACACCATGTATATGTAAGACAATATATCCGTGGATATCAAAGATAAAGCATCTCAGCAATAATTTGATCGGTTCATATATCATTTCATCTCAACATAATGACAAATAATTGCATTAGAGTGAATGTAGGATAAATGTAGGGGCCTCATAAGTTTCTTCAGGGATGGAGTCAGTGAACCAAGTAACAATTGCACAACCTGTAATGTTGTTGTACATCACCCAAGGTTCACTAACTCATCTCTGAAATTTTTTGACACCAATGTGTTCGCCTCTCTTTTGGGAAAAATTTGAATCATTGGCCACAATAAGAAATTGAAATGTAATCGTACAAAACATTATGTAGGGATATACATAGTTAGGTACAAAAAGAAGCCTAAATATTGTAATTATAAATAAAAAACCAAACAATTAATCATCAGGTACATGTTAAAAATACTTATGATCAAAACCATTCATATACATATGCATCATACCAATCATTAAAAGATCAGAAACAATTCAAGGATCATATATGTAGTTCCATATGAGAATAAATCTAGGGCCTCATAATTTGTTTCAGAGATGGAGTGGGTGAACCAAAGTACCAACAGGACAACCTATATTGTTTGTGTGCATTGCTGCCTCAGGTTCACCAACCCATCCCTAAAACACGACACCATCATACGTGTCTCCCCTTGAACTCTTTTGGGGCAAATTTCAATCATCGGCCTCGGTGACAAACTAAAATGTAATTCTTATACACTATGAATGCATAGAATAGATAATTCGAATATCATAGTTCTATGAATGTAGAATAAAGATTATGCCTCATAAGTTTCTCTGTGGATGGCGTGAACCAAGTAACACTTGCACAGCTTATATTGATCTTGTACATGGCCCTGTGTTCGCTTAACTCATCCTGAAAAAATCGACACCAATGTGTGCCTCTTTGGGGAAAATTTGAATCATTGGCCACAATAAGAAATTGAAATATAATCGCACAAAACAATATTCAGGGATATACATAGTCGTACAAAACAAGCCTAAATATTGTAATTATAAATAAAAAACCAAACAATTAATCTTCAGGTACATGTTAAAAATACTTATGATCAAAACCATTCATATACATATGCATCATACCAATCATTAAAAGATCAGAAAAAAATCAAGGATCATATATGTAGTTCCATATGAGAATAAATCAAGGGCCTCATAATTTGTTTTAGAGATGGAGTTGGAGAACCAAAGTACCAACAACACAATCTATATTGTTTGTGTGCATTGTTGCCTCAGGTTCACCAACCCATCGCTAAAACACGACACCATCATACGTGTCTCCCTTGAACTCTTTTGGGGCAAATTTCAATCATCAGCCTTGATGACAAACTGAAATGTAATTCTTATACACTATGAATGCATGGAATAGATAATTCAAATATCATAGTTCTATGAATGTAGAATAAAGATTGCGACCTCATAAGTTTCTATAGAGATGGCGTAAGCGAACCAAGTAACAATTGCACATCTTATATTGATCTTGTACATGGCCCCAGGTTTGCTCACTCATCCCTGAAAAAATCTGACACCAATGTGTCTGCCTCTCTTTGGGGAAGATTTGAATCATTGGCCACAATAAGAAATTGAAATGAAATCGCACAAAACAATATTCAGGGATATACATATGCATCATACAATGCATTCATAGATCAGAAACAATACAGAGATTATATATATAGGTTCCATATGAGAGAAAAATTAGGGCCTCATTTTTTTAGCGATGGAGTCGGAGAACCAAAATACCAACAGCACAACCTATATTGTTTATGTGCATTGCTGCCTGAGGTTCACTAACCATCCCTAAGAAAACGACACCATCGGATGCCCTTGCACAATTTTGGGGAAAAATTGAATCATTGGGCTCAGTAAGGAATAGAAATGTAATGTTATAGGCCTGATGTGTATCGAAATCAACACTCAACTAGCAAACTCAACTAGATGGCAGATGAGCAGATTGGGGTTTTGTGACTAGATGGCAGATGCATCAATCGACCGATCGAACCATATATATACTACCCTACTTCAAGAGCAAAAGAATATGTACACGATTGAGCAAATCCTATGTATGAATAGTGAAAACTGCGACTGCGACTAGAGAAGCTAGCAATGTAGTACCTCGGGCTCCTCATCAGGGACCTCCTCCTCGAACTCGTCATTCTCCGCGATTGCATCTAAGATTTCTTGTATGGTGATGGGGTCGTTGATGTAGAGCACCGGATTGCCTCCGCCTGCCGCCTGCCCCCTTCCAGATCTGCCGCTGGCACCACGACATTGTCGGCCACCTGCTACTCGGCAGCGACGGCTACTACCTGCTCCTCGGCGGTGACGGCTACCACCTGCTGCTCGGTAGCGATGACTACTGGCAAGACGGATGAGCTCGCACCTTCGACGGCGCGGCGACGAGCGGCGTTCGTGCCCGGAGAAGACGCCTCTGCATGCTTGGCGACGACCGAGCCATTTGCTGCTGCACCTTCAACTGGCTTCACCTCCGGCTCGTCTCCACGCGTACGCTTCATGGCGCACCAAGGGAAGGAGGTAGTGAAAGCGAGGGAGCTTCGGCGCGCGCGGTAGGTGTAGATTGGGGTCTTGGGACTAGACGGACTGGGGGGAAATGGCACGAGCTCATGGAAGAAGAAGGTCGAGGGGGGTTATAAACACTGGACCGTTCATAGTCCTCGAGTGGACACGTGTGGTGGGCGGGGGGCTACCACGATCTCCACCCTTTTTTTGGGTTCCCTTTTTTTTGAAACAACCATGATCTCCACTTTAGAGCCGCATTGAAAACACGCTCATGGCAGACCTCGATTCCACTGCATGCAAGTGGCGTGGAACCAATTTCTAGCAACGTTAGATCTACTCGAGGGGTCCCTTGACTCATGGAAGTTACTAGCGATAGGGCCCAGTTGGAAGTGAGATTGAGAGTGCTGCGTAAAAATGGGATATGTCTTATTAAAATCAAGTGGCAATAAATTGCAGAGTCCCGTCGACAACCGTGCACTCGATGACCCTGTTGCCCTGTGCATGTGTTGTAGTAGCAGTAGTAGGCTTTTCAGACTTGATTAAACTTGACATGACTGCTCACGACTTTTTCCATGGACGGCATCATGTTCCGTCCTGTAGAAGTCTCGCTGAGGGAGACGTCCATGCTGTCTCACGCTGTACCGTGATGGGCACGACGTGTGCAATGATCATCGTTGGATCGCACAGAATCAACGATTGGTGCACACGATCTGTGTGACAACTGTGACAACCAATCAGGGAGTAGCAGACAGGGTGAGCACAGGTTTGGGCTTCTACGAAAGATAGAGAGAGGGGGGCAAAACTAAGTAGGCAAAACAGAGTAGTATAAAAATGGAAAGTGTCTTGTACAAAGAAATACATCGTGGCATACATCAAATTATGCCAAGATAGATCCACTAGAGATCATTGGATGTGTGTTCTTCTCATAAACCACACATGGATCCACCAGTGTGATTGCATGTCTACTCTTTTCATTAACCATAGTTAGAGTCATTGCATGTATGCTCTTTTCACAAACCACATATCACCAGTGTCATTGCATTTGTGTTCTTCTCATGAACCACACATGGATCCACCTAGTGTGCTTGCATGTCTGTTCTTTTCACAAACCACATATGGATCCACCAGTAGCATTGCATGTCTGTTCTTTTCATGAACCACACCCAGTATCATTGCATGTCTATTCCTCTAAACAAACCACATGAGGATCCACCAGTGTCATTGCATGTCTGTTCTTTTCATGAACCACACATGGATCCACCAGTGTCATTGCATGTGTGTTCTTTTCATGAACCACAGCTAGAGTCATTGCATGTGTGTTCTTCTAAACAAACCACACATGGATCCACCTAGTGTGATTGCATATCTATTCTTTTCACAAACCACACATGGATCCACCAGTGTCATTGCATGTGTGTTCTTTTCATGAACCACAGCTAGAGTCATTGCATGTGTGTTCTTTCCACAAACCACACATGGATCCACCTAGTGTCATTGCATGTTTGTTCCTCTAAACAAAACACATAAGGATCCACCAGTGTCATTGCATGTCTGTTCTTCTCATGAACCACAACCAGTGGCATTGCATGTTTGTTCTTCTCACAAACCACATAAGGATCCACCAGTGTCATTGGATGTGTGTTCTTCTCATGAACCACACATGGATCCACCCAGTGTCATTGCATGTCTGTTCTTTTAATGAACCACATCTAGAGTCATTGCATGTCTGTGGTTTCCACAAACACAATATGGATGCACCAGTGTCATTGCATGTCTGTTCTTTTCATGAACCACACCCAGTATCATTGCATATCTGTTCCTCTAAACAAACCACATATGGATCCACCTAGTGGCATTGCATGTGTGTTCTTCTCATGAACCACACAAGGATCCACCCAGTGTGATTGCATGGCTGTTCTTTTCACAAACCACATATGGATCCACCAGTGTCATTGCATGTCTGCTCTTTTCACAAACCACATATCACCAATGTCATTGCATGCGTGTTCTTCTCACAAACCACATAAGGATCCACCAGTGTTACTGCATGTCTGTTCCTCTCATGAACCACACATGGATCCATAGCTAGAGTCATTGCATGTCTGTTCTTCTCACAAACCACATAAGGATTCACCGGTGTCATTGGATGTGTGTTCTTCTCATGAACCACACATGGATCCACCAGTGTGATTGCATGTCTGCTCTTTTCATTAACCACAGTTAGAGTCGTTGCATGTCTGTGCTTTTCACAAACCACATTTCCCCAGTGTTCATTGCATGTGTGTTCTTCTCATGAACCACACATGGATCCACCCAGTGTGATTGCATGTGTGTTCTTCTCACAAACCAAATATGGATCCACCAGTGTCATTGCATGTCTGATCTTTTCACAAACCACATATCACCAGAGTCATTGCATGTCTGTTCTTCTCACAAAGCACATAAGGATCCAGCAGTGTCATTGGATGTGTGTTCTTTTCATGAACCACACAAAGTGTCATTGCATGTCTGTTCTTTTCACAAACCACATATGGATCCACCAGTGTCATTGCATGTCTGCTCTTTTCACAAACCACGTATCACCAGTGTCATTGTATGTGTGTTCTTTCCACAGACCACATAAGGATCCACCAGTGTCATTGGATGTGTGTTATTTTCATGAACCACACCTAGTGTCATTGCATGCATGTTCCTCTCATAGACCACACATGGATCCACCAGTGCCATTGCATGTGTGTTCTTCTCATGAACCACAGCTAGAGTCATTGCATGTGTGTTCTTCTCATGAACCACAGCTAGAGTCAGTGCATGTGTGTTCTTATCATGAACCACATCTAGAGTCATTGCATGTCTGTTGTTCTCACAAACCATATAAGGGTCCAGCAGTGTCATTGGATGTGTGGTCTTTTCATGAATCACACCAGTGTCATTGGATGTGTGTTCTTCTCACAAACCACACAAGGATCCACCAGTGTCATTGCATGTGTGTTCCTCTCATGAACCATACATGGATCCACCAAGTGTCATTGCATGTATGTTCTTCTCTAAAAACACACATGGATCCACCTAGTGTCATTGCATGTTTGTTCCTCTAAACAAAACACATAAGGATCCACCAGTGTCATTGCATGTCTGTTCTTCTCATGAACCACAACCAGTGGCATTGCATGTTTGTTCTTCTCACAAACCACATAAGGATCCACCAGTGTCATTGGATGTGTGTTCTTCTCATGAACCACACATGGATCCACCCAGTGTCATTGCATGTCTGTTCTTTTAATGAACCACATCTAGAGTCATTGCATGTCTGTGGCTTCCACAAACCACATATGGATGCACCAGTGTCATTGCATGTCTGTTCTTTTCATGAACCACACCCAGTATCATTGCATATCTGTTCCTCTAAACAAACCACATATGGATCCACCTAGTGGCATTGCATGTGTGTTCTTCTCATGAACCACACAAGGATCCACCCAGTGTGATTGCATGGCTGTTCTTTTCACAAACCACATATGGATCCACCAGTGTCATTGCATGTCTGCTCTTTTCACAAACCACATATCACCAATGTCATTGCATGCGTGTTCTTCTCACAAACCACATAAGGATCCACCAGTGTTACTGCATGTCTGTTCCTCTCATAAACCACACATGGATCCACAGCTAGAGTCATTGCATGTCTGTTCTTCTCACAAACCACATAAGGATTCACCGGTGTCATTGGATGTGTGTTCTTCTCATGAACCACACATGGATCCACCAGTGTGATTGCATGTCTGCTCTTTTCATTAACCACAGTTAGAGTCGTTGCATGTCTGTGCTTTTCACAAACCACATTTCCCCAGTGTTCATTGCATGTGTGTTCTTCTCATGAACCACACATGGATCCACCCAGTGTGATTGCATGTGTGTTCTTCTCACAAACCAAATATGGATCCACCAGTGTCATTGCATGTCTGATCTTTTCACAAACCACATATCACCAGAGTCATTGCATGTCTGTTCTTCTCACAAAGCACATAAGGATCCAGCAGTGTCATTGGATGTGTGTTCTTTTCATGAACCACACAAAGTGTCATTGCATGTCTGTTCTTTTCACAAACCACATATGGATCCACCAGTGTCATTGCATGTCTGCTCTTTTCACAAACCACGTATCACCAGTGTCATTGTATGTGTGTTCTTTCCACAGACCACATAAGGATCCACCAGTGTCATTGGATGTGTGTTATTTTCATGAACCACACCTAGTGTCATTGCATGCATGTTCCTCTCATAGACCACACATGGATCCACCAGTGCCATTGCATGTGTGTTCTTCTCATGAACCACAGCTAGAGTCATTGCATGTGTGTTCTTCTCATGAACCACAGCTAGAGTCAGTGCATGTGTGTTCTTATCATGAACCACATCTAGAGTCATTGCATGTCTGTTGTTCTCACAAACCATATAAGGGTCCAGCAGTGTCATTGGATGTGTGGTCTTTTCATGAATCACACCAGTGTCATTGGATGTGTGTTCTTCTCACAAACCACACAAGGATCCACCAGTGTCATTGCATGTGTGTTCCTCTCATGAACCATACATGGATCCACCAAGTGTCATTGCATGTATGTTCTTCTCACAAAACACACATGGATCCACCAGTGTCATTGCATGTCTGTTCTTTTCATGAACCACACCCAGTGTCATTGCATGTCTGTTCCTCTCATAAACCACACATGGATCTACCAGTGTCATTGGATGTGTGTTCTTATCGTGAACCACACCCAGTGCCATTGCATGTTTGTTCCTCTCACAGACCACACATGGATCCACTAGTGTCATTGCATGTGTGTTCTTCTCATGAACCACACCTAGTGTCATTGCATGTGTGTTCCTTTCACAAACTACACATGGATCCACCAGTGTCATTGGATGTGTTTTCCTCTCATGAACTACATCTAGAGTCATTGCATGTGTGTTCTTATCACAAACCACATAAGGATACACCAGTGTCATTGCATGTGTGTTCTTCTCATGAACCACAGCTAGAGTCATTGCATGTCTGTTCTTCTCACAAACCACATAAGGATCCACCAGTGTCATTGGATGTGTGTTCTTCTCATGAACCACACATGGATCCACCAGTGTGATTGCATGTCTGCTCTTTTCATTAACCACAGTTAGTCATTGCATGTCTGTGCTTTTCACAAACCACATATCACCAGTGTCATTGGATGCGTGTTCTTCTCATGAACCACACATGGAACCACCCAGTGTGATTGCATGTGTGTTCTTCTCACAAACCACATACGGATCCACCAGTGTCATTGCATGTCTTCTGTTTTCACAAACCACATATCACTAGAGTCATTGCATGTCTGTTCTTCTCACAAACCACATATGGATCCACCAGTGTCATTGCATATCTGCTCTTTTCACAAACCACATATCACAGTGTCATTGTATGTATGTTCTTTCCACAGACCACATAAGGATCCACCAGTGTCATTGGATGTCTGTTCCTCTCATAAACCACATAAGGATCCACTAGTGTCATTACATGTGTGTTCTTTTCATGAACCACACCTAGTGTCATTGCATGCATGTTCCTGTCACAGACCACATATGGATCCACCAGTGCCATTGTATGTGTGTCCTTCTCATGAACCACAGCTATGGTCATGGCATGTGTGTTCTTCTCATGAACCACTCTAGAGTCATTGCATGTCTTTTCTTCTCACAAACCACATAAGGATCCAGCAGTGTCATTGGATGTGTGTTCTTCTCACAAACCACACAAGGATCCACCAGTGTCATTGCATGTGTGTTCCTCTCATCAACCACACATGTATCCACCAAGTGTCATTGCATGTCTGTTCTTCTCACAAACCACACATGGATCCACCAGTGTCATTGCATGTTTGTTCTTTTCATGAACCACACCCAGCGTCATTGCATGTCTGTTCCTCTCATAAACCACACATGGATCCACCATTGTCATTGGATGTGTGTTCTTCTCATGAACCACACCTAGTGCCATTGCATGTTTGTTCCTCTCACAGAGCACACATGGATCCACCAGTGTCATTGCATGTGTGTTCTTCTCATGAACCACACCTAGTGTCACTGCATGTGTGCTCCTTTCACAAACTACACATGGATCCACCAGTGTCATTGGATGTGTTTTCCTCTCATGAACCACATCTAGAGTCATTGCATGTGTGTTCTTCTCACAAACTACATAAGGATACACTAGTGTCATTGCATGTGTGTTCTTCTCATGAACCACAACTAGAGTCATTGCATGTGTGTTCTTCTCATGCACCACATCTAGAGTCATTGCATGTCTTTTCTTCTCACAAACCACATAAGGATCCAGCAGTGTCATTGGATGTGTGTTCTTTTCATGAACCACACCCAGTGTCATTGGATGTGTGCTCTTCTCACAAACCACACATGGATCCACCAGTGTCATTGCGTGTGTGTTCCTCTCATGAACCACACATGGATCCACCAAGTGTCATTGCATGTCTGTTCTTCTCACAAACCACACATGGATCCACCAGTGTCATTGCATGTCTGTTCTTTTCATGAACAACACCCAGTGTCATTGCATGTCTGTTCCTCTCATAAACCACACATGGATCCACCAGTGTCATTGGATGTGTGTTCTTCTCATGAACCACACCCAGTGCCATTGCATGTTTGTTCCTCTCACAGACCACACATGAATCCACCAGTGTCATTGCATGTGTGTTCTTCTCATGAACCATACCCAGTGTCATTGCATGTGTGTTCCTTTCACAAACTACACATGGATCCACCAGTGTCATTGGATGTGTGTTCTTCTCATGAAGCACGCATGGATCCACTAGTGTGATTGCATGTCTTCTCTTTTCATTAACCATAGTTAGATTCGTTGCATGTCTGTGCTTTTCACAAACCACATATCACCAGTGTCATTGCATATGTGTTCTTCTCAAGAACCACATATGGATCCACCTAGTGTGATTGCATGTGTGTTCTTCTCACAAACCACATATGGATCCACCAGTGTCATTGCATGTCTACTCTTTTCACAAACCACATATCACCAAAGTCATTGCATGTCTAATCTTCTCACAAACCACATAAGAATCCAGTAGTGTCATTGGATTTGTGTTCTTTTCAAGAACCACACCCACTGTCATTGCATGTCTTTGTTTTCACAAACCACATATGGATCCACCAGTGTCATTGCGAGTCTGCTCTTTTCACAAACCACATATCACAGTGTCATTGTATGTGTGTTCTTTCCACATACCACATAAGGATCCACCAGTGTCATTGGATGTATGTTCCTCTCATAAACCACATAAGGATCCACCGGTCTCATTGGATGTGTGTTCTTTTCATGAACCACACCTAGTGTCATTGCATGCCTGTTCCTCTCACAGACCACACATGGATCCACCATTGCCATTGCATGTGTGTTCTTCTCATGAACCACAGCTAGAGTCATTGCATGTGTGTTCTTCTCTTGAACCACATCTAGATTCATTGCATGTCTGTTCTTCTCACAAACCACATAAGGATCCAACAGTGTCATTGGATGTGTGTTCTTTTCATGAACCACACCCAGTGTCATTGGATGTGTGTTCTTCTCACAAATCACACATGGATCCACTAGTGTCATTGCATGTGTGTTCCTCTCAGGAACCACACATGGATCCACCAAGTGTCATTGCATGTCTGTTCTTCTCACAAACCACACATGGATCCACCAGTGTCATTGCATGTCTATTCTTTTCATGAACCACACCCAATGTCATTGCATGTATGTTCCTCTCATAAACCACACAAGGATCCACCAGTGTCATTGGATGTGTGTTATTCTCATGAACCACACCCAGTGCCATTGCATGTGTGTTCCTCTCACAGAGCACACATGGATCCACCAGTGTCATTGCATGTGTGTTCTTCTCGTGAACCACATCCAGTGTCATTGCATGTGTGTTCCTTTCACAAACTACACATGGATCCACCAGTGTCATCGGATGTGTGTTCCTCTCATGAACCACATCTAGAGTCATTACTTGTTTGTTCTTCTCACAAACCACATAAGGATACACCAGTGTCATTGCATGTGTTTTGTTCTCATGAACCATAGCTATAGTCATTGCATGTCTGTTCTTCTCAGAAACCACATAAGGATCCACCGGTGTCATTGGATGTCTGTTCTTCTCATGAACCACACATGGATCCACCAGTGTGATTGCATGTCTGCTCTTTTCATTAACCACAATCAGAGTCGTTGCATGTCTATGCTTTTCACAAACCACATATCACAAGTGTCATTGCATGTGTGTTCTTCTCATTAACCACTCATGGATCCACCTAATGTGATTGCATGTGTGTTCTTCTCACAAACCACATATGGATCCACTAGTGTCATTGCATGTCTGGTCTTTTCACAAACCACATATCACCAGAGTCATTGCATGTCTGTTCTTCTCACAAACCACATAAGGATCCAGCAGTGTCATTGGATTTGTGTTCTTTTCATGAACCACACCTAGTGTCATTGCATGTCTATTCTTCTCACAAACCACATAAGGATCCACCGGTGTCATTGCATGTTTGCTCTTTTCACAAACCACATATCACCAGTGTCATTGTATGTGTGTTCTTTCCACAGACCACATAAGGATCCACCAGTGTCATTGGATGTCTGTTCCTCTCATAAACCACATAAGGATCCACCAGTGTCATTGGATGTCTGTTCCTCTCATAAACCACATAAGGATCCACCAGTGTCATTGGATGTATGTTCTTTTCATGAACCACACCTAGTGTCATTGCATGCATGTTCCTCTCACAGACCACACATGGATCCACCAGTGCCATTGCATGTGTGTTCTTCTCATGAACCACAGCTAGAGTCATTACATGTGTGTTCTTCTCATGAACCAGATCTAGAGTCATTGCATGTCTATTCTTCTCACAAACCACATAAGGATCCAGTAGTGTCATTGGATGTGTGTTCTTTTCATGAACCACACCCACTGTCATTGGATGTGTGTTCTTCTCACAAACCACACATGGATCCACCAGTGTCATTACATGTGTGTTCCTCTCATGAACCACACATGGATCCATCAAGTGTCATTGCATGTATGTTCTTCTCACAAACCACACATGGATCCACCAGTGTCATTGCATGTCTGTTCTTTTCATGAACCACAGCCAGTGGCATTGCATGTCTGTTCCTCTCATAAACCAGACATGGATCCACCAGTGTCATTGGATGTGTGTTCTTTTCATGAACCACACCCAGTGCCATTGCATATTTGTTTGTCTCACAGACCACACATGGATCCACCAGTGTCATTGCATGTGTGTTCTTCTCATGAACCACACCCAGTGTCATTGCATGTGTGTTCCTTTCACAAACTACACATGGATCCACAAGTGTCATTGGATGTGTGTTCCTCTCATGAACCACATCTAGAGTCATTGCATGTGTGTTCTTCTCACAAACCACATAAGGATACACCAGTGTCATTGCATGTGTGTTCTTCTCATGAACCACACCTAGAGTCATTGCATGTCTATTCTTCTCACAAACCACATAAGGATCCACCGGTGTCATTGGATGTGTGTTCTTCTCATGAACTACACATGGATCCACCAGTGTGATTGCATGTATGCTCTTTTCATTAACCATGGTTAGAATCGTTGCATGTCTGTGCTTTTCACAAACCACATATCACCAGTGTCATTGCATGTGTGTTCTTCTCATGCACCACACATGAATCGACCCAGTGTGATTGCATGTGTGTTCTTCTCACAAACAACATATGGATCCACCAGTGTCATTGCGTGTGTGCTCTTTTCACAAACCACATATCACCAGAGTTATTGCATGTCTGTTCTTCTCACAAACCACATAAGGATCCAGTAGTGTCATTGGATGTGTGTTCTTTTCATGAACAACACCCAGTGTCATTGCATGTCTGTTCTTTTCAGAAACAACATATGCATCCACCAGTGTCATTGCATGTCTTCTCTTTACGCAAACCACATATCACCAGTATCATTGTATGTGTGTTCTTTCCATTGACCACATAAGGATCCACCAGTGTCATTGGATGTCTATTCCTCTCATAAACCACATAAGGATCCACTAGTGTCATTGGATGTGTGTTCTTTTCATGAACCACACCTAGTGTCATTGCATGCATGTTCCTCTCACAGACCACACATGGATCCACCAGTGCCATTGCATGTGTGTTCTTCTCATGAACCAAAGCTATAGTCATTGCATGTGTGTTCTTCTCATGAACCACATCTAGAGTCATTGCATGTCTGTTCTTCTCACAAACCACATAAGGATCCAGCAGTGTCATTGGATGTGTGTTCTTTTCATGAACCACACCCAGTGTCATTGGATGTGTGTTCTTATCACAAACCACACATGGATCCACCAATGTCATTGCATGTGTGTTCCTCTCATGAACCACACATGGATCCACCAAGTGTCATTGCATGTCTGTTGTTCTCACAAACCACACATGGATCCACCAGTGTCATTGCATGTCTGTTCTTTTCATGAACCACAACCAGTGTCATTGCATGTCTGTTCCTCTCATAAACCAGACATGGATCCACCAGTGTCATTGGATGTGTGTTCTTTTCATGAACCACACTCAGTGCCATTGCATGTTTGTTCATCTCACAGACCACACATGGATCCACCAGTGTCATTGCATGTGTGTTCTTCTCATGAACCACACCCAGTGTCATTGCATGTGTGTTCCTTTCACAAACTACACATGGATCCACCAGTGTCATTAGATGTGTGTTCCTCTCATGAACCACATCTAGAGTCATTGCATGTGTGTTCTTCTCATGAACCACAACTAGAGTCATTGCATGTCTGTTCTTCTCACAAACCACATAAGGATCCACCGGTGTCATTGGATGTGTGTTCTTCCCATGAACCACACATGGATCCACCAGTGTGATTGCATGTATGCTCTTTTCATTAACCACAGTTAGAGTCGTTGCATGTCTATGCTTTTCACAAACCACATATCACCAATGTCATTGCATGTGTGTTCTTCTCATGAACCACACATGGATCCACCTAGTGTGATTGCATGTGTGTTCTTCTCACAAACCACATATCGATCCACCAGTGTCATTGCATGTCTGCTCTTTTTACAAACCACATATGGATCCTAATTAACCTTAGGAGATCCCTAACCTTAGCCCGCCAATGGGTGGCTGTTAAACCGAGTCTTCTAGAAGGCACGCCCTAACACAGTTGTTCTTCTTGACGATTGTTACATACCGTTCGATCGGGGCGCTTGGATGATTGGGATGGTCTTCGTGAGAGCGCATATGATGTGTTAGGCCAACCAGACGATGTATGACTCCGACTATCACGGTTTAGCGGATGAAGACAGTCCTCTACTATGTAAACATGGATATGTGCCCGCTAAATTTGTAGCGTTCGAAGGACGAAACGCAGGCCGGAAGTTTCTACAATGTCAAGGACATCGTGCAATGATGCAAGGCAGAAGTTGTGGTGTTGTCAAATGGGTAGATCTAGAGTGGCCCAAATCGATGCAGAAAACGCTAGACAAACTACGGGAAATGACTGTTCAGTTGAAAGAATCCGTATTCCGCTCACTTCTTGACAGTGTTGAGATGAAGCTATGGGAACCAGTTGACACGACCAAGCCTAAGCGAGATCTCTGGTGGGTGCAAGACAAGGTTAGAAAAGTAGAGAAGGAGAGGGACGCGGCGTTGGCCCTAAAGGCTAAAGCAGAGCAAGAACTGACTCAAGTAAGGAATGATCTTCACCAGGCCAAAGTCCTGTAGTTCACAACTACGAGTATTGACAAGTGCATGAGGAAAAATGCTGAGAAATAATTGAAGTTGTGCAAGGAAGATGCTAAAAGGAAGGAGCAGACGATTAGATCCTTTCTCTCGCAGGAAGATGCGCATCGGGTTAAGATTAGGAAGATCAAGGAGATGTGTGATAACTAGTTCTATTTAGCTTAAGCTCCGTGCCTTTTAAAGTTGTAATAGTTGTACTTGTTGACCTAGCGGTCTGAACTATTGGCCCCGGAGTCCTGGGAGGAAAAAAATGGGTCGCCCGTTAATCTGTCTTAACCCAACATTACTTCTTTTGTCTGACCAATGCCCCTTGGATATTACGCTCGTCGCTTCGTTGTCCTCGTGTACAAATAGGAGGTGCCACAGTGCATCGCTTCGTCGTTCATCCCCTCGTCCTCTCCAATCTCCACCGCGCCATTGCTTCGTCGTCCATCCCCTCGCTCCCTCCCCAATCTCCACCGCGCCGCCATGGAGATGCCCTCGCTGAACTTCTACGAGGCGGTGATGTTCGTGCACTTCGACATCCTCGCTCTGCTGGCCATGACGGTGCCCCACGGATGGTGCATCAGCTATACGGGGGTGCCGGTGGATCCGCTCCTCGTCCCCGGGGGAGCCGTGATGGAGAGCGAAATCGTGGCGCGCCGCCGCCAGATGCCCGCGTGGAAGAGGGCGCTACCCCGGTACGCGGCGGCCAGCCCATACTAGCCGGCGCTGTTCAAGAAAGAGCGGAAGGCCAAGATTGGCAACCACATCGTTTACGGGCGCATGGTGCACCGGGATCTCCGCAACTGAGAAGGGCGAGAGAGGTTCTGGTCCATCCCTGGACGGACCAAGTACACCGTCATCGCCTACACTCGCCTTGAAGAGGTGCTCCGTCTCGCGAACAATGCGGAAATCATGGAGGTTCCGTCCGATGACGACGAGGAAGCCGGCAGCTCGGAGGACAGCGACAGCGGAAGTGAAATTGTTGACTAGTGGTTGAATTAATGTAGGATGTGAAATCGCACCTTTGTTTAGAAGAATTTGTGGTTGAATTAATGAAATGCCTCGATTTAGATCTCTGTCTCGATTAATTTGTGGAAGAATTTGTGATTTAGATCAATTTCTGCCTCGATTTAGATCTCTGTCCTGGATTGGGAACGTGACCATGGACCAAAGACCCCCTTTCTACTAGTGTATTCTGACATTGGTGGTTTGTTTAAACATAATCTACGTGGATTGTGCCGCATGCAAATGGCACAACCACAATTTATAAAGTGGAAGCACGTACACCCGGTTACTAGAGATCCGGGAGCTTCGCCAGATGCAGGGTATGAAGGAGCAGAGAGGCGGTGAGATAGATGGGCTCAAGATTAGGCCAGAAAGTGGTACCGATTTCCTCCTCATCTGGGCATTATCGGTTGCCATTGTTGTTTATGTTGCCACGTCGTTGTGCAGCATCTGAAATAAGTTGCTGCTTTGTGCAGTGTGGCAGCCTAAATAATTTATTTCTATGCCACTTACATTCCATCGAATTTGGAGACCTCCCACCCCTCAGCAATCGTGGAACCGTTTCTGCATGTTTTGAGATAGCAGTGGCGCAATCACAGTTTCGGACTCAACTACTAACTCGAGCGTTTCCAAACCCTAAGTCGCGGTACATTTTACTTAGAGAACGTGGCTAGATTATTTCGCCCAGCAAAGTACCACACACAGAGCTCCAGAATTTAACCGAATTACATATATATGTTCAAGCTCAACACATTACTATGCATCTTCATTGCCAGTAGCCTTCTTCCGCAGCCTGGGTACCAAGCATTCATTTCCTGCCTTCTTCCTCTTCTCCGGTGCCAATTTTCTTAGCTTCATGTACTCTGCATCGCCGGGATAATGGGCACCAGAATCGTGCCCAGCATCATCTTTCCACTCGTTTTTAATTTCTTCAGGCAACAAAATGACTGATCCGCCAGTCATGTTTCTAACCTTGCAGTGCTTCGTGTCAAAGAAACAGGACTGTTGCATAACTGCCCAATATCTACAGAGTAAATAAAACAAAAATTACAATTCAACACAAACATGCGAACCCCAAGATACTTTTGCTTACCAGCAGCTTCCACATCCAGTACATCACAATTCAGCTCAAACATGCAATCCGAAGCATACCTTTTCATCAACCCAATTAGCTAACTATCACACGTTAGAGGAACCATGATGCCACGTTCATCCATGAAGCTGAACTTTGCAGTCTGCTTCAGCCATAATTCATCATGATTATGCAAAGCAACAACCATACCAGATATAGTGCAGATCTGCGCAGTCGCTTCTTCCATCGTGATACAATGGTGTCCATACCACTTTCCCTTAGAGTCGTACCTGAAGAGGACTACCGTAACCAGGTAAGGGGGGTCCACGGAGATCCCAATTGACAGAAAACTATGGACAAAATATGTTTGTCAGCGTTGGGCTAACAAACAATTTTAGGTTCAGTAGCCAGCTAGCAGTTATAATTAGTGTGAATAGCAACGAGAAGGGTAGCTCACCCGCTTATAGCCAGAACTTCTTATTTCTTGGTAGTAGGATCTGCCATCCTCCGAGCTGCTCGGCTCGTCAGCGGCGTAGGCGGGCTAGAGCCTCGCAACGGCGGCTACGACATGCGCCATTGGAGCTCGGGATCAGCGACTGGGCGCAGCAACTTGGCGCCGGAAGTCAAATGTTCGAAGGAATCATCCTGCCTGGAGGGTGGATTCCGACACCGTCGGTGCTAGGGGAAAGGTGGGAATAGATTTGTGAAATTGGTCAACGCATCCAATCCACTTAGTTAGGTTGCCGTGTTGGCGCTCGTGTCACGGACAGATGACCGTCATGAGGGTCCCGACCGTCTACTTCACGGGGCAGTTTAACAGAATGTTTGAATTTGGCAGGGATGAGATGAGTTTGCCTCGAAATGGTCCCTCTCAGTAGTTGGCAGCCCAACATTTCGAAATGCGGAAATTTTAGGCAACTTAGGTACCGCCATGCGCTGGCCTGCGAACTTTGGTACCGTAGACGAATATGCCCCAACCAATGGCATTACATGTGTGTTATTGTCATAAACCACATATGGATCAACCAATGTCACTGCATGTGTGTTCATGTCACAAACCACACATGGATCCACCAATGTCATTGCATGTGTGTTCTTTCCATGAACCACATATGGATCCACCAATGTCATTCCATGTGTGTTCTTTCCACAAACCACATATGGATCCACCAATGTCATTGCATGTGTGTTCTTTTCCACAAAGAACATATGGATCCACTAGAGTCATTGCATGTGTGGTTTTTCCACAAACCACACATATATCCACTAGAATCATTGCATGTGTGTTCTTTCCACAAACCACATATGGATCCACCAGAGTCATTGCATGTGTGTTCTTTTAACAAACCATATATGGATAAACCAATGGCATTGCATGTGTGTTCTTTTCACAACCCACATATGGATCAACCAATGTCATTGCGTGTGTGTTCTATTCACAAACCACATATGTACCCACTAGAGTAATTGCATGTGTGTTCTTTTCCATAAACCACATATGGATCCACTAGAGTCATTGCATGTGTGTTCTTTCCACAAACTACATATGGATCTACCAAAGTCATTGCATGTGTGTTATTTTCCACAAACCACATGGATCAACCAATGGCATTGCATGTGTGTTCTTTCCACAAACCACATATGGATCCACCAATGGCATTTCATGTGTGTTCTTTCCACAACCCACATATGGATCAACCAATGTCATTGCATGTCTGTTCTTTCCATGAACCACATGGATCAACCAGAGTCATTGCATGTGTGTTCTTTCCACAAACCACACATGGATCCACCAGAGTAATTGCATGTGTGTTCATGTCACAAACCACACATGGATTCACCAATGTCATTGCATGTGTGTTCTTTCCATGAACCACATATGGATCCACCAATGTCATTGCATGTGTGTTCTTTCCAACAACCACATAAGGATCCACCAGAATCACTGCTTGTGTGTTCTTTTCACAAACCACATATGGATCCACTAGAGTCATTGCATGTGTGTTCTTTCCACAAACCACATATAGATCCACCAGAGTTATTGCATGTGTGTTCTTTCCACAAACCAAATATGGATCCACCAATGTCATTTCATGTGTGTTCTTTTCACAAACCATGGATCCACCAGAGTCATTGCATGTGTGTCCTTTTGACAAACCACACATGGATCCACCAGAGTCATTGCATGTGTGTTACTGTCACAAACCTCATATGGATCAACCAATGTCATTATATGTGTGTTCTTTTGACAAACAACATGGATCAACCAATGGCATTGCATGTGTGTTCTTTCCACAAACCACATGGATCAACAAATGTCATTACATGCGTGTTCTTCCCACAAACCACATGGATCAACCAGAGTCATAGCACGTGTGTTCTTGTCACAAACCACACATGGATCCACCAGAGTAATTGCATGTGTTTTCATGTCACAAACCACATATCGATCCACCAATGTCATTGCATGTGTGTTCATGTCACAAACCACACATGGATCCACCAATGTCATTGCATCTGTGTTCTTTCCATGAACCACATATGGATCAACCAGAGTCATTGCATGTGTGTTCTTTCCACAAACCACACGTGGATCCACCAGAGTAATTGCATGTTTGTTCATGTCACAAACCACACATGGATCCACCAGAGTCATTGCATGTGTGTTCTTTTCACAAACCACATATGGATCCACTAGAGTCATTGCATGTGTGTTCTTTCCACAAACCACATATGGATCCACCAGAGTCATTGCATGTGTGTTCTTTCCACAAACCAAATATGGATGTACCAATGTCATTGCATGTGTGTTGTTTTCACAAACCACATATGGATCCACCAATGTCATTGCATGTGTGTTCTTTCCACAAACCACATATGGATCCACCAATGTCATTGCATGTGTGTTCTTTTCCACAAACCACATATGGATCCACTAGAGTCATTGCATGTGTGGTCTTTCCACAAACCACACATGGATCCCCTAGAGTCATTGCATGTGTGTTATTTTCACAAACAACATATGGATCCACCAGAGTCATTGCATGTGTGTTCTTTTCACAAACCATATATGGATCAACCAATGGCATTACATGTGTGTTCCTTTCACAACCCACATATGGATCAACCAATGTCATTGAATGTGTGTTCCTTCCACAAACCACATATGTACCCACTAGAGTAATTGCATGTGTGTTCTTTTCCACAAACCACATATGAATTCACTAGAGTGATTGCATGTGTGTTGTTTCCACAAAGTACATATGGATCCACCAAAGTCATTGCATGTGTGTTATTTTCACAAACCACATGGATCAACCAATGACATTGCATGTGTGTTCTTTCCACAATCCACATATGGATCCACCAATGGCATTGCATCTGTGTTCTTTCCACAACCCACATATGGATCAACCAATGTCATTGCATGTCTGTTCTTTCCATGAACCACATGGATCAACCAGAGTCATTGCATGTGTGTTCTTTCCACAAACCACACATGGATCCACCAGAGTAATTGCATGTGTGTTCATGTCACAAACCACACATGGATCCACCAATGTCTTTGCATATGTGTTCTTTCCATGAACCACATATGGATCCACCAATGTCATTGCATGTGTGTTCTTTCCACAAAACACACCAGGATCCACCAGAGTCATTGCATGTGTGTTCTTTTCACAAACCACATGTGGATCCACTAAAGTCACTGCATGTGTGTTCTTTCCACAAACCACATATGGATCAACCAGAGTCATTGCATGTGTGTTCTTTCCACAAACCGAATATGGATCCACCAATGTCATTGCATGTGTGTTTTTTCAAAAACCACATATGGATCCACCAGAGTCATTGCATTTGTGTTACTATCACAAACCACATATGGATCAACCAATGTCATTACATGTGTGTTATTTTGACAAACAACATGGATCGACCAATGGCATTGCATGTGTGTTCTTTCCACAAACCACATGGATCAACAAATGTCATTACATGTATGTTCTTTCCATAAACCACATGGATCAACCAGAGTCATTGCACGTGTTTTCTTGTCACAGACCACACATGGATCCACTAGAGTAATTGCATGTGTGTTCATGTCACAAACCACATATGAATCCACCAATGTCATTGCATGTGTGTTCATGTCACAAACCACACATGGGTCCACCAATGTCATTGGATGTGTGTTGTTTCCATGAACCACATTTGATCAACCAGGGTCATTGCATGTGTGTTCTTTCCAAAAACCACACGTGGATCCACAAGAGTAATTGCATGTGTGTTCATGTCAAAAACCACACATGGATCCACCAATGTCATTGCATGTGTGTTCTTTTCCACAAACCACATATGGATCCACCAATGTCATTGCATGTGTGTTCATGTAAAAAACCACACATGGATCCACCAATGTCATTGCATGTGTGTTCTTTTCCACAAACCACATATGGATCCACCAATGTCATTGCATGTGTGTTCTTTCCAAAAACCACACGTGGATCCACAAGAGTAATTGCATGTGTGTTCATGTCAAAAACCACACATGGATCCACCAATGTCATTGCATGTGTGTTCTTTTCCACAAACCACATATGGATCCACCAATGTCATTGCATGTGTGTTCTTTCCACAAACCACATATGGATCCACCAGAGTCATTGCATGTGTGTTCTTTTCCACAAACCACATATGGATCCACTAGAGTCATTGCATGTGTGTTCTTTTCACAAACTACAAATGGATCAACTAGAGTCATTGCATGTGTGTTCTTTCCACAAACCACATATGTACCCACTAGAGTAATTACATGTGTGTTCTTTTCCACAAACCACTTATGGATCCACTACAGTCATTGCATGTGTGTTCTTTCCACAAACCACATATGGATCCACTAGATTAATTTCATGTGTGTTCCCTTCACAAACCACATATGGATCAACCAATGTCATTGCATGTGTGTTATTTTCACAAACCACATATGGATCAACAACTGTCATTTCATGTGTGTTCTATTCACAAACCACATATGGATCCACCAATGTCATTGCATGTGTGTTGTTTCCATGAACCACATATGGATCAACCAATGTCATTGCATGTCTGTTCTTTCCATGAACCACATGGATCAACCAGAGTAATTGCATGTGTGTTCTTTCCACAAACCACACATGGATCCACCAGAGTAATTGCATGTGTGTTCATGTCACAAACCACACATGGGTCCACCAATGTCATTGGATGTGTGTTCTTTCCATGAACCACATTTGGATCAACCAGGGTCATTGCATGTGTGTTTTTTCCAAAAACCACACGTGGATCCACAAGAGTAATTGCATGTGTGTTCATGTCAAAAACCACACATGGATCCACCAATGTCATTGCATGTGTGTTCTTTTCCACAAACCACATATGGATCCACCAATGTCATTGCATGTGTGTTCTTTCCAAAAACCACTTATGGATCCACTAGAGTCATTGCATGTGTGTTCTTTCCACAAACAACATATGGATCCACTAGATTAATTTCATGTGTGTTCCCTTCACAAACCACATATGGATCAACCAATGTCATTGCATGTGTGTTATTTTCACAAACCACATATGGATCAACAAATGTCATTTCATGTGTGTTCTATTCACAAACCACATATGGATCCACCAATGTCATTGCATGTGTGTTCTTTCCATGAACCACATATGGATCCACCAATGTCATTGCATGTGTGTTCTTTCTGCAAACCACATATCGATCCACCAGAGTCATTGCAAGTGTGTTCTTTTCACAAATCACATATGGATCCACTAGAGGAATTGCATATGTGTTCTTTCCACAAACCACATATGGATCCACTAGAGTCACTGCATGTGTGTTCTTTTCACAAACCATATATGGATCAACCAATGTCATTGCATGTGTGTTCTTTTCACAAACCACATATGGATCCACTAGAGTCATTGGATGTGTGTTCTTTCCACAAACCACATATGGATCCACCAGAGTCGTTGCATGTGTGTTCTTTTCACAAACCATATATGGATCAAACAATGGCATTGCATGTGTGTTCTTTTCACAACCCACATATGGATCAACCAATGTCATTGCATGTGTGTTCTTTCCACAAACCACATATGTACCCACTAGAGTAATTGCATGTGTGTTCTTTTCCACAAACCACATATGGATACACTAGAGTCATTGCATGTGTGTTCTTTCCACAAACTACATATGGATCTACCAGAGTCATTGCATGTGTGTTATTTTCCACAAACCACATGGATCAACCCATGGCATTGCATGTGTGTTCTTTCCACATACCACATATGGATCCAATAATGGCATTGCATGTGTGTTCTTTCCACAACCCACATATGGATCAACCAATGTCATTGCATGTATATTCATTCCATGAACCACATCGATCAACCAGATTCACTACATGTGTGTTCTTTTCACAAACCACACATGGATCCACCAGAGTAATTGCATGTGTGTTCATGTCACAAACCACACATGGATCCACCGATGTCATTGCATGTGTTTTCTTTCCATGAACCACATATGGATCCACCAATGTCATTGCATGTGTGTTCTTTCCACCAACCACATAAGGATCCACCAGAGTCACTGCATGTGTTTTTTTTTTCAGAAACCACATATGGATCCACCAGAGTAATTGCATCTGTGTTCTTTCCACAAACCACATATAGATCCACCAGAGTCATTGCATGTGTGTTCTTTCCACAAACAAAATATGGATCCACCAATGTCATTGCATGTGTGTTCTTTTCACAAACCATGGATCCACCAGAGTCATTGCATGTGTGTTCTTTTGACAAACCACACATGGATCCACCAGAGTCATTGCATGTGTGTTACTGTCACAAACCTCATATGGATCAACCAATGTCACTATATGTGTGTTCTTTTGACAAACAACATGGATCAACCAATGGCATTTCATGTGTGTTCTTTCCACAAACCACATGCATCAACAAATGTCATTACATGTGTGTTCTTTCCACAAACCACATGGATTAACAAGAGTCATAGCACGTGTGTTCTTGTCACAAACCACACATGGATCCACCAGAGTAATTGCATGTGTTTTCATGTCACAAACCACATATCGATCCACCAATTTCATTGCATGTGTGTTCATGTCACAAACCACACATGGATCCACCAATGTCATTGCATGTGTGTTCTTTCCATGAACCACATATGGATCAACCAGAGTCATTGCATGTCTGTTCTTTCCACAAACCACACGTGGATCCACCAGAGTAATTGCATGTGTGTTCACGTCACAAACCACACATGGATCCACCAGAGTCATTGCATGTGTGTTCTTTTCACAAACCACATATGGATCCACTAGAGTCATTGCATGTGTGTTCTTTCCACAAACCACATATGGATCCACCAGAGTCATTGCATGTGTGTTCTTTCCACAAACCAAATATGGATCTAACAATGTCATTGCATGTGTGTTCTTTTCACAAACCACATATGGATCGACCAATGTCATTGCATGTGTGTTCTTTCCACAAACCACATATGGATCCACCAATGTTATTGCATGTGTGTTCTTTTCCACAAACCACATATGGATCCACGAGAGTCATTGCATGTGTGGTCTTTCCACAAACCACACATGGATCCACAAGAGTCATTGCATGTGTGTTATTTTCACAAACAACATATGGATCCACAAGAGTCATTGCATGTGTGTTCTTTTCACAAACCATATATGGATCAACCCATGGCATTGCATGTGTGTTCTTTTCACAACCCACATATGGATCAACCAATGTCGTTACATGTCTGTTCTTTCCACATACCACATATGTACCCACTAGAGTAATTGCATGTGTGTTCTTTTCCACAAACCACATATGAATCCACTAGAGTCATTGCATGTGTGTTCTTTCCACAAACTACATATGGATCCACCAGAGTCATTACATGTGTGTTATTTTCACAAACCACATGGATCAACCAATGGCATTGCATGTGTGTTCTTTCCACAAACCACATATGGATCCACCAATGGCGTTGCATCTGTGTTCTTTCCACAACCCACATATGGATCAACCAATGTCATTGCATGTCTGTTCTTTCCATGAACCACATGGATCAACCAGAGTCATTGCATGTGTGTTCTTTCCACAAACTACACATGGATCCACCATAGTAATTGCATGTGTGTTCATGTCACAAACCACACATGGATCCACCAATGTCATTGCATATGTGTTCTTTCGATCCACCAGAGTCATTGCATGTGTGTTCTTTTCACAAACCAGATATGGATCCACTAGAGTCACTGGTTGTGTGTTCTTTCCACAAACCACATATGGATCGACCAGAGTCATTGCATGCGTGTTCTTTCCACAAACCAAATATGGATCCAACAATGTCATTGCATGTGTGTTCTTTTCACAAACCACATATGGATCCACCAGAGTCATTGCATGTGTGCTCTTTTGACAAACCACACAGGGATCCACCAGAGTCATTGCATGTGTGTTACTGTCACAAACCACATATGGATCAACCAATGTCATTACATGTGTGTTATTTTGACAAACAACATGGATCAACCAATGGCATTTCATGTGTGTTCTTTCCACAAACCACATGGATCAACAAATGTCATTACATGTATGTTCTTTCCATAAACCACATGGATCAACCAGAGTCATTGCACGTGTTTTCTTGTCACAAACCACACATGGATCCACCCGAGTAATTGCATGTGTGTTCATGTCACAAACCACATATGGATCCACCAATGTCATTGCATGTGTGTTCATGTCACAAACCACACATGGGTCCACCAATGTCATTGGATGTGTGTTCTTTCCATGAACCAGTTATACATTGGAAATGTATCTATAATTTTTGATGCTCCATGCTTGGTTTTATCCACTTTCTTGTGTGTTGTCCACACTTTGGAGTACTTTTCATATGATTTCTTGGACTAACCTATTAACAAGAGCCACAGTGCCAGCTGCCTATTTTCTGCTGTTTTTGGTTCCAGGAAAGTCAGAAAATGAATATTCCTGGAATTGGACGGGACAAAAGCCAAAGTGCCTATTTTTCTAGAAGACTCTAGGAGACAGAATACGAGACGGAGGAGGGACAGGGGCTGCCCACATCACCCCCAGGCGCAGGCTGGGCCTGGCCACGCCAGGGCATGGTGTGGTGGCCTCAGGCACCCCCTCGGTCTCCCTCTTCACCTATAAGAAGCCTTCTGACCTAAAAAACTTCGGGGGGGTCGACGTTTTTCCAGAAAAAGTTCCACAGCGCCGCCACCACCGAAGGGGAGATTCCGGGGATAGAAAGTCTCTGTTCCGGCACCCTGCCGGGACGGGGAAGTGCCCCCGCAGCCATCTCCATCGATCTCCACCATCATCTCCATCGACCATCCATGTTTCCCCCATCTATGAGTGAGTAATCCCCCGCTGTAGGCTATGGGGATGGTAGGGATTGGATGAGATCGTTCATGTAATGGCATCAGATTGTTAGGGCATGGTGCCTAGTATCTTTTATTAGTGCTTTATGACTTTGTTGCAACTTGTTGTGCTTAATGCTTGTCACTAGGGCCCGAGTGCCATGATTTCAGATTTGAACATGTTATTGATTCATTATGATAGTATTGTTTCTGGGCTTATCTGCAAGTTGTATACACAGGTTGTTGTCCGGAACCTATGGCCCCGAAGTGACAGAAATTGGGATAACCGGAAGGGAATGGCTTTGATGTGAGGATCACATGTGTTCATGGAGTGTTAATGCTTTGCTCCGGTGCTCTATTAAAAGGAGCACCTTAATTGTTAGTAGTTCCCTAGAGGCCCCGCTACAAACGGGCTGGCAGGACAAAAGATGTTGTGCAAGTTCTCATTGCGAGCACGTATGACTATATATGGAACACATGCCTAGGATTGTCTAGTACTTGGATGCTTTATCTTATTTATCTGCAATTGCCCTATGTTCTGATTGCTATGTGGATTGTCTTGTCCATGCAACGCCCGTCCATCCATCCCTATGCCTACCGCACTCGAATTGCACTGTTTACTGCTATTGTTACTACTGTCTTTGCTTTACTACTACTGTTACTTTACTATTCCTACTTCAAAACTATTGCTACTGATAAACTGCTGTGAGCAAGATTGTTTCCAGGTGCAGCTGAATTTACAACTCAGTTATGAAGGCTTATAAATATTCTTTGGATCCCCTTGTGTCGAATCAATAAATTGGGTTTCACTTCCCTCGAAAATACTGCGATACACCCCCTATACTTGTGGGTCATCAAGACTATTTTCTAGCGCCGTTGCTGGGGAGCATAGCTTTATTTATCAAGTCCACTTGGATTCACTATTGTTCAAGCTAAGTTTATTTTCTCCTTGTTTGCTTGTTTCTTTATCAAAAATACAAAAAAGTAGTTCCTACTCTAGTTGTTATTTTCGTTGGTCTGTTATTGTCTTGCCTTATCATGCTTGTTGTCAATGGTTGGTTTCTTTGAAACTAAAGCTTATTGGCAATGTGGGTTCATGGAAGATCAAAAATATTATTATAAGGAACACCACTTGTCACAAAAAGGGAAACACTTATGGGAACAAATTAATAGATTGTATACCATTGCTAGAAACGTGTGCTCTACTTATAATGTTACTTATTGCCTTGATAAATCTCATTGCAGAAAGAGGTATAAACACCTCCCTTTTCAATGTGAGTATAATGATAATGATACCATATCTTCCTATGCTAAAGGAATTTATGACTTTTATGATGCGGAACAAATTGAAGAATTTATTGCTTGGAAGGGTGCTTTTGAGCTTGCTAGTTTGCTTGAAAGTATTGATGATTCACCTTACAAAGAGGTTTATGGTATACTTAAATTTTGCTTTGATAATTACAGGGATGAAAATGGCTACATTCTTGAATATTTTAATAAATGCTTTCCACAAATGGAAGAGACTAATGCCTTGCAGGATCCTATGGAAGAAGAAATTGATGAACCTGAAATCTCATTAGATGAAAAAGAGGAGGAGAGTGATGAAGAAAAGGAGGAAGAATGGATTAGCTACCCATGCCTACCTTCTAATGAGAGTAACTCTTTATCCCTTACATTATTTGATTGTCCTCCATGCTTACTAAAGGAGGATGAATGTTATTTTCCCGATGTTTCTTTTGATAGTGTTTATAATAAAGCTCTAGTGCTTATAGATCATGAAAAGCATGCTTTATGTGATAGTTATATTGTTGAGTTTCTTCATGAGGCTACTGAAAATTATTATGAGAGAGGAAAATATGGTTGTGGAAGTTTTCATGGTATTGAAACACCTCTCTATGTGTTGAAAGTTTTGAAGTTACTCTTGTTTTATCTTCCTATGCGTGTCACTTTGTTCTTTGTGAATTTATTTGCATGCACGATTCCTATGCATAGGAAGTGGGTTAGACTTAAATGTGTTTTGAATTTGCTTCTTGATGCTCTCTTTTACTTAAACTCATATTTCTTATGAGAGCATCCTCTCAAACTTTTATGCCTGAAGATGACAATATGTCTATTATTCTTGGGAGACCTTTTCTTAAATACTGCAGGAGCTGTTATTAATTATAATCAAGGGAAGGTGACCTTCAATGTTAATGACAAGGAACATACTATCTATTTCCCCAAAAAGATTGAAAGGACTTACGGTTTTGAATTCAATTGAACATGATGAGGGCATTCAAGTTGGAGAAATATATTGTCCCATACCAAGAGAAAATTTTGAAATTATTATGATTGGGACCATTGCTATCAAGGTTGAGGTAACATAATCATTAGTGGAATACAAAGTTTTGTATCATATGAAATTGTTTTGGTAACAAGACCTGATCAACCTTGTTAACAAAGGGATTTCATTGAACAAAACAATGTTTTCACCATGATTATCTCCGCTTACTTCTATTCTATCCATTTTAGTTTTTGCTTATGCCTAACTTAAAGGCGTTAAAGAAAAGTACTTATTGGGAGATAACCCAAAAGTTTTAGATGAGTCTTGGAAGTTATTACCTAAGTAATAACCGCTCCTTATCATTTTTATTTGCTTTTTGTGCCAAGAGTAACCTCTAATGAGAGAGAAGTAATGATTGGGAAAGTTGCTGTCCCGAAACAGATTTTTGTGATTCACCGTAAAAAATCGTGAGAGAGCTCTGTATGTCAGATTGAGCTGTAATGTTTTGTGCTTCTGACCCAGGTTGTTATCTAACTTTCGTTAGTTCAACACTTTTTGATTTGAGCAACAGAACGTCTTAGAAAAAATTCGTCTTTACCTGCTGGTCTGTTTTGACAGATTTCTGCCATTTTCTGTATTTGCTTCTTGTGGGTTCCTTTTGAGTTCTTTTGGGGAATTTAGCTTTTTGAGGGAAGTGCTACAGTAGCTAGTGTTCTAATGGAAGTTTATTTGGTGTTATAACTGAACCTTAAGACCTTTTATCTTGAGTGCACTAATGTTGCTAATGAGATTGTGTGAAGTTTTGTATGAAGGAAAATTTTCAGGCGTATGGAAGGAATGAGTAATGACATGAAGGATGGACTAAATCTCAAGCTTGGGGATGCCACGCGTGTCACCCCAAGAAATATCCAAGAAGTACAAGCGTCAAAGCTTGGGGATGCCCAAGGCATCCCCCTCTTCATCAATAAAAATCCCAGGTTTCTTCCAAACACTTCATTTTTATTGTTTCATGCACAGTTGTGTTGTTCTTGGAGCGTCTTATTTTTTGTTTTTGTTTTGGTTTTTAGTTTGCGTGGTTTGCTTAGTTTGCTGAATAAATTGGTTGGACCTCCTCTTTCATTTATTGGTGTTCAAATAGTTTGGTTTGGTTTGGAAAAGAGTAGGAGAGCTCATGATTAAGTGGTAAAGAGAGTTTGTTTTTGACTGCGGCCTATGCTCTGTCATGCCATGCTTGATATTGTTTTGGCTCTATGCTTAGTATTCTTTGCTGTCGCATGACTTGTTATAAACAATTGAGATTCCTTAATGTTCCTTGGATGAATCATGCGTTGTTTTAGCATACTAAAGCATAATATAGTGGTATTCTCCTTTGATGCTTTATTTGGGTTGACTTGGCGCATGCTCACACCATGTTATGACTATCTCAAGTCACCTTAAGCCTTTATGATCCTTTAGTTTTCAACTTGTAGTATCACTTTATGCTTTGATCAATGATGTTTTGTCGCTCTGCATGATTGTGTCCATTATTGCTCTCTCGGTTGTCGCTCCCTTACTATTGCTAGCCTTCACTTCCACTGAGTGTTTTACTCATGCTTCCAACTCCCTAAACCAAATATTTCCAAAGTGTCCACCATACCTACCTAGTATCATGATTTGCTACTCCCGTGCATATTCAATATGCCTTGTTTTCTTCCAAATAAAATGTTTGCTTGTTATGGGAAAATTAGTTAGTAAAGCTCTCATGAACTTGATGGCATACTTTATTTCCTGCACTTAATAAACCTAAACCATTGTGAACTCTCCATGAAAGTTATATGCTTGGTAATTATAGGCTGGGGATTAGCATAACCGTGCTGTCATGGGGAACGCTTTCAACACTTGTAAATATATACCCAGTTGATACCTTGCTCTTTTGTTTGCGGATGTCGTCGGTGTGAAATAAAAGGGGAGCTTGTAAGTCCATGGAGTTATGTATGTGTGTTAGAAAGCGCTGGTCACTGGTCTAATCCATGCTGACATGGTGGAAACCTGCAGCGTAACCATAATGATTTCTATGAAGCATTCTTCTTATAAAAAAAGAGAGATAGCTATTGAGAAAAAGAAAAAAATGAGATTTATGAAAAGAGGAAAGAGAGAAAAAAGCACCATTTTCCCATGGTAAATAAGAAGATTGCTGCGATACTCATTGTCTGCTTTCCTTGTCATTTTGATATGGGGATTCTTCCGTCGGGCAAGGAGTACCCCGTTGGCGGTTCTCAATGATACGCACATACTTACAATGACAAGAACTTACCGGTAACTAAAGTTGAGTAGCATGAGGAGCGGCCCTCGTACTCAAGGGACTTGGGATTTTCAGTTTATAGTCTGTTAAGCATATAACTCAGATTGGACCTCACTTTCACCTTAACCAAATTAAAGATTCTTATGATAGGGGCAATGAGAGCTCAAAGCTAATGAGTACCATACTTTCAGCATTTGGAAGCCTTTCAAACTATTCAAAACCTTTTCATTTCCTTGTTGAGTCTCCACACATTCTATGAGCACTTTCTTGAGAGCATAGTGGCCATTCTTAGTTCTATGTGCATTGTCCCAAGACTTGTTAATTGATGCATACCTTGATATTGCTTGTTTTAAACTATTTGTATCTAGTCACTCTTGTAAACTTTGAAGGTGTCCTATGCATTTATGTTTGCTACTCTATGAGGGACAAGCTGAATGCCACTATGCTATGTTTTCTTTATGTGAAACAAACAAACGTCTTGCAAGGCATTGTTATTCATGAATCTTTTGTTTGTGCCTTTTCATGTTGCATCATAGTCTCTTTGTCTTATTGTTAGAACTTTGTCTTTCATGTTATGATTGAAGTACTATGATCCCAGCTTTGAATGTTTTACAAATATTTTGATCAAGTCTTTGATGGTGCATGTCACCTCAAAAATTATTCTTTCTTTTTATCACTTACCTACTCGAGGACGAGCAGGAGTTAAGCTTGGGGATGTTGATACATTGCAAATGTATCTATAATTTTTGATGCTCCATGCTTTGTTTTATCCACTTTCTTGTGTTTTTTCCACACTTTGGAGTACTTTTCATATGATTTCTTGGAATAACCTATTAACAAGAGCCACGATGCCGGTACTGTTTTCTCATTGTTTTTGGTTCGGGAAAGTCAAAAAATGAATATTCTCGAATTGGACGGGACAAGCCAAAGTGCCTATTTTTCGAAGACTCCGAGCGAGAATATGAGGCGGAGGAGGGCAGGCTGGCCACACCACCCCAGTGGCTGGGCTGGCCGCGCCCGAGCATGGTGTGGTGGCCCTAGGCACCTCGGTCTCCCTCTTCGCCTATAAAAGCCTTGACCTAAAAACTTGGGGGTTCAATGTTTTCGAGGAAAAAGTTCCTGCAGCGCCACCAGAAGGGAGATTTGGGGGACAGAAAGTCTCTGTTCCGGCACCCTGCCGGGACGGGGAAGTGCCCTCGGAGCCATCTCCATCGATCTCCACCATCATCTCCATCGACCATCCATGTTTCCCCCATCTATGAGTGAGTAATCCCCCGTTGTAGGCTATGGGGATGGTAGGGATTGGATGAGATCGTTCATGTAATGGCATCAGATTGTTAGGGCATGGTGCCTAGTATCTTTTATTAGTGCTTTATGACTTTGTTGCAACTTGTTGTGCTTAATGCTTGTCACTAGGGCCCGAGTGCCATGATTACAGATCTGAACATGTTATTGATTCATTATGATAGTATTGTTTCTGGTCTTATCTGCAAGTTGTATACACACGTTGTTGTCCGGAAGCTATGGCCCCGAAGTGAAAGAAATCGGGATAACCAGAAGGGAATGGCTTTGATGTGAGGATCACATGTGTTCACGGAGTGTTAATGCTTTACTCCGGTGCTCTATTAAAAGGAGCACCTTAATTGCCGATAGTTCCTAGAGGCCCGCCGCAAGCGGGCTGGCAGGACAAAAGATGCTGTGCAAGTTCTCATTGCGAGCACGTATGACTATATATGGAACACATGCCTAGGATTGTCTAGTACTTGGATGCTTTATCTTATTTATCTGCAATTGCCCTATCTTCTGATTGTTATGTGGATTGTCTTGTCCATGCAACCCCCGTCCATCCATCCCTATGCCTACCGCACTCGAATCACACTATTTACTGCTATTGTTACTACTGTATTTGCTTTACTACTACTGTTACTTTACTATTCCTACTTCAAAACTGTTGCTACTGATAAACTGCTGTGAGAAAGATTGTTTCCAGGTGCAGCTGAATTGACAACTCAGTGGTTAAGGCTTATAAATATTCTTTGGCTCCCCTTGTGTCGAATCAATAAATTGGGTTTCACTTCCCTCGAATATACTGCGATAAACCCCCTATACTTGTGGGTCATCAACCACATTTGGATCAACCAGAGTCATTGCATGTGTGTTCTTTCCAAAAACCACACGTGGATCCACAAGAGTAATTGCATGTGTGTTCATGTCAGAAACCACACATGGATCCACCAATGTCATTGCATGTGTGTTCTTTTCCTCAAACCACATATGGATCCACCAATGTCATTGCATGTGTGTTCTTTCCACAAACCACATATGGATCCACCAGAGTCATTGCATGTGTGTTCTTTTCCACAAACCACATATGGATCCACTAGAGTCATTGCATGTGTGTTCTTTTCACAAACCACAAATGGATCCACCAGAGTCATTGCATGTGTGTTCTTTCCACAAACCACATATGTACCCACTAGAGTAATTACATGTGTGTTCTTTTCCACAAACCACTTATGGATCCACTAGAGTCATTGCATGTGTGTTCTTTCCACAAACCACATATGGATCCACTAGAGTAATTGCATGTGTGTTCCCTTCACAAACCACATATGAACCAACACTAGAGTCATTGCATGTGTGTTCTTTTCACAAACCACATATGGATCCACCAATGTCATTGCATGTGTGTTCTTTACACAAACCACATATGGATCCACCAGAGTCATTGCATGTGTTCTTTTCACAAATCACATATGGATCCACTAGAGGAATTGCATATGTGTTCTTTCCACAAACCACATATGGGTCCACTAGAGTAACTGCATGTGTGTTCTTTTCACAAACCATATATGGATCAACCAATGTCATTGCATGTGTGTTCTTTTCACAAACCACATATGGATCCACTAGTGTCATTGCATGTGTGTTCTTTCCACAAACCACATATGGATCCACCAGAGTCATTGCATATGTGTTCTTTCCACAAACCAAATATGGATCTACCAATGTCATTGCATGTGTGTTCTTTCCACAAACCACATATGGATCGACCAGAGTCATTGCATGTGTGTTCTTTCCACAAACCAAATATGGATCCACCTATGTCATTGCATGTGTGTTCTTTTCACAAACCACATATGAATCCACCAGAGTCATTGCATGTGTGTTCTTTTGACAAACCACACTGGGATCCACCAAAGTCATTGCATGTGTGTTACTGTCACAAACCACATATGGATAACCCAATGTCATTACATGTGTGTTCTTTTTACAAACAACATGGATCAACAAATGGCATTGCATGTGTGTTCTTTCCACAAACCACATGGATCAACAAATGCCATTACATGTGTGTTCTTTCCACAAACCACATGGATCAACCAGAGTCATTGCACGTGTGTTCTTGTCACAAACCACACATGGATCCACCAGAGTAATTACATGTGTGTTCATCTCACAAACCACATATGGATCCAACAATGTCATTGCATGTGTGTTCTTTTCATAGACCACATATGGATCCACCAATATCATTTCATATGTGTTCTTTCCACAAACCACATATGTACCCACTAGAGTAATTGCATGTGTGTTCTTTTCCACAAACCACTTATGGATCTACTAGAGTCATTTCATGTGTGTTCTTTCCACAAACCACATATGGATCCACTAGAGTCATTGCATGTGTGTTCCTTTCACAAACCACATATGGATCAACCAATGTCATTGCATGTGTGTTCTTTTCATGAACCACATATGGATCCACTAGAGACATTGCATTTGCGTTCTTTTCACAAACCACATATGGACCCACCAATGCCATTTCATGTGTGTTCTTATACTAAAACCAACACTAGAGTCACTGCATGTGTGTTCTTTTCACAAACCACACATGGACACAACAGAGTCATTGCATGTGTGCTCTTTCCACAAACCACGTGGATCAACCAATGACATTGCACGTGTGTTCTTTTGACAAATAACTTGGATCAACCAATGGCATTGCATGTGTGTTATTGTCATAAACCACATATGGATCAACCAATGTCATTGCATGTCTGTTCATGTCACAAACCACACATGGATCCACCAATGTCATTGCATGTGTGTTCTTTCCATGAAACAAGTATGGATCCACCAATGTCATTGCATGTGTGTTCTTTCCACAAACCACATATGGATCCACCAATGTCATTGCATGTGTGTTCTTTTCCAAAACCACATGTGGATCCACTAGAGACATTGCATCTAGGGTCTTTCCACAAACCACACATGGATCCACTAGAGTCATTGCATGTGTGTTGTTTCCACAAACCACATATGGATCCACCAGAGTCATTGCATGTGTGTTCTTTTCACAAACCATATATGGATCAACCAATGGCATTGCATGTGTGTTCTTTTCACAACGCACATATGGATCAACCAATGTCATTGCATGTGTGTTCTTTCCACAATCCACATATCTACCCACTAGATTAATTGCATGTGTGTTCTTTTCCACAAACCAGATATGGATCCACAAGAGTCATTGCATGTGTGTTCTTTCCACAAACTACATATGGATCCACCAGACTCATTGCATGTGTGTTATTTTCCACAAACCACATGGATCAACCAATGGCATTTCATGTATGTTCTTTCCACAAACCACATGGATCAACAAATGTCATTACATGTGTGTTATTTCCACAAACCACATGGATCAACCAGAGTTATAGCACGTGTGTTCTTGTCACAAACCACACGTGGATCCACCAGAGTAATTGCATGTGTTTTCTTTTCACAAACCACATATGGATCAACAAATGTCATTGCATGTGTGTTCTTTTTACAGACCACATATGGATCCACCAATGTCATTGCATATGTGTTCTTTCCACAAACCACATATGTACCCACTAGAGTAATTGCATGTGTGTTCTTTTCCACAAACCACTTATGGATCCACTAGAGTCATTCCATGTGTGTTCTTTCCACAAACCACATATGGATCCACCAGAGTAATTGCATGTGTGTTATTTTCACAAACCACATGGATCAACCAATGGCATTGCATGTGTGTTCTTTCCACAAACCACATATGGATCCACCAATGGCATTGCATCTCTGTTCTTTCCACAAACCACATATGGATCCACCAATGTCATTGCATGTCTGTTATTTTCCACAAACCACATATGGATCCACCAATGTCATTGCATGTCTGTTCTTTCCACGAACGACATATGGATCCACCAGAGCATTGCATGTGTGTTCTTTCCACAAACCACACATGGATCCACCAGAGTAATTGCATGTGTGTTCATGTCACAAACCACACATGGATCCACCAATGTCATTGCATGTGTGTTCTTTCCATGAACCATATATGGATCCACCAATGTCATTTCATGTGTGTTCTTTCCACAAACCACATCAGGATCCACCAGAGTCATTGTATGTGTGTTCTTTTCACAAACCACATATGGATCCACTCGAGTCACTTCATGTGTGTTCCTGCCACAAACCACATATGGATCAACCATAGTCATTGCATGTGTGTTCTTTCCACAAACCAAATATGGATCCACCAATGTCATTGCATGTGTGTTCTTTTCACAAACCACATATGGATCCACCAGAGTCATTACATGTGTGTTCTTTTGACAAACCACACAGGGATCCACAGTCATTGCATGTGTGTTACTGTCACAAACCACATATGGATCAACGAATGTCATTACATGTGTGTTATTTTGACAAACAACATGGATCAACCAATGGCATTGCATGTGTGTTCTTTCCACAAATCACATGGATCAACAAATTTCATTACATGTGTGTTCTTTCCACAAACCACATGGATCAACCAGAGTCATTGCACGTGTGTTCTTGTCACAAACCACACATGGATCCACCAGAGTAATTGCATGTGTGTTCATGTCACAAACCACATATGGATCCACCAATGTCATTGCATGTGTGTTCATGTCACAAACCACACATGGATCCACCGATGTCATTGCATGTGTGTTCTTTCCATGAACTACATATGGATCAACCAGAGTCATTGCATGCGTTTTCTTTCCACAAACCACACGTGGATCCACCAGAGTAATTGCATGTGTGTTCATGTCACAAACCACACATGGATCCACCAATGTCATTGCATGTGTGTTCTTTTCCACAAACCACATATGGATCCACCAATGTCATTTCATGTATGTTCTTTACACCAACCACATATGGATCCACCAGAGTCATTGCATGTGTGTTCTTTTCCACAAACCACATATGGATCCACTAGAGTCATTGCATGTGTGTTCCTTTCACAAATCACACATGGATCCACCAGAGTCATTGCATGTGTGTTCTTTCCACAAACCACATATGTACCCACTAGAGTAATTGCATGTGTGTTCTTTTCCACAAACCACTTATGGATCCACTAGAGTCATTGCATGTGTGTTCTTTCGAAAAACCACATATGGATCCACCAGAGTAATTGCATGTGTGTTCCCTTCACAAACCACATATGGATCAACCAATGTCATTACATGTTTGTTATTTTCACAAACCACATATGGATCAACAGATGTCATTGCATGTGTGTTCTTTTCATGAACCACATATGGATCCACTAGAGACATTGCATTTGCGTTCTTTTCACAAACCACATATGGACCCACCAATGCCATTTCATTGTGTTCTTATACTAAAACCAACACTAGAGTCACTGCATGTGTGTTCTTTTCACAAACCACACATGGACACAACAGAGTCATTGCATGTGTGCTCTTTCCACAAACCACGTGGATCAACCAATGACATTGCACGTGTGTTCTTTTGACAAATAACTTGGATCAACCAATGGCATTGCATGTGTGTTATTGTCATAAACCACATATGGATCAACCAATGTCATTGCATGTCTGTTCATGTCACAAACCACACATGGATCCACCAATGTCATTGCATGTGTGTTCTTTCCATGAAACAAGTATGGATCCACCAATGTCATTGCATGTGTGCTCTTTCCACAAACCACATATGGATCCACCAATGTCATTGCATGTGTGTTCTTTTCCAAAACCACATGTGGATCCACTAGAGACATTGCATCTAGGGTCTTTCCACAAACCACACATGGATCCACTAGAGTCATTGCATGTGTGTTGTTTCCACAAACCACATATGGATCCACCAGAGTCATTGCATGTGTGTTCTTTTCACAAACCATATATGGATCAACCAATGGCATTGCATGTGTGTTCTTTACACAACGCACATATGGATCAACCAATGTCATTGCATGTGTGTTCTTTCCACAATCCACATATCTACCCACTAGATTAATTGCATGTGTGTTCTTTTCCACAAACCACATATGGATCCACAAGAGTCATTGCATGTGTGCTCTTTCCACAAACTACATATGGATCCACCAGACTCATTGCATGTGTGTTATTTTCCACAAACCACATGGATCAACCAATGGCATTGCATGTATGTTCTTTCCACAAACCACATGGATCAACAAATGTCATTACATGTGTGTTATTTCCACAAACCACATGGATCAACCAGAGTTATAGCACGTGTGTTCTTGTCACAAACCACACGTGGATCCACCAGAGTAATTGCATGTGTTTTCTTTTCACAAACCACATATGGATCAACAAATGTCATTGCATGTGTGTTCTTTTTACAGACCACATATGGATCCACCAATGTCATTGCATATGTGTTCTTTCCACAAACCACATATGTACCCACTAGAGTAATTGCATGTGTGTTCTTTTCCACAAACCACTTATGGATCCACTAGAGTCATTCCATGTGTGTTCTTTCCACAAACCACATATGGATCCACCAGAGTAATTGCATGTGTGTTATTTTCACAAACCACATGGATCAACCAATGGCATTGCATGTGTGTTCTTTCCACAAACCACATATGGATCCACCAATGGCATTGCATCTCTGTTCTTTCCATAAACCACATATGGATCCACCAATGTCATTGCATGTCTGTTATTTTCCACAAACCACATATGGATCCACCAATGTCATTGCATGTGTGTTCTTTCCACGAACGACATATGGATCCACCAGAGCATTGCATGTGTGTTCTTTCCACAAACCACACATGGATCCACCAGAGTAATTGCATGTGTGTTCATGTCACAAACCACACATGGATCCACCAATGTCATTGCATGTGTGTTCTTTCCATGAACCATATATGGATCCACCAATGTCATTTCATGTGTGTTCTTTCCACAAACCACATCAGGATCCACCAGAGTCATTGTATGTGTGTTCTTTTCACAAACCACATATGGATCCACTCGAGTCACTTCATGTGTGTTCCTGCCACAAACCACATATGGATCAACCATAGTCATTGCATGTGTGTTCTTTCCACAAACCAAATATGGATCCACCAATGTCATTGCATGTGTGTTCTTTTCACAAACCACATATGGATCCACCAGAGTCATTACATGTGTGTTCTTTTGACAAACCACACAGGGATCCACCAGAGTCATTGCATGTGTGTTACTGTCACAAACCACATATGGATCAACGAATGTCATTACATGTGTGTAATTTTGACAAACAACATGGATCAACCAATGGCATTGCATGTGTGTTCTTTCCACAAATCACATGGATCAACAAATTTCATTACATGTGTGTTCTTTCCACAAACCACAGGGATCAACCAGAGTCATTGCACGTGTGTTCTTGTCACAAACCACACATGGATCCACCAGAGTAATTGCATGTGTGTTCATGTCACAAACCACATATGGATCCACCAATGTCATTGCATGTGTGTTCATGTCACAAACCACACATGGATCCACCGATGTCATTGCATGTGTGTTCTTTCCATGAACCACATATGGATCAACCAGAGTCATTGCATGCGTTTTCTTTCCACAAACCACACGTGGATCCACCAGAGTAATTGCATGTGTGTTCATGTCACAAACCACACATGGATCCACCAATGTCATTGCATGTGTGTTCTTTTCCACAAACCACATATGGATCCACCAATGTCATTTCATGTATGTTCTTTACACCAACCACATATGGATCCACCAGAGTCATTGCATGTGTGTTCTTTTCCACAAACCACATATGGATCCACTAGAGTCATTGCATGTGTGTTCCTTTCACAAATCACACATGGATCCACCAGAGTCATTGCATGTGTGTTCTTTCCACAAACCACATATGTACCCACTAGAGTAATTGCATGTGTGTTCTTTTCCACAAACCACTTATGGATCCACTAGAGTCATTGCATGTGTGTTCTTTCGACAAACCACATATGGATCCACCAGAGTAATTGCATGTGTGTTCCCTTCACAAACCACATATGGATCAACCAATGTCATTACATGTTTGTTATTTTCACAAACCACATATGGATCAACAGATGTCATTGCATCTGTGTTCTATTCACAAACCACATATGGATCCACCAATGTCATTGCATGCGTGTTCTTTCCACAAACCACATATGGATCCACCAGAGTGATTGTATGTGCGTTCTTTTCACAAATCACATATGGATCCACTGGAGTCATTGCATGTGTGTTCTTTCCACAAACCACATATGGATCCACTAGAGTCATTGCATGTGTGTTCTTTTCACAAACCATATATGGATCAACTAATGTCGTTCCATGTGTGTTCTTTTCCACAAACCACATATGGATCCACCAGAGTAATTGCATGTGTTTTTTTTTCACAAACCACATATGGATCAACAAATGTCATTGCATGTGTGTTGTTTTCATAGACCACATATGGATCCACCAATTACATTGCATATGTGTTCTTTCCACAAACCACATATGTACCCACTAGAGTAATTGCATGTATGTTCTTTTCCACAAACCACTTATGGATCCACTAGAGTCATTGCATGTGTGTTCCTTCCACAAACCACATATGGATCCACTAGAGTCAATGCATGTGTGTTCCTTTCACAAACCACATATGGATCAACCAATGTCATTGCATGTATGTTCCTTTCATGAACCACATATGGATCCACTAGAGTCATTGCATTTGTGTTCTTTTAACAAACCACATATGGACCCACCAATGCCATTGCATGTCTGTTCTTATCCTAAAACCAACACTAGAGTCACTTCATATGTGTTCTTTTCACAAACTACACATGGACCAACCATTTTCACAAACTACACATGGACCAACCAGAGTCATTGCATGTGTGTTCTTTCCACAAATCACCTTGATCAACCAATGACATTGCATGTGTGTTCTTTTGACAAATAACATGGATCAACCAATGGCATTGGATGTGTGTTATTGTCATAAACCACATATGGATCAACCAATGTCATTGCATGTGTGTTCATGTCACACACCACACATGGATCCACCAATGTCATTGCATGTGTGTTTTTCTCATGAACCACATATGGATCCACCAATGTCATTGCATGTGTGTTCTTTCCACAAACCACATATGGATCCACCAATGTCATTGCATGTGTGTTCTTTTCCACAAACCACATATGGATCCACTAGAGTCATTGAATATGTGGTCTTTCCACAAACCACAAATGGATCCACTAGAGTCATTGCATGTGTGTTCTTTCCACAAACCACATATGGATCCACCAGAGTCATTGCATGTGTGTTCTTTTCACAAACCATATATGGATCAACCAATGGAATTGCATGTGTGTTCTTTTCACAACCCACATATGGATCAACCAATGTCATTGCATGTGTGTTCTTTCCACAAACCACATATGGATCGACCAGAGTCATTGCATGTGTGATCTTTCCACAAACCAAATATGGATCCACCAATGTCATTGCATGTGTGTTCTTTTCACAAACCACATATGGATCCACCAGAGTCATTGCATGTGTGTTCTTTTGACAAACCACACTGGGATCCACCAAAGTCATTGCATGTGTGTTACTGTCACAAACCACATATGGATCAACCAATGTCATTACATGTGTGTTCTTTTTACAAACAACATGGATCAACAAATGGCATTGCATGTGTGTTCTTTCCACAAACCACATGGATCAACAAATGCCATTACATGTGTGTTCTTTCCACAAACCACATGGATCAACAAGAGTCATTGCATGTGTGTTCTTGTCACAAACCACACATGGATCCACCAGAGTAATTACATGTGTGTTCATGTCACAAACCACATATGGATCCAACAATGTCATTGCATGTGTGTTCTTTTCATAGACCACATATGGATCCACCAATATCATTGCATATGTGTTCTTTCCACAAACCACATATGTACCCACTAGAGTAATTGCATGTGTCTTCTTTTCCACAAACCACTTATGGATCTACTAGAGTCATTGCATGTGTGGTCTTTCCACAAACCACATATGGATCCACTAGAGTCATTGCATGTGTGTTCCTTTCACAAACCACATATGGATCAACCAATGTCATTGCATGTGTGTTCTTTTAATGAACCACATATGGATCCACTAGAGACATTGCATTTGTGTTCTTTTCACAAACCACATATGGACCCACCAGTGCCATTTCATGTGTGTTCTTATACTAAAACCAACACTAGAGTCACTGCATGTGTGTTCTTTTCACAAACCACACATGGACACAGCAGAGTCATTGCATGTGTGCTCTTTCCACAAACCACGTGGATCAACCAATGACATTGCACGTGTGTTGTTTTGACAAATAACTTGGATCAACCAATGGCATTGCATGTGTGTTATTGTCATAAACCACATATGGATCAACCAATGTCATTGCATGTGTGTTCATGTCACACACCACACATGGATCCACCAATGTCATTGCATGTGTGTTCTTTCCATGAAACAAGTATGGATCCACCAACGTCATTGCATGTGTGTTCTTTCCACAAACCACATATGGATCCACCAATGTCATTGCATGTGTGTTATTTTCCAAAACCACATGTGGATCCACTAGAGACATTGCATGTAGGGTCTTTCCACAAACCACACATGGATCCACTAGTCATTGCACGTGTGTTGTTTCCACAAACCACATATGGATCCACTAGAGTCATTGCATGTGTGTTCTTTTCACAAACCATATATGGATCAACCAATGGCATTGCATGTGTGTTCTTTTCACAACGCACATATGGATCAACCAATGTCATTTCATGTGTGTTCTTTCCACAATCCACATATGTACCCACTAGATTAATTGAATGTGTGTTCTTTTCCACAAACCACATATGGATCCACAAGAGTCATTGCATGTGTGTTCTTTCCACAAACTACATATGGATCCACCAGAGTCATTGCATGTGTGTTATTTTCCACAAACCACATGGATCAACCAATGGCATTGCATGTATGTTCTTTCCACAAACCACATGGATCAACAAATGTCATTACATGTGTGTTCTTTCCACAAACCACATGGATCAACCAGAGTTATAGCACGTGTGTTCTTGTCACAAACCACACGTGGATCCACCAGAGTAATTGCATGTGTTTTCTTTTCACAAACCACATATGGATCAACAAATGTCATTGCATGTGTGTTCTTTTTACAGACCACATATGGATCCACCAATGTCATTGCATATGTGTTCTTTCCACAAACCACATATGTACCCACTAGAGTAATCGCATGTGTGTTCTTTTCCACAAACCACTTATGGATCCACTAGAGTCATTCCATGTGTGTTCTTTCCCTGAACCACATATGGATCCACCAATGTCATTGCATGTGTGTTCTTTCCACAAACCATATATGGATCCACCAGAGTCACTGCATGTGTGTTCTTTTCACAAACCACATATGGATCCACCAATGTCATTGCATGTCTGTTATTTTCCACAAACCACATATGGATCCACCAATGTCATAGCATGTGTGTTCTTTCCACGAACGACATATGGATCCACCAGAGCATTGCATGTGTGTTCTTTCCACAAACCACACATGGATCCACCAGAGTAATTGCATGTGTGTTCATGTCACAAACCACACATGGATCCACCAATGTCATTGCATGTGTGTTCTTTCCATGAACCATATATGGATCCACCAATGTCATTTCATGTGTGTTCTTTCCACAAACCACATCAGGATCCACCAGAGTCATTGTATGTGTGTTCTTTTCACAAACCACATCTGGATCCACTCGAGTCACTTCATGCGTGTTCCTTCCACAAACCACATATGGATCGACCATAGTAATTGCATGTGTGTTCTTTCCACAAACCAAATATGGATCCACCAATGTCATTGCATGTGTGTTCTTTTCACAAACCACATATGGATCCACCAGAGTCATTACATGTGTGTTCTTTTGACAAACCACACAGGGATCCACCAGAGTCATTGCATGTGTGTTACTGTCACAAACCACATATGGATCAACGAATGTCATTACATGTGTGTTATTTTGACAAACAACATGGATCAACCAATGGCATTGCATGTGTGTTCTTTCCACAAATCACATGGATCAACAAATGTCATTACATGTGTGTTCTTTCCACAAACCACATGGATCAACCAGAGTCATTGCACGTGTCTTCTTGTCACAAACCACACATGGATCCACCAGAGTAATTGCATGTGTGTTCATGTCACAAACCACATATGGATCCACCAATGTCATTGCATGTGTGTTCATGTCACAAACCACACATGGATCCACCAATGTCATTGCATGTGTGTTCTTTCCATGAACCACATATGGATCAACCAGAGTCATTGCATGCGTTTTCTTTCCACAAACCACACGTGGATCCACCAGAGTAATTGCATGTGTGTTCATTACACAAACCACAAATGTAACCACAAAAGTCATTGCATGTGTGTTCTTTTCACAAACCACATATGGATCCACCAATGTCATTTCATGTATGTTCTTTACACCAACCACATATGGATCCACGAGAGTCATTGCATGTGTGTTATTTTCCACAAACCACATATGGATCCACTAGAGTCATTGCATGTGTGTTCCTTTCACAAATCACACATGGATCCACCAGAGTCATTGCATGTGTGTTCTTTCCACAAACCACATATGTACCCACTAGAGTAATTGCATGTGTGTTCTTTTCCACAAACCACTTATGGATCCACTAGAGTCATTGCATGTGTGTTCTTTCAACAAACCACATATGGATCCACCAGAGTAATTGCCTGTGTGTTCCCTTCACAAACCACATATGGATCAACCAATGTCATTACATGTTTGTTATTTTCACAAACCACATATGGATCAACAGATGTCATTGCATGTGTGTTCTATTCACAAACCACATATGGATCCACCAATGTCATTGCATGTGTGTTCTTTCCACAAACTACATATGGATCCACCAGAGTGATTGTATGTGCGTTCTTTTCACAAATCACATATGGATCCACTGGAGTCATTGCATGTGTGTTCTTTCCACAAACCACATATGGATCCACTAGAGTCATTGCATGTGTGTTCTTTTCACAAACCATATATGGATCAACTAATGTCGTTCCATGTGTGTTCTTTTCGACAAACCACATATGGATCCACCAGAGTAATTGCATGTGTTTTTTTTCACAAACCACATATGGATCAACAAATGTCATTGCATGTGTGTTGTTTTCATAGACCACATATGGATCCACCAATGTCATTGCATATGTGTTCTTTCCACAAACCACATATGTACCCACTAGAGTAATTGCATGTATGTTCTTTTCCACAAACCACTTATGGATCCATTAGAGTCATTGCATGTGGGTTCTTTCCAAAAACCACATATGGATCCACTAGAGTCATTGCATGTGTGTTCCTTTCACAAACCACATATGGATCAACCAATGTCATTGCATGTATGTTCCTTTCATGAACCACATATGGATCCACTAGAGTCATTGCATTTGTGTTCTTTTCACAAACCACATATGGACCCACCAATGCCATTGCATGTCTGTTCTTATACTAAAACCAACACTAGAGTCACTTCATGTGTGTTCTTTTCACAAACTACACATGGACCAACCATTTTCACAAACTACACATGGACCAACCAGAGTCATTGCATGTGTGTTCTTTCCACAAACCACCTTGATCAACCAATGACATTGCATGAGTGTTCTTTTGACAAATAACATGGATCAACCAATGGCATTGGATGTGTGTTATTGTCATAAACCACATATGGATCAACCAATGTCATTGCATGTGTGTTCATGTCACGCACCACACATGGATCCACCAATGTCATTCCATGTGTGTTTTTCTCATGAACCACATATGGATCCACCAATGTCATTGCATGTGTGTTCTTTCCACAAACCACATACGGATCCACCAATGTCATTGCATGTGTGTTCTTTTCCACAAACCACATATGGATCCACTAGAGTCATTGCATGTGTGTTCTTTCCACAAACCACATATGGATCCACCAGAGTCATTGCATGTGTGTTCTTTTCACAAACCATATATGGATCAACCAATGGCATTGCATGTGTGTTCTTTTCACAACCCACATATGGATCAACCAATGTCAATGCATGTGTGTTCTTTCCACAAACCACATATGTACCCACTAGAGTAATTGCATGTGTGTTCTTTTCCACAAACCACATATGGATCCACTAGAGTCATTGCATGTGTGTTCTTTCCACAAACTACATATGGATCCACCGGAGTCATTGCATGTGTGTTATTTTCCACAAACCACATATGGATCCACTAGAGTCATTTCATGTGTGTTCTTTCCACAAACTACATATGGATCCACCAGAGTCATTGCATGTGTGTTATTTTGCACAAACCACATGGATCAATCAATGGCATTGGATGTGTGTTCTTTCCACAAACCACATATGGATCCACCAATGGCATTGCATGTGTGTTCTTTCCACAACCCACATATGGATCAACCAATGGCATTGCATGTGTGTTCTTTTCAAAACCCACATATGGATCAACCAATGTGGGTGCATGTGTGTTCTTTCCACAAACCACATATGGATCCACCAATGTCTTTGCATGTGTGTTCTTTCGAAAAACCACATAAGGATCCACCAGAGTCATTGCATGTGTGTTCTTTTCACAAACCACATATGGATCCACTAGAGTCATTGCATGTGTGTTGTTTCCACAAACCACATATGGATCCACCAGAGTCATTGCATGTGTGTTCTTTCCACAAACCAAAAATGGATACTCAAATGTCATTCTATGTGTGTTCTTTTCACAAACCACATATGGATCCACCAGAGTCATTCCATGTGTGCTCTTTTGACAAACCACACATGGATCCAACATAGTCATTACATGTGTGTTATAGTGACAAAACACATATGGATCAACCAATGTCATTACATGTGTGTTCTTTTGACAAACAAAATGGATCAACCAATGGCATTGCATGTGTGTTCTTGTCACAAACCACACATGGATCCACCAGAGTAATTGCATGTGTGTTCATGTCACAAACCACAAATGGATCCACCAATGTCATTGCATGTGTGTTCATGTCACAAACCACACATGGATCCACCAATGTCATTGCATGTGTGTTCTTTCCATGAACCACATATGGATCAACCAGAGTCATTGCATGTGTGTTCTTTCCACAAACCACACGTGGATCCACCAGAGTAATTGCATGTGTGTTCATGTCACAAACCACACATGGATCCACCAATGTCATTGCATGTCTGTTATCACAAACCACATATGGATCCACCAATGTCATTGCATGTGTGTTCTTTCCACGAACGACATATGGATCCACCAGAGCATTGCATGTGTGTTATTTTCCACAAACCACATATGGATCCACTAGAGTCATTGCATGTGTGTTCTTTTCACAAACCACACATGGAGCCACTAGAGTCATTGCATGTGTGTTCTTTCCACAGACCACAAATGTACCCACTAGAGTAATTGCATGTGTGTTCTTTTCCACAAACCACTTATGGATCCACTAGAGTCATTGCATGTGTGTTCTTTCCACAAACCACATATGGATCCACCAGAGTAATTGCATGTGTGCTCCTTTCACAAACCACTTATGGATCAACCAATGTCATTGCATGTGTGTTATTTTCGCAAACCACATATGGATCAAAAAATGTCATTGCATGTGTGTTCTTTTCACAAACCACATATGGAACCACCAATGTCATTGCATGTGTGTTCTTTCCCTGAACCACATATGGATCCACCAATGTCATTGCATGTGTGTTCTTTCCACAAACCATATATGGATCCACCAGAGTCACTGCATGTGTGTTCTTTTCACAAACCACATATGGATCCACCAATGTCATTGCATGTCTGTTATTTTCCACAAACCACATATGGATCCACCAATGTCATTGCATGTGTGTTCTTTCCATTTAACGACATATGGATCCACCAGAGCATTGCATGTGTGTTCTTTCCACAAACCACACATGGATCCACCAGAGTAATTGCATGTGTGTTCATGTCACAAACCACACATGGATCCACCAATGTCATTGCATGTGTGTTCTTTCCATGAACCATATATGGATCCACCAATGTCATTTCATGTGTGTTCTTTCCACAAACCACATCAGGATCCACCAGAGTCATTGTATGTGTGTTCTTTTCACAAACCACATCTGGATCCACTCGAGTCACTTCATGTGTGTTCCTTCCACAAACCACATATGGATCGACCATAGTAATTGCATGTGTGTTCTTTCCACAAACCAAATATGGATCCACCAATGTCATTGCATGTGTGTTCTTTTCACAAACCACATATGGATCCACCAGAGTCATTACATGTGTGTTCTTTTGACAAACCACACAGGGATCCACCAGAGTCATTGCATGTGTGTTACTGTCACAAACCACATATGGATCAACGAATGTCATTACATGTGTGTTATTTTGACAAACAACATGGATCAACCAATGGCATTGCATGTGTGTTCTTTCCACAAATCACATGGATCAACAAATGTCATTACATGTGTGTTCTTTCCACAAACCACATGGATCAACCATAGTCATTGCACGTGTCTTCTTGTCACAAACCACACATGGATCCACCAGAGTAATTGCATGTGTGTTCATGTCACAAACCACATATGGATCCACCAATGTCATTGCATGTGTGTTCATGTCACAAACCACACATGGATCCACCAATGTCATTGCATGTGTGTTCTTTCCATGAACCACATATGGATCAACCAGAGTCATTGCATGCGTTTTCTTTCCACAAACCACACGTGGATCCACCAGAGTAATTGCATCTGTGTTCATGTCACAAACCACACATGGATCCACCAATGTCATTGCATGTGTGTTCTTTTCCACAAACCACATATGGATCCACCAATGTTATTTCATGTATGTTCTTTACACCAACCACATATGGATCCACCAGAGTCATTGCATGTGTGTTATTTTCCACAAACCACATATGGATCCACTAGAGTCATTGCATGTGTGTTCCTTTCACAAATCACACATGGATCCACCAGAGTCATTGCATGTGTGTTCTTTCCACAAACCACATATGTACCCACTAGAGTAATTGCATGTGTGTTCTTTTCCACAAACCACTTATGGATCCACTAGAGTCATTGCATGTGTGTTCTTTCAACAAACCACATATGGATCCACCAGAGTAATTGCATGTGTGTTCCCTTCACAAACCACATATGGATCAACCAATGTCATTACATGTTTGTTATTTTCACAAACCACATATGGATCAACAGATGTCATTGCATGTGTGTTCTATTCACAAACCACATATGGATCCACCAATGTCATTGCATGTGTGTTCTTTCCACAAACCACATATGGATCCACCAGAGTGATTGTATGTGCGTTCTTTTCACAAATCACATATGGATCCACTGGAGTCATTGCATGTGTGTTCTTTCCACAAACCACATATGGATCCACTAGAGTCATTGCATGTGTGTTGTTTTCACAAACCATATATGGATCAACTAATGTCGTTCCATGTGTGTTCTTTTCCACAAACCACATATGGATCCACCAGAGTAATTGCATGTGTTTTTTTTCACAAACCACATATGGATCAACAAATGTCATTGCATGTGTGTTGTTTTCATAGACCACATATGGATCCACCAATGTCATTGCATATGTGTTCTTTCCACAAACCACATATGTACCCACTAGAGTAATTGCATGTATGTTCTTTTCCACAAACCACTTATGGATCCATTAGAGTCATTGCATGTGGGTTCTTTCCACAAACCACATATGGATCCACTAGAGTCATTGCATGTGTGTTCCTTTCACAAACCACATATGGATCAACCAATATCATTGCATGTATGTTCCTTTCATGAACCACATATGGATCCACTAGAGTCATTGCATTTGTGTTCTTTTCACAAACCACATATGGACCCACCAATGCCATTGCATGTCTGTTCTTATACTAAAACTAACACTAGAGTCACTTCATGTGTGTTCTTTTCACAAACTACACATGGACCAACCATTTTCACAAACTACACATGGACCAACCAGAGTCATTGCATGTGTGTTCTTTCCACAAACCACCTTGATCAACCAATGACATTGCATGTGTGTTCTTTTGACAAATAACATGGATCAACCAATGGCATTGGATGTGTGTTATTGTCATAAACCACATATGGATCAACCAATGTCATTGCATGTGTGTTCATGTCACGCACCACACATGGATCCACCAATATCATTCCATGTGTGTTTTTCTCATGAACCACATATGGATCCACCAATGTCATTGCATGTGTGTTCTTTCCACAAACCACATACGGATCCACCAATGTCATTGCATGTGTGTTCTTTTCCACAAACCACATATGGATCCACTAGAGTCATTGCATATGTGGTCTTTCCACAAACCACACATGGATCTACTAGAGTCATTGCATGTGTGTTCTTTCCACAAACCACATATGGATCCACCAGAGTCATTGCATGTGTGTTCTTTTCACAAACCATATATGGATCAACCAATGGCATTGCATGTGTGTTCTTTTCACAACCCACATATGGATCAACCAATGTCAATGCATGTGTGTTCTTTCCACAAACCACATATGTACCCACTAGAGTAATTGCATGTGTGTTCTTTTCCACAAACCACATATGGATCCACTAGAGTCATTGCATGTGTGTTCTTTCCACAAACTACATATGGATCCACCAGAGTCATTGCATGTGTGTTATTTTCCACAAACCACATATGGATCCACTAGAGTCATTTCATGTGTGTTCTTTCCACAAACTACATATGGATCCACCAGAGTCATTGCATGTGTGTTATTTTGCACAAACCACATGGATCAATCAATGGCATTGGATGTGTGTTCTTTCCACAAACCACATATGGATCCACCAATGGCATTGCATGTGTGTTCTTTCCACAACCCACATATGGATCAACCAATGGCATTGCATGTGTGTTCTTTTCAAAACCCACATATGGATCAACCAATGTGGGTGCATGTGTGTTCTTTCCACAAACCACATATGGATCCACCAATGTCTTTGCATGTGTGTTCTTTCGAAAAACCACATAAGGATCCACCAGAGTCATTGCATGTGTGTTCTTTTCACAAACCACATATGGATCCACTAGAGTCATTGCATGTGTGTTGTTTCCACAAACCACATATGGATCCACCAGAGTCATTGCATGTGTGTTCTTTCCACAAACCAAATATGGATCCGCCAATGTCATTCTATGTGTGTTCTTTTCACAAACCACATATGGATCCACCAGAGTCATTCCATGTGTGCTCTTTTGACAAACCACACATGGATCCAACATAGTCATTACATGTGTGTTATAGTGACAAAACACATATGGATCAACCAATGTCATTACATGTGTGTTCTTTTGACAAACAAAATGGATCAACCAATGGCATTGCATGTGTGTTCTTGTCACAAACCACACATGGATCCACCAGAGTAATTGCATGTGTGTTCATGTCACAAACCACAAATGGATCCACCAATGTCATTGCATGTGTGTTCATGTCACAAACCACACATGGATCCACCAATGTCATTGCATGTGTGTTCTTTTCATGAACCACATATGGATCAACCAGAGTCATTGCATGTGTGTTCTTTCCACAAACCACACGTGGATCCACCAGAGTAATTGCATGTGTGTTCATGTCACAAACGACACATGGATCCACCAATGTCATTGCATGTCTGTTATTTTCCACAAACCACATATGGATCCACCAATGTCATTGCATGTGTGTTCTTTCCACGAACGACATATGGATCCACCAGAGCATTGCATGTGTGTTATTTTCCACAAACCACATATGGATCCACTAGAGTCATTGCATGTGTGTTCTATTCACAAACCACACATGGAGCCACTAGAGTCATTGCATGTGTGTTCTTTCCACAAACCACATATGTACCCACTAGAGTAATTGCATGTGTGTTCTTTTCCACAAACCACTTATGGATCCACTAGAGTCATTGCATGTGTGTTCTTTCCACAAACCACATATGGATCCACCAGAGTAATTGCATGTGTGCTCCTTTCACAAACCACATATGGATCAACCAATGTCATTGCATGTGTGTTATTTTCGCAAACCACATATGGATCAAAAAATGTCATTGCATGTGTGTTCTTTTCACAAACCACATATGGAACCACCAATGTCATTGCATGTGTGTTCTTTCCCTGAACCACATATGGATCCACCAATGTCATTGCATGTGTGTTCTTTCCACAAACCATATATGGATCCACCAGAGTCACTGCATGTGTGTTCTTTTCACAAACCACATATGGATCCACCAATGTCATTGCATGTATGTTATTTTCCACAAACCACATATGGATCCACCAATGTCATTGCATGTGTGTTCTTTCCACGAATGACATATGGATCCACCAGAGCATTGCATGTGTGTTCTTTCCACAAACCACACATGGATCCACCAGAGTAATTGCATGTGTGTTCATGTCACAAACCACACATGGATCCACCAATGTCATTGCATGTGTGTTCTTTCCATGAACCATATATGGATCCACCAATGTCATTTCATGTGTGTTCTTTCCACAAACCACATCAGGATCCACCAGAGTCATTGTATGTGTGTTCTTTTCACAAACCACATCTGGATCCACTCGAGTCACTTCATGTGTGTTCCTTCCACAAACCACATATGGATCGACCATAGTAATTGCATGTGTGTTCTTTCCACAAACCAAATATGGATCCACCAATGTCATTGCATGTGTGTTCTTTTCACAAACCACATATGGATCCACCAGAGTCATTACATGTGTGTTCTTTTGACAAACCACACAGGGATCCACCAGAGTCATTGCATGTGTGTTACTGTCACAAACCACATCTGGATCAACGAATGTCATTACATGTGTGTTATTTTGACAAACAACATGGATCAACCAATGGCATTGCATGTGTGTTCTTTCCACAAATCACATGGATCAACAAATGTCATTACATGTGTGTTCTTTCCACAAACCACATGGATCAACCAGAGTCATTGCACGTGTCTTCTTGTCACAAACCACACATGGATCCACCAGAGTAATTGCATGTGTGTTCATGTCACAAACCACATATGGATCCACCAATGTCATTGCATGTGTGTTCATGTCACAAACCACACATGGATCCACCAATGTCATTGCATGTGTGTTCTTTCCATGAACCACATATGGATCAACCAGAGTCATTGCATGCGTTTTCTTTCCACAAACCACACGTGGATCCACCAGAGTAATTGCATGTGTTTTCATGTCACAAACCACACATGGATCCACCAATGTCATTGCATGTGTGTTCTTTTCCACAAACCACATATGGATCCACCAATGTCATTTCATGTATGTTCTTTACACCAACCACATATGGATCCACCAGAGTCATTGCATGTGTGTTATTTTCCACAAACCACATATGGATCCACTAGAGTCATTGCATGTGTGTTCCTTTCACAAATCACACATGGATCCACCAGAGTCATTGCATGTGTGTTCTTTCCACAAACCACATATGTACCCACTAGAGTAATTGCATGTGTGTTCTTTTCCACAAACCACTTATGGATCCACTAGAGTCATTGCATGTGTGTTCTTTCAACAAACCACATATGGATCCACCAGAGTAATTGCATGTGTGTTCCCTTCACAAACCACATATGGATCAACCAATGTCATTACATGTTTGTTATTTTCACAAACCACATATGGATCAACAGATGTCATTGCATGTGTGTTCTATTCACAAACCACATATGGATCCACCAATGTCATTGCATGTGTGTTCTTTCCACAAACCACATATGGATCCACCAGAGTGATTGTATGTGCGTTCTTTTCACAAATCACATATGGATCCACTGGAGTCATTGCATGTGTGTTCTTTCCACAAACCACATATGGATCCACTAGAGTCATGCATGTGTGTTCTTTTCACAAACCATATATGGATCAACTAATTTCGTTCCATGTGTGTTCTTTTCCACAAACCACATATGGATCCACCAGAGTAATTGCATGTGTTTTTTTTCACAAACCACATATGGATCAACAAATGTCATTGCATGTGTGTTGTTTTCATAGACCACATATGGATCCACCAATGTCATTGCATATGTGTTCTTTCCACAAACCACATATGTACCCACTAGAGTAATTGCATGTATGTTCTTTTCCACAAACCACTTATGGATCCATTAGAGTCATTGCATGTGTGTTCTTTCCACAAACCACATATGGATCCACTAGAGTCATTGCATGTGTGTTCCTTTCACAAACCACATATGGATCAACCAATGTCATTGCATGTATGTTGCTTTCATGAACCACATATGGATCCACTGGAGTCATTGCATTTGTGGTCTTTTCACAAACCACATATGGACCCACCAATGCCATTGCATGTCTATTCTTATACTAAAACCAACACTAGAGTCACTTCATGTGTGTTCTTTTCACAAACTACACATGGACCAACCATTTTCACAAACTACACATGGACCAACCAGAGTCATTGCATGTGTGTTCTTTCCACAAACCACCTTGATCAACCAATGACATTGCATGTGTGTTCTTTTGACAAATAACATGGATCAACCAATGGCATTGGATGTGTGTTATTGTCATAAACCACATATGGATCAACCAATGTCATTGCATGTGTGTTCATGTCACGCACCACACATGGATCCACCAATGTCATTCCATGTGTGTTTTTCTCATGAACCACATATGGATCCACCAATGTCATTGCATGTGTGTTCTTTCCACAAACCACATACGGATCCACCAATGTCATTGCATGTGTGTTCTTTTCCACAAACCACATATGGATCCACTAGAGTCATTGCATATGTGGTCTTTCCACAAACCACACATGGATCCACTAGAGTCATTGCATGTGTGTTCTTTCCACAAACCACATATGGATCCACCAGAGTCATTGCATGTGTGTTCTTTTCACAAACCATATATGGATCAACCAATGCCATTGCATGTGTGTTCTTTTCACAACCCACATATGGATCAACCAATGTCATTGCATGTGTGTTCTTTCCACAAACCACATACGTACCCACTAGAGTAATTGCATGTGTGTTCTTTTCCACAAACCACATATGGATCCACTAGAGTCATTGCATGTGTGTTCTTTCCACAAACTACATATGGATCCACCAGAGTCATTGCATGTGTGTTATTTTCCACAAACCACATATGGATCCACTAGAGTCATTTCATGTGTGTTCTTTCCACAAACTACATATGGATCCACCAGAGTCATTGCATGTGTGTTATTTTGCACAAACCACATGGATCAATCAATGGCATTGGATGTGTGTTCTTTCCACAAACCACATATGGATCCACCAATGGCATTGCATGTGTGTTCTTTCCACAACCCACATATGGATCAACCAATGGCATTGCATGTGTGTTCTTTTCAAAACCCACATATGGATCAACCAATGTGGGTGCATGTGTGTTCTTTCCACAAACAACATATGGATCCACCAATGTCTTTGCATGTGTGTTCTTTCGAAAAACCACATAAGGATCCACCAGAGTCATTGCATGTGTGTTCTTTTCACAAACCACATATGGATCCACTAGAGTCATTGCATGTGTGTTGTTTCCACAAACCACATATGGATCCACCAGAGTCATTGCATGTGTGTTCTTTCCACAAACCAAATATGGATCCGCCAACGTCATTCTATGTGTGTTCTTTTCACAAACCACATATGGATCCACCAGAGTCATTCCATGTGTGCTCTTTTGACAAACCACACATGGATCCAACATAGTCATTACATGTGTGTTATAGTGACAAAACACATATGGATCAACCAATGTCATTACATATGTGTTCTTTTGACAAACAAAATGGATCAACCAATGGCATTGCATGTGTGTTCTTGTCACAAACCACACATGGATCCACCCGAGTAATTGCATGTGTGTTCATGTCACAAACCACAAATGGATCCACCAATGTCATTGCATGTGCGTTCATGTCACAAACCACACATGGATCCACCAATGTCATTGCATGTGTGTTCTTTCCATGAACCACATATGGATCAACCAGAGTCATTGCATGTGTGTTCTTTCCACAAACCACACGTGGATCCACCAGAGTAATTGAATGTGTGTTCATGTCACAAACCACACATGGATCCACCAATGTCATTGCATGTCTGTTATTTTCCACAAACCACATATGGATCCACCAATGTCATTGCATGTGTGTTCTTTCCACGAACGACATATGGATCCACCAGAGCATTGCATGTGTGTTATTTTCCACAAACCACATATGGATCCACTAGAGTCATTGCATGTGTGTTCTTTTCACAAACCACACATGGAGCCACTAGAGTCATTGCATGTGTGTTCTTTCCACAAACCACATATGTACCCACTAGAGTAATTGCATGTGTGTTCTTTTCCACAAACCACTTATGGATCCACTAGAGTCATTGCATGTGTGTTCTTTCCACAAACCACATATGGATCCACCAGAGTAATTGCATGTGTGCTCCTTTCACAAACCACATATGGATCAACCAATGTCATTGCATGTGTGTTATTTTCGCAAACCACATATGGATCAAAAAAATGTCATTGCATGTGTGTTCTTTTCACAAACCACATATGGAACCACCAATGTCATTGCATGTGTGTTCTTTCCCTGAACCACATATGGATCCACCAATGTCATTGCATGTGTGTTCTTTCCACAAACCATATATGGATCCACCAGAGTCACTGCATGTGGGTTCTTTTCACAAACCACATATGGATCCACTAGAGTCATTGCATGTGTGTTCTTTCCACAAACCGCATATGGATCCACTAGAGTCATTGCATATGTGTTCTTTTCACAAACCATATATGGATCAACCAATGTCATTGCATTTGTGTTCTTTTCCACAAACCACATATGGATCCACCAGAGTAATTGCATGTGTGTTCTTTTCACAAACCACATATGGATCAATAAATGTCATTGCATGTGTGTTCTTTTCATAAACCACATATGGATCCACCAATGTCATTGCATGTGTGTTCTTTCCACAAACCACATATGGATCCACCAGAGTAATTGCATGTGTGTTCTTTTCCACAAACCACTTATGGATCCACTAGAGTCATTACATGTGTGTTCTTTCCACAAACCACATATGGATCCACTAGAGTCATTGCATGTGTGTTCCTTTCACAAACCACATATGGATCAACCAATGTCATTGCATGTCTGTTCTTTTGATGAACCACATATGGATCCACTAGAGTCATTGCATTTGTGTTCTTTTCACAAACCTTATATGGACCCACCAATGCCATTGCATGTGTGTTCTTATACTAAAACCAACACTAGAGTCACTGCATGTGTGTTCTTTCACAAACCACACATGGACCCACTAGAGTCATTGCATGTGTGTTCTTTCCACAACCACACGGATCAACCAATGACATTGAATGTGTGTTCTTTTAACAAATAACATGGATCAACAAATGGAGAATATCATTTTGCAGCCCGAAAGTTGGGGCGCCCAGGCAACGCGGTACCCAAGTTCCCTGAAATCAGCCGGGATGACTACAATTGGTGTGCCAAATACTCAGAGGGTCTTTTTGGCACGAATTCAACTTTACGTTTCAATACAAAAAGTCAGGCTAACAGCCGTCAAGTTGGGCCCCTCCCTGTTAGTTCTCGCTGTTATGTTGCTCCTGTTGCTTAGGTGTAAATTAGGCTTGCTGCGTTGGCGCTTGCATCCATTACGCGTCTTCTTCTTCCCCGGAGCGGCAATCTGTGGGGCGTCGCAGCCATGGCGCAGAGCTGGGACGTGGATGAACCTGCTCGGCCCAGCTATCCTCCCTGTAGGCTTGCAGCTTTGCACCTACATCCATTACGCGTCTTCTTCTTCCCTAGAGCGGCAATCTGTGGTCGCGGCCATGGCGCAGAGCTGGGACGTGACGAACCTACTCGGCCCCGCTCTCCTCCCCATCCCGAGTCGGAGCTCGCCCTCACCATGGACGCACCCATGGTACGGTGCGGGGACGAGAATTGGTTCCCGGTGAGATCTGTCACCGTGTCGACCATGCTCGGTTCTGTTTTCCTCCTCTAGAATCCGAGCTCACCGTCACCGTGGTTGGACCCACACCAATTCTGCCACCTCTGCAGAGGTCTCTATGGTAGCTCCAGTTCTGTCATGTTGGACCTGGAAGCGAATTCGGAGCTGGGCGGCGGCAACCCGTTGTTGAACCTGCAAGGAATTTGCTGAAGACTGCGTGCCGCTCCAAGGTCTTCGGCTGATGCCTTCGGCTTCTGCCAACGTCCACCGTCGATGTGAGATCATTTAGTTACTTCAGTACAAAATTTCGACCAATTTAACTTGTTGATGTATTCCTTGAAAATTATAATATAATCGAGCACTAGAAATATTTTGTAGTGTGCATGAGCATGATCAGTAATATAATTGAACACTAGAAATTTTAAGGCACTCCATATAAAGGAGAAGATTAATATAGAAGGTTCACCAGAGACATCACGGATATATTGTCTTACATGCCACACACAGGTAATAATTAACTAAGACAAAATAAAAGCAGGGGCGGCAGCAGGAGGCCGGGACACGGAGATGCCTAGCAGGACAGGGGTTTATCAGCAGGAGGCAACGACGGCCTAGTCGATGGGATACAGGCTAGTCCTGACATACTCCTGGAGGAATTTTCCATAGGCTGCGTGCCGCGCCAAGGTAATCACCCTATGGCTTCTACCTCCGCCTCTGCCAATGCCCTTCGCATGCTGGATCATGCTGTTGAGGTCCACGTTGATTGCTCTGCCACGGAATGGGAAAAACAGTCTCCCCCTACGGTGGAAACGGATTAGCCCACACCGTAACCGCCTCAACACATAGCGGCTCTTGTTGTCCCTAGATACCTTGCTATCGTCCACTTCATCATAATCCTCCTGTTGATTTTTAAGAACATAACTTAGAGCTCATACATATGATTGAATTGTATTACAACTCAAGAATTGACAACATGTATATGTAAGACAATATATCCGTGGATATCAAAGATAAAGCATCTCGGCAATAATTTGATCGGTTCATATATCATTTCATCTCAACTCAATGACAAATAATTGCATCAGAGTGAATGTAGGATAAATGTAGGGGCCTCATAAGTTTCTTCAGGGATGGAGTCAGTGAACCAAGTAACAATTGCACAACCTATAATGTTGTTGTACATCACCCCAGGTTCACTAACTCATCCCTGAAAAATTTTGACACCAATGTGTCTGCCTCTCTTTTGGGGAAAATTTGAATCATTGGCCACAATAAGAAATTGAAACGTAATCGTACAAAACATTATGCAGGGATATACATAGTTAGGTACAAAAACAAGCCTAAATATTGAAATTATAAATAAAAAACCAAATAATTAATCTTCGGGTACATGTTAAAAATACTTATGATCAAAACCATTCATATACATATGCATCATACTAATCATTAAAAGATCAGAAACAATTCAAGGATCATATATGTAGTTCCATATGAGAATAAATCTAGGGCCTCATAATTTGTTTTAGAGATGGAGTTGGCGAACCAAAGTACCAATAGCACAACCTATATTGTTTGTGTGCATTACTGCCTCACGTTCACCAACCCATCCCTAAAACACGACACCATCATACGTGTCTCCCCTTGAACTCTTTTGGGGCAAATTTCAATCATCGGCCTCGGTGACAAACTAAAATGTAATTCTTATACACTATGAATGCATGGAATAGATAATTCGAATATCATAGTTCTATGAATGTAGAATAAAGATTGCAGCCTCATAAGTTTCTACAGGGATGGCATAAGCGAACCAAGTAACACTTGCACAACTTATATTGATCTTGTACATGGCCCCAGGTTCGCTAACTCATTTTTTCAAAAAATCTGACACCAATGTGTCTGCCTCTCTTTGGGGCAAGTTTGAATCATCGGTCACAATAAGAAATTGAATTGTAAGCGTACAAAAAAATATTCAGGGATATACATAGTCAGGTACAAAAACAAGCCTAAATATTGTAATTATAAATAAAAAACCAAACAATTAATCTTCAGGTACATGTTAAAAATACTTATGATCAAAACCATTCATATACATATGCATCATACCAATCATTAAAAGATCAGAAACAAATCAAGGATCATATATGTAGTTCCATATGAGAATAAATCAAGGGCCTCATAATTTGTTTCAGAGATGGAGTTGGAGAACCAAAGTACCAACAACACAACCTATATTTTTTGTGTGCATTGTTGCTTCAGGTTCACCAACCCATCCCTAAAACATGACACTATCATGCGTGTCTCCCCTTGAACTCTTTTGGGGCAAATTTCAATCATCGGCCTCGATGACAAACTAAAATGTAATTCTTATACACTATGAATGGATGGAATAGATAATTCAAATATCATAGTTCTATGAATGTAGAATAAATATTGCGACCTCATAAGTTTCTACAGAGATGGCGTAAGCGAACCAAGTAACAATTGCACATTGTATATTGATTTTGTACATGGCCCCAGGTTTGCTCACTCATCCCTGAAAAAATCTGACACCAATGTTTCTGCCTCTCTTTGGGGGAAAATTTGAATCATTGGCCACAATAAGAAATTGAAATGTAATCGTACAAAACAATATTCAGGGATATACATATGCATCATACAATGCATTCATAGATCAGAAAAAATACAAAGATTATATATATAGGTTCCATATGAGAAAAAAATTAGGGCCTCATTTTTTCAACGATGGAGTCGGAGAACCAAAATACCAACAGCACAACCTATATTGTTTATGTGCATTGCTGCCTGAGGTTCACTAACCATCCGTAAGAAAACGACACCATCAGATGCCCTTGCACTATTTTGGGGCAAAATTGAATCATTGGGCTCAGTAAGGAATGGAAATGTAATGTTATAGGCCTGCTGTGTATCGAAATCAACACTCAACTAGCAAACTCAACTAGATGGTAGATGAGCAGATTGGGGTTTTGTGACTAGGTGGCAGATGCATCAATCGACCGATCGAACTATATATATACTACCCTACTTCAAGAGCAAAATAATATGTACACGATTGAGCAAATCCTATGTATGAATAGTGAAAACTGCGACTGCGACTAGAGAAGCTAGCAATGTAGTACCTCAGACTCCTCATCAGGGACCTCCTCCTCGAACTCGTCATTCTCCGTGATTGCGTCTAAGATTTCTTGTACGGTGATGGGGCTGTTGATGTAGAGCACCGGATTGCCTCCGTCTGCCGCCTGCCCCCCATCCAGATCTGCCGCTGGCACCACGACGTTGTCGGCCACCTGCTGCTTGGCAGCGACGGCTACTACCTGCTGCTCGGCGGCGATGACTACCACCTGCTGCTCGGCAGCGACGACTACTGGCTAGACGGATGAGCTCGCACCCTCGACGGTGCAGCGACGAGCGGCGTTCGTGCCTAGAGAAGACGCCTCCGCATGCTTGTCAACGACCGAGCCATTTGGTGCTGCGCCTTCAACTGGCTTCACCTCTGGCTCGTCTCCACGCGTATGCTTCATGGCGCACCAAGGGAAGGAGGTAGTGCAAGCGAGGGAGCTTCGGCGCGCGGTAGGTGTAGATTGGGGTCTTGGGACTAGACAGACTAGGGGAAATGGCACGAGCTCATGGAAGAAGAAGGTCGAGAGGGGTTATAAACACCGGACTGTTCATAGTCCTCGAGTGGACACGTGTGGTGGACGGGGGAGGGGCTACAAAGATCTCCACCCTTTTTTGGGTTCCCTTTTTTTTTGAAATAGCCACGATCTCCACTTTAGAGTTGCATTGAAAACACGCTCATGGCAGACCTCGATTCCACTACATGCAAGTGGCGCGGAACCAATTTCTAGCAACATTAGATCTACTCGAGGGGGACCTTGACTCATGGAAGTTACTAGCGGTAGGGCCCAGTTGGAAGTGAGATTGAGAGCACTGCGTAAAAATGGGATATGTCTTATTAAAATCAAGTGGCAATAAATTGCAGCGTCCCGTCGACAACCGTGCACTCGATGACCCTGTTACCCTGTGCATGTGTTGTAGTAGCAGTAGTAGGCTTTTCAGACTTGATTAAACTTGACATGACTGCTCGACGACTTTTTCCATGGACGGCATCGTGTTCCTTCATGTAGAAGTCTCGTTGAGGGAGACGTCTGTGCTGTCTCACGCTGTACTATGAAGGGCACGACGTGTGCAACGATCATCGTTGGATCGCACAGAATCAACGGTTGGTGCGCACGATCTACGTGACAACTGTGACAACCAATCAGGGAGTAGCAGACAGGGTGAGCACAGGTTTGGGCTTCTACGAAAGATAGAGAGAGGGGGGCAAAACTAAGTAGTACCACATAAAACCAAGGGCAAAACTGAGTAGTATAAAAATGGAAAGTGTCTTGTACAATGAAATACATCGTGGCATACATCAAATTATGCCAAGATAGATCCACTAGAGTTCATTGGATTTGTGTTCTTCTCATAAACCACACATGGATCCACTAGTGTGATTGCATGTTTGCTCTTTTCATTAACCACAGTTAGAGTCATTGCTTGTATGTTCTTTTCACAAACCACATATCACCAGTGTCATTTCATGTGTGTTCTTCTCATGAACCACACATGGATCCACCCAGTGTGATTGCATGTCTGTTCTTTTCACAAACCACATATGGATCCACCAGTATCACTGCATGTCTATTCTTTTCATGAACCACACCCAGTGTCATTGCATGTCTATTCCTCTAAACAAACCACATGAGGATCTACAAGTGTCATTGCATGTCTGTTCTTTTCATGAACCACACATGGATCCTCCAGTGTCATTGCATGTGTGTTCTTTTCATGATCCACAACTAGAGTCATTGCATGTGTGTTCTTCTAAACAAACCACACATGGATCCACCTAGTGTGATTGCATGTTTGTTCTTTTCACAAACCAAACATGGAACCACCAGTGTCATTTCATGTGTGTTCTTTTCATGAACCACAGCTAGAGTCATTGTATGTGTGTTCTTTCCACAAACCACACATGGTTCCACCAAGTGTCATTGCATGTCTGTTCCTCTAAACAAACCACATAAGGATCCACCAGTGTCATTGCATGTCTATTCTTCTCATGAACCACAGCCAGTGGCATTGCATGTTTGTTCTTCTCACAAACCACACAAGGATCCACCAGTGTCATTGGATGTGTGTTCTTCTCATGAACCACACATGGATCCACCCAGTGTCATTGCATGTCTGTTCTTTTAATGAACCACAGCTAGTGTCATTGCATGTCTGTGCTTTCCACAAACCACATATGGATCCACCAGTGTCATTGCATGTCTTTTCTTTTCATGAACCACACCAAGTGTCATTGCATATCTGTTCCTCTAAACAAACCACATATGGATCCACCTAGTGTCATTGCATGTGTGTTATTCTCATGAACCACACATGGATCCATCGAGTGTGATTGCATGGCTGTTCTTTTCACAAAACACATATGGATCCACCAGTGTCATTGCATGTCTGTTCTTTTCACAAACCACATATCACCAGTGTCATTGCATGTGTGTTCTTCTCACAAACCACATAAGGATCCACCAGTGTCACTGCATGTCTGTTCCTCTCATAAACCACACATGGATCCACAGCTAGAGTCATTGCATGTCTGTTCTTCTCACAAACCACATAAGGATCCACCGGTGTCATTGGATGTGTGTTCTTCTCATGAACCACACATGGATCCACTAGTGTGATTGCATGTCTGCTCTTTTCATTAACCACAGTTAGAGTCGTTGCATGTCTGTGCTTTTCACAAACCACATATCCCCAATGTTCATTGCATGTGTGTTCTTCTCATGAACCACACATGGATCCACCTTGTGTGATTTCATGTGTGTTCTTCTCACAAACCAAATATGGATCCACTAGTGTCATTGCATGTCTGCTCTTTTCAGAAACCAAATATCACCACAGTCATTGCATGTCTATTCTTCTCACAAAGCACATAAGGATCCACCAGTGTCATTGGATGTGTGTTCTTTTCATGAACCACACCTAGTGTCATTGCATGCATGTTCCTCTCACAGACCACACATGGATCCACCAGTGCCATTGCATGTGTGTTCTTCTCATGAACCACAACTAGAATCATTGCATGTGTGTTCTTCTCATGAACCATAGCTAGAGTCATTGCATGTTTGTTCTTCTCATGAACCACATCTAGAGTCATTGCATTTCTGTTGTTCTCACAAACCACAAAAGGATCCAGCAGTGTCATTGGATATGTGTTCTTCTCACAAACCACACAAGGATCCACCAGTGTATTGCATGTGTGTTCCTCTCATGAACCACAGATGGATCCACCAAGTGTCATTGCATGTCTGTTCGTCTCACAAACCACACATGGATCCACCAGTGTCATTGCATGTATGTTCTTTTCATGAACCACACCTAGTGTCATTGCATGTCTGTTCCTCTCATAAACCACACATGGATCCACCAGTGTCATTGGATGTGTATTCTTCTCATGAATCACACCCAGTGCCATTGCATGTTTGTTCCTCTCATAGACCACACATGGATCCACCAGTGTCATTGCATGTGTGTTCTTCTCATGAACCACACCTAGTGTCATTGCATGTGTGTTCCTTTCACAAACTACACATGGATCCACCAGTGTCATTGGATGTGTGTTCCTCTCATGAACCACCTCAAGAGTCATTGTATGTGTGTTCTTCTCACGAACCACATAAGGATACACCAGTGTCATTGCATGTGTGTTCTTCTCATGAACCACAACTAGAGTCATTCCAAGTCTGTTCTTCTCACAAACCACATAAGGATCCACCAGTGTCATTGGATATGTGTTCTTCTCATGAACCACACATGGATGCACCAGTGTGATTGCATGTCTGCTCTTTTCATTAACCACAGTTAGAGTCGTTGCATGTCTATGCTTTTCACAAACCACATATCACCGGTGTCATTGGATGTGTGTTCTTCTCATGAACCACACATGGATCCACCCAGTGTGATTGCATGTGTGTTCTTGTCACAAACCACATACGGATCCAGCTGTGTTATTGCATGTATGCTCTTTTCACAAACCACATATCTCCAGAGTCATTGCATGTCTGTTCTTCTCACAAACCACATAAGGATTCTGCAGTGTCATTGGATGTGTGTTCTTTTCATGAACCACACCCAGTGTCATTGCATGTGTGTTCTTTTCACAAACCACATATGGATCCACTTGTGTCATTGCATGTCTGCTCTTTTCACAAACCACATATCATAGTGTCATTGTATATGTATTCTTTCCACAGACCACATAAGGATCCACCAGTGTCACTGGATGTCTGTTCCTCTCATAAACCACATAAGGATCCACCAGTCTCATTGGATGCGTGTTCTTTTCATGAACCACACCTAGTGTCATTGCATGCATGTTCCTCTCACAGACCACACATGGATCCACCAGTGCCATTGCATGTGTGTTCTTCTGATGAACCATAGATAGAGTCATTGCATGTGTGTTCTTCTCATGAACCACGTCTAGAGTCATTGCATGTCTGTTCTTCTCACAAACCACATAAGGATCCAGCAGTGTCATTGGATGTGTGTTCTTTTCATGAACCACACCCAGTGTCATTGGATTTGTGTTCTTCTCACAAACCACACATGGATCCACCAATGTCATTGCATGTGTGTTCCTCTCATGAACCACACATGTATCCACCAAATGTCATTGCATGTCTTTTCTTCTCACAAACCACACATGGATCCACCAGTATCATTGCATGTCTGTTCTTTTCATGAACCACACACAGTGTCATTGCATGTCTGGTCCTCTCATAAACCACACATGGATCCACCAGTGTCATTGGATGTGTGTTCTTCTCATGAACCACACCCAATGCCATTGCATGTTTGTTCCTCTCACAGACCACACATGGATCCACCAGTGTCATTGCATGTGTGTTCTTCTAATGAACCACACCTAGTGTCATTTCATGTGTGTTGCTTTCACAAACTACACATGGATCCTCCAGTGTCATTGGATGTGTGTTCCTCTCATGAACCACATCTAGAGTCATTGCATGTGTGTTCTTCTCACAAACCACATAAGGATACACCAGTGTCATTGCATGTGTGTTCTTCTCATGAACCAAAGATAGAGTCATTGCATGTCTATTCTTCTCACAAACCACTTAAGGATCGACCGGTTTCATGGGATGTGTATTCTTCTTATGAACCACACATGGATCCACCAGTGTGATTGCATGTTTGCTCTTTTCATTAACCATAGTTAGAGTCTTGCATGTCTGTGCTTTTCACAGACCACATATCACCAGTGTCATTGCATATGCGTTCTTGTCAAGAACCACAAATGGATCCACCTAGTGCCATTGCATGTTTATTCCTCTCACAAACCACATATGGATCCACCAGTGTCATTGCATGTGTGTTCTTCTCATGAACCACACCTAGTGTCATTGCATGTGTGTTCCTTTCACAAACTACACATGGATCCTCCAGTGTCATTGGATGTGTGTTCCTCTCATGAACCACATCTAGAGTCATTGCATGTGTGTTCTTCTCACAAACCACATAAGGATACACCAGTGTCATTGCATGTGTGTTCTTCTCATGAACCACTGCTAGAGTCATTGCATGTCTGTTCTTCTCACAAACCACATAAGGATCCACCGGTTTCATTGGATGTATATTCTTCTTATGAACCACACATGGATCCACCAGTGTGATTGCATGTCTGCTCTTTTCATTAACAACAATTAGAGTCTTGCATGTCTGTGCTTTTCACAAACCACATATCAACAGTGTCATTGCATATGCGTTCTTCTCAAGAACCACACATGGATCCACCTAGTGTGATTGCATGTGTGTTCTTCTCACAAACCACATATGGATCCACCAATGTCATTGCATGTCTGCTGTTTTCACAAACCACGTATCACCAGAGTCATTGCATGTCTATTATTCTCACAAACCACATAAGGATCCAGCAGTGTCATTGGATGTGTGTTCTTTTCAAGAACCATTGCATGTCTCATTTCTTTTCACAAACAACATATGGATCCACCAGTGTCATTGCATGTCTGTTCTTTTCACAAACCACATATCAAAGTGTCATTGTATGTGTGTTCTTTCCACATACCACATAAGGATCCACCAGTGTCACTGGATGTCTGTTCCTCTCATAAACCACATAAGGATCCACCAGTCTCATTGGATGCGTGTTATTTTCATGAAACACACCTAGTGTCATTGCATGCCTGTTCCTCTCACAGACCACACATGGATCCACCAGTGCCATTGCATGTGTGTTCTTCTCATGAACCACAGCTAGAGTCATTGCATGTGTGTTCTTCTCATGAACCACATATAGAGTCATTGCATGTCTGTTCTTCTCACAAACCACATAAGGATCCAGCAGTGTCATTGGATGTGTGTTCTTTTCATGAACCACACCCAGTGTCATTGGATGTGTGCTCTTCTCACAAACCACACATGGATCCACCCGTGTCATTGCGTGTGTTTTCCTCTCATGAACCACACATGGATCCACCAAGTGTCATTGCATGTATGTTCTTCTCAGAAACCACACATGGATCCACCAATGTCATTGCATGTCTGTTCTTTTCATGAACCACACCCAGTGTCATTGCATGTCTATTCCTCTCATAAACCACACATGGATCCACCAGTGTCATTGGATGTGTGTTCTTCTCATGAACCACACCCAGTGCCATTGCATGTGTGTTCCTCTCACATACCACACATGGATCCACCAGTGTCATTGCATGTGTGTTCGTCTCATGAACCACACCAAGTGTCATTGCATGTGTGTTCCTTTCACAAACTACACATGGATCCACCAGTGTCATTGGATGTGTGTTCCTCTCATGAACCACATCTAGAGTCATTGCATGTGTGTTCTTCTCACAAACCACATAAGGATACACTAGTGTCATTGCATGTGTGTTCTTCTCATGAACCACAACTAGAGTCATTGCATGTCTGTTCTTCTCACAAACCACATAAGGATCCACCGGTGCCATTGGATGTGTGTTCTTCTCATGAACCACACATGGATCCACTAGTGTGATTGCATGTTTGCTCTTTTCATTAACCATAATTAGAGTCTTGCATGGCTGTGCTTTTCACAAACCACATATCACCAGTGTCATTGCATATGCGTTCTTGTCAAGAACCACACATGGATCCACCTAGTGCCATTGCATGTTTATTCCTGTCACAAACCACATATGGATCCCCCAGTGTCATTGCATGTGTTTTCTTCTCATGAACCACACCTAGTGTCATTGCATGTGTGTTCCTTTCACAAACTACACATGGATCCTCCAGTGTCATTGGATGTGTGTTCCTCTCATGAACCACATCTAGAGTCATTGCATGTGTGTTCTTCTCACAAACCACATAAGGATACACCAGTGTCATTGCATGTGTGTTCTTCTCATAAACCACAGCTAGAGTCATTGCATGTCTGTTCTTCTCACAAACCACATAAGGATCCACCGGTTTCATTGGATGTATATTCTTCTTATGAACCACACATGGATCCACCAGTGTGATTGCATGTCTGCTCTTTTCATTAACCACAGTTAGAGTCTTGCATGTCTGTGCTTTTCACAAACCACATATCAACAGTGTCATTGCATATGCGTTCTTCTCAAGAACCACACATGGATCCACCTAGTGTGATTGCATGTGTGTTCTTCTCACAAACCACATATGGATCCACCAGTGTCATTGCATGTCTGCTCTTTTCACAAACCACATATCACTAGAGTCATTGCATGCATGTTATTCTCACAAACCACATAAGGATCCAGCAGTGTCATTGGATGTGTGTTCTTTTCAAGAACCACACCCACTGTCATTGCATGTCTGTTCTTTTCACAAACCACATATGGATCCACCAGTGTGATTGCATGTCTGTTCTTTTCACAAACCACATATCACAGTGTCATTGTATGTGTGTTCTTTCCACATACCACATAAGGATCCACCAGTGTCACTGGATGTCTGTTCCTCTCATAAACCACATAAGGATCCACCAGTCTCATTGGATGAGTGTTCTTTTCATGAACCACACCTAGTGTCATTGCATGCATGTTCCTCTCACAGACCACACATGGATCCACCAGTGCCATTGCATGTGTGTTCTTCTGATGAACCACAGCTAGAGTCATTGCATGTGTGTTCTTCTCATGAACCACATCTAGAGTCATTGCATGTCTGTTCTTCTCACAAACCACATAAGGATCCAGCAGTGTCATTGGATGTGTTTCTTTTCATGAACCACACCCAGTGTCATTGGATGTGTGCTCTTCTCACAAACCACACATGGATCCACCAGTGTCATTGCGTGTGTGTTCCTCTCATGAACCACACATGGATCCACCAAGTGTCATTGCATGTATGTTCTTCTTAGAAACCACACATGGATCCAACAATGTCATTGCATGTCTGTTCTTTTCATGAACCACACCCAGTGTCATTGCATGTCTATTCCTCTCATAAACCACACATGGATCCACCAGTGTCATTGGATGTGTGTTCTTCTCATGAACCACACCCAGTGCCATTGCATGTGTGTTCCTCTCACATACCACACATGGATCCACCAGTGTCATTGCATGTGTGTTCTTCTCATGAACCACACCAAGTGTCATTGCATGTGTGTTCCTTTCACAAACTACACATGGATCCACCAGTGTCATTGGATGTGTGTTCCTCTCATGAACCACATCTAGAGTCATTGCATGTGTGTTCTTCTCACAAACCACATAAGGATACACCAGTGTAATTGCATGTGTGTTCTTCTCATGAACCACAACTAGAGTCATTGCATGTCTGTTCTTCTCACAAACCACATAAGGATCCACCGGTGCCATTGGATGTGTGTTCTTCTCATGAACCACACATGGATCCACCAGTGTGATTGCATGTCTTCTCTTTTCATTAACCATAATTAGAGTCGTTGCATGTCTATGCTTTTCACAAACCACAAATCACCAGTGTCATTGCACATGCGTTCTTCTCAAGAACCACACATGGATCCACCTAGTGCCATTGCATGTTTATTCCTCTCACAAACCACATATGGATCCACCAGTGTCATTGCATGTGTGTTCTTCTCATGAACCACGCCTAGTGTCATTGCATGTGTGTTCCTTTCAAAAACTACACATGGATCCTCCAGTGTCATTGGATGTGTGTTCCTCTCATGAACCACATCTAGAGTCATTGCATGTGTGTTCTTCTCACAAACCACATAAGGATACACCAGTGTCATTGCATGTGTGTTCTTCTCATGAACCACAGCTAGAGTCATTGCATGTCTGTTCTTCTCACAAACCACATAAGGATCCACCGGTTTCATTGGATGTATATTCTTCTTATGAACCACACATGGATCCACCAGTGTGATTGCATGTCTGCTCTTTTCATTAACCACAGTTAGAGTCTTGCATGTCTGTGCTTTTTACAAACCACATATCAACAGTGTCATTGCATATGCGTTCTTCTCAAGAACCACACATGGATCCACCTAGTGTGATTGCATGTGTGTTCTTCTCACAAACCACATATGGATCCACCAGTGTCATTGCATGTCTGCTCTTTTCACAAACCACATATCACTAGAGTCATTGCATGCATGTTATTCTCACAAACCACATAAGGATCCAGCAGTGTCATTGGATGTGTGTTCTTTTCAAGAACCACACCCACTGTCATTGCATGTCTGTTCTTTTCACAAACCACATATGGATCCACCAGTGTCATTGCATGTCTGTTCTTTTCACAAACCACATATCACAGTGTCATTGTATGTGTGTTCTTTCCACATACCACATAAGGATCCACCAGTGTCACTGGATGTTTGTTCCTCTCATAAACCACATAAGGATCCACCAGTCTCATTGGATGCGTGTTCTTTTCATGAACCACACCTAGTGTCATTGCATGCCTGTTCCTCTCACAGACCACAGATGGATCCACCAGTGCCATTGTATGTGTGTTCTTCTCATGAACCACAGCTAGAGTCATTGCATGTGTGTTCTTCTCATGAACCACATCTAGAGTCATTGCATGTCTGTTCTTCTCACAAACCACATAAGGATCCAGCAGTGTCATTGGATGTGTGTTCTTTTCATGAACCACACCCAGTGTCATTGGATGTGTGCTCTTCTCACAAATCACACATGGATCCACCAGAGTTATTGCGTGTGTGTTCCTCTCATGAACCACACATGGATCCACCAAGTGTCATTGCATGTATGTTCTTCTCAGAAACCACACATGGATCCACCAATGTCATTGCATGTCTGTTCTTTTCATGAACCACACCCAGTGTCATTGCATGTCTATTCCTCTCATAAACCACACATGGATCCACCAGTGTCATTGGATGTGTGTTCTTCTCATGAATCACACCCAGTGCCATTGCATGTGTGTTCCTCTCACATACCACACATGGATCCACCAGTGTCATTGCATGTGTGTTCTTCTCATGAACCACACCAAGTGTCATTGCATGTGTGTTCCTTTCACAAACTACACATGGATCCACCAGTGTCATTGGATGTGTGTTCCTCTCATGAACCACATCTAGAGTCATTGCATGTGTGTTCTTCTCACAAACCACATAAGGATACACCAGTGTCATTGCATGTGTGTTCTTCTCATGAACCACAACTAGAGTCATTGCATGTCTGTTCTTCTCACAAACCACATAAGGATCCACCAGTGCCATTGGATGTGTGTTCTTCTCATGAACCACACATGGATCCACCAGTGTGATTGCATGTCTGCTCTTTTCATTAACCACAATTAGAGTCGTTGCATGTCTATGCTTTTCACAAACCACATATCACCAGTGTCATTGCACATGCGTTCTTCTCAAGAACCACACATGGATCCACCTAGTGCCATTGCATGTTTATTCCTCTCACAAACCACATATGGATCCACCAGTGTCATTGCATGTGTGTTCTTCTCATGAACCACACCTAGTGTCATTGCATGTGTGTTCCTTTCACAAACTACAAATGGATCCTCCAGTGTCATTGGATGTGTGTTCCTCTCATGAACCACATCTAGAGTCATTGCATGTGTGTTCTTCTCACAAACCACATAAGGATACACCAGTGTCATTGCATGTGTGTTCTTCTCATAAACCACAGCTAGAGTCATTGCATGTCTGTTCTTCTCACAAACCACATAAGGATCCACCAGTTTCATTGGATGTATATTCTTCTTATGAACCACACATGGATCCACCAGTGTGATTGCATGTCTGCTCTTTTCATTAACCATAGTTAGAGTCTTGCATTTCTGTGTTTTTCACAAACCACATATCACCAGTGTCATTGCATATGCGTTCTTCTCAAGAACCACACATGGATCCACCTAGTGTGATTGCATGTGTGTTCTTCTCACAAAACACATATGGATCCACCAGTGTCATTGCATGTCTGCTCTTTTCACAAACCACATATCACTAGAGTCATTGCACGTCTGTTCTTCTCACAAACCACATAAGGATCCAACAGTGTCATTGGATGTGAGTTCTTTTCAAGAACCACACCCACTGTCATTGCATGTCTGTTCTTTTCACAAACCACATATGGATCCACCAGTGTCATTGCATGTCTGTTCTTTTCACAAACCACATATCACAGTGTCATTTTGTATGTGTGTTCTTTCCACATACCACATAAGGATCCACCAGTGTCACTGGATGTCTGTTCCTCTCATAAACCACATAAGGATCCACCAGTCTCATTGGATGTGTGTTCTTTTCATGAACCACACCTAGTGTCATTGGATGCCTGTTCCTCTCTGCACTACACATGGATCCACGGTGCCATTGCATGTGTGTTCTTCTCATGAACCACAGCTAGAGTCATTGCATGTGTGTTCTTCTCATGAACCACAGCTAGAGTCATTGCATGTGTGTTCTTCTCATGAACCACATCTAGAGTCATTGCATGTCTGTTCTTCTCACAAACCACATAAGGATCCAGCAGTGTTATTGGATGTGTGTTCTTTTCATTAACCACACCCAGTGTCATTGGATGTGTGTTCTTCTCACAAACCACACATGGATCCACCAGTGTCATTGCGTGTGTGTTCCTCTCATGAACCACACATGGATCCACAAAGTGTCTTTGCATGTATGTTCTTCTCGTAAACCACATGGATCCACCAGTGTCATTGCATGTCTGTTCTTTTCATGAACCACACCCAGTGTCATTGCATGTCTATTCCTCTCATAAACCACACATTGATCCACCAGTGTCATTGGATGTGTGTTGTTCACATGAACCACACCCAGTGCCATTGCATGTGTGTTCCTCTCACATACCACACATGGATCCACCAGTGTCATTGCATGTGTGTTCTTCTCATGAACCACACCTAGTGGCATTGCATGTGTGTTCCTTTCACAAACTACACATGGATCCACCAGTGTCATTTGATGTGTGTTCCTCTCATGAACCACATCTAGAGTCATTGCTTGTGTGTTCTTCTCACAAACCACATAAGGATACACCAGTGTCATTGCATGTGTGTTCTTCTCATGAACCACAACTAGGGTCATTGCATGTCTGTTCTTCTCACAAACCACATAAGGATCCACCGGTGCCATTGGATGTGTGTTCTTCTCATGAACCACACATGGATCCACCAGTGTGATTGCATGTCTGCTCTTTTCATTAGCCACAATTAGAGTCGTTGCATGTGTATGCTTTTCACAAACCACATATCACCAGTGTCATTGCACATGCGTTCTTCTCAAGAACCACACATGGATCCACCTGGTGCCATTGCATGTTTATTCCTCTCACAAACCACATATGGATCCACCAGTGTCATTGCATGTCTGGTCTTTGCACAAACCACATATCACCAGAGTCATTGCACGTCTGTTCTTCTCACAAACCACATTAGGATCCAGCAGTGTCATTGGTTTTGTGTTCTTTTCATGAAGCACACCCAGTGTCATTGCATGTCTGTTCTTCTCACAAACCACACATAAGGATCCACCGGTGTCATTGCATGTTTGCTCTTTTCACAAACCACATATCACCAGTGTCATTGTATGTCTGTTCTTTCCACAGACCACATAAGGATCCACCAGTGTCATTGGATGTCTATTCCTCTCATAAACCACATAAGTATCCACCAGTGTCACTGGATATGTGTTCTTTTCATGAACCACACCTAGTGTCATTGCATGCATGTTCCTCTCACAGACCACACATGGATCCACCAGTGCCATTGCATGTGTGTTCTTCTCATGAACCACAGCTAGAGTCATTACATGTGTGTTCTTCTACTGAACCACATCTAGAGTCATTGCATGTCTATTCTTCTCACAAACCACATAAGGATCCAGTAGTATCATTGGATGTGTGTTCTTTTCATGAACCACACCCAGTGTCATTGGATGTGTGTTCTTCTCACAAACCACACATGGATCCACCAGTGTCATTGCATGTGTGTTCCTCTCATGAACCACACATGGATCCACCAAGTGTCATTGCATGTCTGTTCTTCTCACAAACCACACATGGATCCACCAGTGTCATTGCATGTCTGTTCTTTTCATGAACCACACCCGGTGTCATTGCATGGCTGTTCCTCTCATAAACCACACATGGATCCACTAGTGTCATTGCATGTGTGTTCTTCTCATGAACCACACCATTGTCATTGGATGTGTGTTCCTTTCACAAACTACACATGGATCCACCAGTGTCATTGGATGTGTGTTCCTCTCATGAACCACATCTAGAGTCATTGCATGTGTGTTCTTCTCACAAACCACATAAGGATACACCAGTGTCATTGCATGAGTGTTCTTCTCATGAGCCACACCTAGAGGCATTGCATGTATGTTCTTCTCACAAACCTCATAAGGATCCAGCGGTGTCATTGGATGTGTGTTCTTCTCATGAACTACACATGGATCCACAAGTGTGATTGCATGTATGCTCTTTTCATTAACCACAGTTAGAGTCGTTGCATGTCTGTGCTTTTCACAAACCACATATCACCATTGTCATTGCATGAGTGTTCTTCTCATGAACCACACATGGATTAACCCAGTCTGCTTGCATGTGTGTTCTTCTCACAAACCACATATGGATCCACCAGCGTCATTGCATGTCTGCTCTTTTCACAAACCACATATCACCAGAGTAAATTCATGTATGTTCTTCTCACAAACCACATAAGGATCCATCAGTGTCATTGGATGTGTGTTCCTTTCATGAACCACACCCAGTGTCATTGCATGTCTGTTCTTTTCACAAACCACATATGGATCCACCAGTGTCATTGCATGTCTGCTCTTTTCACAAAATCCATATCACCAGTATCATTGTATGTGTGTTCTTTCCATAGACCACATAAGGATCCACCAGTGTCATTGGATGTCTGTTCCTCTCATAAACCACATATGGATCTACCAGTGTCATTGGATGTGTGTTCTTTTCATGAACCACACCTAGTGTCATTGCATGCCTGTTCCTCTCACATACTACACATGGATCCACCAGTGCCATTGCATGTGTGTTCTTCTCATGAACCATATCTAGAGTCATTGCACGTGTGTTCTTCTCATGAACCAAATCTAGAGTCATTGCATGTCTGTTCTTCTCACAAACCACATAAGGAACCAGCAGTGTCATTGGATGTGTGTTCTTTTCTTGAACCACACCCAGTGTCATTGGATGTGTGTTCTTCTCACAAACCACACATGGATCCACCAGTGTCATTGCATGTGTGTTCCTCTCATGAACTACACATGGATCCACCAAGTGTCATTACATGTCTATTGTTCTCACAAACCACACATGGATCCACCAGTGTCATTGCATGTCTATTCTTTTCATGAACCACCCAGTGTCATTGCATATCTGTTCCTCTCATAAACCACACATGGATCCACCCGTGTCATTGCATGTGTGTTCTTCTCATGAACCACACCCAGTGCCATTGCATGTTTGATCCTCTCATAGACCACACATGGATCCACCAGTGTCATTGCATGTGTGTTCTTCTCATGAACCACACCCAGTGTCATTGCATGTGTCTTCCTTTCACAAACTACACATGGATCCACCAGTGTCATTGGATGTGTGTTCCTCTCATGAACCACATCTAGAGTCATTGCATGTGTGTTCTTCTCACAAACCACATAAGGATACACTAGCGTCATTGCATGTGTGTTCTTCTCATGAACCACAGCTAGAGTCATTACATGTGTGTTCTTCACGAACCACAGCTAGAGTCATTGCATGTCTGTTCTTCTCACAAACCATATAAGGATCCACCGGTTTCATTGGATGTATATTCTTCTTATGAACCACACATGGATCCACCAGTGTGATTGCATGTCTGCTCTTTTCATTAACCACAGTTAGAGTCTTGCATTTCTGTGCTTTTCACAAACCACATATCACCAGTGTCATTGCATATGCGTTCTTCTCAAGAACCACACATGGATCCACCTAGTGTGATTGCATGTGTTCTTCTCACAAAAACACATATGGATCCACCAGTGTCATTGCATGTCTTCTTTTCACAAACCACATATCACCAGAGTCATTGCACGTGTTCTTCTTCTCACAAACCACATAAGGATCCAACAGTGTCATTGGATGTGAGTTCTTTTCAAGAACCACACCCACTGTCATTGCATGTCTGTTCTTTTCACAAACCACATATGGATCCACCAGTGTCATTGCATGTCTGTTCTTTTCACAAACCACATATCACAGTGTCATTTTGTATGTGTGTTCTTTCCACATACCACATAAGGATCCACCAGTGTCACTGGATGTCTGTTCCTCTCATAAACCACATAAGGATCCACTGGTCATTGGATGTGTGTTCTTTTCATGAACCACACCTAGTGTCATTGGATGCCTGTTCCTCTCACAGACCACACATGGATCCACCAGTGCCATTGCATGTGTGTTCTTCTCATGAACCACAGCTAGAGTCATTGCATGTGTGTTCTTCTCATGAACCACAGCTAGAGTCATTGCATGTGTGTTCTTCTCATGAACCACATCTAGAGTCATTGCATGTCTGTTCTTCTCACAAACCACATAAGGATCCAGCAGTGTTATTGGATGTGTGTTCTTTTCATTAACCACACCCAGTGTCATTGGATGTGTGTTCTTCTCACAAACCACACATGGATCCACCAGTGTCATTGCGTGTGTGTTCCTCTCATGAACCACACATGGATCCACCAAGTGTCATTGCATGTATGTTCTTCTCAGAAACCACACATGGATCCACCAGTGTCATTGCATGTCTGTTCTTTTCATGAACCACACCCAGTGTCATTGCATGTCTATTCCTCTCATAAACCACACATTGATCCACCAGTGTCATTGGATGTGTGTTGTTCTCATGAACCACACCCAGTGCCATTGCATGTGTGTTCCTCTCACATACCACACATGGATCCACCAGTTGTCATGTGTGTTCTTCTCATGAACCACACCTAGTGGCATTGCATGTGTGTTCCTTTCACAAACTACACATGGATCCACCAGTGTCATTTAATGTGTGTTCCTCTCATGAACCACATCTAGAGTCATTGCTTGTGTGTTCTTCTCACAAACCACATAAGGATACACCAGTGTCATTGCATGTGTGTTCTTCTCATGAACCACAACTAGGGTCATTGCATGTCTGTTCTTCTCACAAACCACATAAGGATCCACCGTGCCATTGGATGTGTTCTTCTCATGAACCACACATGGATCCACCAGTGTGATTGCATGTCTGCTCTTTTCATTAGCCACAATTAGAGTCGTTGCATGTGTATGCTTTTCACAAACCACATATCACCAGTGTCATTGCACATGCGTTCTTCTCAAGAACCACACATGGATCCACCTGGTGCCATTGCATGTTTATTCCTCTCACAAACCACATATGGATCCACCAGTGTCATTGCATGTCTGGTCTTTGCACAAACCACATATCACCAGAGTCATTGCACGTCTGTTCTTCTCACAAACCACATAAGGATCCAGCAGTGTCATTGGTTTTGTGTTCTTTTCATGAAGCACACCCAGTGTCATTGCATGTCTGTTCTTCTCACAAACCACACATAAGGATCCACCGGTGTCATTGCATGTTTGCTCTTTTCACAAACCACATATCACCAGTGTCATTGTATGTCTGTTCTTTCCACAGACCACATAAGGATCCACCAGTGTCATTGGATGTCTATTCCTCTCATAAACCACATAAGTATCCACCAGTGTCACTGGATATGTGTTCTTTTCATGAACCACACCTAGTGTCATTGCATGCATGTTCCTCTCACAGACCACACATGGATCCACCAGTGCCATTGCATGTGTGTTCTTCTCATGAACCACAGCTAGTGTCATTACATGTGTGTTCTTCTACTGAACCACATCTAGAGTCATTGCATGTCTATTCTTCTCACAAACCACATAAGGATCCAGTAGTATCATTGGATGTGTGTTCTTTTCATGAACCACACCCAGTGTCATTGGATGTGTGTTCTTCTCACAAACCACACATGGATCCACCAGTGTCATTGCATGTGTGTTCCTCTCATGAACCACACATGGATCCACCAAGTGTCATTGCATGTCTGTTCTTCTCACAAACCACACATGGATCCACCAGTGTCATTGCATGTCTGTTCTTTTCATGAACCACACCCGGTGTCATTGCATGGCTGTTCCTCTCATAAACCACACATGGATCCACTAGTGTCATTGCATGTGTGTTCTTCTCATGAACCACACCATTGTCATTGCATGTGTGTTCCTTTCACAAACTACACATGGATCCACCAGTGTCATTGGATGTGTGTTCCTCTCATGAACCACATCTAGAGTCATTGCATGTGTGTTCTTCTCACAAACCACATAAGGATACACCAGTGTCATTTCATGAGTGTTCTTCTCATGAGCCACACCTAGAGGCATTGCATGTCTGTTCTTCTCACAAACCTCATAAGGATCCAGCGGTGTCATTGGATGTGTGTTCTTCTCATGAACTACACATGGATCCACAAGTGTGATTGCATGTATGCTCTTTTCATTAACCACAGTTAGAGTCGTTGCATGTCTGTGCTTTTCAAAAACCACATATCACCATTGTCATTGCATGAGTGTTCTTCTCATGAACCACACATGGATTAACCCAGTCTGCTTGCATGTGTGTTCTTCTCACAAACCACATATGGATCCACCAGCGTCATTGCATGTCTGCTCTTTTCACAAACCACATATCACCAGAGTAAATTCATGTCTGTTCTTCTCACAAACCACATAAGGATCCATCAGTGTCATTGGATGTGTGTTCCTTTCATGAACCACACCCAGTGTCATTGCATGTCTGTTCTTTTCACAAACCACATATGGATCCACCAGTGTCATTGCATGTCTGCTCTTTTCACAAAATCCATATCACCAGTATCATTGTATGTGTGTTCTTTCCATAGACCACATAAGGATCCACCAGTGTCATTGGATGTCTGTTCCTCTCATAAACCACATATGGATCTACCAGTGTCATTGGATGTGTGTTCTTTTCATGAACCACACCTAGTGTCATTGCATGCCTGTTCCTCTCACATACTACACATGGATCCACCAGTGCCATTGCATGTGTGTTCTTCTCATGAACCATATCTAGAGTCATTGCACGTGTGTTCTTCTCATGAACCAAATCTAGAGTCATTGCATGTCTGTTCTTCTCACAAACCACATAAGGAACCAGCAGTGTCATTGGATGTGTGTTCTTTTCTTGAACCACACCCAGTGTCATTGGATGTGTGTTCTTCTCACAAACCACACATGGATCCACCAGTGTCATTGCATGTGTGTTCCTCTCATGAACTACACATGGATCCACCAAGTGTCATTACATGTCTATTGTTCTCACAAACCACACATGGATCCACCAGTGTCATTGCATGTCTATTCTTTTCATGAACCACCCAGTGTCATTGCATATCTGTTCCTCTCATAAACCACACATGGATCCACCCGTGTCATTGCATGTGTGTTCTTCTCATGAACCACACCCAGTGCCATTGCATGTTTGATCCTCTCATAGACCACACATGGATCCACCAGTGTCATTGCATGTGTGTTCTTCTCATGAACCACACCCAGTGTCATTGCATGTGTCTTCCTTTCACAAACTACACATGGATCCACCAGTGTCATTGGATGTGTGTTCCTCTCATGAACCACATCTAGAGTCATTGCATGTGTGTTCTTCTCACAAACCACATAAGGATACACTAGCGTCATTGCATGTGTGTTCTTCTCATGAACCACAGCTAGAGTCATTACATGTGTGTTCTTCTACTGAACCACAGCTAGAGTCATTGCATGTCTGTTCTTCTCACAAACCATATAAGGATCCACCGGTTTCATTGGATGTATATTCTTCTTATGAACCACACATGGATCCACCAGTGTGATTGCATGTCTGCTCTTTTCATTAACCACAGTTAGAGTCTTGCATTTCTGTGCTTTTCACAAACCACATATCACCAGTGTCATTGCATATGCGTTCTTCTCAAGAACCACACATGGATCCACCTAGTGTGATTGCATGTGTGTTCTTCTCACAAAACACATATGGATCCACCAGTGTCATTGCATGTCTGCTCTTTTCACAAACCACATATCACCAGAGTCATTGCACGTCTGTTCTTCTCACAAACCACATAAGGATCCAACAGTGTCATTGGATGTGAGTTCTTTTCAAGAACCACACCCACTGTCATTGCATGTCTGTTCTTTTCACAAACCACATATGGATCCACCAGTGTCATTGCATGTCTGTTCTTTTCACAAACCACATATCACAGTGTCATTTTGTATGTGTGTTCTTTCCACATACCACATAAGGATCCACCAGTGTCACTGGATGTCTGTTCCTCTCATAAACCACATAAGGATCCACCAGTCTCATTGGATGTGTGTTCTTTTCATGAACCACACCTAGTGTCATTGGATGCCTGTTCCTCTCACAGACCACACATGGATCCACCAGTGCCATTGCATGTGTGTTCTTCTCATGAACCACAGCTAGAGTCATTGCATGTGTGTTCTTCTCATGAACCACAGCTAGAGTCATTGCATGTGTGTTCTTCTCATGAACCACATCTAGAGTCATTGCATGTCTGTTCTTCTCACAAACCACATAAGGATCCAGCAGTGTTATTGGATGTGTGTTCTTTTCATTAACCACACCCAGTGTCATTGGATGTGTGTTCTTCTCACAAACCACACATGGATCCACCAGTGTCATTGCGTGTGTGTTCCTCTCATGAACCACACATGGATCCACCAAGTGTCATTGCATGTATGTTCTTCTCAGAAACCACACATGGATCCACCAGTGTCATTGCATGTCTGTTCTTTTCATGAACCACACCCAGTGTCATTGCATGTCTATTCCTCTCATAAACCACACATTGATCCACCAGTGTCATTGGATGTGTGTTGTTCTCATGAACCACACCCAGTGCCATTGCATGTGTGTTCCTCTCACATACCACACATGGATCCACCAGTGTCATTGCATGTGTGTTCTTCTCATGAACCACACCTAGTGGCATTGCATGTGTGTTCCTTTCACAAACTACACATGGATCCACCAGTGTCATTTAATGTGTGTTCCTCTCATGAACCACATCTAGAGTCATTGCTTGTGTGTTCTTCTCACAAACCACATAAGGATACACCAGTGTCATTGCATGTGTGTTCTTCTCATGAACCACAACTAGGGTCATTGCATGTCTGTTCTTCTCACAAACCACATAAGGATCCACCGGTGCCATTGGATGTGTGTTCTTCTCATGAACCACACATGGATCCACCAGTGTGATTGCATGTCTGCTCTTTTCATTAGCCACAATTAGAGTCGTTGCATGTGTATGCTTTTCACAAACCACATATCACCAGTGTCATTGCACATGCGTTCTTCTCAAGAACCACACATGGATCCACCTGGTGCCATTGCATGTTTATTCCTCTCACAAACCACATATGGATCCACCAGTGTCATTGCATGTCTGGTCTTTGCACAAACCACATATCACCAGAGTCATTGCACGTCTGTTCTTCTCACAAACCACATAAGGATCCAGCAGTGTCATTGGTTTTGTGTTCTTTTCATGAAGCACACCCAGTGTCATTGCATGTCTGTTCTTCTCACAAACCACACATAAGGATCCACCGGTGTCATTGCATGTTTGCTCTTTCACAAACCACATATCACCGGTGTCATTGTATGTCCGTTTCTTTCCATGCACCACATAAGGATCCACCAGTGTCATTGGATGTCTATTCCTCTCATAAACCACATAAGTATCCACCAGTGTCACTGGATATGTGTTCTTTTCATGAACCACACCTAGTGTCATTGCATGCATGTTCCTCTCACAGACCACACATGGATCCACCAGTGCCATTGCATGTGTGTTCTTCTCATGAACCACAGCTAGTGTCATTACATGTGTGTTCTTCTACTGAACCACATCTAGAGTCATTGCATGTCTATTCTTCTCACAAACCACATAAGGATCCAGTAGTATCATTGGATGTGTGTTCTTTTCATGAACCACACCCAGTGTCATTGGATGTGTGTTCTTCTCACAAACCACACATGGATCCACCAGTGTCATTGCATGTGTGTTCCTCTCATGAACCACACATGGATCCACCAAGTGTCATTGCATGTCTGTTCTTCTCACAAACCACACATGGATCCACCAGTGTCATTGCATGTCTGTTCTTTTCATGAACCACACCCGGTGTCATTGCATGGCTGTTCCTCTCATAAACCACACATGGATCCACTAGTGTCATTGCGTGTGTGTTCTTCTCATGAACCACACCATTGTCATTGCATGTGTGTTCCTTTCACAAACTACACATGGATCCACCAGTGTCATTGGATGTGTGTTCCTCTCATGAACCACATCTAGAGTCATTGCATGTGTGTTCTTCTCACAAACCACATAAGGATACACCAGTGTCATTTCATGAGTGTTCTTCTCATGAGCCACACCTAGAGGCATTGCATGTCTGTTCTTCTCACAAACCTCATAAGGATCCAGCGGTGTCATTGGATGTGTGTTCTTCTCATGAACTACACATGGATCCACAAGTGTGATTGCATGTATGCTCTTTTCATTAACCACAGTTAGACTTTTCAAAACCACATATCACCATTGTCATTGCATGAGTGTTCTTCTCATGAACCACACATGGATTAACCCAGTCTGCTTGCATGTGTGTTCTTCTCACAAACCACATATGGATCCACCAGCGTCATTGCATGTCTGCTCTTTTCACAAACCACATATCACCAGAGTAAATTCATGTCTGTTCTTCTCACAAACCACATAAGGATCCATCAGTGTCATTGGATGTGTGTTCCTTTCATGAACCACACCCAGTGTCATTGCATGTCTGTTCTTTTCACAAACCACATATGGATCCACCAGTGTCATTGCATGTCTGCTCTTTTCACAAAATCCATATCACCAAGATCATTGTATGTGTTCTTTCCATAGACCACATAAGGATCCACCAAAGTGTCATTGGATGTCTGCTCCTCTCATAAACCACATATGGATCTACCAGTGTCATTGGATGTGTGTTCTTTTCATGAATCACACCTAGTGTCATTGCATGCCTGTTCCTCTCACATACTACACATGGATCCACCAGTGCCATTGCATGTGTGTTCTTCTCATGAACCATATCTAGAGTCATTGCACGTGTGTTCTTCTCATGAACCAAATCTAGAGTCATTGCATGTCTGTTCTTCTCACAAACCACATAAGGAACCAGCAGTGTCATTGGATGTGTGTTCTTTTCTTGAACCACACCCAGTGTCATTGGATGTGTGTTTTTCTCACAAACCACACATGGATCCACCAATGTCATTGCATGTGTGTTCCTCTCCTGAACTACACATGGATCCACCAAGTGTCATTACATGTATATTGTTCTCACAAACCACACATGGATCCACCAGTGTCATTGCATGTCTATTCTTTTCATGAACCACCCAGTGTCATTGCATATCTGTTCCTCTCATAAACCACACATGGATCCACCCGTGTCATTGCATGTGTGTTCTTCTCATGAACCACACCCAGTGCCATTGCATGTTTGATCCTCTCATAGACCACACATGGATCCACCAGTGTCATTGCATGTGTGTTCTTCTCATGAACCACACCCAGTGTCATTGCATGTGTCTTCCTTTCACAAACTACACATGGATCCACCAGTGTCATTGGATGTGTGTTCCTCTCATGAACCACATCTAGAGTCATTGCATGTGTGTTCTTCTCACAAACCACATAAGGATACACTAGCGTCATTGCATGTGTGTTCTTCTCATGAACCACAACTAGAGTCATTGCATGTCTGTTCTTCTCACAAACCACATAAGGATCCACCAGTGTTATTGGATGTGTGTTCTTCTCATGAACCACACATGGATCCACCAGTGTGATTGCAGATCTGCTCTTTTTATTAACCACAGTTAGAGTCGTTGCATGTCTGTGCTTTTCACAAACCACATATCACCAGTGTCATTGCATGTGTGTTCTTCTCATGAACCACACATGGATCCACCTAGTGTGATTGCATGTGTGTTCTTCTCACAAACCACATATCAATCCAACAGTGTCATTGCATGTATGGTCTTTTTACAAACCACATATGGATCCTAATTAACCTTAGGAGAGCCCTAACCTTAGTCCCCCAATGGGTGGCCATTAGACCGAGTCTTCTAGAAGGCACGCCCTAACACAGTTGTTCTGCTTGACGATTGTTACATACCGTTCGATCGGGGCGCTTGGACGATTGGGATGGTCTTCGTGAGAGCGATCCGCGAGTAGGCTGTTCTGTGGCATGATTGGCCACACTTGCTCTGGACAAACTAGCAACACCGGGCACTCCCCTGTTGCGAGTGTCACGACTCACGAGTTCAGTGGACCATAACCCAGTGTCAGGTCCCCATTACTTCTCTTCCTCCCCGTACTTCTCTTCCTTCCCCTTGAAGCCACTTTCCCCACTTCACTCCCATCCTGTGCCAGAGTCAAAGCCGACGGCGCCTCCATCCCAATCCCCTCTCCGGCAGCCACCCTCCCTCTCGCCATGGGTTCAAGGGGAGACAGCGAGGAAACGCGTTGTGACGACAGGGACGGTGATTTCGATGTGAGTCATCTCATATCTATCTCTATCATCCGTGGCCAGTTATCTATTTTTTGAGCTAGATCTAATCTATTTACTCATGCACGTATGATGTGTTAGGCCAACCAGACGATGTATGACTCCGACTATCACGGTTTAGCGGATGAAGACAGTCCTCTACTATGTAAACATGGATATGTGCCCGCTAAATTTGTAGCGTTCGAAGGATGAAACGCAGGCAGGAGGTTTCTACGGTGTCAAGGACATCGTGCAATGATGCAAGGCGGAAGTTGCGGTGTTATCAAATGGGTAGATCTAGAGTGGCCCAAATCGATGCAGAAAACGCTAGACAAACTACGGGAAATGACTGTTCAGTTGAAAGAATCCGTATTCCGCTCACTTCTTGACAGTGTTGAGATGAAGCTATGGGAACCAGTTGACACGACCAAGCCTAAGCGAGATCTCTGGTGAGTGCAAGACAAGGTTAGCAAAGTAGAGAAGGAGAGGGACGCGGCGTTGGCCCTAAAGGCTAAAGCAGAGCAAGAACTGACTCAAGTAAGGAATGATCTTCACCAGGCCAAAGTCCTGTAGTTCACAACTACGAGTATTGACAAGTGCATGAGGAAAAATGCTGAGAAACAATTGAAGCTATGCAAGGAAGATGCTAAAAGGAAGGAGCAGACGATTCGATGCTTGCTCTCGCAGGAAGATGCGCATCGTGCTAAGATTAGGAAGATCAAGGAGATGTGTGATAACTAGTTCTATTTATCTTAAGCTACGTGCCTTTTTAATTTGTAATAGTTGTACTTGTTGACCTAGCGGTCTGAACTATTGGCCCCGGAGTCCTGGGAGGAAAAAAATTGGTCGCCTGTTAATCTTTATTAACCCTACATTACTTCTTTTGTCTGACCAATGCCCCTTGGATATTACGCTCGTCGCTTCATTGTCCTCGTGTACAAATAGGAGGCGCCATAGCGCGTCGCTTCATCGTCCATCCCCTCGTCCTCTCCAATCTCCACCGCGTCGTTGCTTCGTCGTCCATCCCCTCGCTCCATCCCCAATCTCCACCGCACCGCCATGGAGATGCCCTTGTTGAACCTCTACGAGGCGGTGATGTTCGTGTACTTCGACATCCTCACTTCGCCGGCCGCGACGGTGCCCCACGGATGGTGCATCAGCTATACGGGGGTGCCGGTGGATCCGCTCCTCGTCCCTGGTGGAGCCGTGATGGAGAGCGAAATCGCGGGGCGCCGCCGCTAGATGCCCGTGTGGAAGAGAGCGCTACCCTGGTACGCGGCGGTCAGCCCGTACTGGCTGGCGCTGTTCAAGAAGGAGCGGAAGGCCAAGATTGGCAACCACATCGTTTACGGGCGCGTGGTGCACAGGGATCTCCGCAACCGAGAAGGGCGGGAGAGGTTCTGGTCCATCCCTGGACGGACCAGGTACACCGTCATCGCCGCGAAGAGGTGCTCCGTCTCGCGAACAATACAGAAATCATGGAGGTTCCGTCCGACGACGACGAGGAAGCCGGCGGCTCGGAGGACAGCGCCAGCGGAAGTAAAATTGTTGACTAGTGGTTGAATTAATGTGGGACGTGAAATCGCACCTTTTTTTAGAAGAATTTGTGGTTTAATTAATGAAATGCCTCGATTAAGATCTCTGTCTCGATTAATTTGTGGAAGAATTTGTGATTTAGATCAATTTCTGCCTCGATTTAGATCTCTGTCCCGGATTAGGAACGTGACCATGGACCAAAGACCCCTTTTCTACTAGTGTATTCTGACATTGGTGGTTTGTTTAAACATAATCTACGTGGATTGTGCCACATGCAAATGGCATAACCACAATTTATAAAGTGGAAGAACGTACACCCGGTTACTGGAGATCCGGGAGCTTCGCCAGATGCAGGGGATGCAGGAGCAGAGAGGCGGTGAGATAGACGGGCTCAAAATTAGGCCAGAAAGTGGTACCGATTTCCTCCTCATCTGGGCATTATCGGTTGCCATTGCTGTTTATGTTGCCACGTCGTTGTGCAACATCTGAAATAAGTTGCTGCTTTGTGTAGTGTGGCAGCCTAAATAATTTATTTCTATGCCACTTACATTCCATCGAATTTGGAGACCTCCTGCCCCTCAGCAATCATGGAACCGTTGCTGCGTGTTTTGAGATAGCAGTGGCACAATCAGAATTTCGGATTCAACTACTAACTCGAGCGTTTCCAAACCCTAAGTCGTGGTATATTTTACTTAGAGAACGTGGGTAGATTGTTTCGCCCAGCAAAGTACCACACACAAAGCTCCAGAATTTAACTGAATTACATATATATGTTCAAGTTCAACACATTACTATGCATCTTCATTGCCAGCAGCCTTCTTCCGCAGCCTGGGTACGAAGCATTCATTTCCTGCCTTCTTCCTCTTCCCCGGTGCTAATTTTCTTAGCTTCACGTACTCTGCATCGCCGGGACAATGGGCACCAGAATCGTGCCCAACATCATCTTTCCACTCATTTTTAATTTCTTCGAGCAGCTAAATGACTGACCCGACAGTCATTTTTCTAACCTTGCAGCGCTTCCTTTTAAAGAAACAAGACTGTTGCATATCTGCCCAATATCTACAGAGTAAATAAAACAAAAACTACAATTCAGCACAAACATGTGAACCCCAAGATAATTTTGCTTACCAGGAGCTAATTGGGTTCGAGCAACCACCCTGTCCAAGAATAGTAAGGCGACTCCTAGTTGCAGCAGCTTCCACATCCAGTACATCACAATTCAGCTCAAACATGCAACCCGAAGCATACCTTTTCATCAACCCAATTAGCTGACTGTCACACGTTAGAGGAACCATGATGCCACGTTCATCCATGAAGCTGAACTTTGTAGTCTGCTTTGGCCATAATTCATCATGATTACGCAAAGCAGCAACCATACCAGATATAGTGCAGATCTGCGCAGGCGCTTCTTCCATCGTGATACAATGGTGTCCATACCACTTGCCCTTAGAGTTGTACCTGAAGAGGACTACCGTAACCAGGTAAGGGGGTCCACGGAGATCCCAATTGACAAAAAACTATGGACAAAATATGTTTGTTAGCGTTGGGATAACAAACAATTTTAGGTTCAGTAGACAGCTAGCAGTTATAATTAGTGCGAATAGCAAAGAGAAGGGTAGCTCACCCGCTTATAGCCAGAACTTCTTCTTCCTTGGTAGTAGGATTTGCCATCCTCCGAGCTGCTCGGCTCGTCGGCAGCGGAGGCAGGATAGAGCCTCGCAACAGCGGCTACGGCATGCGCCATTGGACCTCGGGATCAGCGACTGGGCGCAGCAACTTGGCGCCGGAAGTCAAATGTCTGAAGGAATCGTCCTGCCTAGAGGGTGGATTCCGACGCTGCCGGTGTTAGGGGAAAGGTGGGAATAGATTTGTGAAATTGGTCAACGCATCCAATCCACTTGGTTAGGTTGCCGCGTTGGCGCTCGCGTCACGGACAGATGACCGACATGAGGGTCCCGACCGTCTACTTCACGGGGCAGTTTAACGGAATGTTTGAATTTGGCAAGGGTGAGATGAGTTTGCATCGAAATGGCACCTCTCAGTAGTTGACGACCCAACATTTCGAAATGCGGCAATTTCAGGCAACTTAGGTACCTCCATGTGCTGGCCTACGAACTTTGGTACCGTACACGAACAGGCCCCAACCAATGGCATTGCATGTGTGTTATTGTCATAAACCACATATGGATCAACCAATGTCACTGCATGTGTGTTCATGTCACAAACCACACATGGATCCACCAATGTCATTGCATGTGTGTTCTTTCCATGAACCACATATGGATCCACCAATGTCATTCCATGTGTGTTCCTTCCACAAACCACATATGGATCCACCAATGTCATTGCATGTATGTTCTTTTCCACAAACCACATATGGATCCACTAGAGTGATTGCATGTGTGGTTTTTCCACAAACCACACATAGATCCACTAGAGTCATTGCATGTGTGTTCTTTCCACAAACCACATATGGATCCACCAGAGTCATTGCATGTGTGTTCTTTTCACAAACCATATATGGATCAACCAATGGCATTGCATGTGTGTTCTTTTCACAACCCACATATTGATCAACCAATGTCATTGCGTCTGTGTTCTTTCCACAAACCACATATGTACCCACTAGAGTAATTGCATGTGTGTTCTTTTCACAAACCATGGATCCACTAGAGTCATTGCATGTGTGTTCTTTTGACAAACCACACATGGATCCACCAGAGTAATTGCATGTGTGTTACTGTCACAAACCTCATATGGATCAACCAATGTCATTATATGTGTGTTCTTTTGACAAACAACATGGATCAACCAATGGCATTGCATGTGTGTTCTTTCCACAAACCACATGGATCAACAAATGTCATTACATGTGTGTTCTTTCCACAAACCACATGGATCAACCAGAGTCATAGCACGTCTGTTCTTGTCACAAACCACACATGGATCCACCAGAGTAATTGCATGTGTTTTCATGTCACAAACCACATATCGATCCACCAATGTCATTGCATGTGTGTTCATGTCACAAACCACACATGGATCCACCAATGTCATTGCATGTGTGTTCTTTCCACGAACCACATATGGATCAACCAGAGTCAATGCATGTGTGTTCTTTCCACAAACCACACGTGGATCTACCATAGTAATTGCATGTGTGTTCATGTCACAAACCACACATGGATCCACCAGAGTCATTGCATTTGTGTTCTTTTCACAAACCACATATGGATCCACTAGAGTCATTACATGTGTGTTCTTTCCACAAACCAGATATGGATCCACCAGAGTCATTGCATGTGTGTTCTTTCCACAAACCAAATATGGATCTACCAATGTCATTGCATGTGTGTTCTTTTCACAAACCACATATGGATCCACCAATGTCATTGCATATGTGTTCTTTCCACAAACCTCATATGGACCCACCAATGTCATTGCATGTGTGTCCTTTTCCACAAACCACATATGGATCCACTAGAGACATTGCATGTGTGGTCTTTCCACAAACCACACATGGATCCACTAGAGGCATTGCATGTGTGTTATTTTCACAAACAACATATGGATCCACCAGAGTCATTGCATGTGTGTTCTTTTCACAAACCATATATGGATCAACCAATGGCATTGCATATGTGTTCTTTTCACAACCCACATATGGATCAACCAATGTCATTGCATGTGTGTTCTTTCGACAAACCACATATGTACCCACTAGAGTAATTGCATGTGTGTTCTTTTCCACAAACCACATATGGATCCACTAGAGTCATTGCATGTGTGTTCTTTCCACAAACCACCCATGGATCCACCAGAGTAATTGCATGTGTGTTCATGTCACAAACCACACATGGATCCACCAATGTCATTGCTTGTGTGTTCTTTCCATGAACCACCTATGGATCCACCAAAGTCATTGCATGTGTGTTCTTTCCACAAACAACATCAGGATCCACCAGAGTCATTGCATGTGTGTTCTTTTCACAAACCACATATGGATCCACTAGAGTAATTGCATGTATGTTCTTTCCACAAACCACATATGGATCCACCAGAGTCATTGCCTATGTGTTCTTTCCACAAACCAAATGTGGATCCACCAATGTCGTTGCATGTGTGTTCTTTTCACAAACCACATATGGATCTTCTAGAGTCATTGCATGTTGTTCTTTTGACAAACCACACATGGATCCACCAGAGTCATTGCATGTGTGTTGATGTCACAAACCAAATATGGATCAACCAATGTTATTACATGTGTGTTCTTTTGACAAACAACATGGATCAACCAATGGAATTGCATGTGTGTTCTTTCCACAAATCACATGGATCAATAAATGTCATTACATGTGTGTTCTTTCCAAAAACCACATGGATCAACCAGAGTCATTGCACGTGTGTTCTTGTCACAAACCACACATGGATCCACCAGAGTAATTGCATGTGTGTTCATGTCACAAACCACGTATCGATCCACCAATGTCATTGCATGTGTGTTCATGTCACAAACCAATGTCATTGCATGTGTGTTCTTTCCATGAACCACATATGGATCAACCAGAGTCATTGCATGTGTGTTCTTTCCACAAACCACACATGGATCCACCAGAGTAATTGCATGTGTGTTCATGTCACAAACCACACATGGATCCACCAGAGTCATTGCATGTGTGTTCTTTTCACAAACCACATATGGATGCACTAGAGTCATTGCATGTGTGTTCTTTCCACACAAGACATATGGATCCACCAGAGTCATTGGATGTGTGTTGTTTCCACAAACCAAATATGGATCTACCAATGTCATTCCATGTGTGTTATTTTCACAAACAACATATGGATCCACCAATGTCATTACATGTGTGTTCTTTCCACAAACAACATATGGATCCACCAATGTCATTGCATGTGTGTTCTTTCCACAAACCACATATGGATCCAGCAATGTCATTGCATGTGTGTTCTTTTCCACAAACCACACATGGATCAACTAGAGTCATTGCATGTGTGTTATTTTCACAAATAACATATGGATCCACCAGAGTCATTTCATGTGTGTTCTTTTCACAAACCATATATGGATCCACCAATGGCATTGCATGTGTGTGATTTTCACAACCCACATATGGATCAACCAATGTCATTGCATGTGTGTTCTTTCCCCAAACCACATATGTACCCTCTAGTGTAATTGCATGTGTGTTCTTTTCCACAGACCACATATGGATCCACTAGAGTCATTGCATGTGTGTTCTTTCCACAAACTACATATGGATCCACCAGAGTAATTGCAAGTGTATTATTTTCCACAAACCACATGGATCAACCAATGGCATTGCATGTGTGTTCTTTCCACAAACCACATATGGATCCACCAATGGCATTGCATGTGTGTTCTTTCCACAACCCACATATGGATCAACCAATGTCATTGCATGTCTGTTCTTTCCATGAACCACATGGATCAAACAGAGTCATTGCATGTGTGTTCTTTCCACAAACCACACATGGATCCACCAGAGTAATTGCATGTGTGTTCATGTCACAAACCACACATGGATCCACCAATGTCATTGCATGCGTGTTCTTTCCATGAACCACATATGGATCCACCAGAGTCATTGCATGTGTGTTCTTTTCACAAACCACATATGGATCCACTAGTAATTGCATGTGTGTTCTTTCCACAAACCACATATGGATCCACCAGAGTCATTGCCTGTGTCTTCTTTCCACAAACCAAATGTGGATCCACCAATGTCATTGCATGTGTGTTCTTTTCACAAACCACATATGGATCTTCTAGAGTCATTGCATGTGTGTTCTTTTGACAAACCACACATGGATCCACCAGAGTCATTGCATGTGTGTTGCTTTCACAAACCACATATGGATCAACCAATGTCATTACTTGTGTGTTATTTTGACAAACAACATGGATCAACCAATGGCATTGCATGTGTGTTCTTTCCACAAACCACATGGATCCAAAAATATCATTACATGTGTGTTCTTTCCAAAAACCACATGGATCAACCAGAGTCATTGCACGTGTGTTCTTGTCAAAAACCACACATGGATCCACCAGAGTAATTGCATGTGTGTTCATGTCACAAACCACGTATCGATCCACCAATGTCATTGCATGTGTGTTCATGTCACAAACCAGACATGGATCCACCAATGTCATTGCATGTGTGTTCTTTCCATGAACCACATATGGATCAACCTGAGTCATTGCATGTGTGTTCTTTCCACAAACCACACATGGATCCACCAGATTAATTGCATGTGTGTTCATGTCACAAACCACACATGCATCCACCAGAGTCATTGCATGTGTGTTCTTTTCACAAACCACATATGGATCCACTAGAGTCATTGCATGTGTGTTCTTTCCAAAAACCACATATGGATCCACCAGAGTCATTGCATGTGTGTTCTTTCCACAAACCAAATATGGATCTACCAATTTCATTGCATGTGTGTTCTTTTCAAAAACCACATATGAATCCACCAATTTCATTGCATGTGTGTTCTTTCCACACACCACATATGGATCCACCAATGTCATTGCATGTGTGTTCTTTTCCACAAACCACATATGGATCCACTAGAGTCATTGCATGTGTGGTCTTTCCACAAACCACACATGGATCCACTAGAGTCATTGCATATGTCTTATTATCACAAACAACATATGGATCCACCAGAGTCGTTGCATGTGTGTTCTTTTCACAAACCATATATGGATCAACCAATGGCATTGCATGTGTGTTCTTTTCACAACCCACATATGGATCAACCAATGTCATTGCATGTGTGTTCTTTCCAGAAACCACATATGTACCCACTAGAGTAATTGCATGTGTGTTCTTTTCCACAAACCACTTATGGATCCACTAGAGGCATTGCATGTGTGTTCTTTCCACAAACTACATATGGATCCACCAGAGTGATTGCATGTGTGTTATTTTCCACAAACCACATGGATCAACCAATGGCATTGCATGTGTGTTCTTTCCACAAACCACATACGGATCCACCAATGGCATTGCATGTGTGTTCTTTCCACAACCCACATATGGATCAACCAATGTCATTGCATGTCTGTACTTTCCATAAACCACATGGATCCACCAGAGTCATTACATGTGTGTTCGTGTCACAAACCACACATGGATCCACCGATGTCATTGCATGTGTGTTCTTTCCAGGAACCACATATGGAACCACCAATGTCATTGCATGTGTGTTCTTTCCACAAACCACATCAGGATCCACCAGAGTCATTGAATGTGTGTTCTTTTCACAAACCACATATGGATCCACTAGAGTAAATGCATGTGTGTTCTTTCCACAAACCACATATGTATCCACGAGAGTAATTGTATGTGTCTTCATGTCACAAACCTCACATGGATCCACCAGAGTCATTGCATGTGTGTTCTTTTCACAAACCACATATGGATCCACTAGAGTAATTGCATGTGTGTTCTTTCCACAAACCACATATGGATCCACCAGAGTAATTGCATGTGTGTTCATGTCACAAACCACACATGGATCCACCAATGTCATTGCATGTGTGTTCTTTTCCACAAACCACATATGGACCACCAATGTCATTGCATGTGTGTTCTTTCCACAAACCACATATGGATCGACCAGAGTCATTGCATGTGTGTCGCTGTCACAAACCACATATGGATCAACTAATGTCATTACATGTGTGTTCTTTTGACAAACAACATGGATCAACCAATGGCATTGCATATGTGTTCTTTCCACAAACCACATGGATCAACAAATGTCATTACATGTGTGTTCTTTCCACAAACCACATGGATCAACCAGAGTCATTGCATGTGTGTTCTTGTCACAAACCACACATGGATCCACCAGACTAATTGCATGTGTGTTCATGTCACAAACCACATATCGATCCACCAATGTCATTGCATGTGTGTTCATGTCACAAACCACACATGGATCCACCAATGTCATTGCATGTGTGTTCTTTCCATGAACCACATATGGATCAACCAGAGTAATTGCATGTGTGTTCTTTCCACAAACCACACGTGGATCCACCAGAGTAATTGCATGTGTGTTCATGTCACAAACCACACATGGATCCACCAGAGTCATTGCATGTGTGTTCTTTTCACAAACCACATATGGATCCACTAGAGTCATTGCATGTGTGTTCTTTCCACAAACCACATATGGATCCACCAGAGTCATTGCATGTGTGTTCTTTCCACAAACCAAATATGGATCTACCAATGTCATTGCATGTGTGTTATTTTCACAAACCACATATGGATTCACCAATGTCATTGCATGTGTGTTCTTTCCAAAAACCACATATGGAACCACCAATGTCATTGCATGTGTGTTCTTTTCCACAAACCACATATGGATCCACTAGAGTCATTGCATGTGTGGTCTTTCTACAAACTACACATGGATCCACTAGAGTCATTGCATGTGTGTTATTTTCAGAAACAACATATGGATCCACCAGAGTCATTGCATGTGTGTTCTTTGCACAAACCATATATGGATCAACCAATGGCATTCCATGTGTGTTTGTTTCACAACCCACATATGGATCAACCAATGTCATTGCATGTGTGTTCTTTCCACAAACCACATATGTACCCACTAGAGTAATTGCATGTGTGTTCTTTTCCACAAACCACATATGGATCCACTAGAGTCGTTGCATGTGTGTTCTTTCCACAAACTACATATGGATCCACCAGAGTCATTGCATGTGTGTTATTTTCCACAAACCACATGGATCAACCAATGGCATTACATGTGTGTTCTTTCCGCAAACCACATATGGATCCACCAATGGCATTGCATGTGTGTTCTTTCCACAACCCACATATGGATCAACCAATTTCATTGCATGTATGTTCTTTCCATAAACCACATGGATCAACCAAAGTCATTGCATGAGTGTTCTTTCCACAAACCACACATGGATCCACCAGAGTAATTGCATGTGTGTTCATGTCACAAACCACACATGGATCCACCAATGTCATTGCATGTGTGTTCTTTCCATGAACCACATATGGATCCACCAATGTCATTGCATGTGTGTTCTTTCCACAAACCACATCAGGATCCACCAGAGTCATTGCATGTGTGTTCTTTTCACAAACCACATATGGATCCACTAGAGTAATTGCATGTGTGTTCTTTCCACAAACCACATATGTATCCACCAGAGTCATTGGCTGTGTGTTCTTTCCACAAACCAAATGTGGATCCACCAATGTCATTGCATGTGTGTTCCTTTCACAAACCACATATGGATCTTCCAGAGTCATTGCATGTGTGTTCTTTTGACAAACCACACATGGATCCACCCGAGTCATTGCATGTGTGTTGCTGTCACAAACCACATATGGATCAACCAATGTCATTACATTTGTGTTCATTTGACAAACAACATGGATCAACCAATGGCATTGCATGTGTGTTCTTTCCACAAACCACATATGGATCCACCAATGGCAGTGCATGTGTGTTCTTTCCACAACCCACATATGGATCAACCAATGTCATTGCATGTATGTTCTTTCCATAAACCACATGGATCAACCAGAGTCATTGCATGTGTGTTATTTCCATAAACCACACATGGATCCACCAGAGTAATTGCATGTGTGTTCATGTCACAAACCACACATGGATCCACCAACATCATTGCATGTGTGTTCTTTCCATGAACCACATATGGATCCACCAATGTCATTGCATGTGTGTTCTTTCTACAAACCACATCAAGATACACCAGAGTAATTGCATGTGTGTTCTTTGCACAAACCACATATGGATCCACCAGAGTCATTGCCTATGTGTTCTTTCCTCAAACCAAATGTGGATCCACCAATGTCATTGCATGTGTGTTGTTTTCACAAACCACATACGGATCTTCCAGAGTCATTGCATGTGTGTTCTTTTGACAAACCACACATGGATCCACCAGAGTCATTGCATGTGTGTTGCTGTCACAAACCACATATAGATCAACCAATGTCATTACGTGTGTGTTCTTTTGACAAACAATATGGATCAACCAATGGCATTGCATGTGTGTTCTTTCCACAAACCACATGGATCAACAAATGTCATTACATGTGTGTTCTTTCCACAAACCACATGGATCAACCAGAGTCATTGCACGTGTGTTCTTGTCACAAACGACACATGGATCCACCCGATTAATTGCATGCGTGTTCATGTCACAAACCACACATGGATCCACCAATGTCATTGCATGTGTGTTCATGTCACAAACCACACATGGATTCGCCAATGTCCATGTGTGTTCTTTCCATGAACCACATATGGATGAACCAGAGTCATTGCATGTGTGTTCTTTCCACAAACCACACGTGGATCCACCAGAGTAATTGCATGTGTGTTCATGTCACAAACCACACATGGATCCACCAATGTCATTGCATGTGTGTTCTTTTCCACAAACCAAATATGGATCAACCAATGTCATTGCATGTGTGTTCTTTCCACAAACCACATATGGATCCACCAGAGTCATTGCATGTGTGTTCTTTTACACAAACCACATATGGAGCCACTAGAGCCATTACATGTGTGTTCTTTTCGACAAACCACATATGGATCCACCAGAGTCATTGCACGTGTGTTCTTTCCACAAACCAAATATGGATCCACCAAAGTCATTGCATGTGTGTTCTTTTCACAAACCATGGATCCACCAGAGTCATTGCATGTGTGTTCTTTCCACAAACCGCACGTGGATCCACCAGAGTAATTGCATGTGTGTTCTTTCCACAAACCACATATGGATCAACCAATGTCATTATATGTGTGTTCTTTTGACAAACAACATGGATTAACCAATGGAATTGCATGTGTGTTCTTTCCACAAACCACATGGATCAACAAATGTCATTACATGTGTGTTCTTTCCACAAACCACATGGATCAACCAGAGTCATTGCACGTGTGTTCTTTTCATAAACCACACATGGATCCACCAGAGTAATTGCATGTGTGTTCATGTCACAAACCACATATGGATCCACCAATGTCATTGCATGTGTGTTGATGTCACAAACCACATATGGATCCACCAATGTCATTGCATGTGTGTTCATTCCATGAACCACATATGGATCAACCAGAGTCATTGCATGCATGTCCTTTCCACAAACCACACGTGGATCCACAAGAGTAATTGCATGTGTGTTCATGTCACAAACCACACATGGATCCACCAATGTCATTGCATGTGTGTTCTTTCCATGAACCACATGTGGATCCACCAATGTCATTGCATGTGTGTTCTTTCCACAAACCACATCAGGATACACCAGAGTCATTGCATGTCTGTTCTTTTCACAAACCACATATGGATCCACTAGAGTAATTACATGTGTGTTCTTTCCACAAACCACATATGGATCCACCAGAGTCATTGCCTGTGTGTTCTTTCCTCAAACGAAATGTGGATCCACCAATGTCATTGCATGTGTGTTGTTTTCACAAACCACATACGGATCTTCCAGAGTCATTGCATGTGTGTTCTTTTGACAAACCACACATGGATCCACCAGAGTCATTGCATATGTGTTGCTGTCACAAACCACATATAGATCAACCAATGTCATTACGTGTGTGTTCTTTTGACAAACAGCATGGATCAACCAATGGCATTGCATGTGTGTTCTTTCCACAAACCACATGGATCAACAAATGTCATTTCATGTGTGTTCTTTCCACAAACCACATGGATGAACCAGAGTCATTGCACGTGTGTTCTTGTCACAAACGACACATGATCCACCCGAGTAATTGCATGCTTGTTCATGTCACAAACCACACATGGATCCACCAATGTCATTGCATGTGTGTTCATGTCACAAACCACACATGGATCCGCCAATGTCCATGTGTGTTCTTTCCATGAACCACATATGGATCAACCAGAGTCATTGCATGTGTGTTCTTTCCACATACCACACGTGGATCCACTAGAGTAATTGCATGTGTGTTCATGTCACAAACCACACATGGATCCACCAATGTCATTGCATGTGTGTTCTTTTCCACACACCACATATGGATCAACCAATGTCATTGCATGTGTGTTCTTTCCCCAAACCACATATGGATCCACCAGAGTCATTGCATGTGTGTTCTTTTCCACAAACCACATATGGAGCCACTAGAGTCATTGCATGTGTGTTCTTTTCCACAAACCACATATGGATCCACTAGAGTCATTGCATGTGTGTTCTTTCCACAAACTAAATATGGATCCACCAATGTCATTGCATGTGTGTTCTTTTCACAAACCATGGATCCACCAGAGTCATTGCATGTGTGTTCATTCCACAAACCACACGTGGATCCACCAGAGTAATTGCATGTGTGTTCTTTCCACAAACCACATATGGATCAACCAATGTCATTATATGTGTGTTCTTTTGACAAACAACATGGATCAACCAATGGAATTGCATGTGTGTTCTTTCCACAAACCACATGGATCAACAAATGTCATTACATGTGTGTTCTTTCCACAAACCACATGGATCAACCAGAGTCATTGCACGTGTGTTCTTTTCACAAACCACACATGGATCCACCAGAGTAATTGCATGTGTGTTCATGTCACAAACCACATATGGATCCACCAATGTCATTGCATGTGTGTTCATGTCACAAACCACATATGGATCCACCAATGTCATTGCATGTGTGTTCTTTCCATGAACCACATATGGATCAACCAGATTCATTGCATGCGTGTCCTTTCCACAAACCACATGTGGATCCACAAGAGTAATTGCATGTGTGTTCATGTCACAAACCACACATGGATCCACCAATGTCATTGCATGTGTGTTCTTTTCCACAAACCACATATGGATCCAACAATGTCATTGCATGTATGTTCTTTCCACAAACCACATATGGATCCACCAGAGTCATTGCATGTGTGTTCTTTTCCACAAACCACATATGGATCCACTAGAGTCATTGCATGTGTGTTCTTTTCACAAATCACACATGGATCCACCAGAGTCATTGCATGTGTGTTCATATCACAAACAACACGTGGATCCACCAGAGTAATTGCATGTGTGTTCATGTCACAGACCACACATGGATCCACCAATGTCATTGCATGTGTGTTCTTTTCCACAAACCACATATGGATCAACCAGAGTCATTGCATGTGTGTTCTTTCCACAAACCACATATGGATCGACCAGAGTCATTGCATGTGTGTCGCTGTCACAAACCACATATGGATTAACCAATGTCATTACATGTGTGTTCTTTTGACAAACAACATGGATCAACCAATGGCATTGCATGTGTGTTCTTTCTACAGACCACATGTATCAACAAATGTCATTACATGTGTGTTCTTTCCACAAACCACATGGATCAACCAGAGTCATTGCACGTGTGTTCTTGTCACAAACCACACATGGATCCACCAGACTAATTGCATGTGTGTTCATGTCACAAACCACATATCGATCCACCAATGTCATTGCATGTGTGTTCATGTCACAAACCACACATGGATCCACCAATGTCATTGCATGTGTGTTCTTTCCATGAACCACATATGGATCAACCAGAGTAATTGCATGTGTGTTCTTTCCACAAACCACATGTGGATCCACCAGAGTAATTGCATGTGTGTTCATGTCACAAACCACACATGGATCCACCAGAGTCATTCCATGTGTGTTCTTTTCACAAACCACATATGGATCCACTAGAGTCATTGCATGTGTGTTCTTTCCACAAACCACATATGGATCCACCAGAGTCATTGCATGTGTGTTCTTTCCACAAACCAAATATGGATCTACCAATGTCATTGCATGTGTGTTCTTTTCACAAACCACATATGGATCCACCAATGTCATTGCATGTGTGTTCTTTCCACAAACCACATATGGATCCACCAATGTCGTTGCATGTGTGTTCTTTTCCACAAACCACATATGGATCCACTAGAGTCATTGCATGTGTGGTCTTTCAACAAACCACACATGGATCCACTAGAGTCATTGCATGTGTGTTATTTTCACAAACAACATATGGATCCACCAGAGTCATTGCATGTGTGTTCTTTGCACAAACCATATATGGATCAACTAATGGCATTCCATGTGTGTTCTTTTCACAACCCACATATGGATCAACCAATGTCATTGCATGTGTGTTCTTTCCACAAACCACATATGTACCCACTAGAGTAATTGCATGTGTGTTCTTTTCCACAAACCACATATGGGTCCACTAGAGTCATTGCATGTGTGTTCTTTCCACAAACTACATATGGATCCACCAGAGTCATTGCCTGTGTGTTATTTTCCACAAACCACATGGATCAACCAATGGCATTGCATGTGTGGTATTTCCACAAACCACATATGGATCCACCAATGGAAGTGCATGTGTGTTCTTTCCACAACGCACATATGGATCAACCAATGTCATTGCATGTTTGTTCTTTCCATAAACCACATGTATCTAAAGGGAATATGCCCGAGAGGCAATAATAAAGTGGTTATTATCTTATTCCTTGTTTATGATAAATGTTTATTTTGCATGCTATAATTGTATTGATAGGAAATGTTAATACATGTGTGTTTAATAAACAAATAAAAGGTTCCTAGTCATGCCTCTCTTATAGACTAGCTCTTTGATTAACAAGATGATCAAGGTTTCTTGATCATGGACAATGGATGTTGTTAATAACGAGGTCACAACATTGGTGGAATGATGTGATGAACATTCATCCGAAGTATAGCATTACGATCAGAGTCATTATGTTTATATTTCTATAACATCATACGAAGTAATCTTAGTCCTTAGACCATGAGATCATGTTAATTTCTAACACTGGAAGAGTATCTTGATAACATCAAACATCACACCGTAACAGCGTGACTATAAAGGTGGATTCAGTGCTACGAAGGTGTTATGTTGAGGCTCATGGATCAAGTGTGGGATTTGTCCATCCCGATGACGGATAGATATACTCTGGGCCCTCTCGGTGATATCACATTGAAATAGCTTGCAAGCAAGTGATGTGATCACTAGAATGTTATATCACGGACACGCGACAAGAGTGCATGTCAATTTAGATCAAACTAGGTATTTGAATACCGATGATCGAATCTCGGACATGTAATATATCGCGAGACAAAGGGATTTAGTTACGACGTTAAAGGTTCACACGATCACAAGAGTCATCGTTGAATATGTGGGAGTCAGTACGGATCTCCAGGTCCCGCTGCTGATTATTGATCGGAGAGGAGTCTCGATCATATCTGCATTATTCATGAACCGTAGGGTGACACACTTAAGGGATACCGACACCATTTGGAATCATTTCGATGGAAACCAGAATTGTTTTGGGTGAAATTGCAGAAACTGGTTCTGCATGTGTTATTGAAATGTTGCAGGGGTTTTATGTGAATATTTATTAATTAATGTAATTGAAAAAAATTCTGAATAAAATAAATAAAATAGTTTTATTTAATGAGAGCTTGCATTAAATTTGGTGGAAATTTAATGCATGTGTGAGTGGAATTTTGAGTGGAGGCTTTTTATGGGAGTGGGAGCTCCACCCACATGAATGTGGAAGAGGTGGGGGCACCACCATGGCTGCCACGCCATGGCCCTTGGGTGCCCCCCTTTCCCCTATAAAAGGCCCCCCTCTCCTCCTCACAAAACGCACCTCCTCGTGAAGGATCTCTCTCCCCCTCTAGTTATTCCCCATGGTCTCGGATTAGCGAGATACATGTTTCCGGTGGATTTATCTAGAAAGGAGTTCCTGCTTCCGCTGCTTTGCTGGAGCGAGGGACGGAGGTTGTCGGGGTACCGGACGTGTGTGCGATCACGGATGCACCGCTGCTTTGTGGTGCTGGACTTGCTGGAGGTGGATCTGATGGACGTGCTGGAGCCGGACCTGCTGGACTTCATCACGATCTTGAGATCGGCAAGTGTACGACTACATCATCCACGAGTTCCAAATCGTTAACAAAGCTTTGTTGTCTTCGAGGGTAAGTTATCTATGGATGTATATCCACCCGTTGCTTGTATCTAATAGATAGATCTTGGCGATAGTTCCCATCGTAGGAAATTTTTTGTTTTCTATGCTGCGAACCCAACAGTGGTATCAGAGCCAGATCTATGCGTAGGTGCTTTGCACGGGTAGTACACATATGTTTATATGTGGGCGATGATGATCATGTTATTGCATCTTCTATGTACTTTGGATATTGGTGGCATAGTGGGATGAAGCGGCTCGGACCAACCTTACATGTCATCGTACATGAGACCGGTTCCACGACTAACATGCAACTAGTTTTGCATAAGTGGCTAGCGGGTGTCTGTCTCTCCTACTATAGTCAATATCTGATTTACAACGAGTTGCTAATAACTTGGTTATCCTCGTTGTGGTTCATGTTCGTAGGTAAGACCGGTTCTATCTCCGAAAGCCCTAAGCCACGCAAAACTTGCAACTGATAAATTAGAGGCGTCTAGTTTAGATCGTTGTTGGGCTAGTGTCTTGATATGGTATTGTTGTAAGTAGATGTATGATAGATACTCTTACAACTCACTTAACGTGTAAGTTTCATAGACCTTGGCCTTACACACAAAGGAATGATAGAGATCATACCACGATGCATATGATGGTGATCAAATGCATGGACCATATCATCTCACTTTACACATTAGATGTTTGCATCTTATATTGCTAGTTTGGCGCTTTTAGTAGCATTGTAAGATGATCCCTCATTTAAATATCAAGATAAAATGTGTTCTTCCTTAAGTATGCACCGTTCTATGGATCGTGTTTCGAGACATCACGTGATGATCGGGTGTTCTCAACTCTACGCTTTCATGCAACGGGTGTAAGACAGTTTTACACACGCGAATACTAAGGTTCTTACTTGGCGAGCCTAGCATGTACATACATGGCCTCAGAACACGGACCGAAAGGTTAAGCATGAGTCATATAGTTGATGTGATGACCATATTTATGCTTGCCTTTGAAGCTACACCGACTCACGTGATGATCGGACTTGGTGTAGTGGATTTGGTTCATGTAATCACCAAAAAGGCACGAGGGATGTCGTTTTTGAGTGGGAGTTCATTTCTAATTTGGATTAGTCGAGCTCAATTTGTCATAAACTAAATTGAAGTGAATTTGCATAATTTGTTGTAGTCATTGGCATCTGTTCACTACCTTATGCTTAGTTTTAATTGAGATAATAGAACTATAGAATTCTGGATATTTACTTTACGAACTGGTATCGTATTGTTTTGAATGTCAATTTAAAGCTTATAAGTCCTATGGCAAACTTTCAGAAAACTCTATTTACTCCATGAAGTTTAATAAGTAGTATTAAATCAAGAGTAATAATTCCAATGTTAGTATCTAAAGTATCATGTTTGCCTCCATGATTATTGATATTCAAAAGTTGTTTTAATATCAAGGTTATCTAGGAGTTGAAAGAATTGTTTCAGGAACCATCATGTGTGAAAGATATTGTGATATCTGAAATAATGTTTTTGGTTGCATTATGATAGAGTATAATTTAGCAAAATACATATTCTCATATTGTATGAGAATTTGTGAAGGATGGAGATGCTAGGCATCCGGATCTCCCAAAAAGGTGTTGGGAACTAACATTATACTCACGATTCTTCCTTATAGGCTATAGTAGCTTGATCATGAAAGTTGTCATGATAAGGATGAATAGAAGATGTAAGTAAAATGTTTACTACACTAATAGATTACTAAAGAACGAATTTTTGAAAGAACACCAAACATTTGATGATGGTGATCCACTTCAAAGTGCAAGTCCAAAGGTATTAGTATTTGACTATATACGCTTTGTACTATGTGTTATGTAAATGACACCACTACTGATGTTGATAGATTCTTTTAAAAGAAAAGGAATTGTTGAAAGATAATCTATAAAATATTTGGCAGAAAAGAAAAGGTTGGGGATGTCCAACTTAGGTATATAGAAGATATACATGTTATGGCTGTATTTCTTGCTTGTTAAACAATGTGGTTCTGAGGTATTGGATACCGGTATTGGATACCGAATTGGTTGGTGTGAAGTGTCATACAGAACAACACAATTCATGAACTACAATGGCCTAAGTAACTAGCAAGAGAATAAGTGATGATGTTCATCGAAAACAAATAAAGTGTTATTATGTTTTTCGTTGTCGTCAAACCTATCCTTCAAGATTTGTCTTAATAATTTTTATTTTGTTACGGTGTTACAAGAATGATGGTTGTTCAAATAATTACCATATTCCATAAAGGATGGATGAACTTTTACAAATCTAGTTGGAGAAATCACATCCATAAACATTATTGCTAAAATGTTGTAAGACAAATGATTGGAAGATCACTTATTAAGTGACATCGTTGTTTGAATTATATTGGAAAGTAAACATGAAGAAACTCCATGTTGATGGATTTTTGGAGTCTTTTGATTTTGATCAATTGACGCTTGTGAAACTTTCCTCGAGATAATTGAAACTCCGTCCATAGGCCAAAGAGGAACGGATGACTAATTTATTGGATATTATGCATGTTGATGTATATAGTCCATTATGTGTAGCCATATGAGATGGATCTCTTGGCTTCATATGCTTTCTCTAGAAATTTGAGTGAATATATCTATATATTTACTTAATAAGGAAGAAGTATGAAACATTTGAAAATTGTTCAAAGACTTTCAAGATGAAGTGAAAAATCATTGTAACAAGAAAATAAAAGAGTTTATGATTTGATCATAAAGGAAGATATTTGAGTTACAGGTTTAGCAAAACACCTAAGATTTCAGGAATTGTTCCATAAATTTGCATTTCCCGATAAACCACAGGATTATGGTATGTTCGAGAAATCAAATCAAACCTTGTTTGACATGGTAAGATCAAAGGTGTCATTTATAAAACTGCCATTATGTTTTAAGGATTAAAGTTTTAGAGACTACCGCTTTTACACTGAAAAGAGCACCATCGTGATCCGTTGAAATGACACCATATGAGTTATGGTTTGGGATAAAACCCGAATTGTCTTTTCTTAAATGTTGGTATGCTATGCATAAGTAAAATGTTTACAACCAAAGTCGGATAAGCACATCTTTGTAGGTTATCCCAAATAATTTGTTGGGAATTCCTCCATAACACCGAGGACAAAAGAGTTTGTCGCTTGGAACGTCAAGTTTCTTGAGAAGGAATTTTTCGTGAAAAGTTAAGTGGGAGGACAATAGAACTTTGATAAGGTTGTTAAACCTTAGCTATATGTGCTAATTAGCGCAGCGCCGGAAAGTGTCCTGGTGGCGGCCACAATGCTCATGGCTCCCGTGATTACAAAGGGTGTGATCTTGGAGATTAGAGTTCCTATTGAACCATGTGGGTCGGTAAGAATCAAATAGTAAGATTTGAAACAGAAGTCGTTATTGTTTTGACAATGATGAACCGACTGCATGCAAAGAAGCGATGATGGGCCCTGACTCCATAAAATGACTAGAAGTCATAGAATCCGTGATAGTATCCATACATGAGAAATCAAGTTTCAACTTGAAGATCCTCCGACAGCATGAAGCCTATCGGTTGTGTTTGGATCTATAAAGAAATAGACATGGATGTTTAACATCTATGAAATAGTCGACATGTCAGAGAGAAGTTTACGGCAATGTTCAAGGAGTTGACTATGACAAGATTTGATCTTTCATAGCAATATTTAGTCTTGACGGATTAATGTAGCAACCACTACATATAATTTGGTATATGGTAGTTAAATAAACAAAACAAGGTTCTTCTAATAGAATGGTTACCTAGGACGTGTACATGACACGGTCCAAAGGGTTTTGTTAATTCAAAGGGTGCTAAAAGGGCATGCAAGCTTCAATAGTTGAAGTGAGCATAGCGGAGTTGGAATCTTCACCATGATGAAAATGTTAAAAGAGTTTAATTTCATCGGACATGATGAAGATGCTTGCATTTGCAAGAAATTAAGTGGGAGCGCTGAGACATATTTCTAATACATTATGTAGAGGACATGGTGTTGATTGGAAATGATGTATCTTGTATTGACATAAGTTAAGAATTTCATTAAAATAGGATTTCGATGAAAGACTTGGGCAAAACCGGAATATTTGGCATCAATGTCTATATGGATAGACTGAGGCACTAATGTGGTTATGCCAGACGTACATATATGAGATATTGAAAGGGTTCAATATGGAAACAACAAGAAAGGTTCTTGCTGCATGGAAATGATTGTATCAAGATTCAAGTGTTTCAACACTTGGTGAGTAAAATCACATGAATATTTTGATCGATTATACCGTGATATGTATATATCCAGATATGTCCTATGCTCTAAATGTTATGAGCACATACCAGAATGATTCATAAGATCATCATTGGACGATAGTAAAGGTATTCTTATGAGCTTTGGAAGAACTAAGAATATATCATGTATAAGTGACAAATAGTTAAAGGTAGTTCATTGTAAAGTGTTACATTGATACTAGTTTTGTCACAAGATACAAATTAAATTTATCTCAATTTAGACTATGGGTGGCACAATGTAATGGAAAGGATGTTCCATGATGGATTTGGATGAGTTCGAAAGTTGAGACATTGTGACGGATACTACAACAAAAGGCTAAGTATATGACTGCTATAGTAGCAGCAAAGGAGGGCATTTGTGTTAAGTAGTTTGTTATCAAACTAGGTGTGGTTCAAAGTGGGCTAATACTATGAAGATATATTGTATGACAATAATATCAACATATTTTAAACCAGAATGAACCGAAGGTCTCACCAAAGGACCAAATTTATACAATGCCATCTCATTTGAGAATGAGTGATGCGTAGAGACGCAAAGACATGCAAATACACACGGACCTGAAACTGTCAGATCTAGAGATTATGTTAACCACTAGCAATCGCGTATATGCAACACCAGAAAGCCATAGGTGTTCAATACGCAAAGTTTTTCAAACTAGATTATTGACTCTAGTGCAAGTGGGAGACTGAAGGGAATATGCCCGAGAGGCAATAATAAAGTGGTTATTATCTTATTCCTTGTTTATGATAAATGTTTATTTTGCATGCTATAATTGTATTGATAGGAAACATCAATACATGTGTGTTTAATAAACAAATAAAAGGTTCCTAGTCATGCGTCTCTTATAGAATAGCTCGTTGATTAACAAGATGATCAAGGTTTCTTGATCATGGACATTGGATGTTGTTAATAACGAGGTCACAACATTGGTGGAATGATGTGATGAACATTCATCCGAAGTATAGCATTACGATCAGAGTCATTATGTTTATATTTCTATAACATCATACGAAGTAATCTTAGTCCTTAGACCATGAGATCATCTTAATTTCTAACACTGGAAGAGTATCTTGATAACATCAAACGTCACACCGTAACAGGGTGACTATAAAGGTGGGTTCAGTGCTACGAAGGTGTTATGTTGAGGCTCATGGATCAAGAGTGGGATTTGTTCATCCCGATGACGGATAGATATACTCTGGGCCCTCTCGGTGATATCACATTGAAATAGCTTGCAAGCAAGTGATGTGATCACTAGAATGTTATATCACGGGAACGAGAAAAGAGTGCATGTCAGTAACGAGATCAAACTAGGCATTTGGATACCGATGATCAAATCTCGTACATGTAATATATCGCGAGACAAAGGGATTTAGTTACGACGTTAAAGGTTCACACGATCACAAGAGTCATCATTGAATATGTGGGAGTCAGTACGGATCTCCAGGTCCCGCTGCTGATTATTAATCGGAGAGGGGTCTCGATCATGTCTGCATTATTCACGAACCGTAGGGTGACACACTTAAGGGATACCGACACCATTTGGAGCAAATATGTTTCAGATAAAGATTTATGAAAGCACTGGAATCATTTCGATGGAAACCGGAATTGTTTCAGGTGAAATTGCAGAAACTGGTTCTGCATGTGATATTGAAATGTTGGAGGGGTTTTATGTGAATGTTTGTTAATTAATGTAATTGAAAAAATTCTGAATAAAATAAATAAAATAGTTTTATTTAATGAGAGCTTGCATTAAATTTGGTGGAAATTTAATGCATGTGTGAGTGGAATTTTGAGTGGAGGCTTTTTATGGGAGTGGGAGCTCCACCCACATGAATGTGGAAGAGGTGGGGGCACCACCATGGCTGCCACGCCATGGCCCTTGGGTGCCCTCTCCCTATAAAGGCCCCCTCCTCCTCACAAACACACCTCCTCGTGAAGGATCTCTCTCCTCTAGTTATTCCCCATGGTCTCGGATTAGCGAGATACATGTTCCCGTGGCTTTATCTCGAAAGGAGTTGCTGCTTTGGAGCGAGGGATGGAGGTTGTCGGGTACCGGACGGTGTGCGATCACGGATGCACCTGCTTTGTGGTGCTGGACTTGCTGGAGCTGGATCTCGATGGACGGCCGAGCCGGACCTGCTGGACTTCATCACGATCTTGAGATCGGCAAGTGTACGACTACATCATCCACGAGTTCCAACTCGTTAACAAAGCTTTGTTGTCTTCGAGGGTAAGTTATCTATGGATGTATATCCACCCGTTGCTTGTATCTAATAGATAGATCTTGGCGATAGTTCCCATCGTAGGAATTTTTTTGTTTTCTATGTCACAACCCAAAGGGTATCGAGCCAGATCTATGCGTAGGTGCTTTGCACGGGTAGTACACATATGTTTATATGTGGGCGATGATGATCATGTTATTGCATCTTCTATGTACTTTGGATATTGGTGGCATAGTGGGATGAAGCGGCTCGGACCAACCTTACATGTCATCGTACATGAGACCGGTTCCACGACTAACATGCAACTAGTTTTGCATAAGTGGCTAGCGGGTGTTTGTCTCTCCTACTATAGTCAATATCTGATTTACAACTGGTTGCTAATAACTTGGTTATCCTTGTTGTGGTTCATGTTCGTAGGTAAGACCGGTTCTATCTCCGAAAGCCCTAAGCCACGCAAAACTTGCAACTGATAAATTAGAGGCGTCTAGTTTAGATCGTTGTTGGGCTAGTGTCTTGATATGGTATTGTTGTAAGTAGATGTATGATAGATACTCTTACAACTCACTTAATGTGTAAGTTTCATAGACCTTGGCCTTACACACAAAGGAATGATAGAGATCATACCACGATGCATATGATGGTGATCAAATGCATGGACCATATCATCTCACTTTACACATTAGATGTTTGCATCTTATATTGCTAGTTTGGCGCTTTTAGTAGCATTGTAAGATGATCCCTCATTTAAATATCAAGATAAAATGTGTTCTTCCTTAAGTATGCACCGTTCTATGTATCGTGTTTCGAGACATCACGTGATGATCGGGTGTTCTCAACTCTACGCTTTCATGCAACGGGTGTAAGACAGTTTTACACACGCGAATACTAAGGTTCTTACTTGGCGAGCCTAGCATGTACATACATGGCCTCGGAACACGGACCGAAAGGTTAAGCATGAGTCATATAGTTGATGTGATGACCATATTTATGCTCGCCTTTGAAGCTACACCGACTCACGTGATGATCAGACTTGGTGTAGTGGATTTGGTTCATGTAATCACCAAAAAGGCACGAGGGATGTCGTTTTTGAGTGGGAGTTCATTTCTAATTTGGATTAGTCGAGCTCAATTTGTCATAAACTAAACCGAAGTGAATTTTCATAATTTGTTGTAGTCATTGGCATCTGTTCACTACCTTATGCTTAGTTTTAATTGAGATAATAGAACTATAGAATTCTGGATATTTACTTTACGAACTGGTATCGTATTGTTTTGAATGTCAATTTAAAGCTTATAAGTCCTATGGCAAACTTTCAGAAAACTCTATTTACTCCATGAAGTTTAATAAGTAGTATTAAATCAAGAGTAAGAATTCCAATGTTAGTATCTAAAGTATCATGTTTGCCTCCATGATTATTGATATTCAAAAGTTGTTTTAATATCAAGGTTATCTAGGAGTTGAAAGAATTGTTTCAGGAACCATCATGTGTGAAAGATATTGTGATATCTGAAATAATGTTTTTGGTTGCATTATGATAGAGTATAATTTAGCAAAATACATATTCTCATATTGTATGAGAATTTGTGAAGGATGGAGATGCTAGGCATCCGGATCTCCCAAAAAGGTGTTGGGAACTAACATTATACTCATTCTTCCTTATAGGCTATAGTAGCTTGATCATGAAAGTTGTCATGATAAGGATGAATAGAAGATGTAAGTAAAATGTTTACTACACTAATAGATTACTAAAGAACGGATTTTTGAAAGAACACCAAACATTTGATGATGGTGATCCACTTCAAAGTGCAAGTCCAAAGGTATTAGTATTTGACTATATACGCTTTGTACTATGTGTCATGTAAATGACACCACTACTGATGTTGATAGATTCTTTTAAAAGAAAAGGAATTGTTGAAAGAGAATCTATAAAATATTTGGCAGAAAAGAAAAGGTTGGGGATGTCCAACTTAGGTATATAGAAGATATACATGTTATGGCTGTATTCCTTGCTTGTTAAACAATGTGGTTCTGAGGTATTGGATACCGGTATTGGATACCGAATTGGTTGGTGTGAAGTGTCATACAGAACAACACAATTCATGAACTACAATGGCCTAAGTAACTAGCAAGAGAATAAGTGATGATGTTCATCGAAAACAAATAAAGTGTTATTGTGTTTTTCGTTGTCGTCAAACCTATCCTTCAAGATTTGTCTTAATAATTTTTATTTTGTTACGGTGTTACAAGAATGATGGTTGTTCAAATAATTACCATATTCCATAAAGGATGGATGAACTTTTACAAATCTAGTTGGAGAAATCACATCCATAAACATTATTGCTAAAATGTTGTAAGACAAATGATTGGAAGATCACTTATTAAGTGACATCGTTGTTTGAATTATATTGGAAAGTAAACATGAAGAAACTCCATGTTGATGGATTTTTGGAGTCTTTTGATTTTGATCAATTGACGCTTGTGAAACTTTCCTCGAGATAATTGAAACTCCGTCCATAGGCCAAAGAGGAACGGATGACTAATTTATTGGATATTATGCATGTTGATGTATATAGTCCATTATGTGTAGCCATATGAGATGGATCTCTTGGCTTCATATGCTTTCTCTAGAAATTTGAGTGAATATATCTATATATTTACTTAATAAGGAAGAAGTATGAAACATTTGAAAATTGTTCAAAGACTTTCAAGATGAAGTGAAAAATCATTATAACAAGAAAATAAAAGAGTTTATGATTTGATCATAAAGGAATATATTTGAGTTACAGGTTTAGCAAAACACCTAAGATTTCAGGAATTGTTCCATAAATTTGCATTTCCCGATAAACCACAGGATTATGGTATGTTCGAGAAATCAAATCAAACCTTGTTTGACATGGTAAGATCAAAGGTGTCATTTATAAAACTGCCATTATGTTTTAAGGATTAAAGCTTTAGATACTACCGCTTTTACACTGAAAAGAGCACCATCGTGATCCGTTGAAATGACACCATATGAGTTATGGTTTGGGATAAAACCCGAATTGTCTTTTCTTAAATGTTGGTATGCTATGCATAAGTAAAATGTTTACAACCAAAGTCGGATAAGCACATCTTTGTAGGTTATCCCAAATAATTTGTTGGGAATTCCTCCATAACACCGAGGACAAAAGAGTTTGTCGCTTGGAACGTCAAGTTTCTTGAGAAGGAATTTTTCGTGAAAAGTTAAGTGGGAGGACAATAGAACTTTGATAAGGTTGTTAAACCTTAGCTATATGTGCTAATTAGCGCAGCGCCGGAAAGTGTCCTGGTGGCGGCCACAATGCTCATGGCTCCCGTGATTACAAAGGGTGTGATCTTGGAGATTAGAGTTCCTATTGAACCATGTGGGTCGGTAAGAATCAAATAGTAAGATTTGAAACAGAAGTCGTTATTGTTTTGACAATGATGAACCGACTGCATGCAAAGAAGCGATGATGGGCCCTGACTCCATAAAATGACTAGAAGTCATAGAATCCGTGATAGTATCCATACACGAGAAATCAAGTTTCTGAACTTGGAAGATCCTCTGGAAAGGCATGAAGCCTATCGGTTGTGTTTGGATCTATAAAGAAATAGACATGGATGTTTAACATCTATGAAATAGTCGACATGTCGGAGAGAAGTTTATGGCAATGTTCAAGGAGTTGACTATGACAAGATTTGATCTTTCATAGCAATATTTAGTCTTGACGGATTAATGTAGCAACCACTACATATAATTTGGTATATGGTAGTTGAATAAACAAAACAAGGTTCTTCTAATAGAATGGTTACCTAGGACGTGTACATGACACGGTCCAAAGGGTGCTAAAAGGGCATGCAAGCTTCAATAGTTGAAGTGAGCATAGCGGAGTTGGAATCTTCACCATGATGAAAATGTTAAAAGAGTTTAATTTCATCGGACATGATGAAGATGCTTGCATTTGCAAGAAATTAAGTGGGAGCGCTGAGACATATTTCTAATACATTATGTAGAGGACATGGTGTTGATTGGAAATGATGTATCTTGTATTGACATAAGTTAAGAATTTCATTAAAATAGGATTTCGATGAAAGACTTGGGCAAAACCGGAATATTTGGCATCAATGTCTATATGGATAGATTGAGGCACTAATATGGTTATGCCAGACGTACATATATGAGATATTGAAAGGGTTCAATATGGAAACAACAAGAAAGGTTCTTGCTGCATGGAAATGATTGTATCAAGATTCAAGTGTTTCAACACTTGGTGAGTAAAATCACATGAATATTTTGATCGATTATACCGTGATATGTATATATCCAGATATGTCCTATGCTCTAAATGTTATGAGCACATACCAGAATGATTCATAAGATCATCATTGGACGATAGTAAAGGTATTCTTATGAGCTTTGGAAGAACTAAGAATATATCATGTATAAGTGACAAATAGTTAAAGGTAGTCCATTGTAAAGTGTTACATTGATACTAGTTTTGTCACAAGATACAAATTAAATTTATCTCAATTTAGACTATGGGTGGCACAATGTAATGGAAAGTATGTTCCATGATGGATTTGGATGAGTTCCAAAGTTGAGACATTGTGACGGATACTACAACAAAAGTCTAAGTATATGACTGCTATAGTAGCAGCAAAGGAGGGCATTTGTGTTAAGTAGTTTGTTATCAAACTAGGTGTGGTTCAAAGTGGGCTAATACTATGAAGATATATTGTATGACAATAATATCAACATATTTTAAACCCGATCGAACCGAAGGTCTCACCAAATGACCAAATTTATACAATGCCATCTCATTTGTGAATGAGTGATTCGTAGAGACGCTAATACATGCAAATACACATGGACCTGAAACCTGCCGATCTAGAGATTATGTTAACCACTAGCAATCGCGGCATATGCAACACCGTAAAGCCATAGGTGTTCAATACGCAAAATTTTCAAACTAGATTATTGACTCTAGTGCAAGTGGAGATCAAGGAATATGCCCAGAGGCAATAATAAAGTGGTTATTATCTTATTCCTTGTTTATGATAAATGTTTATTTTGCATGCTATAATTGTATTGATAGGAAACGTCAATACATGTGTGTTTAATAAACAAATAAAAGGTTCCTAGTCATGCCTCTCTTATAGACTAGCTCGTTGATTAACAAGATGATCAAGGTTTCTTGATCATGGACATTGGATGTTGTTAATAACGAGGTCACAACATTGGTGGAATGATGTGATGAACATTCATCCGAAGTATAGCATTACGATCAGATTCATTATGTTTATATTTCTATAACATCATACGAAGTAATCTTAGTCCTTAGACCATGAGATCATGTTAATTGCTAACACCGGAAGAGTATCTTGATAACATCAAACGTCACACCGTAACAGGGTGACTATAAAGGTGGGTTCAGTGCTACGAAGGTGTTATGTTGAGGCTCATGGATCAAGAGTGGGATTTGTCCATCCCGATGACGGATAGATATACTCTGGGCCCTCTCGGTGATATCACATTGAAATAGCTTGCAAGCAAGTGATGTGATCACTAGAATGTTATATCACGAACGAGAAAAGTGCATGTCGAATTAGATCAAACTAGGCATTTGGATACCGATGATCAAATCTCGGACATGTAATATATCGCGAGACAAAGGGATTTAGTTACGACGTTAAAGGTTCACACGATCACAAGAGTCATCATTGAATATGTGGGAGTCAGTACGGATCTCCAGGTCCCGCTGCTGATTATTGATCGGAGAGGGGTCTCGATCATGTCTGCATTATTCACGAACCGTAGGGTGACACACTTAAGGGATACCGACACCATTTGGAGCAAATATGTTTCAGATAAAGATTTATGAAAGCACTGGAATCATTTCGATGGAAACCGGAATTGTTTCAGGTGAAATTGCAGAAACTGGTTCTGCATGTGATATTGAAATGTTGGAGGGGTTTTATGTGAATGTTTGTTAATTAAGGTAATTGACAAAAATCTGAATAAAATAAATAAAATAGTTTTATTTAATGAGAGCTTGCATTAAATTTGGTGGAAAATTAATGCATGTGTGAGTGGAATTTTGAGTGGAGGCTTTTTATGGGAGTGGGAGCTCCACCCATATGAATGTGGAAGAGGTGGGGGCACCACCATGGCTGCCACTCCATGGCCCTTGGGTGCCCTCCTCTCCCCTATAAAAGGCCCCCCTCTCCTCCTCACAAAACACACCTCCTCGTGAAGGATCTCTCTCCCCCTCTAGTTATTCCCCATGGTCTCGGATTAGCGAGATACATGTTCCCGGTGGCTTTATCTGGAAAGGAGTTGCTACTTCTGCTATTTTGCTGGAGCGAGGGACGGAGCATGTCAGGGTACCGGACGTGTGTGCGATCACGGATGCACCGCTGCTTTGTGGTGCTAGACTTGGTGGTGCTGGACTTGCTGGAGCTGGATCTGATGGACGTGCTGGAGCCAGACCTGCTGGACTTCATCACGATCTTGAGATCGGCAAGTCTACGACTACATCATCTACGAGTTCCAACTCGTTAACAAAGCTTTGTTGTCTTCGAGGGTAAGTTCTCTATGGATGTATATCCACCCGTTGCTTATATCTAATAGATAGATCTTGGTGATAGTTCCCATCATAGGAATTTTTTTGTTTTCTATGCTGCGAACCCAACAAGATCAACCAGAGTCATTGCATGTGTGTTCTTTCCAAAAACCACACATGGATCCACCAGAGTAATTGCATGTGTGTTCATGTCACAAACCACACATGGATCCACCAATGTCATTGCATGTGTGTTCTTTCCATGAACCACATATGGATCCACCAATGTCATTGCATGTGTGTTCTTTCCACAAACCACATCGGGATCCACCAGAGTCATTGCATGTGTGTTCTTTTCACAAACCACATATGGATCCACTAGAGTAATTGCATGTGTGTTCTTTCCACAAACCACAAATGGATCCACCAGAGTCATTGCCTGTGTGTTCTTTCCACAAACCAAATGTGGATCCACCAATGTCATTGCATGTGTGTTCTTTTCACAAACCACACATGGATCTTCCAGAGTCATTGCATGTGTGTTCTTTTGACAAACCACACATGGATCCACCAGAGTCATTCCATGTGTGTTTCTGTCACAAACCACATATGGATCAACCAATGTCATTACATGTGTGTTCATTTGACAAACAACATGGATCAACCAATGGCATTGCATGTGTGTTCTTTTCACAAACCATATATGGATCAACCAATGGCATTGCATGTGTGTTCTTTTCACAACGCACATATGGATCAACCAATGTCATTGCATGTGTGTTCTTTCCACAAACCACATATGTACCCACTAGAGTAATTGCATGTGTGTTCTTTTCCACAAACCACATATGGATCCACTAGAGTCATTGCATGTGTGTTCTTTCCACAAACTACATATGGATCCACCAGAGTCATTGCATGTATGTTATTTTCCACAAACCACATGGATCAACCAATGGCATTGCATGTGTGTTATTTCCACAAACCACATATAGATCCACCAATGGCATTGCATGTGTGTTCTTTCCACAACCCACATATGGATCAACCAATGACATTGCATGTCTGTTCTTTCCATGAACCACATGGATCAACCAGAGTCATTGCATGTGTGTTCTTTCCACAAACCACACATGGATCCACCAGAGTAATTGCATGTGTGTTCATGTCACAAACCATACATGGATCCACCAATGTCATTGCATCTGTGTTCTTTCCATGAACCACATATGGATCCACCAATGTCATTGCATGTGTGTTCTTTCCACAAACCACATAAGGATCCACCAAAGTCATTGCATATGTGTTCTTTTCACAAACCACATATGGATCCACTAGAGTAATTGCATGTATGTTCTTTCCACAAACCACATATGGATCCACCAGAGTCATTGCCTGGGTGTTCTTTCCACAAACCAAGTGTGGATCCACCAATGTCATTGCATGTGTGTTCTTTTCACAAACCACATATAGATCTTCCAGAGTCATTGCATGTGTGTTCTTTTGACAAACCACACATGGATCCACCAGAGTCATTGCATGTGTGTTGCTGTCACAAACCACATATGGATCAACAAATGTCATTACATGTGTGTTATTTTGACAAACAACATGGATCAACCAATGGCATTGCATGTGTGTTCTTTCCACAAACCACATGGATCAACAAATGTCATTACATGTGTGTTCTTTCCACAAACCACATGGATCAACTAGAGTCATTACACGTGTGTTCTTGTCACAAACCACACATGGATCCACCAGAGTAATTGCATGTGTGTTCATGTCACAAACCACACATGGATCCACCAATGTCATTGCATGTGTGTTCATATCACAAACCACACATGGATCCACCAATGTCATTGCATGTGTGTTCTTTCCATGAACCACATATGGATCAACCAGAGTCATTGCATGTGTGTTCTTTCCACAAAACCACACGTGGATCCTCCAGAGTAATTGCATGTGTGTTCATGTCATAAACCACACATGGATCGACCAATGTCATTGCATGTGTGTTCTTTTCCACAAACCACATATGGATCCACCAATGTCATTGCATGTGTGTTCTTTCCACAAACCACATATGGATCCACCAGAGTCAATGCATGTGTGTTCTTTTCCACAAACTACATATGGACCCACTAGAGTCATTGCATGTGTGTTGTTTCCACAAACCACATATGGATCCACCAGAGTCATTGCATGTGTGTTCTTTCCACAAATCAAATATGGATCCACCAATGTCATTGCATGTGTGTTCTTTTCACAAACCATGGATCCACCAAAGTCATTGCATGTTTGTTCTTTTGACAAACCACCCATGGATCCACTGGATTCATTGCATGTGTGTTACTATCACAAACTACATATGGATCAACCAATATCATTATATGTGTGTTCTTTTGACAAACAACATGGATCAACCAATGGTATTGCATGTGTGTTCTTTCCACAAACCACATGGATCAACAAATGTCATTCAATGTGTGTTCGTTTCCACAAACCACATATGGATCCACCAGAGTAATTGCATGTGTGTTCTTTTCACAAACCACATATGGATAAACAAATGTCATTGCATGTGTGTTCTTTTCACAGACCACATATGGATCCACCAATGTCATTACATATGTGTTCTTTCCACAAACCACATATGTACCCACTAGAGTAATTGCATGTGTGTTCTTTTCCACGAACCACTTATGGATCCACTAGAGTCATTGCATGTGTGTTGTTTCCACAAACCACATATGGATCCAATAGAGTCATTGCATGTGTGTTCCTTCCACAAACCACATATGGATCAACCAATGTCATTGCATGTGTGTTATTTTCATGAACTACATATGGATCCACTAGAGTCATTGCATTTGTGTTCTTTTCACAAACCAAATATGGACCCACCAATGCCATTGCATGTTTGTTCTTATACTAAAACCAACACTGGAGTCACTGCATGTGTGTTCTTTTCACAAACCACACATGGACCCAGCAGAGTCATTGCATGTGTGTTCTTTCCACAAATAACATGGATCAACCAATGACATTGCATGTGTGTTCTTTTGACAAATAACTTGGATCAACCAATGGCATTGCATGTGTGTTATTGTCATAAACCACACATGGACCAACCAATGTCATTGCATGTGTGTTCATGTCACAAACCACACATGGATCCACCAATGTCATTGCATGTGTGTTCTTTCCATGAACCAAATATGGATCCACCAATGTCATTGCATGTGTGTTCTTTCCACAAACCACATATGGATCCACCAATGGCATTGCATGTGTGTTCTTTTCCAGCACCACATGTGGATCCACTAGAGTCATTGCATGCATGGTCTTTCCACAAACCACACATGGATCCACTAGACTCATTGCATGTGTGTTGTTTCCACAAACCACATATGGATCCACCAGAGTCATTGCATTTGTGTTCTTTTCACAAACCATATATGGGTCAACCAATGGCATTGCATGTGTGTTCTTTTCACAACGCACATATGGATCAACCAATGTCATTGCATGTGTGTTCTTTCCACAAACCACATATGTACCCACTAGAGTAATTGCATGTGTGTTCTTTTCCACAAACCACATATGGATCCACTAGAGTCATTTCATGTGTGTTCTTTCCACAAACTACATATGGATCCACCAGAGTCATTGCATGTGTGTTATTTTGCACAAACCACATGGATCAATCAATGGCATTGGATGTGTGTTCTTTCCACAAACCACATATGGATCCACCAATGGCATTGCATGTGTGTTCTTTCCACAACCCACATATGGATCAACCAATGGCATTGCATGTGTGTTCTTTTCAAAACCCACATATGGATCAACCAATGTGGGTGCATGTGTGTTCTTTCCACAAACCACATATGGATCCACCAATGTCTTTGCATGTGTGTTCTTTCGAAAAACCACATAAGGATCCACCAGAGTCATTGCATGTGTGTTCTTTTCACAAACCACATATGGATCCACTAGAGTCATTGCATGTGTGTTGTTTCCACAAACCACATATGGATCCACCAGAGTCATTGCATGTGTGTTCTTTCCACAAACCAAATATGGATCCGCCAATGTCATTCTATGTGTGTTCTTTTCACAAACCACATATGGATCCACCAGAGTCATTCCATGTGTGCTCTTTTGACAAACCACACATGGATCCAACATAGTCATTACATGTGTGTTATAGTGACAAAACACATATGGATCAACCAATGTCATTACATGTGTGTTCTTTCTACAAACTACATATGGATCCACTAGAGTCATTGCATGTGTGTTATTTTCCACAAACCACATGGATCAACCAATGGCATTGCATGTGTGTTATTTCCACAAACCACATATGGATCCACCAATGGCATTGCATGTGTGCTCTTTCCACAACCCACATATGGATCAACCAATGGCATTGCATGTCTATTCTTTCCATGAACCACATGGATCAACCAGAGTCATTTCATGTGTGTTCTTTCCATAAACTACACATGGATTTACCAGAGTAATTGCATGTGTGTTCATGTCACAAACCATACATGGATCCACCAATGTCATTGCATGTGTGTTCTTTTCCACAAACAACATATGGATCCACCAATGTCATTGCATGTATGTTCTTTCCACAAACCACATAAGTATCCACCAAAGTCATTGCATGTGTGTTCTTTTCACAAAACACATATGGATCCACTAGAGTAATTGCATGTATGTTCTTTCCACAAACCACATATGGATCCACTAGAGTCATTGCCTGTGTGTTCTTTCCACAAACCAAATGTGGATCCACCAATGTCATTGCATGTGTGTTCTTTTCACAAACCACATATAGATCTTCTAGAGTCATTGCATGTGTGTTCTTTTGACGAACCACACATGGATCCACCAGAGTCATTGCATGTGTGTTGCTGTCACAAACCACATATGGATCAACCAATGTCATTACATGTGTGTTCTTTTGACAAACAACATGGATCAACTAATGGCATTGCATGTGTGTTCTTTCCACAAACCACATGGATCAACAAATGTCATTACATGTGTGTTCTTTCCACAAACCACATGGATCAACTAGACTCATTGCATGTGTGTTCTTGTCACAAACCACACATGGATCCACCAGAGTAATTGCATGTGTGTTCATGTCACAAACCACACATGGATCCACCAATGTCATTGCATGTGTGTTCATATCACAAACCACACATGGATCCACCAATGTCATTGCATGTGTGTTCTTTCCATGAACCACATATGGATCAACCAGAGTCATTGCATGTGTGTTCTTTCCACAAACCACACGTGGATCCACCAGAGTAATTGCATGAGTGTTCATGTCACAAACCACACATGGATCGACCAATGTCATTGCATGTGTGTTCTTTTCCACAAACCACATATAGATACACCAATGTCATTGCATGTGTGTTCTTTCCACAAACCACATATGGATCCACCAGAGTCAAAGCATGTGTGTTCTTTTCCACAAACTACATATGGAGCCACTAGAGTCATTACATGTGTGTTCTTTCCACAAACCACATATGGATCCACCAGAGTCATTGCATGTGTGTTCTTTCCACAAACCAAATATGGATCCACCAATGTTATTGCATGTGTGTTCTTTTCACAAACCATGGATCCACCAGAGTCATTGCATGTTTGTTCTTTTGACAAACCACACATGGATCCACTAGAGTCATTGCATGTGTGTTACTGTCACAAACTACATATGGATCAACCAATGTCATTATATGTGTGTTCTTTTGACAAACAACATGGATCAACCAATGGCATTGCATGTGTGTTCTTTCCACAAACCACATGGATCAAAAAATGTCATTACATGTGTGTTCTTTCCACAAACCACATGGATCAACTAGAGTCATTGCACGTGTGTTCTTTTCACAAACCACACATGGATCCACCAGAGTAATAGCATCTGTGTTCATGCCACAAACCACATATGGATCCACCAATGTCATTGCATGTGTATTCATGTCACAAACAACACATGGATCCACCAATGTTATTGCATGTGTGTTCTTTCCATGAACCGCATATGGATCAACCAGTGTCATTGCATGCGTGTTTTTCCACAAACCACACGTGGATCCACCAGAGTAATTGCATGTCTGTTCATGTCACAAACCACACATGGATCCACCAATGTCATTGCATGTGTGTTCTTTTCCACAAACCACATATGGATCCACCAATGCCATTGCATGTATGTTCTTTCCACAAACCACATATGGATCCACCAGAGTCATTGCATGTGTGTTCTTTTCGACAAACCACATATGGATCCACTTGAGTCATTGCATGTGTGTTCTTTTCCCAAATCACACATGGATCCACCAGAGTCAGTGCATGTGTGTTTTTTCCACAAACCACATAAGTCCCCACTAGAGTAATTGCATGTGTGTTCTTTTCCACAAACCACATGTGGATCCACTAGAGTAATTGCATGTGTGTTCTTTCCATAAACCACATATGGATCCACCAGAGTCATTGCCAATGTGTTCTCTCCACAAACCAAATGTGGATCCACCAATGTCATTGCATGTGTGTTCTTTTCACAAACCACATATGGATCTTCCATAGTCATTGCATGTGTGTTCTTTTGACAAACCACACATGGATCCACCAGAGTCATTGCATGTGTGTTGCTGTCAGAAACCACATATGGATCAACCAAAGTCATTACATGTGTGTTCTTTTGACAAACAACATGGATCAACCAATGGCATTGCATGTGTGTTCTTTCCACAAACCACATGGATCAACTAGAGTCATTGCATGTGTGTTCTTTCCACAAACAACACGTGGATCCACCAGAGTAATTGCATGTGTGTTCATGTCACAAACCACACATGGATCCACCAATGTCATTGCATGTGTGTTCTTTTCCACAAACCACATATGGATCCACCAATGTCATTGCATGTGTGTTCTTTCCACAAACCACATATGGATCAACCAATGGCATTGCATGTGTGTTCTTTCCACAAACCACATGGATCAACCAGAGTCATTGCACGTGTGTTCTTGTCACAAACCACACATGGATCCACCAGAGTAATTGCATGTGTGTTCATGTCACAAACCACATATGGATCCACCAATGTCATTGCATGTGTGTTCATGTCACAAACCACACATGGATCCACCAATGTCATTCCATGTGTGTTCTTTCCATGAACCACATATGGATCAACCAGAGTCATTGCATGTGTGTTCTTTCCACAATCCACAGGTGGATCCACCAGAGTAATTGTATGTGTCTTCATGTCACAAACCACACATGGATCAACCAATGTCATTTCATGTGTGTTCTTTTCCACAAACCACACATGGATCCACCAATGTCATTGCATGTGTGTTCTTTCCACAAACCACATATGGATCCACCAGAGTCATTGCATGTGTATTCTTTTCCACAAACCACATATGGAGCCACTAGAGTCATTGCATGTGTGTTCTTTTCACAAACCACACATAGATCCACCAGAGTCATTGGATGTGTGTTCTTTCCAGAAACCACATGGATCAACCAATGTCATTACATGTGTGTTCTTTCCATGAACCACATGGATCAACCAGAGTCATTGCATATCTGTTCTTTCCACAAACTACACATGGATCCACCAGAGTAATTGCATGTGTGTTCATATCACAAACCACACTTGGATCCACCGATGGCATTGCATGTGTGTTCTTTCCAGGAACCACATATGGATCCACCAATGTCATTGCATGTGTCTTCTTTCCATAAACCACATATGGATCTACCAGAGTCATTGCATGTGTGTTCTTTTCACAAACCACATATGGATCCAATATTGTCATTGCATGTGTGTTCTTTCCAAAAACCACATATGGATCCAATAGATTCATTGAATGTGTGTTCTTTCCATGAACCATATATGGATCAACCAATGTCCTTGCATGTGTGTCCTTTTCCACAAACCACATATGGATCCACCAGAGTAATTGCATGTGTGTTCTTTCCATGAACCACATGGATCAACCAGAGTCGTTGCATGTGTGTTCTTTCCACAAACCACACATGGTCCACCAGAGTAATTGCATGTGTGTTCATGTCACAAACCACACATGGTCCACCAATGTCATTGCATGTGTGTTCTTTCGAGGAACCACATATGGATCCACCAATGTCATTGCATGTGTGTTCTTTCCACAAACCACATAAGAATCCACCAAAGTCATTGCATGTGTGTTCTTTTCACAAACCACATATGGATCCACTAGAGTAATTGCATGTGTATTCTTTCCACAAAGCACATATGGATCCACCAGAGTCACTACCTGTGTGTTGTTCCACAAATCAAATGTGGATCCACCAATGTCATTGCATGTGTGTTCTTTTCACAAACCACATATGGATATTCCAGATTCATTGCATGTGTGTTCTTTTGAGAAACCACACATGGATCCACCAGAGTCATTGCATGTGTGTTGCTGTCACAAACCACATATGGATCAACCAATGTCATTACATGTGTGTTCTTTTGACAAACAACATGGATCCACCAATGGCATTGCATGTGTGTTCTTTCCACAAACCACATGGATCAACTAGAGTCATTGCACGTGTGTTCTTGTCACAAACCACACATGGATCCACCAGAGCAATTGCATGTGTGTTCATGTCACAAACCACATATGGATCCACCAATGTCAATGCACGTGTGTTCATGTGACAAACCACACATGGATCCACCAATGTCATTGCATGTGTGTTCTTTCCATGAACCACATATGGATCGACCAGAGTCATTGCATGTGTGTTCTTTCCACAAACTACACGTGGATCCACCAGAGTAATTGCATGTGTGTTCATGTCACAAACCACACATGGATCCACCAATGTCATTGCATGTGTGTTCTTTTCCACAAACCACATATGGATCCACCAATGTCATTGCATGTGTGTTCTTTCCACAAACCACATATGGATCCACCAGAGTCATTTCATGTGTGTTCTTTTCCACAAACCACATATTGAGCCACTAGAGTCATTGCATGTGTGTTCTTTTCACAAACCACACATAGATCCACCAGAGTCATTGGATGTGTGTTCTTTCCGCAAACCAATGGATCAGCCAATGTCATTACATGTGTGTTCCTTCCATGAACCACATGGATTAACCAGAGTCATTGCATGTGTGTTCATGTCACAAACCACACATGGATCCACCAATGTCATTGCATGTGTGTTCTTTCCATGAACCACATATGGATCCACCAATGTCATTGCATGTGTGTTCTTTCCACAAACCACATCGGGATCTACCAGAGTCATTGCATGTGTGTTCTTTTCACAAACCACATATGGATCCACTAGAGTAATTGCATGTGTGTTCTTTCCACAAACCACAAATGGATCCACCAGAGTCATTGCCTGTGTGTTCTTTCCACAAACCAAATGTGGATCCACCAATGTCATTGCATGTGTGTTCTTTTCACAAACCACACATGGATCTTCCAGAGTCATTGCATGTGTGTTCTTTTGACAAACCACACATGGATCCACCAGAGTCATTCCATGTGTGTTTCTGTCACAAACCACATATGGATCAACCAATGTCATTACATGTGTGTTCATTTGACAAACAACATGGATCAACCAATGGCATTGCATGTGTGTTCTTTTCACAAACCATATATGGATCAACCAATGGCATTGCATGTGTGTTCTTTTCACAACGCACATATGGATCAACCAATGTCATTGCATGTGTGTTCTTTCCACAAACCACATATGTACCCACTAGAGTAATTGCATGTGTGTTCTTTTCCACAAACCACATATGGATCCACTAGAGTCATTGCATGTGTGTTCTTTCCACAAACTACATATGGATCCACCAGAGTCATTGCATGTGTGTTATTTTCCACAAACCACATGGATCAACCAATGGCATTGCATGTGTGTTATTTCCACAAACCACATATAGATCCACCAATGGCATTGCATGTGTGTTCTTTCCACAACCCACATATGGATCAACCAATGACATTGCATGTCTGTTCTTTCCATGAACCACATGGATCAACCAGAGTCATTGCATGTGTGTTCTTTCCACAAACCACACATGGATCCACCAGAGTAATTGCATGTGTGTTCATGTCACAAACCATACATGGATCCACCAATGTCATTGCATCTGTGTTCTTTCCATGAACCACATATGGATCCACCAATGTCATTGCATGTGTGTTCTTTCCACAAACCACATAAGGATCCACCAAAGACATTGCATATGTGTTCTTTTCACAAACCACATATGGATCCACTAGAGTAATTGCATGTATGTTCTTTCCACAAACCACATATGGATCCACCAGAGTCATTGCCTGGGTGTTCTTTCCACAAACCAAGTGTGGATCCACCAATGTCATTGCATGTGTGTTCTTTTCACAAACCACATATAGATCTTCCAGAGTCATTGCATGTGTGTTCTTTTGACAAACCACACATGGATCCACCAGAGTCATTGCATGTGTGTTGCTGTCACAAACCACATATGGATCAACAAATGTCATTACATGTGTGTTATTTTGACAAACAACATGGATCAACCAATGGCATTGCATGTGTGTTCTTTCCACAAACCACATGGATCAACAAATGTCATTACATGTGTGTTCTTTCCACAAACCACATGGATCAACTAGAGTCATTACACGTGTGTTCTTGTCACAAACCACATGGATCCACCAGAGTAATTGCATGTGTGTTCATGTCACAAAACCACACATGGATCCACCAATGTCATTGCATGTGTGTTCATATCACAAACCACACATGGATCCACCAATGTCATTGCATGTGTGTTCTTTCCATGAACCACATATGGATCAACCAGAGTCATTGCATGTGTGTTCTTTCCACAAAACCACACGTGGATCCTCCAGAGTAATTGCATGTGTGTTCATGTCATAAACCACACATGGATCGACCAATGTCATTGCATGTGTGTTCTTTTCCACAAACCACATATGGATCCACCAATGTCATTGCATGTGTGTTCTTTCCACAAACCACATATGGATCCACCAGAGTCAATGCATGTGTGTTCTTTTCCACAAACTACATATGGACCCACTAGAGTCATTGCATGTGTGTTCTTTCCACAAACCACATATGGATCCACCAGAGTCATTGCATGTGTGTTCTTTCCACAAATCAAATATGGATCCACCAATGTCATTGCATGTGTGTTCTTTTCACAAACCATGGATCCACCAAAGTCATTGCATGTTTGTTCTTTTGACAAACCACCCATGGATCCACTGGATTCATTGCATGTGTGTTACTATCACAAACTACATATGGATCAACCAATATCATTATATGTGTGTTCTTTTGACAAACAACATGGATCAACCAATGGTATTGCATGTGTGTTCTTTCCACAAACCACATGGATCAACAAATGTCATTCAATGTGTGTTCGCTTCGTAAACCACATATGGATCCACCAGAGTAATTGCATGTGTGTTCTTTTCACAAACCACATATGGATAAACAAATGTCATTGCATGTGTGTTCTTTTCACAGACCACATATGGATCCACCAATGTCATTACATATGTGTTCTTTCCACAAACCACATATGTACCCACTAGAGTAATTGCATGTGTGTTCTTTTCCACGAACCACTTATGGATCCACTAGAGTCATTGCATGTGTGTTGTTTCCACAAACCACATATGGATCCAATAGAGTCATTGCATGTTTGTTCCTTCCACAAACCACATATGGATCAACCAATGTCATTGCATGTGTGTTATTTTCATGAACTACATATGGATCCACTAGAGTCATTGCATTTGTGTTCTTTTCACAAACCAAATATGGACCCACCAATGCCATTGCATGTTTGTTCTTATACTAAAACCAACACTGGAGTCACTGCATGTGTGTTCTTTTCACAAACCACACATGGACCCAGCAGAGTCATTGCATGTGTGTTCTTTCCACAAATAACATGGATCAACCAATGACATTGCATGTGTGTTCTTTTGACAAATAACTTGGATCAACCAATGGCATTGCATGTGTGTTATTGTCATAAACCACACATGGACCAACCAATGTCATTGCATGTGTGTTCATGTCACAAACCACACATGGATCCACCAATGTCATTGCATGTGTGTTCTTTCCATGAACCAAATATGGATCCACCAATGTCATTGCATGTGTGTTCTTTCCACAAACCACATATGGATCCACCAATGGCATTGCATGTGTGTTCTTTTCCAGCACCACATGTGGATCCACTAGAGTCATTGCATGCATGGTCTTTCCACAAACCACACATGGATCCACTAGACTCATTGCATGTGTGTTGTTTCCACAAACCACATATGGATCCACCAGAGTCATTGCATCTGTGTTCTTTTCACAAACCATATATGGATCAACCAATGGCATTGCATGTGTGTTCTTTTCACAACGCACATATGGATCAACCAATGTCATTGCATGTGTGTTCTTTCCACAAACCACATATGTACCCACTAGAGTAATTGCATGTGTGTTCTTTTCCACAAACCACATATGGATCCACTAGAGTCATTGCATGTGTGTTCTTTCTACAAACTACATATGGATCCACTAGAGTCATTGCATGTGTGTTATTTTCCGCAAACCACATGGATCAACCAATGGCATTGCATGTGTGTTATTTCCACAAACCACATATGGATCCACCAATGGCATTGCATGTGTGCTCTTTCCACAACCCACATATGGATCAACCAATGGCATTGCATGTCTATTCTTTCCATGAACCACATGGATCAACCAGAGTCATTTCATGTGTGTTCTTTCCATAAACTACACATGGATTTACCAGAGTAATTGCATGTGTGTTCATGTCACAAACCATACATGGATCCACCAATGTCATGGCATGTGTGTTCTTTTCCACAAACAACATATGGATCCACCAATGTCATTGCATGTATGTTCTTTCCACAAACCACATAAGGATCCACCAAAGTCATTGCATGTGTGTTCTTTTCACAAAACACATATGGATCCACTAGAGTAATTGCATGTATGTTCTTTCCACAAACCACATATGGATCCACCAGAGTCATTGCCTGTGTGTTCTTTCCACAAACCAAATGTGGATCCACCAATGTCATTGCATGTGTGTTCTTTTGACGAACCACACATGGATCCACCAGAGTCATTGCATGTGTGTTGCTGTCACAAACCACATATGGATCAACCAATGTCATTACATGTGTGTTCTTTTGACAAACAACATGGAACAACTAATGGCATTGCATGTGTGTTCTTTCCACAAACCACATGGATCAACAAATGTCATTACATGTGTGTTATTTCCACAAACCACATGGATCAACTAGACTCATTGCATGTGTGTTCTTGTCACAAACCACACATGGATCCACCAGAGTAATTGCATGTGTGTTCATGTCACAAAACACACATGGATCCACCAATGTCATTGCATGTGTGTTCATATCACAAACCACACATGGATCCACCAATGTCATTGCATGTGTGTTCTTTCCATGAACCACATATGGATCAACCAGAGTCATTGCATGTGTGTTCTTTCCACAAACCACACGTGGATCCACCAGAGTAATTGCATGAGTGTTCATGTCACAAACCACACATGGATCGACCAATGTCATTGCATGTGTGTTCTTTTCCACAAACCACATATGGATACACCAATGTCATTACATGTGTGTTCTTTCCACAAACCACATATGGATCCACCAGAGTCAATGCATGTGTGTTCTTTTCCACAAACTACATATGGAGCCACTAGAGTCATTACATGTGTGTTCTTTCCACAAACCACATATGGATCCACCAGAGTCATTGCATGTGTGTTCTTTCCACAAACCAAATATGGATCCACCAATGTTATTGCATGTGTGTTCTTTTCACAAACCATGGATCCACCAGAGTCATTGCATGTTTGTTCTTTTGACAAACCACACATGGATCCACTAGAGTCATTGCATGTGTGTTACTGTCACAAACTACATATGGATCAACCAATGTCATTATATGTGTGTTCTTTTGACAAACAACATGGATCAACCAATGGCATTGCATGTGTGTTCTTTCCACAAACCACATGGATCAAAAAATGTCATTACATGTGTGTTCTTTCCACAAACCACATGGATCAACTAGAGTCATTGCACGTGTGTTCTTTTCACAAACCACACATGGATCCACCAGAGTAATAGCATCTGTGTTCATGCCACAAACCACATATGGATCCACCAATGTCATTGCATGTGTATTCATGTCACAAACCACACATGGATCCACCAATGTCATTGCATGTGTGTTCTTTCCATGAACCGCATATGGATCAACCAGTGTCATTGCATGCGTGTTTTTCCACAAACCACACGTGGATCCACCAGAGTAATTGCATGTCTGTTCATGTCACAAACCACACATGGATCCACCAATGTCATTGCATGTGTGTTCTTTTCCACAAACCACATATGGATCCACCAATGCCATTGCATGTATGTTCTTTCCACAAACCACATATGGATCCACCAGAGTCATTGCATGTGTGTTCTTTTCGACAAACCACATATGGATCCACTTGAGTCATTGCATGTGTGTTCTTTTCCCAAATCACACATGGATCCACCAGAGTCAGTGCATGTGTGTGTTTTCCACAAACCACATAAGTACCCACTAGAGTAATTGCATGTGTGTTCTTTTCCACAAACCACATGTGGATCCACTAGAGTAATTGCATGTGTGTTCTTTCCATAAACCACATATGGATCCACCAGAGTCATTGCCAATGTGTTCTCTCCACAAACCAAATGTGGATCCACCAATGTCATTGCATGTGTGTTCTTTTCACAAACCACATATGGATCTTCCATAGTCATTGCATGTGTGTTCTTTTGACAAACCACACATGGATCCACCAGAGTCATTGCATGTGTGTTGCTGTCACAAACCACATATGGATCAACCAAAGTCATTACATGTGTGTTCTTTTGACAAACAACATGGATCAACCAATGGCATTGCATGTGTGTTCTTTCCACAAACCACATGGATCAACTAGAGTCATTGCATGTGTGTTCTTTCCACAAACAACACGTGGATCCACCAGAGTAATTGCATGTGTGTTCATGTCACAAACCACACATGGATCCACCAATGTCATTGCATGTGTGTTCTTTTCCACAAACCACATATGGATCCACCAATGTCATTGCATGTGTGTTCTTTCCACAAACCACATATGGATCAACCAATGGCATTGCATGTGTGTTCTTTCCACAAACCACATGGATCAACCAGAGTCATTGCACGTGTGTTCTTGTCACAAACCACACATGGATCCACCAGAGTAATTGCATGTGTGTTCTTTACACAAACCACATATGGATCCACCAATGTCATTGCATGTGTGTTCATGTCACAAACCACACATGGATCCACCAATGTCATTGCATGTGTGTTCTTTCCATGAACCACATATGGATCAACCAGAGTCATTGCATGTGTGTTCTTTCCACAATCCACAGGTGGATCCACCAGAGTAATTGTATGTGTCTTCATGTCACAAACCACACATGGATCAACCAATGTCATTGCATGTGTGGTCTTTTCCACAAACCACACATGGATCCACCAATGTCATTGCATGTGTGTTCTTTCCACAAACAACATATGGATCCACCAGAGTCATTGCATGTGTGTTCTTTTCCACAAACCACATATGGAGCCACTAGAGTCATTGCATGTGTGTTCTTTTCACAAACCACACATAGATCCACCAGAGTCATTGGAAGTGTGTTCTTTCCAGAAACCACATGGATCAACCAATGTCATTACATGTGTGTTCTTTCCATGAACCACATGGATCAACCAGAGTCATTGCATATCTGTTCTTTCCACAAACTACACATGGATCCACCAGAGTAATTGCATGTGTGTTCATATCACAAACCACACTTGGATCCACCGATGGCATTGCATGTGTGTTCTTTCCAGGAACCACATATGGATCCACCAATGTCATTGCATGTGTCTTCTTTCCATAAACCACATATGGATCTACCAGAGTCATTGCATGTGTGTTCTTTTCACAAACCACATATGGATCCAATATTGTCATTGCATGTGTGTTCTTTCCAAAAACCACATATGGATCCAATAGATTCATTGAATGTGTGTTCTTTCCATGAACCATATATGGATCAATCAATGTCCTTGCATGTGTGTCCTTTTCCACAAACCACATATGGATCCACCAGAGTAATTGCATGTGTGTTCTTTCCATGAACCACATGGATCAACCAGAGTCGTTGCATGTGTGTTCTTTCCACAAACCACACATGGTCCACCAGAGTAATTGCATGTGTGTTCATGTCACAAACCACACATGGATCCACCAATGTCATTGCATGTGTGTTCTTTCTAGGAACCACATATGGATCCACCAATGTTATTGCATGTGTGTTCTTTCCACAAACCACATAAGAATCCACCAAAGTCATTGCATGTGTGTTCTTTTCACAAACCACATATGGATCCACTAGAGTAATTGCATGTGTATTCTTTCCACAAAGCACATATGGATCCACCAGAGTCACTACCTGTATGTTGTTCCACAAATCAAATGTGGATCCACCAATGTCATTGCATGTGTGTTCTTTTCACAAACCACATATGGATATTCCAGATTCATTGCATGTGTGTTCTTTTGACAAACCACACATGGATCCACCAGAGTCATTGCATGTGTGTTGCTGTCACAAACCACATATGGATCAACCAATGTCATTACATGTGTGTTCTTTTGACAAACAACATGGATCCACCAATGGCATTGCATGTGTGTTCTTTCCACAAACCACATGGATCAACTAGATTCATTGCACGTGTGTTCTTGTCACAAACCACACATGGATCCACCAGAGCAATTGCATGTGTGTTCATGTCACAAACCACATATGGATCCACCAATGTCAATGCACGTCTGTTCATGTGACAAACCACACATGGATCCACCAATGTCATTGCATGTGTGTTCTTTCCATGAACCACATATGGATCGACCAGAGTCATTGCATGTGTGTTCTTTCCACAAACTACACGTGGATCCACCAGAGTAATTGCATGTGTGTTCATGTCACAAACCACACATGGATCCACCAATGTCATTGCATGTGTGTTCTTTTCCACAAACCACATATGGATCCACCAATGTCATTGCATGTGTGTTCTTTCCACAAACCACATATGGATCCACCAGAGTCATTTCATGTGTGTTCTTTTCCACAAACCACATATTGAGCCACTAGAGTCATTGCATGTGTGTTCTTTTCACAAACCACACATAGATCCACCAGAGTCATTGGATGTGTGTTCTTTCCGCAAACCAATGGATCAGCCAATGTCATTACATGTGTGTTCCTTCCATGAACCACATGGATTAACCAGAGTCATTGCATGTGTGTTCTTTACACAAACCACACATGGATCGACCAGAGTAATTGCATGTGTGTTCATGTCACAAACCACACATGGATCCACCAATGTCATTGCATGTGTGTTCTTTCCATGAACCACATATGGATCTACCAATGTCATTGCAGGTGTGTTATTTCTACAAACCACATATGGATCCACCAGAGTCATGGAATATGTGTTCTTTTCACAAACCACATATGGATCCACTAGAGTCATTGCATGTGTGTTCTTTCCAAAAACCACATATGGATCCACTAGAGTCATTGAATGTGTGTTATTTCCATGAACCATATATGGATCAACCAATGTCATTGCATGTGTGTCCTTTTCCACAAACCACATATGGATCCACCAGAGTAATTGCATGTGTGTTCTTTCCAGGAACAACATGGATCAACCAGAGTCATTGCATGTGTGTTCTTTCCACGAACCACACATGGATCCACCAGAGTAATTGCATGTGTGTTCATGTCACAAACCACACATGGATCCATCAATGTCATTGCATGTGTGTTCTTTCCATGAACCACATATGGATCCACCAAATTCATTGCATGTATGTTCTTTTCACAAACCACATATGGATCCACTAGAGTAATTGCATGTGTGTTCTTTCCACAAACCACATATGGATCCACTAGAGTAATTGCATGTGTGTTCCTTTCACAAACCACATATGGATCAACCAATGTCATTGCATGTGTGTTCTTTTCATGAACCACATATGGATCCACTAGAGTCATTGCATTTGTGTTCTTTTCACAAACCACATATGGACCCACCAATGCCATTGCATGTGTGTTCTTATAATAAAACCAACACTAGAGTCACTTCATGTGTGTTCTTTTCACAAACCACACATGGACCCAGCAGAGTCATTGCATGTTCTTTCCACAAACCACATGGATCAACCAATGACATTGCATGTGTGTTCTTTTGACAAATAACTTGGATCACCCAATGGCATTGCATGTGTGTTATTGTCATAAACCACATATGGATCAACCAATGCCATTGCATGTGTGTTCATGTCACAAACCACACATGGATCCACCAATGTCATTGCATGTGTGTTCTTTCCATGAACAAAATATGGATCCACCAATGTCATTGCATGTGTGTTCTTTCCACAAACCACATATGGATCCACCAATGTCATTGCATGTGTGTTCTTTTCCAAAAGCACATGTGGAACCACTAGAGTCATTGCATGTGTGGTCTTTCCACAAATCACACATGTACCCACAAGAGTAATTGCATGTGTGTTCTTTTCCACGAACCACTTATGGATCCACTAGAGTCATTGCATGTGTGTTGTTTCCACAAACCACATATGGATCCACCAGAGTCATTGCATGTGTGTTCTTTTCACAAACCATATATGGATCAACCAATGTCATTGCATGTGTGTTATTTTCACAACGCACATATGGCTCAACCAATGTCATTACATGTGTGTTCTTTCCACAAACCACATATGTACCCACTAGAATAATTGCATGTGTGTTCTTTTCTACAAACCACATATGGATCCACTAGAGTCATTGCATGTGTGTTCTTTCGACAAACTACATATGGATCCACCAGAGTCATTGCATCTGTGTTATTTTCCACAAACCACATGGATCAACCAATTGATTGCATGTGTGTTCTTTCCACAAACCACATATGGATCCACCAATGGCATTGCATGTGTCTTCTTTCCACAACCCACATATGGATCAACAAATGTGATTGCGTGCCTGTTCTTTCCATTAACCACATGGACCAACCAGAGTCATTGCATGTGTGTTCTTTCCATAAACCACACATGGATCCACCAGAGTAATTGCATGTGTGTTCATGTCACAAACCACACATGGATCCACCAATGTCATTGCATGTGTGTTCTTTCCACAAACCACATGGATCAACCAATGTCATTTCGTGTGTGTTCTTTTGACAAATGACATGGATCAACCAATGTCATTGCATGTGTGTTATTGACATAAACCACATATGGATCAACCAATGTCATTGCATGTGTGTTCATGTTACAAACCACACATGAATCCACCACTGTCATTGCATGTGTATTCTTTCCATGAACCACATATGGATCCACCAAAATCATTGCATGTGTGTTCTTTTCACAAACCACCTATGGATCCGCTAGAGTAATTGCATGTGTGTTCTTTCCACAAACCACATATGGATCCACCAGAGTCATTGCATGTGTGTTCTTTCCACAAACCAAATGTGGATCCACCAATGTCATTGCATGTGTGTTCTTTTCACAAACCATATATGGATCTTCCAGAGTCATTGCATGTGTGTTCTTTTGACAAACCACACATGGATCCACCAGAGTCATTGCATGTGTGTTGCTGTCACAAACCACATATGGATCAACAAATGTCATTACATGTGTGTTCTTTTGACAAACAACATGTATCAACCAATGGTATTGCATGTGTGTTCTTTCCACAAACTACATTGATCAACCAGAGTCATTGCACGTGTGTTCTTGTCACAAACCACACATGGATCCACTAGAGTAATTGCATGTGTGTTCATGTCACAAACCACATATGGATCCACCAATGTCATTGCATGTGTGTTCATGTCACAAACCACACATGGATCCACCAATGTCATTGCATGTGTGTTCTTTCCATGAACCACATAGGGATCAACCAGAGTCATTGCATGTGTGTTCTTTCCACAAACCACACATGGATCCACCAGAGAAATTGCATGTGTGTTCATGTCACAAACCACACATGGATCCACCAATGTCATTGCATGTGTGTTCTTTTCCACAAACCACATATGGATCCACCAATATCATTGCATGTGTGTTCTTTCCACAAAGCACATATGGATCCACCAATGTCATTGCATGTGTGTTCTTTCCACAAACCACATATGGAGCCACCAATGTCATTGCATGTGTGTTCTTTTCCAAAATCACATGTGGATCCACTAGAGTCATTGCATGTGTGATCTTTCCACAAATCACACATGGATCCACTAGAGTCATTGCATGTGTGTTGTTTCCATGAACCACATGGATCAACCAGAGTCATTGCATGTGTGTTCTTTCCACAAACTACACATGGATCCACCAGAGTAATTGCATGTGTGTTTATGTCACAAACCACACATGGATCCACCAATGTCATTTCATGTGTGTCATTTCCATGAAACACATATGGATCCACCAATGTCATTGCATGTGTGTTCTTTCCACAAACCACATATGGATCCACCAGAGTCATTGCATGTGTGTTCTTTTCACAAACCACATATGGATCCACTAGAGTTATTGCATGTGTGTTCTTCCCAAAAACCACATATGAATCCAGTAGAGTCATTGAATGTGTGTTCTTTCCATGAACCATATATGGATCAACCAATGTCATTGCATGTGTGTCCTTTTCCACAAACCATATATGGATCCACCAGAGTAATTGCATGTGTGTTATTTTCACAAACCACATGTGGATCCACCATAGTAATTGCATGTGTGTTCTTTCCACAAACCACATGTGGATCCACTAGAGTCATTGCATGTGTGTTCCTTTCACAAACCACATATGGATGAACCAATGTCATTGCATGTGTGTTATTTTCATGAACCACACATGGATCCACTAGAGTCATTGCATGTGTGTTCTTTTCACAAACCACATATGGTCCCACCAGCCATTGCATATGTGTTCTTATACTAAAACAAACACTAGAGTCACTCCATGTGTGTTCTTATCACAAACCACACATGGAACCACCAGAGTCATTGCATGTGTGTTCTTTCCAAAAACCACATGGATCAACCAATGTCATTTCATGTGTGTTATTTTGACAAATGACATGGATCAACCAATGGCATTGCATGTGTGTTATTGTCATAAACCAAATATGGATCAACCAATGTAATTGCATGTGTGTTCATGTCACAAACCACACATGGATCCACCAATGGCATTGCATGTGTGTTCTTTCCATGAACCACATATGGATCCACCAATGTCATTGCATGTGTGTTGTTTCCACAAACCACATAAGGATCCACCAAAGTCATTGCATGTGTGTTCTTTTTACAAACCACATATGGATCCGCTAGAGTAATTGCATGTGTGTTCTTTCCACAAACCACATATGGATCCACCAGAGTCATTGCCTGTGTGTTCTTTCCACAAACCAAATGTGGATCCACCAATGTCATTGCATGTGTGTTCTTTTCACAAACCACATATGGATCTTCCAGAGTTATTGCATGTGTGTTCTTTTGACAAACCACACATGGATCCACCACAGTCATTGCATGTGTGTTGCTGTCACAAACCACATATGGATCAACAAATGTCATTACATGTGTGTTCTTTTGACAAACAACATGGATCAACCAATGGTATTGCATGTGTGTTCTTTTCCACAAACCACATATGGATCCACCAATGTCATTGCATGTGTGTTCTTTCCACAAACCACATATGGATCCACCAGAGTCATTGCATGTGTGTTCTTTTCCACAAACCACATATGGAGCCACTAGAGTCATTGCATGTGTGTTCTTTTCACAAACCACACATAGATCCACCAGAGTCATTGGATGTGTGTTCTTTCCACAAACCACATGGATCAACCAATGTCACTACATGTGTGTTCTTTCCATGAACCACATGGATCAACCATAGTCATTGCATGTGTCTTCTTTCCACAAACTACACATGGATCCACCAGAGTAATTGCATGTGTGTTCATATCACAAACCACACATGGATCCACCGATGGCATTGCATGTGTGTTCTTTCCATGAACCACATATGGATCCACCAATGTCATTGCATGTGTGTTCTTTCCAAAAACCACATATGGATCCACCAGAGTCATTGCATGTGTGTTCTTTTCACAAACCACACATGGATCCACTATTGTCATTGCATGTGTGTTCTTTCCAAAAACCACATATGGATCCACTAGAGTCATTGAATGTGTGTTCTTTCCATGAACCATATATGGATCAACCAATGTCCTTGCATGTGTGTCCTTTTCCACAAACCACATATGGATCCACCAAAGTAATTGCATGTGTGTTCTTTCCATGAACCACATGGATCAACCAGAGTCGTTGCATGTGTGTTCTTTCCACAAACCACACATGGATCCACCAGAGTAATTGCATGTGTGTTCATGTCACAAACAACACATGGATCCACCAATGTCATAGCATGTGTGTTCTTTCCATGAACCACATATGGATCCACCAATATCATTTCATGTGTGTTATTTCCACAAACCACATAAGGATCCACCAAAGTCATTGCATGTGTGTTCTTTTCACAAACCACATATGGACCCACTAGAGTAATTGCATGTGTGTTCTTTCCACAAACCACATATGGATCCACCAGAGTCACTGCCTGTGTGTTGTTTCCACAAATCAAACGTGGATCCACCAATATCATTGCATGTGTGTTCTTTTCACAAACCACATATGGATCTTCCAGAGTCATTGCATGTGTGTTCTTTTGACAAACCACACATGGATCTACCAGAGTCATTGCATGTGTGTTGCTGTCACAAACCACATATGGATCAACCAATGTCATTACATGTGTGTTCTTTTGACAAACAACATGGATCAACCAATGGCATTGCATGTGTGTTCTTTCTGCAAACCACATGGATCAACTAGAGTCATTGCACGTGTGTTCTTGTCACAAACCACACATGGATCCACCAGAGTAATTGCATGTGTGTTCATGTCACAAACCACATATGGATCCACCAATGTCAATGAATGTGTGTTCATGTGACAAACCACACATGGATCCACCAATGTCATTGCATGTGTGTTCCTTTCATGAACCACATATGGATCAACCAGAGTCATTGCATGTGTGTTCTTTCCACAAACTACACGTGGATCCACCAGAGTAAGTGCATGTGTGTTCATGTCACAAACCACACATGGATCCACCAATGCCATTGCATGTGTGTTCTTTTCCACAAACCACATATGGATCCACCAATGTCATTGCATGTGTGTTCTTTCCACAAACCACATATGGATCCACCAGAGTCATTTCATGTGTGTTCTTTTCCACAAACCACATATGGAGCCACTAGAGTCATTGCATGTGTGTTCTTTTCACAAACCACATATAGATCCACCAGAGTCATTGGATGTGTGTTCTTTCTTCAAACCAATGGATCAGCCAATGTCATTACATGTGTGTTCTTTCCATGAACCACATGGATCAACCAGAGTCATTGCATGTGTGTTCTTTACACAAACCACACATTGATCGACCAGAGTAATTGCATGTGTGTTCATGTCACAAACCACACATGGATCCACCAATGTCATTGCATGTGTGTTCTTTCCATGAACCACATATGGATCTACCAATGTCATTGCAGGTGTGTTCTTTCTTCAAACCACATATGGATCCACCAGAGTCATGGCATATGTGTTCTTTTCACAAACCACATATGGATCCACTAGAGTCATTGCATGTGTGTTCTTTCCAAAAACCACATATGGATCCACTAGAGTCTTTGAATGTGTGTGATTTCCATGAACCATATATGGATCAACCAATGTCATTGCATGTGTGTCCTTTTCCACAAACCACATATGGATCCACCAGAGTAATTGCATGTGTGTTCTTTCCAGGAACCACATGGATCAACCAGAGTCATTGCATGTGTGTTCTTTCCACAAACCACACATGGTTCCACCAGAGTAATTGCATGTGTGTTCATGTCACAAACCACACATGGATCCATCAATGTCATTGCATGTGTGTTCTTTCCATGATGTCGTGGTGGTTTCACGGCAGATGCCATGGATAGGCTAAAGGTGGGGACTAATATGCGCTAGGGGAATCCAGGGAGGGATAGTAGAGTGATTCTCTACACAGAAGCTTTGTATCGATGTTCAATCTCCAAGATTACAAGTGCTCCTCGAGCTGTATTGACAAGAGGAGGAAGAAGAAACTCTCTTACTCTTGCCTGCTAACTAGCCCAAGAACCCTAGATCCACTAATGTTCTCCTTGCTATGTATCTGAAAAAGACCCAACCCCCTTACCAGAACCCCAACCCCCCCTTATATAGAGGTGGTACGGTCCTAGTCTAGGGCATACGTGGAGGCATATTCCTAAGAATATGCCCCCTCCCAAAGTAGTAACCCGACAGGGGTGCTTTTCCCCCGCGTCACACTTGCTTTAGCGACGTAGCCTCAAGGCTCAACGTCGACGTGAGCATCGTCACCCTTGTCGGCCATGATCCGGTGGTCCTGCCCTTGCTTTATTCGCTCATCCAGTGCGCACCGGGCCTTCTTTTTGACCAAAGAGATTCTTTCCTTCTCCTAGAAGCCAAACGTGGATCCGGATCACAGTTGATCCGGCCACGCTTGTTCCTGCATATAAGCTAGACAAGTATCTCCGACTTACTCCTTGAGTCGGACGAGACAATGTTAGGCGACCCCCTGGTCCGGGTTACTCCGTGATCCGGCCTGCCTTGAGGTGACTCGCCAAGAACCGCTGACCTTGCCGAACCTCGCTTAACTCGGCCCTTATACCCGGAGTGACCTACCCGGGTTATCCCCCAACATTAGTCCTCGGTTGGTGCGGCCTTAGCGGCCTTTGTCGCTAAGGCCACATCAGTTCATTCAGATCTAAGCTTCGACGTTCAGTTCCGGGTTAACTTTGTCTCGGATTATATGGATTTACGCCCTTCGCACGCTCCAAGTTTTCACTTGCCGGCCGGGTCACTACTTTGGCTCGGATCCTATGGTTTTACTTTCCCTCTGCACATTTCAAGTTTTCACTTGCCGGCCGGGTTACCATCGTGGCTCGGATCCGGGCCTTGCTTCCTTCTCTCGTACGCCAACCCACGTAAAGGTTAATCATTACGTTGCCTTATTTTAAGGGCCTGCGCAGTAACCGCTGCAGTAAATGTTAGTGATTACTGTGCGAGGGTTACGTCACGTCTGTCTCCTCGTTTACCGCAACTGCACGTCATGTCATGGGATCACATTTACTCTGCGGCCCCCGGTGTGGCTTCTCTCTGATTGGTCGATGCTGGTGATACACGGCCACACAGTGTGGTTTTCCAGCGCAGCACGATCCCACTCGTTGATTACTGGGGGCGGTTAAATAGGGGAGGGGCACGCTCCTTAGCACTTTTCCATCTCCGTGCCCCCTCGCCCGTTCCTCTTCTTCTTCCTCGCGACCACGCCGCGCCAGCAGGTTCGCAAGAGCGCCACCGACCTTCTCCATGCCTCCGCACCGTAGTTATTGCTACACCACTGTTTAGCCACGGGTCCTCGTCAGTCTAGACTGCAGAGCCTCGCTGCCGCCAGCTCCAGCGAGGACAGCGGAATCGAGATGACGGAGGAGGAGCTCATCGTCATCGAGCAGGAGATGGAAGAGGACGCGCTGGCGCGCATGCCGGCTCGTGGGTCTGCGAGGACGACATCGACTGGCTCTACCAGACCCGGCGCATTCTCGCCGGCGTCGCCGCTCGTCTCCCCTCCTCGGAGTTGGCCCCCTCACCCAATCCGGGTGAGTTCGTTGTTTTCCTATCACATTTCCAACGGGGATTTGGGCTTCCGGTGAGTGATTTCTTCCGAGACTGGGTCCGGACCTATCACCTGCAACCACATCATCTCCAGGCGAACGCCATCACCTCTCTGTCCACTTTCGTTTCTTTGATCGAGGGCTACACCGGGCTATGGCCCACGAAGGAGCTGTGGATCCGGTTCTTTGGCCTCCGCCGCAACGTCGTCCACAACATCCACGTCGAGTCGGAGGACAAGCAGCTAACTCAGTTCAGAGCTGCCTCGATCTCGCCCCGGAGGTATTCAATCTTTCCCCGGGTCACCGGGCTTGACTCCTGCAAAGGATGGGCCCGGACCTTCTTCTACGTCCGGAATGAAGGCACGGAAGGTTTGATCCGGTTGCTGCCCTACGCTCCGGGTCCCCCTGACACGGATTTCTGGGAGGAGGTTGCCAAGAAACCTACGGCTCTGGCCAACCAAGTCAACAAAAGGTTCGCCGAGCTGAAGAAGCTCGGATTGTGCAACGAGGATGCCATGATCACATTTGTGTGCAACCGAATCTCTCCCCTCCAGCGGCGCACTCACAAGTTGTGTCACATGAGCTTCAGCCGCGACCCCAACCGAACCTCCTCGTTCGAGTTGAGCAATACGGAGATCTTCCGCCGGGTCAAGGCTCTTTTCACCACCCATAAGGACTTCTCCGCCAAATGGACGTGGGGAATCGAGCATTACTACCGTGACAGGCTCCCTCCCGTGGTAAGCTTCATGGGGTAAATTTATGTCGGATCAATTTCATGTCGGTTCTTATCATATTTTTGACTTTGCTCCTTGTGCTTTTTTCTCAGCTGTTTCTCCAACAAACCCTCGAGGATGGCCCGGATCCGACCCTTAAGTGGGCCCCGGACCGAGAAATCCCGGATGAGGAGGAGCCGGACCAGGAGATGTTCCTCCCCACAACCGATGCCACCAAATGACCCAGCGGTAAATTCTCTTCTCTTAGAGATTGGCCCGACGATGAGGATGACTCGAATATCGATGTGATTGAACCCGTTGAGGCTGTCCCTCTTTCTTTTGCCTTCCCGGCATCAGCTAACCCCGGTGGGCACATCCACGAGGATTCTCCACTTGCCACGGGCGAGCCTGTTCCGGTGGCGTCGAAGAAGAAGCGCGGATCCGCGTCAAGTTCTTCTTTCAAACCTTCTCAGCCTTCCAAAAGGAAAAAGAAGGCCGGAGACAAGACTGCCTCCAAACGGGCAGGCAAAGCCCCGTCACGGAGGGCCCGGAAACCTAAGGAGGCCGAGACCTCGGATGCGTAAGTCATTTTTCACTGCGCAACACACCTCTCCCTGCATCGGGGTAATTTCACTCCTGACATTATTTTCTCCTGCAGGGCTCCTGTGGAGGTCCCTCAGAGCGGATCGAGCATCTCCTCTCCTCTTCGGTCCAGTCCTTCCCCTCCTCATGACGACGAGTCACGCCCGCTGAGCCCTATTCCGAAGGGTTCTGCGGCCGCTCCGGGTTCCGTAGTACCTCCTTCAGAGGAACGCGACCTCGGATCGGCCGAGGCAGCGGCGTCCGGCACTTCGGCTTTGCCGCAACCAGCAACTACCAAGTCTACCGCAACTCCAGCACCAGCCACCGAACTAGCACCTATCCCGGCTCCAAAGAAACCAACAGCAGCTCCGGCACCAGCCACCAAAGCTCTCGTGCCAAGTTCATCTGCCTCGTCCGAGTCATCCCAGGCTCGGCGAGGAACCACTCCAGTGGCTTCCAAGGGCAAATCCACTGTGGTCACATCCTCCCAGCAAGCCAAAGGCAAGTCCACCTCTGTCGAGGCTGGGCAGCGAACCTTGTCGTCGATGCTTCCAAAGAAGTCACCAGCCGCGACGGATCCTCCTTCCGAGCCAGCCGATTCGCAGTAGATGGTTCTTCACACTAGCCCAGCTCTTGCCCTGATTGAAAGGAAAGAAGCTCACGCAAAGGGCTTGGTGGCACCTCACATGCCCACTGGCGAACGATATCCTCCGAGCCTCATCGAGTTTGTCATGAACTGGAATAAGGCGGAGTTCGCTCACAACGACCTCTGGAAAAGTTCGCCCAGCTGAATTTTCCGCTCAGATGAATACCGCCGCCAAGGCCATTAATTTGGGCCATGATGATGGAGGTACGCCGTTTCTTCTTTACATGATGTAGATAATAACCATTAGTCCCCGAGCCTCCGGCGGAGTAACTTGTTACTCGGCCGGATGCTCCTTAGAAGATCAACGTAGCTGCATGTAAACTTCAAATATGCACACACCTAGAGCCGGGTTAAGTTCCGCTTGGCCCAGATCTTGGACACTTCAAATATGCACACACCTAGAGCCGGGTTAAGTTCCGCTTGGCCCGGATCTTGTACACTTCGAATATGCACATACCTAGAGCCGGGTTAAGTTTCACTTGGCCCGGATCTTGTACACTTCGAATATGCACACATCTAGAGCCGGGTTAAGTTCCACTTGGCCCGGATCTTGTACACTTCGAATATGCACACACCTAGAGCTGGGTTAAGTTCCGCTTGGCCTGGATCTCGGACGCTTCAAATATGCACACACCTAGAGCCGGGTTAAGTTCCGCTTGGCCCGGATCTTGTACACTTCGAATATGCAACGAACTAATTGTACACGCCTGTACCGAGTTTCAGCGCCAGCTTGATACCCACAAGATCTTGTGCGCAAAACATGTTGCACTTGGCACGGAGCATGAAAAGAGGGGTAATTTCCTCTCTTAACACCTCTCCGTTTCATTTGTTTCTGCCGAACTAACCTCCTTGTTCGGTTTTTTTTTGCAGCTGGGGTGGAGGCCGAAAACAAGATTATGCGGAAGAAGTTGGAGGAAATCTGAGGTATGTCTTCTTTCGGCCAACGTCGTTGTGTTTTCCATTCTTTCTTCTCCTTGGCTCGGCAAACATTCACTCCTCGGCTTTGCCGGGTCAACACACTATTTCAGCATCGCTTGAGGATAGTGTGCCCATGCCTGATATGATGTTGCATTTTCTCGAACAAGCAGGACAACATCAAGCCGAGCTGAAGAAAAAGGATGATGAGCTCGCCCTCCTCCGGACCAAGAATGACGAAATAGCTAAACTCAAGGTCGAGATGGAGAAGATGAAGGCCCAACATAAAACCGAGCTCCAGAAAGTTGGCCAGAACTTCACCGAAGAGCGTGAGCGCTTTACTCTCCAGATCTCCAAGGATCAGGACCTGCTCAAGGAATCCGAGGTCTAGCTTGGGTTGGCGCTCGCTGAGCTTGAACAACTTCGCCAGAGACGCGACAGTTGTATCAAGGAGTTGACCCGGATCCATTGCCATATCTCACGTAAGTTTCTTCTCCTTATCCGACATAGTTTTTCCGGGTTAGCTCAAATGCCTTTGCTTCAGCATCTTCCCTTTCCTTATTTTCAGGTAACTTTCCGGAGGGGACTGCCATCGCCAGTGCTGCTGTTGCTAAATTCCGCCAAGAGAGGGGTACTCCCATCGCTCCTGATGGTGAGAGCATCCCTTTAGATATGGAAGACCTATTGGTCAGCGTGTCGGCTCGGGTGGAAACTATTAAGAACTATGGGAAAGATCTCCTCGATGTTGCGGTCCGGATCTTCAACACATTCTGGACAAGTGAGGACGCTCCGTAAAGGATCACGCTCCTTGCCGACAAACTGATGGAGATTTAGACTCAACTTGACCTCTGGAGGGAATCCGCCGGGCGTGCCGCATCAGATACCCTTCTCCATTATATCCTTTCATGGTACGAGAAAATCGATTTGAGCCTCCTCACCCGTCGGTGCACCGGATCCAAATGGACCGATGATCCGGAGTGGGTAGCTCGGCGCCAGGCTTGCGCCTATAGCCTCGTCGAATATTCTCCCGTCCACGACTGGGTTGAGGGACCGAGCTTTCTAGAATCCGGTGAAGAGGAGCATATGGAGAACGTGGAGGATGGGTCGGGCGATGATGGAGAAGATGCTGCTTCAGATATTGAAGACAGTGATGATGACGCCAAACTTCCTCCTCCTGCCGCTCCTTAGTTGAAAAAAACTTGAAAATTTATTAGATCCCCGGTATGCCGGGTGCAATTGTATGCGGAATACATGATATTTTGCTACTATGCTTGTATGCCGGATTAACTTGGGCGTAGTCCCCGAGTTTCATTTTCTTGTTCGTCCAATTCTCCGGCTTGATCTGTGTCTACCTTGATTCGGTTTTACGACTTACAAACCCGAGCCTCAAGAATCGTTTTAACAATACTAAGAAACTTTGAGGCTTGGATCAAAATAATTCAACATAATAGCTTGAAAGTAAATACGGGGTTAGTCCGAAAAAACAAACGTTAGCTGGAATAGGATCATTCCCTTAGTAGTTTTTCATGTGCTACGCAATTCCAAACTTGTTCCCTTGCTTGCCATGAAGCCAATTCTTGTTGGACAGCAGCAAGTCGAAGAGTTGGGTTTTTGGTGCTCACACATTACTAATCCGGGTTAAGTGAAACGAGTCATTCCAGCTAACGCATAAAGAGTGACAACAATCATTTATTAAGGCAGTCCCCGAGTTACTGCTCGAGGCTCCGCTATTTCATTGATAAGCTCATTGCCGACATACATACCGACATATGAGATGACTCGGATACATACACTCCTTAGCTAAGTGTAGAAGGGACGAAGTAGCGCTACATTCCACGGTCGCTTGGATTCCTCTCCGGACCTGTCCGCCTTGTTCTTTTCCTGTGGCTTTGCATCTATGAGATAGTAAGAATCATTGTGCAATGCTTTGCTCACAATAAATGGTCCTTCCCATGGAGGGGATAATTTATGCATGCCAGCGGTACGCTGTACCAACCGGAGCACCAGATCGCCTTCCCGGAAGACTCGGGGGCACACTTTCCGGCTATGATAGCGTCAGAGATTTTGCTGATATATGGCGGATCCGACAAAGGCGCTTCTCGCTTCTTCCAGCAGATCAACATCATTTTGCCGGGCTTCTTGCACTTCGGCTTCTGTGTATTGGGTGACCCTAGGCGAATCATGCTCTATGTCGGCTGGTAATACAGCTTCTGCCGCATATACCAGAAATAATGGCGTGTAGCCTGTTGATCGATTCGGAGTTGTTCTTAAACTCCACAATACTGCTGGTAGTTCTTCTATCCAGCACCCCGCTGATCTTTGCAGCGGCTCAATGAGCCGGGGTTTTATCCCGGATAACACTAATCCATTGGATCTTTCCACTTGTCCTTTCGATGCGGGGTGGGCTACCGAGGCTATGTCGAGTCGGATTTTCTTATCTCAGCAGAATCGTGCAAATGCTCCTTCAGCAAAATTGGTGCCGTTATCAGTTATGATACTATGAGGATAACCGTATCTCAAGATGATGTCTTTGAGAAATGTCACAGCCGTAGCTCCATCACATTTTCTTATAGGCTTCACTTCAATCCATTTTGTAAACTTGTCCACCATGACCAGAATGTGCGCCATGTTTCCTCTTGCTGGTTTGAACGGGCCAACCATATCCAAGCACCACACAGCAAATGGCCATGTAATTGGTATGGTTTTGAGTTCCGACATAGGCATATGTGTCTTGGTATGCACTTTGACAACCATTGCATTTTCTCACCAGATCTTCTGCTTGCTCCAAGGAACTTGGCCAATAGAATCCATGCCGGAACGCCTTTGCCACTAAGGCCCGGGATGGGGCGTGATGCCCGCATTCTCCTTGGTGTATATCTCGGAGGATGTCAAGTCCTTCTTCCGGGTCAACACACCGCTGGAGGACATTGGTTACACTCCGTTTGTACAGCTCGGAATTGATGATTGTGTAAGCTTTGGCTCTCCTCTGAGTTTGCCTGGCTAGCACTTCCTCAGTGGGTAACGTTCCATCTTTCAAGAACTGGTATATAGGCAGTGGCCAAGGTGGTACTGCTCGCGCAGGGAACATCTCCTCATCAATTTCCATCCGATCCACCGGCATAACTTTAGCCGGATCACGCTGAACAATCCCCGGGTCTAGCGAGGTAGTCCCCGGGTTTGCCGAGGTAGTCCCCGGGTTTGCCGAGGTAGTCCCCGGGTTCGGCGTACTACCTCCCATGTCAATGTCCATGGGCTCAGCTCCGGATTCCGTGTTTTCTGGGACATAGATTAAATCGGTTCCTGGGGACGGCCTGATAGATGGTTTTCTGAGGTGCTCCAACGCAACACCCGGTGGAATTGCCTGTCGGGTCGATCCGAGCTTCGACAGCATGTCGGCAGCTTCGCTTTCCACGCGAGGTACATGATGAAATTCGCATCCCTCAAAGTAACCCGAGATTTTCTGCACATGAAATCTGTACAGTGCCATGTTTGGATCTAGGGCGTCCCACACTCTGGACACTTGTCAGACATTAGATCCGAGTCGCCAAAGCAGATTATCCGACGTATGCCAATCTCCTTTACCACTTTGAGACCATGCACAAGAGCCTCGTACTCAGCGACATTGTTCGATGCCGCGAAATGGATCTGCAATACGTACTTTAGCTGATCCTTCTTTGGCGAGGTAAGCACAACCCCGGCACCTAATCCGGTTTTGGTTTTCGATCCGTCAAAGTGCATCCTCCAAAGAGTTCGGATCCGTGGCGGTGGTTCAGATTGTACCTTGGCCCAATCCACAAAAAGTCCGCCATAGCACGACTTGATCGCTTCTCCTATCGCATCATGCCAGCGTATGGTGCTAGCTCAATTGCCCATTTCGCAATTCTGCCATTCGCATCTTTGTTACCCATTATCTCGGATATGGGGGCTTTGCATATCACTTTGATGGGATGCTCCTCAAAGTAGTGCTTTAACTTCTTTGCCGCCATATAAACTCCGTATGCCACCTTTTGAAAATGCGGTAGTTCTGTTTTGAGGCGCATAATACCTTGCTCAAGTAATACACTCGCCTCTCGACCGACTTACCCTCTTCATCTCGCCCACTACAATCATCGCACTTACAACTCGGTTGGTTGCGGCTATGTAGAGCAACATTGGCTCCTTCGACAAGGAGAAGCTAACACCTGCAAAGGGCCAACATCTTTTTCAAGTGGGCAAAGCTTCATCGACAAGCGGCGTCCAAACGAATTTATCTCGATTTTTTCATGAGTTGGTAGAGAGGCGGTTTTCCCTAACCGACATACAAACCGACTCAACGACGCCAGGCATCCAGTGAACTTCTAGACGTCGTTGAGACACTTCAGCAGCTCCATTCGTTTGATGGCTCGGATCTTAGTTGGATTAACCTCGATACCTCGGCTAGAGACGAGAAATCCGAGTAATTTTCCAGCCGGGACACCGAAGGTGCATTTCTCCGGGTTAAGCTTCATCCGGAATCTCCTCAAGTTCGCGAATGTTTGCCTTATGTCATCAAGGAGCGTTGTGCTTTCCTTGGTCTTAATAACCACATCATCCACGTAGACTTGTACGTTTTGACCTATTTGATCGTGCAAACATTTTTGCATACATCTTTGGTACGTTGTTCTGCATTTCGTAAACCAAACGGCATAGTGCGATAGCAATAAGTTTCTGACGGGTAATAAAGGCAGTTTTATTTGATCATCCGGTTCGAGGTATCCGTGGAAACCAGAATAAGCGCCAATAAACGACAACAGTTCACATCCCGCGGTAGAGTCGATGACCTGATCTATCCTCGGCGGGAAATGGATCTTTGGACACGCCTTGTTTAGGTTCGTAATCGATACACATCGCCAAACCACTACCACGCTCGGATCATCCTTCTTCTTTTCTACCAGCACCGGATTAGAGAGCCAATCCGATACAACACTTCCATGATAAATCCTGCTAGCAACCGAGCTATCTCCACCAACGACCTTTCTCCTATCCTCGGCGAAGCATCGGAGAGGCTGCTTCACCGCCTTGCTCGGTCTTACATTCAAAGAGTGCTCGCCAACTCCTCGAACACCTTGCAAGTCCTGTGGACCAAGCAAAATATCCCGATTCTCACGGAGGAAGTTGACGAGCTCGCTTCCTATTTGTCGCTTAACCCGCCCCGATTGTCACGGACGCCCGAAACATGTTATACACTGCAATTTTCTTGGTGTCCTTCGCGGCTTGAAACGAAACACTTCCATGCGGCTTACTTAACGCCGCATATATCGCTGTGGATGAGCTAAAGCCGCCACCTCTTGAATTTTTCTTTTCTCTTGGGCAATTACGAGTGACTCGGCTAGGTTAGACCCGGCTGAAGCGCACTCAATAGAACGTCGGAAATCCCCAGTGATAGTAATTGCTCCATTTGGCCCGGGCAACTTCATCTTCAGATAACTAACGTGGCAACTTGCCATGAATTTGCTTAGTGCTGGTCTCCCGAGTAATGCATGATACACGCTCTCCAAGTTTACCACCTCAAACTCCAGATTTTTAGTTCGGCAGTTATCCCTCGTACCGAATAGCACGTCGACCCGGACTTTGCCTATGGGCTCACAGGATATGCCTGGTACGATACCATGGAAAGTTGTTCTTGTAGCCTGGAGCATGTTCTCCGAGATGCCCAATTTGCGCATCGTATCCGCATACATGATGTTAATGCTACTGCCATTGTCGATTAGTACCTTGGAGAACCTCACATTAATGTTTGGTCCAATGAACGTCGGATCTAACACTAGTGCATACGAGCCCGGACTTGGCATAAGCTTGGGGTGGTCTTTCACGCTCCAGGTAATTTCCTGGTCCGACCAAGACATATACCTCGTCACTGCAGGCATAAACGCGTTAACCTCCATATGTCGGTGCTGGAAGATTTTCCTATCTGTTTCCTCTGTTGTGAACACACAATAGCTCTGGTGATGTTCCCTGTACTCATTTCTTCCCTCGTTTCCGGTGTACCTCTGATCCGGTTGTTGCTGGTTTTCCACCTGATGCACTGCATCCCTTCTCTCACTATTGTCATACCTCGGCGGAGGGGGAGGCAACATCAGTTGCTGCGTGTTTGCTCCGGAAAGCAATTGCTGCCGGGGTAACTCCTGCCGAGGTTGCTCATTCCGGGGTGCCTGAGCATTCCCCGAACCACCTTGTTCTATCTTACGCATCCACTCACATTGCCTCGTTGTGTGACCCGCCGGACTATTCGGATTTGGCGTGTGAAATTTACACGGCTGGTCCAACATTGACTCATAGGTATACCTCAGACGATCTTTCTTTTCTTGCCATTGCTTCTTCTGCTCCGGAGTCCACGTTTTCTTGCCATCGTTTTGAGGAGTCCATTGCCCTCCCGTTTTCTGGCGTTGGTTGCTCCCTGCTCCGGGCTGATCTTGATTCACGGTTGCAACTTGTTGCGAACCATATCGATGGTCCGGTCTATCGTCTCTCCTTTTTCCCCTGTAATCGTTCCTCCGGGATGACCCGGCTCCGTCCCTCGGATAGTACTCCTCATTTGACTCGTTCGATGCGATCCTAGGTTGAGTCGGATCACCCAGAGCGTAAGAATCCGTGATCCGGATCATCTCTGCCAACGTGAGTGGCATTTTCCTTTGCAATTTCATCCACAACTCGCTGCCATATCTGCACCCTTGTGCGAACCATGCTATAGCCTGTGACTCTATGACTCCCTCACACGAGTTTCTCACGGTACACCACCGGATCAAGAATTCACGGTCCGTTTCGTTAGATCTCTGCTTGCACATTGCCAGGGTCTGCGGTCTATTCGGTCTCTGATATGTACTTGAGAAGTTGCTGATAAACATTTCTTCAAAATCTATCCAACAATTGATGCTTCTAGGTGGCAAGTTATTCAGCCAAACCCTAGCTGGACCTTCCAACATTTGGGGTACATATCGTACAGCCCATCTCAAGTTGCCAGTTGCGATTTTCACAGCTGTTGCGTAGTTTATCAGCCAATCCTCCGGCTTTGTACTGCCGTCATACGTCTTCGTGCCCCTGGGTAATTGGAAATTGGGTACTGGCGGTTCCTTCATGATCCGGGGTCCGAAGCACGCTGGACCCGGAGGACCTTGACATTCGATCTGTTCCGACCTATACAGGCGATCCAGTTTTAGCCTGGCGTCATCTGGCATCAAATCTCTGCTTCCCAATCTCGACCCTATCACGTGATAGTCCGGTCTTGCGTATCCCGCATTTATCATCTCCGAGTCTCCGTCATTGTATCGGTCTTGCTCTCGTTGTGCTCCTCTCTGTTCCATACCACGGCCGGCACTTTGCTCTTGCCTTGGTGCATTCCGCTGCTGCGGTTGACCCGCACCTGCCGAGTTTCGTTGTCCGGCATTGCCGTTGGCAGCATTCCCTTGACCGGCATTGCCTTGGTCGTGGTTACCACGGCCAGCTTCACCTCGGCTCACACTTCATCGATCGTCATTTTTTCGCATCTCTTTTTCTTTTCCCGCACGCGTTGGGTCGTACGGAACGATCTGCTTGTTCCGTCTGGCCGAGGTTACTACCTCCTCTCTTCTAGGGCCACCATGAGGCGATGATGCGGCTCCAGCGGATTTCTCCGGGTTACCCATCACCGAATGGACGATCTTAGAAGCTCCAACTCTCTCCGGGTTACCTCTCAACAGATCCTCGTTCTGCCTGTTCGCGATCTGAACCAGCTCGTTAACCCGGTCTTGCTGTCTTTGACGGGCTTCACCTGTCAGACCCTCTAGCTCGGACGCCACGGCATCTGCTGCTCTGAGGTTCTTTGCCGGTGTACTGTACTTCGGCAACCCTACAAACAGATAGTTTTCCGACCCTTCTGGTCCATCATCACCTTCTTTGTTCATCTCGCTTATGAGATCTTTCCCTTTGACCCTTACTGCATCAACCTTGTTTGCCTTCACAGACGCCAGCGTCATGTTCAACGACTGCTGAGCCGCTGCTATTTTCTTTGCGCCCTCCAGTATCTTTCGCCAGGTCTCCTCTAGCTCGGCCTGTGCCTGAGCCAGATCTACCACTGCTGCCACCGGGTTAGCCATGTTATCCATAGCTTCCCTCAGCATGTTCTTAGGCCTCTCTAGTGGAGGACCCCTAGCTTTCCTCGGTGCCTTGGGCGTTACCTCCGGGTCTGGCGCTGGATCCTTGCTCATGCCCGCACCTGGTGCAGTCATCATCACCTCTGCATGGTCCGGGGAGCGAGCGATACGCGCCACGCGAGCCACAGTGAGGGGCGGTTCTCCGGCATCGACGACGCGACCCGGATGAACGCAAGACACGTCCACAGCAACATAGACCCTGTGCGCACCGAGCTTGACGAAGAGGCCGTTGCGTGGAAGGGGGCGCGTGCCGAAGCAGCCAGCGTTGTCGCTGACGTAGTCCAGCGCTCCAAAGCGCTAAACGAGCCCGGAGATGATGCGTTCACCGGTGCCAATGAAGTTTCCCGTCCGGATCTTCACCCCTGCTAGCGCCGCTAGCCCCACGGTGGGCGCCAACTATCATGGTGGTGTCACGACAGATGACATGGATAGGCTAAAGGTGGGGACTAATATGCGCTAGGGGAATCCAGGGAGGGATAGTAGAGTGATTCTCTACACAGAAGCTTTGTATCGATGTTCAATCTCCAAGATTACAAGTGCTCCTCGAGCTATATTAACAAGATGAGGAAGAAGAAACTCTCTTACTCTTGCCTGCTAACTAGCCCAAGAACCCTAGATCCACTAGTATTCTCCTTGCTATGTATCTGAAAAAGACCCAACCCCCTTACCAGAACCCCAACCGCCCCTTATATAGAGGTGGTTCGGTCCTGGTCTAGGGCATACGTGGAGGCACATTCCTAATAATATGCCCCCTCCCAAAGTAGTAACCCGACAGGGGTGCTTTTCCCCCGCGTCACACTTGCTTTAGTGACGTAGCCTCTGCGGCGCCTGCGTCAGCCGACGTGAGCATCGTCACCCTTGTCGGCCATGATCCGGTGGTCCTGCCCTTGCTTTATTCGCTCATCCAGTATGCACCGGGCCTTCTTTTTGACCAGAGAGATTCCTTCCTTCTCCTAGAAGCCAAACATGGATCCGGATCACAGTTGATCCGGCCACACCTGTTCCTGCATATAAGCTAGACAAGTATCTCTGACTTACTCCTTGAGTCGGACGAGACAATGTTAGGCGACCCTCATGGTCCGAGTTACTCCGTGATCCGGCCTGCCTTGAGGTGACTCGGCTAGCAACCACTTTGACCTTGCCGGACCTCGGCTAACTCGGCCCTTATACCCCGGAGTGACCCTACCCGGGGTTATCCCCCCAACACATGAACCACATATGGATCCACCAAAGTCATTGCATGTATGTTCTTTTCACAAACCACATATGGATCCACTAGAGTAATTGCATGTGTGTTCTTTCCACAAACCGCATATGGATCCACTAGAGTCATTGCATGTGTGTTCCTTTCACAAACCACATATGGATCAACCAATGTCATTGCATGTGTGTTCTTTTCATGAACCACATATGGATCCACTAGAGTCATTGCATTTGTGTTCTTTTCACAAACCACATATGGACCCACCAATGCCATTGCATGTGTGTTCTTATAATAAAACCAACACTAGAGTCACTTCATGTGTGTTCTTTTCACAAACCACACATGGACCCAGCAGAGTCATTGCATGTTCTTTCCACAAACAACATGGATCAACCAATGACATTGCATGTGTGTTCTTTTGACAAATAACTTGGATCACCCAATGGCATTGCATGTGTGTTATTGTCATAAACCACATATGGATCAACCAATGTCATTGCATGTGTGTTCATGTCACAAACCACACATGGATCCACCAATGTCATTGCATGTGTGTTCTTTCCATGAACAAAATATGGATCCACCAATGTCATTGCATGTGTGTTCTTTCCACAAACCACATATGGATCCACCAATGTCATTGCATGTGTGTTCTTTTCCAAAACCACATGTGGAACCACTAGAGTCATTGCATGTGTGGTCTTTCCACAAATCACACATGGATCCACTAGAGTCATTGCATGTGTGTTGTTTCCACAAACCACATATGGATCCACCAGAGTCATTGCATGTGTGTTCTTTCACAAACCATATATGGATCAACCAATGGCATTGCATGTGTGTTATTTTCACAACGCACATATGGATCAACCCATGTCATTGCATGTGTGTTCTTTCCACAAACCACATATGTACCCACTAGAATAATTGCATGTGTGTTCTTTTCTACAAACCACATATGGATCCACTAGAGTCATTGCATGTGTGTTCTTTCGACAAACTACATATGGATCCACCAGAGTCATTGCATCTGTGTTATTTTCCACAAACCACATGGATCAACCAATGGCATTGCATGTGTGTTCTTTCCACAAACCACATATGGATCCACCAATGGCATTGCATGTGTGTTCTTTCCACAACCCACATACGGATCAACCAATGTGATTGCGTGTCTGTTCTTTCCATGAACCACATGGACCAACCAGAGTCATAGCATTTGTGTTCTTTCCACAAACCACACATGGATCCATCAGAGTAATTGCATGTGTGTTCATGTCACAAACCACACATGGATCCACCAATGTCATTGCATTTGTGTTCTTTCCACAAACCACATGGATCAACCAATGTCATTTTGTGTGTGTTCTTTTGACAAATGACATGGATCAACCAATGGCATTGCATGTGTGTTATTGTCATAAACCACATATGGATCAACCAATGTCATTGCATGTGTGTTCATGTCACAAACCACACATGGATCCACCAATGTCATTGCATGTGTGTTCTTTCCATGAACCACATATGGATCCACCAATGTCATTGCATGTGTGTTCTTTCCACAAACCACATAAGGATCCACCAAAGTCATTGCTTGTGTGTTCTTTTCACAAACCACATATGGATCCGCTAGAGTAATTGCATGTGTGTTCTTTCCACAAACCACATATGGATCCACCAGAGTCATTGCCTATGTGTTCTTTCCACAAACCAAATGTGGATCCACCAATGTCATTGCATGTGTGTTCTTTTCACAAACCACATTTGGATCTTCTAGAGTTATTGCATGTGTGTTCTTTTGACAAACCACACATGGATCCACCAGAGTCATTGCATGTGTGTTGCTGTCACAAACCACATATGTATCAACAAATGTCATTACATGTGTGTTCTTTTGACAAACAACATGGGTCAACCAATGGTATTGCATGTGTGTTCTTTCCACAAACCACATTGATCAACCAGAGTCATTGCATGTGTGTTCTTGTCACAAACCACACATGGATCCACCAGAGTAATTACATGTGTGTTGATGTCACAAACCACATATGGATCCACCAATGTCATTGCATGTGCGTTCATGTCACAAACCACACATGGATCCACCAATGTCATTGCATGTGTGTTCTTTCCATGAACCACATATGGATCAACCAGAGTCAATTCATGTGTGTTCTTTCCACAAACCACACATGGATCCACCAAAGAAATTGCATGTGTGTTCATGTCACAAACCACACATGGATCCACCAATGTCATTGCATGTGTGTTCTTTTCCACAAACCACATATGGATCCACCAATGTCATTGCATGTGTGTTCTTTCCACAAAGCACATATGGATCAAACAATGTCATTGCATGTGTGTTATTTTCACAAACCACATATGGATCCACTAGAGTCATTGCACGTGTGTTCTTTCCACAAACCACATGTGGATCCACTAGAGTCATTGCATGTGTGTTCCTTTCACAAACCACATATGGATGAACCAATGCCATTGCAAGTGTGTTGTTTTCATGAACCACATATGGATCCACTAGAGTCATTGCATATGTGTTATTTTCACAAACCACATATGGACCCACCAATGCCATTGCATATATGTTCTTATACTAAAACAAACACTAGAGTCACTCCATGTGTGTTCTTATCACAAACCACACATGGACCCACCAGAGTCATTGCATGTGTGTTCTTTCCACAAACCACATGGATCAACCAATGTCATTGCATGTGTGTTCTTTTCACAAACCACACATGGATCCACCAAAGTCATTGCATGTGTGTTCTTTCCACCAACAACATGGATCAACCAATGTCATTACATGTGTTTTATTTCCATGAACCACATGGATCAACCAGAGTCATTGCATGTGTGTTCTTTCCACAAACCACACATGGATCCACCAGAGTAATTGCATGTGTGTTCATGTCACAAACCACAAATGGATCCACCAATGTCTTTGCATGTGTGTTCTTTCCATGAACCACATATGGATCCACCAATGTCATTGCATGTGTGTTCTTTCCAAAAACCACATATGGATCCACTAGAGTAATTCCATGTGTGTTCTTTTCCAGAAACCACATATGGATCCACTAGAGTCATTGCATGTGTGTTCTTTTCCACAAACCACATATGGATCCACTAGAGTCATTGCATTTGTGTTCTTTCCACAAACCACATATGGATCAACAAATGTCATTGCGTGTGTGTTCTTTCCACAAACCACTTATGGATCCACCAATGTCATTGCATGTGTGTTCTTTTGACAAATAACATGGATCAACCAATGGCATTACATGTGTGTTATTGTCATAAACCACAAATGGATCAACCAATGTCATTGCATGTGTGTTCATGTCACAAACCACACATGGATCCACCAATGTCATTGCAGGTGTGTTCTTTCCATGAACCACATATGGATCAATCAGAGTCATTGCATGTGTCTTCTTTCCACAAACCACATATGGATCCACCAGAGTAATTGCATGTGTGTTCATGTCACAAACCACACATGGATCCACCAGAGTCTTGCATGTGTGTTCTTTCCATGAACCACATAAGGATTCACTATAGTCATTGCATGTGTGTTCTTTCCACAAACCACACATGGATCCACTAGAGTAATTGCATGTGTGTTCATGTCACAAACCACACATGGATCCATCAGAGTAATTGCATGTGTGTTCTTTCCATGAACCACACATGGATCAACAAATGTCATTGCATGTGCGTTCTTTCCACAAACCAAATATGGATCCACCAATGTCATTGCATGTGTGTTCTTCTCACAAACCACCTATGGATCCACCAGAGTCATTGCATGTGTGTTGTTTTCACAAACCACATATGGATCAACCAATGTCATTTCATGTGTGTTCTTCTCACAAACCACATATGGATCAACAAATGTCATTGCATGTGTGTTCTTTTCACAAACCACATATGGATCCACCAATGTCATTGCATGTGTGTTCTTTCCATGAACCACACATGTATCCACCAATGTCATTGCATATGTGTTCTTTCCACAAACCACATATGGATCCACCAGAGTCATTGCATGTGTGTTCTTTTCACACACCACATATGGATCCACTAGAGTCATTGCATGTGTGTTCTTTCCACAAACCACATATGGATCCACTAGAGTTGTCGTTGTATTGGGAACGGCAATACCTAAGGAGGTTAGATAGAGGTGTGGGGACTAGCAGGGAAGCTATCGACGGCGTCCGCAGGCGGGATTGGATACAAGCAAGCGTAGATGGACGCAGGAAGTACCCAGGTTCGGGGCCCTCGTGATGAGTTAAATCCCCTACTCCTGCCAGATCTGACTATCAGGGATATACGAACTACAAATGCTCCTTGAGCTGTATTCTCTAGCTACTGCCTTAAGTGCACTGAGACCAACCTATTTGTCTATGTGTATCTTTGTGAGAGAGTGAGCTAGCTAGCAGGAAGTGCTAGTGCCTGTGAGTGATCGATCAGAGGAGCCCATCTCCAAGTGAACGTGTCTCTGGGAATGAGTCCCTCCCTTGCCTTATAAAGGTGGCCAAGGGACAATGGTGGGACCTTCTGCCTAACTAGTACTATACAAGATGTCATGCATGATATAGTGTATAGTGTCCACTATTTGCTACATCATCTGATAAAGTGGCATGGTGTCATGCATAGTGGTGGTACTGGTAGCATGGTCTTCTATCTTCTCGTCCTTGTCATTTGTCGTTCTCTCGCACAGAATCAAGGGCAGGTGTCTGGTCGATCGGGAGGAGACGAGAAGCTGCTGGTGCAATCGACCGATCCGGCTGGGATCGATCCGGTCGATCTCTAGGCGGCGAGCAGCCGGGTCAGGCATACAAGGGGGCGACCAGCCAATGGAGCGGCCACCCAGTGGCGAGGGTCCAGCTGGGGAAGGAGGCCGAGAACCGGTGGTGGCCCAAGGAAGGAACGCGAGGCCCAGCCGGGGAAGTGTGAGGCCGCCCAGGCGGGGGAATTCCAGGTAGGAAGGAGAACCAGGCGAGGACGCCGGAGCGGGCCGACTGGGGCGGCCCAGCCGGGAGCCGCGAGGCGGAGTGGGCGCAGGAGTCGGATGGGCCACGGAGGCCGGCCCAGCCGGGGGAGGGAGCAGCTGGGAGCGCCCCCAGTCGAACGGGTAGGATCCTGTAGGCGCGGCTGTGGGCCGTCTGGGCCGGCCCAGAACGAATCTGTTGCGGTCTTTTTTATTTCTGTTGATGTAGACGCCTTTTTTGACTGTCTTCCTTGCTTCTTTGGGGTACCCGGGGAACATCCCCCCGACACTAGCCCTCGAGCGCGCGCTGATTTCACCCGGAGGGGGAAATTCGCATGAGATCCACCAAACTTGCTGTTGTCGTTGTAGATGAAGTACTTGAATGGCGTCCGGATGGACACCTCCGGCCCGGCAACCAAACCATCATGAGTGGCCAGTATGTGTAGCCCCCGAGATTCGGAGTAGCTGACGGAGACAGGTGCTTCGAATCTTCTATCTCTTGCCATTTTCGACACCTTGAACTTGCTATCCGGCTGAACGCCTTTAGCCGGACCAGAGCACTTGATTACACAGGGGGCACGCCAGCGCACCCGGTGGGTGTAGCCCCCGAGATTCGAAGTAGCTGGCGACGCTAGCTGCTTTGAATCTTCAAATGCCCTTGAAATCTGACTCGGCGCAGTCGTGCAAAACAAACAAACATAAGTGAACTTGTTCTCAGTACATCAATATATAGTACACATGCTATCAACCGGATAACAGTTTTATTTTTCAAAAATTAGCTCGTGCTTTTCTGAAAACTTAGTCACTTTCTCGTGTGCTCTGCTGTTTACGCTGTGTCCTTGCCGGCCAGTCGGGTTGCGGTTTGGAGCCGGAACCGAAGGGGGAGCTGACAGTACATTGCACACGGTACTGGAGGCTGAGCAGCCGGAAAAATACCAACTAGGCACAAGGCTAGAATGTCCAATCTGTCGCACCGTTCGCCGTTTTTTATGTGGGATGCCTCGGGCTTTTGCTCTTGCTAGCCGGAGAGCCGGGTTGCGGTCTGTAGCTGAGACGAAGAGTGGGCCTCTGACACCGTCGCACACTACTCAGTCGGTTTACAGGTTTAGCAGGCCGGGCCAACCGGCGAGCCCCTAGGTAGGGGTTGCCGACGCCGGAAAACTAAAAGCAGGAAGGAAAACAACATCTGGTGAGACCTCGAGGGTTGCTCAAGGTCGGAAAAACACTCACATTGTAGCAGTTGACGCGACAGGGTTGAAGACGCGATTCCGTAGTCGTTGCGGTTGCTGGAATGGTCCAACTGGCGTTCCAGTCGGATAGCCTGGCTCCAGCCGGACAGGTAACCAAAAGCGGCGTAGCCAGATTCGGTCCCTAGCCGGCCAGACAGCCAAACACGCCAGGACGCGCCGAGTCGGCTCGGCCCAGCCGGAACGGGTCCAGCCGGCCGAACCGGCAACCAAACGGGACGAAGTCGTGTGGAGTCGGTCTGACTCAGCCAGAACGGGTCCAAACCGATCGAATCTAATAGACAGAACGGGTAGTCGGACGGATGTAGCCGGATTTTTCTCTCACTTTTTCCTCTACCTTTTTTCCTCTCATTTTTTCACAACCGGTTGCCAATAGCCGGCCCACCTTTTCCTTTCTTATTTTTTCTCTCGATTTTTTCCTCTACTGACCGACTAACAATCAGCCGGTTGCCTTCCCTTTTTCTTTTCTTTTTCCAACCGGATCGCTCTAGCCGGAATTTTTTTGCTTTTTTCTCTCAACCGACTACAAACAACCAGGCCCTCTCCTCTCATTCTTTTTTTTCTCGCAACCGGCCGAACACAGCCTGCCCTTTCTTTTTCTCTACTTTGCCTTACTCTGTTTTTCCTCTAACTGAACGGAACCAACTGACTTGTGTTTTCCAACCGGCTGCATGCAGCCAAATCCTCTTTTTCTTATTTTACTTTTCTCTGAATCTCTCCAACTGGCCACGCACTACCTCCACGCCCAGCCGGCCCTGCCTCCACTTCCTCTTTTCTTTCCTTCTTCCTGGGAGACAGGTACGCGGAGCCAGAAACTGGCGCAGCTAGCATGCGCACCCGGCACGCGATGCGCGGACGCGGACAAGCACGCGAGCCCGCGGAGGGACGGTAGCAGGGCGGAGACACGAGACTGCGCGAGCCGGCCTGGCGTGGTGGCGGGCGCGCGAGTCGGATAGCGGGCGTGCAGCGGCGGACGCGAGGCCAGCAGCGGCAGGCGCAGCCGGTGGGCGGCGAGCCGGACCGGGATGGGGGCGCGAGGTGCTACGGACCGGACGGAGAAGCCGGGCGCGGGCACGCGAGCTGCAAGGCGGGGAGGCGCAGCGGCGGAGCCGGCCGGCGCGGACCTGCAGTGGGCGGCACGGACGAGAGCGGGCGCCACGTCGCCGGAGACGGCGAGTCGGCGGTGTAGAGGAGGTGCACACGGACGAGGACAGGCGGGGGCGCAAGTACGCCGGGGCGCGGACGCGATGCGGTAGGGCGGACGCGGACACGCGGCCCGCGGCACAGGAAACGCGGCGGCGCGGCGAGCGGTGCCGTACCTGTGGGAGGGCGCGCCAGGGAGCTTGCCGATGGCGCTGCGGCTCGCTTGGGGAGCTCGCAGGAGGAGGGCACGCGAGCGGCGGAGCTCGCGGGGCAAGCGGCGGCGCACGCGCGCGGGCGCCGACAGAGATTGCCGGGATCTGCGGCGGTACGTGCGCGCCTGTACGTATGCACGAACGTATACAGCCGTATTTATACGGGGAACACCGCTTGCGTGCTCTGCTTGGCTCGCCCGTGCGTGCGCGCGCTGTGGCCTGGTGCTCTACCCAGGTGCTGGTAGAGGCTCGCGCGCTCTGCCGCTGCTAGCTCGCGTGGGCGCGCCGCTGGCCTGCCGCACGCGAGGAGGTGCAGCGGGAGAGGCAGGCGCGGGCGCGGCACGCGAGGAGCTGGCGGATGGCGAGGCGAGGGCGTAGATGGAGGAGGCTCGGGCCCGGACGACGCCGGTGCGCACGGACGTGGACTTGTGAAGCTCGCCGAAGAGGCTGGAGATGGGTACGCTGACGTGCGGCGGCGCCGCAACCGATGCGAGCCGCGGACGACACGGACGGGGCCACCGAGCCCCGTGCGACTTGACGAGACGGAGGTGATGACGGCGCGGAGGCGACGGCGAGCCCCCGAGAAACTGGATGAAGCGGAGTCGATGACGATGGCGCGGAGGCGGCGAGCCCCCGGGCAACTTGAGACGGTGTCGATGCCGACGATGACGATGAGAAAAATCGGTCCCTTGCAAAACGGAACTTCGGCCGAAGCTATATTTTGCCCCACGGTGGGCGTCAACTGTCGTTGTATTGGGAACGGCAGTACCTAAGGAGGTTAGATAGAGGTGTGGGGACTAGCAGGAAAGCTATCGATGGCGTCCGCAGGCGGAATTGGATACAAGCAGGCATAGCTGGACGCAGGAAGTACCCAGGTTCGGGGCCCTTGTGATGAGGTAAAGCCCCTACTCCTACCGGATCTGTATAGGGATATACGAACTACAAATGCTCCTTGAGCTGTATTCTCTAGCTACTGCTTTAAGTGCACAGAGACCAACCTATCTGTCTATGTGTATCTCTGTAAGAGAGTGAGCTAGCTAGCAGGAAGTGCTAGTGCCTGTGAGTGATCGATCAGAGGAGCCCAGCTCCAAGTGAACGTGTCTCTGGGAATGAGTCCCTCCCTTGCCTTATAAAGGTGGCCAAGGGACAAAGGTGGGACCCTCTTCCTAACTAGTACTATACAATATGTCATGCATGATGTAGTGTATAGTGTCCACTATTTGCTACATCATCTCATAAAGTGGCATGGTGTCATGCATAGTGGTGGTACTGGTAGCATGGTCTTCTGTCTTCTCGTCCTTGTCGCTGTCGTTCTCGTGCCTGGAATCCAAGGCAGCTGGTACTGGGTCGATCGGAGTGGAGACGAGAAGCTGGGCGGCAACTGACCGATCCGGCTGGGATCGATCCGGTCGATCTAGGGGCGAGCGAGCAGGTCAGGGGCGTACGGCCAGGGGCGGGCGACCAGCCCAGCGGAGGACACGACCCACCCAGGCGGCGAGGGGTCCGGCTGGGGGAAGGAGCGACCCAGAGACCGGCTGGCGGCCCAGCCGGGAAGGAACGCGAGGCCCAACTGAAGTGCCAAGCCAGCGAGCGAGAATCTATGCGGAAGGACAACCAGACGAGGGGGAGCGGAGCGGTGGGCGTGTCCTAATCGGAGTCGCGAGGCAGAGTGGGCACGGGAGTCGGATGGGCCACGGAGGCCGGCCTAGCCGGGCGAGGGACCAGCTGGGAGCGCCCCCAGTCGAGCGGGTAGGAGCACAGCCGTATGGGGGTGGGAGGCTCCACCGCCGAGAATGAATCACATGTCTTTTATATTTCTATTGATGTAGACGCCTTTTTTGATTGTCTTCCTTGCTTCTTTGGGGTACCCGGGGAACTTCCCCTTGACAAGAGTCATTGCATGTGTGTTCTTTCCATGAACCATATATGGATCAACCAATGTCATTGCATGTGTGTTCTTTTCCACAAACCACATATGGATCCACCGAAGTAATTGCATGCGTGTTCTTTTCACAAACCACATATGGATCCACTAGATTCATTGCATGTGTATTCTTTTCACAAACCACATATGGATCCACCAGAGTAATTGCATGTGTGTTCTTTCCACAAACCACATGGATCAATCAATGTCATTACATGTGTGTTCTTTCCACAAACCACATGGATCAACCAGAGTCATTGCATGTGTGTTCTTTCCACAAACCACACATGGATCCACCAGAGTAATTGCATGTGTGTTCATGTCACAAACCACACATGGATCAACAAATGTCATTGCATGTGTGTTCTTTTCCACAAACCACATATGGATCAACAAATGTCACTGCATGTGTGTTCTTTCCATGAAACAAATATGGATCCACCAGAGTCATTGCATGTGTGTTCTTTTCACAAACCACATATGGATCCACTAGAGTCATTGCATGTGCGTTCATGTCACAAATCACACATAGATCCACCAATGTCATTGCATGTGTGTTCTTTCCATGAACCACATATGGATCCACCAAAGTCATTGCATGTGTGTTCTTTTCACATATGGATCAACAAATGGCATTGCATGTGTGTTATTTTCATAAACCACATATGGATCAACCAATGTCATTGCATGTGTGTTCATGTCACAAACCACACATGGATCCACCAATGTCATTGCATGTGTGTTCTTTCCATGAACCACATATGGATCCACCAATGTCATTGCATGTGTGTTCTTTCCATGAACCACATATGGATCCACCAATGTCATTGCATATGTGTTCTTTCCTCAAACCACATATGGATCCACCAATATCATTGCATGTGTGTTCTTTTCCACAAACCACATATGGATCCACTAGAGTCATTGCATGTGTGGTATTTCCATAAACCACACATGGATCCACTAGAGTCATTGCATGTGTGTTCTTTCCACAAGCCACATATGGATCCACCAGAGTCATTGCATGTGTGTTCTTTTCACAAACCATATATGGATCAACCAATGGCATTGCATGTGTGTTCTTTTCAAAACCCACATATGGATCAACCATTGTGGGTGTATGTGTGTTCTTTCCACAAACCACATATGTACCCACTAGAGTAATTGCATGTGTGTTCTTTTGCACAAACCACATATGGATCCACTAGAGTCATTGCATGTGTGTTCTTTCCACAATCTACACATGGATCCACCAGAGTCATTGCATGTGTGTTCTTTTCCATAAACCACATATGGATCCACCAATGTCATTGCACGTCTGTTCTTTCCATGAACCACATATGGATCAACAAATGTCATTGCATGTGTGTTCTTTCCACAAACCACATATGGATCCACCAGAGTCATTACATGTGTGTTCTTTTCACAAACCACATATGGATCCACTAGAGTAACTGCATGTGTGTTATTTTCACAAACCACACATGGATCAACCGAAGTCATTGCATGTGTGTTCTTTCCACAAACCACATGGATCAACCAATGTACATGTGTGTTCATGTCACAAACCACACATAGATCCACCAATGTCATTGCATGTGTGTTCTTTCTATGAACCACATATGGATCAACAAATGTCATTGCATGTGTGTTCTTTCCACAAACCACATATGGATCCACCAATGTCATTGCATGTGTGTTATTGTTGCAGACCGTTCGATTGGGGCGCGTGGACAAATAAGATGGTTCTTCGTAAGGGCGATCCACGAGTAGGCTGTTCCGCGACATGATTGTCCGCGCTTACATTTTCACTTATATTACTATTATTTCCACTCCCCTATAGCCTAGTAGTAATATCATAGAGCTCATGAGTGAGCACGTCTACTCCACAGCCACCTCTCCCCTCATCCACCACACATCACTATGCGCCCGGACGACGCCACCGGCTTTCGTGCGCCGTGCCCGGACGACATCCGTTGATTCTTAGTCGCTACTTTCATGCTAAGAAATCATTTTACAAGCTTTTCAATTTATCCTACATATTCCCGCTATTCGCCGATCTAACTGCTGATCTTTTTTCTAATGTCTCGACGAACTCCAGATGTGGCAGATGTTGCAGCCCAAGAATCTGGAGATCCTCACGCGCAACTTCACAACGACGTTCCCGCTCGTGTGCTCCCACCCACGATGCTTTCACCGTTACTCCTACCAGGAGCTCGCGTGCCTGCATGGTGCGTGCTCCTGCACGGAGCTGGGCTACAACTACACCGGCCCGCCGGCACAGCTCGTTGTCCACCTTGCAGAGGAGCACTTGATCAAAGTGATTAGGATCTCGTATGGGCAAGCCCAACTTCTCCAAGAGCAGGTGCCGTTCACTGACTCGGCACGCCGCCGGCTAATTTTCCAGGGGGACGGCTCTGTTTTCGTCCTGACCATCACCGCCGGTGTTCCGGGAACCAGAGCTAGGCCCACCTTCGTGTGTGCGGTATGCATCCGGTCGGTCTCGTGTGCCTGGCCCCTATACACGGTGCGCATGTGGGCGAACGCCCAGCCACCATTGTCCGATAGCATTCTTGTGCTAGCCGAGGCACTGAGCTTCCTGACGCCGCGAGAGGTGGAGTATGCGGACCTAAGGTCGATCCTATGTGTGCCATCACAGTACCTTGTCGGTGCTAGACCGAGCAAGCAAATGCATTTTTACATTTGTATCGAGAAGACCGACATGGAAATGTAGTACTTATGATGTCATTACTGTTAGACTTAATCGATGCTTCTCAGGTGCATAGAGCATACGTGTTGTGCGAATGTACCCCAGTTGTAGTTTTTTAGCACTCCTTAATAATTCGACGAGTTATTGGTCCAATCAGCTTGATGTTGTCACGTTGCAAAGTCTGCTTGCTATGGACAGACTGGCAATACTGGTGCTCCCTCTCCCTCATGTTAGTGTCACTTGTTCCGTGGGCCCACCTGCTAGTGTCCCGCCCCCTTACTTCTCTTCCTTCCCCTCGAAGCCACTGTCCCAACTTCTCTTCCATCCTGCCACTCCCGTCTGGTGGTTGTAATCTGATTTTCATTGGATTGTTTACATGTAATCTATGTTGATAATGCAACATGCAAATGGCGTAGACACAATTTCTAAAGTGGAAGCACTCACACGCTGCTATTGCGCATATTTCTCAATATAGCTCGACAAACCCATTACAATAATTGTACTCGCACTAAACACACCCGAAATTGCAACCATCCTAAACAACATCTAAACCCACATCACAACACTGTCGTCGGAGTCCACCTCGATTGGTGACACCTCCGTGCCCTTCCCAGCGGCATCCACTCCCGCCCGTGGCTTGCCCTTCTCCAAGGAGGCAACAATGGCATTCTGCACAGCTTCGTCCCCGTCGTCCTCCACATCGGAATCGACAATGACAAAGGTGACGGGGTTGGCGTGGACCGAGCGCCGTCGCGCCTGGCGGCTCCTGCTCGAGCTTGACGGCGCATTAGTCCTTCTATAGGTAGGAGGGGCCAAGCTCGGAGACGTAACATCGTCTCTCCTCTCAAGAAACCATGGCCATTTGATACTGTGGCGGTAGGATCTTGGGGTGGATCATCCGTGGCAAGCCCTACCGGAAGCGGTGGAGCGGATGGATCTGCCGGCGCGAGCCATGACAAGTTTCTAGGAGGGAGGAATATTGTGGGCCAGGCGTGTCTGGTTCCTGGGCAAGGCCTCCCAGTGATATGTACACGTGCAAGGTGCCAAAAGATTTCGTCCAATGCGCGCGAGAGGGCCTTTGAACCACGAAGGCGCGAGGTTTGGTTGACAAGTCCGCACGCTAGGTCCCCCACTTGTCAGCCAAATGTGGATGGTAGGATTCTGCCCGAGTTATTAAGTGGGGATAAATCACGCTTCACCACTACCCTGACATCCAAAGGCTCCTCTTTCGTCTGCCCTCGCTCCCCGCACTCATGGCTTGCATCTCATGCAGTTCCTCTCAGGCGGAATCAGGGTCGGCTCAACACCGTCAGGCGGGTGCCCCCATCAGGTACTCGAGGGTGCCCTATGATTACTACCCCGATATGCTGTGTTTGTGCGGTGAGAAGATGCCAAGATGGATTTCATGGACCGACGAAAATACTGTAGGAAAATTCAGCAACTGCAGCATCAGAGCGGTAAGTTCCTACTGTAGGTACAATGGTAACCCAGATATGGAAAGCGTAATGTAATTCTTTTTTTGTTTCCTTCGATCTACTTCACAGGAAGGGGACTAGCTGTGACAAGTTTGTGTGGATCGAAAAGCCACTGACAGGTTTTCACAGAGAGCTTGTTCAGGATTTGCGTGATGCTGTGTGGGACAAGAAAGAGGAGATTCGTGTGATGGAGCGAGAGATCCGGGAGCTTCGCCAGGTGCAGGGGAGGCAGGGGCAGGGAGGTGGTGAGACAGACGGGCTCAAGATTAGGCCAGATAGTGGAAACAATTTCCTCATTATCTAGGCATTATCTGTTGCAATTGCAGTTTATGTTGCCATGTCATTGTCCAGCAGCTGAAATAAGTTGCTGCTTCGTGGAGTGTAGCAGCCAGCTTAGAACTTGTTTTTCAGCCCAGAAACTTATCATAAGTGTAATGCCAATAGCATGGATTTATTAAGCGCCTGTAAATAATTCATGTCTGTGCCACTAACACCCATCGGTTTTGGAGACCCCTTAACCGCTCAGCTATCGCGATTGTTCAGATAGTAGTGGCACAGTCACAATTTCGGATTCAACTAGTGGCCTCGGCCGTATCCAATCCTAAAGTCGCGATACATTTTACTCCGAGTACGGGAGGCAAATTGATTTGCCCGACAAGTTCCACGCACACAGCTCCAGAGTTTAGCCAAACTACATATATAGGTTCAAGTTCAATACATGATTAGGCTTCTACACTGCTAGCCTTCTTTCTTTGCTTGGGTGCCAACTTTCTTCCTCTTGCCTTCGCGTCCACTGGCTTCTTCATCTCCTACCTTCTTCCTCTTCCTGGGTGCCAATTTTCTTACCTTCATGTACCCTGCATCTCCGAGTCGAGGGAAGTCAGGCCAATCAGCACCAGAATCTTGTACAACATCATCACTCCACTCGTTTTGTTTTCTTCCTGCAGCAAAATCACTGAGTCGGCTGTCTTGTTTCTTACCTTGCGCTTCCTGTAAAAAAACAGTACATGGATTACTACCTTATATCTACAGACTATAAATAATTTTTTTGTGTGAATGTACCATCTCATACCTAGGTTTGGGAGCATTAAGGGGATAGCCCACTGCTCTATGGCCTATAAGATGGCAGGTCTTGCATCTGTTTTTCCCCTTCTTGGTAGCACAGAAAGACGAACCGTTCTTCTCGAGAAAATTCTTAAACCTATTCACCTAAGGTCTTCCTCTGCCCCTTTTTGTAACTGGCTGACAAAGCTCGAAAGGCAGTTGGACTTGAGGCCACTGAGATGGGTCTATACATGGCTCGACGGATCCAGCGTATGCAGCTATGAACTTTTCCATAGAGTAGTAGTCTGACAAATACTAATCCAAATGTGGTAGAGTTCTTTTCTTCACCAAGAAGGCCAAGGCGTGGTCGCAAGGTTTACCGGTATGCTGCCACTCTAAGCAGGTGCATTCTCGCAGCTGGATGTTCACAACATCCCTTTTGCCACTCTTGGACACATCGACCACCTCACAGCTGCTTCTGGTTGATGGGAGAACCTTAAGATGAGCAAGCCTCAGCTTCTCTTGTGCAGTTGCTGTACAACTGGCGGTAGCATATGTCCTCTAAGTCTCCTACCAATCTCTCTCCTTATATTTAACAACTTCATGAGCATACCACGTATGCTGTCCATCAAGATATGAACATGACACACTTTTATGTCCTTCACCCAGTTATTCAGGCATTCTGGAAGGTTGTTGTTTATGTATCAACTTTGATGTCAGGGTTGAATTGAATCCTCTTCCATAGCTGCGAATGATGGATGGCTAAGTACTCTGGAAGTTCAGGGGCTTTCGCAAAAATCTTGCTCATGAAATATTCGCTGCTACTAGGTTTGTAAACTCTAGCAGCAGGAAACATGTAACGAAATACGCTACCTATGTAGTGTGAGTACAAGTTGAGCATCATATGGGCATGGCATTCTCTACATTCAGCTCGCGGGAACACCTCCTTCACTGCATTCGTCAACCCTTTGCATGCATCCGTGGATATAGCCAATGGATCCATGTGGCCTATTGATCTCCTGAGCTACCTCATAAACTAGACCCAGTTTACCTCCCTTTCTGTTTCAAACAGCCCAAATGCCACTGGTAACATCCAGTTGTGACCATCAAGTGATGTGGCAGATGGAAGGCAGCCTTTCCATTTGCCAGTTAGGACAGTGTTGTCTACACTCAGATACGGCCTACAGCCGTCCTTGAATCCCTAGATGCAAGGTTTAAGCGCCATGAAAAATCTTTTGAAATATATTTTACCACATACTGATTCAGTGTCAATCTCCACAACACTCCCCGGACACCTAGATTGTACCTCCGCCTTGAAATTGTATAGCATCCTGAAGCTATTGGTCCAATCCCCGTGCAAGACCCCCAGAGCTTTCTCTTTACCTTTCCAAATCGTGTAATATGGTAGGACAATGTTCTATTTAGAACCGAGGCTCGTCTGAATATTCTTCGCGGTGTCCTTAGGGTTATCCTTCAGTATGGACATAGATTGGATAGACACCCACTCCGTATCAGCCATTGAGGATTTCAGTTTGCTACCTGTCGGACACATGTGTGGAGGGCCCATTTTGTTCACCTTCAACACAGATTCATTTAAAAGATAAGCGGATTCGACTAGTTGCCAGAAAGATATCGCGCAACAATTGTAGTTATAGAGTGAAAAGAGAGAAAGTTCTAATGGTTTACTGCATTCATTGCTCTAGTACCCTAATTGCCTTCGACGCAGGTAAGTCTCTTGCTGTGATCCTCCATGGACAATGTACCTCGACCCGTCCATTCAGCCATGTTAACTTGCAAACGGCCTCATACCTCTGGCAGTGTTCTGATGTCGATAAACGTCAAACTCCCCCTTGATACAAAAATGTCGGAACGACATCCTGAACTCATGCATGCTACTGAACTCGGTGCCGACCGAAATTATAGGATACTCATGGTCATGTTTCATTTCTTCTACTTCAACACCCAAATCATTGACTGGAATACCAACCTCATCGTTAAGTTCCTCGTCTATTTCATCATTGTAGGGGAACGGGTAGGCTACACTAGAGAAAAATCAAAATTTCTAACGCGTCAACCAGGAATACTATTGTCATAGATCACGGGATTACCGCTAGACGCACAGGTGCAGAACTCGATGAAGCACGTCGTGGCAGTGTAGATGTTCTACGTCTCCTCCTTGCCCTCGTCCCACGAGCAGCTCCCCTTTGTGCGGCTCGTCCAAGTGCTATAGATGCAGCACCTCCGAGGTATCGACACATCCGGAGTGGAAGCCGTCACACGCCAGACTGCTAGGTCTGCACGTGCAACACAGGCGAAAGAGGAGTGGCGGCTGGGTGGAATGCTCAACCCTATTCAGCTCGCCTCACTCTCTCTTATATAGGCATCCCTGGTGGGTTTCTACATTAGCAGCCCATTAGCAGCCTAAGCCTGGTCTAATTCGGATCCAATCCTCATTAGGCTTCCAGCCCCTAAAGTGTGTGACCCTATAGGTTCATACACGTATAGACATGACATGAGTACACTTACTCTGTCAATAGTTGGTAGCGGCCTCTAGCAAGACGTGCCAACTCCTAAACGCATATAAAGATCATTCAGACGAACCATCACAAGGTTGAGTACATGTCTTTCCCTTTGCGTCACGATATTTGGTTTAGCTCCAAGCTGACCTCTCTTTCTCGATACTGTGATTCGGAATCCCTTTATTAGGTTAAGTCTTAACCATATGTAGCACGGCCATGCATTTCTGGATCCGATCACTCGAGGGGCCCAGAGATATCTCTCTCAAGTAGAGAGGGGAAAATCCCATCTTGATTGACCGATGCATTGCAGCATGTATCAAGACAAACCTGAAAGCTACCTTTATAACTACCTAGTTACGGAGTAGTGTTTGATAGCCCCAAAGTAGGTCGATCCACATCTCAAGTACATGCGACAATCTCAGGTCTAAGGACAAAACGTACACGATGTGTATAGAGAGCTGCAGGTATTATTGCTAGTCTCAAGTTGGGTCAGTCCAACCCCATGTTCATAACATGTGTCCACATCATTGGTTTGACATCTCCATGTCTATGACTTGCGAAACATAGTCATCAACCAATCGATGTGCTAGTCTAATATTCACGTGTGTCCTCACATGAACTCCGACTAGGGACAATGATTATATAACCATACAAGTAAAGAGTTTCACAAACAATTCACATAATTGCCAATCAATACAAGTTGCCTAGTATATGGATATTCAAGGAACATTATAAAAACTCATGGATACACATGAAATACAATCATCTCTATGATTACCTCTAGGGTATATTTCCTTCAGTCTCCCACTTGCACTAGAGTCAATCTAGATAGTATCTAATACCTATTGCTCTTGTGTGCGCTTCATGCGCAGGCTGCGGGAGTGGCTTAGTCAAGGGATCAACAACATTTGAGTCCGTATGTATTTTGCATAACATGACACTACCATCATCAATGAACTCACGAATCAGATGGTAACGCATGCGAATATGTTTGTTCTTCTGGTGCTGTCTAGGTTCCTTGGCTTGTGCAATAGCACGATTGTTGTCACAATAAACATCCAAGGGATTGGACGAGCCCTGAACCACACCAAGAGCAATCAGGAAATTCCTAATCCAAACAGCTTCCTTTGCAGCCTCCGAGGCAGCAATATATTCAGCTTCTGTTGAAGAGGAGGCCACTGTATCTTTCTTGGAACTTTTCCAGCTCACAACACCACCATTCATGACAAACACATAACTTGATTGCGATTTCGAGTCATCTGAGTTGTTAAGGTAACTCGCATCTGTGTAACCCTTTACACTGAGTTCAACCTCACCTCCATAAACTAGGAACATATCCTTAGTCCTTATCAAGTACTTAAGGATATTCTTTACTGCTGTCCAGTGACTATCACCTGGATCAGCCTGGTATCTGCTCGTAACACTTAGAGCATAGGAAACATCTGGGCGAGTACATGTCATCACATACATGATGGATCCAATAGCTGAAGCATATGGAACCCTACTCATGCGCTCTCGCTCATCAGTGGTCGAAGGACACTGAGTCTTGCTAAGTTTAATGCCGTGAGACATGGGCAAGAACCCCTTCTTAGCCTATTCCATACTGAACCATTTCATCACTTTGTCAATGTACGTACTCTGGCTTAATCCAATTAGCCTCCTTGATCTATATCTATATATCTTGATGCCCAGAATATATGCCGCTTCTCCCAAGTCCTTCATAGAAAAACTATTTTTCAATGAGGTCTTAACAGACTCGAGCATAGGAATGTCATTTCCAATCAATAATATGTCATCCACATATAAGATTAGAAACACAAGTGATTTCCCATTTTATTTCTTATACACACAAGGTTCTTGTTTGTTTTTGGTGAAGCCAAACTCCTTTACAACTTCATCAAATCGAATGTTCCAACTCCGAGATGCTTGCTTCAGCCCATAAATAGACTTTTGAAGTTTGCATACCTTTCGAGCATTGTTTGGATCAACAAAACCTTCGGGCTGCATCATATACACGTCCTCAGTAAGGGTTCCATTTAATAAAGCCGTCTTGACGTCCATCTGCCATATCTCATAATCGAAATATGCAGCAATGGCTAGAATGATCCATATAGATTTAAGCATTGCTACGGGCGAGAAAGTCTCATCGTAGTCAACTCCTTAAACTTGTCGAAAACCTTTTGCAACAAGTCGATCTTTATGGAAGTGAACATTTCCATCCATATCAATCTTCTTCTTATAGATCCACTTGCACTCGATGGCTTTAAAACCATCAGGCAGGTCAACCAAGTTCCAAACTTGATTGTCTCCCATGGACTCTATCTCGGATCTCATGGCAATCAGCCATTTCTCAGAGTCTGGGTCCACCATCGCTTCTGCATAGGTCGCAGGCTCATCATTGTCTAACAATAATAACTCTCGTGCTTCCCGTAGCCTCGCCGACCTTCGTGGCTGTGGTGCTTCTATTGCCACGGGTTCCTCAACTTGTTCTACTACAATAGCATCACTCGTAGAAGCATCCCTGACTGGCTCATCTTGAACTTCTTCAAGTCACACCGACCTTCCACTCGTTCCCTTTGTGAGAAACTCTTTCTCTAGGAAAACACCGCTACGAGCGACAAAAACTTTGCCCTCTTCTCGGTTGTAGAAGTAATACCGTAAGGTTTCCCTTGGGTATCCCACAAAAATGCACTTATCTGATTTGGGTGTTAGCTTGTCCAATTGAAGTCGCTTGACAAATGCATCACAACCCCAAATCTTTAGAAAAGACAAACTGGGATTCTTTCCAGTCCACATCTCATATGGCGTCTTAACTACGGATTTAGAAGGTACCCTATTTAGTATAAAAGCTGTTGTTTCTAGCGCGTAACCCCAAAATGATAATGGTAAATCCGACTGGCTCATCATCGATCGAACCATGTCCAACAAAGATCGATTACTCCGTTCGGAGACCCCATTTCTTTGAGGCGTTCTGGGTGGCGTGAGCTGTGGAACAATTCTGCAACTCTTAAGATGATTGCTAAACTCGTGACTCAAATATTCACCTCCACGATCAGATTGCAAGGCCTTTATTTTCTTGCCACGTTGATTCTCTACCTCATTCTGAAACTCTTTGAACTTTTCAAAAGTTTCAGACTTATGCTTCATCAAGTAGACATAGCCATATCTACTGAAATCATCAGTGAAAGTAATGAAGTAGTGATATCCTCCTCTGGTTGTTGTGCTCATTGGTCCACATACATCATTATGTATGAGTTCCAACAAGTCTATCGCTCTCTCGGGAAACCCCATCAAAGGCGTCTTGGTCATCTTTCCAAGTAAACAAGCTTGACATGTCTCGTATGATTCAAAATCAAACGAAGTTAGAAGACCGTCACCATGGAGCTTCTTCATGCGCTTTTCACTTATATGCCCCAAACGAAAATGCCATAAATAGGTAGGACTCAAATCATTTGGCCGAAGCCTTTTAGCACTAACATTGTAAACACATGCATTATCAAGATTTAAAATAAATAACCCATTCACAATGGGAGCATCAGCCAGAAACATAGAATTTTTAGAGATTACACAACCATTGTTTGTACTCGCGAATGAATAACCATCCCTCATCAAACATGAAGGTGATGAAATGTTTTGACCCATACTAGGAATGTAATAACAATTATTCAGTTACATGATAAATCCTGACGGAAGGTGAAGTTGCATGACGCCGACGAACAATGCAGCAACCCTTGCTTTATTTCCGACGCGAAAATCCACTTCGCCTTTCTGCACTTCTCTAGTCCTTATTAGCCCCTGCATCGAATTGCAAATATGAGCAACCGATCCGGTATCAAATACCCAAGAGTCAACATAAGAATCTGCGAGAAAAATGTCCACAACATTTACAACAAGCGTACCTGAGTGGGAAGTACTCTTACTTCCACCCTTCTTCAAAGAAGCCTGGTACTTGCTGCAGTTTCTCTTCCAGTGGCCATATTCATGACAAAAGAAACACTCAGTGTCTCCTACAGGTCCATCCTTTTTCTTGGGTGCAGGGTTTGGCTTAGGGATCGTATCCTTAGCCTTGCCCTTCTTCTTCTGCCAAGAAGTGCCCCTTTTCTTGAAGCTAGGCTTGTTCTGCATAGCCATCACATGGCTATGCCCTGCACACTTCTTAATGTCACATTTTGCTGTTTTCAGCATCCCACATAATTCATTAAGGCCCCTCTCCACCCCATGCATATGGTAGTTCGAAATGAAATGCCCATAGCTAGATGGAAGAGATGCCAACATGAAATCAGTGGCCAAATCTTGGCCTAATGGAAAACCAAGCTTTTCCAAAGTCTGACTGTAACCAGCCATTTTGATCACATGGGGGCCTACAGCTGCTCCCTCTGCCAGCTTGCATTCCACAAAGGACTTAGCGACATTGTACCTCTCAGTCCTAGCCTGAGTCTGGAACATGTCCTTAAGCGCAACGATCATATCGTACGCTTCCTGATCCTCAAACTGCTTTTGAAGATCAGGTTCCATGCATGCAAGCATAAGACAACTAACCTCAAGAGATTCATCACATGCTTTCTTGTAGGTATTCTTAAGGGCAGCAGTTGCATTATCAGTAGGTTCATCCAGGATTGGGGTATCCAGAATAGTTTCCTTTTTCTCATCCCTGAGAACAATTTCAAAGTTATTGGACCCAAATCGAATAGTTTGTTCCATTTAGTTTATCCTTTTCAAGAATCGAACGCAAAGCAAAAGGTGAGGAATTGTACGGTGCCATTGATCTACAACAAAAAAATGCAAAATACTAAGCCATGCAACCATGAAAGAGTAAAACATATTAAACAATTTAATAGCATATACTCCCACTTAAATCAACATCCCTCCATTGATACTAAGTGATTCAAGATCCACAATTAACAAGTCGACTAGTGAGCTTTAGCATCACTGCTAGAAGACAAGGTAAATCGGTAAGCAACCTTTGCTAATCATATCACATATGACTCTTGTTGTTGGGTGACATCTCTATGTCAAAACTAGGCGCCCAACCTTTATGCCCCAAGGTCCTTAACTGTTAAGATGACCTTGTTAAGCTCACCAACCCTTATGCGTGTAGGTATCCGATACAAACCCATCCAGCCAAGGAAAACCGCGGCACCCTAATTTCATAGACCCACCAACGATTGTACATGGCCTAGGATGGTGCAAGGTTTGGTTGGGAGGGCATGGTTTAACTTAAACTTTGTGAGGGATCGTTCTACTTCTATCATCTAAGCATGCATAGTAGTAAAATGTATAAGAATAGCTTTCACATAAATGTGATACAGTATGGCCCATTTTTCTCATGGTGATCTCCATCGCCATAGAACCTGTCCACCATGATGATCTCCATCTTCATGCTCTATGTGAGCCATCCTCCAAGTGACAAGTTCTCTAAGAACTAATACAAGCTATTACTCCTAACAGCTAGTAATCAAAATTACATGGTATTGGGATCATCACAAGTTGGCATGCAAGCCATTACAATAATTGACAACACATATGGCTCCAGCCGTGTTGCCCTACTCACGACACGTAGGACATGAAAAATACATACATGCATCACATACATTTTTGGTCCATACTGATCACATACATCCTGCATAAACAAGTTGTGCATAGAATCGCATTATACCGGATCATGTGAAATAATAGCACCTATGAACCTTAACGTGACACAAAAGGGGCTACGACTAAGGGGGGTCTAGGGGGTCTCCCCTGCGGGGTTCGAAGGGGCAGCTCCCCTCGCGACAAATCAAATTTACCATAAACTGACCATAGTTCCGATTCGACCAAACTCCTTTGATCATGGTACATCGATTCAGATCTAATTCCTGATTCGATCAATCATATTGATCTCCGCGTGATTCAAAAGGATTTATGTGTCACTGTCTACCCCGATGGCGAAAACCGACCGGTAGGGGTAAGTCTTTCGACGACCTTAGAATCACAATCACGGACAGTAAGATCATAGATCAATCCAGAACCACCGGCATACAGACGATCACATCATCCATATCAATCTACATATCACCATATGCAAACTTCCTGAACCTATGACTGAACAACATCGGCTCTGATACCACTGTAGGGGAACGGGTAGGCTACACTAGCGAAAAATCAAAATTTCTACCGCGTCAACCAGGAATACTATTGTCATAGATCATGGGATTGCCGCTAGACGCGCAGGTGCGGAACTCGATGAAGGACGTCGTGGCAGTGTAGATGTTCTATGTCTCCTCCTTGCCCTCGTCCCACGAGCAGCTCCCCTTTGCGCGGCTCGTCCAAGTGCTATAGATGCAGCACCTCCGAGGTATCCACACGTCCAGAGTGGAAGCCGTCACACGCCAGACTGCTAGGTCTGCACGTGCAACACAGGCGGAAGAGGAGTGGCGGCTAGGTGGAATGCTCAACCCTATTCAGCTTGCCTCACTCTCTCTTATATAGGCATCCCTGGTGGGCTTGTACATTAGCAGCCCATTAGCAACCTAAGCCTGGTCTAATTCGGATCCAATCCTCATTAGGCTTCTAGCCCCTAAAGTGTGTGACCCTATAGGTTCATACACGTATAGACATGACACGAGTACACTTACTCTGTCAATAGTTGGTAGTGGCCTCTAGCAAGACGTGCCAACTCCTAAACGCATATAAAGATCATTCGGACGAACCATCACAAGGTTGAGTACATGTCTTTCCCTTTGCCTCACGATATTTGGTCTAGCTCCAAGCTGACCTCTCTTTCTCGATACTGTGATTCGGAATCTCTTTATTAGGTTAACTCTTAACCATATGTAGCACGTCCATGCATTTCTGGATCCCATCACTCGAGGGGCCCAGAGATATCTCTCTCAAGTAGAGAGGGGCAAATCCCATCTTGATTGACCGATGCCTTGTAGCATGTATCAGGACAAACCCGAAAGCTACCTTTATAACTACCCGATTTAGAGTAGTGTTTGATAGCCCCAAAGTAGGTCGATCCACATCTCAAGTACATGCGACAATCTCAGGTCTAAGGACAAAACGTACACGATGTGTAGAGAGAGCTGCAAGTATTATTGCTAGTCTCAAGTTGGGTCAGTCCAACCCCATGTTCATAACATGTGTCCACATCATTGGTTTGACATCTCCATGTCTATGACTTGCGAAACATAGTCATCAACTAATCGATGTGCTAGTCTAATATTCACGTGTGTCCTCACATGAACTCCGACTAGGGACAATGATTAGATAACCATACAAGTAAAGAGTTCCACAAACAATTCACATAATTGCCAATCAATACAAGTTGCCTAGTATATGGATATTCAAGGAACATTATAAAAAATCATGGATACACATGAAATACAATCATCTCTATGATTGCCTCTAGGGCATATTTCCTTCAATCATCACCAGATTCTTGATCCTCTACAGTGCCTTCTTCTTCATCTGATTCAGAATCCTGGACATCGTCTCTAATTCCTAGTACTGCACACATCATATTGACTCCCATGGGTGGGGCTGCACCATCGTCTCCACCCAGATGAACCAGAACATTGCCCCAATCCACCTCACTGGCAACTCTATTTTATCCAAGATACTCGGTTGGTTCTGTTGCAACCACATGGGGTGGTATTATGTTTACACGCATCCTAGGTACTTCAGTAGACAAAAAGTAGTCAGGATCAATTTCATCTTGACTGTACAGAACCCTCTTGCTCTTCCTGTGTACATCCTCCTTCCTGATGTAATCTTTCCTGATGGTACCAGTAGGGCTTGACATCTGCATTCCATTCCCCATCAAACTAGGCTTTTTTTCCGCTCTTGGGTGTGATCTCCTTCCTGCCTCCCCTCATGGGTGTTGGCTCTAGGGTGCTGGCATTATTGCCTGACTTCTGCGGCATGTTCTTCTTTGACTTAGACCTTTTGCTGCTACTATGGGGTGTGTTCTCCTTTCTGTTGGCATTATTGTCTGACCTTAGCAGCGTGTTCCGCTCCAAATTAGCCCTTTTGTTGCTACTATTGGGCGTGCTATCCTTCGTGCTGGCATTATCGCCTAACCTTAGCGGCGTGTTCCGCTCCAAATTAGTATTTTCTGCTCCCACTGGGTGTGGTAGCCTCCGTGCTGGCCATCTTCACCTCTTTGCTACCACTCCTGGGATGTTCACCACCGTGCTAGCCCTCTTAGCATTTTTGCTGCTACCATTCGATGTGGCATTTTGACAGGATCTCAGGGGTGTACTCTATGGCGTGGTGCCTTTTTTCGTGCGACTCTTAGGCTTCCTCGTCTCTGGCGTGGTCTCCTTGGTGATGTTCTTCTTCGGGGTGCCCTTTCTACGGATGCTCTTCCTGCTCCTCTTTATGACGCTCCTCTGTAAGACTCTCCTCTGTTCGAAGCTATCCTCAGTCGCACTAGCCCTAGTGATGCCATGGATCAGGTCACGCATGCCTTCTCAAAGTCCATCATCTCTATTGTCGAGTTCCAATTCCTCTCCAACCATTTGCACTATCAAGTGGAAGTACACTTCACCTCTATAATGTTTCCTTGTAAACGGTACAACTAAATCCCTGGTATCTTTCACTTCGATAGCCTTTTTGCTCCTGTAACCAAAATATAACAAACGTGCTTCCTAGGAGGACCCCCACGGCACCTTCACACGTAACGATACCATCAAGTCATATAGCTCTACCACTTTAGGATCGTATCTGCCAAGGATTACATCAAACTCATCATAGAATTTTTCTGTGCCATCATCTAATTTTGTAGTATAATCCGCGACACCGATACGAATGATTACTTTGCCATCATTAGGTTCCGTGGGATAGAAACCCCCGAGAGGTTCGAGAGGTGGAGCGGCACCATCAGACCCAGCCACAATGCCACCATCGCCATCACCAGCATAATCGTTAGCTGGAATAACCTCGGTGGAAGTACCAGCACCAGGAGCAAGGCGAGGGCCCTTAGCAGCAGGAGCTACATTACATGGTGGACAGGCAGGGCCCCTTCTAATGGCAGCCACAATAGGATCAGTTATTACCATGCCACATCGACGATCAGGAGCAGTTCCCACAACAGTAGTGTTTCGAGTGCTAGCAGAGTCCAGACCATGAGCTAGCTCCATACCAGCAGCTCGTTGAACCTGAGCACAGGTTCGAGGAGGACACAAGGCAGCAGTCTTTGCAACAACAGTGGGGCAGCCTCCGAAAGCCTTAGTTTGCTCAACAGTGGCAGAGATTGGGTCAATAGTGGTTAGATCAACAACACAAGGACGACTAGTACCAACAGATTCTAGAGCACGGGTTCGCACAACTTGAGGACGATTTCAAGGAGGAGCAGCACACAAGGCAGCTGTCTTGGCAACAACAGCGGGGTAGCCTCTAGAAGCGTTAGTTTGCTCAACAGCGGCATGGATTGGGTCAGCAGCAGCCGAAGCAACAACACCATGAGGACGACCAGTACCAACAGATTCAAGAGCAGAGTTTTCCACAACGGCAATATGGCTACTCCTACGAGGAGGTTTCCTGACAGAAGCATGTCGCGGACGAGGAACCACATTTTGCTCAACAACAGCAGGGGTTCGAGTTAGACCACCCTGTCCAATAATAGTTGGGTGACTCCCAATAGCAGGAGCTTCCTCATCCAGTATGTTACAAATCAGCATAACCACGTGAAGCCCAGCATACTGTTTCATCAACCCAATTAGCTGACTGTCACACGCTATAGGAACCTTGAAGCCTCGTTCATCAACGAAGCTGAATCGTAAAGTCTACTCTGGCCCCATTTCAGCAAGTTCACGCACAATAGCAACCAAACCAGGGATAGTGCATAACTGCATAGGCGCTACTTCCATCTTCAGACAGCTAGCTTGATTCCACGTGCTCTTCCCATCTGCTAATTTAATGTGGTAGCCGCAGAGGGTGACCATAACCGTGTATTTGGGTTTAGCGGAAAATTGGGGACAAAAGATAAGAATTGTTTGTCAACATCGTGCTAGCAAACAATTCTATGTTCGATATATCTCTTTAATGCCAATAGCCAGCTAGCAGTTATAGGTACTGCGAATAGCAAATAGAAGAGTAGCTCACCCGCAATTAGCCAGAAGTACTTCTTCCTCGGCAAATGGATCTACCATCCTTCGCGCTGCTCAGCTTGTCGGCGGTAGAGTCAGGCTAGATCGCCGCAATGGCTGGCACGACATTCGGCATTAGAGCTCGATAGCAGCGAGTAGGCGCAGCAACTTGGTGCCAGAAGTCAAATGCGCAAAGAGATCATTCTGGTTGGAGAGGGGATTTCGACCCTGCCGGTGCTAGGGTTCATGCGAAAGGAGGGAGGGAGTGGATTTGTGAATTTTGTCAATGCACTATGCTCCTTTAGTCTCTCATTTCGCCTACGTGGTTGCCGCGTTGGCGCTCGCGTCACAGAAATATTACTGACATGAGGGTCCTGACCATCTACTTCACGCGGCAGTTTCACGGAATGTTTGGATTTGGTAGGGGTGAGATGAGTTTGCATCGAAATGGCTCCTCTCAGTAGTTGGCTGCCCAATATTTCGAAACTCGGCAATTTCAGGCAACTTAGGTACCGCGATGCACTCGCCCGGGAACTTTGGTACCGCAAACAAACAATCCCGATCTCTAGGGGGAACTTGGTGACCACCTAGATGGGTTGGCCTTGGAAGTAGTGGAGGAGCTTTTAGAACACCATGAGGAGCGCATAGAGGAATTTATGATGCATCGGATACCGCTCCCGAGCGTCTCGAAGCACTGTGCTGACGAAGTAGACCGAGCGCTGCACTAGCTCCACGGTCCTTGTCAGGGCTTCATGGGCATCCTCCTCCTGGGGCTTTTCTACCTCGTCTTTGGAGGCGTTTCCTGGCATGCCGACGCCCTCCTCGGGATCCCCCGACCCTGAGCCCTCGCGAGGCATGGAGGGTCCGGCCTTTCGTACAACTTCCTATTCGTGCTCGGTGACGAGGATGACGCTTGCCATCTGCGGGGTCACCGCTAGGTATAGCAATAGGGGCTCACGCTCCGTTGGTGCCACCATGACTGGGAGGTAGGTGAGGTATCTCTTGAGGTCCTCGAAGGCTTTGTCCGCCTCTAGAGTCCACTAGAAGCTGCTAGTCCTCTTCTTGATCTTGAAGAAGGGCAGAGCCTTCTCGCCTAGCTTGGAAATGAACCTCCCGAGGGTCGCTAGGCACCCCGCCAAGCACTGCATGTCCTTGAGCCCCTTGGGCAGCCGCATCGCTTCGATGGCTTGTACCTTGTTCGGGTTCGCCTCGATGCCTTGGTGTGATACCAGGAAACTAAGGAGCTTACTCGATAGAACCCCGAATATGCCTTAGCGGGGTTGAGATTGATGTTCACCTGGCGTAGGTTATTGAAGGTTTCTATTAGGTCCATTACCAACGTGGCCTTCTTGCGGGTCATGACCACGATGTCGTGAACGTAGGCCTCCGCGTTCTTTCCCATCTATGTGCCTAGGGCGATGCACCTCTGCCTCTAGAAGGTGGCAACGACATTCTTGAGGATAAACGACATGTAGGTGTAGCAGTAAACCCTGCATGGAGTGATGAAAGCCGTCTTCTCCTCGTCCTCGCGAGCCATCTTGATCTGGTGGTAACCCGAGAACGCATCACGGAACCACAATAGGTCACATCCAGCTGTTGAGTCTACTATCTAGTCGATCCAAGGGAGCAGGAACTGGTCCTTGGGGCATGCCTTGTTGAGGTTAGTGAAGTCTATGCAGAGGCGCCCCTCCTGTGGTCTTTGGAACCATGATCGGGTTGGCTGACCAATCGACATGGAGGACCTCGCAGACAAGGTACGCCTTGACCAACTTCTCCATCTCGATGACGATGAACTTCTTCTCTGCTGATTGCCAGCTTAGCTTTCGCTTTACCGGGCACGCCATTGGGCACACTGCCAGGTGGTGCTCTGTCACCTCCCGAGCTACCTCGGTCATGTCCGATGGAGTCCATGGGCACTGACGAGGGGTGATCTCGGTAATGTCCATTGTCGTCGGATTGATGACTGGTACGCCATGAGGGGGTCCTCGAGGTGTGTGGAAGATAGCGGTGTGAGATGTACGGTGTTCCGGGACGGTGAGCACACAAGTTTACCCAGGTTCGAATTTGCCGGCTTTGGACGGATCCTACTCCTGCTAGCAATCCAGTAATACCGTAGAGCCGGAATATGGGTTACAAGGGTTTCGCCTGTGCGAGTTGAGATTGTAGACTATTGTGAGGGTGCCCTAAAGGCTCTCCCTAGGACAGCTTATATAGATATCTGGCCTAGGGTTTACAGGAGAGATCTATCCGGCTACGACTAAGAGTCGGTTACAGAGTACATCTTGGACTACAAGTAACACTACGAACCTATGTCGGTAAGTCTTCTGGGCCTTCCCGTAGATGGACTGGACTCCGTCTCTTCTCCCTGACTGGACCGCCCGTGAAGCAAAGCTCTAACCCGAAGTGGGCCACCCTCGTCAGTGAGGCACAGTGAGGATACCCGGAAAGTATATCCCCAACAATAGCCCCGAAAGCCTCCATGATCCAAAGTCGGATTTCATCATCGTCTAGCTTGATCTTCGTCTTGCAGAATCATGAAGGGTTCCTAAAACTTCAAAAAAGAAAGGAGTAGATCCGAGTCTCAAATGAGCCGGACCTATGAATATGTTATTCGGGTTTCCAGCTCGAAATTCAAACTAAGCTGGAACTTGGTCTCTGACGTAACCTGACACTTGTCATGGTCAAGTCACATCACTGACAGAGATTTCCTGTCAACACGACCGTTGGTGGGTCCGCCTTTCGTGGAACCGATGCGCCGTTTCAATGTGTGCATGGAGATCGAGGCGACATAATCATCGCGTGGGGGTTTCCCAGCTCCTTCCACGACGCGTGACACGTTAACTGTAGCATTTACACGAATCTTGACGCGGCTGGAGGATATAAGTGGTGAGGATCTCTTTCCCAATCTTCTTCACCAACACTTGCGTCAATTCCTTCTCCCCTACGCCTCCCCACGAACCTAGAGCTCCTCTGCTCCCAAAAAACTTCCAGCGCCGTCCATCCAAGGTCACCGGCGCACACAGAAAATGGCTTCAGCATCATCCTCCGGTATGGCGACGACGGCAGCGGCGGCGGAGAAGGAGAGCAATCGTGGGGTATGGATGTCGTGCGTTCTCGACGACGAGAAGCTCCGTGTCGTGGAATAAGAAGGGCTCCTCCGCGCCGGTGATTGGCGGAGCGGCTTCAGCGAAACCATCCCCAACCCTCACGAAGGCGAGCAGGTTCACTTCGGCACTCACCTCGACAGAGGTTTGAGCTTTCCTCCCTTAGATTTTTTCTCTGAGGTTATAGATAATTACGGAGTTCAACTCCATCATCTCCCCCCGAACTCCATCTTAGAGATGAGAGCTTACGCATCTTTGTGTGAGGGGTATCTTGGCATTAGGCCGAGCCTCCTTCTTTTCCGGTATTACTTCCATGTCCGGAGAAATTCCATCACCGCTGGTAATCCTTATATTACCGGTACTATTAGTTTTTCAGTTAGGCGAGAGCGTTTCTATCCTCGGATTATGGCTAGTGAGTTGGTCAAGCAATGGTCATCCACTTTTTTCTATCATAAGGATATTCCCGCTCCCGGCAAAGCTACTGCTTTATCGGCTTTTATCGACGGTGCCGCCATGCCCCAAGAGTCCTGGGACGCAGATGCGCCAGCTCTCAGTGATGATTTGCTTCTTGCCAAGAGGCGGATCGAGTTTTTGATGAAGCACAAGGGCCTGGGAGGGTCCGATTTAGTTCAATGCTGGGTGGCACGCCGGATCCAGCCTCTTCAACATCAAGGAGATCGACTGATGCACTCCATCACGTCGTCGAAGAAAGATTCCCTCCAAATCAGCCCCAATGCCTACATGGCAAAATATTATGTATGCCAAATCAAATGGCTGATAAGGGAGTGGATTGAGAGGAAGATTCCGGAGCTATCCTTGGACATGCATACGTCGGAATATCCCGTAGTGCCGGTAAGCTTCCAGCAACAACCTGTATTATGTGCTCATCTTTATGTTATTTCGCAATACTGAGATATCTCTTCTTTTCAGCTTGCTGACCTCCCCGAGTCCGAGCTTGCTCCGGTCGAGGGATATCCTCCTGAGTTTTCTCAGGATGAGGGAGAGTTGGTTCCACTGCTAGATGTTATTCCTCGGAAGCGCAAAGCTCTGACAGTGGCTATTGGCAGAAAGGAGGTGCCCGTTGTTAAGAGGTAATCTTTTCTCACAAGGCCTTTGTACTATATGTCTTAATTCTTTCCAAGATGTAACGTTTTCTGTTCTATTACCTTCTTAGAGCTAAACAGCTCACCAAGGGCAAGGGGAAAGGGGTTACTTCGAGGCCCCTATGCCAGTCGAAGCTAAACTTGGCTTCTCCTGCCGTAGCTCCTCCGACTCCTGCCCCTCAGCCTTCTACAGCGCCGGAGATTACTCCATCTATGACCATTGCAGAAGATCCAGCTCAATCAGCACAGCGAGTGATCCTCGGATCATAGACTTACGTCACCATGGGTGACCCAGGTTTTCACAAGGGTGAACCCTCTTCGGGCAATGATCCCTCGGCAGAGGTTTTCACCGACAATCTCCTGAGCAATCCGGGACTTGCCAAACTTGGCTTATCTCGGAAGTCTACGGAGGAAATCTAACGGCTAGCCTGGCAATGCCTGGAAAGCCGGACTATCTCTGCCGAAGAAGAAGCACAAGAAGCATAGGACATTAAGCACTCTAATCTTCTTGAACAAGTCTGTCTTCGCGATGAGAAGCTAAAGACCGGCGAGCTTCCTACTGTGCTAGTGACCCCCTTAACCCTCGCCGAGAAGGTTACCACTGAAGTGAACATGATCCTGAACAAACTCGCTCGTGAACAATACGTAAGTCGGAATTCCAACTCACGTTTTTCCTTATTTCATATCATATCCTCTAGCCCCCAAGCATGAAGCTGGATATACAAATCCGGATTTATGCTTCCTTAGGATGACAAAGAATGAACTAGTGTAGCCCCCAAGGCTCGTGCTGATATTAGTAAAAATATTAGCCCGAGTCTTTAGTAGACTTCTGACTCTAGGTATTCTGACTTATAGAAAGTACATTCCTATAACCAGGATTTATTGAAGAATATTTGTAACAAGTGGAAAGAAATCAAAGCTCTCCGACTTGAAAATGCTCAATTGAAAGTTTCTAGGTATGAGGCTGAAGGTAAACATTCCAGAACTCAAACCTTGTCTTGTATTTCATAGTCGAATTTTTGTTCAACTTTTTTTCTTTTGATTTCTAGCACTGGTAAAGAAATCCTATGCTATGATCGAGGAGGCCGAGAATCTGAAAACCCTGGAGGTGGAAAACAAGGACCTCCGCCAAGAGCTGAATGAGCTTAAGGCGGATCATGAGAAGAGCATTGATCAAGTTCTTAAGACCTCCTCCATGGCTACCGAGGAGCGCGATCGCAAGATTGCACTCCAGGATCAGAAAATCTCGGATCTCAGCAACAATTTGTTCAGAGAGAGGGACATTGCTGAGGCACTCCGGGCTTAACTCTAGAGTCTTCGGGAGGAGCAGGCCAAAGTCGAGATGTCATCTTTGGTAATTTTCAATCTTTCTGACTTATCTGCATCTTCCGAATCTTTGGAGTCCAGATTTATTTGGTTAACTCTTTTGCATTAAATGCACAGGTCCTCTGAACTTAGTGGACTCAGCCTCTGCCAAATCTCGCACCAGCCGTCTTACCCAAGTCGGTGATTTGCTGCATGACTTCCGCCAATCCATCGAAGATATTGGTGAAGTTCTCAAGGTTCCGGACATGCATATCATGTCCGGCTTTGAAGTGCGAGATAAGGCCAAGGAGATGCCTTAGCTCATTCAGGACTGGAACATGTCCTACGTGCGAACCGCATCGTAGAACGCTCTCACCATGGTCATGATCCACCATGGAAGCATGGAGATCTGGCAATTGACCAGAGGGTATTCTACTGTGGATGAAGACGACCAGAAGCAGGACATCAAAGCCATCATGGACTCCTGCGCCGGATACGGGTGTCACGTGGCTGACTTGACCAACTACGATACTCCCTTCTTCACTCGCGTAGAGACGCCGCCTCCGCCCGTCGAAGAAACCGGTGAAGCCTCCAACGACGAACAAACCATCTCGGATTTGAACGTCTTGGAAAGATACCGAAGCGAGGCTGATATTTCTAGCGAGACGACAACTCCTTCTTCCCCTACATCATAGAGCATCAGAACAAACATTGTGTTATTCTAAAAACAATCCGGATTGTAAATAAGTAGTACGATACTTTTTTCTAGTGCTAAGTTTAAACATATCTATTTAGCACTTTTGGCTTTATAATTTTTCGTGCCTGAAATATTTTCATAAGCACTTACGTTTTTTGTCTATACTTATCATTTATCTGGCTTTCCGCCTCGTCCCTTTCATGAGCCGGCCAACCTTTAGCACAGAAACTTTGCCGAGCAACGGAGCTCAATTGCTAAACTAGTTTAAACTCAGAAGCAAAGACGACCTCCAGTACCAACAATTCACTACTCGGCAAATGCCCTCATCCAGCAATCAGGCAATTAACCAAAGTACAGATTAGAAAATTTAGATTCATACCCGAAGGTAGCAATTTTAGAATCAGAAATCTAAACCAGAACAAATATGAGCATAAAGTACTCTCAAGTATTCTGGGATTTTCGACTGTGACATGGTCATTCGGAAATAAGATGGTAAAAACTTCTCAGAATTTTTTTGAGGCAACCAACCCTTTATTTCTCATTGAACATGTACACATATATGATTATAAAGAAAGAATAAACTAAAAATAAAGGGACGTAGCTGAGCAATATTCCATGGTCTGTCTAATTCATCCGGGTCTGTACTGCCTCCAGCTCTCTTTCTTTTCTTAGTAGCACGTCTTTCTTTGACTGGCCGCATATCAGTTAGGTAGTAAGAACTATTATGCATTACTTGACTAAATAAAAATGGCCCTTCCCATATTGGGGAAAGTTTGTGCTTTCTTTGCTGCACAAGATGGAGAACCAAATCGCCTTAATTGAAAGACCGGTTTTTGACTCTCTAGCTATGATACTTGCGTAACTTCTGCTGATAGGCGGTTGATCTCATCTGAGCAATGACGCGAACTTCTTCGACTAAGTCGAGATCATTTTGTCGAGAAATTTCGGCATCCTCTTCAATATACGCGACCACTCTAGGAGAAGTGTGAATCAAATCACTAGGAAGAACTGCTTCTATGCCATAGACCAAAAAGAAAGGTGTGTATCCGGCTGACCTATTTGGAGTTGTTCGTAAACTCCATATTACAGAAGGTAATTCCTATGCCCAAGCCCCCGCAACATGTCGTAGTGGTGCTTCGAGTCTTGGTTTTAAGCCTTGCAGGATTAAACCATTTGCTCTTTTGACTTGTCCATTAGCTTGTGGATGTGCGACTGATGCAATGTCAAGCCGGATATTTTGTTCATTGTAGAATTCTGCAAGCTCTCCCATAGAGAAATTACTCCCGTTGTCCGTGATAATGCTATGCGGATAACCATATCGGATGATGTCATCCTCGATAAATCTTCTGGCTGTTGCTCCATCACAACTAGTGACAGGTTTAGCCTCAATCCATTTTGTGAATTTATCCACCATCACTAAGAGATGAGTAAATCCACTTGGAGCCCGTTTAAACGGTCCTACCATGTCAAACCCCCAGACCGCAAAAGGCCATGTTATAGGTATTGATCGCAGCCGATCAGCCGGAATGTTCCTTGTTTGGCGTATTTTTGGCAGCCCTTGCACGTCTTGACCAGCCGTTCGGCATCTGCCTTGGCTGTAAGCCATAAAAAACCATGTCGCAAAGCTTTTGCCACTAGAGATTTCCACTCCTTCTTCTAGAGATACATAGCGCGGAAAGACCCCAGATGCACTCCGCTTATAGAGGTCACCACTAATTATAGTGTAGGATTTTGCTCGGACGATCACCTCGTAACTTCGCCTTGGGTAATTTTCTGTCTACCAAGTAATCAAGGTAGGGTTGAGTCCAGCTAGGAATCACAGCCAGAACTGCTACTAAAGATGAGTCGGTTTTGGTCAGATATTCCTCGTCCACTCCTTTTATAGAGGGAACTTTTAGGTGCTCTAAAAAAGCGCCATCCGGAACCTTTTTCCGGGCAGAGCCTATTCGAGATAGTGCATCTGCTTCCTCATTTTCTGTTCGAGGGATGTGTTGAACTTCAAACCCTTCAAACGATTTAGATAGTTCATCCACGACAGCCCTATATGCTTCCATGTGCTTGTTTGCCTTACAGATATCCGACACTTGTTGGGAAACAAGATCCGAATCTCCATAACACATTAAACGTCGGATGCCGATGTCCTTAGCAATACGGATTCCATGCAGTGATGCTTCATACTCGGCAATGTTATTTGTCACCGTGAAGTGGATCTGCGGTACATAGAAAAGTTTATCTCCCTGGGGTGATTTCAGTACCACGCCAGCCCCCGAGCCCCCGAGCGCTTTAGACCCGTAAAAATGTAAGGTCCAGTATTCTGACTCTGGCAGGGTCATGTTTTCCGTTGTCTCTGTCCAATCATCCACAAAGTCAACGATGATTTGGGATTTGATTGTTGTACGAGGTTTGTACTTAATGTAGAAAGCTGAAAGCTCTATGCCCCATTTGGCGACGCGTCCTGTGGCGTCACTATTGTTGATTATGTCTCTCATGGGAGCTGTACTCACCATGGTAATTGGATTTTCCTGAAAATAATGCCGCAACTTACGAGATGCTAAAACACACTGTAAGCCAGCTTTTGATAGTTTGGATACCGCTGTTTTGATTCAGTTAAGACCTCGCTGAGATAGTAAGTCGGACGCTGCACTAGGTGCTCCTGATTTTCCTCCGGTCTCTCCACCACCATGATGATACTGACGACCCTGTTTGTCGTAGCGAGATAGAGCCACAACAGTTCCTGTGGTTCCGGTGCTGCAAGGATAGGAGCACATGAGAGTACTGCTTTCAGGTCTTGTAGCGCAGCTTCAGCCTTGTCGGTCCAAAGAAATTTCTTGGTCTTTTTCAGGAGCTTGTATAGTGGTGCGGCTCTTTCACCGAGCCGGCTTACAAACCGACTGACTGCGGCAATGCAACCAATTAGTCTTTGAACGTCCTTTAGGCAAGTTGGCCTGGAAATATTGAGTATAGCCTTGATTTTGTCCCGGTTTACCTCTATGCCTCTTTGAGACACGATAAAACCTAACAATTTTCCGGCTGGAATTCCAAAGAAACATTTCTTCAGGTTAAGCATTACGTTGTATTTTCGTAGATTCGCAAACGTTTCCTCCAAGTCGGAAATCAAGGTTTCCTTCTTTTTGGACATCACCGCAATATCGTCCATGTATGCATGTACATTGCGTCCGATTTGATCATGGAGGCAATGATGCATAGTGCGTTGGTATGTAGCTCCTGCGTTTTTGAGCCCAAAGGGCATCGTAACGAAACAGAAGGTTCCGAAGGGGGTTATGAATGAAGTTTTGACTTTGTCAGATTCCTTCATCCGGATTTGGTGATAACCGAAATATGTGTCGAGAAAACATAGGAGTTTCGAGCGTGCCATAGAATCGATAACTTGATTAATCCTAGGCCGAGCAAATGGATCTTTGGCACAAGCCTTGTTCAAGGCAGTATAATCAACACACATCCTTAAACCAGTGGTGTCCTTTTTAGGGACCATTACAGGATTGGCCGACCACTCAGTGTGGATGACCTCTTCTATGAATCCGGCTAACTCGAATTGGGCTAGTTCCTTATCTATTGCCTTACACTTTTCATCGCCAAAACATCGTAGGGACTGTTTGACGAGTTTAGCATTCGGGTGTACATTTAGAGAGTGCTCAGCAAGTTCTCGAGGTACTCCGGTCATGTCAGATGGCTGCCATGCAAAGATATCTTGATTTGCTTGGAGGAACTTGACGAGCGCGCTTTCCTATGCGCTATCTAGGCCTACGCCTATCTGGGTCACCTTGGAGGGGTCATCTTCCTTCAACGGCATCTTCTTCATCTCTTCCAATGCCTTGAACTCCGGATTCAGCTTTGTCACCTCCTTCTTCGTCGCGGGCATCTCGGACGGATCAATGGTTTTCTTGATCTCCTGGTACTCCTAGGCATGCAGCACAGCTTCAGCAAAGGCGGCATTTCTATTCTCGCACTCTCGCGCCTTCTTCGGGTCTCCCCTGATGGTGATCACGCCGTTGGGACCTGGAATTTTCATCATATTGTACATGTAACACGGACGAGCCATAAAAGCCTGCTTGTTGGCTCGTGTATTAACAAGCTCGTTGGGGAACCCCAAGTGGAAGGTATGATGAGCACAGCAGCAAGTTTTCCCTCAGTTATGAAACCAAGGTTTAATCGAACCAGTAGAAGCAAGGAAACACCCCAAAGGTGTTGCTAGCTGAGCCTTGGCAGGGCGCACTACCGGTGCTAGTAGCAACATGGAGACCTGCACAACACAACCACAGAACTCTGTCCCCAACTTGCGATGAGGTTGTCAATCTCACCGGTTTTGCTGAAAACAAAGGATTAAACGTATTGAATGGGAGGAAGTAATTGTTTGCAAAAAGTAAACACAAAGCAGTAAACAATTTATAGATTGTATGTAAAAGAAAAGGACAGGGATCCATAGTTCACTAGAGGTGGCTCTCCTTAAGATAGATAACATGCTGGGTGAACAAATTACACTGGGGCAATTGACAAACATCTAGAAAGCAATACATGCATATACTAATCATCTTGACTCCTTTGAGATTCGATTGGGCATTGCAACATTATACATAGACCGTCATCCAACTGCATCTATGACTAATAATCCACCTTCTGGTTATCATCCGAACACCCTCCAGTATTAAGTTGCAAGCAATAGATTATTGCTTTACGAATTGCGTGTAAAGTAAACAATACGATTGTTCTATGAACAAAGGATTGTTGTTTTCTCCCTAGTAGCAACAACACATCTAGTACCTTAGAGATTTCTGTCACTTCCCCAGATTACCAGAGGCATGAACCCACTATCGAGCATAAATACTAACTCTTGGAGTTGCTAGCATCTACTTGGGCAAGATAGCTACTAGCAACGGAAAGCATGCAAGATCACAAATAACAAAGACATGATAGAATCAATAATAAATTTGAAATAGCATCTCAATATCCATCGGACCCCCGCAAACACAACATGCAGAATTACAAATAGATGATCTTGATCATGAACGAAGCTCACAAGATCTAAACATGAAAGCACAAAGGAGGAGAACCAGCCATCTAGCTACTACATGGACCCGTAGTCCAAAGATGAACTACTCACGCATCACACCGAAGGCTTGCATGATGATGAAGAAGGCCTCCAGGGTGAATTCCCCTCTCCGGCAGGGTGCCAGGAAGAGCTTCAGATCCCTCCTGATCTAGGGATGGAGATGATGACGGCTACAGACTCTTTCGTGGATTTTTGATCAAGTACTTAGGGTTTTCGTCCCGAGGGTAATATATAGGCGGAAGGAGAGGTCGAGGGGGTGCTGGGGTCGGCCAGACCACCCCCTGGCGCGGGCCATGCCTGGCCTCGAGTAGTTAGTGTTTTCGTCTCGAGGGTAATATATAGGCGGAAGGAGAGGTCGAGGGGGTGCTGGGGTCGGCCAGACCACCCCCTGGCGCGGGCCATGCCTGGCCGCGCATCCAGGTGGTGTGGCCGGTCCCTAGCCCTTCTTCGTCTCGTATTCTGGCATCTGATGACTTCCGGAAAAATAGGCACTTTGGCTTTTGTCCCGTCCAATTCCGAGAATCTTCATTTTCTGACTTTCCTGGAACCAAAAACAGCAGAAAACAGGCAGCTGGCACTATGGCTCTTGTTAATAGGTTAGTCCAAGAAATCATATGAAAAGTAATCCAAAGTGTGGACAAAACACAAGAAAGTGGATAAAACCAAGCATGAAACATCAAAAATTATAGATACATTTGCAATGTATCAACATCCCCAAGCTTAACTCCTGTTCGTCCTCGAGTAGGTAAGTGATAAAAAGAAAGAATAATTTTTGAGGTTACATGCACCATCAAAGACTTGATCAAAGTATTTGTAAAACATTCAAAGATAGGTTCATAATACTTCAATCATAACATGAAAGACAAGGTTCTAGCAATAAGACAAAGAAACTAAGATGTAACATGAAAAGGCTCAAACAAAAGATTCATGAATAACAATGCTTTGCAAGACGTTTGTTTGTTTCACATAAAGAAAACATAGCATAATAGTATTAAGCTTGTCCCTCATAGAGTAGCAAATATAAATGCATAGCACACCTTCAAAGTTCATAAGAGTGACTAGATACAAATAGTTTAAAACAAGCAATATCAAGTTATGCATCAATCAACTAGTCTTGGGACAATGCACATAGAACTAAGAATGTCCACTATGCTCTCAAAGTAGGTGCATAAAGGTAGAAGGTGGAGACATATAATGGTGGAAGAAAGGCCTTCATAAAAGGAAGTAGGGATTCAAGTCTCATAAAGAGCTTCCAAAAATTATGGTACTTATAGCTTTTAGCTCTCATTACCCCTATCATAAGCATCTTGAAGTGATTAAGGTTAAAGTGAACAAACTATGGTGTACATGCTTGACGAAGTATAAGTTAGAAATCTCATGTCCCTTGAATACGAGGGCCGCTCCTCATGCTACTCAAGTTTAGTCACCGGCAAGTTCTTGTCATTGTAAGTACATGTGTATCATAGAGAACCGCCAACGGGGTACCCCTTGCCCGATGATACGGAAGAATCCCCATATCAAAATGACAAGGCAACGAGCATCTCAGCAATCTTCTTATTTACCATGGGAATATGGTGCTTTTTTCTCTCTTTCCTCTTTTCATAATCTCTTTTTTCTTTTTCCCTTTTTTTCTCAATATAGGACTCTTTTTTATAAGAAGAATGCTTCATAGACAGCTCATTATGGTTACGCTGCAGGTTTCCACCATGTCAGCATGGATTAGACCAGCGGCCCAGGCGTTTCTCTAACACATATACATAACTCCATGGACTTACAAGCTCCCCTTTCATTTCACACCGATGACATCCATAGACAAAAGAGCATAATATCAACTAGGTACAAGTACCAAGTGTAATGTTGAAAGCGTTCCCCATGACAGCACGGTTCTGCTAATTCCCAACAAATAAGTGCAAGCATATACAACATAGACGACACAATGGTTCAAGTTTATTAAGGGCAAGAAAAGTAAAGTGTGCCATCAAGTTCGTGAGAGCTTTAATCACTAGTTTTCTCATAACAAGTTTAATTCAGAAGGTAAACAAAAGCATGAATATACTTGGAATAGCATAAGCTAGTAGGTAGGTATGGTGGACTCTTTGGAATAACTTGGTTTAGGGAGTTGGATGCATGAGTGGAACTCATACTTGGTTGTGGAGGCTAGCAAAAGACTGGGAGCGACAAACTAAGAGAGCAATAACGGCCATAATCATGTAGAGCGACAAAACATCATTGAACAAAGCATAAAGTGATACTACAAGTTGAAAACTAAATGATCATAAAGGCTATGGTGACTTGAGATAGTCATAACATGGTGTGAGAATGCGCCAAGTCAACCCAAATAAAGCATCAAAGGAGAATACCACTATACTATGCTTTAATATGCTAAATCAACGCATGATTCATCCAAGGCACATTAAGCAATCTCAATTGTTTATAACAAGTCATGCTACAGCAAAGAATACTAAGCATAAAGACAAAATAATATCAAGCATGGCATGACAGAGCATAGGCCACAGCCAAAAACGAGCTCTTTTTACCACATAAGCATGAACTTTCCTACTCTTTTCCAAACCAAACCAAACTATTTGAAAACCAATATATGAAAGAGGGGGTCCAACAAATTTATTTAGCAAACTAAGTAAACCAAGAAAATGAAAATTCAAAATGAAAACGAAAAAGAAGACGCTCCAAGAACAACACAACTGTGCATGAAACAATAAAAATGAAGCGTTTGGAAGAAACCTTGGATTTTTATTGATGAAGAAGGGGATGCCTTGGGCATCCCCAAGATTTGACGCTTATACTTCTTGGATATTTCTTGGGGTGACATGCGTGGCATCCCCAAGCTTGAGCTTTAGTCCATCCTCCATCTCATTACTCATTCCTTCGATACACCTGAAATTTTTCCTTCGTACAAAATTTCACACAATCTTTATTAGCAACATTAGTGCACTCAAGATAATAAGTCTTAAGGTTCAGTTCCAACACCAATAAACTTCCATTAGAACACTAGATAGTGAAGCACTTCCCTCAAAAAGCTCAATTCCCCAAAAGAACTCAAAAAGGAACCAACAAGAAGCAAATGCAGAAAATGGCAGAAATCTATCAAAATAGACCAGCAGGTAAAGAAGAATTTTTGCGAAGACCTTCTGTTGCTCAAATCAAAAAGTGTTGAACTAACGAAAGTTAGATAACAACCTGGGTCAGAAGCACAAAAATTCACGCCTCAAAAGGATGTTCAGATATTTTACACGAATTTTTACGGTGAAGGACAGAAATCTGTTTCGGGACAACAACTTTCCCAATCATTACTTCTCTCACATTAGAGGTTACTCTTGGCACAAAAAGCAAATAAAAAGGATAAGGAGCAGTTATTACTGAAGTAATAACTTCCAAGACTCATCTAAATCTTTTGGGTTATCTCCCAATAAGTGCTTTTCTTTAACGCCTTTAAGTTAGGCATAAGAAGCAAGAAAAAGAATCAAGTGTTCTCAAATGAAGAAGCATTAAGACCAAATTTCTTGCCCTTACCTCTCTTACTTTTATTCTTAACCTTGGGGAAAATATGATTGTTTGGTGGAGAAGAAAGGTGCATGGTACCCTTTTCCACATCTATTATTGCTCCAAGGAGTTCTAATAGGGACCTTCCAAGTGTAATTTGTCCTTTTCCTGCACATTCAATAACAAGATAATCAGTAGAAATCATTTTCCCAAGGATCTTTGTAAACACTCCTTCAACTATTCCAATAGGTAATATGGTAGCATTATTAGCAAGAGATATTTATTTTTCCCCCTTAAGTAAGCCCCCAAAGATTCAAAGATTCATAAATATCTTTGGGCATAAGACAAAATTTAGACATGGTATCACAGCGAGCTTGAAAAGTTTCAGTATTTACATCAATCTTTACTATGGGAAGCCACTTTGATGGTTCAGAATTTATTGGAATATAATCACGATGCTCCCTAAGCGTATTATAGCAATCATTCAATCTAGTAGTGCTGGTCTCAAGAGTGTTTAATCTAGCAAATATGCTTGCGAAAGAAATATTAGTTTGGCTAGGCAAGTTGTAAGTGAGGATCAATTTCTTTATAGCATTAATAGCATCATCCTCATTACATTGGAGGAAATCTCCTCCCACAATAGCATCTAAAGCATATCTATAGCAAAGAGCAATTCCAAGGTAAAAACTGCTAAGGAACAAGCTTTGAGTCATTTTAGGATTAGTTTTTCATGTAGATCAGAGATTCTAGACCAAGCTTCCTTGAAGCTTTCCTCAATTCCTTGTTTAAAAGTGAAAATCATTTCCTCATGTGACATAGTGATTGGATCAAGGCTAGACATAGTGGCAACTTAAGAAAGGAACTAATTTTTTTTGTTTTCAAATAAGAAAGCAAACTAGTATAACTATTTTTTTTGTGTTTTTGATAAAGAAAGAAGCAAACAAAGCAAAAAGAAACTAGGCAAAACAAAAACAACAAAGTAAAGAGATTGGTTATGAGGGACTCCCCTTGTGAAGATGTCCTTGACTCCCCGGCAACGGTGCCAGAAAAGTTTGCTTGTTGGCTCGTGTATTAACAAGCTCGCTGGGGAACCCCAAGAGGAAGGTATGATGAGCACAGCAGCAAGTTTTCCCTCAGTTATGAAACCAGGGTTTAATCGAACCAGTAGGAGCAAGGAAACACCCCAAATGTGTTGCTAGCTGAGCCTTGGCAGGGCGCACTACCGGTGCTAGTAGCAACATGGAGACCTGCACAACACAACCACAGAACTCTGTCCCCAACTTGCGATGAGGTTGTCAATCTCACCGGTTTTGCTGAAAACAAAGGATTAAACGTATCGAATGGGAGGAAGTAATAGTTTGTAGAAAGTAAACACAAAGCAGTAAACAGTTTATAGATTGTATGTAAAAGAAAAGGACCGGGATCCACAGTTCACTAGAGGTGGTTCTCCTTAAGATAGATAACATGCTGGGTGAACAAATTACAACGGGGCAATTGACAAACATCGAGAAAGCAATACATGCATATACTAATCATCTTGACTCCTTTGATATTCGATTAGGCATTACAACATTATACATAGACCGTCATCCAATTGTATCTATGACTAATAATCCACCTTCAGGTTATCATCCGAACCCCCTCCAGTATTAAGTTTCAAGCAACAGATTATTGCTTTACGAATTGCGTGTAAAGTAAACAATACGATTGTTCTATGAACAAAGGATTGTTGTTTTCTCCCTAGTAGCAACAATACATCTAGTACCTTAGAGATTTCTGTCACTTCCTCAGATTACTAGAGGCATGAACCCACTATCAAGCATAAATACTAACTCTTGGAGTTGCTAGCATCTACTTGGCTAAGATAGCTACTAACAACGGAAAGCATGCAAGATCACAAATACAAAGACATGATAGAATCAATAATCAATCTGAAATAGCATCTCAATATCCATCAGATCCCCGCAAACACAACATGCAGAATTACAAATAGATGATCTTGATCATGAACGGAGCTCACAAGATCTAAACATGAAAGCACAAAGGAGGAGAACCAGCCATCTAGCTACTACATGGACCCGTAGTCCAAAGATGAACTACTCACGCATCACACCGGAGGCTTGCATGATGATGAAGAAGGCCTCCAGGGTGAATTCCCCTCTCCGTCAGGGTGCCAGGAAGAGCTTCAGATCCCTCCCGATGTAGGGATGGAGATGGCGGCGACTATAGACTCTTTCATGGATTTTTGATCGCGTACTTAGGGTTTTTGTCCCGAGGGTAATATATAGGTGGAAGGAGAGGCCGAGGGGGTGCTAGGGTCAGCCAGACCACCCCCTGGCACGGGCCAGGCCTGGCCACGTGGCTAGGTGGTGTGGCCGTCCCCCAGCCCTTCTCTGTCTCGTTTTATGGCATCTGATGACTTCCGGAAAAATAGGCACTTTGGCTTTTGTCCCGTCCAATTCTGAGAATATTCATTTTCTGACTTTCCTGGAACCAAAAACAGGCAGCTGACACTGTGGCTCTTGTTAATAGGTTAGTCCAAGAAATCATATGAAAAGTACTCCAAAGTGTGGACAAAACACAAGAAAGTGGATAAAACCAAGCATGGAACATCAAAAATTATAGATACATTTGCAATGTATCAAAGCCTAGTAAGCTAGATGTCTGAATATAGCATGGTACGTGCTCTTGAACGGGACCACTTCAAAGGAATGTGCTTCCGTCCGATAGTTCTTTGGAGTTCCAAAGGTCAGATCCAAAGTGATTTCTCCCAAGGAATTTGCTTATCTTCCTGGGACAACTCCGTGAAAGATCACAGAGCTGTAATTCAGCTGGGTCTCCGAGATCTTCATCCAGCGTAGTGTTTCGACATACAGAATGTTAATGCTACTGCCGCCGTCCATGATAGTCTTGGAGAAATCATAGACATCAATAAGTGGATTGACGACTAAGGCGTATTTTCCTCACCTGTGCAACTTAGGCGGATGATCAACACGGTCAAAGGTGATTGCCACTTCCAACCAGTCCAAGAATTGGGGGACAGCTAGAACAGTTGCGTTGAGCTCATGTAGAATTGCTTTCTTGACCTTAGCTGGTTGAGATCCGAGGAAGGTGACGTAAGTGTCTTTATTTGTTGGGAAGTTTTTCTTTCCTTCCGTCTTGGGATTTGAAGCATTGGCTTCCTCCATGTCAGAATATTCCTTGGTCTCCTTATCCTTTTCGAGATTCTTCTTTCCCTTCTTCCGCTTAGCCCTGTAGCCAGCAGAATCATCTTTCTTGATGTCGTCATTAAAACGACACTTGGTGTTTGTGTGAGACGAGCCCCCATTGGCATCTAAGTGATGCACACATGGGTTATTGGCAATGTCGGCCCAGGAGTAGGTTTTGCCAGGTTGCTGGTCTCCTCTATCTTGGACTCTTGATGTCCCAGGACTGCGTCCGCGGCCACCACCGCGCCCTCCTCGTCCTCCAGACTCGAAAGTAGCAGTGACCATTACCGTTTCCGTGTTGGGTTTTTCTTCCGAGGTATTCTTGTGCTTCTGAGCTTGCTACTTTGGTTGTTTTGTCGACTGTGGCACAGCTAGGGCGTTCAGTAATCCCTCTGCATCATCGTCAGCATCTGTATATTTGCTCGCTGCTTCTATCATCTCTCCCAAATCAGTTACCTTGTCGCACATCAAGAGATGATGTAGTAAACCAATTGGGCATCCTGCAATGAAAGCTTCGATCGCAGTTTGGTCATTTACCCCTTCGTAGGAGTTCTTAGTGTCGATCCATCATCCGAAATAATCTCGACAAGTTTCTCCGCCTTTCTGGGTGCAACATTGTAGGTCTCCTACCATACAGGTCCTCTGATATGTGCCTTCGAAATTCTGAAAGAATGCGCTTTACATGTCATACCAGTTGTGGATGGTGTTCTCCGGAAGTTCATTGAGCCATGATCGTGTCGTCTTCCGCAACATGAGTGGGAGATATCGGGTTGCAACCAGGCTATTTCCGCCTTTGGCGATGCAGCAGGCTTGGAAAAAGTCCTGGAGCCAAGTAACTGGCCGAGCTATACCGTCGTAGGCTTGGATGTGTCTTGAGATAGCGAATCCTTCCGGGAATTTTGTTGCTCTTATGCGTGGTCCAAAGGATTTTGGGCCCATGTATATATCATTGTTTTCGTAGCGCTGCGCCTCTATATTTGAATTAATCCAGTGCCTGGCGTCACTTGGGGATAGAGATCGTCCTGATTGATGGCTATGGCTGTGGTGCCTTGGAGCCGGACTTCGGCTTCTGCCACCACCGCCTCCGCCACGACGCCCTCCCTGGCCTCCTTGGGAGCCGTTGTGATGGCTACTTGGTGGAGAGGGTGGAGCAGCTGGATTGTTTCTGGCTGAACGCCGGCCTCCATCCGGAGCGTCATTATTCCGGCTCTAGGGAGGGTCTTCATTACGATGAGGCCCCTGCCGGCTTGACTCGGCATGGTGTCCGTCGTTCCTTCGTCCGTCATTCCATTGTGGTGGGGCTCAGCTGAACGGCTTGTATGCCTAGGAGGTGGCATTCTTTGTAGGTCCTCCTCCTGACGCTTCTCTTTGTATTCTTCCCTGTGATCGTTCAACTCTCGCCGGGGAGGATTCTTTGGATACAGGGCAGCGATCGCCTCTTGCTCGGCGGCTGGAGCAACGTTGCGCCAATCACGTGTGATGACCCACAAGTATAGGGGGTGTATCGCAGTATTTTCGAGGGAAGTGAAACCCAATTTATTGATTCGACACAAGGGGAGCCAAAGAATATTTATAAGCCTTAACAACTGAGTTGTCAATTCAGCTGCACCTGGAAACAATCTTGCTCATAGTAGTTTATTAGTAGCAACAGTTTTGTAGTAGGAATAGCAAAGTAGCAGCAGTAAAGCAAAGACAGTAGTAACAATAGCAGCAAACAGTAGGATTTGAGTGTGGTAGGCATAGGGATGGATGGACGGGCGTTGCATGGACAAGACAATTCACATAGCAATCAAAACATAGGGCAATTGCAGATAAAGAAGATGAAGCATCCAAGTACTAGATAATCCTAGGCATGTGTTCCATATATAGTCATACGTGCTCGCAGTGAGAACTTGCACAACATCTTTTGTCCTGCCAGCCCGTTTGCAGCGGGGCCTCAAGGGAACTACTAGCAATTAAGGTGCTCCTTTTAATAGAGCACCGGAGCAAAGCATTAACACTCCATGAACACATGTGATCCTCACATCAAAGCCATTCCCTCCGGTTGTCCCGATTTCTGTCACTTCGAGGCCATTGGTTCCGGACAACAACGTGTGTATACAACTTGCAGATAAGACCATATACAATACTATCATAATGAATAAATAACAAGTTCAGATATGAAATCATGGCACTCGGGCCCTAGTGACAAGCATTAAGCATAACAAGTTGCAACAAAGTCAAAAAGCACTAATAGTAGATACTAGGCACCATGCCCTAACAATCTGATGCCATTACATGAACGATCTCATCCAATCCCTACCATCCCCATAGCCTACATTGGGGGATTACTCACTCATATATGGGGGAAACATGGATGGTCGATGGAGAAGCGATGGTGATGATGATGGCGATGATCTCCTCCAATTCCCCATCCCGGCAGGGTGCCAGAACGGAGTTTCTGGTGCTGTTTCATGGAATATGGTGGCGGTGGCGAAGCGGAACTCCTTCTGGAAAAACGTCGAACCCCTAGAGTTTTAAGGTCAGAAGGCTTCTTATAGGCGAAGAGGGAGACCGAGGGGGTGTCTAGGGCGGCTAGACCACCCCCTGGCGCGGCCTGGGCTAGCCCACGTGGCCAGGTGGTGTGGCCTGGGCCCAGCCCCCTCCGCCTCAGATTCTGCCTGTGAGTCTTCCGTGAAATAGGATTTTCGCATATTTTCCGGATTTTTCCCGATAGTTGATTTTCTGCACAAAAAGTAGACACCAGGCAATTCTCAAAAACAGCCATTCGCGTTAGTTGCATCCGAATCACACAAGTTTAGAGGAGAAACACTAGCAAAAGTGTTCGGGAAAGTAGATACGTTTTGGACGTATCAACTCCCCCCAAGCTTAGCTTATTGCTTGTCCTCAAGCAATTCAGTTGAAAACGGAGTGCGATAAAACTTTCACGAACACATTTGCTTCATATGATGTATATATTCTCAGCATGTGATCAACTACTTAGACAACTCATAATAAAGAGTATGCAACTAAGTTCACTTAATAGGCAATGCAAGATATGAAGAGATTCCAACTTAAAAATAATAAGTAGCAAAAAACATAAACATAAGCAACATTACAATGCTCATAACAAGGTATGATATAGTGGTATCTCGCTTGCCTTTGATCCAAGGCACCTCTGAAGTTCAGGTGAAGACTAGAAGTAAAGATGTTAAAGATACACGCATCAAAGTCATAACACAAATAATCAAATTTTGAGGCAAGCACATTACACTAAGAATGACAACTATGCTCTCAAGAAGGTGTTCATAGAATATGTGGAGACTCAACAAGGAAATGAAAAAGGTTTTGAATAGTTTGAAAGGCTTCCAAATGCTGAAAGTATGGTACTCGTTAGCTTTTAACTCTCATTGCCCCTATCATAAGCATCTTTAAATGGTTAAGGTTAAAGTGACACAACTAAGAGGATATGCTTGACAAGTTATAAATCGAAGTCTCATGCCCCTTACTTACGAAGACCGATCCTCATGCTACTCAACTTCAGTCACAAGTAAGCTCTTGTCATTGTAAGTATATACGTATCATAGAGAACCGCCAACGGGTACCCCTTGCACATGATACATGAGTTATCCCATAATCAAAATGACAAGGCGAGCAGACAATGAGCATGTCAGTGATCTTTTTATTTACTATGTGCATAGATTTTTATTGAGGATGCTTTATAGAATGCTCATTATGGTTATACTGCAAGTTTCCACCATGATTAGGCATGGCTTAGGCTAGCGGCCCAGGCGTTTCCGTAACACATATACAAACTCCATGATCTTACAAGTTCCACTTTTATTTCACACCGCCGGGATCCATAGGCAAAAGAACATGATATCAACGAGGTACTAAGTACCAGTGCAATGTTGAAAGCGTTCCCCATGATACATGGTTCTGCTAACTTCAACTTATAAAGTGCAAGCATATACGCAACAAAGAAGGACGCAATGGTTCAGGTTTATTAAGTGCAGGAAATAAAGTGTGCCATCAAGTTCGTGAGAGCTTTACTAACTAACTTTCTCATAACAAGCAAACATTTTATTCAGAAGAAAACAAGGCATATTGAATATGCACGGAAGCAAATGATGCTAATAGGTAGGTATGGTGGACACTTTGGCAATATTTGGTTTTAGGGAGTTTGAAACATGAGTAAAATACTGAGTGAAAATGAAGGCTAGCAATAGTAAGGGAGCGACAAACGAGAGAGCAATAGCTGTCATAATCATGCTTGCAACAAAATAGGACTAATCATGGAACGAAAGTGATTCAAGATCCTCAAGGCAAAATAATTCATCGAGACTTAACTGATTATTTCAGTCCTATGCATGCATGAGCACGTGCCAAGTCAATTCAAATGAAACATTCAGAGGAGGATACCACTGTGTCATACCAAGTTATGAATAGAGTAATGCAAGCAAACATTCATATGACATGCTACAAACTATTAGCAAGCTGGAACTAATCATATGAAAGCAAGAACTACTAAGCATCCTTAAATAGCATGCACCCTACATGAACAGACTAAGCATGCCCACAATGATGAGTATATGTACAAAAATGAAAACAAATAGAGTTCATTCCCAGCCTCTTACCACACCTCAAGTTGTCATTGATCCTCATTATTGCCCTTCACTTGTGTGGCTTGAATAATAACATGAAACCAATATCCACTGAGGACTGCTGAACCCTGCAACAAACTCATAAAACCAAAGAAGAACAACAAATATTTTTGGTGTTTTCGATTTTTAAACAAGAACCAAAAAGGGAAGAACAAGCAAAGCAAAATATTTTTGGGTTTTTCGAATAGTTCAAACAAAGCAAAAAGGGAAAAACAAACCAAGGCAAAGAGAAAAAGAGAAACAAACCAAAGAGAAACAATAGAAATATTTTTGGTTTTTTTGTGTTTTAGAAAGAAAAGGCAAAGATAGAATGAAAACTAAAAAGAGAACGAAACATGAATATACAAAGTACCGACACAAAATGATATGGAGATGAGTGCGATGTCGATGTACCTCCCTCCAAGCTTAGGCTTTTGGCCTAAGTGGGTGTCAATCCCAAGCTGGCTAGGATGAAGTGTCACTGTGGTATGACGAGGAGGTGCCCTCGTCCTGGTGCAAGCTCGAGTACGTCCCTCCGTAGTGCGCAGAGTAATCGTAGGAGGGCACATCCTCCTGGTGCTACTCGTGGAAACCCAGCAAGCGAAGCTGCTCGTCCACCTCCTCCTTAGAGCGCGATCATGGTCTCATGTGAACACTAAACAAAGAAGACTGCAGCAAAGGGATCTCCCTCTCATCCCCATCAGTAAACAACATCCTATATACTAGACTGTCCAAATCAGAATCAGTAGTGACAAAGTGATGAGTTTTCATAGCAACAAGGTCAAGCCTTTGTGGCGCTAAAATAGTATCATTGGGGTCCACTGAAAGCCCTAATGTAATGACCATACGTGAGGAAATGATGCCCCCATAGATAGGTCCCCTAGTAGCTAGGCGACGAGCTATAAGCGAGCCAAGGTTGTACCGAGTGTCATTGTTAAGCGCAGCAGCAAGGAAGGCTAAATGATAGTTGGAGATATTACTCGTATTCTCCCTACCAAGAACGCTAGTGGCAAGATAATATGCAAAGTATCTAAGAGCAGGGAGTTGGATGTTTCTTATCTTTCCGCGCTACGCCACGCGGTCATCATCATTGGTCACCCCTCGGTAAAGCTCCAGCAAATCAGCGGGTCGCCCTTGAATTTTCTTCACGGTCCCTACATACTTACACCTACAACACTGCAAAATCTTTCCAATGACATGGTAAAGGGCATATTATAAATTTTGAAAGAGATAGTTGACTGATAGGGCATGTTAGTAAACGCGAAGCTCTCAACAAAGATTTTGGTGAGCATAGCGTATTGCTCACTCTCATCTTGCATATATGAGGTCAAACCAACCCTTTCAATCAGTAACAAGAAATCATCAAGAATCTCTACAACTTGTAAGAAAGTAAAACAAGGAAAAGTAGATGGGTAAGCATCCCCGTCATCCCTTTCATTACCAATTCGAGTTGCAATGAGATCTTCATTGTATGATGGCCTAAAATGAGAGGCTGATCTTGAGGGCCTCGACCTCCTAGGTGCATCCCTCTCAAATATCTCTCCAAAAGTATGGTTGTTCATGCTTGGTATTCTGAAATTTAAATACCTATTAAACAATTGATTGCAAAGTGAATATAATGAAGGGTACTACTCATAGGGACTTGTAAGAGGCCTAAACATGCATCAACTCTATATCTCTAAGCATCAAACAAGCTTACAAGCTCTCATAACCTGTCACCTACAGCAGCAAAATACTCAAGATATAATCCACTAAACACAAATCTACATGGACAAGGGGAGGAGTCACATACCAGAGAACAAGTGCTCCAAATTTTAGCAACAAAGATGGGCTGAGCAAGGAGATCGAAAAAATCGAGAGCAAGCATAGCAAGAACACGATTTTGAGCAATGAACTGAAGCTTACTCGGGAGAGAGAAGAAAGTGGTAGGTGAGAGAGTTAGTGGAGGGCTAGGGGTGGCCCACACCATGGCATGGCGCCACCAGGCGGTGTGCCTGCCTGGTGGGTCCCCCTGGTACCTTCCAGGCACTCCTCTGCCCCTTTTTCACGTAAAAATTTAATATGAATTTTCTGGAATTTTTCGAGACACTTTATTTTGGGCAATTTTCACGCATAGATGAATGATTTTCTGACAGACAGATTTTTTTTGGAATGATGTAATGACAAAACAAGGCTGGAACTATAGGAGTTCTAAGACACTCTAATATGCAAACAACTAACAACAAAAAGGAAAACTAATCGAAAACAAAAACTAAAATGGATAGAAAATAAGTAAGTGGAGATAATCATAGTGAAAACATTGTTTTGTTCAACGAAATCCTTTTGTTAACAAGGTTGATCAGGTCTTGTTACCAAAACAATTTCATATGAGACAAAACTTTGTATTCCACTAATGATTATGTTACCTCAACCTTGATAGCAATCGTCCCAATCATAATAGTTTCAAATTTTTCTCTTGGTATGGGACAATATATCTCTCCAACTTGAATGCCCTCAACATGTTCAATTGAATTCAAACCATAAGTCCTTTCAATCTTCTTGGGGAAATAGACGGTATGTTCCTTGTCATTAACATTGAAAGTCACCTTTCCTTGATTACAATTAATAACAGCTCCTGTAGTATGAAGAAAAGGTCTCCCAACAATAATCAGTTAATATCATCTTCAGGCATTTCAAGCACAACAAAATCAGTTAATATCAAGAAATTATGAGCCACTTGAACAGGTACATCTTCAATATACCAACAGGAATAGTGGTAGATTTATCAGCCATTTTCAAAGATATATCAGTTGGTATCAGTTTTTCTAGTTGAAGCCTCTTATAGAGAGAGAAAGGCATAACACTAACTCCAGCTCCCAAATCACACAAAGCAGTTCTAACATAACTATTCTTAATAGAGAAAGGGATAGTTGGAATCCCTGGGTCTCCAAGTTTCTTAGGAACCTTACCATTAAAGGAATAACTAGCAAGCAAAGTAGAAATTTCTTCATTAGGGATCTTCCTTTTATTCGAGAAAATATCCTTCATATACTTTGAGTAAGGAGGCAATTTAATAGCATCAGTCAAAGGAATTTGCAGGAATAAAGGTTTCATCCACTCACAAAACTTATTATAGTGTTCATCTTCCTTTGACTTGTGTTTTTTATCAGGGAAAGGCATAGGTTTTTGGACCCAAGGCTCTCTTTCACTACCATGTTTCTTAGCAATACAATCTTCTTTAGTGTATTTAGTATTCTTAGTGTGCTTTTCAGGTTCTTCTTCAACTTTTTCTTCATTAGGAAGTTCATTTTCTTCATTACCACTTTCAGTTTCAGCATCAGAGGCAGATATACTATTAGGATCTATAGCAAGTTCAGAGGGTTCTACAACAGTTTTATGTTTCTTTTTCCTTTTCTTACGAGTAGAGCCACTATTTTTAGCTTGTTGAGAATCATGCTCAATTCTTTTGGGATGCCCCTCAGGATATAGAGGATCCTGGGTAGCAGCACCACTTCTAGTTCTAATTTCATAAGCATGTTTTTCTTTAGCAGCATTAACTAGCAAGTCTTTTTGCACTTTAATGAGTTGATCTATTTGAGTTTGAACCATTTGAAAGTGTTTAACAATCATTTTAACATCATTAGAGGTTCTTTCCACAATATCTTCCAATTTAACAATAGCTCTAGTGTTTTCCATTAGATGATTTTGCACCCTTTTATTAAAATTATCTTGCTTAACAATAAAGATATCAAATTCTTCTAAGCATTGATCAGGAGGTTTAGAGTAAGGGATATCACCTTCAGCAAAGTGTTGGAGAGAGTGTACCTCAATAGTGGATGAGTGGGGAATTGGTTTACATAATTCTTCTATAGGAGGTAAATTCTTGACATCTGCAGCTTTAATTCCCTTCTCCTTAATACATTTCTTAGCTTCCTTCATCACTTCATCATTTAATTCAATAGTTCCCCTCTTCTTAGATAATGGTATAGGCGCTGGAATAGTTGGTTCAGGTATGATTACTTCAGGTATAGCTGGTTCAGGAGGAGTCCAATCTTCATAGTTCTTGCTTATTTTAGCCATTAATTCCTCAGCTTCCTTGGGAGTCCTATTCCTGAAAACACAATCAGCACAACTATCTAGGTATGTCCTAGATTCTTCAGTTAGTCCATTATAAAATATATCAGGAAGCTCATTCTTTGGTAATGGACTTCCAGCCTGTGCATGAATCAAAGAACAAAACCTTGCCCATGATTCAGGCAATATCTCTTTTTCTCCCTGTTTAAAATCAAAAAGTTCCTGCAAAATAGCATGTCTAGCACTTGGAGGAAAACATTTCTGCAGGAAAGTACTAATCAAGCAATCAGGGCTATCAATAGATCCAGGAGGTAAATTGCTAAACCAAGTTTTAGCTTCTCCTTTCAATGAAAAGGGGAAAATCTTAGCAACAAAGTAAGTACGCATCTTAATATCATTAGAAAACAAGCCACTCATGGTAGAAAGCTCAGTCATATGTGCAACCGCACTTTCATTCTTAGTCCCACAAAAAGGTTCTTTCTCAACAATAGCTATGTAAGATAGATCGAGAGAGAAATCATAATCTTTATCTTTAATATTTATGGGAGAAGCAGCATACTTAGCAATAGGAGACAATTTGGGTCTAATAGTATGCCTCTCAAGGAGACTCTTAACAGCGCTCCTATCATGGGTGTTTTTACATTCTTTAATAAATTCATCGGTCATCTCATCATAACCATCTTCAATATCATAACTTTCACTAGACTCAGGTGAACTAATAGGTGTAGTAGTGTCTTCATTAGGAGTTTCAGTATTTCCAGCTAGAGTTCTAGCAGCCGTAGCATCTAGGAAAGGACCTAATGAACCACTCTTATCAAGCACAGTAGAAGCAGCATCATAAGTATCAGAAGTTTCAGATTCAGCAGTAGTAGCAGTGTGTGTAGCATGTGTATGTGGTGGTGTAACGAGCTTACTCATAACAGATGGTGAATCAAGAGCAACAGAGGTGTTCAGAACCGTACCTCTTCTTGTAGTGGATGGTAAAATAGGAACCTTGCCATCACGAGACTTACCCATGATGGATGGATAATAGTGAACAATAGAGAATCCAAATGAACTTGATAAATAAAGTTATGCTCCCTGGCAACGGCACCAGAAATAGTCTTGATGACCCACAAGTATAGGGGGTGTATCGCAGTATTTTCGAGGGAAGTGAAACCCAATTTATTGATTCAACACAAGGGGAGCCAGAGAATATTTATAAGCCTTAACAACTGAGTTGTCAATTTAGCTGCACCTGGAAACAATCTTGCTCACAGAAGTTTATCAGTAGCAACAGTTTTGTAGTAGGAATAGCAAAGTAGCAGCGGCAGTAAAGCAAAGACAGTAGTTACAATAGCAGCAAATAGTAGGATTCGAGTGCGGTAGGCATAGGGATGGATGGACGGGCGTTGCATAGACAAGACAATTCACATAGCAATCAGAACATAGGGCAATTGCAGATAAATAAGATAAAGCATCCAAGTACTAGATAATCCTAGGCATGTGTTCCATATATAGTCATACGTGCTCGCAATGAGAACTTGTACAACATCTTTTGTCCTACCAGCCTGTTTGCAGCGGGGCCTCAAGGGAACTACTGGCAATTAAGGTGCTCCTTTTAATAGAGCACCGGAGCAAAGCATTAACACTCCGTGAACACATGTGATCCTCATATCAAAGCCATTCCCTCCGGTTATCCCGATTTCTGTCACTTCGGGGCCATTGGTTCCGGACAACAACGAGTGGGTACAACTTGCAGATAAGACCAAAAACAATACTATCATAATGAATCAATAACAAGTTCAGATCTAAAATCATGGCACTCGGGCCCTAGTGACAAGCATTAAGCATAACAAGTTGCAACAAAGTCAAAAAGCACTAATAGTAGATACTAGGCACCATGCCCTAACAATCCGATGCCATTACATGAACGATCTCATCCAATCCCTACCATCCCCATAGCCTACAGCGGGGATTACTCACTCATAGATGGGGGAAACATGGATGGTAGATGGAGAAGCGATGGTGATGATGATGGCGATGATCTCCTCCAATTCGCCGGCCTGACAGGGTGCCAGAACGGAGTTTCTGGTGCTGTTTCGTGGAATCTGGTGGTGGCGGTGGAGCGGAACTCCTAGAAAAACGTCGAACCCGCCCAGAGTTTTTAGGTCAGAAGGCTTCTTATGGGCGAAGAGGGGGACCGAGGGGGTGTCTGGGGCAGCCAGACCACCCCCTGGCGTGGCCTGGGCTAGCCCGCGTGGCTAGGTGGTGTGGCCTGGGCCCAGCCCTCCTCCATCTCGTATTCTGGTTCTGGGAGTCTTCTGGTGAAATAGGATTTTCGGCATATTTTCCGGGATTTTTCCTGATAGTTGATTTTCTGCACAAAAAGTAGACACCAGGGCAATTCTGCTGAAAACAGCGTCAGTCCATGTTAGTTGCATCCGAATCACACAAGTTTAGAGGAGAAACAATAGCAAAAGTGTTCGGGAAAGTAGATACGTTTTGGACATATCAACGTGCAGCTCTGTGATGTTATCCTGAAGATCCGGTTCTTGAGTAATTGTCTTCTCGATGGTTGGAATGGTGATGCTGTTCCGGGGCCCGCTGGGGTCTTACATCGTTCGACGCCGGATCCGTGCGACATTGGTCGGATTGAGGGACCAGTTTTCCGCTTTTGGATTTCACGGCCTTCTACTATTCTAGACCCTTGGTGAGTATCTTGATGCCCAATCGAACCTGTTTCGGTCCTAGATTATTTTCCAGGATGTCTCGAGCAGCGGCGGTGTTTTGCAGTGGTGTTGGGTACACCAGATCTCCCTTGCTATCGAGTCGAGGCATCCCCGGATCTCCCTCAAAGAGAACCTTACGTACTTCCGGAAATTGATTGTTATGTGTATGTCATTTCTGGTTCTTCTGATGTTGTAGAGAGATGAGCTTCTCTGTCTTGGCCATGCGCTTCTTCTCTTCCTCGATGTTTTTAGCATCATCCAGGAGTACTTGGCGACGCGCTTCTAGAGCTTGGGCCCTTTCATCCAATTCCGTAGCAGTTAGTTCTGCTGTCGTAGGGATAGGTGTGGCTAATGCAGCATCGATGAGTTTACGGGCACCTGCGGTGACCACGTGTCGATCCATTGATTCTTCTTTGGGCTCGTCTGGGATGAGTGCTCCATCCGAGTCTTTCTCGTATTCCTCGGCAATCACCTCCTCTGCTAGAAGTTCTTTTGCCAGGGTCTTGTTCTTCTTGTTCCTCTTCTTTGCCTTCTTGGCAGTGCCGGTAGCAAAGACGGCTTTGGGCCCGTTTCCCGGAGTCAAGGTCTGATCGGTACTTTCGGACATCTAGACCTCGGGATTATCTCCGATATCCATGTCATCCTGCGCTTTGGGAGATTTTTCTCCGGATCCTTCATCCATGGATTCTCCTTCTTCTGTAGCTTTGGAGTTGTACTCCTCTTCATACTCCACGGAGAACTTTCAGAAATCCACCGACGTCATCGATTCATCCAAGGATGCGGGTAAGCCGGTGTTTGTTCCGATCGCCTCCAGCACTGAGTCAGTGTTGTCTGCAGCATCGGCAGAGATGGATCCGGATCCAACGTATCCGACGAAATGCGATGTGTGGGTCCTGAGGTAGTTGTGTCTTTCCACGTGGGCTTCCTCGAAGATCTTGATGGTTTCGAGAACCTCATCCACGCTTGCGTCTTGCATGATCATGTGCCTCAACATGTGCCTCAGGAACGGTTGATCTGTTCCGGTGTTGGCAAGGCCAGAACCAAGGTTGTTGTTGTGATCCTCTTGGATTTCAATCTCAGGGGGTGGATCGATCTGGGATTCGGCCTCGCTAGGGAGATCCACTCCAGATTTGACTTGTACCGAAAGATCTGCTTCAAGCTCGGATTTTTCCACTATCTCCACAATGGGTGCGGGCTGGGTGGGATTAGGGTTTTCTAAGATCCAAAACTCTGCCGCCTCTGCGGACAAAGGGGACCCAGAAACTTCTTCTGCCTCTATCATCACTGCTAGGGTGGGTGGGATAGGTTCAGCGAATCCGATGTACACATCGATCTCGCTGAAAGACATAATGGTATAGGCAGTCACGGCTTCCCTAGCTGGAATCCAGGTCTCGTCGAGAACGATGAGAGGGATGTCACTGGCGTTGAGGATGCGACCGACGGTGATAGTCTTGCCGATTCCGATTCTTGCAGATTCCTCTCGGAACGCAGATCCGAAGCTCACTTGCCCCACGGTGGGTGCCAACTATCGTCGGATTGATGACTGGTACGCCATGAGGGGGTCCTTGAGGCGTGTGGAAGAGAGGGGTGTGAGACATATGGTGTTCTGGGATGGTTAGCACACAAGTTTACCCAGGTTTGAATCCGCCGGCTTTGGACGGATCCTACTCCTGCTAGCAATCCAGTAATACGGCAGAGCCGGAATATGGGTTACAAGGGTTTCGCCTGTGCGAGTTGAGATTGTAGACTATTGTGAGGGTTCCCTAAAGGCTCTCCCTGTTGGGGGGATACCCCCGGGTAGGGTCACGCCGGGGTATAGAGGCCGAGTTAGCCGAGGTAAGGCAAGGTCAAAGCGAGAGCTGGCCGGGTCACCTCAAGGCAGGCCGACCTACGGAGTAACCCAGACCGGAGGATTCCGCCTAACCATGCCCCGGCCGACGTATATCGTAGGTCGGTAGGTTCATTATAACTTGTCTGCAGGTACCCACGGGGCCAGATCAAACAGGCTTGAGCCGGGTTATACCAGGCTTGCAAGAGAAGGAAGGTATCCTGCTGGTCAAAAGGTGGTCTCTGTGCGCTTTCGCTCACGCTCCAGCGCACAGAGGGAGGGACCAGCTGGGCGTGGCCGACAAACGTGACGTAGCCCATGGCGGCTGACGCTAGCGCCGCAGAGGGTTACGTTGCCTCTGCATGGCTTACGAAGGAAAAATGAGATCTGGTCGGTTTGCTATTTTGGGAGAGGCATATTCCTAGGAATATGCCTCTACGTATGCCCTAACTGGCAACCCAGCCTCCCCTTTATAAGGAGCGCTAGGGCCTCTTTAGAAGGGTCTGGCAGGCGAGTAGTTTGTTCACTGAGTGAGAGTAGTGGCAAGAGTAAGAGAGCTTCTTCTTCCTCCTCTCCCCAATACAGCTCAAGGAGCATCTGTTAACTCAGTGGACTTGGATAATACAAAGAATCTGTGTGTGGAATCACCACACTATCCCTCCCTGGATTCCTCTAGTGCATATTGGCTCCACCTTTAGCCTATCCATGGCATCTGCCGTGACACCACCACGACAGTTGGCGCCCACCGTGGGGCTAGCGGCGCTAGCAGGAGTGAAGATCCGGACGGGAAGCATCATCGGCAACGGTGAGCGCATCATCTCTAGGCTCGTTCAGCGCTTTGGAGCGCTGGACTACGTCAGCGACAATGCTGGTAGCTTTGGCAGGCGACCTCCACCGTGCAATGGCCTCTTCATCAAGCTTAGCGCCCACAAGATCTACGTTGGCGTCGATGTGTCTTTCGTTCACCCGCGGCATGTCGTTGAGAGAGGCTAGCCACCCCTTAGCACGGCTCACGGTGCGTGTATCACTCGCTCCCCTGACTGTGCTAAGGTGATGATGACAGTGCCTGACGCTGGAGCAAGCAAAGACCCGGCACCAGATCCGGAGGTAACACCCAAGGCGCCTAGGAAGAGTAGAGGTCCTCCGCTAGAGAGGCCAGAGAATGTGCTGCAGCAGGCAATGGATAGCTTGGCAAGCCCCATAGCAGTTGTGGTAGATCCGGCACAGGCACAAGCCGAGTTAGAGGAAACTAGGCAGAAAATATTAGAGGGCGTGAAAAAGATAGCCGCAGCTCAGCAGTCGTTGAACATGACGCCGCGCGAGTACGCAAGAGCAAATAAGGTAGATGCTGTAAAAGTAAAAGGGAAAACCTCATCAGTGAAATGAACAAAGAGGGTGAGACCAGAGTTGAGGAATCAGAGAACTTTTTGTCCATGGGACTGCCGAAGTACAACACCCCGGCAAAGAACCTCAGGGCAGCGGATGCGGCTGCATCCGAGTTAGAATGGTTAACGGGTGAAGCCCGACAAAGACAGCAGGAGAGGGTCAACGAGTTGGTTCGGATTGCTAACAGACAGAATGAGGAGTTTCTCAGGGCTAACCCGGCAAGAGCTGGCGCTTCCAAGGTCATTTATTCGGCAGGGGGTAACCCAGAGAAATCCGCTGGGGCTGCATCATCCCCTCATGATGGTCCTAGAAGAGAGGAGGAGGTAACCTCGGCAAGGAGGAACAAACAGATAGTCCCATATGACCCGGCAAGGGCAAGGAAAGGAAAGGCGGTGCAAGGTAATGAGGATCGACAAAGTGTCAGCCGAGGTGCAGCCGGCCGAGATAACCACGACCAAGGCAATGCCGGTCAGAGAAGCTCGGCGGGTGCAGGACAGAATTTACCTCGGCAACAGCAGCAGCGGAGTATACCTCGGCAAGAGCAAAGTGTCGGCCAAGGTATGCGGCAAAACTGCGCTCAACGAGAGCAAGACCGATACAATGATGGTGATTCAGAAATGGTGAATGCAGGATACCATAGGCCGGATCATCATGTGATAGGGTCAAGATTGGGAAGCAGGAATTTGCTACCAGATGATGCTAGGCTGAAGCTGGATCGGCTCTATAGGTCAGAGCAAATTGAGGGGCAAGGTCCTCCGGGTCTAGCATGTTTTGGGCCCTGAATCATGAAAGAGCCTCCAGTACCTAACTTCCAGTTACCTAGAGGCAAAACATATGACGGCAGCACTAAGCCAGAGGATTGGTTAATCAACTACGCAACAGCAGTAAAAATTGCTACATGCAATTTGAGATGGGCAGTAAGATACGTACCTCATATGCTGGAGGCGCCAGCGAGGGTATGGTTAAAAAATTTACCACCCGGTAGTATCAATTGCTAACTGGATTTTGAGGAAATGTTCGTCAGTAATTTCTCAAGCACATATCAGAGGCCGAATAGGCCACATACCCTAGCAATGTGCTAGCAGAGACCAAATGAGACAGACCGGGAGTTCCTAACTTGCTGGTGCAATGTGCGAAACTCATGTGAAGGCGTGATTGAGTCACAGGCCATAGCTTGGTTTGCGCAAGGGTGTAGATATTCAAGCATGTTGTGGCAAATGTTACAAAGGGATATGCCAACTACACTGGCAGAAACAATCCGGATTGCTGATTCGTATGCTTTAGGTGATCCAACTCAACCCCGGCTTGTGTCAAACGAGTCAAATGAGGAGTACTGCCAGCGAGATGGAGCCGGATCATCCCGGCGAAATGACTACCGGAGTAAGAGAAGAGATGATAGACCGGATTATAGGTACAGTTTGCAACAAGTTGCTGCTGTAAACCAAGATCAACCCGGAGCAGGGAGTAATAAGCGTTAGAAAACTGGAGGGCAGCAGTGGACTCCAAAAAATGATGGCAGGAAAACTTGGACGCCGGAGCAAAAGAGACAGTGGCAATAAAAGAAGGACAAATCGAGGTATACATATGAGGCAATGCTGGATCAGCTGTGCAAGTTCCACACGCCAAATCCAAGTAACCCGGCAGGTCATACAACTCGGCAGTGTGAGTGGATGAGGAAGATAGAGCAAAGTGGTTCGGGGAATGCTCAAGCACCTCGGAACGATCAACCATTGCAGGAGTTACCTCGACAGCAACTACTCTCCGAAGCAAATATGCAACAGTTAATGTTGCCACCACCTCCGCCGAGGTATGAAAGCCATGAGAGAAGGGATGCAGTACATTAGGTGGATAATCAGCATCATCTAGATCAAAGGTACCCGGCAATGAGAGGAGAAATGAGTACAGGGAGCACCACCAGAGTTACTGTGTGTTTACCACGGAGGAAATGGATAGAAAGAGCTTGCAACGCCGACATATGGAAGTGAATGCGGTTATGCCGGCAGTGACGAGGTATTTGCCTTAGTCTGATCAGGAAATTACCTGGAGTATCAAGGACCATCCTAGGCTCATGCTGAGTCTTGGTTCGTATGCATTAGTGCTAGACCCAACGTTCATCGGGCCAAGTATCAATGTGAGATTCTCCAAGGTGCTGATTGACAATGGCAGCAGCATCAACATCATGTACATGGATACAATGCGCAAGTTGGGTATCTCGGAGAACATGCTCCAATCTACAAGGAAAACTTTCCATGGCATTGTGCCAGGTATCTCCTGTGAACCCATTGGCAAGGTCCGGGTTGACGTATTATTCGGCACAAGAGATAACTGCCGAACTAAGAATTTGGAGTTTGAGGTTGTGAACTTAGAAAGCGCGTATCACGCATTACTCGGCAGGCCAGCCCTGAACAAATTCATGGCAAGTACTCACATCAGTTACCTGAAGATGAAGTTGCCTGGGCCAAATGGAGTAATTACCATAGCTGGGGATTTCCGACGTTCCATTGAGTGTGCATCAACCGGGTCTAACCTGGCCAAGTCACTCATGATTGCACAAGAAAAGAGAAAGATCCAGGAAGTAGCGGCATTGGCTCAGTCCGCGCAGCAGTACATGCCGGTGCTGAGTAACCCACATGGAAGTGTCTCATTTCAAGCAACAAAGGATACAAACAAAGTGCCCGTTGATGATCTATTCCCAGAGCACACCGTAACAATTGGTGCCGAGTTAACTGAGAAATAGGAAAGTGAGCTTGTCAATTTCCTCCATGAAAATTGGGATACCTTTTCTTGGTCCACACAGGACTTGCGAGGTGTTCCGAGGGAATTGGCCGAGCACTCTTTGAATGTGAGACCCGGAGCAAAGCCAGTGAAGCAACCTCTCCGCCGCTTCGCCGAAGATAGGAGAAAAGTCATTGGAGATGAGATAGCGCGGCTCCTCGCAGCCGGGTTCATCATGGAAGTGCTTTACCCGGACTGGTTATCTAATCCAGTTCTTGTTGAAAAGAAGAAAGATGATCCGAATGTAGAAGTGGTTTGGCGTATGTGCATCGATTACACAAACCTAAATAAGGCGTGCCCAAAAGATCCATTCTTGCTGCCTAGGATAGATCAGGTCATAGATTCTACTGCCGGATGTGAACTGTTGTCATTCATAGACGCGTATTCTGGTTTCCACTAGATACCTTTGAACCCGGATGATCAAATAAAGACTACGTTTATCACCCCGTATGGGGCTTATTGCTATCGCACTATGCCTTTTGGTTTACGTAATGCAGGGGCAACGTATCAACGATGTATTCAAAAATGCTTACACGACCAAATTGGTCAGAATGTGCAAGTGTATGTGGATGATGTGGTTATAAAGACCAAGGAAAGCGAAACGCTCCTTGATGATATCCGGCAAACATTCACGAACCTAAGGAGGTTCCGAATGAAGATTAACCCGGAGAAGTGTACCTTCAGTGTCCCGGCTAGAAAATTACTCGGATTTCTTGTCTCTAGCCAAGGTATCGAAGCTAACCCAACTAAAATCCGAGCCATAGAGCGAATGGAATTGCCGAAGTGCCTTAACAATGTCCAGAAGTTCACGGGTTGCCTGGCATCCTTAAGTCGGTTTGTATGTCGGTTGGGAGAAAAGGCATTGCCTCTGTATCAGCTGATGAAAAAGTTGGACAAGTTCATATGGACGCCGCATGCCAATGAAGCCTTCATTGAGTTAAATAAAATGTTAGCCGATGCACCCGTGTTAGCCTCTCCACTATCAAAAGAGCCAATGTTGCTCTACATAGCCGCAACCAACCGAGTTGTAAGTGCAGTAATAGTGGTAGAGCGCGACGAAGAGGGTAAGTCGGTGCAAAGGCCAGTCTATTACTTGAGCGAGGTATTGTCAGCTTCAAAGCAAAACTATCCTCACTATCATAAGATGGCATATGGTGTGTATATGGTAGCTAAGAAGCTGAAGCACTATTTTGAAGAGCACCCCATCAAAGTGATATGTGAAGCCCCCATATCTGAAATAATGAGCAACAAGGATGCAAGCGGACGGATCGCAAAATGTGCAATTGAGCTAGCCCCTTACGCTCCACAATACGACAGGAGAGATGAGATCAAGTCTTAGGCCATGGCCGACTTTTTCGTAGATTGGGCCGAAATGCAATATGAGCCACCGTTGCCAGATCTGGATTACTGGAGAATGCATTTTGACGGATCAAAAACAAAAACAGGGTTAGGCGCCGGAGTTGTGCTTACCTCTCCCAAGAAAGACCAACTGAAGTATGTGCTGCAGATCCACTTCACAGCATCAAATAATGTTGCTGAGTATGAAGCACTTGTGCATGGACTCAAAGTAGCAAAAGAAATTGGGATACGTTGGATCCAGTGCTTCGGTGACTCGGATTTGGTAGTTCAGCAAGTCTCAGGGCAATGGGATGCTTTGGAGGCAAATATGGCATTGTACAGATTTCATGTGCAGAAGATATCAGGATACTTCGAGGGATGTGAGTTTCATCATGTACCTCGGCTGGAAAATGAGGCTGCCGACGTACTGTCAAAGCTCGGATCAATGCGACAAGCGATCCCACCGGATGTAGCACTAGAGCACCTCAGAAAGCCATCTATCAGGCCATCCCCAGAATCCGAGTCAATCTATATCCCGGCCAATCCGGAGTCTGAAGCTGTGCCCATGGACATTGATGTGGGAAGTGGTTCAGGAATCCCGGGGACTGCCTCGGCAAACCCGAGGACTGCTTCGCACAACCCGGGGACTGCGCAACGTGACCCGGCAGAGGTTATGTCGGCATATCGAATGGAAATTAACGAGGATGTGTTTCCGGTGCGAGCTATACCAGCTTGGGCACTGCCCATATTCCAGTTCCTGAAGGATGGATCTTTGCCCAATGAAGAAGTGCTTTCAAGGTAAATTCAGAGGAGGGCAAAGGCATACATGACTATCAATGCCGAACTATACAAGAGGAGTGTAACAAATGTCCTGCAATGAAGAAGGGCTTGACATCCTCCGAGATATACATCAAGGGGAATGTGGGCATCACGCCTCATCCAGAGCCTTAGTGGCAAAAGCTTTCCGGCATGGATTTTACTGGCCAAGTGCCATGGAGCAAGCAGAGGATCTAGTAATAAAATGCAATGGTTGTCAGAGGTATGCTACCAAGACACACAGGCCAATGTCGGAGCTCAAGACCATACCGATTACCTGGCCATTTGCCGTATGGTGTTTGGATATGGTTGGCCCATTTAAGCCGACAAAAGGAAACATGACCCATATCTTGGTTATGGTTGACAAGTTTACAAAATGGATTGAAGTAAAGCCGATAAGAAAATGTGATGGAGCTACAGCTCTGGCATTCCTCAAAGATATCATTTTGAGATATGGCTATCCTCACAGTATCATAACAGATAACGATACCAATTTTGCTGAGGGAGCATTTGTGCGATTCTTCCGGGATAAGAAGATCCGGCTGGACGTTGCCTCAGTAGCCCACCCCGCATCGAACGGACAAGTGGAAAGGTCCAATGGATTAGTATTATCTGGGATAAAACCCCGGCTCATGGAGCCGCTACAAAGATCAGCGGGGTGCTGGATAGAAGAACTACCAGCGGTACTGTGGAGTTTAAGAACAACTCTGAATCAATCAACGGGATATACGCCATTTTTTCTGGTATATGGGGCAGAAGTTGTATTACCAGCCGACATAGAGCATGATTCGCCTAGGGTCACCCAATACTTAGAAGCCGAAGGGCGAGAAGCCTGGCAAAATGATGTTGACCTGCTAGAAGAAGCAAGAGAATTGGCATTGTCTAGATCCGCCATATATCAGCAAAATCTCCGACGCTATCATAGCCGGAAAGTAAACCCCCGAGTCTTCTGGGAAGGTGATCTGGTACTCCCGCTAGTACAACGTACTGCTAGCATGCATAAGTTATCCCCCCCATGGGAAGGACCATTCATTGTCAGTAAAGCATTGCACAATGACTCTTATTATCTCATTGACGCACAACCACAAGAGAAGAATAAGGCGGACAGGTCCGGTGAGGAATCTAAGCATCCATGGAATGTAGCGCTACTTCGTCCGTTCTACACTTAAGAAAGAAGTGTCTGTATCTGAGTCTATCATATGTCAGTATGTATGCCAGCAATGATTTTATCAATGAAATCTTGGCACCTCGAGCAGTAACTCGGGGACTGCCTTAGTAATGTTTGTTGTTCCTTATGTTTACTATTTATTTTTATGCTGGCTGGCTTAAGTCCTTTCTGCCTAAGTCGGATTAGTAGGGTGTGAGCACCAAAAACTCAACTCTTCGACTTGCTGCTGCCCAACAAGAATTGGCTTCATGGCAAGCAAGAGAACGATTTTGGAATTGCATAGCACACGAAAAACGACTAAGGAGAAGAACGTAATCGAGCCGACATTTATTGTTCGGACTAACCCTGTGTTTACTTTATCTTTACTATGCTGGATTATTTTGAGCTAATCCTAAAGTTTCCAAGTATTGTTAAGCCAATTTTTGAAACTCGGACTCGTAAGTTACAAAACCGAATCAAGGTAGATGCGAGCCAAGCCATGAAATTGAAGAAACAAGAAAATGAAACTCGGGGACTACGCCCAAGCTAATCCGGTGTGAATAACTTAATAGAAAAATATAATCAGTATGATTGATACATCTGCACCCGGCATATCGGGGATCTGATAAATTTCAAAGTGTTTTTGATGCTCAAGGAGCAGCAGCATGAGGGGGTAACTCGGTGCCAGCAGGTGGAGCTGCGGCTTTAGCTTCGGTGTTCGGATCATCCTCAGCCTCGTCATCATATTCATTCTTTTCGAGATCAGAGGCTTCGTCCTCTTCCTCGTTGTCTGAACCATCTTCGACGTATTCGTCGTCAACAATGCAGAGGAAGCTCGGTCCTTCATTCCATTAATGGACATGGGCAAACTGGATAAGGTTGTGGGCACAAGCCTTGCGCCGGGCAACCCAATCCGGATCATTCGACCACCTGGACCCGGTACGCAAGCGCTCAAGGACATTCAAATCCAGCTTTTCATACCAAGTGAGCACGAAGTGGAGGATAGTATCAGCTCTGGCACGTGCGGCTGATTCCCTCCAGAGGTCGAGCTGGGTCTCGTTATCCATCAGCCTATTGATCAAAGCAGTGGATCCCTCCGGAGGATCCTCACTAGGCCAAAATGCGTTGAAGATCCGGACGGTCGAATCCAGGATACCCGAACCATAGTTCTTCACAATTTCAATTCGGGAGGATAGGTTGACCAACAGGTCCTCCATGTCATAAGAAATGGTTTCAGAGCCAGGACCAGTTGGGGTACCCCTCTGCCGGCGGAACTTCGCAACAGCAGTAGCCGCAATGGCATCGCTCGCTAGGAATTTTCCTGAAAACAAAACAAGTGAAGTAAGTAAAGGAGTTTAACCCGGAGAAATACATGTCGGCGGAAGGAAAAGAGCTTACGGGAGAGATGACTACGGATCCGGGTCAGCTCTATGGTGCAATCAGCACGCCTCTTCCGGAGCATCTCAAGTTCGCCACTAGCCGACTCAAGCTTGATGTTGGCCTCCTTCAGCAACTCTTGATCCTTTGCAAGTTGGAGGCTAAGATGTTCTCGCTCTTCGATGAAGCCTTGGCCAGCCTAGTCCATCTTAGCCTTGTGGAGATCTTTGAGTTTTTTCATCTTAGCCTTGAGCTTGGCGAGTTCATTGTCCTTGGCTCGGAGCTTGGCAAACTCATCATCCGTCTTCTTAAGTTCGTCCTGATTTTTCCCTACTTGTTCGAGAAAATGCAGCATCATATCAGGCAGGGGCACACTATCTTCAAGGGATGCTGCAATGGTTTGTTGACCTGGCAGAGCTGAGGTATAAATATCTGCTGAGTCAAGGAGAAAGGAGAAAAAGCACGGAAAAGGGATAACCAAAGCGAATTACCTTTTATCTCGTCCAAATTTTTTCTCATGATAGTATTTTCGGCCTCCACTTCGGCTGTGCAATCCAAATCACAGGTTAGTTCGGCGGCAAAAGGCAAAGAAGGATGGGGGTAAAAGTGAAAGAGGGAACTTAACCTTTTTCTCGCACGTAGCAAGAAGTGCAACATGTTTCAAGCGCAGCCCTTTGTGTGAGTCCAAGAGGCGCTGAAACTCAGCAGTCCGGCGATTGGTAGTGATCTGAAAAGAGCAATGTTAGCTCAGCTATATGCATATCCGAAGTATACAAAATCTGGGACAAGTGGAACTTAACCCGGCTCTAGGTGTGTGCATATTCGAAGTATACAAAACCCGGGCCAAGTGGAACTTAACCCGGCTCTAGGTGTGTGGATATTCGAAGTCTACAAGATCCGGGCCAAGTGGAACTTAACCCGGCTCTAGGTGTGTGCATATTCGAGGTGTACAAAATCCGGGCCAAGTGGAACTTAACCCGGCTTTGGGTGTGTGCATATTCTAAGCTACTAAGGAGCTATGCTAGTTCTCTAAGGAGCATCCGCCGAGTAACAAGTTACTCCCCCGGAGGCTCGGGGACTAATGGATATATCTCTAAGCACTTGTGCATATTAAGGAAAAGACAAGGTAGCGTACCTCCATCATCCGGCCAACGATGTTAATAGCCTTGGCTGTCGTGTTCATCTGAGCGCTGAAATCGGCAGGCCCAAACTTCTCCGGGAGATCATTGTTTGGATTGACGAACTCCGCATTATTCCAATTATTGACATATTCAATCAAAGCCGGAGGATAGCTCTCTCCACTAAGCATGTGAGGCGCGACCAAACCTTTGGCATGGGCCTCTCTCGTCGCAACTAGGGCGACAGCGGGTCTGGTATGCAGTGCAAGTTGCTTGCTGCCAGCTGACCCGGAGGAGGCATCTCTCTTCGGTAGCATGGACGCAAGGGTGCGCTGTCCAGCCTCGATGGATGATGCCTTGGTGGCACCAGAACCTTTCTTGGCCTGACTGCCGGCCTTGGGCGGCTTTTGGGAGGCTAAGGCTTGGGCAGCCGATTTAGACTTGGGCGCAGCCTTAGTGCTCGTTGGGTCTTCTCGCCGAGTCTTGGAAGACTCGGACGAGGCAGAAGGAGTTGGTGTTGGTGCTGACGCCGATGCTAGTGGTGCTGGTGGTACTGGCGCTGGTGTTTGTGCTGCTGATGGTGCCGTTGCTGGTGCTGATGTTGGTGCTGCTGCTGCTACTGATACCTCAGAAACGACGGGTTGCGGCTGAGCCGATGAAGAGCTGGGAGTGTCCAGCCTTAGCGTGTCCTCGGCCACACCACTTCCCCCTGCACCGAGGTTGCCCTCCTCTGAACGATATGGGCTAAGATCTGGTGCAGCCACCGAGCCTTCCTAAACTGGGCTCAGCGGGCGCGTGTCATCGTCGCGAGGGGGAGATGGGGTGCACCGGAAAGATGAAGCAATGCTCGAGCTGCTTTGGGGAACCTCCATGGCAACCCTGCCGAATTAAACAACGAATAACAAATTATATAACAAAGAGAGAGGCATGGAGACAAAGAAGCATGAAGCGTAAAATTGGACAAGGAAAAAGAAACTCACTCATCAGAAGTCCGAGGCTCCCTGGGCTTTCGAGCTCTCCGAACTATGGCCTTAGTAGGAGGCTTGCTGGCGACCTCAGCAGACTTCTTCCGCCTTTTGGTGTTTTGGGGAGGCTCGGAAGAAGCAGCTGAAGTGGCGGCCTGCTTCTTAGACACGGTCGGGACCGTCTCACTCGTAGCAAGAGGGGGATCCTCGTGGATCTACCCAGCCAGGTTAGCTGAAGCCGGAAATGCGTAAGAAATGGGCACCGGGTCAAATACCTCCAACACCTCAATATTGGAATCATCCTCATCGTCAGGCCAACCCCTTAAGGAAAAGAAGTTACCAGAGGTTCGCTTGGATGCGTCCGGGGTAGGCAAGAACATTTCTTGATCCGGCTCCTCCTCGTCTGAGACAAGTCGATCCTTTCCCCATTTGAGGGAACGCTTGGTGCCATCTTCAATGGTCTGCTAGAGAAACAACTAAAGGCAAAATGCAAGGGGATCAGATAAACAACATGTTCCGATATAGGGTATAACCCGGAGAAGGATTGGGTAATGAAATTTACTGCAGGAGGAGGCTTGTCCTAGCAGTAGTGCTCCATCCCCCACTCCCAATCCGTGTTGAAGTCTTTGTCAGTCATGAAGATAGCCTTAACCCGGCGGAAGATCTCGGTGTTGTTCAGCTCGAAGGAGGAGGTCCGGTTCGGGTCAAGACGCCAGCTCATATGGTAGAGTTTGTGTGTGCGCTTCTGCAGGGGGAAATCTGACTGTGGACGAATGTGATCATCACATCCTCGTTGCGCAGCCCCAGCTCCTTCAGTTGCTTGAACCATTTATTAACCTGATTCACCAAGGCAGTTGGCTTCATGGGAATCCGGTTCCATAGAGCCGGATTAGGAGGGCCCATCGCAAAGGGGCGTAGCCGGATCAGGTCTTCATCCAAGGTGTTCCTCACATAGAATAAGGTCCGGGCCCAGCCCTTTCAGGACTCGAGGCCGGTAACCCGGGGAAAGACGAAATTCTTGTGGGGAGAGATGGAAGCAGCACCGCACAGGGTGAGCAATTTGTCGGCAGGGGCAGCTGACTTATCCGGGATAACGTTCTTCCAGAGACCGAAGAATCGGATCCAAAGCTCTTTAGTAGGCCACAAGCCGAGGTAGCCCTCTACAGCGGATGCGAAGGAGGAGAGGGAAGTAATGGCGTTCTGTAACACCCTCGAATCGGCCCTATGCAAGTTTTAGCGCTTCCCGCCAAACCCGCATAGAAATGATTCAAGGACGCCCACCAGGCACTTTCGTGCGGGTGGAAAACAAAGTAATATCATTACACAATAGTCCACGAAGGAACCCACGGAACAAATATATATACAGCAACGACTCACTGAGTCAAGAATACAGATATACAGTACAAAGATCCAAATCACCTAGAAAATGATACAGCATCCGGGTACGGATAAGAAGCAAATTGAGCTAAGAGCCCTGAAGAATAACCAATGGCGTCCATAACCCTGCCCAGGCCAAGCCGGAAGGGTAACCCTGCTAACAACGTCGATCTCAAACCTTCTAAAACAAAAGGGGTGCCGACAAAGGGCAAAGGAAAAAGAGGAGTGTTAGTACTGAGGCCAGTACACGGTGAGGCTAGAATTCGGCGGCTCTCACCTACATAGGTATGGTGGGCTGAAGCGGCAGCGAAGCATGCACTAAACAATCTAAAGAGACTCGATTCAACTGTCGGCTATTAGAGAGGGATAAGAAAGACCTATTCGGATCCAACCTGATAGTAACACCAAAACATACCCATCCTGGTATTTCCCCCTCGAGACCACACGAGGAAGTCAAACCGAGGAACTCACACAGTTGGCGATTTTATTTATTCCATTAAAGTTGTAGCACTTACTAGTCAGATATAGATAGCATGAGTCATCCCATACCCAGCAGTTGTTGGCACTTTTATTTCATTCCATTGGAGTTGCGATACTTACTAGGCAGGTATAACATGACACGGTACACTCTAGTTCCTCTAGTTGTTGGCACTTTTATTATCCATTCCATTGTAGTGAAGCTGATTACTAGTCGCATATTAAGTCAAATTTATAGCACTACTTTAGTTATGCTTGTCTATGATCGAGATACTGTGCTCCAAGTCGTCCATAACCGTGGACACGGCTTTCAGAAAGATTTACCCTGCAGGGGTGCACAAATAGCAACACATGCACGATCAACCTCGGAAAAACCAAATCAAAACCCAACGAGGCTTTCATGACAAAGCAATCACAGGGTTCATAAAATATTTCAGGGGGCCACCCCATTAAGCTACCTGTAACAAAGTTGGATGGCTCCAAGACGGACCCAAGGTTTGCGCCAATGAATGTAAACGACTGGGAACCCAAAAGTGTGACTGGGCTTGTCGATACTGCGAAAACACTTCGCAATTCCTAAACAGTGCAGGTGCTCCACGCACAATCGTAAATAAAGCAGTAAAGCATGGCATAAGTACATGATAGCAACAAAGCCCCAAACTAGTTTGTGGCCCCAAGAAATTAGAAATGAATCAAGCTCTGGCTAAGGGGATTCATGGTCCCATATGCGGATAGTGCGATAGTCAAGGAACATGTATCAAGTACTCGGGGCCTACGGGACACAAGTGAGCGGTTAAAAACCAAATATTTGCTATTGCCCACCGATGCCTCTGCATTAGTTATAACTATTCCCAACATTTTAATCATGTTGTATTTAAAGTCATGATCATCTCCACCATTAAACATGTGCCAACCTGCGAACAACGATGGAGCGACAACAATGCGAAGCAGCACCTGAGCAAGCAACTACGACTCGCAAGGCCGATTATCTATCAAAAACAGGCAATAGGATGTGTCCAAGGCAATATAGAGGCTGCAAGGAATATAAAGGGTGCACGGAAACTAAAGCATCAGAACACGGATAGCAATAGATCAACAGGAGGAAGTAAAGACTATAAATGCAAAATAGGTAGAAAGAGGGAGAATGCTCGCCTAAGAAACACTGCCAAAGATACATTATCCGAAGAACTTGTCGGTACTCGCATCCACTCAATTGCCTAATCCGTGAAGAACCAAAGCACTAAAAGAGACACCGGATGCACTATTTAATACTACGACAGCAGACCGAGCATGATGCATGGCATGACAAAGATGCGATGCAATTAGGTAATATTAAGCGGAACCGGGGTCCCAACAATTAATTAGAAGGTTCAAGTTATTTAGATACCCTGCAATTTAAATGTTGCATTAACAAGGCAAAACATAGCATCGGTTCCCTACACAAATTTAAATGGAGCCAATACAAGACTAGAAAAGCCCGCATATGGACTCCATATTTAATTTAGGTGAATCGGCATAATGCCCCCAAACCATCAAAAATGTATGCAAGCATGAATAATTTAATATGCAACAAGAATATGTCATGTATTATAAAAATAGGGGTCTCGAAAAGGGAATCACATTGGTCCAAAGATCTTGGGGGTTCGGGGTTCGGTCTTGGCAGGATCGGTCTTCGAACTCCGGGAAGGAGCACTCGGTGTTCCGTGAAGAAGAGCTTCGGGTCATCGGCTCCCGTAGAAGTCCTTGTCATTCCATGTCGGAGGCCTAGGGTTCCGGCTTCGGTGGTCCTTGAAGGACTTGGTTTGGCGTCGGTGGTTCATTGGGTTCGCCTGGGTCCATGTCGATCTTGTCGTCACGAAGATCTTGACGGGTCCTCGGATACACAGTTTGCTTGCACCCAGCTCACTTGATGACGGCGGGGCGAAATAACCCAGGGAAGCCACATGACTTGGCCATAGAGAACACACGTAGGAGACGGGCGAGATGCACCGTGCTACTGGCCTCAAAGAAAAACGGAGGAACACTTGGCTTGCGGCGGAACACTAGCGTACCCACACGAGACAATAACCATAGAGCAAGGTTCCTATACATTGAATCAAAACAGCAGGCGAGCACGGACCAAGTGCTGGACACGCGCACATGCGCGATGAGGGCAATCTTGAATGAGCACCTGGAGGACGATGCGAGATGGAAGACACCGATGCTTGGATAGACGCCGACAGCCGGTGGCGCTGCAGAGGAAGACAGAGGTAGGGCAACAGCGACGACGGCCAAGGGTCCCACGATGCAGAGGTCGACGAGGCACCGAGGGAGGGCCTGACAGCGAGGAGAGATGAGCGGTGAGAGGTGGCGGGTCTCCACGACAGAGAGCGGCCACGAGGTGATCAAGGCAGAGGGAGCCGTGGCCGTCACGGGGAAGCTCGGTCCATGGGGCTTGAGCGACGGAGAGGGGTAGAGAGCCGAAGGAGGGCGGGGCTGCTGGGTCGATGCCGTGCCTCAGGGGCGGACCTTCTCGCGCTGGTGCCACAGTGGAGAAGGCGCACGATGGCACTGGCCCGATGGGGGGCGGGTACTCGCAGAGGACACGGCGCGGCGCTTGAGGCGGAGATGCGCGGGCTCGAGCGACGATGAGGGGGCGCCGGAGCAGGGCTCGGCCGCAGCCTGAGGCGAGCGACACTGGTACAGAGCGAGGTGAGGGCGAGGAGGCGAGGGAGGTGGCCGACGACAAGGCCCGGGTCGACGGTGATAGCCAGGAGAGGGCACATCCGAGCGGCGACCGGGTCAAGGAGAACCTTGGCGGGCCGGCGTCGTCTCTGCGGCCGTCATGGAAGAGAGGCGCCGAAGGAGGTTCTCCGCGAGGTGGAGGCAGCTCGGGTGAGGCCGAGGCCAGCGATGGTAGGGCCTGGCATCGACCGGGGATGAAGGAGGGGTCAGGGGTCTTGATCAAGCGGCGGCGGCGCGGTCGGGGTGGGGATGAGAGGCGTGTATTGCATGCAGAGAGAGGGGGTGTACGCGTCGGGGTGGGCCGGGTCCTGGTGGGATTTGGGCAGGGTTGGTGGCGCAGACAGGGATGGTGGGGTCGGGCTGGCGGGGTTTACCGCGTGTAGGCGTGGCTGCGCGTGAGCGTGGTGTGCGGGATTGGGGTATCTCACGCGAGCGTGTTAACGTGGGATGGGTTCTGGCGGCGGTCGGGGGTGTGGTATAGGTATCTAGGGTTCTGTGGGGGTTATGGTGTAGGTTAGATCTAGTTTAGGGTTTGGTCTAGCTGGGTTGGGCCTGCCGGGTAGTAGGTTGCTTGGCCTAAACGGCTGGGCTGCCTCCCATGGTACAAAACATTTTTATTTATTTTATTTTTAAAACACATTTGCAAATAGTTTGTAGACAAACCAAAGATCCGAAAAGACGAGGGTTTTATAGTTTGAAATAAAGAAGGGGTATATCTAGAAAACAAAAATAGTCTTTTGTAAAATAGTTTTAGGCAAACATATGCATGATGATGACGATGCTCAAATGCAATGTGGCATGCTGACATGAGCATGCACTCATGATGATGCACAAAAATAAAACAACACACGATTTTCTAGTAGTGGTTTTACCGGGGTGCTACAATTCGACACCACTAACAATGGATCTCGCCCTCGAGATCCGCCTCATGGTACGAGGAAGAAGGCCAACGATCTGAATCTTCTCGCTTCGTGTAGATCCTCGCGACACCACTAACAAGGATTCTTGCTCCATCTTGAATTCAGCGACACCACCAATCAAGGGATCGTTGCTCATTTTTGTTGAGAGAGCACTCCGGAGAAACAAAGACGAAGGTAAAGGTCTCAAAAGGTAAGGCCACCTCTAACTTCTATGGAAGGAGTAAAATTGCATCGATTCACCATTCAATGTACAAAAGAGAATGATAAGAGTAGTGGTATGGTAGCTACTCCATCCCGCACTCAAAGCATTACTCTGTACATGAACAAAAGAATCGTGCAATCAACTCTCAGAGTTTAGACTAAAGATCTCGATAAGCGATGTCCGGAGAACAAAGGAATGATGCAGGCTCTTCATCAGATCTGACGTCGATGATGTCGTCACGTTGTGGACCACCGGAAGATTCAAAAGAAATCGTATGAAAAGACACAATGATTAGGTTCCACAATGGTTCCATTGGCATGAACAACACATGCTCAAGGTATACTCCAACTTCACCAATGCTCCTCCTTCTCATATGTTTTTCAACGATTCGGATATCCGTCAAGAGACACATACAGATAAAGAGTTCAAGAACAAAAAGATTGGAGGAAGGGTACAACAAACGAGATGCAAATTGATGTTTGTAGCTCCACCGTTATAAAAGAGAGGAATAGAAACCCTGAAGGTATGACAGAATCCCAAACACGAGAAATCCTGGACTCGAAGAAAAGATAAGAGTAGATTCAAAACATGCAGAGGTAAGAGGAGAATAGAATAGGGGTAAGAAGTAAAACAGACCTAATCAGATCTATCCAACCGATTTTACAAAATAGTTTTGACACTCTACATCGGCCATTAGCTAGGTTATCCTATAGGCTAGACCAGTAGGGTATCATAACTGCTGAGCTCTGATACCACTTTGTAACCCCCTCGAATCGGCCCTATGCAAGTTTTAGCGCTTCCCACCAAACCCGCATAGAAATGATTCAAGGACGCTCACCAGGCACTTTTGTGCGGGTGGAAAACGAAGTAATATCATTACACAATAGTCCACGATGGAACCCACAGAACAAATATATATACAGCAATGACTCACTGAGTCAAGAATACAGATATATAGTACAAAGATCCAAATCACCTTGAAAACGATACAGCATCCGGGTACAGATAAGAAGCAAATTGAGCTAAGAGCCCTGAAGAATAACCAATGGCGTACATAACCCTGCCCAGGCCAAGCCGGAAGGGTAACCCTGCTAACGACATCGATCTCAAACCTGCTAAAACAAAAGGGGTGCCGACAAAGGGCAAAGCAAAAAGAGAGGCGTCAGTACTGAGGCCAGTACACGGCGAGGCTAGAATTCGGCGGCTCTCGCCTACATAGGTATGGTGGGCTAAAGCGGTAGCGAAGCATGCACTAAACAATCTATAGAGACTCGATTCAACTGTCAGCTATTAGAGAGGGATAAGAAAGACCCATTCGGATCCAACCTGATAGTAACACCAAAACATACCCATCCTGGTATTTCCCCCTCGAGACCACACGAGGAAGTCAAACCGAGGAACTCACACAGTTGGCAATTTTATTTATTCCATTATATTTGTAGCACTTACTAGTCAGATATAGATAGCATGAGTCATCCCAAACCTAGCAGTTGTTGGCACTTTTATTTCTTTCCATTGGAGTTGCGATACTTACTAGGCAGGTATAACATGACACGGTACACTCCAGTTCCTCCAGTTGTTGGCACTTTTATTATCCATTCCATTGTAGTGAAGCTGATTACTAGTCACATATTAAGTCAAATTTATAGCACTACTTTAGTTATGCTTGTCTATGATCGAGATACTGTGCTCCAAGTCATCCATAACCGCGGACACGGCTTTCAAAAAGATTTACCTTGCAGGGGTGCACAAATAGCAACACACGGACGATCAACCTCGGAAAAACCAAATCAAAACCCACCGAGGCTTTCATGACAAAGCAGTCATAGGATTCATAAAATATTTCAGGGGGCCACCCCATTAAGCTACCCGCAACGAAGTTGGCCGGCTCCAAGACGGACCCAAGGTTTGCACCAATGACTGTAAACGACTAGGAACCCGAAAGTGTGACTGGGCTTGTCGATACCGTGAAAACACTCCTCAATTCCTAAACAGTACAGGTGCTCCACGCACAATCGTAAATAAAGCAGTAAAGCATGGCATAAGTACATGATAGTAATAAAGCCCCAAACTAGTTTGTGGCCCCAAGAAATAATAAATGAATCAAGCTCTGGCTAAGGGGATTCATGGTCCCACATGCGGATAGTGCGATAGTCGAGGAACAGGTATCAAGTACTCGGGGCCTACGGGACACAAGTGAGCGGTTAAAAACCAAATATTTGCTATTGCCCACCGATGCCTCTACATTAGTTATAACTATTCCCAACATTTTAATCAAGTTGTATTTAAAGTCATGATCATCTCCACCATTAAACATGTGCCAACCTGCGAACAACGGTGGAGCGACAACAACGCGAAGCAGCACCTAAGCAAGCAACTACGACTCGCAAGGCCGACTATCTATCAAACAACAGGCAATAGGATGTGTCCAAGGCAATATAGAGGCTGCAAGGAATGTAAAGGGTGCACGGAAACTAAAGCATCGCAACATGGATAGCAATAGATCAATAGGAGGAAGTAAAGACTATAAATGCAAAATAGGTAGAAAGAGGGAGAATGCTCGCCTGGGAAACACTGCTGAAGATACATTATCCGAAGAACTTGTCGGTAGTCGCATCCACTCAATGGCCTAATTCGTGAAGAACCAAAGCACTAAAAGAGACACCGGATGCACTATTTAATACTACGACAGCAGACCGAGCATGATGCATGTATGATGCATGGCATGACAAAGATGCGATGCAATTAGGTAATATTAAGCAGAACCGGGGTCCCAACAATTAATTAGAAGGTTCAAGTTATTTAGATACCCTGCAAGATAATGTTGCATTAACAAGGCAAAACATAGCATCGGTTCGCTATACAAATTTAAATGGAGCCAATACAAGACTAGAAAAGCCGGCATATGGACTCCATATTTAATTTAGGTGAATCGACATAATGCCCCCAAACCATCAAACATGTATGCAAGCATGAATAATTTAATATGCACCAAGAATATGTCATACATTATAAAAAAAAGGGGTCTCGAAAAGGGAATCACATTGGTCCGAAGATCTTGGGGGATCGGGGTTCGGTCTTGGCAGGATCGGTCTTCGAACTCCGGGAAGGAGCACTCGGTGTTCCGTGAAGAAGAGATTCGGGTCATCGGCTCCCTTAGAAGTCCTTGTCATTCCATGTCGGAGGCCTAGGGTTCCGGCTTCGGTGGTCATTGAAGGACTTGGTTTGGCGTCGGTGGTTCATTGGGTTCGCCCGGGTCCATGTCGATCTTGTCGTCACGAAGATCTTGATGGGTCCTCGGATACACAGTTTGCTTGCACCCAGCTCACTTGATGATGGCGGGGCGAAATAACCCAGGGAAGCCACATGACTTGACCATAGAGAACACACGTAGGAGTCCGGCGAGATGCACCGTGCTACTGGCCTCAAACAAAAACGGAGGAACACTTGGCTTGCGGCGGAACACTGCGTACCCACACGAGACAATAACCATAGAGAAAGGTTCCTATACATTGAATCAAAACAGCAGGCGAGCACGGCCCAGGTGTTGGACGCGCGCACATGCGCGATGCGGGCAATCTTGAACGAGCACCTAGAGGACGACGCGACATGGCAGACACCGATGCTTGGATAGACGCCGATAGCCAGTGGCGCTGTAGAGGAAGACAGAGGTAGGGCACCGGCGACGACGGCCAGGGGTCCCGTGATGCAGAGGTCGACGAGGCATCGAGGGAGGGCCTGACGGCGAGGAGAGATGAGCGGTGAGATGCGGCGGGTCTCCACGGCAGAGAGCGTCCGCGAGGTGATCAAGGCAGAGGGAGTCGTGGCCGTCACGGGGAAGCTCGGGCCATGGGGCTTGAGCGGCAGAGAGGGGGTAGAGAGTCAGAGGAGGGCGGGGCTACTGGGTCGATGTCGTGTCTCAGGGGCGGACCCGCTCGCGCCGGTGCGACAGTGGAGAAGGCGCGCGATGGCACTGGCCCGATGGGGGGCGGTTACTCGCAGAGGACATGGCGCGGGGCTCGAGGCGGAGATGTGCGGGCTCGAGCGACAATGAGGGGGCGCCGGAGTAGGGCTCGGCCGCAGCCCGAGGCAAGCGGCGCTGGGGCAGAGCGAGGTGAGGGCGAGGAGGCGACGGAGGTGGCCGATGACGGGGCCTGGGTCGACGGTGACTGCCATGAGAGGGCACAGCCGAGCGGCGGCCGGGTCAAGGAGAAGCTCAGCGGGTCAGCTTCGTCTCTGCGGCCATCAGGGAAGAGAGGTGCTGAAGGAGGTTCTCCGCGAGGTGGAGGCGTCTCGGGTGAGGCCTAGGCCAGCGACGGCGGGGCCTGGCATCGACCGGGGATGAAGGAGGGGTCAGGGGTCTCGATCAAGCGGCGGCGGTGCGGTTGGGGTGGGGATGCGAGGCGTGCATCGCGTGCAGAGAGAGGGGGTGTACGCGTCGGGCTGAGCCGGGTCCTGGTGGGATCTGGGTAGGGTTGGTGGCGCAGACAGGGATGGTAGGGTCGGGCTGGTGGGGTTGACCGTGTGTAGGCGGGGCTGCGTGCGAGCGTGGTGTGCAGGATTGGGGTAGCTCACGCAAGCGTGTTGGGGTGGGATGGGTTCTGGCGGTGGTTGGGGGTGTGGTATAGGTAGCTAGGGTTCTGTGGGGGTTATGGTGTAGGTTAGATCTGGTTTAGGGTTTGGTCTAGCTGGGTTGGGCCTGCCGGGTAGTAGGTTGCCTTGCCTAAACGGCTGGGCTGCCTCCCATGGTACAAAACATTTTTATTTATTTTATTTTTAAAACACATTTGCAAATAGTTTTTAGACAAACCAAAGATCTGAAAAGACGGGGGTTTTATATTTTGAAATAAAGAATGGGTATATCTAGGAAACAAGAATAGTCTTTTGTAAAATAGTTTTAGGCAAACATATGCATGATGATGACGATGCTCAAATGCAATGTGGCATGATGACATGAGCATGCAGTCATGATGATGCACAAAAAGAAAACAACACACGATTTTCTAGTAGTGGTTTTACCGGGGTGCTTCACGTTCGCCGGAAGATGATGAGGTTGGAGCTCGTACGTGTTGGTAAAATCATGAAAGAAATCACTCACTGGTAGGCCGAAGCCGCGCTGGAAGTGGGAGAGGAAGACGATGAACTCACCCGGATTGGGTGAGGGAGCAATTTCCTTGGAGGCAAGGCGGGAAATTACGGCTTCAGGGATGCGGCGGGTACGGTAGAGCTAATCGAGATCATCTTGGCACACCTAACAGCTGGCCCAGGCACCGCGCTTCTGAGCCTCGCCTTCCTCTTCCATCTCTTCTTCCTCGACAACGGCAAGCTCCTCCTCTGTCATCTCCAAGTCGCTGTCCTCACCGGCCCAATCGGAGGTGGGGGACAGTGGTTTAGATTGGCACGGCCCCTTGGCATTGAAGCAGCGCGGGAGCGGCAGCGAGGCTGGTGCAAATAAGCACGACATGGCGGTGGCAGTGCTAAGCGGAAGCGGTGACTGCGGCGCTGTCTCAAGGAAGAAGAAGGAGCAGATAGGCAGAGAGACGTGAGAAAGGGGGAAAACACCCAAGGGGCGCGCCCTCTCCCCTATTTAACCGCGCTCTAGCGATGGATAATGGGATCGGGCAGTGCCTCGAAGCCACACGTTGTGGCCGTGTATCTGCCGGGTCAGCCAATCAGAAGCAAGCCACAGGAAGGGCCACAGGGAGCAGGGGATCCCACGACGTGACGTGGTGATGCAGTTAACGAGGAGGCAGCCACGACACGACGTTTGTATTAGTAACCCCTGACAATAAGTGCAGTAACTGGCGTAGGCCCTTAAAATGAGGAAAGATGATGATTACCCTCCACGTAGGACGTGGGGAAGTGTATGAGAGAAGGAAGGATAACACGGAAAACTGAAAAGTAACCTGGCCACCGAGTAATAACTCGGAATGTGCCAAGGGAAAAGCTGGGCTACGAGATCCGAACCACTGGGTAACTCGGAAAGGGCAACAAAAAGCTTGGTAAATTGAACCTGACGTGGCCTTAGCAGCTGAAGTTTCTTCAACCGCACCAGCTTCAGGGACTAATGTTGCGGGGATACCCCCGAGTAGGGTCATGCCGGGATATAGAGGCCGAGTTAGCCGAGGTAAGGCAAGGTCAAAGCGAGAGCTGGCCGGGTCACCTCAAGGCAGGCCGACCTACGGAGTAACCCAGACCGGAGGATGTCCGCCTAACCGTGCCCCGGCCGACGTATATCGTAGGTCGGTAGGTTCATTATAACTTGTCTGCAGGTACCCACGGGGCCGGATCAAACAGGCTTGATCCGAGTTATACCAGGCTTGCAAGAGAAGGAAGGTATCCTGCTGGTCAAAAGGTGGTCTCTATGAGCTAGAGCGTGAGCGAAGCGGACAGAGGGAGGGACCAGTTGGGCGTGGCCGACAAAGGTGACGTAGCCCATGTCGGCTGACGCTGGCGCCGCAGAGGGTTACGTTGCCTCTGCATGGCTTACGAAGAAAAAAGGAGACCCGGTCGGTTTGCTATTTTGGGAGAAGCATATTCCTAGGAATATGCCTCCACGTATGCCCTAACTGGCAACCCAACCTCCCCTTTATAAGGAGCGCTAGGGCCTCTGTAGAAGGGGCTGGCGGGCGAGTAGTTTGTTCATTGAGTGAGAGTAGTGGCGAGAGTAAGAGAGCTTCTTCTTCCTCCTCTCCCCAATACAGCTCAAGGAGCATCTTTGAACTCAGTGGAATTGGAGAATACAAAGCATCTGTGTGTGGAATCACCACACTATCCCTCCCTGGATTCCTCTAGTGCATATTGGCCCCACCTTTAGCCTATCCATGGCATCTGCCGTGACACTACCACGACACTCCCTATGATGGCTTATATAGATATCCGACATACGGTTTACAGGAGATATCTATCCGGCTACGACTAAGAGTCGGTTACAGAGTACATCTTGGACTACAAGTAACATTACGGGCCTATGTCGGTAAGTCTTCTGGGCCTTCCCGTAGCTGGACTAGACTTCATCTCTTCTCCTGACTGGGCCACCCGTGAAGCAAAGCTCTAACCCAAAGTGGGCCACCCTGGTCAGTGAGGCACAGTGAGGATACCCGGAAAGTATATCCCCAACATCCATGAAAAAGGACTTACAGTTTTGCGGAAAAGAGAATGCTAGGGATTTCATCGGATGTCAGGAGAACAATGGAGTCAAAGTCACCTAAATATTTGGTAATCGTAGTATTACAAATTGCTTGGGGATTGTTCGGTCATCTCGCCTAGGCTTCTCCCGTCATATACATAATAGGCCGGGTATCAAAGCTGTATGCGGATAGGATACACATACATAATTACAATACCAACACGATATCGGTCCTTTGTCCTTTTTCCTAATACAACTACACCTTTGTCGGTTGCTCTTTTTGGGCCATCATCTTGACTCTTCATGGGCCATAAGCCTTTCGCCAGGCCTAGGTAGTGAATCATAGGTACCCGAGTAATCATACCTATGTTAGTAGCCCCTGAGATTCTACCTGAACCGTAGATTCAGGTCGAGTTTTAAAGATATGCTTAGTTCTTTCCCTCTGTTTTTACCATATTTATCTTTGTAGGGATCTGGTAAAATGAGCCTGATGCATCCGACGGATCGGGAATCAGTTAATTGCTCCTGGGTAAAAGCAAGGTTGTCCTACATCAAATTCAAGTCCCCAGACCTGAACTCGGGATTTATTACTAGCGTAACTCAGTTTGGGCCGCTGAGGTATTATCGGATACTGAATTCCAGTTCTATTTTATCGGGTACCCAATGCGTTCGTCAGGATTTTTCATTGTATCGTAGATACAGATATATTACTGCCTGAGCGCATTCTTGTGCGATTACCAGGCCACACAGGGCGAATCTCGGGGTCTTACCTTCATGTTTTTAAACATGGCATTTGGATTTTTGTCGCGTTTGGATGCCATCCTAGATTATTTTGTTTTTAACTTTTGTCAAATGCTTGATTTTTGTTTCTTATATACCCTCCCGATGGGAGTTTTTTGCTTTTCCTTTATCAAGTGTGCATCAGTGCTCCTGATAGGAGTAGCCCCCGAGACTATGTTCGGATGTGATTATTAGGACATAGGCTCGAAAATCTTTTACTATGACGTCAATGTTTCCTCAAATATTTATAGGGTGTGTGACCAGCGCTCCCGATAGGAGTAGCCCGCGAGGCTACAGTCGAAATTTTTCGATTGTAGTCTCAATCTTTCTAATGGAGGAATTTACTTCGACTCCCTATTTTTCTTCGGGTGTTTATCCTTTCCACTGAACCGTTTTTGCTATGACATCATTGATGACGAATTTGACGCTATTGAATCTCAAAAGATATGCCTTTGATGAGACGTTTCGAACGTGGGACCGTGCAAGAGTAATGATGACATGTGGTGGCGTATTCAGCATAGTTTTCTAACTACACGTCCCATTTTTGCGCGAATCGAGGCGGCGTGTGCTATTCCCCTGTTTTTACCGCAGTAATCTGATGAGGGTTTAACTCATCACTGCCTATTATTATGGACTTAGGTTCGAGGAATTGGGGAGAACTGGAGATCTCGTTCGGCTAACAGACAAACAACACGGGACACGAGGTTTACCCAGGTTCAGGCCCCCGGATGGAAAACCCTACTCCTACTTGTATGCTCTTGATTGATGATGATCCAAAGGATTACAATGTTGCTGATGGCGGTAGATGTGCAGTTTGGATCTGGCGTATGTGTATGATACGGGTGTTGTCTAGATCTATTGTGGTGTATGGAAGATCATAGATCTGTCTATCGGTTATTGTAGGAGTCGCCCTTCTCGTTGGACCCTCCTAGACTTTATATATGGGAAGGCTAGGTCTCAGGTACCAATACGATTAGGTTACAAGTTAGATTCAAACTCTAGTCTTGAGATTTTCTTGTCTCGTGCTTTTGGGAGTCAGTGTCCATATGGGCTTCATACCAGCCGAACCGTCATGGGTGTCATGGACCTTGATATATCTTCGAGTGGGCCTTCCGTCGGGCCGCACCAGGTAGGCCAATAGTAGGTGCATGTAGGGCACACCTATGTCAGTAGCCCCCGAGTGTCCATCCGAATCGTAGATTCGGGTGGAGACTTAGTTGTCTTGAGCCTTGCATTAGGATGTCAGAGTCAAGAGTTATGTCGAGTGCGAAACACTTCACCCGGAAGTTCATTGGGTCAGTCGAATTCGTAGTAGTTCATAGGGATGATGGTAAACGTGCCTAGTGCGCTCGGCGGATCGAGACCAGTTAATTACTCTAGGGCAAAAACAACGCTACCTACTCAAACTTGAGTTTCTGGACTCGAATTCGGAAATTGCCGGCATAGTTCGACTCATGTCGCGGAGGCCTTACTGAGTCAAACTCCAGTTGATAAGTATGTGTACCCAACGTGTCCGTCGGATTTTGTTCATGTCGTAGATAAGGTATTTTTCTAGTAGAGCGTAGCGGATGCGGTTGCCAGGCCATCAGATTAGATCTATAGGTCTTATCTTTGTGTCGTAGACACAACATCCGAATGTTTATCACCATGGAGGTGTTTCGGGTGGCCAAGGAGACGTTGTCTCTGAACATGACATTGCAATGTAAGTGGGGCATAGTCGCCAATGAGTTCGATTCATGTAAGCAAGTTGATATTGTGGACGCAGTCGACACAATGGACTATGTTGTGAATCTTTTGTTTTCTATAGGGTGCGCGACCAGCGCTTCCTATGGGAGTAGCCCCCGAGTGTCTATTCTAGTCGTAGACTTGAGCAGAGACTTGTAGTCCTCAATTGCGTAGACACAACAATCCAGAAGTGTTTGGGATGATCTTGCAAATGCCACTAATGCCAGCGCTTTTTTGAATGCGCGACTAGCGCTCCCTATGGGAGTAGCCCCCCGAGTCCTTAGTTCAATCATGGATTCGAGTGACGATTCGGAGCGTGCCACTCGAAGATCTTGTATATGTGCGTCCAGCGCTCAAGTTTGGAGTAGCCCCCGAGTGTCTGGCAGGGTCATAGACTCGGGCAGAGACTCGATTCTTGTATCTTGTAGACGCGGTCGACAATCATGCAAGGAGAAACCACGGACCCAGAAGTGCATCAAGTAAGCGTCCCACGCGCGAAGAGTCAAGAGTTGACTTTGTAGATGGAGTCATGTGTCACCTAGCTAGAAGGACTCGATGTTGCGGATGGAGTCGACGTAGCCGCTTCTATCAGGTGCGCGGCCAACGCTGCTTCTGTCGGGTGCACGACCAGCCTTGCCGTGGGAATTGGCCTCGCATCTTTGAAGCATCCAGCGATGCAAAAATCCGAGGAAGGACTTGACTCGTGTCTTGATTTTATGGCGTAGCCAGTTGTTTTGTCGACTCATGTTGGAAGACCCGATAGAACAGCTCGACACAGTCAACGTTCTTGTAAGCTGTAGAAAATGCAAAGAATTGTGAAGTATCTGTATCTTGTAAAGAATATTTGTATGTTGGCTTGCAGAGTAAAATTCTGGTGCCAATCGAGTCGACACTTTTGCACTGTATGCTAGACCTTTTCGTTAGCCTGATTACCCTTAGTCTCAGTACCTTGCTGAGGTACTCGGAGTTTAAGGATTCGACGATCAGGTAGAATCAGCTACTCAGGCTGTCGCGTATGAGGTGCTCGAGTGCACGGAACCGATGGCACATTAGGTTACTTGAAGAGGGCGCAACTCCTGAGTGTTTCGAATGCGAATTAAGAAGAATCAGCTCTGAGTAAAGGGAAACTTAGTTTTTATTGGTAGTGGTCGTCGCAGACAGAATCGGCGCGACAGCCGGTCGTCGGAGTTGATGCAACCTATGGGTCACCGAGGTTGGAGTGATCGGCGGGTCCTGGTCGAGAGTCGTGCGGCGGATATGTAGCCGACATGGCAGCGGGTCACGCGGTGGACGTAGTCGAAGCGGCGGACCAGAGTCACGTGGTGATGAAGAGTTGCCGCATCCGAAGACTATAATGGGCCACCGCAATCGAAGACCGCAGTGGGTCACTAGAGCCGAGGGAACCCCCGAGTCGCCTGAGCTGAAGACCGCAGCGGGTTGTCAAAGTCGAAGTCCACGGTAGGTCATGGCAGCTGAAGACTGAAGCTGGTCGCCGCAGCCAAAGGATCCCCCGATTGTAGATTCTATGTGGTAGATGGAGTCGAGGAGCGGCGGCTCACCCATAGACAGGAGTCGACACATCGGATGTTGTCGATGAGGCCAGCGGATCGTCGTTGGAAAGGAGTCGACGTGGCGATCGGGTCGCCAAAGCCGATGGCGGTGGTGGTTCGCCGTATCCAAAGACTGCAATGGGCCGTGCGGCGGAGTCGGCACACTAGCCAGTCGCATGGTGGAAGGAGTCGAAGCAACATCGATTTGTTGGGGCCGATGGAGGTAGCGGTTGCCGTATCCGAACATCGCCGTATCCAAAGAATGCATCGGGTCATCGTAGCCGAAGACCGCAATGAGTCGCATGACGGAGTCGATGCAGCCCCCGGGCGTAGTCCACAATGAGTTGATGCAGTGGACGTGTGGTTCAGGTCGATGGAGCCGCGACAGCCAATGTAACCTGCGGGTCATGGCCATGGAAGCTAATGCGACTGATCGATCGGACAGAGTCGATGTAGATAACGTGTCGACACAGCCCCTGGGTGCCAAGTAATCGCTGGTTTTGAGTGCTTGAAGACGTGCCGACTCGGTTGATCTAATCCACAAACTCTTACACGTACGGCTTCTACCATGAAGTAGTACTCATATTTCATGTGAGTACTTATTTTTTCTGTATATTTCGGCTCCGCGTGAGTACGTGAGCCATGAGATTGTTGTATGGATTTTTTTCTTTTGTCTTGGATTTCGATCCAATCTTCTGATCCGACTCCAACTATCCATTTTCTCTTTATTTCCTTCGGAAGGATATGCTTTTTTTTCTCCTCGCTTGCTTGAAGCGACCCAGCTATTGTAGTCGTACTCTGGCCAACCACGCAATTGATCCTTTCTATTGATTTTTTTTGAACGAAGATCTTTTCTATTGTTGAGTAGCACTTTGCAAACCAACAATGCGAGCTAGTAATAGTTTCTCGGTCACCTTGTGGCTTCAGTTTGAACCGTTAATTAATTCCTTGATATTGATCTCCTCTCGTCCCTAGAACTTGTCTGATTTAATCGGAAGCGGCTAACCGTGCGGCATGTTGGCACTGATCTGGTAAAGGTGGACAGAAGTAGTACATGCCAGGCTACTCGCTGCATATGACGTGCCTCAGCGTCCAAATTTGCTTCCGTTCTTCACGCAGGTACACGCATATCCGAAGACTGCATGGGCCGCGAGACCGGCCGCGATGGGAAACGAGTCGGTTGCACCAAAATCATCAATGTCGAAAACCGAGCGCGCAGATGTAAACAGTCGGCCAGATGCAATTTAGACACAGTCGCCGATTTTATCAGTTGTACGTGTCTAAGATGCACAATGAAGAAAATCGAGGTGGATCCGACTCCCAGAAGCCAGCGAATAGTAGATCGCGGGTGATGGAGCCGTCGAGATCGCGACATCAGCGCTCCCAGTTCCCACAGAAGGCGCCAATTAATGAGGGCTTAACTCATCAATGCCCATTGATATGGACTTAGGTTCGAGGAATTGGGGAGCACTAGAGATCTCGTTCGGCTAACAGATAAACAACACGAGACACGAGGTTTACCCAGGTTCAGGCCTCCGGAGGAAAAAACCCTACTCATGCTTGTCTGCTCTTAATTGATGATGATCCGAAGGATTATAATATCACCGATGGCGGTAGATGCACAGATTGGATCTGGCGTATGTGTATGATACGGGTGCTGTCTAGATCTATTGTGGCGTATGGGAGATAGTAGATCTGTCTATCGGTTATTGTAGGAGTCACCCTTCTTGTTGGACCCTCCTAGCCTTTATATATGGGGAGGCTAGGTCTCAGGTACCAATACGAGTAGGTTACAAGTTAGATTCAAACTCTAGTCTTGAGATTTCCTGGACTTGCGTATTTGGGAGTCCGTGTCCATATGGGCTTCATACCAGCCGAACCGTCATGGACCTTGATATATCTTCGAGTGGGCCTTCTGTCGGGCTGCACCAGGTAGGCCAATAGTACGTGCCTGTAGGACAAACCTATGTCAAAATCTATTGCCACGTGTCACCATCATGTGTTCCTCAGACGGTTTGATTTTACATAAAACGGTCCAAGCTATGTGATTTTGCTCTTTATAAAGGGAAGGGGTTCTTTTACTTCTTTTTACCCCTCCCTTGCTAACTTCATCTTCTTCCTTGCACTGTTTCCTTGATCTCGCTTCCTCTATCCTTCTCGCGAACTCCTGCTTTGTGCTAGTGTCACTCCTTCATCACCATAGGCAAAAGCAAGGTGGGAACTTCCTCCATGGCCGCCAAGCCCACTAGGAAGAGGGATGTCGGATGGGACCCTTCCAAGTGCACGACACATGATCTGCGTGAGGCGTGGAACTCCGGCCATCTGGCGGAGGGTACCTTCAAGCTTCTAAGGTACAAAGCTACTCCAATCCACGAATCGGGCTGGAGGGTAATGTTTCTCTCCTTTCTTTTCCATGGCCTTTCTCTCCCTATCCACGAATTCCTTCGTGGTATCCTTTTTGTTTATGGCGTGCAGCTGTATCATCTCACACTGAACTCTATCCTCCATGTTGCTTGTTTTGTCACTCTCTGTGAATGCTTTCTCAGGATTCATCCCCATTGGGGCCTGTGCAAGTATTTTTGTTATGTTCGCCGAAATTCCATCGATACCATCGTCTATGACGTTGGTGGCGCCATTTTCTTAGTTCGCTCCGATGTAGATTACTTTGATTGAAGCCTGCTGATTCCGTCCAAGGGTGGAAGACCAAGTGGTTTTACATCAAAGAATAATCAGTCGAGGGTTTGTCTTTCGGGTTAGCCCCCTTTGACCCTAAGAAAATATGCCGCAAACTTGACTCCTGGGATCAGCATCCCACTCCCGAAGAAATGGTGGGGATCCAAACCCTCCTTGTCCATATTTCAAAACTGCAACATGAGGTTGGCAAGGAATTGTCGGGTCTTCAGATAGTGGCGTATTTCTTGCGGATCGCGTGCAGCCTCTGCACCCCCGTCTTTCTGGTATGTGGGCATATACCGGAAAAAGGACCCGATGAGGATTTCTCGGGACGGTCTGACCCTCAAGGTTTATGAAAAAAGGGTTCATAATTTCACAACCCTTACAGCGAAGAGTGTGGTTTCCTTCTGATTGTCGCATAGAGCCTTTTGGCAAGAAGAACCGCCTTCCCGAGGTAAATTCCTTTCTCTTTTGCTCTTTGTTAATCTCTATTTTTTGTTCTTTTGCAATTGTTCTCTTTTGTGATTGCTAGTCTTCTGGTTACGCGGGATCATGATCATCTATCCTGCCTTGCTCCTCTTCTTGAGAGCGATGAGCTTAACACCGATCCTTCTGCTTCCGACGATCTTCCTATGACAGGGACAACCACTGATGAGGAGATGGAGACATCTGCCATAGAATCTTCATCAAGGACGTCATCACTTCCGTCGGCTCGCTCTAAAGATTTTTGCATCACGCCTGCTGGCAGAAGAAGGAAACATCCTTACTCTACGGAGATGATCGAAGACTCAGATGATTCTACGGCCTCAAAACCATTGGGTGTTGCTCCATTGTCGTCGGCTCCTTCCCAGAATAATCGATTTCGCTTTATGCAGGACGTATCTTTGTCAGTACTTATAACCTTTTTACTGTTTTGTCGGATGATTCAGTTGCTGATGCTTCACTATTTTTTGTCCTTGCTCTTGTAGTGCTGATGATGTGGAAGACCTGCCCTTGTCTCCTCTTGGCACTTCTTTTGCTCCTTCTGCCAAGGACCCGAAGGATTTGCTCGTGCCTTCTGCGGATCCACTTATCCAGAAGGATGTTGCCGCTTTGCCGAAAACACCACCACCAAAGAGAAGAAAATCGGCTGGCAAAGGCATGATGATATCTTAGAGCCCTGTCGAGCTGGATATGCAAAACCTAAGTACATCCGTGATTTTTAATTTCACCATGGATCCTCCTTTACTTGTCTTTCCTAATGTCCTTCTTCGTAGCCTGTGATGCATGAGATGGTTGATATGGCCTCTCACTTCATCAAGATCCATAATGAAGCCGAAGGTCTGAAACGTATATTTTCATCTTTTTGTGATTTTTGCGCTTCCTCCCATTCTTCTGACTTTTTGCATTATTTTCTGATTTCTTCAGCCGCTGCCAAGGAGTCCGAGGTCACCTGGGACGAGGCGTTGAAGCGTGTCGACGATCTGGAGGCCAAACTTTGGATCACTGAAAAAGCTTTGGAAGAGGCCAAACAGAAAGCCAGCGCTGATGCCGAAGAAAGAGCCAAACAAGCTGCCACCCGAGATGAAAATCTTCGGAAGTGCTTGGAGACCCTCAATGCTTCCTTGACTCATAAGTTTTTTGTTTGGCATGGGAGAATTTTTGTTTTAGTCCTCATTGCTTCTATGTTCGTACCGACCCCCTTTTTTTGGTATGTGTAGACCTGTCATGCCAAAATTTGTTGTTTGATGAATATAAAAATGTTGATCCTTTATCGGATGTTGTTAGCACTTTGCAGGCTAACAGTGTTCATGTGCGCAACCTTCTTGTCCGCTCATGCCACGCCTTTAAGAGCCTACATGCCGAAGTCTTTCCGTCGAAAGAAATGCCTACTGATTTGAACGACCTCGTTGCTATTTTTGGTGTTGATCCAAGCCTTGTGGTTGGCTATAGTGTGACGCAATCGAAGAGCGGCGCCGAAACTTCGACGGCATTGGCGATGGCGCACGACAAGCAAGTCGACTGGGAGAAGGTTAGCTCCTCTATCCCAGTCAACACCAAAGGCCAAGCAGTTGATTTGAAGCCTTTCGTTAAGAGATCCAAGAAATACTCTCGGCTGCTTCTGGGAATAAGCTCAGGTTTGGAGAAATCGGTTGCCCCTTCTTTGATTGGTGCTCCTTCTTTGGCTGTTGCCCCTGCTATAACTAGTGCTCCTTCTGGTAGTGCCATTTTGTCTTTGGAGAAATCAGCTCTGTAGCTTTGCTTTGTAGTTTCCCATGTTTCTTTTGATGCTATTGTAATGAATATTGAACTTGTCATGTTGCTGGAATGCTTCCTTTTGATAAAAAGAAGATTTCTGTACATATTCGTATGAGTGGCTATTTGTTTGCTGAAGTTTTTCTATTTTTCGTGTACCTTGCCAGATTTTGAGTGATTCGTCGGCTCCTCCTGCGCCTGCGCAGACATCGGATGCAGCCCCGTCCCCATCTGGGATGGGTGCAACCGAGACTGCTATTGTATGTACGGTAGATCTGCCGTTATATGCTGAAAAAATTGCGCAGGTGAAGAAGCTTGACAGGAACTTCAGGTTGTTCAACCAATGGTAGATGTTGCCCACTCGAAGACACGCCAGGCCCTTGAGCGTGAGGCATATTTTTTGGACGAGATTTCCAGGGCGAGTGAAAAGATGATATGTAAGTCCTTTTTACTTTTGCTTCCTGCTGCTCCCCTTTTTGCGGGATGCCAATGTTTTCGCTTTTTTTGCTTTGTAGGCATTCGATTTTGCGAGAGGGAAGAAACCCAACGTCTGCGCACCCGAATTGAAGCTCTTGTGTCTACTTCCCAAAATTCTGGGACAGATTTTTGGATTGATCACCGTCGTGCTTATACTGTGGCTCTACTTCAGGACCGCGTATCCAAGGTGGAGCAATTTTTCAAGTGCTATCGTAGATCGCTGGCCATTGTTTACAATGCCATGTTTCCTCGGTATTCCCACCCTCACACTTTAGCTAATTTGATGGTGAAGTTTCGACAGGGTGAACGGCTTCATCATTTTGTAAAGCTTCAACTTGTGGCGGGTGCCAAACTTGCTCTGTCTTGGGTGGATGCGCATCATCCGACACCGGATTTGGACGTCATATCGCCGAGGCTACCTTCTCCTTCTGATGGTTGTCTTGTTAGTATGGCGCCTCACTATGCTGCCGCTCGTAGACCTGCGATCAGGATTGTCCAGAGGTGCCTAGAGGCAGACCAGGAGTTTTTTATGGATTTTGCTATCTAACTGTTTCTGCTTCTTATTGTGTACCTTTTGTACTTTTTTGAGAAATATTGTATAGATCTGTTGTATCCTTGTCAAAAAGGTCATATGTTTATACGAGATTTTTACTGTATGTTGTATCTTTTTGTATGGGTCCCGACGAATTGATGCCCTTTGCACGATTGTCTTCATGTGCCTTAGGAACTTTATGCCAAGAAGTAATTTCTTTATTTGTTGATAAGTATAAATGGATATATTGCGTGGGCGTGTTTGCCTGTTTGTTGTCCTTATTGAATATAGAAATATATACGAGTAAAGAATTTTCCTAAAAAATGCGGCTTCTGTCTTGAGATGCTCCATCACGCCCCTTGTTGACTTTGATGAGGGTGTCGTCTTTTTTGACTGGAAGCGCCGTGTCTGCACGGAAGACCAGAGAGAAAAGTAGTTGGTTTACTGGGTTGCTTGCACTTTGGTAAATCGATGACTGCGCCTTCTTATGCGGGACTGAAAGTGGAGGGCGAATAAAAAGTTTTTACGGGTGCACGGTGCTCTTGATTTTCTGGGGTTCACTCCTGCGTCCTTCGTGTAGTAGTGTCATCCACTATTTTCAGCTTGCCAAATTGCGTCTCCATCCCGAAGGATTCTGATATTTTGTTGAATTCTCGATCGTAGCTATCCGAACGGCTGAAGCTTCCTTTTACTGTTATGACCCCATTAGGGGCTGGCATTTTTAGCACCAGGTATTCATAGTGGGGTACTACCATGAATATAGCGAAAGCTAGTCGTCCCAGGATCGCGTGATACTGTGATGGCTAGTCCATGACTTCGAACTCTAGTTTTTTGCGCTTCAATTTGCTTCTCGATCCGAAGACCACGTCAAGGTGCACTTTGCCCAAAGGAGTTTCGGCTTTGCCTGGAACTATTCCGTGAAAATTTGTATCCGTTGGTGCTAGATTTGTCAGGGACCAATTCATTACCCATAGAGTTTGGGCATAAATGAGGTTGATGCTACTCCCTGCATCCAAGAAAACCTTGCTCATGTCGAACCCACCGATTTGTGCCTCCACTATTAGTGCTGATTTACCAAGTCTTGGGAACCGAAGTGGGTGGTCAGCTCTGTTGAAGGTTATTTCTTGTTCTGACCAATGAAGATACTCCAGTGTAGGGGGTGGTGTTGTTTCCGCCATGTTTACTTGTCTGGTGCTCAGCTTCTGTGTTCTATTAGAGGGTCATCCCTTCTGGATCATTGACATTGCTCCCTTTGATCTAGGGTACTCATCTTCTTGGTTTTTTGTGTTTTGCGGTTGTCCTGCTGGTGGATGCCCCGGTGGTGGTGGTGGTGGTGCACCGATAGAAAAAAGCACCAGGTGTAGTAACATAGCCTCGGTTTGCTACTTCTGTTGCCCTTGCGTTGCATAGCTCTTGCATTTTCAAGAATGTTCGACAGTCCTTTAGGAGGTGATTGGATCGCCTTTTCCCTGTTGAGTCGACATAGAAGTGCATATTGCATGGCCCTTCCAACATTTGTCCTGCTGACATAGGTGGGTCTCTATTTGTTGGCTAGTACTGTTGCTGCGGCTGGCTTCCACCAGCGCCGTCCTTGCTACTACAGTACCCATTGTTGTAATCATCACTTCATCGGTTGTCCCCTCTAGAGAAACCGACTGCGACATAATTTGGTGTGCTATACCCAACATTGTTCCGTCGCCTTCTATCGTTATTACACCTGTCCCTGTCTTCTTCGGGTGAGCGGGCTCTTTTGTTCTGTAATGCGTCTTCTCCATCGGCCCAGCGGTTGGCTATGTCCATCAGCTGCGAAATTGTCCTTAGTTTGATTCGCCCAGCTCTTCAATGAATTCTTGCGTCGAAGTCCATCGTTGAAAGCATCAATTGCTCTTTCATCGGATATGGTTTCAGCCGAGTTTTTAATAATGTTCCACCATTGAACGAAAGCTCGTATTGACTCTCCTGGTTTTTTTACAAGCTCGCAATTGTTCCAGAGACGTGGGTCGTTTGAAAGTGGACTGGAAATTTCGGATGAACTTGTCCTCCAGGTCGTTCCAGCTACTGATAGGATCTTCGGGTAGTTTTCTTAACCAAGAGCGAGCTGCACCGGTTAAGTGCAGCTGCAAACTTTGCATTGCGGTAGCCTTGGAGCCTCCTTGTAGCTTAATTGTGGCCAGATAATCTTTCAACCAAGCTTTGTTTTCTTGGAGGCCATCGTATTTCTGACGATCGTGAGGTAGCTTGAAGTCTTTTGGTACTAGAGTCTTGTAAACCTGTTGGGTAAAGCAACTGGCTCCGCATAGTTCTTGTTCTTCCTCGCTTTCACCGTCATAGTATCTTTGGCTACCATGCTTGTCCTTGGATTGATTGATCCTTCGTTGTGTAATATCATTTCTTGTGTCATTCCGTAGCTCTGATTCCGAGAAGTGGGCCCGATGCAGCGATCGTGATCGTCGGGTGTGACCTGCTTGCCAAGGGCTGGTGCAACGGTGTGAGGATCTGTCGGGTTGCCGCGTGGTTCCCTGCTCTTCCTGCACGAGAGACGCTCCTACCATACCGAGGTTCATCAGGGCGGAGCGATGGAGAGCTGCACAAGGATCATCGGGTGCAGGTTGACTTCTGATCAGGTATGTTTGTGCGGCTACAATTGCTGCTTGAGCCGTTTTTGCCTTAATATTTCCTACTTGATCTATTGACATAAACGATAGATCCAGGTCTAGATCAGTTTGCTTCTTTCTGTTTTGGGGATGTTCGGTAGTCGAGATGTTCCCCTTCTTGGCGGTGCTCCTCCTGTCATGCTCCCTGATCCTCAGGTAGAGCTTAGTTTCGCTCATCGTAGCCTAGATTCATCGGCAAGCCTTTTTCTTTCATCGAGCTACCTCTACATCCTTAGCGGGTCTTTTTTTATGGTGAAGCAAATATTGGTATGCTAGTAGATCTTCATGCGTGGCGTCAGTTGTCATGGGGACTGCACCTGAAATTGCCGCTCTTGCTTTTTGCCATGCTTCAGCTAGTAGCCGAAGAGTTTTCCTCTCGCCTCCGCGTGGCTCTCCTCCTCCTAGGGTTACGCGGTTGTTTGCTGGGTCTTCCCTGTTTCCACGATTTCCTTTGTTTCCATGATTTCCTACATTGTAGGTGGATAGGATATCGTTAGGGTTAAAAATAGGATTACCGTTGGAGTCTTGCTGAGCCGATGCATCTCCGATGATCATGCATACTTGGTGCTGGGTAATATATGGACTGGTGATATCGTCATCTAAATTGAGGGAGACACTATCGGGTGGATCAGTGAAGTCCATTAGTTTCTGTTCTGGGTAGATTTCTGCCATCCTTATCCCAAAGTCGATGCTTTCCTTGGGTTCCGAGTTTGGTGGGCTTGTTCCACATGGTGTAGTTAGCGGGGCTCTAATCCGAAAGAGAGATTGCCGTAAAGACCATCAAGGTCCCCAAGATCCGTCTCATCTTGTTTGTTTTCTTCTGGTGCTTCTATTTCCTCCCTGACCTCCATGGACGATCCGACAGATGATGTTGGTATTGTCGTAAGTGCAGTCTTTTCCACGGACGATTCTGATGTAATCAGGACCGAATGGTGTGATTCTTGGGGCTTCTACTTGGAAGTGGAAGATTCCGGTGATTAGATCAGATCCGCCGTTGCATTCAGCGGGTACTATCATAGGGGTGGGCAGGTTAGGAACCGCTTTCGTTGGGTTGCTACTTGGAAAAGAGAGTTCCGCCGAATCCATGGTTCCAACATTCAAGTTTCGCACACACGGTGCCAATTGACGAGGGGTGATATCGGCAATGTCCATGAAGAAGGACTTAGGGTTTTGCCGAAAAGAGAATGATGGGGATTTCATCGGATGTCAGGAGAACAATGGAGTCAAAGTCACCTGAATATTTGGTGAATCGTAGTATTACAAATCGCTTGGGGATTTTTTTGTCGTCTTGCCTAGGCTTCTCCCGTCGTATATATAATAGGCCGGGTCTCAAAGCTATATGCGGATAGGTTATATATAGGTAATTACAATACCAATACGATGTCTATCCTTTTTCCTCTTTCCTAATACAACTACTACCTTAGTCGGTTGCTCTTTTTGCGCCATCATCTTGACTCTTCATGGGACGTAAGCCTTTCTTCAGTTCTGGGTAGCGAATCATAGGTACCCGAGTAATCATACCTATGTCAAGCACCTGCATTTGGCGGAACGCCTCCTCCAAAAGCACGGTCAGGCCGGCTCCATCGTCCACGAGGGCCTTGGACAGGGAGACGCCGCTGATGGTGGGGGAGCACACCATCGGTACGACCCCCACCAAGCGTGTGGACTCGGGGTGGTCGTCGACACCAAAAAGACCGGTTGTTTGGACCACTTGAGCCAGGCGGCGGTAGTGCTGGGCCTTGTCACCGCCAGCTTGCACGAGAGATGCTTGAAGTGCCTCCCCGAGGCGGTAGCCTGGGAGCCCCCAAGATGCATGCGACTGTGCTGGGGCTCAGCGCCATGACGCCTAAGTCGAGGAAAACCACCGAACCGTGCCTCAACCCTCTACCTGGTGCGCCAAATGTTAGAGATGTGTCACACGAAGGAATAGGGGTCCAATGAGCCCTGAGTTTGAGAGGGGGCTGAATCACACATTCTGAGCTTCTCGAAGGCGGTGAAGATGACGACGCACGCACATGACAGAGAGGTTGACACGGGTTTTTTACCTAGGTTCGGGACCCTCGTGATGAGTAAAGCCCCTACTCCTGCCTGGTTTTATTGCTTGCGGTGCTTCACGAGGGTACAATGGAGAACCAATTTCTAGGGTTACAAGGTGTGGGAATCGGCCTCTTCCAAGGTAGAAGGATGCCTCCTTTTATAGGGCGGTCGGGCCTCCCCCCCCGAACAGTGGGCAGGAAGGGTCACCACACTACCGTTCACTAAAGATCTGGTCTACCTGCCTACTTTCCCTAGACCTGGCCTATACAGCCTCGGAAGCTCCTGCTGTCCACATTCCTTCGGTCATGGATGACGTCAGCTCCTGCGGGACGCGCCGCCTCTGGCTTCCCTTGTACCGAAATAGGGAGACACCGTCCCAACTGTCGGGCCCTTTGCCAGGGGCACCTTTGACCACCCAGGACCCCTTGGGGCGTAGTAGGGCGGAGCATCCTATGCTCCGCCTTTTCCCATTTTGTCGCCTCTTGTACCTGAACTCATCCTCCCTCGACCCTGACGATAGGGCTCCTACATAGACCCTCGTGAGGCATCCGGACATGCTGCCCGATGGCCCAGCCGACTAGGGATCCACGGTACCCAGTGCTCTTGGTCTGATAGTGAGTCAGATTTGAACTACACGTACATGATCTGATGCTTATGATTTTTTGGAGAAATCATTTTTAGGTTCAAAATATGCTATTTCATTAGAGATGCACTACAAGTTTAGCGAGGCTCAGCCTCGAGCTAAGAATCTTCATGCCCACCGTTCTGACCATAGTTTGCAATGTCCATAAGAAATTCCAAAATGATCCAAACAATGTAAAATCTTTGCATGGTGTCATATTATGTGACATATTTACAAGGAAAAATATCAAACTTGGTATATTGATTGCATCTCAAAAAACCTTCATAGAAATGAGCTATCATGTTCGAGGTTTCATGGCTTTTAGGACAAACGACCAATATTATGGCTAGAATCGCGGTATAGTTTGTGATAATGTACCCATATTATGCAGACCTATGCATTATGGTATGGAGATCAATGTTGCAGGAGGAAGTTTTCTTTTTCATCGTACCAAAAAGCTATTTTTACTTTTGAAGTGTCAAAATAGGGGTGTTTTGTGAAGCAACCACCAAATGAAAGTTTAAAAATGGTACCACCCCATTTTTAAAAAATACTAGGCCACCTTGCATGGACAATGTCCCAACCGGGGTATCATAAACCTTTCCGTCCATCCCTCATCAAAAAGATAAATTCATCTCGAATCAGTAGAAAGTGGGTCAGATTTGAACTACAGGTACATGATCTGATGCTTATGATATTTTGCAAAAATTATTTTTAGGTTCACAATATTCTATTTCATCAAATATCCACTGCAAGTTTAGCTAGGCTCAGTCCCGAGCTAAAAATCTTCATGCCCACTATTTTGACCATAGTTTGAAACGGGCATACAAAATTCAAAAATGATCCAAATAATGTAAAATCTTCGCATGGTGTCATATTATGTGACATATTTGCAAGGAAAAATATCAAACTTGGAATATTGTAAATATCTCAAAAAACCTTCTTAGAAATGAGCTATCATGTTCGAAGTTTTATGATTTTCGGGCCAAACAACTATGTTAGGGATGAAATCGCTGTATAGTTTGTGATTATATGTCCATATTGTGCATGCATGTGCATATTGGGATGGCAAAGAATTTTTTAGAAGGAAGTTTTCCTTTTATCGCACCAAAAGGCGATTTTATATTTACCGAGTGCCAAAAATGGGATGTTTTGTGAAGCAGCCACCAAATGAAAGTTTCAAAATGGTACCATCCTATTTTGCAAAAATAATAGACCACCTTAAATGTACAATGTCCCAACCGGGGTATCTTAAACCTTTTTGACCATCCCTCGTGAAAAAGACAAATTCATATTGAATCTGTAGGAAGTGGGTCATATTTGAACTACATGTACATGATCAAATGCTCATGATTTTTTTAGAAAAATAATTTTTAGGTTCAGAATATGCTATTTCATTATAGACCCACTTCAAGTTTTCCTTTTCATCACACCAAAAATCTATTTACTATTTTCTAAGTGCCAAAAGGGGTGTTTCGTGAATCCTGGCATAGTTTCGGTTGGTCCAGTGATAAAAAGATATGACACATGATTAAAAAGATAATAGGGATGTCATATTTGAATTACTCTCATTTTTCTAATCGATTTGGATATATTATTTGTCGAATTACGATTTACGGATTTGTAGATATGAATTATTTAATATTAAATAGAAAAAGGCCAAATAAATAAAATTTATTTCATTTTTATTTGAATTCAAGATTATTATTACTTATTCATTGTTGTTTACTTAAATAATTGTTTGCAATGTAAAAGAAATAAAGACGTCTAACATCATGGTCCAATGGTTAATAGGATTGATATGATACTATCAACAATAAGGTCTAATTTGTTTCTCGGAAGCTCATCCAGAAGGAACGGAGAAGTTAAGCATGCTGGGACTGGAGTAGTGTTAGGATGAGAGACCAATTGGGAAGTTTGACCACAGGTGCAATTTTACTTGAGATTAATTGTAGTTAGAGTTAAAAAATGTCCATATGAGATTAACGAGTTAAACAATTCAAAGAACATGAAAAAAATTGGAAAAAATATTTTAAAAAATATTTTAAAATTTTGATTTTTTTTTTAAAAAACTAGGCTGACAGCAAAGCCGTCGGCGTAGCCAAACTCACATTAGCCATTTAGGTGGGGCCCATCTGGCCTACACCGACAACTTTCCTACACCGACGGCTAGAAGGGTTACGCGTACGGGGCAATACATCGACGGAAATCAGGGGTTACGCCGACGGGCATCGGTCGTCGCGCTAGCCATGTTTCCTGTAGTGTACAAACTATCGCAAAAACGAGAAACATGACCGACTCCACGTGCACCACCGACGATGCTCCTCTGAACGCGGCCATCTCTTCCAACTCCGGGGACTTGACCACTTGGACCTGTAGAGACTTCTTGCCACCACGCCAAGGATGAACAAGATACTCATGGGGAGGAAGAAACCCCATGAGCAACCGGTTCTCGGGAACAGTGAGGCCAAGGATAGCAGTGGTTGAGCTGAGCACTACTTAGAATTCGCCCTAGAAACTGCAGAATCGCTGCCTAAGCATGCCAGGCAACCCCACCCACCATCAACATCGACAGTCGTTGATGACCTCCTCCTCTCTCTCCCCACCTTCAAGGTCAGCCAAGATAAGAAGTTTGGACCTATTCATGTCAATCTGACTGAAAGGAACAATGAGCTTATTCACCAAGCCACTAGAACCACCTCTCCCGACCCTAGCTCCTATCATCGAAGCACCATCGGGGAGATAAGCCAACAACCCCGAGGCACCGCTCAAATACGCCATGAAGTAGCTTGGAAGCACCAGTTTATTGGTGGAGATCCTCCAGCTCTACCCCTCACCTGTAGCCATTCCTGCCACTTGAGAAGCACAACAAGAAGCACTAAGTTGGAGCTGCTCTAGATCCCACTAGGAAAATTTGGAAACCTACTCCCAAACTCCACACAGGGAACACACCTAGACCTAGAAGAAATACTACTACTACTTACAGGGGCCGACCTCCACTTGCCAGAGAGGATGGGGAAGAAGAGCCGAAGACGCACATGGGACTCTCAAGGAGGAGGGAGGGAAGAGAGTGAAAGAGAAAACACACGCTACCAATGAGTGATTGGAAGTTTCCCGCAATAGTTGTTACCTACAAATTCCCCCCACCAATGAGTGATTGATCCCTCATTCCGTAAGATCCTGTCCATGTAAATCAGCACGTAACTATAGCATTACTTCTTACATAGGCTCACCATACTCGGGTATTCTATTAGATTTGGAGAGGCTCTCATTTCCCTTTGCCTTTATCTCTCCTAACCTTTCTCCTTGAGAGTCCCTCCAATGCCTCTAGATCCTCTCCCTCTTCTCTGGTAGTCTTGTCGGTATAGGAGGGGGTGGGAGGGGAGGTGGGTCCCTTGGTAAGTAGTACTTGTAGCGTACTAGTAGTACTTGTGGATTTATAAGAGGAAGGGTGAGAATTATGTTGAAGCTTATCATCTTCATGCTGACAAGGATATTAATAATGCTCATAATAATGATAGAAATTATTGTGAGACTCTAGAAACCAGCATCAGTGTGTGGATTATTGATGGAGAACAACAGAGAAAAGAAAGCAAAAGTACAATACTATAATAATGACTTCTTAACAATTCTATTATATTCTACATAATTTGGTACTTCTGTCATAAGTGTCGTAACAATTTTCAGAGTGTTCTAGGTATGTGTTGTTATCATGTTGCTTGTATTTATTTATTAGATGTAAGTAGTGTTCTCTAGAATATTCTAGCTACATGGAGTAGAGATAAATAGTGAAGGATTATGCAGCCTATAAATAGTTGACCACACCTCTATCTATGTAACCAGACTATGTATCATCCACCTATCAATAAATAGAACTTTGTGTTTTTGGATTAGATCTAGTATGGTAAGAGTTTTGGATTGAACTCTTGACAACTTGCCCTAGATTGATATCTAGCTCACGCCCCTAGATAGATATCTAGCATGGCACGTTGAAATTGTTGCTTCAAAATTTGTGGCATCTTTATTAAAGAAGCGAGGTGGAGTTGTTCCTCCATAACCTTTGTGTTGCATCAGGTGATATCAGAGACTCGCTGATCCATTCTAGCTATTGGTTCTCTCATTGAGCTCAAGATGCAGTAGGCAATGGAGGAGTTGGGAAAGAGAGTTGATGTTGTAGAACAACAAATCCAAGAGCTACTGAAGATCTTTCCTGGAGATTTAATCAGTTCATTGGGATGATAAGAAGAGGTGTTCCTCCTACTGCCAATGAAGAAGATTCATCAAAGGAGAAAGGAGATGTTCAATAATAAAGAAGAGGAGGTCATCTTCAAGCCCAAATACCCTGACGACATGCATATCATCATACCTCGAGAAGGCCAACTTATATGGAAGCTTCTAAAGAGGAAGAATATGATGATGCTCTTGAGGAACCTTATCTCTATACATACACAAGAGTACCCAACGCTACATATGGGAGAGATACATACAAGGTGAAAGTTGAAATCCCTACTTTCAATGTAAGTGTTGATATTGAAGGGTGCCTTGATTGGTTTTATAAGGTCGAGACTTTCTTTGAGGTCATGAATATTCTGAAAGACCGTAGAGTTTCTTTGGTCGCATACAAGATGAAAGGTGGAGCTGGTGCATGGTGGCATATTCTTTAAGAAGACCGCCGACTAAGAGTAGAACCACATGTGAGATCTTGGCGACAAATAAAGAATATTTTGAAAGGGAGATTTTTGCCTGCATATTATGATCAAATCCCATTCGTATAGTTATAGAACTATTTTCAAGGAAATATGATTGTTTTAGAGTACACTAAAGAGTTTCTAATGCTATGAGTGAGGTGTAACCTTGCTAAAACTAAAGATCAACAAGTTGCAAGGTACATCAATGGTATCAATGAAACTTTCCAAGATCGCTTGGGGATGCAACATATTTGGTCCATTGACCAAGCATAGTCTCTAGGCTTAAAGGCCAGGAGGTTGGTGAAGACAATGAAAGCAATTAAGGCCCCATATTCTCATACAGAAGGCTCAGCTAGGAGTTACTCCTAGATAGTGGAAGAGAAGATCACCCAACCCAAGGCTAAGCAACCTTCCATAAAGAAAACTGGAGGCAAGAGTAAGGCAAGTTAGGGATAAAATGCTATAAATGCGGTGAAGATGTGAATGGTTCCATAGGAGAAAACAAAAATTTCCAAGCAAAGAGAACTATATAGCCAAAATCTACTCTATGCAGATGTAAGGTAACATAGGGATTCAGTGTTCATACCTTTAAAGACCGAAAAGAGTTACATTCCAATGAACATTGATGGTCTAGTCATACGAGATGCAGACCTCAAGGTCGTGCATGCGTACAAGCAACGGGTTCTACAACTGGCAGCACCTCCATAGTTCTATACACATCCAGTGCAGATGACATCCCCTGGGATCCGATTTAGCAAATAAGTGGAAGAAGATTGAGTCGGACCGAGAGTCCAGCAGCACGATATCGTACATATGGTGGAGAAGCCTTTAAGACCGTATGCTTGTTCCAATCTTGTGGAACCACACGTGAGGGAGATAGGAAGATATAGGGAGAGAGGGAAAGCCTTGGGGTGGAATGAGGGATGGGCTCCCCTCCTCCTTATATAGGCCAAGGGGCCAAGGAGGCGCCCAAGGGTAGGTGGGGCCGGCAGGAAGGATCGGACCGCGAGAAATTGTTCTTGGACAGCGCCGACTCTCTGTGTTGGGGATATACTTTCCGGGTATCCTCACAGTTCCTCACTGACCAGGGTGGCCCACTTCGGGTTAGAGCTTTGCTTCACGGGCGGCCCAGGCAGAGAGAAAGACGGAGTCCAATCCGGCTACGGGAAGGCCCAGAAGACTTACCGACTTAGGCCCATAATGTTACTTATAGTTCAAGATGTACTCTGTAACCGACTTTTAGATGTAGCCGGATAGATCTCTCCTGTAAACCTTAGGCCGGATATCTATATAAGCCGTCCTAGGGAGAGCCTTTAGGGCAACACTCTAAACACACAATACTTTAGACCCTCAATTCGCACAAGCGAAACCCTTGTAACCCATATTCCAGCTCTGTCGTATTACTAGATTGCTAGCAGGAGTAGGATCCGTCCAAAGCCGGCGGATTCAAACCTGGGTAAACTTGTGTGCTCACCGTCCCGGAACACCGTACGTCTCACACCCCTCTCTTACGCATGCCTCGAGGACCCCCTCATGGCGTACTTGTCATCAATCCGACGACAGTTGGCGCCCACCGTCGAGCAAGTGAGCTTCGGATCTGCGTTCCGAGCGGAATCTACAAGAATCGGAATCAGCGAGACTATCGCCGTCGGTCGCATCCTCTACGCCAGTGATGTCCCTCTCATCGTTCTCGACGAGACTTGGATTCCGGCAAGGGAGGCCGTGATTGCCTACACAATCATGTCTTTTGGCGAGATCGATGTTTACATCGGTTTCGCTGAACCTGCCCAACCCACCCCAGCGGTGATGATAGAGGCAGAAGAATTTTCTGGGTCTCCTTTGTCCGTGGAGGCGGCAGAGTTCTGGATCTCAGAAAACCCTAATCCCACCCAGCCTGCACCAGCTGCGGAGATAGTGGAGAAACCCGAACCTGAAGAAAACCTAGCGGTCAACGTCGAATCTAGAGTAGATCTCCCCGGAGGAGCCGAATCCCAGATCGACCCACCTGTGGAAGTCGAAATCCAGGAGGAGCATGTCAACGACACTGATTCCGGCTCTGATGATGCCGGAACAGACAGACCTTTCTTAAGGTACACACTGCGACGTATGATACTGCAAGACGAAAGCGCATATGCAATCCTCAAGACCATCAAAAGTTCCGATATGGCTGATCGCGGAAGCCACAGGTACCTCAGGAAGCATGCGTCGCACTTTGTCAGATACATGGGATCCGGATCCGGCTCTGCCGATGCTAGAGAAAACACCGACTTGGTGCTGGAGGCAATCGGAACAAACGCCGATGTACCCGCATCCTCGGATGAGTCGACGACGTCAGCAGATTTCCGAAAGTTCTCCGTGGAATATGAAGAGGACTATAACTCCAAAGCTGCAGAAGAAGGAGAAGCCATGGATGAAGGATCCGGGGAACACTCTCCCAAAACGCAGGATGACATGGACGTCGGAGATAATCCCGAGGTACAGATGTCCGAAAGTACCGATCAGAGCTTGACTCTGGGAAACGGACCCAAAGCCGTCTTTGCTACCAGCACTGCTAAGAAGACAAAGAAGAAGAACAAGAAAAACAAGACCCCGGCAAAATACCCTCTGACAGAGGAGGTGATTGCCGAGGAATACGAAGAAGACTCGGATGGAGCACTTATCCTAGACAAGCTAAAAAAAGAAGCATCGGTGGATGGACACGTGATCACTGAAGGTGCGCGTAAACTCATCGATGCCGCATTAACCACACCTATCCCTACAGCTGCAGAACTTACTGCAGATGAGCTTGGATGAAAGGGCGCAAGCCCTAGAAGCGCGTCGTCAACAACTCCTCGATGAAGCCAAAAACATCGAGGTGGAGAAGAAACGCATGTCGAACAAGGAGTACATGTCTCGTCTGCATCAGAAGACATGGAAGCGTCACATAGATGACAACACATTCCCACGTGTCCGTGCCGTCCTTTTTGGAGATGAGATGGGGAAGCCACGGAAAGATAGCAATGGAGATTGGGTATACCCAACACCAGTACAAAATACCGTGGTAGCCCGAGAAATTCTATTGGCTAATCCAGGACCAGAGGAGATCTGTTTGGGTATCAATCTACTCAACAAGGGACTGGAGCAGCAAAAAGTTGCCCTGTCCGGAAGTCAAAAACTGGTCTCAGATGCTGACCAATGTCGCACAGATCCGGCATGGGCTGGCGTAAGATCCCATTACATCTGGGCGTAGTATCATGACCCCGAACGCAAGGAAGACAACTATTCAAGAACCAGATCTTCAGGACAGCATCACAAAACTTCACGTAACTGGAGCAACGTCGCCCCAGCGGCCGAGAAAGACGCCATCGCTGCCCTGAATCCGACGAACCCTCCCCGACGAGAATCTAAGGATCGAAGGGGAGAAGATAAAGAGAAATGTCGGGAGGAGGATCGTCAGAGAATGCCACCTCCTAGACATGAGAACCGTCCGGCTGAGCCTCACCATGGTGGGAACGACGGACGAAGAAACGACGGAAACCGTGTCGGTATAAGCCAGCAGGGGGCTCGTCGTAGTCAAGCTTCTCCACCCTCTCCACCACACACTCATCACAACGGCTCCCATGGAGGGAAAGGAGGACAACATGGCGGAGGAGGTGGTGGCAGAAGCCGAAGTCCGGCTCCACGGCACCGCAGCCACAGCCGGCATTCGGGACGATCTCTATCCCCGAACGACGCAAGGCACATGATCAACTCCAACATAGAGGCTCGGCGCTATGAAAACGATGACGTGTATGTGGGCCCAAAGTGCTTCGGTCCACGCATTAGAGCTACAAAATTACCGGAAGGATTTGCTATCTCAAGACATATCCAAGCCTACGACGGCATTGCTCGGCCAGACACCTGGTTACAGGATTTCTTCCAAGCTTGCTGCATCGCCAAAGGCGAAAACATCCTGGTCGCAACCCGATATCTCCCACTTATGTTGCGGAAGACGGCACGGTCATGGCTCAATGAACTTCTGGCAAACACCATCCATAACTGGTATGATTTACAAAGAGCGTTCTTTCGGAATTTCGAAGGCACATATCGGAGGCCCTGTACGGTTGGAGACCTACAGTGTTGCACCCAGAAAGCCGGAGAAACTTGCCGGGACTACCTCGGACGATGGATCGACACCAAAAACTCCTACGAAGGAGTAAATGATCAAATTGTGATTGAAGCTTTCATTGCAGGTCTCCCTATTGGTTTACTACGCCATAGCTTGAAGTGTGACAAGGTTACCGATTTGGGAGAGATGATAGAAACAGCGAGCAAGTATGCAGATTCTGACGACGATGCAGAAGGACTACTCAATGCCCTAGCTGTGCCTCAGTCGGCAAAACAACCAAAGCAACAAGCTCAGAAGCGCAAAAGCACCTCGGAAGAAAAACCCAACACGGAAACAGCGGTAGTCACTACTGTTTCCGGGTCTAGAGGATGAGGAGGACGTGGCGGAGGCCGCGGGCGTGGCCATGGGACATCAAGGGTCCAAGGTAGAGGAGAACAACAACCAGGCAAAACCTACTCTTGGGCCGACATTGCCAATAACCCATGTGTGCATCACCTAGACGCCAATGGGGGCTCGTCCCACACCAACGCTGAATGTCGTTTCAATGACGACATCAAAAGTGATGACACCGCGGGCTACAAAGCTAAGCGGAAGAAGGGAAAGAAAAATCCCGAAAAAGACAAGGAGACCAAGGAAGATTCCGACATGGAGGAAGCTGATGCTTCAAATCCCAAGTCGGAAGGGCAGAAGACTTTTCCCACCAAGAAGGACACTTATGTCACCTTCCTCGGATCTCAACCAGCAAAAGTCAAGAAAGCAGTTCTACACGAGCTCAATGCAATAGTTCCGGCTGTCCCCCAGTATTTGGACTGGTCGGAAGTGGCAATCACGTTTGACCGCGATGATCATCCGCCTAAGTTACACAGGCGAGGAAAATACGCCTTAATCGCCAAACCACTTATTGACAGTTATGGTTTCTCCAAGACCCTCATGGACGGTGGTAGCAGCATCAATATTCTTTATGTCGAAACACTACGCCGGATGAAGATCTCGGAGACCCAGCTAAACCATAGCTCTGTGATTTTTCACGGAGTTGTCCCAGGAAGACAAGCTAATTCCCTGGGAGAGATCACTTTGGATGTTACCTTTGGAACTCCAAAGAATTATCGGCCGGAGGCACTTTCCTTCGAAGTGGTCCTGTTCAAGAGCGCATACCACGCTATATTCGGACGTCCGGCTTACTGGGCTTTTATGGCTCGTCCGTGTTACATTTACAATATGATGAAAATTCCAGGTCCCAATGGCGTGATCACCATCAGGGGAGACCCGAAGAAAGCACGAGAGTGCGAGGATGGAAATGCCGCCTTTGCTGAAGCCGTGCTGCACGCCTAGGAGTACCAGGCGATCAAGAAGAGCATAGATCCGTCCGAGATGCCCGCAACAAAGAAGGAGGTTACCAAGCCAAATCCGGAGTTCAAGGCATCAGAAGAGACGAAGAAAGCACCGTTGAAGGATGATGACCCCTCCAAGGTGACCCAGATAGGTGTAGGCCTAGATAGCGCTTAGGAAAGCGCGCTCGTCAAGTTCCTCCAAGCAAATCAAGATATCTTCGCATGGCGTCCATCTGACATGATCGGACTACCTAGGGAACTTGCCGAGCACTCTCTAAATATAAACCCGAACGCTAAACCCGTCAAACAGTCCTTACGACGGTTTGGCGACGAAAAGCGTAAGGCAATAGCTAAGGAACTAGCACGGCTCGAGTTAGCCGGATTCATAGAAGAGGTCATCCACACTGAGTGGTCGGCCAATCCTGTAATGGTCCCTAAAAAGGACACCACTTATTTAAGGATGTGTGTTGATTATACTGCCTTGAACAAGGCTTGTCCAAAAGATCCATTCGCTCTGCCTAGAATTGATCAAGTTATCGATTCTACGACAGGCTCGGAACTCCTCTGTTTTCTCGACGCATATTCCGGTTATCACCAAATCCGGATGAAGGAATCTGACAAAGTAAAAACTTCATTCATAACCCCCTTCAGAACCTTCTGTTTTGTTACGATGCCCTTTGGGCTGAAGAACGCAGGAGCTACGTACCAGCGCATGATGCAGTGTTGCCTCCACGATGTACTCGGACGCAATGTACATGCATACGTGGATGATATCGCGGTGATGTCCAAAAAGAAGGAAACACTCATTTCCGACTTGGAGGAAACATTCACCAATCTACGAAAATACAACATCATGCTTAACCCGAAGAAATGCTTCTTTGGAATACCAGCCGGAAAATTGTTAGGTTTCATCGTGTCTCAAAGAGGCATAGAGGTGAACCGCGACAAAATCAAGGCTATACTCAATATTTCCAGGCCAACTCGCCTGAAGGACGATAAAGATTAACTGGTTGCATTGCGGTCACCGATTTGTAAGTCGCTTGGTGAAAGAGCTGCACCATTATACAAACTCCTGAAGAAGACCAAGGATTTTGTCTGGATCGACGGGTTGAAGCTGCACTACAAGACCAAGAAAGTACTCATCTCCTATCCTTGCAGCGCCAGAACCTCAGGAACCGATGTTGCTTTATATTGCTGCGACAAATAAGGTTGTTAGTATCGTCATGGTGGTGGAGAGACCAGAGGAAAATCAGGAACACTTGGTGCAGCGTCCGACGTACTTTGTCAGCGAGGTCTTGACAGAATCAAAACAGCGATATCCGCACTATCAAAAGTTGGCTTACGGTGTTTTCCTAGCATCTCGTAAGTTACGACACTATTTTCAGGAGCATCCAATTACCATGGTGAGCAAAGCTCCTATGAGAGACATAATCAACAACAGTGACGCCACAGGACGTGTCGCCAAATGGGGCATAGAGCTCTCAGCTTTTGATATTGAGTATAAACCTCGGATAGCAATCAAATCCCAGATCCTTGCCGACTTTATCGCTGATTGGACAGAGACGAAGGAGAACATGGTCCTCCCTGAGTCGGAATACTGGACCCTCTTTTTTGATGGGTCTAAGGCTCGAGGGGGCTCGGGGGCTGGCGTGGTGCTCAAATCACCCCAAGGAGATAAACTATTATACGTGTTGCAGATCCACTTCACAGAGACAAACAATATTTCCGAGTATGAAGCACTGCTGCATGGAATCTGGATTGCCAAGGATATTGGCATCCGACGTTTGATGTGTTACGGAGATTCGGATCTTGTTGCTCAGCAAGTCTCGGATATTTGTAATCAAATAAGCACATGGCAGCATATAAAGATGTCGTGGATGATCTATCTAAATCATTCGAAGGGTTTGAAGTTTAACACATCCCTCGAGCAGAAAATGAGGAAGCAGATGCACTATCTCGAATAGGCTCTGCGCGGAAAGAGGTCCCAGATGGCGCATTTTTAGAGCACCTCAAAGTTCCCTCGATAAAGGGAGTAGATGAGGAATATCCGACCAAATACGACTCACCTTTAATAGCCGTTCTAGCTGTAATTCCCAGTTGGACTCAACCCTACCTCGATTATTTGGTAGATGGCAAATTACCCGAGGACGAGGTCCTCAGCCGGCAGATTATCCGACGAGCAAAAGCCTATACTATTGTTAAGGGTGAGCTCCATAAACAGAGTGTTTCTAGGGTTTTTCAGCGTTGTGTATCTCCAGAAGAAGGAGTGGAAATCTTAAGAGAAATCCACGAAGACGAGTGTGGTCACCACGCTGGAGCCAAATCTTTAGTGGCAAAAGCTTTTCGACATGGATTTTTCTGGCTTATAGCTCAGGCAGATGCCGAACGGTTAGTCAAGACATGCAAAGGTTACCAAAAGTACGCCAAGCAAGCTCATGTTCAGGCTGATCAGCTGTGAACAATACCTATAACATGGCCTTTTGCGGTCTGGGGGCTTGACATGGTAGGACCCTTTAAACGAGCTCCAAGTGGATTTACCCACCTCTTAGTGATGGTGGATAAATTCACCAAGTGGATCAAGGCTAAACCTGTCACTAGTTGTGATGGAGCAACAACCAAAAGATTTGTCGAGGATGTTATAATCTGGTATGGTTATCCGCATAGCATTATCACGGACAAGTTGAAAGAGCAAATGGTTTAATTCTACAAGGCTTGAAACCAAGACTTGAAGCACCACTACGACGTGCTGCGGGGGCTTGGGCAGACGAATTACCTTCTGTAATTTGGAGTCTACGAATAACTCCGAACAGGTCAACGGGATACACACCTTTCTTCTTGGTCTATGGCGCAGAAGCAGTTCTTCCTAGTGATTTAATTCATACTTCTCCTAGAGTGGCCGCGTATATCAAAGAGGATGCCTTGATTTCTCGACAAAATGATCTCGACTTAGTCGAAGAAGTTCGTGTCGTTGCTGAAATGAGATCTACAGCCTATCAGCAGAAGTTACGCAAGTATCATAGCCAGAGAGTCCGAAATAGATCTTTCAATAAAGGTGATTTGGTTCTCCGGCTTGTGCAACAAAGAATGCACAAACTTTCCCAAAGATGGAAGGGCCCTTTTTAGTTTGTCGAGTATTGCACAATGGATCGTACTACTTAATCGACATGAGGCCATCAAAGAAAGACCTGCTACTAAGAAGAGAAAGGGCCGGAGGCAAGACAAATCCGGATGAGTTAGATGCACCATGGAATATTGCTCAGCACGTCCTTTTATTCTTAGTTTATCCTTCTTTGTAATCATACATATGTACATGTTCTGTGAGAAATAAAAGTTTTGGTTGCCTCAAGTTTTTTCTGAGAAGTTCTTAGACCATCTTATTTCCGAATGATCATGTCATAGTCAAAAATCCAAGAATGCTTGAAAGTACTTTATGCTCATGTTCGTTCTGGTCTAGATTTCCGATTCTAAAAACTGCTACCTTCGGGTATAACTCTAAAAATTTCTAGTCTTTACTTTGGTTATTTATCTGATTGCCGGATGCGGGCATTTTTCGAGTAGTGAATTGTTGGTACTGGAAGCCGGCTTTGTTTCCGAGTTTAAACTGGTTTAGCAATTGAGCTCCGTTGCTCGGCAAAATTTCCGGCTGAAGGTTTAGCCGGCTCACGAAAGGGACGAGGCGGAAAGCCAGATAAACAATAAGTCGAGACAAAAAATATAAGTGCTTGTGTACACATTTCAGGCACGCAAAAATTTCAAAAGTCAAAACTGCTGAATAGATCAAAAGCTTAGCACTTGCAAAGATAAATAGTACTTAATATTTACAATCACATCAGTTTTTCCAGAATAATACATAAATTTCTGGTCTATGATGCAGGAGAAGATGAAGGATCTGCCGGCTCGCTGGTCACTCCGCCTTGATATCGTTCTGAGATATCCGCATCCGAGTTGGTGCGTTCATCGTCAGAAACTTCTTCGGCTTCTTCTGCAGGAGGAGGCAGAGTAGCCACGCGGGTGAAGAAGGTGATCTCGTAGCTGGTCATATCAGCTACGTGGCACCCGTATCCGGTGCAGGAGTGCATTATAGCTTGAAGGTCTTGGTCCTGGCCTTCTTCATCCACCTTGCAGTACCCTTTAGTCACTTGCCATAGTTCCATGTTTCCATGGTGGCTCATGACCATGGAGAGGGCGTTCTGCGCAACAGTCCGCGCGTAGGACATGTTCCAGTCCCGAACAAGTTGCGGCATCTCTTTGGCCCTGTCCCGCACCTCAAATCTGACATGCTTGGCTTGTCCGGAATCCTGAGAGACTCGCCAATGTCCTCAAGGGACTGGCGGTAGTCATGAAGAAGATCACCGACTTGGGTAAGCCGGTGGGTGCGAGGCTCAGACGAAGGAGAGTCCGTCAACTTAAGAGGACCTATACACAAAACAAAGTTAAGAAAAAACCGACATTGATAGAAGTCGAAGAAAAGATAAGTCAGAGAGGTGGAACGTACCAAAAATGACGTCGTCAATCTTGGTCTTCTCCTCCCGGAGACTCTGGAGTTCAGCCCGGAGCGCTTGGGATATGTCCTTCTCTCTGCCAAGCTCATTCTTGAGGTCCGAGATTATTTTATCCTGAGCAGCAATCTTACGATCACGCTCATCCGTGGCCATGGAGGAGGATTCAAGGACTTGAGCTATGCTCTTTTCATGATCTGCCTTGAGCTTATCCAGCTCTTGGCGAAGTCCCTTGTTCTCCACCACCAGGGTCTTGAGGTTCTCAGGCTCTTCAATCATAGCGATGGATTATTTCACCAGCGCTGTAAGCCAAAAAAGAACAACAGTTCAGAAAAATTCGACATTGAAAAACCCAAAGACAAGGTTTGAATCTCGAAATGTTTACCTTCGGCTTCATCCTTGGCTACCTTGAGCTCAGCATTTTTAAGCCGGAGAGCTTTGATCTCTCTCCTCTTATCACAGACATTGGACAATAATTCCTGGTTATAGGAACATACTTTCTATAAGTCAGAATACCCAAAGTCAGAAAGCTACTTAAGAATCAGGCTAATATTTTTTGCTAAATATCAGCACGAGACTTGGGGGCTACACTAGTTCGTTCTTTGGCATCCTAATGAAAGAATAAACTCGGATTCTATATCCTACTTCATGCTTGGGGGCTAGAGGATATGATATAACATAATGTAAAAACAAGAGTTGGAATTCCGACTTACATATTGCTCGCGGGTGAGTTTGTCTAAACCCGCGTTCACTTCAGCTGCCACCTTCTCGGCGAGGGTAAGAGGGATCACTGGGGCTGTTGGAAGCTCGCCAGTCCTGATCCTCTCGTCGCGAAGGCGGACTTGAGCGAGAAGGTCAGAGAACTTGACGTCCTCTGCTTCTTGCGCCTCCTCTTCGGGGGATAGATGGCTTTTGTCCAGGACTTGCCTGGCTAGCCGCTGGATCTCCTCTGCAGATTTCCGGGTCAGGCCAAACTTGGCAAGACCCGGATTGTTGAGGAGGTTTTCAGCGAAGACTTCAGCCGAGGGATCATTACCCAAAGAGGGTTCACCCTTATCTTGACCTGACGCACCCACAGTGGCGTCAGTTTGCAATCCAAGGATTGCAGGCTCCGTTTGAGGAGCCGGATCTTCTGCAGCATCCGACGAGATAACTGGAGTTGCAGAAGGTTGAGGGGCCGGAGTCGGAGGAGCTACGGCAGACGAACCTATGGTAAGCTTCGTCTGGCGTAAGGGCTTCGAAGAAATCCCTTTCCCCTTGCCCTTGATGATCGATTTTGCTCTGAGAAGGTGACAAAGTCAGAAACGTTACATCTCAGAAAGAAGTTTAAGTAAAGCACAAAGACGGAAAAGTTGTGACGGAAAGGATACCTCTTCACGACAGGCACCTCCTTTGTGCCAACCGCTACTGTCGGAGCTTTGTGCTTCTTGAGCGCAAGATCCGGTAGTGGAACTACTTCCACCTCCTGAGAGAACTCCGGAGGGTATCCTTCGAGTGGAGCAAGTTCCGACTCGGGGATGTCAACAAGCTGAAAATAAGAAAACATATCAGTATTGCAATATAACTCAAAGACAGAAACACATAAAAGATGTGATGATAAAAGCTTACCGGCACCACGGTGTTTTCATCAGGTGCATGTCCAGAGAAACCTCGAATCCTTTCGATCCGCTCCTTGATCAGCCACTTGATTTGGCTTATGTAGCCTTGAGTGGTGTAGGCCTTGGGGCTGATGCAGAGGGAGTCGGTTAGAGAAGACGTGACGGAGTGCATCAGTCTATCCCCGTGGTACTGAAGTGGCTGGATCTGGCGTGAGACCCAGCACTGGACCAAGTAGGATCCCTTCAGACCATTGTGCTTGATCAGATATTCGATCCGCCTCTTAGCGAGGATCAGATCATCTGTGAGAGCCGGAGCAGCCTCGTCCCAGGAAGGTTGGGCCGTGGCGGCTCCGTCAACAAAAGCCGGCAAAGCAGTATTTTGCCGGGAGCCGGAATATCCCTATGGTAGAAAAAAGTGGCTGGCCATTGTTTGACCGAGTCACTGGCAGAAATTTTGGGATATGCCCGGTCTCGTCTAAGAGAAAAACTAATGGTGTCGGTGATGTAAGGAACACCGGTAGTGATGGAATTCCTCCGGACATGAAAGTAAAACCGGACGAGAAGCAAACTCGGCCTAATGCCGAGAAAGCCCTCGCAAAGCGCAGCATATGCGCTCATTTCTAGAAGAGAATTGGGAGGAAGATTATGGAGTTGAACTCCATAGTGATCTATCACCTCGGAGAAGAACTCCGAAGGAGGAAAAGACAGACCTCGGTCTAGATGAGTGCCGAAGTGGACTCGCTCGCCCTCGTGTGGGTTGGGGACGGTTTCGCCAGAGCCGCTCCATCAGTCGCTGGCGACGAGCAGCCCCTCCTTCTCCACATTCTTGAGGTCTGCTTCGTCGAGGGCGCAGGGGATCCAGATTCCCCTGTAGCTTTCCTTCTCCGCTGCAGCTTCCGCCTTCGCCACCGCCACCTCTGCCGCCAAGCCAGAGGAAGAAGATGATGAAACCATTTTTCTCCGGTGAGAAAGTGACCTTAAAGGGGCGGTGCTGGGAGTTTCTGTGGGGGAAGGACGAGGAGGCTCTGTGCGCGTAGGAGGATTGGGAAGAAAGGAAACAGCAAAGGACTGGTGGAAAGGAGAAGAAGAAATCTGAACCCCTTATATCCACCTACCTGTGCCAAGATTCGTGCAAACGCTACAGTGCAACCGCCACGCGTCGTGGAAAGAACTGGGAAGGGCCCGCGTGATGATTGCGTCGCCTCGATCTCCACGCACACATTGAAACGGCACCTCGGTTCCGTGGACCGCGGACCCACCAACGGTCGTGCTGACGGAACGCCTGTCAGATGACGTGACTTGACCATGCTTGTGTCAGGTGGCGTTAGAGACCAAGTTTCGGCTTAGTTTAAAAACGAGCTGGAAAATCCGAGTAACCAACTGAAAGGTCCGACTTATTTTTTAAGACCCGAATCGTATCTTTTGTTGTGAAGTTTCAGGAACCCTTCAAGATTCTCGCGTCAAGATCAAGCTAGACGATGATAAATCCGACTGGATCTTGGAGGCCTCCGGGCTCTTGTTGGGAATATACTTTCCGGTATCCTCAGCCTCATCACTGTGGTGGCCCACTTCGGGTTAGAGCTTTGCTTCACGGGCGGCCTAGTCAGAGAGAAAGACGGGGTCCAATCCGACTACGGGAAGGCCCAGAAGACTTACCGACTTAGGCCCATAATATTACTTATAGTTCAAGATGTACTCTGTAACCAACTCTTAGACGTAGCCGGATAGATCTCTCCTGTAAACTCTAGGCTGGATATCTATATAAGCCGTCCTAGGGAGAGCCTTTAGGGCAACACTCTAAACACCCAATACTTTAGACCCTCAATTCGCACAAGCGAAACCCTTGTAACCCATATTCCGGCTCTGCCGTATTACTGGATTGCTAGCAGGAGTAGGATCCGTCCAAAGCCGACGGATTCGAACCTGGGTAAACTTGTGTGCTCACCGTCCCGGAACATCGTATGTCTCACACCCCTCTCTTCCGCACGCCTCGAGGACCCCATCATGGCGTACTTGTCATCAATCCGATGACACTCTGGATTTTCGTCCCGGTAGGGACTGTTAGAATATGGCTAAGACCGCACCAACAAACCAGCGTCACAATTGTGATGCCCATACATCCGTGCATACGGTTCTGGCAAAACCTTATGTGCTTGGTGGGTTCCTCCGGTCGGAAAAACCGGTGGTATCACTTATGACCGCGTCCAAGAGACTCCCCGGCGGTACCTCTATAAGGTGCAAAACATCCACAACTGTAGCTCCGTCTAAAAAAATGCGCAATTTTTTGCGCCTTCGGAAATGGCGGCCACACAACATATGACGACTACGACATCGACCACACCCATCTAGACTATGGCTACATCACGATCGGCTACCTCGACATCGACATCTACAAGAACGTCTACAACTACATCAACGGCAACAACTCTAGTCAATAGCATCTACGTCATCACATGCGTCCACGACACTCCCACTGTGACTGCAGGAGGGAAGAGAGGCTCCCCAAGGGGACGCAGTCACCACCCCTACGTGCTGACTATGATCATCAGAGACACTATTGATGATGACAAAGAGGAGAGGACGACGGACTTCAAATCCGGTCGCAAACGTTCGCTTCTCTCCCACTACAACTGAGGGAGAATGTTAGAATACATATAGGACTCAGAGATAGATTAGGACTCGTCTTTTTATACTTCAAGTCTCTACCTCCTTGTATGTCTATATTTACCCCGCAAGAGGGTCCAATCAAACACAACAAATATTAGAGACTCAATATTTTCAATAGCGACAAGTTGATGAAGGCACCAAACCTTCACCACCCTCGAAGATGAGGCAGTCGAAGGTGAGGTTTGGATAGGGTCGACCGGATCGACGGGAAGCAACTAGAGCCCCAGCGAGAATGAGGAATTCATCAACATCTGCACGTCCTGCATTTCGAATGTGTGCCCTCCTTCTTTTTTTCGATAAAGGGAGCTTTTATTACTTAGAGTAAGTATTACACCCGGCCTCTGCATAGCTAGGATGCACACAACCGACAAAGTGACCAACAAGTCCAACACCAATAAAGAATAATTCGATGGCGGGTTACAAAACGATGTTTAAATGCAACTACGCCAAAGGAGCTGGAGGCGGGCCGATCTGAAGATTATGCTGCCATCCATGTCTAGTAAATAGGTCCCATGCTATATCCTCCAGTCGCGTACACACCTCCATAAAAAGGTCTCGAAGCTCCACACGATGTATCACCGACCAAGCCCGAAGGGTATGTGTAAACCTGTAAATAACCTGCAGAAGGGAACAGTTAACATCATTAAAAACCTTATCATTTCTACATAGCCACATCTACCAAATTAATGCCATCGCAGCAACCCGAAGAAGTGTCTTAAACTTGTTATCTATACCATGTAACCAATTCCCAAAAATGTTGGTAATACTACGTGGTGGAGACAAGCCAGAAGCTGCTTGGGTGACTGACCATATAGACCGTGCAAAATTGCATTGGAAAAACAGGTGTTTGATTGTCTCATTGTGGAGACAAAACACGCGGCTCGGATTCCCATGCCAATTGCGCTTAATAAGGTTGTATTTTGTAAGGATAATTCCTCGACGAAGATACCAAGCAAAAATCTTGTTTTTAAAAGGTATCTTCATATTCCATATTATCCTATTATCTAAAACTTGTATTACTGGCTGGGTTAAAGCATTGTATAAAGAGCTAACAGAGAAAGAACCATTCTCAGTTAGATTCCATCGAAATTCATCTGGCTCAGCTATCAATTGGACCTGCGCCAATCTATGTAGCAGCATGATCCAAGAGTCAAGTCTGACACCAGTTAAATCCCTTTCGAACGTTATATTGGGTGGAAAAGATTCCAACACAGTAGCAATCATTTCCCCCTTATAGCGGACAGTGGAATACAACGCAGGATATTGTTCTCGGAGGGTAGCATTACCTAGCCATTTATCTCTCAAAACCTTATCTGGGACCCATTATTAATAGAAAATGTGCCAAAGCAAAGATAATGTTTCTTTGTCGCCATCAGGCCAGCCCAAAAGTGAGAGTCGCCCGGTTTTCAAACCATTTGGGACAATGCTTTTGAGCCAAAATATTTTCTCTTAATAAGAGTTTGCCATATCCCTTCTTCAGTTAATAATCTGAAGAGCCATTTACTAAGGAGGGCCATATTCTTGATTTCCAAACCATGAATACCTAGGCCACCCTGTTCTTTGGGACGACACAGCACACTCCATTTAGCCAGTCTGTATTTCTTTTTCTCATTATCTCCTTGCCAAAAGAATCTTGATCTGAAGTAATCTAACCTTTTCAAGACTCCTTTCGGTAGTTGAAAGAATTAAAATGGAGGGAGGATTTTTACTTCCCCGGCTTCTGCACCAACTAGAGATGCACACATCCATTAAGCATGAGTACCAGGATTTTTAAACTTGATTAAACACTAAGCCTGGTCCTCAAGATAAATTGCATGGGTACCATGGTTGAAGTGTGCCCTCCTTCTAGCCGTTTCCGATTTGTCCTAGATGCTATGCTCTCATGGTTGAAGTGTTTTGATAGCTAAAAGTGCTCAATGAAAAGCCATCCTTGGACTCCTTGATGAGATGTTGCACTGATTATATGAAGCACACATATTCGTGATGAATTATTCTGAGTAGCTAGACGTGATCAAGTGAGATGACTAAGAGCATGTGGTATGTACTGTTATGCAGGCACATATAAAATGTAGTAATTCAGTTTACACCAATATGTTGGTTATTTGGTATTGAAAAAAGGAACAACAATTGAGAAAGATTCTAAATTGTGTAAAACTGAGATTTTAGAGGTTGTTCTTAAATTTTTAATTCGGCAATATTGTTTTAATAGAGTAGTGACATTGGAATTGGATTTGGATATTTGTCTTGCTAGAATAGTGGTGCATTGAGCAACTTTGGTTTCATTGTCGCGGTGAGGTTGATCACCGCAAACCACACCCTAAACTTGACCAAGCCCGCTGGCCATGGCGTCGTGGAGATCGACGATGACCCGGCGTTCCACAGCTAGGGGTCGGCATCATGGCAGTAGGCGCAGGCTACGTACAACGAGATACATGCCGTATATGGGGAGGCCGGAGTCCAAGAGCGCTACATGCCAGAGGCAAATCGTCCATTAATCCAGCACACGACCAATCCAGTCGCCAGTGACGAACTCATGCTCCAGGCGCATTGTAGATGATCTCCTGGCGCTGGCGACGGTGTTCGGTGTGGCTAAATGGATTTTTTGTGCTCCTCCGCAGCTCGTCCGCAGTGATACTTCGACCATAGCTCGCCAACACTCTGAAATCCGACGACCTGGAGAGGGACACAGGGAAGCGGAGACCTCTGGGTCCTCTGAGTGGAAGCGATCGAACGGGTAGATTTCGGCTGACATCAAATCGATCTCGGCATGGTGCTGAAAAACATGGCCGTCCCTAGAACACGCAAGAACCTCCGACTCGTCATGGCATTGTCGTCGGTGGAGGTGCACCCAGCTGCGAGCGCGTGTTCCGCATCAGCTCTAGCATATGCGTCACCATGCGTATCCTCACGCTATATAATGAAACCTTGAAATTGCCGCCCTGCAACGCTGTCTTACTGTACTATTTTTGGTGTCTTGCATTGGATCATAGGGTCAGGTATGTGGTGTCAGGTGTCAACAGTCGTACAACTCATTAGCTAAAATTGTGATACCTACATTGAAATCCATGTTAATTAAGGTTCCGCTCATATTCCTAATTGCTATGAAATTTGCATCCAGTGTAAGAATTGAATAGTTGGAAGCTACACTGCTAGAGCCACTTCGAGTACTACACTACTACTAGAGTTAATTTGTTCTATCTGTAGCAACTATTTCACAAGTTTGTTCTTTATGATTCCTTGGTTAGGCTAAATTTCTAATTCCTTGCTTCGGCTAAAGTTAGTTTATTACCTGGTAATGTAATATGCATTCTCTTCTATCACAGTGTTGTACCGTTACTAGATGCAGCAACGTAATTTGGGTAATTGGTGATTGTGTTCATAGTTTTTTTAATATGTTTGTGCTTATAGTTACCAAAAAAAATGCAATTATTGTAAGTACTATCAGATGTATTTACCTTTCTCATAATTATAGTAGGAAAATACCATGGTTTAAAGAATAGTTGGATTCATCCAACTCTTATCATGAATTTTAATAAGTAGTAGAGGAGATCAAAAAAATGTGATTCCCTTAGTAATAGGATTTCTGATGATATGTTTTCAGTAATCCATGCTTTTGAGTTTGACCTAGGGACTAATAAAAGTATGAAATGTTGTTTATTATCGTATAGCCGTAGCAACGCATGGGTAGTATCTAGTATAACTAAAAAGAGACCAAAAGAGAACAGAAGAAAAAAAACAAAGAAAAAGAAAAGGAAACCAAAATGCGTTGGTGCGCCAGCCTATTGCGGGCTTCCCTCAAGCGTGGCTTTGGGTTTCCGAGGTTCGGGGCCTTCCTAACTTGGTCGGCCTTTGTGCCAGAGGAGGTAGGCCTAATGCAATTTGGCCAGATAGGAGAAGTGCTGCTCGTAAAGGAGCCGTGCTGCATGCTCTAGTGCAGATTTTTCGATTATCCTTATGTTTTAGAGCTGCAAACACACAATTGCACTTACTGTTGTTTTGGAAACTCAGTTGGAGATAGGAGCGCATGTTCTATTACGGTCACTTTTGCTTGCAAAACCTCATGGCTCATGTAGCCTATCAACGAATACTCTCGCTCTGTTAATACTCATGCTCATGGCTCATGGCTCATGGCTCATGCATGTAGATCACCACCCTGAGGAAAACTGCAAAGTACCAAGTGGTGGTTTATGCAGCACATAGAGCTAGCAGAACAAGCATGCACGGTCGAAACTGCAATTTCCTTAATACAAGATCGAGAGCATCGGTAGCGAGACATAGGACACAATCGGGGTGGCTGTGTTAGTTCCTCGTAGAATGCGACATGCACATGCGAAGAGCCTAGAACGCGAAGGTCAAAGAATCCCTGACACGAACCTGACGGATCCCGTGGGTCAAAGATCTCTTTGTGTACTTTGACCTGCTAGCTGCACCGAGAGCGAGAGCGATGGATTCGGCATGCAGGCGACACGCCTTTCCCGCCATCGATCACGATCCGTATGCATGCCGTGCGGTGTATACAAACCTAACGGCCTCGATCGTCCCCGTTGGTTTTGTTAACTGTGGTTCCATCGTTTCATTACCTGATTAGCTGAGAGCCGATCGGGTTCTTGTTGTGATGTGGTGCTGATTGTGTTCCAGCATTTCATTACTCTTCTTGGACATGCTCGCAGCTTTACAGATAGCAGCAGATGCATGTCGTCTAACATGTGGGAAATGCTCGACCCACTTCCAACCGAAGGAAGCAGCAGCTCGAAGGGTCGATCGATCGATCAAGCCTGGTCAAGTAATCGCCGCGCACAAATTTAAAGCAGACCACTAGTTGGAGTACAATACACGGGCCGCCAAATTTCAGGTACTAGCGGCTTTCAGCTTGTCCTCAGCACCGTGTGGGTACGGCCACTTACTAAACTAAGAACTAGCGGTCGAGGATCGATGATCGAGCTTTGAGTTGATGGTCAGAGCAAGCAAGCGTGCATGTAGCCGACCCATGGACGTCTCCTCATGAAAGATGCTGCTGCATGCAAGCGTGCAACTTTCGGGCATGCTGCTAGCTGCATCTGCATCTGCGACTACTGGGTGCATGTCAAAGATTCCAAGCAAACAACTGCGTCAACTTTACAGCATGCTACTGCTCCTACTACTCCCACCACATGTTACTACTTACTACTGCAAATGGTTCTGGAATAAAGTGCACGCAGGAAATCATGGGCCTAACGGCGACGCTATGTGCAGTTGGGCAACAAAGCGCCAATTAAGAATAGTCACAAGTCGACGTTCAGGGCAAGCAATTCATGGATGGATGGCCTGCATCGGTTCCTCAACAAACTTACACCGCATATTATTCACACCTCACTAGTAAAAAATGGGCATTTGGTTCGGGCCACTAGTCCCGGCCGTGGCTGGGGCCGGGACTAATGGTCCGAACCAGACGGCCCGAGGAGGCTGAGGTACTTTGTCCCGATCCGTAAGGGACCATGGGTCTGGGCACGTGCGCGTGCTCCTTGCAGAACCATTAGTCCCGGTTTGTATCTCAAACGGGACTAATGGTCTGGCCTTATATATATGCTTCCAGACCTCCACTCTTTTCTGTTTTTTTCACTATGTGAGGTGGGTATAACTTTGTGTAATTTTTTTTCTTCATGTGCACTAGAGGTGTTCGGTGAAATGCCTGTTAGAGCGATGTCACTTGAGTTCACACAAGACAAAACATGATATGAGGTGCCAGAGCCACACTTAAGTTTTCTCATCTTTGTTTCCAGGTGTCCTAAAAGGTTAGCCACTATTTTCTCCTTTAGACCGCGCGATACTAATTTGAGCATCGTGATTGCGTTTGATATATATGCATGGTTGTATGATGCAGATGAGCCATCCATGGATGTACGGTGACCGGCGCTCTGACGCTTACAGAGTAGACGTGCGTTCTTTTCGCCTTGTGGCCGAGGCGAACAAGCGGCGAGATGGTTTTATGTGTTGTCCATGTGTTGAATGTCGAAATGAGCAGGCTCACACTTCCTCTAGAGTCATTCAGAGTCACCTGCTTCAGTCCGGTTTCATGTCCGGCTATAATGTTTGGACCAAGCACGGAGAAAGAGGGGTTATGATGGAAGACGGCGATAAAGAAGAGAACGATGATGATAATTACCGATCTATGTTCTCTGAATACGCTGATACCGCAATGTAAGACAATGAAGAAGAAGGGGTGAAGAACGGGAACCAGATGAGCCCGCTGATGATCTTAGTTGGGTCATTTCTGATGCAAAGCGAGACTGCGACATAGAAAAGGAGAGGTTGCAGTTCGAGAAGATGTTACAGGACCACAACAAATTATTGTACCCAACTTGTGAAGATGGCCAGAAGAAGCTGGGTAGCACACTAGAATTGCTGAAGTGAAAGGCAGAGACCGGTGTGACTGACTCGGGATTCTAAAAGTTGCTGGTAATAATGAAGAAGCTGCTTCCAAGAAATAACGAATTGCCCTCCAGTACGTACGAATCAAAGAAGGTTGTCTGCCCTCTAGGATTAGACGTGCAGAAGATACATGCATGCCCTAATGACTGCATCCTCTACCGCGGTGAGAAGTACGAGAATATGGATAAATATCCGGTCTGCACTGCATTGCGGTATAAGATCAGAAAAGATGACCCTGGCGATGTTGAGGGCGAGCCACCCAGGAAGAGGGTTCCTGCTAAGGTGATGTGGTATGCTCCTATAATACCACGGTTGAAACGTTTGTTCAGAAACAAAGAGCATGCAAAGTTATTGCGATGGCACATGGAAGACCGTAAGAAAGACGAGAAGTTGAGGCACCCTGCTGATGGTCGGCAGTGGAGAAAAATCGAGAGGGACTTCCCGGACTTTGCTGGTGATGCAAGGAACTTATGGTTTGGTCTAAGTACCGATGGCATGAATCCTTTTGGGGAGCAGAACTGCAGTCACAGCACCTGGCCCGTGACTCTATGTATCTACAACCTTCCTCCGTGGTTGTGCATGAAGCGGAAGTTCATTATGATGCCAGTGCTCATCCAAGGCCCGAAGCAACCCAGCAACGAAATTGAGGTGTACCTAAGGCCATTAGTTGATGAACTTTTACAGTTGTGGGCCAAACCAGGTGTACGTGTGTGGGATGAGCACAAACAACAGGAATTTGACCTACAAGCGTTGCTGTTCGTAACCATCAATGATTGTCCTGCTCTTAGTAACATTTCAGGACAGACGAACAAAGGATACAATGCATGCACGCACTGTTTAGATGAGACTGAAAGTATATATCTAGATAAATGTAGGAAGAATGTGTACCCATACAATCGTCGTTTTCTTCCGCCAAGTCATCACTTAAGGAAGAAAGGCAAGCATTTCAATGGCAAGGGAGAAGCCCGGACGAAGCCTGTCCCCTGTACTGGTGCTGATGTATTTGGAATGGTCAAGAATTTGGATGTAATCTTTGCAAAGGGTCCTGGAGGACAACCTATTCCGAAAGACGCCGACGGACACGCACCCATGTGGAAGAAGAAATCTATATTTTGGGAGTTACCCTATTGGAAAGTGCACGAGGTCCGCTCTGCAATCGACGTGATGCACCTGACGAAGAATCTTTGCGTGAATATTCTAGACTTCCTGGGCTTGTATGGGAAGTCAAAAGATACCCAGGCAGCACGGAAGGACCAGCAACATCATAAAGGACGAGACGGCAAGCATCCAGGGCGGTTTCAAGGGCTTGCCAGCTACGCTCTTACCAAAGAAGAGAAGGAAATCTTTTTGGAAGTCCTTTTTAGTATCAAGGTCCCGTCTGGCTTCTCGTCGAATATAAATGGAATAGTAAATATGAAAGAGAAAAAAATCAAAACCTAAATTCTCATGACTGCCACGTGCTTATGACGCAATTGCTTCTTGTTGCATTGAGGGGAATTCTACCAGAAAATGTTCGACTAGCCATTGTGAAGGTATGTGCATTCCTCAATGCAATGTCTCAAAAGGTAATCGATCAAGAAAGTCTACCAGGGTTACAGATTGATGTGGTCCAATGTCTGGTTAGCTTCGAGTTGTTGTTCCCGCCATCCTTCTTCAATATTATGACGCACCTCCTAGTTCACCTAGTCGAAGAGATTAGAATGCTCGGTCCTGTGTTTCTACACAATATGTTCCCCTTCGAGAGGTTCATGGGAGTCTTAAAGAAATATGTTCATAACAGTGCTAGGCCAGAAGGAAGCATCTCCAAGGGCTATGGAACAGAGGAGGTCATCGAGTTTTGTGTTGCCTTTCTTCCTGACCTTAAGCCGATTGGTGTTCCTGAATCTCGGTATGAGGGGAGGCTGACTGGAAAAGTCACACTAGGAAGGAAATCAATGGTATGTAGGGACGGGAATTCTTTCACTCAAGCACACTACACAGTTCTACACAATTCCGCCGTGGTGGCTCCGTATATCGAGAAACACAAGAATATTCTACGCTCCGAAAACCCGGGGAAGCTTGACTCCTTGATTAAAGGGGAACACGAGAAGAATTTCAGCAGTTGGTTGCAGACACATATCATGAATAACACCACTGTTGTAGATCAATTGTACTTGTTGGCCAAGTTACCATCTTCGACTATATGTACTTTCCAAGGGTATGAGATAAATGGGAATACATTTTACACGCTGGCCCAAGATAAAAAGAGCACCAACCAAAACAGTGGTGTCCGCTTGATGCAACAGATGAAAATGGGCAGAAGGACACATATTATGGGTACATAGAGGAGATATGGGAACTTGACTATGGACCTACTTTTAAGGTCCCTTTGTTTCGGTGCAAATGGGTCAAGCTGACAGGAGGAGGGGTACATGTAGACCAAAAGTACGGCATGACAACAGTGGATCTCAACAATCTTGTGTACATGGATGAACCATTCGTCCTAGCCAACGATGTGGCTCAGGTTTTCTATATGAAGGACATGTCTACCAAACCGAGAAAAAGGAAAGATAAGCAAAAGAATACAGAATACGATGAGCCAAAGCGCCACATAGTTCTTTCAGGGAAAAGAAACATCGTGGGAGTGGATGACAAGACAGACATGTCAGAAGATTACAATAAATTTCATGAAATTCCGCCATTCAAAGTGAAAACTGACCCAAGCATCCTGTTAAATGATGAAGAATGTCCATGGCTACTAGATGTTGGTGATGTGTAATAATGTATTAATTAAACCTTTTATTTGAGTTATAAATCTATGTAATGTATTAAACCTTTTATTTGAGACATAAATCTAGGGAATGTGTGGATGTGTGGTGTTTCGCTGGAGGAAGACCACCGGAGCGTCGCCCCCATGTGTAGGCCCCAGGTGTGACCTCCTTCCCGGACATGCGTTAACACTTAGTGAAATCCTGGATCTGTACGTGGAAACTCCCGCCGCGGGACAACCGGGGCCTAGAATGTGGCAAAGTTGGCCCAACATTTGCTCTCCATGTACATATGTCCTAAACAAACCAAAACAAATAGAAAGGTCCACCGCGCACCTCACTAAATACGAGAAAGCTATAGGGGTAGACGATCCGGGGCCCCCGGTCTAGGGTTTCGCCGGAGGAAGACCACCGGAGCGTCAGAATCACATGAAAACTTGCATGTGCCCCTAGGATATGTGTGTGAGAGTGGTGCCAGGTTGGTAAGTGCCATGTGTAGGCCCCATGTGTGACCCCCTTCGTGGACATGCGTTAACACTTAGTAAAATCCTCGATCTGTACGTGGAAACTCCCGCCGCGGGACAACCGGAGCCTAGAATGTGGCAAAATTGGCCCAACATTTGCTCTCCATGTACATATGTCCTAAACAAACCAAAACAAATAGAAAGGTCCGCCGCGCTACCCTCATACAGAGAAAGCTATAGGGGTACACAATCCGGGGCCCCCGGTTCAGGGTTTCGCCGGAGGAAGACCACCGGAGCGTCGGAATCACATGATAATAGAAAAATGGTTAATAGTTTGACTAGTTAGAATAATTATTTTATAAAACATAAAATGGATTTGAATCTCTTATTCAAATTCAAGCATTTTTTATGTTAAAAATTTAGTGAGATTCAAAAATATGCAAAATATAATAGTTAATGCATTTTTAAATTGAAAATGGCAAAATGGATATTAGTTTCACTAGTTAGAATAATTATTTTATAAAACAGAAAATAGATTTGGATTACTTATTCAAATTCAAGAACTTTTCATGTTGAAAATTTTCTCAAATTTATAAGTATGCAAAAACTGTATAATTCAAATATTTAAAAAATATGCTAATTGAATTTTTTTTAAACAGGCGCGCCCCTTGGTGAAAAAATTGAAAAAGGGACCTTTAGTCCCGGTGGTTGACACGCCCGACGGACTAAAATCTTACGGTCCCGGTCAGTCAGTATCGACCTGGGACTAAAGACCCTTTAGTCCCGGTGTGTTATACGGATCGGGACTAAAGGTCCCCCACCTATATATTGGCGCACCCCTTCTTCTCCCAAATCACCACTCGACGACGCACACGCAGAGCACCACGCGCGAGGACGACGAAGGAGACGTAGACAGGCTGCCCGATCTCTCCGGCCGCCACCACCCCAACCGGCGTGCCCACTCCAGCCGCCACCATCCCCAACCGCGCACTCCAGCCACAAGCGCTCCCGCCAGTGCCCCGCCTCCCTTCCCCGTCCCAGCTCTGTACATGGCAACCGTCGTCGCACGCCGACAGCATGGCGCCGGCCACTATGGGCGAGCAGGCCGGGCCGGCGAAAGACGTGCACGCCAAGGTCATGCGAGCGATCTTGGCCATGGCCTACCAGTTCTCTAGTTATTTTTTTATTTTGTAGTGTATATAGTTGTAATATTATTTAGTAGTGTAATATTATATAGTAGTGTAATATTATTATAGTATATAGTAGTGTAATATTATTTAGTAGTGTAATATTATAGTATATATAGTAGTTTAATATTATTTAGTAGTGTAATATTATATATATAGTAGTATATTGTATGGCATATATTATATAGTATATTGCATATATAGTAGTATATTGTATGGCATATATTATAGTAGTATATATAGTAGTATATTGCATTATAGTAGTATATTGTAATATTATAGTATATATAGTAGTATATTGCATATATGGATGAATATTATATATATATAGTAGTATATTGCATATATAGTAGTGCTAAATAAAGATAAGGTGAACATGGCGGCAAAACTTCTAGCTTGTTTTTTATTGCCTTTTATTCATTAAGCAAATGATCCGTGTCTGAGTCCACAATCCCTATCGCAAAAACCAGCTAGTAACGATCCCTAAAATAGCGGATGAAATAATGACCCTAAGTCCGGTAGTGCTCGCGGCTCCCCCGGACTTAGGGTTAGGATGGCAGTGCTTGCGGGCCCCCGGACTTAGGGTTAGGATGGCAGTGCTTGCGGGCCCCCGGACTTAGGGTTAGGGTGGCAGTGCTCGCGGACCCGTGGACTTAGGGTTAGGGTGGTGGTGCTCGCGGGCCCACGGACTTAGGGGGGTGGTGGTGCTCGCGGGCCCCCGGACATAGGGTTAGGGTGGCCGTGCTCGCGGACCCCCGGACTTAGGGTGGTAGTGCTCGCGGGCCCCCGAACTTAGGGTTAGGGTGGTAGTGCTCGTGGGTCCCCAGACTTAGGGTTAGGGTGGCAGTGCTCGCGGGCCCCCGAACTTAGGGTTAGGGTGGTAGTGCTCGTGGGTCCCCGGACTTAGGGTTAGGGTGGCAGTGCTCGCGGGCCCCCGGACTTAGGGTTAGGGTGGCAGTGCTCGCGTGCCCCCGGACTTAGGGTTAGGGTGGCAGTGCTCGCGGACCCCCGGACTTAGGGTTAGGGTGGCAGTGCTCGCGGGCCCCCAGACTTAGGGTTAGGGTGGTAGTTCTCGCGGGTCCCCGGACTTTTTGTATATAGGAAATATATTTTTGTATATAGGAAATATTTGTATATAGGCAATATTTGTATATAGGAAATAATATTGTGTGCATCTCGCATTTTGCAGAAACTATGGATCCACCTAGTCCAATGCGCAGAGACCTAGCACAAGAAAAAATTCTCGAGGATATGATCAACGACGCCCATGTTGATCCACCGGAATCTCCGTCGATGTATCTGAACCCCTCTGGTGAGGGTGAGGAGGTCGACCGAAATGATCAGGGAGAAGCCGACGGCTCCGTTGATGGAGAAGGCGACGTCCTCGGTGGAACCTTAACGAAGTCCGACGAGGTATATATATGAAGTCTGGTGATTAGTAGATGCATTAATTGAGTTGTATATATATAAATTGACGAATGTTTCTTCTCTTAGGCCTCCACATCGAGCAAAAAAATTTCCAAACGAGGCCCGGCCAAAAAGTTGGACGCATCTACACGTTATACAATTACGGTGGTATCACCACGGGGTGAACCGTTGGAACCCGAAAAGGCTAAAAGTGTATTTGTACGACAATGCGGAGTTATGGTTAGCGATCGCATCCCGATCACCGTTCGAGAGTGGAATAAGACCAAAGGGACAGAAGAGGGTGAGTATGTCGCCGACAAGTACAAAGAAGGTCTTTGGAATGACCACATGACACATTTCACGCTGCCAGAATCTGAGGATGATGCCGACACAGCTGCATTGAGGAAGAAAGTCAAGCAGTGGACTCTTACGAAGATGGCCGAACTATTCAAGAACTGGAAAAAAGCATTATGGCAAAAGTATCAGAAGACGAAGATTCCTCCTAAATTCGAATGCTATCTAACGAGCAGCAGGCTAACTGGGATGCATTTGTGAAGTACACGGAGTCAGAACCTGCTATGGAAAATTCGGAAAAAACAAGAAAAATGCCGCGATGAAGAAATATCACCATCACCTGGGGCCAGGGGCTATGCGACTGCCATGCCAAAGTGGGATGCTAAAGAGAGCGAGCTGCTTGCTAAAGGGATCACTCCAGAACCAATACGCGAAGAATGGGATCTGAGGGCAAGAAATTGGTTCCTTGGGCATGGGAGTGAGTATGACGAAAAAACAGGGGACCTTATTTGCAGTGACGGGATTAGGATACCCCAGGAGACATGGCAGAGAGTGGTTAAGGAAATTAAAGAGGGGACAACAAAGTTCTGTCCCGGTAGAGAGAATGACTTGCTGACAAAGGCCCTCAGGAATAAAGAACGCGGAGGACGAGTATGAGGCCTTGGCACTAGTTATACTTGGGAGATGGGGTTTCCCAAAGACAGAGATACTTATAGGAGCCGAGAGAGAGCAAAGAGGCGATGGCAGGAGGAGGATGGAGACAGGTTCACCGAGTTGCTAGGAACACTTCGAATGCATCAGCAACAGATTGATGATCTTCGAGGAGTAGCGCGCCTGCAAGATCCTGCACTCGATATTACCGCCGTTCCATCTCAGCGGAGAAGCAGCGTGGCTAAAGCGGAGGTCCCGTCTGATGATGCACAGATGGTAGATGGCGGTCCCTGCTACCCCGTGGATGGAATCAAGGAGTAGGCATCTTGTGAGCTCTATTAGAAGGTGAAGTACCTATCCATCAAGGTGACGGTCAGATGTGCATTACCTTGTCCACCTGACGCATGCTGGCATGGCCGTGAGATTCCAGCTGGCTATGCTAAAGTCGGGGTGGGACTCAATGGAGCTTGACATCCCTGGACCTGAAGGTGAGAGGACACTCGGAGAAGTATTGGGTGGCATCATTCTATGGGACAAGAACAACATCAAGCTTCCAGGCTCAGCGCCAAGGCCAACACCACCTCCGAGTCGTCGCATGTCACCTACACCTCCATCACCTCCAAGAAGCCCACCCCATGACTAGGACCACCACAGCGCGAGTCCATCTCAATCTCCGCGGCAGGGTCAACCGCCTTCTCCGCCCGCTAAGGACAAAAAGTGGAAGCGTGCTCCATCGATAAGGACTAAACGATGCAGCAGCCAAAAATGACAAATGTCGCCCCTCCCAAGAGTACCTCATAAGAATCTTCCCATCAGACCTTACGATCGTACTGACAAGGAAAACGACATGATCGTAAAGGCCGAATATGTTGCGCAGCTTCAAAAGAAAAAACCCGAGCCCGCCTCGGTATACACCGAGAAGCAAAAAGCGTATGCACTTTCTTTTCTGAACACAAAATCGCAATATGACTTGCACCATAAGCCAGATGATTATTGACGCACACTTAAAAAGGAAGTGAAGAAGAGCAAATCAAGAAGTGCAAGCGGGAGCAAATCATCAAGTCAAAGTGCAACCGGGAAAAGAAAGGACGTCCCCCAGCTCGGGGAACAGGCCAAAAAATTGACCCCACCCCTCAAGGTGGTATCCCATGACATTCCCTAGTAGAATATGGAAGAAGCTGCGAAGCTTGCGGCCTCTATGAATGTGACTGTTGAGGAATTGCTAGGTCCCAAGGACGACAATTACCGAAGGCTCAGGTAGTCCCTACATATGTTCCAGGGAAGCCTCTGGTCAGCTTTGAGCAGTTCCAACAACTGCCAACACAAATGCGGAGTTTACATAACTGGTAATTGAAAGCCGTAAAGCAGGAGAGAATAATGATCGTGGCGAAAGTCCCACATGACTACTACTTTCGAGAAGAAGAGGTCCATGTTGAGTTTCCAGAACTCTTCCAGTTATACGCTTTTGATGCCCTCGACAAATCTATCATGAGTTTCTATTGTCTGTAAGTTGTTGAATTCATGTCTATATAAGTTGTTCAGTTCATTGCATGTAATTATCCTAATTATATTCTTTTGTACTCTATTATTATGCAGAATGAAGATCATGGAATGTAAAAGAAGGTCAATCTTTAGTGTTGGGTTTATTAACCCAGATAAAATACATGTAAAGACGCTAACGACAAAACCCGAGGAGACGCAGGAATACCTTCTAAGGTTTCTAACGGAGCAAAATTTCTGTGACCACATACTGTTTCCTTACAATTTCGCATGAGGGTCTTACTCTATTGTACACATCCACTTTTGCTTACTCGATGTTAAGTGTAATTGATGAGTTACTGATGTATATATAAACGTGTGCAGTTTCCACTGGATTCTGCTAGACATTCAACTTGATAAGGGAAGAGTTGAAGTCATAGACCCATTAAAGAGACCCCTGGAAATGTTTAGTGACATGCGGGACATGCTCCAGAGGTAATTTTCGCGCTACATCGGTCTCTTTGGTTGATTTCCTGAGATATCACGTAATAAATAACTCATTCATTTTCTCTATCGGGCAGGGTTTGGAACCAGTTCAAGAGTGCGGTTACGGGTGACTTTAGTGAGAAGCTGACGTTTAAGCTAGTCTCGGTAAGTAGTACGCGCATCTCTTTACTTCTAGTTTCAATATAATTATGATGCTAGATTATTATTTTGATTAAATTTTATTCACGTAAAGTGCGCGAGGCAGCCACCGAAGACGAATCTATGTGCATTCTACGTTTGCGAGTTCATTCGTACATTTACTAGTGAGCTGAATGATTATAGAGTCGATGTAAGCAATACATTCACAATATTATTTTATTACCGTCACTTTTTGTTATCATGATTGATATTCATATTGATCTTCTTTTCTTATATAGTTCAAGAAAATGCGAGATCAGCTCCTACCAGAGCAACGCGTAGTAGCAATTGCTGAAGAACTGGTAGGATTCTTAATGAACGAGATGATAGATGACGCCGGAGAATTTAGTGTGCATAGGCGCCGATGATCCCCAACCGTGTAATTGAATAGACGGGCTCTAGTCCCGATAATTGTGATCTCCATGTGTAACTATCATGTATATATTTGTATGCTCGATCTTAAGAGAAGTTATCTTATGTATGTACGAACATGTACGATATGTGGTAGCATAGAAAACTATTTTGAAATGAAAAAAAAAGATACAAATTGAATTCTCTGCCGCGGCAGAGAAAGTGCCTAAAATTCTGCCACGGCAGAAAACCATTTGAATATGAACCGGGACTAATGGGGGGCACCCCGCGTCCGCAGAGACGACCACGTGGATGCCCATTGGTCCCGGCTGGTAAGCGGACCGAGACTAGTGGGTGGGTCTTTAGTCTCGCCTCTCTAGTCCCGATACCACAATCGGGATTAAAGGCTCTTACAGGCCGGGACTAAAGGTCCGTTCTCCACTAGTGTCTGCAACCTGACTGATACTACGTGAGGACTGTAAATGTTTCTAGAATAAAGTACACGCATGAAATCAGAGAGCGATAGGCAGTTCAATTTTGTTCACCCAGAGAAGGCTGTGCAGAGCTCCGCCAAGAAGTCTCCCCTGCAGGTATATGCGCCCAACTTGGCTGGTCAGGCCAAGAGATTCCTGCAGTTTGCACGAGTTACCTAAAGAACCGTTCGTGTCGCCTTCACTTGGTCATACTGAATGAAGCCGTGTGTAGAAAATACTTCCGAATGAATCACGCGACCATTTGTTTTCTTCTCGTCGAGGTTCTCTCCATCGGTCGATCGGTAGATCGATCGTCCGTGTGAAGGATCTTGATGTTTCCCCATATCTTTCTGGTCTGGTATGGTATACCTGTCGCTACCTTATTTGGTTATATACTATGTCGTACCAACAACCATGCGTGAGATCAAGTTGCAGCAACTCTATGCTCCTAATAATCCTAATTAACATCAGGAAAACGTTTTGCTAATTCAGATCAACCATCCACTAACCCTCTGATTAATTGCTAGTCTGAATGTCTGATGCTACATATCTATGTTTGGTGAAGATGACACGAGTATAAATTGTGGTTGTAGCTAGGCTCCTAGTTGTAACAGCTTTTCGGAGACAGAGTAGCAATGGCAGTTGTTTCAGAGAGAGGCAGATCCCTTTCTAAACCGGAATTGATCTGCGTACGAACATTGGTGTCCGATGTGCCCACGACACCAAATCCGTACCGTCAGATTGTCAACAAGCTGAAATACACACGGCTTGATTCCTTTGTCGGACAGGAATCGTACGAAATTGATCGTACGTATAGCAGTTCTCTTTCTAAACTACGTAGTTTATGATCTATTATATACTTCACTCTAAGTACTAGTGTAATCCATGGTCAAAAAGGTTTAGGTCAAGATCACGTTCACGCCAGCGTTATGTTTATTAGCTAGCTAGACTCGGGACCATGTTGACGCCGAGCCCTCCATTGTCTTGTGAACCAGATTTACATATATAGCCACATAGGTAGTTCGCAACTTCCTCCCTTCCTCACATGCATGCTGTAGTTTAATTATTTACTCGAGTGAGTAGCATGTGGAGTGCATGAAATGATTTACCCCAAGGAGCAAAACAAATTTTAGACTGAAAACTAGCTCCTTGGTGAAATGTGACAAATTAATATCACTGTCATAAAAAAGGAGACTCGTTGTATGCATCAGACTTGATAAATTAAGCAAAACTGAACCATCGGTGAGTATACATATTACAACAAGATTTTTTTCCCGTACTACTGTTACCAATGCTTCGAATTTGAAAACACCTCACTGTTATAGTAACATTATCATGTTCTGATTAAGGTCACGGTGACATGATCTGAGCTGAACAAATTAAGTTAACCATGTGCGGTCCTCACGAATCGCATTTTTTTTCTGTCCTGGTATTCTTTTATCATTCATTTCTTTGCATGCGCATTTGGTTTATGCCATTTTCTTTGGAATTAGCCCAAGAAAATCTAGGGTATAGATCTCATATTCAAATTAGGTCCAGTGGGTTCCGGATTCAACAGACCGGTAGTATTTGTCCTATTACTCGAAAGTGTAATGCCAATAGCATTTGTACCAGTGGCTAAAAGTTCTCTACGGGTCCATGTCTTATTGCTAACAGTTATTAATTTAATCAGACTATTACACTGAATGGATGCACATAATGACGAAATCAAGTGATGAACGAGGTGCTCCACAAAGTATTGAGTTGTAGTAAGCATCCTAATGATAGTTTTATGATGCTTATGGATGGAAAATCAAGAGGAATATAGGCATCACCATTGTCATCAGACAAAACTAAAGTAGCAATCCATGCCTGCTATAGAATTTGGCAATTCAAAGCTACTTTTTATGTAAAATAAAATAGTTTCTTAAAAAGAATAATAGCAGGCGACTGTGAAGTTTCTTAGTTGTTGTATCATACTAATATATTTGAAAAGGCTCTAATTCGATTCACAAATTATCAAATGCAAATTGGTGAAAATTAACAAAGTTTTGTATTTATGCGGTTTGAACTAACAAATTCCTTTTAGGGAGTTTTAGGTAATAATTTAGTGCCATTTAACAAATGATTAATCTATATGAATTCAAACTTTGCATTCAAGTGTATAGTGTGAAACACAAATGTTTCTCAATTATAGGTAAATATAGGAATCAATTTCCAATTTTGACCTAATAATGGGAATCAATTTTTATTTATAAATTTAATGTAGCCCCTTTATTTTGTCCTCATACATGAACGGTGAACCTTGACTTTTACGGTGGATCCCATCATATGAGTGTATCACGAAAATGGGCATGTAATCATAAGATATGGTCAATGTGTAATGCCGAAAGTAAATCACTTATGCATGTAATCATAAGAAGGTATTATGTGGGGAAAGATAGTTACATTTTTTTGTTGGGAAAGATATTTACATTAATGTGTACACTGTGATGCTCCAAAAAGGGTAAATTGCTTCTTTGAGTAATATAAGTTTTTCTGGGCATGTTAGGAACATGCCTTAGAGAATATATGGTTTTATTACCAAATGCACATGATGTACTTGCTACATGTATTTCCTGGCAAGGACCTATGTGTTATTATGCAGCATGTATGGCCCTCATAAACCAGGAAAACAATAACCATACATGCAAGTTGCAACATATATACAATTTCCTTATTTTTGTCAAGAACTGGGACCTGAACTATCAAATTTATACATGGTGTAGAAAAGTAAATATTATGTATTAATAAGTTACATATATTGGTGGATCTTGTAACATCCCATCTTATGCAACCATGTTTGTTAAGTTGGATGCCCAAAAATTAGGGGGAATTAAAACTTTTAGGGTTTGGTTTATAATTGATGAATGTGTGGCGTGTTATTGGATCACTTGCTTAATTCCTATTTCAATTGTTTTGCTTGTGCCCCTAGTGATGTGCTAAGCTAAGAATGTGCTTAGTGATATTAGATCATCACCTAGTACGAACTAGCATCACTACTAGTACAAACTTAAAAATCTAGAGAGAACACCCAAAAATTTGGCCAAGTCAAAATCCCTTAAAAACGTTCCATTTTTTGAGCCATGGTTTCGGAAAACCATGATAGATCATGGCCATGCAAACGTGCCCCTAAGTACCCTGCTATTAGTACTACAAAACCCACCCCTAACCCTTGTTAAGTCAAAACCCCACGTAGCTTTTTATGGAAGCCTTTCAACCCTTGGTGAATTAAGGTCTATGCCCACCTTAATTTTTGGAAACTTTGGAAATTAATTGCTAAGCCATGGAAGGGAGTTAGGAAGCATGCATGGCAGGTATGTGTACACCTATCACCCGTCTACATCCCCAAACCCTAGCCCTGGCAAGAGGAGACTCGAGCTGGTTGCCACCATCAAATTTATAGAGCACCTTGGTAAGGTTGTCCTAAATAACCAAAAACCATTTTCTTGCAAAACATGGTGTTGTGGTCATGTGGGATGCCATGCACAAGCACCACCTCATCCCTAACTGTGTACCACACACCCCAGTTAGACCCATGCACCCAGCCTAGTCCATGGTAGTAGGACAAGCTCAAGATTGAGCAAATCTTGCTCGGGCAATGTCTGCCCTCTCTTCGACCCATCCCAGCAGCCCTGGACCCCTCTCTGGTCTTCTACAACTACCCAGGCACCACCCTGACGTCCCTCTCTCTCACCCATGACCATAGTGACCCCAAACCTGTGGTGGCCACATCGCGCTGACCATGTCACCCACGCATACCTCATGTCTCTCCCCCCATGCAACCAGGCCCTGCCCTCGGTGGAGAAGAACACTGCCACCCTCCCTACCACCCTGCAACTAACCCCGCGTAGCATGCTAGCATGCCTGCACAGTAGACCGAAACGACCATTCGGTCGAGCACCTCGCATGCGACACCACTGTTGTCGCCCCCTCGTCTAGTCCCAAGGCCCTTGGTCCGTTCACGCGTTAAGACAACGCCCCCGCAGCATAGAGATCCTCCCAGCCACCCAGCATAGCCGATCCCACGCGATCGAGCCCTCTCTCCATCTCTCCCTACTCCCGGTGCACCGTGGACGCGTGACACCTAGATAAAACTCCCCCAACACTCTCACTCTTGCCACCCACCTCCATTCCACCCCCTGACCACTCTCTAACCACCTCGAGAGCGAACGCGAGGCTTGACGCTTCCCGCTGGCCGATAACCTCACCACACTGCCACGGTTCTACAAGGAAGAAGGGAAGGTTGTCGTCGCTGCTCTTCCTCGCTCTCTCATACTACTGTGCTCACCTACTGTCCATGCATCTGAACCGCCCCCATTTTTTCCTAGGAACACTCAGCTGCGACGACGCCACGAACGCCGGAGCCGTGTGCCCCCAGTCGGCATGTTCGAGTCGCGCACCGGAGGAAAAGGAGCTGCTGCCGCCCATCGTTAAGCTCGCCATCGACCACCGCTTCAACCCTGACCATTCCGGAGATGCCTCAGTCCCTAGGTGAGCCTCTACTACAAGAACCTGGACGGTCCATGACGTTCTGATTTTTTCATGGATGAGAGGAAACACGTCATAGATGGCCATCCATGATGATTTCTGCGACGAAAAAAAATATCGTGGATCTCACGTCATAATTGGATCCATGATTTTTTTCTGTCTGAAAATGTCACAACCGTCCATGACATTCCTGCACTTGGTCACGACGAACAGGATTGGACCGGCCCAGGCCCAGGCCCAAACGTTCTTGACGTCTTTTTTCGTCACGGAGGATGCCACATGACAAACAGTGGCCTAACCTGTTGTTAAATCCCGTTAGCGTCGTTTTTTGACGTCATCACTGACGTTTCTGACATCATCGACTTCCTGACGTTATTTTTTCGTCATGGACAGCAACCGTTATCTCTGTTTGCTATTGACATTGCTTACTTTTCTGACGTCATCAATTTTCATGACAATATTTTTTCGTCAGGGTTACCCCATTGGACACAATGTGACCAATATCTGAGCAACACGTGGACTGCAACGATACGTTGGGTAACATCATATTTTGTATTTGTATTTGATTTCATCCCAGTACAAGGTTTGACTCATTTAAATCCAGGAATAAAGCATGTTAACTCTGCACATATATAGCTCACTAATATCCACAGAACATACACAACAACATACTATTGAATTACACCCTTGAGTACATACAGGAAGGATGACAGTTCCAAAAAAATCAAGAATGCTTGGCTTCATACTAGTACTTCTGCAATAAAACTATCCCTAAGAATTATAACAATGCTCCCTTTCAATCTTTTGTTGTTCTTTCGGACTTCCATTCACAATCTGCAAGATTAGTGAGAATGAGTAAGTACCGGGTTATTATTTTAAAGATCAAAAATTGTGTATAAACAAGGCCCATGCTAATAAAAACAAGTTCAGGTGGTGAAAAATACGTTGAACATTGTTTGATGCGAAAAGCAGGCTTGTCAAGGTGAAACAAAAGTTAGATTCAGCCAACACTACTCAAGGACATGAAACTATAGAAATAGGAAAGCTGCATAAATTATTGAGTCCTTCACTCCAGTTATTTCCCTACACAAAGTGGAGAAGCATAACACAGAAATATCAGGTTTGTAACTCGTCACAATAAAAATCATGGGCTCTATATGGACCTAGGCCCCAGAAACAGGTGGGAAAAATAAAACTCATGGATTATTCAAATCATGGCTGCAACAATCACGTCCTGCAGTTAGTACAACAAATTAAGTAAAAGACAGAGCTAGCATGTTGAAGAACAACAACAGGTATGCTCACAAGCTATAGATTAAGTTGCTTAGCGGATCTAGCTTGTGAAGTAAGGATGAAGCAAGTGTAGCCTCTTGGATCTGTTACACATGGAACTATACAAAACAAGGAGTCTATTGAACTAGTACTGCAACTAAGAACAATCAACAATAGATTGTCCTCGACAATGGAGGTCATCTCGGCCACGGATCTCATGTGATATGCACCAAGAACCACGAATCCCGACTCCGGGGGTCTATCTTCCTATAGATGGAGCTCATGTAAGAAGAGTGCCCAACCCATGACCAACTAAGAACGGAAGAGAGGGGTGGGGTTCTGTCGTACCTGATGGCGAGCGACACAACGCAGGAGACGAGATTAAGAGGAAGCTCGTGGTCCAGATGATGAAGGTGAAGATGCCGTGGGCGGGGTCCTTGTTGATGCACTCGTCGCAGATCTTGATGTTCTCCATGGGGGCGAGGTCGTGGAGGACGCGCGTGAGCTCATTGAAGGAGATGGCTCCCTATCATCAGCATCGAAGACCACCGTAAGCAGTAGAAGAGGAAGCTTCCTCGTCAGAAGGGGCACTTGCCGTAGCGGTTTCTTCTATGCTTGCATCCGCGCCGCCTTAGGAGAGGACTGGGACTCCAAAGTCCGACACGAGGCTGTGTGGCAAGGTGGGGCCACGATGGGATGGGAGGAGGAAGGGTGGAGGAGGAAAGCTGGATCTTGGGCAGCGACGGCGGATTTCAAGGTCGATGGGATCTGGGCAGCGACAGCGGTGGGATGGGAGAAGGAAAGGTGGAGGAGGAAAAGGTGGAGGTGCGGTGCGATGGATCTTGGGCAGCGGTGGCGGGGATCTGGGTCGATGGGATGAGGAAAGCTGGAAAGGCAAGGAGAGGCTGATTAGGGTTTTATCCCTTGGTGCTCTATGGTAGCACAAGACTTACTGAATTTTTTTCCTCCACGCGCGTCCATGACTTAATAAAAATTTCGCCTCCCCGCGCGCCCACGACTTAGAAATTTTTGTCTCCCCGCGCGCCTCACGTTTGTATTTCCCAGTTTTCCCCAAGCGTTTGATGATATTCTAAAAAAATTCAAAGAACACAACCATAATGGGCTAGCCCAAATTCAGAATTTTGACCCCATGACACGCCGCTCGTGACAAATTTATGGGAACGCCACGGATAAATGGGCCAAAGGGCTGCAAGAAGAAATCCCTGACATTTTCTATGACGAATTGCCTGTTTTGTCATAGATATATGGGCTATTCAGGGCCTCATCCAGGCCGTGACGTTTTGGCCAAAACGTCATGGATCTATGACGAAATTTACAACAAATATTAGATCATCACGGAAAAAACATCACAGATTGACCAAAATCTTGTAGTGCTCACCGCCATTCCTCTGCCGTCGCTAGGGTTTGCGTCGCCAGTGACTCGTCTCCGCGAGGACGATGCCCTGCAACCATAGATCTGGCTCTAATCTAGTGGCTCAGGACCACCGATACCGCTTCGTCGCGCCGTGATAGCTGGCAGCCGGGGCCCAACCCTAGGAGTTGAATTCCCACTCTCCCACGCTCGCCACTATCACATGGACTAGCCCAGCACTGTGCGGGCTGTTCCCCCGAGAATCTGACCCTGCTAGTTTTTATTTTTTACAAACGAATTTATGTTTTAGATTCAAATACCTATAGTTTAAAATCCACTAAGAATTCCCTGAGTGTCCAAATTGGTTGATTCAAATTTTGCCTGAACATAAATGCAAAGATCTACCAAGTGTTACTAGTTGCTTAGTCAGAAATATATTATAGTATATCTGATAATTTTGGTTACTAAAATATTGATGTTTGTACTTAAAAATGCATAGGAAATGTTCTAGTAATCCAAAATTTGTAAATCCAATTTGCATGCCTTGTGTAGTAGTAGGCCTACTCAGGAAAACTTTGTTTGTATATTTTTGAGTTCTAGATCTACTATAATGAATTTCCTAAGATTAGGGCAGTGTTGTTTTTTAGAAAATTCTAGAACCTTATGTGAGCATGTTTTTGAAGTGATACAAACTCTCAGATTTGTGTGTCTAGGATAGCTGTCATCCCCTAGTAGCTCATAATTTTTGGTGCTGTATTTATTTTCTATGGATTAAATTACTTCGGCCAAATAGTAGTTTTTAGTAGATTAATTCTTAGAATCAACCATGCATGATAAAAATGTAAATCTAACTCTACTGGATTGGTATTTTCAATTCCTATCTAGTGATATAAAATGTGTTCACTATTATTCTATAGAACCTTGTCGTGACAAAAAGGCAAGTGTTTAACTAGTACTCACCATTAAATTCATCATAAAAGTTTGGAAATTGCTTTTTGAGTAATTCCAGTGGCTATGTCTTGGTATGTTTAGTAGATTATGATGTGTGTATTGGTTGACTTCTTTGATCATGTGTTATGTACTGGTAGCATTTGTTTGTCTGTTGGTTGATTGTGTGCTTGTTTATTTGTTGCTTTTCTCTTTGCGGCGATAGAAACGAATAAGGAAGGTGACTTTTAATACTTTGAGGAGGAAGACCAGTGACAATTTTCTGATCAATACAAGCCACCTACTTGTCATAAGCCTTGTCCTATTATCTACATTATGCATGTTTTATATTACTCCTTTATACAAGTGCATTGTTTTAAAACTATTTTATTATACCTTGTATTGGTTTGGCTCCTCCAAACTTATAATAATGGTACTCTTAAGTACTGCCCTTGGATACTATCTACTCCCTTGTAGACAAGAGTGGTGGTTTACACCACACCCCATTGGAGACCCTTTTTAGCCAACACAAAACTATAGGATTGGGAAACCGAAAAAGTTTTACAAAAGTGTTTTATGGTAAAACCTTCTTGGTAAGTATGACTTACCAAGAGGATTTTGAGGAAAGAAAAGGATTTTTTTATAGATGGTACTGAAGGAAAGAGGAGGAACTTTTTTTGCGAAAGCACACCCTTTTCTTTGTAGCATAGTTATAACAACTAAACCGTGCAACCACATTACCCCTAAATGGGAAGGGGCCTAGCTTGAAGTTAGTTTGCTCTGATTTGGGACTCCTCGCAACTACTTATAAGGGATCATCTCCCTCGAATGCCAAGTCTCTCCAAGTTAAAGGATCAGTGGATCAGAATCCTGATCTGGGAGAGGTGTGAACTGCCCTCGGGAGCAGCCGGATGATACTATGAGTCTCTCATTGAAAGTGTATGTCCCAAGAGCGGGAATGCACTCTGGCTGGCTTCTGAAGGTACCTGGCATACCGACATTGAGAGGAACAACTCATAGGGCAGGGTCCATGTTGGTAAGCTTTCTGAGGGTTTTGTTTGTTATCCAAACACCACATACTGGTGTGTGACGATCTGTGGTTGTTCACTGTGGATGTATCAAATCTTGAGGGTAAAGTGTACAATCTCTAAAGAGTGTAAATCTATTCAAATTGATGTGTCTGTGATCAGGAACGGTTGGATAAACTACTGCCGAGTGGTGTGGATTTTTGTTTTAAAAGAGTTTTTGGAAAGAAAAGCTTTTGGGAAATGTTGACTATGGAATGTTCGGTAAGGAAGGAAAAAGGTTTGGTCATGGAATGGCTGGAAAGGAAGAAAAATGCCTGAACCCATCTTAGTGGTTTCTAAATCTCTCAAATGTTTTAAAAAATGTTTTCCAAAAGTTTCTAACAAGGCTATTGATATTCTATATCTACAAGAGAAACGAATTTAGAAAATAACCCTCTAGAGCCATCCTAATACCACATGCATATTGCATATCTCTTTGTTATTATAGCTTAAGGTGGTTTGCGAGTACATTTAAAAGTACTCACTGGCATTGTCCTTGGCTATTTTCTTGGCTAGACTATGAGCAGGAGGAAGGAGATGATGGAGGTTTGATTACGACTACGTGAACTAGGAAGTTCTCAGATTCAGGCACCTGTAGGGCTATGGCTTGACTCGGGTCTTCTACGTTTGTTGTTCTGCTGCTATTCTGGATGTTATTCCTGATGTGGCATTTATGTAAGACTATTTATGTAAGACTTGTACTTGGTACTATAATGGATGTTGCACTTTGATACTAAGCCGGTATGCGCCACGATGCATTGATCTTGGGATCGTCGTGGTTTGCATAAGGGTAATATTGGATAGCTATTCTGTGGTCACCACAGACTTGGTATCAGAGCCATCCTGACTTTAGGAGCCCTTAGTTAGCATGGTTATTAGACAGGAAATCACCGGTTTTCAAAAAACTAGTTCCTCAAAGGACTTTCAAAATATTTTATTCCTCAACCCTTCCTATTTTAAGATAGTTGAAAATGGTTCTTTCTATATCTCGTCCAGTCACAAACATATGGATTTAACATGAATAGGACTTAGAATCTTGTGAAGACAATGTTTCCGAGAAGGAGGACCCTAAGGAGACGATTCTGGAGTCTAAGGAGGATTCCCTTAAGGGCATCATCGAGTAGGACACCACCACTCGCCGCAATGGCATCATCGACGAGTAGGTCCTGCGCTAGTCACGAGAGTTGGGGATGTAGTTATCGTTCCTCCTTTTGAGTGGCGATTATTTTGTGAAACTTGCTTATGTATTGCTCTAGCGTCTAGATGTGACATGTGAAACATGTTGTGATGTTGCTGAACCTATGCTTGAAATTATCCTAATTGCTTGTTTTATTCTATACATGCTATGACATGTGTTGTATGAATTGCTTTCATGCCGAGTGCTTCACTCGAAACCCGCCCTTGTATCCCATCATCCTAAACGTATAACTTCAGGATGGTGCTCCCCCATGGTAAAAACCACCCTCCACTACCCCCTCTGACTGAGCCAACCATCGCTCAACTCCTGCACATGTTTATCACAGCTCTTCAGCAGCTTGCCCAAGTAGCCTTAGGGAATGCCAACAACAACATGGGTAAAGAAGGACATGGAGAGTAGATATCCAAGATCAAGTATTTCCAGAACACCAACCCACCAGTATTCACCAAGTGCACTGATCCACTAGATGCTGATGACTAGCTTCGCACCATTGAGAACAATCTGGAAGTAGCCCGTGCAGGCGATGATGAGAAGGTACCACTGGCTACCCATTTCCTGTCTAGGCAAGCTAGGACTTGGTGGATTAGCGTCAAGGATATTCTGCCAACATGACATATTGTTGCTTGGGATGATTTCAAGGCAAGGTTCCGCAAGCGTCATATTCCTCCAGGTCTTATCAAGTTGATGAGGGACCAGTTCCGAGCCCTGAAGCAAGGTAGCATGACAGTAGTGAAGTACTTGGAGAAGTACACTGACCTAGCTAGGTATGCCCCAGATGATACCAACACTGAAGAGAATAAAGTGGACACTATGAATGGGCCGTAGGATGAACTATAGTGTCATTTAGTGGCGCAAGTATTCAAGGAGCTAGATGCCCTAGTTGATGCAGCTATCATGGTGGAAAGTAAGCGCAAAGGCATGATGGAAAATCACAAGCGACGTATGATGATGTAGCAAGGAGGACCAAGTGGACAGTGGTCATGTAGCATGCCACCCTCTAGGCCTGCACCCCACCATAGTGGACAAAGTCCTATGCCCCGCGCCTCATCAACCCCAATCGCAACTTCAACAACTCGCGTCCTAGAGGCGGGAATCCAAACCCAGCCCCCAGAGGTCCAGAAAATCCCAATACTGACCCCTTGGATCTGGTTGTTTCACCTGTGGGAAACCTGGGCACTTCGCCTGTGATTGTATCAAGAACAAGAAGGACAATGCTCCCCACCCCACTGTGGCTAGACTCAATCAGGGTCATGATAAAGGAGCGCAACCAAGGGCCCCGCACACAAGAAACCAAACACAGTCAGAGGCCATCTAAATCATATCAATGCTGAAGAAGCTCAGGCATCGCCCAACATTTTTCAGGGTACATTCCTTGTCAACTCAGCTCCTGCCATAGTATTATTTGATTCTAGAGTAACACATTCGTTTGTTATGGAACCATTTGTTGAGCATAGAGGAATGAACCCTAGTTATTTAGAGTGTACTGTGCTAGTACAAATTCCCGGGTTAACTTCTAGGACTAAGTTATCTTGCAAGGATATCCCCATAGTTATCCATGGAATAAGTTTCTGAGCAGATTTGATAGTATTGGGAACCCAAGGTCTGGATGTGATACTAGGATTGGATGTCCAAATATCGGGGAATCATAGATTGCACTAGAAAATCCATCACCATGACTAGTAGGGAAGGTGTGGAAGTCGAGTATAGGGAAACTATGCACTCATCCCGATCCTACTGCTGGAAAAGTATAGCAGGACCCACCCTAGAACAAGTACATGTTGTCTGTGAATACCTGGATGTGTTTCCTGAAGAGTTACCTGGTATGCCCCTGATAGGTATATCGAGTTCATCATAGAGCTACTCCCTGGAACAACCCCCATAGCATAGAGACCATACTACATGAACCCTGAAGAACTCGTAGAGTTAAAAAAGCAACTGGATGATATGTTGCACAAAGGTTTGATCCAACCTAGTGCATCACCCTAGGGATCTCCCGTCCTATTTGTGGATAAAAGATATGGTACCATCCATCTAGTTATGGACTACCATAAGTTCAAAGAAGTAACCATAAAGAACAAGTACCCCTTGCCAAAGATTGAGGATTTGTTTGATCAGTTGAATGGAGCTCGAGGTTTCTCCAAGATAGATCTTTGCACCGGACACCACCAACTCAAGATACAAGAGTCCTATATTCCCATGAAAGCTTTCACCACCAGATATGGTTTATTTGAGTACACCTTGATGTCTTTCGGGTTAACCAATGCCCCCGCCTATTTCATGAACCTCATGAATAAGGTATTCATTCCGTACCTGGATAAGTTTGTTGTAGTGTTTATTGATGACATCCTAATATATTCCAGGACCAAAGAATATAATGAGAAGCATCTGAGGCTAGCTCTGGTAACCCTTAGAGAACACCATCTATATGATAAGTTTAGCAAGTGTGAGTTCTGGTTAAAGGAAGTTGGATTTATTAGAGATGTTCTATCTGTTGGAGGAGTATCAGTGGACCCCTCCAAGATAAAGTTAGTAGTTGAATGGAAGGCCCCAAAAAACCTAACAGAGTCAAAAGTTTTCTAGGATTAGCCGGTTATTACAACAAGTTTGTCGAAGGTTTCTCAAGCATTGCCAAGCCAATGACACAATTGTTTAAGAAGGACAAGAAGTTTGAATGGACGGAGAAATGTGAGATTTTTTTCCAGGAACTCAAGAAAAGATTAGTTTTAGCCCCCATCCTGGCCATGCCAGATATCACCAAGAGTTTTGATGTTTACTACGACGCATCCAAACAAGGTTTAGGAAGTTTTCTCATGCAAGAAGGAAAATTCATCGCCTATCTATCTCGTCAACTGTGACCCCATGAGGAAAACTATCCCACACATGATTTGGAGCATGCAGTAGTAGTGCATGCTCTCAAGACATGGCGTCATTATCTAATGGGAAATAGATGTGAGATTTATACGGACCACAAGATCTTGAAGTATATATTCACCCAAAAGGAACTAAATATGAGGCAAAGAAGATGCTGGATGGAGATAATTAAGGACTATGATGTGGGCATTTATTACCATCGTGGTAAGGCTAATGTGGTAGCTGATGCCCTTAGCTAAGAACCCTTCTCCCTAAATGCCATGGTCAAGAAAGAGCAACCTGAGATGTGTCGAGAGTTTGAAGGTTCCGTACTATAACTAGTTAGCCATGGTTTTATCGCTCATCTTGAGAGGAAACCTACCCTCATAGATCAAATAAAATAATCTCAGAAGGGACACAAAAGTATTGAAGGAATCAAGCGCAGAATGGAAAGAGAGAGTGTCCCTGGATTCAAGGTTGATGGATGTGGTGGGTTATGGTATAATAGATGCATCTATATACCAAGTGACCATGACCTCAAGTAGATAGTCATGAAGGAAGCCCACTAAACCCTCTATTCTATCCATCTTGGAAGTACCAAGATGTATCAGGACCTTATGGCATGGGATGGAGCGAGAGATCGATCTTTATGTAGCCAAATGCGATGTGTGCCAAAGGGTCAAAGCTGAGCATCAACACCCTGCCGGACTTCTCCAACCTATGAAGATACTAGAATGGAAATGGGAAAAAAGTTGAAACAAACTTCATCACTGGATTACCCAAGTCCAGCACAGGACATGACTCTATCTGGGTTATAGTATACTACTTGTCCAAGGTAGCCCATTTCATTCCCATACTGAAGAACTTTAATGGAAGCAAGTTGGCAAACTCTACATCTCCTGGATAGTGAGCCTGCACGGAGTTCCCAAGGAAATTGTGTCTGACCGAGGACCTCAAATCACCTCTCATTTCTGGAAGAAATTAACTTCACGAAGACCTAGGTACAAATATGTCATTTAGTACTTCTTATCACCCCTAGACTGGTGGACAGAGAGAGACAGTGAATCAAGTGCTGGAAGATATGCTCCGCTTATGTGTACTAGCCTACGGATCCAAGTGGGAAGATCGTCCACCATTCGCTAAATTCTCATACAATAACAGCTATCAAGCTAGTCTCAAGATGGCCCCTTTTTAGTTTCTCTATGGAAGAAAGTGTCGCACACCCCTGAATTAGACGTAAACGCGAAGAAATTCAAATCTTCGGCCTAGACATTATAAAGGAAGCTGAAGAATAGGTCCACCTAGCGTGTGAACATTTGAGGGCTTCTCAATCTTGTCAGAAGAGTTATGCCGACACCAAACATCGGGAACTAAACTTCAACAATGGAGAATTCGCGTATCTTCGTGTCTCCCCGCTCAAGGGAATGCAGCATTTCCACTAGAAGGGAAAGCTCGCACCAAGGTACATCGGACCATTCAAGATAAGAAATCGCAAGGGGAAGGTATCATATCAGCTGAAATTAACCCTAGAATTATCTGAATTCCATGATGTGTTCCATGTGTCCCAACTCCATAAGTGCCTTTAAGTGCCTGATAAGGCCGAAGTCTTCAAGAATATGGACTACCATTCTATTGATCTCAATCATGATCTGACTTATCGAGAGAACCCCATTCAGATTCTAGAAATATCAAATAGACTCACCCAGCACCGCAACATCAAGTTTTACAAAGTTTAGTGGAGCAACCACTCCGAGGAAGAAGCCACCTGGGAACGAGAGGATTATCTCAAGAAGGAGTTTTGTCACCTCTTGTCATCTTAGCCTGCGAATCTGAGGACAAGATTCTTTTAAGGGGGAAGGTCTGTAACATCCCATCTTCTACAACCATGTTTGTTAAGTTGGATCCCAAAAAATAGGGGGAATTAAAACATTTAGGGTTTGGTTTATGATTGATGAATGTGTGGTGTGTTATTGGATCACTTGCTTAGTTCCTGTTTCAGTTGTTTTGCTTGTGCCCCTAGTGATGTGCTAAGCTAAGAATGTGCTTAGATATATTAGATCATCACCTAGTGCCAACTAGCATCACTACTAGTACACACTTAAAAATCTAGAGAGAACACCAAAAAAAATAGCGAAGTCAAAATGCCTTAAAATGTTCTATTTTTAGAACCATAGTTTAGGCAAACCATGATAGATCATGGCCATGTAAACCTTCCCCTAAGTACCCTGCTATTAGTACTACAAAACCCACCCCTAACCGTTGTTAAGTCAAAACCCCAAGTAGCTTTTTTATGGAAGTCTTGCACCCCCTGGTGAATTAAGGTCTATGGCCACCTTAATTTTTGTCAACTTTGGAAATTAATTGGTAAGACATGGAAGGGTGTTAAGCATGCATGTCAGCTATGTGTACACCTATCACCCCTCTACATCCCCAAACCCTAGCCCTGGCCAGAGGAGCCTCGAGCTGGTTGCCACCATCAAATTTAGAGAGAACCTTGTTAAGCTTGTCCTAGATAACCAAAAACCATTTTCTTGAAAACTTGGTGTTGTGGTCATGTGGGATGCTGTGCACAAGAACCACCTCATCCCTAACTGTGTACCACGCACCCCTAGTTTGACCCATGCACCCAGCCTAGTCCATGGGAGTAGGACAAGCTCAAGTTGAGCAAATCTTGCTCAGTCAATGCCTGGCCTCTCATACACCTATCCCAGCAGCCCTAGACTCCTCTCTCGTCTGCTACAACTACCCGAGCACTGCCACGACATCCCTCTCTATCTCACCCATGACCACAGCAACCCCCAAACCGCAGTAGCCACATCTCGCCGACCATGTCGCCCACGCTTACCTCACGTCTCTCCCCCATGCAACCAGGCCCTGCCCTCGGTGGAGAAGCACCCCGCCACCCTCTGTACCATCCCGCAACTAGCCCCGTGTAGCATGCCGACCTTCCCAAACAGTAGACCGAAACGACCGTTCGGTTGAGCACCTCGCATGCGACACGACTGTTGTCACCCCCTCGCCTAGTATCGAGGCCCCTGGTCCATTCACATGTTAATACAACATGCCCGCAACACAGAGATGCTCCTAGCCACCCAATATAGCCAATCCCATGCGCCTGATCCCTCTCTCTATCTTGCCCTATTCCTGGTGCACCGTGGACGCGAGACCCCTAGATAAAACTCCCCCTACGCTCTCACCACCCACCTCTGTTCCACTCCATGACCACCCTCTAACAACCCTGAGAGCGGAGGCGAGCCTTCATGCTCCCCGCTGGCCGACAACCTCGCCGCACCACCATGGTTCTGCAAGGGAAAAGGGAAGGTTGTCACTGCTACTCTCCCACTCTTCCTCGCTCTCTCGTACTGCCGTGCTCACCTACTATCCATACATATGACCTGCCCCCATTTTTTCCTAGGAACGCTCAGCTACATAGCGCCACGAACACCGGAGCCGTGTGCCCCCATTTTCATGTCTGAGTCCTGCACCATAGGAGAAGGACTGCTGCCACCCATCGTTAAGCTCGCCGTCAAAACCACTTCACCGCCAGCCATTCTCGAGCCACCCTAGTCCCTAGGAGAGCCTCACCGTTGTTCCTATGCTGTCGCTAGCGTTTGCGTCACCAATGTCTCGTATCCGTGAGGACGACGCCCTATAGTCGTAGATCTAATCTAGCAACTCAGGACTACCGATATCGCTTCATCGGGCTGCAGTCGCCGGCAGCCGGGGCCTAGCCTCGGGAGTTGAATTCCCACTCTCCCACGCTGGCCACAACAACATGGGCCGGCCCGATACTGTGCGGTCCATGCCCCCGAGATTCCGGCGCAACTACTTTTTCTTTTTACAAACAAATTTCTATTTTAGATTCAAATACCTGTAGTTCAAAATTCACTAAAAATTCCCTGAATGTCCAAATTGGTTAATTCGAATTTTTCCTAAAGGAAAATGCAAAGATCTACCCAGTGGTACTAGTGTCTTAGCTAGAAAAAAGGTAGAATATCTGATAATTTTGGTTACTAAAATAGTGTTGTTTCTACTTAAAATGCATAGGAAATACTCTGGTAATCCCAAATTTATAAATCCAATTTGCATTGCTTGTGTGTTGGTAGGCCTACTCAGGAAAACTTGGTTTGTATATTTTTGAGTTGTAGATCTATGATGCATGTAAAATGCATACATGAACTTTGCATTTTATTACTTGATATTCCAACATATTTGCATCATATATGGATTATATTCATGTCTTATAATGATTATTAGGAATAATTCACACTTCCCATATTGCTTTGGAATTAACCCTGCCGAGGCAGAAAACCCCTATTTCAATGTTTTGACTTTTAGGTACCCAAACGACATCCAATGGACCTGAAACTTCACGGTACCCAGCATTTATCAGTATCAAGAACAATGGGCCAAAGATATGCGAGAAAAGAACATTGAGGAGGGAACAGGCACAGCAGTCGCAGCCACCCCCTGGCCGCGACTAGTATGCTCTTTCCTCCCTCGAGTCTCTGATGCCATCGATTCTTTTGCCAAACAACTTGTCTTAACCTAAAACCTACTATATACACCCCATTTCAGCGATCCTTGACATAGACGGGGGTGTAGATAAAAACATAGAAAGCGAGATTCGCCAGAGAAGATCGGAGGGGGGAAACGACACCGGAATCGCCTCCGGAGGGCTCCACCCCCCTCCTACATGTCAATCATCAACACCTATAGCAAGATCCTCTCCATCTACCGACTGTAATCTCTTGGAAAACATGATGTGTGAATAAATATTTAACTTCCCTTGATCTATTGTGACTCCATGTCTTTGTTTGAGTAGTGAATTGTTATGGCAAAAGTGAAATAGTTCGTTTATTGGTTGCCTACAATGTTGTTATCTTTTATGATGGGGACATATATCAGGGACCCTAGAGTTTATAGCTATGGTGGGACAATTATGTCTTAATAATTCCTATGTTTGCTAGTAACATGGCCTTAGGATCCATCATCAGAGTTGTTTATGCATATTTATTTGGCTGCACCTAATTAAGGCTCTATCCTAGAAGAAACAATTAACAACCAAACAAATGAATGAAATGACAATTTCCTAAACATTTACTCCTTTAGAGAAACTTGCTACTTGAGGAACTTTCTACTTGAGAAAACTTGCCACCACTCCACTCCACTTCATTAGATCAATTTAACTTGCACTAGTTTACTTGTAGTATCCACTAACACATACTTTATTTATTTTCTACCAATTACCAAAAAAACACATGCTTAGGTCCTAGATTTGCATAAAAGGCCATATAAGAGGGTTATAGGGCTTTAGAGAATAGATAGTTTACCTTCAGCTCCCCGTGGGTTCGACACTCAAATACTTATCAAATTGTACTATGGTGATGCCCTGCACTTGGGGGTTATCAAGATACTTATCTAGCACCGTTGCCGGGGAGCGTAGTGCTAGGCTTCTATTCTTTCTTGCATTGCTAGTTTATTTTTAGTAACTTTTTATTTTATATAAAACTAAAAGCAAAAAAAATAGATGGATCCTTTTCCCAAGATTAACCATGAGATATATGATTTTTATGTCAAATATATTCTTTTGGGCACTAACCTTTTGGATGCAAGAGATAATATTGAAAGTGCCAAGGAAGAAGATGACAAAAGCCTAAGCTTGGGGTTGTCCATGCCACCTGAAGAAGAAGAGGAAAAGGAAGAACAAGTGGAGGAATAATGGATTAGCTACCCATGTCCTACACCCAACAATGGTAATGAACACATTCTTATTGATGATGATGATCTTTCATGGTCTAGAAGTCTTCTATGTGGAACAATTATGACTAATATATGGGAGGATGAAAGTGATATAATTGAGTTAGATGATCCAATATGCTCATTAGATGACTTTTCTTTATATGGTGAATCTATTCAAAACTATGAGATTAAGTTTTCTTTTGATGCTTGCAACTATTATGAGAGAGGAAGAGATAAGAGCCCTCTTTATATTTCTATGTTACTGATGCATGTAAAATGCATACATGAACTTTGGAGTTTGTTAACATGTTTTCCCACATATTTGCATCCTATATAATGTTGTATCCCTGTTTCATATTGATTTTTGGGGATTTACCAATAATCCCCTTTATTTTGGTTATAACCTAGCAGGGCAGAAAAACCCTATTTTCAATGTTTTTGATGTTTCAGGACCTAAATCAAGTCAAATGGACCTATACTTTTAGGGATGCCAATATTTATCCACGGGAAGCATCTGGAGCACTGGAATTGCACTAGGAGGGCTAGGAGGGCCAAGATAGCCTGGGTGGTGCGCCTAGGCCTGTGCTATCTACCTCCTCAGTCATCTGATCTCCTTGATTCTTTCGCCCACGGACTTCTCTTGACCTAAAAACCCCTATATAAGGACCCCCGGGGTGTCCTCGAGACGAGAACCACCAGAGACGACAACACCACCAAACAAAGTCAGATCGGAGGGGGAAACTCTGCCGGAGCCACCTTCGGGGAGATCTCCACCCTCTCCAACATCTCTGACCTCATCACCATGATGAGGAGGGAATAGTCCACCTCCGGGCTATGGGTTTGTGGTAGTAGCTTGATCTATCTCTCTCTTGTTCTTCATAGATCTAGTACCATATGAGCTGCCCAACATGATTATGGTCATATTTGTAATTCCTATGTGGTGGATCTTTATTCTGTGGTTTGATATTTGAGATTGGAATCTATTTTGTGTGAGATGTTTTAATAGATGCATATCATGCACCCCATTCTTCATTGCTTGTTTTGATCCTAATTGTATGCAAGAACTTGTATGGGGATAAGTATGTGTTAGATGGAGTAGCATGGTGGTAGAGTTTGAATTGTGACACATATTATTCAAGATCCACTTTGGTTTTTACCTTTCTTTTGCTGCCTCACTAGGAGTAAAGTGAAATTAGGTGCTATAGTTATCACGTGATGGTGTGATAATCTTGACAAGATCAAGGTATCATATTAGTATTTCAAACATCATATAATATTTCTTAAAGCTATACTCTGATTTGTTCTTAAATCAAGATTGCATGGAGATTTCCCTTTCTTGAGGAGTATAAGATACAGATGTATTCCATCTCAATATTAGAATGTGATGCCCATATTAATTCCTTTTATCAAGCACTTATAGATTTTCCATGATCTTTATCATTGATGAATTGCGATGTGATCAGTACAACTTAAAAAGAGAGTAGACAAGTGATACCATGAATCCCGGTCCGATTTGTATCATAAGAAACACCTTTCCTTTGCATCTACTATCCTTTTTATTTTTAGCAATTAATTATTTAGAAAATACAAAAATACTTTCTCTATTTGAAATCACACATACAAACCCAAAGATAACACTACTATCTTCCATATCATCTAGTTTGCATTACTTTACTTTCTTTATTTTAGTTTGCTTCATATTTTATTTCATATTACTAATACGAAACCTTGTGCTTGACAACCACTTGGTCGAGTAGGGGACACAAGGCAAATTATTTTAATTTACAGGTTGCTTGAAGAGGATAAGATAGACATCCTTCATAGCAAATTCCCCAAGAGTTCGATATAAACCCTCGAGTCAGCCTTGTGGGAAAAAGATGCTTGCTTCAATACTCTACACTTGGAGTCCCAACGAGAAGTGGCAGTCTTTGTTGCCATCAAGACTATTTTCTGGCGCCGTTGTCGGGGAACTACAAGAAGGTACATCACAACTGCATCATCATCAAGTTTGAAGAGCAAGGTAACTTCCGTGACAACTGCCTATGTTCTGGCATCATCATCTTCATCAACTTGTGCAACAACCCAAGCTTGGGGAGGTTGCACCACTGTGAACTTTCTCTTCTCCTTCTAGATTTTTAAACTATTTTATTTTGTCTTGTTTTTAGTATTTTTAAGTTTCCTTTAAAACACAAAAAAATAAAAATTAGTATTACTGATTTGCAAACATGGGAGAAAGAAGAAAACTTTGTGACTACACAAACACACCTAATGATCAATTTATGGCTAAACCCATTACCACTCCTGAAATCCTTGTTGAAAGTTTTGAAGTAAGTCCTGGTCTTTTAAATGTTATAACTAGAGAACAATTTGGGGGGAGTGCCAATGAGGATGCCTCTATGCATTTACATGATTTTTTTCAAATTAGTGATATGCAAAAGTTTAAAAATGTGGAAAATGACATTGTCAAACTTAAACTATTCCCATTTTCACTAAGAGGAAGAGCTAAAGAATGGTTATTATCACATCATGCTGCTAGTATAAACTCTTGGGATGATTTAAAAGAAGCTTTCATTAAGAAATACTACCCACCTGCTAAGATCCTACAAAATAGAAACAATATCCTCTCATTTAGACAAAATGATAATGAACATGTAGAAACAACCTGGGAGAGAGTTAAAAATATGCTTAGATATTGCCCATCACATGGAGTAAATGAATAGACCATATTACATTCTTTTTATAATGCCCTAAATATTATGTCAAGAAGCATTCCGTAAAACTGTGTCTGAAGCTAAAACTATCCTAGAAAGCATGATCCACAACCATAGTCAATGGCATGCTGAAGAGCACCAAACCAATCTAAGAAAGTAAACTCCATTGAAGAACTAGACCCCACAGGAAGTAAACTTGATGCCATATTTGCCTACATATCCAAGCAAAATACTGATAATGCTCCTCTACAAGAGTTAGTAACAAACACCAATGAAAGTGTGGATGTTAACTTCATAAGAAACTTTGGTAGCAATGGGTATGGGAACAACTATAATAACTCATATGGTAGACCATCCTATGCTCCAAATAACTATGGCAGCCATCCTTTTGTTCCATATCCTAATGCTAATGAAAATAAATGGAAACATGCTACCATTCCACAAGCTAATGAGAATTTGGAGAAAAAACAAGAGCCTAATAAGAATCTTAGTGAACAAGTAGATCACCATGCCACCATGATAGAAGAACTTCATAAATCACTTTTATCCTGAAGTTCTGCTATTAAAGGCTTACAAAACCAAGCAGCTGGTTTGGACACAGCTTTATCAAAACTCGCTGATAATCAAGCAACCTTGTTAAGTATGTCTGCAGGAAAACCACAAGGACCACCAGCTTTGGTATGAATTCTATTACCATCACCACAAGTACACCATCTTTGGAAGAAACTTATCATGGATTAATGAATTATAATGATCTCCTTGAGCCACTACTATCACAACTCAAGATCCAAGTGGTAGAAGAACTATCAAAAGAGGATAAAAAACTACTATAATTGAAAGTGAAAAAGAACCAACAAATGATAAACAAGTAGAAGAAGTCAAAATGCTAAGTGAAACAAAAGAACCTCTACTAGATCTTGATAAATGTAGCTTGCATGAACTCATTAACTTGTTGCAAAAAAATTCTAATGATCCATCCTTTAATGGTCATCAAGCAGGATTTGTTTCCTATCTAGCAAACTATGTTATAAAAGAAAAGATTGAAAGATACAATAGAGAAGCTATGATACCACCTAAGCTTGGGGATGTATGGATCCCCAAGGTATTAATCACTATTGGAAAATATACACATCATGCTATTATAGATTTAGGATCTAGTGTCTCAGTTTTATCTAAGGATATATATGACTTACTTGAATTAAAACCTATGGAAAATGCTCAATATATCTTTTACTTGCTGATGATTCAACTAAACATGCTCTAGGAAAATTTCAAGATATTATGGTTTAATTATATATGACATTTTTTCCTATTGATTTTATTGTCATGGACATGGGGAGCAATACCTCAAGTCCTATAATACTTGGTAGAACTTTCTTGGAACCACAGGTGCAGTCATTGATGCAAAAGAAGGGAATGTGAAATTCCAATTTCCTCACAAGAAGTGCATGGAACACTTTCCAAGGAAGAAGGAGGTAGCTAAGAAGAATAAGCTACCTGATGGCTCAATGCACGGCGCCCAGAAAATTGCTTGTTGGCGGTGTTGATGTAGAGCTCGTTGGGAACCCCAAGAGGAAGGTATGATGAGCACAACAACAAGTTTCCCTCAGTTATGAAACTAAGGTTTAATCGAAACAGTAGGAGCAAGGAAACACCCCAAAGGTGTTACTAGTTGAGCTTTGGCAGGGCGCACTACCAGTGCTAGTAGCAACATGGAGACCTGCACAACATAACCACAGAACTTTGTCCCCAACTTGCGATGAGGTTGTCAATCTCACCGTGTTTTGCAGAAAACAAAGGATTAAACGTATCGAATAGAAAGAAGTAATAGTTTGTAGAAAGTAAACACAAAGAAGTAAAAAATTGTAGATTGTATGTAAAGAAAGAGGACCAGGATCCATAGTTCACTAGAGGTGGCTCTACTTAAGATAGATAACATGCTGGGTGAACAAATTACAGTGGGGCAATTGACAAACACCGAGAAAGCAATACATGCATATACTAATCATCTTGACTCCTTTGGGACTTTATTGGGCATTACAACATTATACATAGACCGCCATCCAACTGCATCTATGACTAATAATCCACCTTCAGGTTATCATCCGAACCCTCCAAAGATTAAGTTACAAGCAACAGATTATTGCTTTACGAACTGCGTGTAAAGTAAACAATACGATTGTTCTATGAACAAAGGATTGTTGTTTTCTCCCTAGTAGCAACAACACATCTAGTACCTTAGAGATTTCTGTCACTTCCCCAGATTACCAGAGGCATGAACCCACTATCGAGCATAAATACTAACTCTTGGAGGTGCTAGCATCTACTTGGCCAAGATAGCTACTAACAACGGAAAGCATGCAAGATCACAAATAACAAAGACATGATAGAATCAATAATCAATCTGAAATAGCATCTCAATATCCATCGGATCCCCGCAAACACAACATGCAGAATTACAAATAGATGATCTTGATCATGAACGGAGCTCACAAGATCTAGACATGAAAGCACAAAGGAGGAGAACCAGCCATCTAGCTACTACATGGATCCGTAGTCCAAGGATGAACTACTCACGCATCACACCGGAGGCTTGCATGGTGATGAAGAAGGCCTCCAGGGTGAATTCCCCTCTCCGGCAGGGTGCCGGGAAGAGCTTCAGATCCCTCCCGATTTAGGGATGGAGATGACGATGGCTACAGACTCTTTCGTGGATTTTTTTGATCGGGAACCTAGGGTTTTCGTCCCGAGGGCAATATATAGGCGGAAGGAGAAGCTGAGGGGTTGCCGGGAGCGGCCACACCACCCCCTGGCGCGGGCTAGGCCTGGCCGCGTGGCCACACTACTAGGAAACAGCTCTTTTGTGGCGCATGTAATTACATCTTCTATGGCGCATATCCTAGTCGCCACTATTATCTCGCCACTGATATCTGCTTCCTGTGGCGCATATAGATATGCGCCACAGAAGTCCTAGACTTCCGTGGCGCATTTCTTCATATGCGCCACAAGAATAACTTCTGTGGCGCATTTACACATATGCGCTACAGAAAAGCCATGCGCCACTGACTATATAATTATATGCGCCACTGATTGCGTAACACGTATTCAAAGTAAAATACTTTCCTGGTGTATAATCAGGTATTTATACAGGATTTATATAGTATTTATCCAGATGAGTATAAAATACATTGCACAAGTAGTAGATGCATGAAAACTGACATATATATAATACAAACACTTAGAGCCCGATCGAGATACATATATAGTGTCAAGTGCCAAATTTTTACACAAGCGCCGAATACAAAGTTCATATCAGCTCACATTACAAATATGAAGTGGCCACCACCGCCTACACTAGGATCAAATAGAATACAGCTGTGATAATTGTGAGCAAGAGCATTAGCCCGACCAATATCTTCATCCGGTTCTTCTTCCACAAGTGGTTCCTCCACTTGGCTATCGCCTCCTCTCTAGTCGCGTATCCTTTGTAGATGTTGCCGCTGAACTTGTGCACTTGTTTGTGACAATCCTCCCACTCCTTGTAGACTCCTGGAACCCTACCCATGTACACCACATACCACCTCGTCGCCATCTCTATAGACGACAAGGAATATTAGTAAAAATACAATGAAAAGAATGAATAAAGGGTTCACATGCATATATATATATGTTCACAGAATATAAAACAAAGGATCCATACACCTAAAAGATAGATCATCATAGAAGCAATAAGTTCAATGACAACACGACCAAAAGGTAGTTTAAGTCTAACAACAATGACCATTTCGACCACGAGATAGTAAAGTTTATGACACACACACACACACTAATACAGCAGACGTCCATCAAGAATATACACACACTGGATCATGCTAGAGGCACACATCGATCATGATGAAGACTTCCTCTTCTCGCTCGGCTTCAGGAACGATAGATATCCCTCTTTCATCATCCACGTCCTTGTGTCACCCTGCTTACGGAGGCGTTCTTTGATCTCCCTCTTACTCAACCCTCTGCCTTGTTGTAGGGCACCCCCCTTGTGTTGACATCTTCAATGATGATTTGCGACAACTTCATCTGAATGCGATGGAAGTCTTCTCTAAGATCAGCATTGTCAATTTTCGCCAAAGTTTTGGCCCATCCTTGGAGACTAGATGGCAGCGTTAGGTTATGGCAATCCCGAACATAGCCTTTAAGGTGATGGAGGACGTAGAAGGCCTCCTTGGCACCAATAGTCGACTGCTTGACACAGGGGAAGTCGAGCACATGCTTGAACACGTGTTTGCCATCCTTGATACATTCCCCCTTATCTACGAAGGTGCATCCCTTCTTGGTGTAGCCCTCGAGAGCCTCATTGAGAACACCCTTTATTCTGGTGTAGTCTTTCTTCTTCGTCAAACTCCCCGAGTCGAAATACGTGGCTAGCGAGTACCTCGGGGCAAGGATGATGAGTGTGTAGTATTTTTCTCTGCGCAACACAATTGGAACGGAATGTTGGAAAAAGAGCAAAGGAAAAAATCTATAAGAAATGCATAAGTTACGGTGGCGATGAGCGAGTGTGTGTACTTACTCGGGAAAGAAAGGCAAAAGAAGTGTGCCCTTCCTCTTGTTGTCCACCATGAACTTCTCGAGGTACGCCGTCGCCTTGGTCCGTGTCTCTGATCCTTCGACCAACTGGCTGTCCCGCATGTAGTGGGGATCCACTATCGCGATTTCCGGGGTACTTTCTCTCTTGATCGTGAGCGCCAGATTGAGCGAGTATAGGCAGACCAAGTTATAGTCCAGCCGTTTCATGAGAAACAGCTTGAATATGTCCTCGAACACTATGAAGAATATATCCGCGGGGGGTTCATCGACGAAGCCCATGTCCAATGGCACCTTGGCCAGGAAAACCGGGTAATTTGGATCTTCGTCTTTAAGAAGGAGGGCCTCTAGTGTCTTGACACCCTCGTGCAAAGTTAACATGGATCCAACCGCAATGTGGATCATATCCGGAGTCAATATCGGATCACCAGCTACATGCACTCAGGGCAAGCCAAATTGTGTGGATGGTACGACAACGGCGTCCTGACCCCGGATCCTCTTCGGAAGAGGCTAGCTCGCACCCTTCTTATTATTATTATTACCTCTCTTCCTGTAGTGCTTCTTCTTCACAACAGTGTCAACCACTGCCATCTGCTCATCAGTCGCCTTTCGGAGTGTGTTGGGGATGAAAACCAATCCCGGTTTCTCTTGTGGTTGATCGGCGGCCCGAGCCGTCTCTTGAGAAAGACCATGGAAGACCAGGCGCTGCGTGCATGCATTGGGGCGACCAGCTTGATGGTCGTCGCGAGCTGCGAAGGGTTCTTCATCCACAGAAGGCATATACAATCCTTTGGCAGCGTCGGTGTTGATGAAGTCATCAATGTTGACCAATTCATCATCATCTTCATGGGTGCCATCATGTGGTGGTGGTAGCGGGGGCGACGGCGGTTGCGGCACAATGTCTTTGCCATGTGGTGGTGCACACGCTGCCAAGAGTTGATGGTGACGGCTGGTGGTGGCGACGATGGCGGCTACTGGCTTCCGAGGTGGTGGCTTGGAAATCGGTCGAGAGGTGGCGCCGGTGCTCCCCCCCGCAAGACGAATCTGGGTCTTCGGCCATGTCAAGGGCCAGTTGTAGCATTCCCCAAGGGTCTTGTGTTCGTCGGCTCCCTGAGGTTGAAAGGGGGGTCCATGTTGTCGCACCCTGGTAACACCCGAGCCAACCTGACCCTCATCACGTCATCGTCCATTTTCTCTGACTGTTAATCCTTTCATTTGTCTATGATCTTTGTCAATTCTGAAAGCAAGACCTTGCACCAGTACAAAGACTGGTACTAGTTGTTGAATACCTCGCACCAATACAGCAGAGAGATCATGATTCATGACCAGAATACAACATGGAGCAACTTGCTCTGACAGTGCAACAACATCCCAATAGATCCTTTACTTCTCAGATGCGAAAAGAAAAACAAGACACCGCCATCTCTACACTATACACAGTCAAGCAGTGGTAACAATATAGCAGAACATAAGATGCTAATATAACATCTTGTGCTAACAATGTGCTGCATTGGACATGGAATAATAATGTGCTGACATCTTGTGCTAATAATCTTGTGCTAACAATGTGCTGCATTGGACATGGAATATAGCAGAATAGAAGATACTGTTATTTCCCTACCAAATTCAGACAATTTTCCCTCTAAAGCCTTTTATAGGTATTGTAATAACAAGTTTATTCGACTACCCAATTAAGTCCCAATTTCTTACAAGGGGAACTGCGAACCTTCAACACTTGGCAGCAACTACCCAAACAACCCCACAAAAGCCTAAATCTCAATGAAAAACCCTAATACAATGTTTTAGTGAAAAAGAAACATAATTTCCACTCAGTGTAGAATGTTTGTGAAACTGACCAATTAGTACTAATATAAGTCTGTTCATACTCCCTCTGTTCATAATACATACTCAGTGTAGAATGTTTGTGAAACCCTAATACAATCTCCCTTTATCCATAATACATACTCCCTCTGTTCCACAATATAAGTCTGGACTTTTATTGTAGTTCTGGACTTCTATTGTACTGTGACATATAAAATTTGTCATTCTCTGAGTATGGATGTTTCGAGTTTGATTTAGCAGTACTTAGCTTCATACACGGAGTACTATGATGATGCTACTAACTGTGAGAACCCCTAGTAGGATTAGAAAACCATCACCCATTCATTCACCAGTACAGAAGTGCAGAAGTACCAGCAGAACAGATAAGTGCAGAAGTACCAACAGAACCCCTAGCAGACATTAGTGCAGGTTCATTCACCAGTGCAGAGGAAGGGTGGGGGAGTGAGGGGGACGAACCATACGTGTGCACTGCGATGGTCGTCGACGACGAGGGTGGAGGCAGTGCTCCTGCTGCGGGCGAGGCGGTTGCGGGCCTCCTCCTCCACGGGCTCTAGCGCGGTGATGGCGGCCGGACCTCCTCCTCCACGGGCTTCAGCGTGTCGGCAGCGGGCCTCCTCCTCCACGGGCTTCAGCGCGGCGGCTCCTCCTCCGGCGTGGCGGTGGCTAGGGCTCCGGCGACGAGGGTTTGCGCGTGGGCGACAAATCGATTGGCTATGTGTGGATCAAGAGAGAGAAAGGGGGGATTAGGGGGAGAGGCCGAACCATTCTGTGGCTAAGTGTGAAAGTTCTGTGGCGCATTCCCACAGAATGCGCCACAGAAGTTGGAACATCTATGGCGCATTCTGAAGGAATGCGCCACAGAACTTCTTGACATAGTACAAAAAAGCGTGGCGTCGTTCTATGACAAGATCTGATACTTTTCCTAGTGGTCTTGCTCGCTTGCTCTCACCTGGGGCAGCCAGGTTCGAATCCTGGCTGTCTCACACATTTTTTTCTTTTTTTTAAATATTTTTAATTACATACATATGCATATTTATTAAAAAAAGTAAGAACATATACATATATGCATATTTATTCAGAAAAAGCAAGAACATATACATATATGCATATTTATTCAAAAAAAGCAAGAACACATATGCATATTTATTCATACATATATATTTGTGTGTTTGCTTGTCACCAAAAACTAATACACCACACAAATTAATACACCAAAAAGTCACACAATTGCTAGTGTCTCTTCACAATCTTCTTGCCCTTTTTCGTCGTGGTTGAATACTTTAGCCCGTGCACTTTGAGATTTCTTCTTGTGAATGTACAACCTTTAGTAGGCAGTGTGGTCTTCCTTCTTACTTTAGTAGTAGTAGTAGGCATGTCGAAGTACTTGTCGAATTCCTCTTCGATCTTTGGGTCGCCGTTTTTGTCGAAGTTTTGCTCGTTGGCGGCTCCTTCCATTCCGATGATGCTCCTCTTGCCCCTCCTAACTACAACACGGTTGGGCTTTGACGGGTGGGTAATAAAAAAGCATTGATCAACTTGGCTAGCGAGTACCCAAGGCTCATTTTTTGCGGAGGCGTTCTTTGTTGATTTGGCATCTGGTATAACCATTGTGGTGAAATAGCAGCCTTCTTTTTCCACGTTCTTATCCCATCTAACACGGAACATCGGTACGATCTCTCCACAGTAGTCGAGCTCCCATATCTCCTCGATCCTTCCATAGAATCTTTCCATCACAGTAGTCTCATCATCAGCAAAGGATAACATAGTTACTCCTGAGTTTTGATATTCACTATTCTTGTCCTTTTCCTCGGTGTAGAATCTATAACTGTTTATGTCGTATGACTGATAGGTCCTTAGGTTGTGCCCTGGCCCTGCGACAAGGAGAATATGAGTTTTTTATCTTCCGTAGAAGGCGTCTGTGGGGGATTGTCCAGTTGCCTTTTCTTGAACCAACCCGTGAAGCTGGAGTTGTGCTCTCTGGTTACGTCTCCCTTCTTCCTCGGCCGGCCCTAGTCGATGTACTCCTGCTCGATTAAGCTTCTGTGCTCTTCGACCCAAGGGCCGACCACTTCAATGTGTTGTAGCGCAACTCAGTGTGCCCTTTCAAAATCAGTGCGTCGACCATCAATGCCGACATGTAGTGAGCGGCAGCCCTCGCGGTGACCATATCCACCGAGCCTGCCGAGGTGCTTCTTTGTGGGTATTCCAACATCCTCGTTCTCGGTGGTTAGATAATCCTGGCAGAAGGAGATGCACTCGTAGATCAGAAAGCCCTTGGCTATGCTTCCATCTAGACGAGACTTGTTGCGAACGAATCCTTTGATCACACCGTTTAGCCTTTCAAACGGCATTATGTTGTGCAGGAATGTCGGCCCGAGATGGATGATGTCGTCCACGACATGTACAAGCAGATGCACCATGATGTCGAAGAATGCGGGCGGGAAGTAAATCTCAAGATCGCATAGTATCATCACGATCTCTTCTTGTAGCCTGTCGAGCTGCTTCACACTGATCGACTTCCTAGATATGATGTCGAAAAAGTTCCAGAGGCCAAACAACGTCTCACGGACATGCTCGTCCATTATCCCACGGATCGCAACGGGGAGTATCTGCGTCATCAGCACGTGACAGTCGTGAGACTTCATACCGCTGAACCTCTTCTTCGCCACGTCTAGATATCTGCTTATCTTCCCCGAGTAACCGTGAGGAACTTTCACTCCTAAGAGGCACCTGAAAAACTGCTCGAGCTCCTCCAGACTCAGAGTGAAGCAGGCAGCACGAAGCACCACCTCATTCTTCTTAACTCTTTTGTGGAGACCTTGAGTCCCTTCCGTCTGATCATCATCATCATCACTATCAGGGTACTGAAGATCTTTCTTTATGCCAAGCAATTTAAGGTCCTTTCTTGCTTTCGGCCCATCTTTGGTCCTCTCCGTCATGTTCAGTAGAGTGCCAAGCAGACTCTCGGTAACATTCTTCGTGATGTGCATTACATCGAGGCTATGGGGAGTGTGAAGGACCTTCCAATATGGTAGGTCCCAGAAAACAAACCTTGCTTTCCATACACCCAGCAGCGGCTTTGTCCTCGGTCGTTTTTTTCCAAGCGCAGGGCAATCTACCCAATTATTCAAAAGCTCCTCGAATTCTTCGCCGCTCCTCGGACAGGGGGCTCTTTCGAGCTCATCCTTACCATTGAACAGGTCACCACGTTTTCTCCACGGGTGATCCATGCGGAGCCACTTTCGAGTACCTTGGAACACGGTTTTCGAAGACCCGAGATCCCTTGGTAGCTGGAGATGCGGTGTCTCATCCATGCACTTGACGCATGCATTGTGTCCGTGGTTCACCTGGGCTGATACATATGCGTAACCAGGATAGTCCTGCATGGTCGCGAGCAACGCGGCTCTCAGATGGAAATATTCTTTAGTGTAGGCGTCCCACGTACGGGCCGGCGTTTCCCACAAGCTGGCTAACTCCTCTCTCAATAGCGCGAGATACAGATGCATATCGATACCTGGTTGTTTTGGCCCCTGAATAAGAATGCTCATGTGTACATACCTTTGCTTCGTGCATAGCCACGGGGGGAGGTTGTATGGCCATACAAACACGGGCCAGGTGCTATGCATGCTACTCTGGTTTCCAAAAGGATTGAGTCCATCGGTGCTCATACCCAGCCTGAGGTTCCTTGCATCGCCCCTGAACTCTTCGAACTCGATGTCTAATGCATTCCACTAGCTAGCGTCTGAAGGTTGTGTCAGGATCTTGCCCTTCTCTGGATCATCTTCGGGTTTCTCTCTTTCTGCGTGCCATTGCATGATCTTTTCTTGCTTAGGATCTACGAAATATTGTTGTAGACGAGGGGTGATAGGAAAGTACCATACCACTTTTCGAGGAACTTTCTTGTTCCCTCTCTTGTACCGTCCTTGGCCACACATCGGACATGTGGTTCTATCCGCGTACTCGTTCCGATAAAGTGCACAATCATTGATGCATGCGTGGTATTTAATGTGTGGTAGGTCGAGAGGGCACACGATTTTCTTGGCCTCCTCGATACTTGTTGGCAATGTGTTCCCTTTAGGAAGTTTGTCGTTCCAGTATTCCATGTTCACGTTGAATATCACATCGGTCCATTTGTGTTCGGCCTTCATCTCCAGAGCCTTGAGCGTTACACTCAAACGTGTATCCTCGGGGCAACACCCATGATACAATGGAGTCATCCCGTCTACCTCCATTTGGGCCAGCTTGGCTTTCTCTCTGGCTGCAGCTTTGTCGTTGCTCGTCTCCTTGAGGAGCAGTTCTTGAACATGAGGGTCCTGCATGACCGAAGTTAGCAGCGTCTATGTGTTCGCGTCTTCTCCTTCTTCATGATCATGATCATGCCCGTTGCCATCTCCTTCTCCATGCTGATCATGCCTGTCGGCATCTCCTTCGTCATGATGATCATGCCCGCTGGCATCTCCTTCGTCATGATGATCATGCCCGGTAGACTCTTCGTCTTCTCGCCCGCCCACGTCTTCGTGACCACCACCATGTCCTGTCGGCGCCTCATTGAGGTCGCGCATGAAACCGCACCTAAGCAAGTGACCCTCCAATTGTCCAGATTCAGGGTCGATCCAACGCTGCAGTTTGCATGTTCGACATGGACATCTTATCATGGTCTTGTTGTTCAGAATCATGTCCTCCTTCGCGCCTTTCTTGTACCTAGCAATTCGACCTTCGCTCATCGTGAGGACCATGGTTGCCTGAGCGGTCAAAACAGAGAGTATAGGTGAGAACCACACCATATGAACACACACATGCATGAATGCTAGCTGGAAAAAATTCGGCATGACATTTCCTAAAATTAGGACATATGGGTAGTGCAAAAATTTGCCGAAATAGAAATGAATCAACATTTCGGCAAACATCCATGCAACCACACTGGCTAGGCCCGACAACAACAAGCAACCAACAAAAAACTTCCTCCCATTGCAAACATTCATGCACCACACAAGCATCATCTCGCCATGGATCGCACACACACACCGCCCGCGCGACAAGCTTCACCCACATGTTCATGGCCAAGTACTCACCTAGTAGACAAAATAATAGCGAGACGAGACCGCGCGATGAGAGAGTGTGGACAAATAGATCTACAATGCAAGTTGGTGGAGAGGAAATTAGTAAACAAACAGAGATGTGAGAGAGAAAAGTAAGGAACTTTTAGATCTAGAAGTTGGAGCGAAGCTTCCACTTACCAATCTATGGATTAAAGTAGGTTTAGTTACAAGAAAATGGAGAAACTATGGGCAAGATGGGGTGTGAGGGAGGAGGAAGACGAGTTGGGAGGAGGTAGAGATGTGAAATGGGTGGTGGTGGATAGATAGATAAGAAAGCTAGCTCTTGTCACCTTTTTAACATGGATCTGGACGCCCTCATCTGTGGCGCATATGGAGGAAATGCGCCACAGATGCTGAAACTTCTGTGGCGTATAAGTCCATATGCGCCACAGAAGTGGGTGAATTAGATTCCCTGTGTGGGGCCCTCCTCCATGTTTTGTGGCGCATGTTGCGATATGCGCCACATAAGTGAAACACATCTGTGGCGCATATCAGAACATGTGCCACAGAACTTGGGTGAATTAGATTCCGTGGTCGGGCCCTCCTCCATGTTCTGTAGCGCATGAGGAAATATGCGCCACAAAAGAGGCAACTTATGTGGCGCATATCTTAGAATGCGCCACAGAACTTGGATCAACCCACCCTGGCTGGCGGGTCCCACCAATCGTCTATGGCGCATACTCTAGAGAATGCGCCATAGAAGTTCCAATCTTCTATGGCGCATGCTTTCTGGTGCGCCACTTATGTTTTCCTGTGGCGCATGCTTTCGCATATGCGCCACTGAACATCTTGTCTATCTATAGGCTGTTTCCTAGTAGTGCCAGGTGGTGTGGTGGCTCCCTGGCCCTTCTCCGTCTCGTATTATGGCACTTGATCACTTCCGGAAAAATAGAAACTTTGGCTTTTGTCCCGTCCAATTCCGAGGATATTCATTTTCTGACTTTCCTGGAACCAAAAACAGCAGAAAACAGACAGCTGGCACTGTGGCTCTTGTTAATAGGTTAGTCCAAGAAATCATATGAAAAGTACTCCAAAGTTGGAACAAAACACAAGAAAGTGGATAAAACCAAGCATGGAACATCAAAAATTATAGATACATTTGCAATGTATCAACATCCCCAAGCTTAACTCCTGCTCGTCCTCGAGTAGGTAAGTGATAAAAAGAAAGAATAATTTTTGAGGTGACATGCACCATCAAAGACTTGATCAAGGTATTTGCAAAACATTCAAAGCTGGGATCATAGTACTTCAATCATAACATGAAAGACAAAGTTCTAGCAATAAGCAAAGAAACTATGATGCAACATGAAAAGGCGCAAACAAAAGATTCATGAATAACATGCTTTGCAAGAAGTTTGTTTGTTTCACATAAAGAAAACATAACATAATAGTATTCAGCTTGTCTCTCAATAGAGTAGCAAATATAAATGCATAGGACACCTTCAAAGTTCATAAGAGTGACTAGATACAATAGTTTAAAACAAGCAATATCAAAGTATGCATCAATCAACTAGTCTTGGGACAATGCACATAGAACTAAGAATGGCCACTATGCTCTCAAAGTAGGTGCATAAAGATAGAAGGTGGAGACTCAATATAATGGTGGAAGAAAGGCCTTTGTAAAAGGAAGTAGGGATTCAAGTCTCATAAAGAGCTTCCAAAAATTATGGTACTTATAGCTTTCATCTCTCATTGCCCCTATCATAAGCATCTTGAAGTGGTTAAGGTTAAAGTGACATAACTAAGAGGATATGCTTGACAAGTTTTAATCCGAAATCTCATGCCCCTTACTTACGAAGACCGATCCTCATGCTACTCAACTTTGGTCACGAGTAAGCTCTTGTCATTGTAAGTATATGTGTATCATTAAGAACCACCAACGGGGTACCCCTTGCACATGATATAGGAGCTTTCCCATAATCAAAATGACAAGGCAAGCAGACAATGAGCATCTCAGCGACCTTTTTATTTGCTATTTGCATAGGTTTTTATTGAGGATGCTTCATAGAGTGCTCATTATGGTGATGCTGCAAGTTTCCACCATGATTAGGCATGGCTTAGGCTAGCGGCCTAGGCGTTTCTCTAACACACATACAAACTCCATGGTCTTACAAGTTCCACTTTTATTTCACAATCACGGATCCGTAAGCAAAAGAACATGATATCAACGGGGTACAAAGTACAAGTGCAATGTTGAAAGCGTTCCCCATGAAACATGGTTCTGCTAATTTCAACTTATAAAGCGCAAGCATATACGCAACAAAGGACCCAATGGTTCAAGTTTATTAGAGGCAATAAAGTAAAGTGTGCCATCAAGTTCGTGAGAGCTTTAATCACTAGTTTTCTCATAACAAGTTTAATTTGGAAGGTAAACAAAAGCATGAATATACTTGGAATAGCATAAGCTAGTAGGTAGGTATGGTGGACTCTTTGGAATAACTTGGTTTAGGGAGTTGGATGCATGAGTGGAACTCATACTTTGTTGTGTAGGCTAGCAAAAGACTGGGGGGTCCAAACCAAACCAAACAAAGCATAGGCTACAGTCAAAAACAAGCTCTCTTTACCACTTAAGCATGAACTTTCCTACTCTTTTCCAAACCAAACCAAACTATTTGCAAACCAATGTATGAAAGAGGGGGTCCAACCAATTTATTCAGAAAACTAAGCAAACCAAACAAACGAAAACCAAAACAAAAACGAAAAAGAAGACGCTCCAAGAAAAACACAACTGTGCATGAAATAATAAAAATGAAGCGTTTGGAAGAAACCTGGGATTTTTATTGATGAAGAAGGGGATGCCTTGGGCATCCCCAGGCTTTGACGCTTGTACTTCTTGGATATTTCTTGGGGTGACACATGTCGCATCCCCAAGCTTGAGCTTTAGTCCATCCTTCATCTCATTACTCATTCCTTCCATACACCTGAAAATTTTCCTTCATACAAAACTTCACACAATCTTTATTAGCAACATTAGTGCACTCAGGATAAATAAGTCTTAAGGTTCAGTTCTAACACCAAATAAACTTCCATTAGAACACTAGCTACTGTAGCACTTCCTTCAAAAATCTCAATTCCCCAAAAGAACTCAAAAAGGAACCAACAAGAAGCAAATGCAGAAAATGCCAGAAATCTGACAAAACAGACCAGCAGGTAAAGATGAATTTTTTCGAAGACCTTATGTTGCTCAAATCAAAAAGTGTTGAACTAACGAAAGATAGATAACAACCTGGGGCAGAAGCACAAACAATTACAGCTCAAGCCGACATACAGATCTCTCTCACGAATTTTTAAGGTGAAGCACAAAAATCTGTTTCGGGACAGCAACTTTCCCAATCATTACTCCTCTCTCATTAGAGGTTACTCTTGGCACAAGAAGCAAATAAAAAGGATAAGGAGCAGTTATTACAGAGGTAATAACTTCCAAGACTTATCTAAAACTTTTGGGTTATCTCCCAATAAGTACTTTTCTTTAATGCCTTTAAGGTAGGCATAAGAAGCAAAGAAAGAATCAAGTGTTCTCAAATGAAGAAGCATTAAGACCAAAATTCTTGCCCTTACCTCTCTTACTTTGTGGAGCTCTCTCAGTATGCCATTCAGAATAATTAACCATCATATTGTCCAAAAGTTTTGTTGCAGCACCCAAAGTGATGGTCATAAAGGTACCTCCAGCAGCAGAATCCAATAGGTTCCTTGAAGAATAGTTCAATCCCGCATAAAAAGTTTGGATGATCATCCAAGCAGTTAGTCCATGAGTGGGACAATTCTTTACCAAATATTTCATTCTTTCCCAAGCTTGAGCAACATGCTCATTATCAAGTTGTTTAAACTTCATTATTTCACTTCTCATGGATATAATCTTAGCAGGAGGATAATATTTTCCAATAAAAGCATCTTTGCACTTAGTCCAAGAATCAATACTATTCCTAGTTAAGGAATTCAACCATTCTTTAGCTTTTCCTCTCAAAGAGAAAGGAAACAATTTCAACTTAATAATATCACCATCTATTTCCTTATGATTTTGCATCTCACAGAGTTCAACAAAGTTATTTAGATGGGAAGCAGCATCTTCATTACCAATACCAGAAAATTGTTCTCTCATAACAAGATTGAGCAAAGCAGGTTTTATCTCAAAGAAAGTATTTTCAGCCACAGGTGGAGTAATAGGTGTGCTCATAAAATCATTGTTGTTGGTGCTAGTGAAGTCACACAACTTAGTGTTTTCAAGAGTAGTCATTTTTTGGGGGTTTTGAATAAGATAGCAAACTAGTAAAACTAATTTTTTTTGTGTTTTTTGAAGAACAAAACAAGCAAACAAAGCAAAAAGAAACTAAGCAAAACAAAAGCAACAAAGTAAAAAGATTGGTTATGAGGGACTCCCCTTGTGAAGATGTCCTTGACTCCCCGGCAACGGCGCCAGAAAATCGCTTAATGGCTTGATGACCCACAAGTATAAGGGGTGTATCGCAGTATTTTCGAGGGAAGTGAAACCCAATTTATTGATTCAACACAAGGGCAGCCAAAGAATATTTATAAGCCTTAACAACTGAGTTGTCAATTCAGCTGCACCTGGAAACAATCTTGCTCACAGCAGTTTATTAGTAGCAACAGTTTTGTAGTAGGAATAGTAAAGTAGCAGCAGTAGTAAAGCAAAGACAGCAGTAACAAAAACAGTAAATAGTGGGATTCAAGTGCGGTAGGCATAGGGATGGATGGACGGGCGTTGCATGGACAAGAAAATTCACATAGCAATCAGAACATAGGGCAATTGCAGATAAATAAGATAAAGCATCCAAGTACTAGACAATTCTAGGCATGTGTTCCATATATAGTCATACATGCTCGCAATGAGAACTTGCACAACATCTTTTGTCCTGCCAGCCCGTTTGCAGGAGGGCCTCTAGGGAACTACTCGCAATTAAGGTGCTCCTTTTAATAGAGCACCGGAGAAAAGCATTAACACTCCGTGAACACATGTGATCCTCGGGGCCATAGGTTCCGGACAACAACGTGTGTATACAACTTGCAGATAAGACCAAGAACAATACTATCATAATGAATCAATAACATGTTCAGATCTGAAATCATGGCACTCGGGCCCTAGTGACAAGCATTAAGCACAACAAGTCGCAACAAAGTCATAAAGCACTAATAAAAGATACTAGGCACCATGCCCTAACAATCTGATGCCATTACATGAACGATCTCATCCAATCCCTACCATCCCCATAGCCTACAGCGGGGGATTACTCACTCATAGAAGGGGGAAACATGGATGGTCGATGGAGAAGCGATGGTGATGATGATGGCGATGATCTCCTCCAATTCCCTGTCCCGGCAGGGTGCCAGAACGGAGTTTCTGGTGCTATTTCATGGAATCTGGTGGTGGCGGCGGAGCGGAACTCCTTCTGGAAAAACATCAAACCCCCCGAAGTTTTTAGGTCAGAAGGCTCCTTATAGGCGAAGAGAGAGGCCGAGGGGGTGCCTGGGGGGCCCACACCACCCCCTGGCGCGGCCTGGCCAGGCCCGCGCCACCAGGTGGTGTGGCCACCCCCCGGCTCTTCTCCGTCTTGTATTCTGGCTCCTAGAGTCTTCGGGTGAAATAGGATTTTTGGTATATTTTCCGGGATTTTTCCTGATAATTGGTTTTCTGCACAAAAAGTAGACACCAAGGCAATTCTGCTGAAAACAGCGTCAGTCCGCATTAGTTGCATCCAAATCACACAAGTTTAGAGGAGAAACAATAGCAAAAGTGTTCGGGAAAGTAGATACGTTTTGGGCGTATCAACTCCCCCCAAGATTAGCTTATTGCTTGTCCTCAAGCAATTCAGTTGAAAACTGAGTGCGATAAAAGAACTTTCACGAACACATTAGCTTCATATGATGTAAATATTCTCAGCAATGTGATCAACTACTTGGACAATTCATAATAAAGAGTATGCAACCAAGTCTACTTAATAGTCATTGCAAGCTATGAAGAGACTCCAACTCAAGAATAATAAGTAGCATGAGGCACAAACATAAGCAACATTACAATGCTCATAGAAAGGTATGATAGAGTGGTGTCTCGCTTGCCTTTGATTATGAATATCAAGGGACCTCTGAAGTTCAAGTGATGACTAGAAATAAAGATATCAAGGATACAAGCATCAAAGTCATAACACAAATAATCAAGTAATGGAACAAACACAAAGAATGACAACTATGCTCTCAAGAAGGTGCTCAGAGAATAAATGGAGACTCAACAAGAAAATGTTTTAAATAATTTGAAAGGCTTCCAAATGCTGAAAGTATGGTACTCGTTAGCTTTGAGCTCTCATTGCCCTATCATAAGCATCTTTAATGTGGTTAAGGTGAAAGTGACACAACTAAGAGGATATGATTGACAAGTTATAAATCGAAGTCTCAAGCCCCTTACTTACGAAGACCGATCCTCATGCGACTCAACTTAAATCACAAGTAAGCTCTTGTCACTGTAAGTATATACGTATCATAGAGAACCGCCAACGGGGTACCCCTTGCACATGACACGGGAGCTATCCCATAATCAAAATAACAAGGCAAGCAGACAATGAGCATCTCGGCGATCTTTTTATTTACTATGTGCATAGATTTTTATAGAGGATGCTTCATAGAATGCAAATTATGGTTATGCTGCAAGTTTCCACCATGATTAGGCATGGCTTAGGCTAGCGGCCCAGGCGTTTCTCTAACATACATACAAACTCCATGATCTTACAAGTTCCACTTTTATTTCACACTGCCGGGATCCATAAGCAAAAGAACATGATATCAACTAGGTACAAAGTACCTATGAAGCATTGAAAGCGGTCCCCATGATACATGGTTCTGCTAACTTCAACTCATAAAGCGCAAGCATATGCGCAAAAAAGAAGGACACAATGGTTCAGGTTTATTAAGTGCAAGAAAATAAAGTGTGTCATCAAGTTCATGAGAGCTTTACTAACTAAATTTCTCATAATAAGCAAACATTTTATTCGGAAGAAAACAAGGCACATTGAATATGCATGGAGGTAGCAAATGATGCTAATGGGTAGGTATGGTGGACACTTTAGAAATATTTGGTTTAGGGAGTTGGGAACTTGAGTAAAACATACTCAGTGAAAGTGAAGGCTAGCAATAGTAAGGGAGCGACAAACGAGAGAGCAATAGCTGTCATTATCATGCTTGCAACAAAACAGGACTACTCATGGCATGAAAGTGATTCAAGATCCTCAAGGCAAAATAATTCATCGAGGCTCAACTGATTATTACAGTCATGTGCATGCATGAGCATGTGCCAAGTCAATTCAAATGAAACATTCAGAGGAGGATACCGCGGTGTCATACCAATTTATGAATAGATCAATGCAAGCAAGCATTCATAAGACATCCTACAAACTATTAGCGAGCTGGAGCTAATCATAAGAAAGCAAGAACTACTAAGCATCCAAAGATAACATACACCCTACTTGAACGGACTAAGCAAGCCCATAGTGATGAGTATATGTACAAAAATAAAAACAAATAGAGTTTGTTACCAGCCTCTTACCACGCCTCAAGTAGTCACTGATCCTCATTATTGCTCTTCACTTGTGTGGCTTGAATAATAATATGTAACCAATATCCACTGAGGACTGCCGAACCCTGTAGCAAACTCGCAAAAACCAAAGAAGAATGACAAATATTTTTGGGGTTTTCGATTTTTAAATAAGAACCAAAAGAGAGAAACAAGCAAAGCAAAATCTTTTTGGGTTTTTTGAATAGTTCAAACAAAGCAAAAAGGGAAAAACAAACCAAGGCAAAAAGAAGAAGAAACCAAAGAGAAACAACAGAAATATTTTTGGTCTTTTTGTGTTTTTTTAGAAAGCAAAAGCAAAGAAGAACGAAAACTAAAAAGAGAACGAAAACATGAATATACAAAGTACCGACACAACATGATATGAAGATGAGTGCGGTGTCGGCGTACCTCCCCCCAAGCTTAGGCTTTTGGCCTAAGTGGGTATCAATCCCAAGCTGGCCAGGATGAAGTGTCACCCTGGTACGACGAAGAGGTCCCCTCATCCTGGTGTGAGCTCGAGTACGTCCCTCTGTAATGCGCGGAGTGATTATAGGAGGGCACAACCTCCTGGTGCTGCTCGTGGAAACCCAACAAGCGAAGCTGCTCGTCCACCTCCTCCTTGGAGCGTGACCACGGTCTCCTGTGAACACTAAACAAAGCAGGCTGTGGAAAAAGGATCTCCCTTTCATCCCCATCAGTGAAAAGCATCCTATACACTAGATTGTTCAAATCAGAGGTAGCAGTGACAAAGTGATGAGTTTTCATGGCAACAAGGTCAAGCCTCTGTGGTGCCAGTATAGCATCATAGGGATCCACTGAAAGACCTAATGCATTGACTATGCGCGATGCAATGATGCCCCCAAAGATAGCCCCCTAGCAGCTAGGCAGCGAGCAATAAGCGAGCCAAGATTGTACCGAGTATCATTGTTAAGTGCAGCAGCAAGGAATGCTAAATGATAGTTGGAGATATTACTAGTGTTCTCCCTACCCAATACACTAGAGGCAAGATAATATGCAAAGTATCTAAGAGCAGGGAGTTGGATATTTCTTATCTTTCCGTCATTGCGCTCAGATCATCATCATTGGTCACCCCTCGGTAAATCTCCAACAAATCAGCGGGTCGCCCTTGAATTTTCTTCACGGTCCCTGTCATACGCACACCTACAATACTAAAAAATCTCTCCAAAGGCATGGTGAAGGGCAGATCATAGATTTTAAAAGAGACAGTAGATTGATAGGGTGTATTAGTAAACGTGAAGCTCTCAACAAAAGTTTTGGTGAGCATAGCGTATTGTGCACTCTCATCTTGCATATATGAGGTCAAACCAACCCTCTCAATCAGTAGCAAGAAATCATCAAGAATACCTGCAGCTTGCAAGAAAGTAAAACAAGGAAAAGAGGATGGGTGAGCATCCCCATCATCCCTTTCACTGCCAATACGGGTTGCAATGAGGTCTTCATTGTATGATGGCCTAGCTTGAGAGGTTGTTCTTGAGGGCCTCAACCTCCTAGGTGCATCACTCTCAAATATCTCTCCAAAACTATGGTTGTTCATGCTTGATATTCTGAAATTTAAACACCTATTAAACAAGTGATTGCAAAGTAAATATAATGAAGGATTCTACTCATAGGGACTTGCAAGAGGCCTAAACATGCATCAAAACTATATCTCTAAGCATCAAACAAGCTTACAAGCTCTCATAACCAGTCACCTACAGCAGCAAAATACTCAACATATAATCCACTAAACACAAATCTACTTGGACAAGGGGAGGAGTCACATACCAGGGAACAAATGCTCCAAATTTCAGCAAGAAAAATGGGCTGAGCAAGGAGATCGAAAAAAATCAAGAGCAAGCACAGCAAGAACGCGATTTTGAGCAATGAACTAGAGCTTACTCGGGAGAGAGAAGAAAGTGGCAGGTGAGAGAGTTAGTGGGGGGCCAGGGGTGGCCCACACCAGGGCATGGCGCCACCCAGGCTGGCCGTGCCACCATGTGGTGTGCCTGCCTGGTGGACCCCCCGGGTACCTCCCAGGTACTCCTCTGCCCCTTTTTCACGTAAAAATTTAATATGAATTTTCTGGAATTTTTCGAGACACTTTATTTTTGGGCATTTTTCAGAAATAGAAGAATGATTTTTCTGACAGACAATTTTTTTTCTTTTTTGGAAACATGATGGAAGGACAAAACAAGGCTAGAACTACAGAAGTTCTAACATGCAAGCAACTAACAACACAAAGAAAACTAAACGAAAGCAAAAAACTAAAATGCAAAGGATAGAAATAAACGGATATAATCATAATGAAAACATTGGTTTGTTCAATGGAATCCTTTTTTTAGCAAGGTTGATCAATTCTTGCTACCAAAACAATTGCATATGAGACAAAACTTTGTACTCCACTAATGATTATGTTACCTTAACCTTGATAGAAATGGTCCCAATCATAATAGTTTCAAATTTTTCTCTTGGTATGGGACAATATATTTCTCCAACTTGAATGCCTTCAACATGTTCAATTGAATTCAAACCATAAGTCCTTTGAATCTTCTTGGGGAAATAGACAGTATGTTCCTTGTCATTAACATTGAAGGTCACCTTTCCTTGATTACAATTAATAACAGCTCCTGCAGTATTAAGAAAAGGTCTCCCAAGAATAATAGACATATTATCATCTTCAGGCATTTCAAGCACAACAAAATCAGTTAATATCAAGCAATTGTGAGCCACCTGGACAGGTACATCCTCACATATACCCACAGGAATGGTGGTGGATTTATGAGCCATTTGCAAAGATACATCAGTTGGTATCAATTTTTCAAGCTGAAGCCTCTTATAGAGAGAGAAAGGCACAACACTAACTCAGCTCCCAGATCACACAAAGCATTTCTAATATAACTGTTCTTAATAGAACAAGGGATAGTTGGAATCCCTGGGTCTCCAAGTTTCTTAGGAACCTTACCATTGAAGGAATAATTAGCAAGCAAAGTAGAAATTTCTTCATTAGGGATCTTCCTTTTATTCAAGACAATGTCCTTCATATACTTTGAGTAAGGAGGCAATTTAATAGCATCAGTCAAAGGAATTTGCAAGAATAAAGGCTTCATCCACTCACAAAACTTATTATAGTGTTCATCTTCCTTTGACTTGTGTTTCTTATTAGGGAATGGCATAGGTTTTTGGACCCAAGGCTCTCTTTCACTACCATGTTTCTTAGCAATAAAATCTTCTTTGGTGTATTTAGTATTCTTAGTGTGGTTTTCAGGTTCTTCTTCAACTTTTTCTTCATTAGGAACAACATTTTCTTCATTACCACTTTTAGTTTCAGCATCAGAGATAGATATACTATTAGGATATATAGCAGGTTCAGAGGGTTCTACAACAGTTTTATGTTTCCTTTTCCTTTTCTTATGAGTAGAACCACCATTTTTAGCTTGTTGAGAATCCTGCTCAATTCTTTTGGGATGCCCCTCAGGATATAGAGGATCCTGGGTAGCAGCTCCACTTCTAGTTCTAATTTCATAAGCATGTTTTTCTTTAGCAGCATTAACTAGCAAGTTGTTTTGCACTTTAACGAGTTGATCTATTTGAGTTTGAACCATTTGAAAATGTTTAACAATCATTTTAACATCATTAGAGGTTCTTTCTACAATATCTTTCAACTCAACTATAGCTCTAGTGTTTTCCATTAGATGATTTTGTACCCTTTTATTAAAGTTATCTTGCTTAACAATAAAGATATCAAATTCTTCTAAGCATTGATCGAGAGGTTTCGAGTAAGGGATATCACCTTCATCAAAGTGTTGGAGAGAGTGTACCTCAATAGTGGATTAGTAGGGAATAGGCTTACATAATTCTTCTATAGGAGGTAAATTCTTGACATCTGCAGCTTTAATTCCCTTCTCCTTAAGACATTTCCTAGCTTCCTTCATCACTTCATCATTTAATTCAATAACTCCCCTCTTCTTTGATGTTGGAATAGGCACAGGAATAGATGGTTCAGGTACAATTACTTTAGGTATAGCTTGTTTAGGAGGAGTCCAATCTTCATAATTCTTGATTATTTTAGCCATTAATTCCTCAGCTTCCTTTGGAGTCCTATTCCTGAAAACACAATCAGCACAACTATCTAGGTATGTCCTAGATTCCTCGGTTAGTCCATTATAAAATATATCAAGAAGCTCATTCTTAGGTAATGGACTTCCATCCTGTGCATGAATCAAAGCACAAAACCTTGCCCAAGATTCGGGCAATACCTCTTTCTCCTTGTTTAAAATCAAAAAGTTCCTGCAAAATAGCATGCCTAGCACTAGGAGGAAAATATTTCTGCAGGAAAGTACTAATCAAGCACTCAGGGCTATCAATAGATCCAAGAGGTAAATTATTAAACCAAGTTTTAGCTTCTCCTTTCAGTGAAAAGGGAAAAATCTTAGCAACAAAGTAAGTACGCATCTTAATATCATCAGAAAACAAGCCACTCATGGTAGAAAGTTCATTCATATGTGCTACCGCACTTTCATCCTTAAGCCCACAAAAAGGTTCTTTCTCGACAATAGCTATGTAAGATAGATCGAGAGAGAAATCATAATCTTCATCTATAATGTTTATGGGAGAAGTAGCAAAATTAGCAGCAGGATATAATTTCGGTCTAATAGTACGCCTCTCAAGGAGACTCTTAGCAGCGCTCCTATCATGGGTGTTCTTACACTCTTTAATAAACTCATCGGTCATCTCAACATAACCATATTCAATATCATAACTCTCACTAGACTCAGGTGAGCTAACAGGTGTGGTAGTGTCTTCATTAGGAGTTTCGGTATTTCCAGCTATAGTTCTAGCAATCGTAGCATCTAGCAAAGGACCTAATGAACCACTCTTATCGAGCACAGTAGAAGCATCATCATAAGCATCAGAAGTTTCAGATTTAGTAGTAGTAGCAGTGTGTGTAGCATGTATATGTGGTGGTGTAAGGAACTTACTCAAAACAGACGGTGAATCAAGATCATCAGAGGTGTTCAGAACCGTACCTCTTCTTGTAGTGGATGGTAAAATAGGAACCTTGCCATCACGATACTTACCCATGATGGATGGATAGTAGCGAACAATAGAGAATCCAAGTGAACTTGATAAATAAAGCTATGCTCCCCGGCAACGGCGCCAGAAAATAGTCTTGATGACACACAAGTATAGGGCGTGTATCGCAGTATTTTCGAGGGAAGTTAAACCCAATTTATTGATTTAACACAAGGGGATCTAAAGAATATTTATAAGCCTTAACAACTGAGTTGTCAATTCAGCTGCACCTGGAAACAATCTTGCTCACAGCAGTTTATTAGTAGCAACAGTTTTGTAGTAGGAATAGTAAAGTAGCAGCAGTAGTAAAGCAAAGATAGCAGTAACAAAAATAGTAAACAGTGGGATTCGAGTGCGGTAGGCACAAGGATGGTTGGACGGGCGTTGCATGGACAAGACAATTCACATAGCAATAAGAACATAGGGCAATTGTAGATAAATAAGATAAAGCATCCAAGTACTAGATAATCCTAGGCATGTGTTCCATATATAGTCATACGTGCTCAAAATGAGAACTTGCACAACATCTTTTGTCCTGCCAGCTCGTTTGCAACGGGGCCTCTAGGGAACTACTGGCAATTAAGGTGCTCCTTTTAATAGAGCACCGGAGCAAAGCATTAACACTCCGTGAACACATGTGATCCTCACATCAAAGCCTTTCCCTTCCGGTTATTCCGATTTCTGTCACTTCCGGCCATAGGTTCCGGACAACAACGTGTGTATACAGCTTGCAGATAAGACCAAGAACAATACTATCATAATGAGTCAATAACATGTTCAGATCTGAAATCATGGCACTCAGGCCCTAGTGACAATCATTAAGCACAACAAGTCGCAACAAAGTCATAAAGCACTAATAAAAGATACTAGGCACCATGCCCTAACAATCTGATGCCATTACACGAACGATCTCATCCAATCCCTACCATCCCCATAGCCTACAGCGGGGGATTACTCACTCTTAGATGGGGGAAACATGGATGGTCAATGGAGAAGCGATGGTGATGATGATGGCGATGATCTCCTCTAATTCCCCGTCCCGGCAGAGTGCCAGAACGGAGTTTCTGGTGCTGTTTCATGGAATCTGGTGGTGGCGGTGCAGCAGAACTCCTTCTAGAAAAACGTTGAACCCCCGGAAGTTTTTAGGTCAGAAGGCTCCTTATAGGCGAAGAGAGAGGCCGAGGAGAGTCCTAGGGGGCCCACACCACCCCCTGGCGCGGCCTGGCCTGGCCCACGCCACCAGGTGGTGTGGCCACCCCCGGCTCTTCTCCGTCTCGTATTCTGGCTCCTGGAGTCTTCGGGTGAAATAGGATTTTTGGCATATTTTCCGGGATTTTTCCTGATAGTTGGTTTCTGCACAGAAAGTAGACACCAAGGCAATTCTGCTGAAAACAGCGTCAGTCCGCATTAGTTGCATACAAATCACACAAGTTTAGAGGAGACACAATAGCAAAAGTGTTCGGGAAAGTAGATACATTTTGGACGTATCATGGCTCAATGCACGGCACCCAGAAAATTGCTTGTTGGCGGTGTTGATGTAGAGCTCGTTGGGAACCCCAAGAGGAAGGTATGATGAGCACAGCAACAAGTTTCCCTCAGTTATGAAACCAAGGTTTAATCGAACCAGTAGGAGCAAGGAAACACCCCAAAGGTGTTACTAGTTGAGCTTTGGCAGGGCGCACTACCAGTGCTAGTAGCAACGTGGAGACCTGCACAACATAACCACAGAACTTTGTCCCCAACTTGCGATGAGGTTGTCAATCTCACCGTGTTTTGCAGAAAACAAAGGATTAAACGTATCGAATAGAAAGAAGTAATAGTTTGTAGAAAGTAAACACAAAGAAGTAAAAAATTGTAGATTGTATGTAAAGAAAGAGGACCAGGATCCATAGTTCACTAGAGGTGGCTCTACTTAAGATAGATAACATGCTGGGTGAACAAATTACAGTGGGGCAATTGACAAACACCGAGAAAGCAATACATGCATATACTAATCATCTTGACTCCTTTGGGACTTTATTGGGCATTACAACATTATACATAGACCGCCATCCAACTGCATCTATGACTAATAATCCACCTTCAGGTTATCATCCGAACCCCCTCCAGTATTAAGTTACAAGCAACAGATTATTGCTTTACGAACTGCGTGTAAAGTAAACAATACGATTGTTCTATGAACAAAGGATTGTTGTTTTTTCCCTAGTAGCAACAGCGCATCTAGTACCTTAGAGATTTTTGTCACTTCCCCAGATTACCAGAGGCATGAACCCACTTTCGAACATAAATACTAACTCTTGGAGTTGCTAGCATCTACTTGGCCAAGATAGCTACTAACAACTGAAAGCATGCAAGATCACAAATAACAAAGACATGATAGAATCAATAATCAATCAGAAATAGCATCTCAATATCCATCGGATCCCCGCAAACACAACATGCAGAATTACAAATAGATGATCTTGATCATGAACGGAGCTCACAAGATCTAGACATGAAAGCACAAAGGAGGAGAACCAACCATCTAGCTACTACATGGATCCGTAGTCCAAGGATGAACTACTCACGCATCACACCGGAGGCTTGCATGGTGATGAAGAAGGCCTCCAGGGTGAATTCCCCTCTCCGGCAGGGTGCTGGGAAGAGCTTCAGATCCCTCCCGATCTAGGGATGGAGATGATGGCGGCTACAGAATCTTTCGTGGATTTTTTTGATCGGGCACCTAGGGTTTTCGCCCCGAGGGCAATATATAGGTGGAAGGAGAGGCCGAGGGGGTGTCGGGAGCGGCCACACCACCCCCTAGCGCGGGCCAGGCCTAGCCGCGCGGCCAGGTGGTGTGGTGGCTCCCTGGCCCTTCTCCGTCTCGTATTCTGGCACTTGATCACTTCTAGAAAAATAGGCACTTTGGCTTTTGTCCCGTCCAATTCCGAGGATATTCATTTTCTGACTTTCCTGGAACCAAAAACAACAGAAAACAGGCAGTTGGCACTGTGGCTCTTGTTAATAGGTTAGTCCAAGAAATCATATGAAAAGTACTCCAAAGTTGGAACAAAACACAAGAAAGTGAATAAAACCAAGCATGGAACATCAAAAATTATAGATACATTTGCAATGTATCACTACCCCATGAGTTCCACATCACCTAAATCAAGTAAGTAAAGCTTGGCTATATGGCTATAAAGAAAGCGCTTTGTGGGAGGCAATATGGCTATAAAGAAAAAATTATAGATACATTTTCTTTTGGATTTTTTGTTTTGAACTCTTGCTGTTGCAAGAGAGTTTTGTTTTGGTCTTGTTTCTGAAGTTTTTAATAAAGTACCAAGTGGAACCCATTTTGGATATTTTAAAAGTTGCTAAACATATGGAGTAGCAAATTCCTGTAGAACAATTTATAGTGCGTGATTTTTTTGATTTGTTCTATAACTCAGATTGTGCTCATATTAATACAAAATTTACCACTTTTCATCCTATGTATGGACAACAATTGGCTAAAATTCCTGACATGTCTAAGTGGTTAGAAAAAATTTGTTTTGCTGTTGCTGAAAATCTGGCTGGATTTTGCCATGATTTGTTTTAACCACTCCCAAGATTCATCAAATGATTTGTATGAGTCATATTAAATTCTAGGGATACATAGGAACATTATATGCTTTATGTAGCATTTAGTAAGAATTTTGTCCTTGATATATAAGCAACAACTATTATATTCTTGTGCCACTATTGTCACCTCTCAGAAAAGACATGGGAGAAAAAGTTTTGTGTTGAAGTTTTTGACAGGAAATAGAGGAACACCACACCAAGAGAAATCCAAGGATGGTGAAAACCATAATATTGGGGATTCCCATGGAACCCCACTGGACAAATCCAACTCTCGGTTTGAAAACCTCTAAACTTAATTTTTTGAGCAACATAGAACTATCGCAGAAACTTGGAGCATCTATTTTGTCATTTTACCTTTTTGTTTTGCAGTAAAAGACCACCACCACCATTATTATAAATGTTTATGATCATCTACCAAAAATAAACTCTACCTTAATGATATTAAAACTGAAAAAGAATGCCATGGAAATAAAAGAAAAGGGAAGATAAAAACGAAAGCTGAAATTCATGTTATGTCTAGTTCTTAAGTTCAAGTGCTTTGTATAAAACATTGTAACACCCCCGGGATCAGGGTTAAACAAATCTCAGACCTTAGCCTGACATAAGCTTAACCTAGAGCTCGAGGATATTCAGTGAGGAACAACAGTAACCCTGCGACACAAAAAATATTATAGCGAGCTCATAACTGAGCAAAGAACCAAAATATTACAAGAAGAGGTCACTGACACAAACATCAAATAACGAAAGGAAAATTATGATATTAAGCATAGAAAACTTAACAAATGGCCTAAGAGGCCTGAAGCATAACGATGACGTCCCAACCCATATATTCCAGGCCACCGGTCGGGAACTCCAAGCTAATCATCGGTGTCGATGTAGTACCAAACTTGTCTTTAGGGAAACACTTATTCTGCTACAAAAGTATCAACAAAGCAAGGGTGAGTACAGGGTGTACGCCGCAAGACTTATGGCCGGTGGGGTTATTTTGCATAAAGCCATCTTTGTTTATAAAACAGGAGGGAGAAGAAGCTCGTCTAATCAGAATATTTTAAAATGGGATAAGAGAGCGACATCTTCGAAGCATTGATCATCATCTTTGATATCCACCAAGTAATCCTCCTCTCACAACTAGGATCACCCCCTCGTACCCATGAGAAAGCATCCTTAAGCACACATTGAACTGCCAAGTTTTACGATTAGGTTAATGTTCTCTATGATCTTAGAATCCAGTCATCAAGCGTTCATAACCGTGAATACGACTTTTCGAAAAGATTTAACCCTACAGGGGTGTACAACTTTACCCACACGTATCAACCGACTCTTAATGCCAGAATGTTAGCCCTCGTCCTTGGAAGGCCAGCAGAGAGTGGTTGGCCATGACCTTTACCTTGCTTTTGCCGAGACCATAAGTCACGCCCTAAGGATGGTTCCACCGTAACGGGTCAAATCCTGAAGCCGGACCCTAGAGATGTGAGGCGAGGTTGGTTTACTAGGGGCGCCATCTACCCCAAGCAACCCCGGCCACGCTTATCTACCTGTTATGATGCACCTTCACCCGCCAAATCTTTCAAAACATTTTCTATGCATATGTCGAATGGAACACCCAAACTATGTGACTCATGGAATCTACTAGGAAAGTTAATCAGCGGAGGGGTTTCCAAGCCCTGTGTGGCTGTACGCTCGTCTTGGTCCAAAGGCAAGTACTCGGTTCCTAGTGGTGGCGACCATGGGACTACAAAAACCACATCCCACTAAGGCCTCCCATACAAGCCTTGGAATGTTTAACCTTTACCACTGATTTTACCTTATCGGTATACCTTGTTCTCCTGTCATACTAGATTCTCTACATTTGGCACATCTTCTGGATGAACCAGAACTTACAGCTATGCATGGATAAGCAAGACACGAATATAAGCTCTAGTAATTATTGAATTTATAAATAATTAGATATTGAATTTATAAATAATTAGATATTGAATTTATAAATAATTAGATATTGAATTTATAAATAATTATTGAATTAGATAATTAGATATTGGATTTATAAGATTAAACCAATTTATTAAATTATTAAAACAATTATTAAACTTTTATTGCATACTAATGACGTCATCTAGGGCTGGCGGACCTTTTTCACTCGCGAAGTGTAGCATCCCAATTGTCTAACAATTGCAATGCTACTAGCCTAGTCTATATAAGTGCTACTTCCTATATATAATTGTTGCATCATAATTATATCATGCTCATGTCATCATGCCACCTTGCATTTGAGCATCATATAAAACCCTTTTGATTTGGTTCTTCTCTCATATGCATTGTAAATTGTATTTGCCTCTTGATATTGTATTTGGTTCTTGATATATTGTTTAAATGCCCAAGTTGAGTTGGGGGCATATCTTTTGTTAACTCCACCACCTTTCTATCCTCACCTTATAATTCCACCATCCAACTAAATATGAGCTTGGCACTTATTGGATTTACCTCTAGCTCATGTGGGTTGGGATGGATCCAATTCTTTTCCACATGCTCTCATCTTGGCATCATGTTGCTTTCACATTATTGATGAATGAGAGCCACATGGCCATCTTTGCATGCCTTGTGAGTGGAACCCTTTTTCCTAGCTTCCATATGGATTATTATGGGTTCATGCTCATGTGGGAATATTTTTGGGACTAGTAATCATCTAGTGGAACATACACACTAGCATGTCTCATTTTATTTCAAACATGGCCATCTCCAACTACTCCACATGGGGCATCCTTTCATTTCTTATGCTTGGCTTTTGTCCACCTTTGGAAATGCAAATGAATAATGCCATGTAATAATATTTTTTTCACAATGATCAACATGGCAATAAATATTTTGCATGGGCCATGCAAGTACCACCTTGTGCTTGGTATTTGGATTTTATTTGTTCTTGGAGTGGATCATCTCTATCTCTATCTTTTCTTTTGGCTTGATCTAAGTTGATCTAGCTTAAACCCTATCATCACATCCCTCTCTTTTTCTTGTCTTGTTTTTGTTTGATCTTGGGTGTTTCTTGGCTTGATCTTGTCCAAGGCAAACCCTAGCTACAAACCATCTCCCTCCCCTCTCGGTTACCCTCTCTTCTCCTTCCCCTCACCTTGGCCCCACCTTGCAGCCTCTCTGCCTCCCCCACCTATTTCTTTGGCTACAAGACAAGGAGGAAAGTAGAGGAGAGAAGACCTAGCCGATTCCCCCTCTCCTCACCTTTTTCCAAAGCTAAAGCCACCACCCCATGTGCTCACCCCTCCTCCTTTATCTACCCCCACCTCAGATCCACCCAGGAGGCGCCAGGTCCCCTCTCCCTTCCTTCTCCCTCCTCTCCCTGCCACCTCCCTAGGCCATGGCCATCATGCTACCCCCAAAAACCCTAGCCTCGGCCCCCTCTGCCTTCGCTGCTCTGGTGGACGCCAAGGCCGCGTGGAGTGCACCAGGGCGCCCTCTGCTTCCTCTTCATCGCCTAGCCCCACCGGAAACCGCCGGAGAAGCCCCGCCGCCGCCGTGCCCGCGAGCAGCAGGAGTGCTCCGGCCCCCTGCTTCCCCGACGATCGGCCTTACCCGAGCCCGCTAGCTGCACCAGATGGTCGCTGGTGAGCCCCTCTTCCCCCTAGACATCGTCTCCCTCCCCCTCTCGCCTTGCATCGCCGCCGCCTTCCGTCGAGCGCTCTGCGCGCGCGCCGCGCGTCGCGCTCTGGCAGCAGCAGCTTCCCGTCCGCCTGTTCCTCGACCTACCCCGCGCGCTGTAGCTCTCCTCTGCGTGAGATCGCTGAACGAGACTTGTAGCCCGATGTCCCCTCTTCAACTTTCGTTTTAGCCGCGTCGCGTTTAGACCAGCGTACGCGACGCCACCGTCGCCGGAACACAGCCAGATCCGCCGCCGTCAGTGCCGTTTTCGTCAGCAGCGCAGCAGCAGCCGATGTCCGTTTTGCACAGAAGCCCCTGCCCTTTTTCCCGCCTAAACCCGCGCTCCCCGAACCCCACCTGTCAGCCTCGTTGCGTTTTTGCGTGAGAACCCCTGGCAGATCTGGCCATCATAGACTAGTCCCTCCCCGCGCCTGGGATCGCCCACGTGTCACGCCCCGGCTGGGCGACGCGTGCGCGTGGCCCCGCTGTAACCGGCCCCACTTGTCATCGGTGCGGGTAGGAAGGACCCGAGTGAGAAAAACCCTGAGAACCTCTGCGGCCCACCTGCTGCTGAGTCAGCTCGAGCCCCACCCGTCTGTGTCTGTGGCTAGCCTAGAGCTGAGTAACAAAATGTTTTCTGAAATCTGTTTTAATTCAAATCTTTTTCAAATTAATTCAAATTCAAATTTAATTATGTTTTTAAATAACTTTTAAAATACAAACCAAAATAATAACTATAATATATGTTTTCAAATCAGAAAAACATGAGGAATTCAAATATGACCCTCAAAATATATTTTGGGCACTTTATTTTCCAAGTTAATTTAAATTACCATAAATTGCCCTTCCACCTTAATTAATTAATAACTTTTGTTTTATAACTCCAAATTTAACAAATAATATGTATAAAATGATTAGCTCGACGAGACCTTTCTGTTTATGCATTCCATGGTTTGATTTGAAGCATGCATCATATAAATATAAAGTATACAGCAACTTAATTGAGGATAAAATGTGGTTAAAACCCAATAAAAATGTTTATTCTTGTATTCCACACCTCACCCATGCCATGCTACCTTATTGCCATGCAAATTGTGCATCATTCATCATGGCATGATTGTTCGCTTGTCGCATTTTATTCATATGCTTGCGCACTTTATTTATGTTGGCCCTTGTTTGTTTGGTTCTTCTCCGAATAGGCTGAAAGGGATATATCAAGAGAACCAGGAGCACTACCCAGATCCATCCATTGCTTGAACTGAGCTGCCAGGCAAGCACTACCACATGCTTGCATACATATAGTACCTATTGCCTCTATCTTATCCTTGCATCATTGAGTCGCGATTGCATTAAATTGAATCCCAAGTATTGCATAGCCTTTACTTATAAACCCCACCGAAGCTTGTTCCTCCATCCCATGAGCCATTACTATAGGAGTTGTTTGAGCCATGCGAGTCGTAGAACAGCATGTGTAGGGTATGTGAGTGTCTGATGGAAAACGAGGTACCTAAACAACTTAACCTGAGTAGTAATGGGATAACTAATGAAAGTGGCATCGGTGAGCCATATTCGCTATTTGGTTTTTCAGGCTCACTTGTGTCCGTGGGACCCAGTACTTGATTCTGTTCCTTGAATATTCGCTATCCACATCCGGAGGCTTATGAACCCCCTGAGCTAGAGCTTGATTCATTCTTATTTCTTGGGGCCACAAACTAGTTTGAGGTTTTATTTACTATCTTGTACTTATGCCATGCTTTCTTGCTTTAATTTAAATTGTGCGAGGTAATGCACCTTTGTCTCATTTAGGGTCGTGACCCGTTTTCGCTATATCGACAAGCCCAGTCACACTTTCGGGTTCCCAGTCGTTTACAGCCGGCTCCACAAACCTTGAGGCCGTCTCGGAGTCAGCTATGCGGGTAGCTCAATGGGGTGGCCCCCTGAAATATTTCTGAATCCTGTGATCGCTTTGTCGTGTCTGCCTCGTTGGGTTTTGATTTTGTTTTTCCGAGGCATATCGAGTGTGTGTTGCTATTTGTGCACCCTAGGTAAAACTTTCAAAGCCGTGTCATGTTATGGACGACTTGGAGCACAGTTTCTCGATCATAGACAAGCATAACTAAAGTACCGCTTTTAATTTGACTAGACTAGGTACCTGACTAGTAAATAGTACAACACTCATGGAATAGATAATAAAACTGCCAACGGATGGGGGGTTGTTTGTTCGCTTCCTCGTCGGTAAGCGAGGAGGAGGATGGATCTGTTAAGATTACCGTTATAACTGTTGTTATTAATTCACGGACGTCCGTCTATCTTTGGTTAGGCGGATGGTTAGCGAGTATCTATAGAATTGCTAGGGTTTATCTTTTGCTATAATTGCGTCACCCCAGGTTGTGTCCCCTTTAGAGGCATAAAGACTTGCTGAGTACCCCTAGGGTCTCACACGATAAATTGTTTGATTTAGATGAACAGGTACCCTCACAAGATGGATACTGGGTGGAAGAGACGGACGATGTGGGCAACGATCATTCGGTGTAGAGATTCCGGGAACGGGGATCCGTGAGATCTGTGGGCGGGATGTGCTTATTTATGGGGCATCTTATGCCGATTTGCTTCTTATCCGTACTCGGATTTTGTCTTCCGCTTCCGCTTGATACTCTGATGTTTGATGTATGAGGAGATATCCTAAACTATTATATCTATCTAGGATATTTGGATCTTTCCGTATGGCGTTGCTATATTTTCTTTCTTTTTAGATGGAATGGCTCTGATGTACTATTGTATGGTGGCTTGCATACATACTCATTTGTGTATGTAGTTGATCCCTTCGCCTGCCGATTACGCCGCCCGTTCTTGTCCCGATGTTTGGAAATGGTTGGGACGGCCGAAAGGTCTACCTGTGAGTGGCATTTGGGCCCCACCGTACTATTTCAACCATTTACGCTCATCCGGGCTTGTAACTAGGAGCGTAATTCACCGAGGTAGTTACAATTGGTATCAGAGCCATCCCGCCCTTCAGGGTCTCAGCCAAATGGTCGTTGTCAGTCTAGAAAATATTTTTGGTAGCTATGTATACTAGGGAAAAACAAAACGTGAGAGTAGGACTGCTTCCACTTTTCTTCTTACCCACCCACCACCCTTTTTCTGGTAAGGAAGTGTAACGTTTTCAATCCTCTTCTTAAAATTCAAACTAGGATTCACGTGTCTGGGTTTCCGTAGTACCATAAAAAGTGTGCGTGTGTGTGTAATTCCTTGTCTATCTGTTGCATCCAAGTTGTTATCACAATCTGCCTTTGGTTATCAACTGTTGGTACATTCCATACTGACAGGCTTTTGAAAACCGGCGCGATCTATCAGACTCCGTGTTAACCGGTGCCATCTTCTTAAGGGTGTCCTTCCTTCTAGCAACTCCACATTCTGTGCAATCATCACTTGCTAATCTCTACCTGATAAGTGATTTTGCGCATCTATTGGTATTTTAATGCCGAAAAATGCGGAAAATTTTTCTTTGACACATCTGTGTTTCCACACTCCTTCAAGTCGTGTGTGAAACATTATCTACCTTCCTTTTATCAGCATGTCCATGCTAACTCATTCTTTTGTCACCGGCGCTTAATCCTGGAGTTTGTTTCACCTCCTTTTCTCTTGGGCTAGTTACATAACATGTGTCGATCCGATGCTGGTGAATGTAATTTGGCTCTCGGCATAGCTATATTCCACTCATGATAAGTGTCGATTGGAATATGGAAAAATGCTATCAACCGTCACCATCTGGAGGATAAGGTCATCTCCTGTGATTTTGAGTACACCGTGATCATATCTATGCATATTCAAGCATCTTTGGCAATTCGGAGTTTCTCAAAGCACTACGGCGGTCTATCATCTGTTCATCACGCTGCACATCTTTTGAACTCCATATCTGCACAATTCTCCTGGATACGAGGGAATTGCATCTTTTCGCTTCTGGTAGCTTTGCTTAAGGTATGATCTATCATCTTTTCTTTATCCAAGATCTCTTTATCTTTGTAACCGGTGATCCGATCGACAATGTGAACCAGGTGACATCTCTTTTTCTTCCGAAGGGCCAGATAATCTATTCTTCCACTACATCTTCTTCAACACGAACCCGTGCTCTTAATATTGATCTTTCTAAGGGCGTTGAGCTCAGGAAGTGTTCGAGCATTTGTTCGTTTCTCTCGCCTTTTGAACTTGGTATTCTGGGAATATCCTGTTAATCCATGGTGGTATATGTTGATAATATGCTTGCCTATTCGATATCAATGGAAGGACATGGAAGATCATCTGTGTCTCTTTCTCTCAAGCTTCGTGAGCACTGCCTGTGTGCAAAGTTCTCAAAGCGTGAATTCTGGCTTCTTGAAGTCACCTATCTCGACCACGTCCTTATGCTAAATACATTGCTTCAATTCTGGAATCAGCAAGTCCATTGTTAATTCCATCTTCCATCTTCAATCCAATCCGGAGTTGTTCCTTGTTGGCAAGTTACCATCGTCGTTTCACGAAAGATCTTCCTCAAAACTGCTAAATCTCTTCCCATCATTTCAAGAAGAACATGGAGTTCTTTCACCTCAGTCTCGTCAAGTGATCTTTCGAAACCCTCTCATTCCATCATCTATGCTCAATCCACCAGAGGCCATGAAGACTTTTCAGATCTTTTGTAATCCTTCTGTTCAAGTTGGTGCTATCTTTTCTGTTGCTGTTGAATATTGCAGTTGTTCTCCGTAACCTTCCTTCATATCTTTCCGGTGGCTTGGTACTTCAGACATGACGACAACATCATCACCATTATCTATCTTGGGTCCGGTAAATCGTTTGTATCTATCCTTGTTTTCTAGCGGAGTTCCATGAGCTCTACTTGTCAATACCTTCAGTCTGTTTCGGTAGTTGGATTGCATGGTTTTCTTATTCATGTGCAGAGTAATGCTTTGAGTGCGGGATGGAGTAGCTACCATACCACTACTCTTATCATTCGCTCTTGTACATTGAAGTGGTGAACTAATGTGATTTCACTCATTCCACGGAAGTTAGAAGTGGCCTTTATCCCTCGATACTTTACTTCCGTCCTTGTTTTCCGGAGTGCTCTCTCGAAGAAAGTAATCAATAATCTCTTGTTGGTGATCTCGCCCTTTCTACACGGAGCAAAATCCTCAATTATCTGGTGGAAACAAACGCAAACTCTTTTTGGTCCTCGTCTTTCTACCGGTGCTCGACATCCCCAAACAAGATGAAAGGAAGCTATCTCTCTCTTTGTTTCATCAATTCTTTTTCTGTGGTAAAGCCAATTATGGTTGAGGCCATCAGCCGCAAATCTATTGCGTTAGCCTCAAGGCTAAAGAAAGCAATAAGTATATCTACAATAAACTCCAGATCCTCCATATTCTTTGCTTCTCGGGATTCCACCATGATCTAGTTTCACATCCGTCTCTGAAAGTTATATCTGCGCACCTCAATTGCGTGATCCCTTGGGTTCTTACCGGCGCAAGAAGAATCTAATCCGACGATGTCGAACTAAATCTTTCTGTTCATATCAAGGGACTCTATTGTTTGAAGGCAATATTGTTTCCATACTTCCTTTCTCAAATCCGAGAGAAGATACGATGCTATTGTCATAGTGGTTCGAAACCTCTCCAATCTAGCTCTTTTTCTTCCGGCGAGATAAAGATTCATCCTCTCGTATCAGTAAATCTTTAATCTTAACGGTGTGCCTTTATATCTCCATGATACATCATCTTGTTCCTTCTTTCACAAGTGGTTCTAGTCTTTTATCATGTTTCTCGAGAAAACCGGAGCTATGTCCATTCTATCCTTCTTGTCTCACGGCAATCCTTCAATTCTTCTAACCCTTTGTGTCTCAAGCAAAATGCAAGACTCGCAACAAGTCTAGCAAGTTTTGCAAGGTGTAGTGGTCGCACCATTCCGTTGTTCTTCAACTTGGGAACGTGAGGGTCACCTTCGTTCGAACACCCGCCTCTCCTTGTGTTGTTTTCTTTTCCTGGGAATCTCGGGGCGAGATTCTTGTTTAGTGGGGGAGAGTTGTAGCATCCCAATTGTCTAACAATTGCAATGCTACTAGCCTAGTCTATGTAAGAGCTACTTCCTATATATAATTGTTGCATCATAATTATATCATGCTCATGTCATCATGCCACCTTGCATTTGAGCATCATATAAAACCCTTTTGATTTGGTTCTTCTCTCATATGCATTGTAAATTGTATTTGCCTCTTGATATTGTATTTGGTTCTTGATATATTGTTTAAATGCCCAAGTTGAGTTGGGGGCATATCTTTTGTTAACTCCACCACCTTTCTCTCCTCACCTTATAATTCCACCATCCAACTAAATATGAGCTTGGCACTTATTGGATTTACCTCTAGCTCATGTGGGTTGGGATGGATCCAATTCTTTTCCACATGCTCTCATCTTGGCATCATGTTGTTTTCACATTATTGATGAATGAGAGCCACATGGCCATCTTTGCATGCCTTGTGAGTGGAAACCTTTTTCCTAGCTTCCATATGGATTATTGTGGGTTCATGCTCATGTGGGAATATTTTTGGGACTAGTAATCATCTAGTGGAACATACACACTAGCATGTCTCATTTTATTTCAAACATGGCCATCTCCAACTACTCCACATGGGGCATCCTTTCATTTCTTCTGCTTGGCTTTAGTCCACCTTTGGAAATGCAAATGAATAATGCCATGTAATAATATTGTTTTCACAATGATCAACATGGCAATAAATATTTTGCATGGGCCATGCAAGTACCACCTTGTGCTTGGTATTTGGATTTTATTTGTTCTTGGAGTGGATCATCTCTATCTCTATCTTTTCTTTTGGCTTGATCTAAGTTGATCTAGCTTAAACCCTATCATCACATCCCTCTCTTTTTCTTGTCTTGTTTTTGTTTGATCTTGGGTGTTTCTTGGCTTGATCTTGTCCAAGGCAAACCCTAGCTACAAACCATCTCCCTCCCCTCTCGGTTACCCTCTCTTCTCCTTCCCCTCACCTTGGCCCCACCTTGCAGCCTCTCTGCCTCCCCCACCTATTTCTTTGGCTACAAGACAAGGAGGAAAGTAGAGGAGAGAAGACCTAGCCGATTCCCCCTCTCCTCACCTTTTTCCAAAGCTAAAGCCACCACCCCATGTGCTCACCCCTCCTCCTTTATCTACCCCCACCTCAGATCCACCCAGGAGGCGCCAGGTCCCCTCTCCCTTCCTTCTCCCTCCTCTCCCTGCCACCTCCCTAGGCCATGGCCATCATGCTACCCCCAAAAACCCTAGCCTCGGCCCCCTCTGCCTTCGCTGCTCTGGTGGGCCTTAAGGCACGTGGAGTGCACCAGGGCGCCCTCTGCTTCCTCTTCATCGCCTAGCCCCACCGGAAACCGCCGGAGAAGCCCCGCCGCCGCCGTGCCCGCGAGCAGCAGGAGTGCTCCGGCCCCCTGCTTCCCCGACGATCGACGCTACCCCGAGCCCGCTAGCTGCACCAGATGGTCGCTGGTGAGCCCCTCTTCCCCCTAGACATCGTCTCCCTCCCCCTCTCGCCTTGCATCACCGCCGCCTTCCGTCGAGCGCTCTGCCTTGCTGTCAAGCTCTGGGCAATTGCTGCAGAGCTTCCCATCCACTGCCTCGACCTACCCGTCTTGTAGCTCTCCTCTGCGTGAGATCGCTGAACGAGACTTTTAGCCCGATGTCCCCTCTTCAACTTTTGTTTTAGCCACGTCGCGTTTAGACCAGCGTACGCGACGCCACTGCGCTGAACACAGATCCGGCCACATCGCTTTGCCGTTTTCAAGTGGCAGCAATGACCGATGTCCGTTTTGCGCAGAAGCCCCTGCCCTTTTTCCCGCCTAAACCCGCGCTCCCCGAACCCCACCTGTCAGCCTCGTTGCGTTTTTGCGCGAGAACCCCTGGCAGATCTGGCCATCATAGACTAGTCCCTCCCCGCGCTTGGGATCGCCCACGTGTCACGCCCCGGCTGGGCGACGCATGCGCGTGGCCCCGCTGTAACCGGCCCCACTTGTCATCGGTGTGGGTAGGAAGGACCCGAGTGAGAAAAACCCTGAGAACCTCTGCGGCCCACCTGCTGCTGAGTCAGCTCGAGCCCCACCCGTCTGTGTCTGTGGCTATCCTAGAGCTGAGTAACAAAATGTTTTCTGAAATCTGTTTTAATTCAAATCTTTTTCAAATTAATTCAAATTCAAATTTAATTCTGTTTTTAAATAACTTTTAAAATACAAACCCAAATAATACCTATAATATATGTTTTCAAATCAGAAAAACATGAGGAATTCAAATATGACCCTCAAAATATATTTTGGGCACTTTATTTTCCAAGTTAATTTAAATTACCATAAATTGCCCTTCCACCTTAATTAATTAATAACTTTTGTTTTATAACTCCAAATTTAACAAATAATATGTCTAAAATGATTAGCTCGACGAGACCTTTCTGTTTATGCATTCCATGGTTTGATTTGAAGCATGCATCATATACATATAAAGTATACAGCAACTTAATTGAGGATAAAATGTGGTTAAAACCCAATAAAAATGTTTATTCTTGTATTCCACACCTCACCCATGCCATGCTACCTTATTGCCATGCAAATTGTGCATCATTCATCATGGCATGATTGTTCGCTTGTCGCATTTTATTCATATGCTTGCGCACTTTATTTATGTTGGCCCTTGTTTGTTTGGTTCTTCTCCGAATAGACGCTGAGCAGGGGATATATCAAGAGAACCAGGAGCACTACCCAGATCCATCCATTGCTTGAACTGAGCTGCCAGGCAAGCACTACCACATGCTTGCATACATATAGTACCTATTGCCTCTATCTTATCCTTGCATCATTGAGTCGCGATTGCATTAAATTGAATCCCAAGTATTGCATAGCCTTTACTTTTAAACCCCACCGAAGCTTGTTCCTCCATCCCATGAGCCATTACTACAGGAGTTGTTTGAGCCATGCAAGTCGTAGAACAGCATGTGTAGGGTATGTGAGTGTCTGATGGAAAACGAGGTACCTAAACAACTTAACCTGAGTAGTAATGGGATAACTAATGAAAGTGGCATCGGTGAGCCATATTCGCTATTTGGTTTTTCAGGCTCACTTGTGTCCCGTAGGACCCCGAGTACTTGATTCCTGTTCCTTGAATATTCGCTATCCACATCCGGGAGGCTTATGAACCCCGAGCGAGCTTGATTCATTCTTATTTCTTGGGGCCACAAACTAGTTTGAGGTTTTATTTACTATCCTACTTATGCCATGCTTTATCGCTTTAATTTAAATTGTGCGAGGTAATGCACACTTTGTCTTTAGGGTCAGACCCGTTTTCTGTATCGACAAGCCCAGTCACACTTTCGGGTTCCCGATGCGTTACAACGGCTCCACAAACCTTGAGGCCGTCTCGAGTCAGCTAACTTCGCTATGGTAGCTCAATGGGGTGGCCCCTCAAATATTTCTGAATCCTGTGATCGCTTTGTCGTGATGCCTCGTTGGGTTTTGATTTGGTTTTTCCGAGGCATATCGAGTGTGTGTTGCTATTTGTGCACCTGCAGGTAAAACTTTCTGAAAGCCGTGTCCGCGGTTATGGACGACTTGGAGCACAGTTTCGATCATAGACAAGCATAACTAAAGTACCGCTTTTAATTTGACTAGACTAGGTACGACTAGTAAATAGTACAACACTCATGGAATGGATAATAAAACTGCCAACGGATGGGGGTTGTTCGTCCGCTTCCTCGCCGGTAAGAGGAGGAGGATGGATCTTAAGATTACCGTTATAATCGTTGTTATTAATTCACGGACGTCTGCCTATCTTTGGTTAGGCGGATGGTTAGCAGTATCTATAGAATTGCTAGGGTTTATCTTTTGCTGCAATTCGTCACCCCAGTTGTGTCCCCTTTAGAGGCATAAAGACTTGCTGAGTACCCTAGGGTCTCACGATAAATTGTTTGATTCAGATGAGCAGGTACCCTCACGATGGATCTTTGGGTGGAAGAGACAGACGATGTGGGCAACGATCATTCGTGTAGAGATTCCGGGAACGGGGATCCGTGAGATCTGTGGGCGGGATGTTCTTATTTATGGGGCATCTTATGCCGATTTGCTTCTTATCCGTACTCGGATTTTGTCTTCCGCTTCCACTTGATACTCTGATGTTTGATGTATGAGGAGATATCCTAAACTATTATATCTATCTAGGATATTTGGATCTTGCCGTATGGCGTTGCTATATATTTCTTTTTAGATGGAATGGCTCTGATGTACTATTGTATGGTGGCTTGCATACATACTCATTTGTGTATGTAGTTGATCCCTTCGCCTGCCGATTACGTCGCCCGTTCTTGTCCCGATGTTTGGAAATGGTTGGGACGGCCGAAAGGTCTACCTGTGAGTGGCATTTGGGCCCCACCGTACTATTTCAACCATTTCTGTTCATCCAGGCTTGTAACTAGGAGCGTAATTCACCGAGGTAGTTACACGAAGCGCCTACCCATAGTGGCTGACAGGAGGGCCCTTGGCCACCTCAGCTGCCACGCGGGAGGTCAGCGGTTAGCGGACCCACAGGCCACGTCGGTGTGACGTGGGCGTGACGTCAACATGACATCCACCATCAGGCGGTGGTCGTCGGCGACGATCTAGGCCTTGCCAGCATGCGCGGACTACCCCGCTAGAACAAGCGTGACACGATGAACTCTATGGTGGCGGCGCCTCTAGTTCTAGGTTACCAGGGACTTGCCAGCGACATGGCCGAGCAGCGGCCGGCGGTGGCGCATGTCGAGGATGGGCTACAGAGCGAGTGGGAGAGGTTTGAGGGGTGCTTGAGGACCAGGTGCTCACCGTGGTGCTAATGGTAGGCTCAGAAAGGCGAAGGGTGGTCGGAATCAGCGGCGAGGACCTTGGCCGGACTTTCGGAAGGTGACCGTGATGGCATCGGTTGTGGCTTCCTTAGCTTGATTCCTTCAGGGGGGAACACGTAGTACATCATGACGGAGCTCATGGCGTGCTCGGTTGACTCCGGCGCTGCCTCTAGCGGTGGTGCGACGCGGTGACTGGTGGCGGTTAGGGTTCGGTGCGCGCCATAGAGAGCGCGAGAGAGAGAGCGCACAAGAAGGGGATAAGACCAGAGAAGGAGAGAGGCATGCGGGGGTCCTCCTTATCCTCTCCTGGGCTGTGATGGGCGGCGATGAGCAGGCTATGGGGATCGACAGCGACGCCGGCGACACCCAGCTGCTTCCTCTCGAGGAGGAAGATGACGAACAAAGGTGACAAAAGGGTACGCAGGCCTGGGCTGTGCTTGGGCCAAAGGTGGGCCGCGGGAGCTGTGCACGAGCGGTAGGGAGAGAAGGGAGATGAAGAGAGACAAGCTGGGCTGGACCTGGTTCGGCTCTGGCTCATTTTTATTTACAAAACTTTTTCTATTTCCTGTTTTGTGTTTTCTCTTTTGTATTTCCAATTTCAAATCTATTTTGAATACTTTTAAAATACTAGAGACTTTTATAAAATATATAAGATATTGTGGGGACCTTTTATTTAGTTTGGGCTCCAACAATTTTGGTAATTTTCAAAAATATCAAAACCATTAGAAACGATTTCAATGGAAGGAAAGATTAGGATTTTACTTTCCTTCTTTTGCATGCATTTTAAAAGATGATGCTCATGAATGCACAAGCAAAGCCATAATTAGGATTAACTAAAACTGGGGTGTTACAGCTCTATCCCCCTTATGAGAATCTCGACCCGAGATTCCAAAGGTAGGAAGAGAGAAAAGAAACAGGGTCATGTCTATGGATAAGAGGGAGACACAGTAACAACACACGGAGTATCTCATGGTCAACTCATGAAAGCAGTGTTCATAAACGATTCCGAGATGACAAGATGAATCACATCAAGGTAATGGAGGAAACAAGAGGAGAAGGGTTTCAAGTTGTTTAGGTAAATGGTCTTCATAAGGATTGAGACCATGGAGCTTCAAAAGAGTTTAAACTTCTGAAAGGGAAAGCTTACAATAGAAAGAACATGACCACATACTTCGAGAGATGAAACTCTACTAAAAAGCTTAAGTAGATCTTCAAGAGAAAAAGAGATACAAATAACCAAGCTGCTGAACTACTTTTGATACAAAAGGATCACTCGTTGTTCAACAAAAGGCCAAGATAGAGAGATGTTTTGTGGTGAGGACTCGTAAGAGTTACAAGGAACATGTCACAAGAGAAACTTCTAATTCACAAAATCATAGTCACTCTATGAACACGGTCGAGATACTAAGGAAACTCTTTATTCATCCAGGATTATCAAAATCTTTGCCAAAGATCATGGTATCACTTTACATCACTAAGATGAATATATAAGTAGATTCCTGATGACACGAGGAAAAAGAAACTGCATTCTCAGACTTCAGTTACTTGGCACAGCTGGATGCTTGGCAAAGTAAAAGGGTCTAGAGGATCGACTGAGAGACATTTAGCAACACTACTTTAAATGTTCCCCTTGATGTTAGAGTAAGCAAACATCAAGTAAAGGTCGTACTCCGGATACAAAGGAAAACCATAAGCACAACTCCCATAATAATGTTGGAAATATGCCCTAGAGACAAATAGTAGTAAGGACTATTATCATATTTCATATAGTTTATGATTAAGTTTTATATCATGCTATAACTGTATTGAGTGGAAACATCAATACACGTGTGATATATAAACAACCAGGGGTTCCCAGTGAAACTCTAGTCACTGGTTGATTGGTCACCAGATGATCACGTTTCCTGATCATGTGGCATTTATGCCAGTTGGAAATGGAGTCAACTCATTCTGAGAATGAGATGATGAACCAATACCCAACATAAACATCGTGACCCAATCATGTCACGAAGTTCAAGTTACGATGATTAGAAATGGATCCTCATAGACTATTCCTTAGACCGTGAGGCTATATCAATAACTATCTCCGGAGAGTGCTTAAATAGCATCAAGCGCCACTTGGTAATACAGTGGTTATAAAGGTGTGTTCAGGTACTTGGAGGAAACCGTAGAGGTAATATATGTCAAGAGCGGGATTTGTCCGTCCATGTGACGGAAAGATACTCAAGGGCCCACTCGGAGAAGTTATATCCAATAGTTGCACAACGTGTGATTTGATCACAGACATATCACTTGTCGGAACAAGTCAAGTAGCATTGTTCGGTAACGAGATTGAACATGACATGGTGCTGTCATTGATCTGATCTCGGGTAATGCAAGTATCGAGAGACAAAGGGAATAAAACACGACTGTCCTAGTTCAAACGACGAAAGATCTTCGTGGAACGCATAGGGGTCACATGGGCATCCAGGTCCCTCTGTCGATCATTGGTGCGGGAGTGTCCCGACCATGTCTGGAGTGTTCCCGAACCGTGGGGTATCATGCTTAAGGTCTTGATGAAGCTTAGAGAGTGCTTATAGGATCGGTAGAATCACCGAAGAATAGTAGAGGGAAAACCGGAAGAGTTTCAGTAAGTCCGAAGGATGTCCGAAGTGGAGGTGGAAGGTGTTCCATAGCCACGGAAGTTGAATAATATATGAATAAATGTTAAATAATGATTTAATCATTTATTCATAATTATTTAATAAAGAGAAAATCAATTTAAAAGGTCAAAAGGCTTAATGGGCCAATTCCCGGAGGGGAGAGGGCCCATTAGGGAAAGGAGAGAGGGAGAAGGGGAAAGGGGGTGGCCGGCTGGGCCAAGCCCCCCCCCCGCGGGGCCCACTAGGGCCGGCCGGTGGCTACCCCTCCCCCTCCTCTCCTTTAGTCCCACCCCGGGACTTTGAGGGAGGTAGTACCTCCCCTCCCCCTATATATAGTGGGGGTATTTGGCCAGATAAATACACTCAATATTCAATAAAAGGTCTTCTCACTTTTGGGAAGACCTCCAATTGATATTCTCTCTCTCTCTCTCTTGACCATGGTCCCGAGTTCGGACTGCGCGAATGAGAGACATATTCACCGCAGAGCACCGTCGTGCTGCAGGATTCGGATCCAGGAGCTCTACTTCCGCAACTGCTGCTGGATCGGGGAAGCGGGAGTCATCGTCAGGCACCGGACGTGTGTAACTCCCCGCAAGGTGTCGCACTTGAGGCACTCAAGTCGTTGGAGCCAAAGGAGCCCAAGGACTTCATCACGACCTTGAGGTCGGCTTCGGCTCGTCTACATCAACCACGCTCTCCTGAGCATTGACAACGTTTTTCGGTCTTCAAGGGTAAGTTCGCGAAAAGCCCCTCCTGTTACTGTATTACTAATAGATAGGTCCTGGCAGCATTAGGGGTTCAGGGGCGTAGGGTAAAATTAATTGTTTTCATACGTGGAACCCCTACAAATAAATCATAGAAGGAGCATTATGAGGGGTGGTTGTTATTTGCTGACTCAAGAGAATATGACAATAGGCCTTTCCAGCTAGTTGTGTCAACCACTACATCAATCTTGCCAGATTTACAAGAAACCTATGTCAATTCCGTGAGAATTAGCAACCATCATATCTGCTTGAGATTTAGATCTGGTTCGATGGGATGATACTTCAGACTCAGCATGTCCGAATAGAAAGTTTGCAACATTTACCACAAGGATAGAGTTACTAGAATCTCAAGACATGGACTACAGTGTTAAGCTCCAATAGACTGAGCTAGATTGCTAGACCCCTGTATTAACAACTTGTCAGAGGACAGCTGCACCTACATGAAGTACATGCAACAAAATAAACATGTGTCCTTAAGGAAACAAAGGTAACACTACTCAGATCCACGATGACATCTTTCAACAATTGCACGTGAACCAGAAAAGGTCACTCCTAACATCCAGAACACATACTTCGAGATGACCCGAAGAAGGTTCTCAAAAGTTTTCCAACGTTAATGCCAAAAGTTCCATAGGAATCTAGCCTAACATGGGGAAGATAAGGATGTCATCAATGGGATAAATGACAAACTTATCGAGATACTCCAATTGGATGAACTCATATGTTGCATGAACAAGACAGAGTATTGGTCATACCAACGAACATGAAGAAATACTCAAGTGAAACATCCTGAGTAGCAACATCATCAAGATAGTACTGAGGAGAAAGGAGCAGCTCTGAGAACTTGCTTGCTCAATAACTTGACTAACATGATCATGTGGCATGATTATTGGCTCAACACGTCGAGCTCATTGGGGAACCCCAAGAGGAAGGTATGATGAACACAACAGCAAGTTTTCCCTCAGTTATGAAACCAAGGTTATCGAACCAGTAGGAGCAAGGAAACATCTCCCAGGTGTTGATACCAACATGGAATCCTGCACAACACAACCACATAACTTTGCCCCCAACTTACAGTGAGGTTGTCAATCTCACCGGTTTTGCTGAAAACAAAGGATTAAACGTATTGTGTGGAAGAAAGTAAAAGCTTGCAGAAGGTAAACATAAAACAGTAAAAAGTTGTAGATTGATAGTAAAAGAAAGGACCAGGGTCCATAGTTCACTAGTGGTGGTTCTCCTTAAGATAGATGACATGTTGGGTGAACAAATTACAGCGGGGAAATTGATAAACAACGAGAAAGCATACATGCATATACTAATCATCTTGAGTCCTATGAGATTTGATTGGGCATTACAAGATTATACATAGACCGTAATCCAACTTCATCTATGACTAATAATCCACCTTCAGGTTATCATCCGAACCCCCTCTAGTATTAACTTGTAAGCAACAGATAATTGCATTACGCATTGCGTGTAAAGTAAACAATACGATTGTTCTATGAACAAAGGATTGCTATTTTATCCCTAGTAGCAACATCACATCTAGTACCTTAGAGATTTCTGTCACTTCCCTAGATTACTAGAGGCATGAACCCACTATCGAGCATAATTACTCCCTCTTGGAGTTGCTAGCATCTACTCGGCCAAGATATCTACTAACAACGGAGAGCATGAAAGATCACAAATAACAAAGACATGATAGAATCAATAATCAATCTGAAATAGCATCTCAATATCCATCGAGTCCCTGTAAACACAACATGTAGGATTACAAATAGATGATCTTGATCATGAACGGAGCTCACAAGATCTAAACATGGTAGCACAAAGGAGAAGAACCAACCATCTAGCTACTACATGGACCCATAGTCCAAGGATGAACTACTCACGCATCACACCGGAGGCTTGCATGGTGATGAAGAAGGCCTCCAGGGTGAATTCTCCCCTCCGGCAGGGAGCCGGAATGATCTTTAGATCCCTCCCGATCTAGGGATGGATATGACGGCGGCTACAGGCTCTTTCATGGAATTTTGATCGGGTACTTAGGGTTTCTGTATCAGAGGCATCTTATAGGCGAAAGGGGAGGCCGAGGGGGTGCCCTAGGCGGCCACACCACCCCCTGGCATGGGCCAGGCCTGACCACGCGGCTAGGTGGTGTGGCGGCCCTCTGGCCCCTCTCCATCTCGTATTCTAGCTCCGTGTCCCCCTTGGTGAAATACTGACTTTGGCTTTTGTCTCGTCCCATTCCGAGAATATTCATTTTCTGACTTTCCTGAAACCAAAAACAGCAGAAAACAGGCAGCTGGCAATGTGGTATCTTGTTAATAGGTTAGTCCAAGAAATCATATGAAAAGTACTCCAAAGTGTGGACAAAACATAAAAAGTAGATAAAAACCAAGCATGGAACATCAAAAATTATAGATACGTTTGCAACATATCAACATCCCCAAGCTTAACTCCTGCTCGTCCTCGAGTAGGTAAGTGATGAAAAGAAAGAATAATTTTTGAGGTGACATGCACGATCATAAACTTGATCAAAGTATTTGTAAAACATTGATAGCTGGGATTATAGTACTTCAACATAGCATGAAAGACAAAGTTCTAACAATAAGACATAGCAACTATGTTGTAACATGAAAAGGCACAAACAAAAGATTCATGAATAACAATGCTTTGCAAGACGTTTGTTTGTTTCACATAAAGAAAACATAGCATAATGGCATTCAGCTTGTCCCTCATAGAGTATCAAACATAAATGCATAGGACACCTTCATAGTTTATAAGGGTGACTAGATACAAATAGTTTAAGAACAAGCAATATCAAAGTTATGCATCAATCAAGAAGTCTTGGGACAATGCACATAGAACTAAGAATGGCCACTATGCTCTCAAAATAGGTGCATAAAGATAGAAGGTGGAGACTAAATATAAAAGTAAAAGAAAGGCCTTCATAGAAGGAAGTAGGGATTCAAGTTTCATAAAGAGCTTCCAAAAATTATGGTACTTATTAGCTTTCAGCTCTCATTGCCCCTATCATAAGCATCTTGAAGTGATTAAGGTTAAAGTGAACAAACTATGGAGTATATTCTTGACAAAGTATAAGTTGGAAATCTCATGTCCCTTGAATACGAGGGCCGCTCCTCATGCTACTCAAGTTGGAAATCTCATGTCCCTTAACAAAGTATAAGTTCTTGTCATAGTAAGTACATGTGTATCATAGAGAACAGCCAACGGGGTACCCCTTACCCGATGATACGGAAGAATCCCCATATCAAAATGACAAGGTAAGCAGACAACGAGCATCTCAGCAATCTTCTTATTTACCATGGGAAAATGGTGCTTTTTTCTCTCTTTCCTCTTTTCTCATATCTCTTTTTTTTCTCAATATCTGACTCTTTTTTATAAGAAGAATGCTTCATAGACAACTCATTATGGTTACGCTGCAGGGTACCACCATGATTAGGCATGGATTAGACCGGCGGCCCAAGCGTTTCTCTAACACACATACATAACTCCATGGACTTACAAGCTCCCCTTTCATTTCACACCGACGACATCCATAGACAAAAGAGCATGATATCAACTAGGTACAAAGAATAAGTGCAATGTTGAAAGCGTTCCCCATGACAGCATGGTTCTGGTAATCCCCAACGTATAAGTGCAAGCTTATACAACATAGATTGCACAATGGTTCAAGTTTATTAACGGCAAGAAAAGTAAAGTCTGCCATCAAGTTCGTGAGAGCTTTAATCACTAGTTTTCTCATAACAAGTTTAATTCGGAAGGTATTTAAAAACATGAATATACTTGGAATAGCAAATGCTAATAGGTAGGTATGGTGGACTCTTTGGAATAACTTGGTTTTATTTGGAGTTGGATGCATGAGTGGAACTCATACTTGGTTATGGAGGCTAGCAAAAGACTGGGAGAGACCAACTAAGAGAGCAACAATGGCCATAATCATGCAGAGCGACAAAACATCATTAATTAAAGCATAAAGTGATATTACAAGTCAAAAACTAAAGGATCATGAAGGCTATGGTGACTTGGGATAGTCATAACATGGTGTGAGCATGTGCCAAGTCAACCCAAATAAAGCATCAAAGGAGAATGCCACAATACTATGCTTTAGTATGCGAAAACAACACATGATTCTTTCAAGGCACATTAAGCAATCTCAATTGTTTATAACATGTAATGCTACAACAAAGATCACTAAGCATAAAGCCAAAACAATATCAATCATGGCATGACAAAGCATGGGCCACAGTCAAAAACAAGCTCTCTTTACCACTTAAACATGAACTTTCCTACTCTTTTCCAATCCAAACCAAACTATTTGAAAACTAATGTATGAAAGAGGGGGTCCAACCAATTTATTCAAGCAAACTAAGAAAACCAAGCAAACAAAAACCAAAAACAAAAACGAAGACGCTCCAAGAACAACACAACTGTGCATGAAACAATAAAAATGAAGTGTTTGGAAGAAACCTGGGATTTTTATTGATGAAGAAGGGGATGCCTTGGGCATCCCCAAGCTTTGACGCTTGTACTTCTTGGGTATTTCTTGGGGTGACACGCGTGGCATCCCCAAGATTGATCTTTAGTCCATTCTTCATGTCATTATACATTCTCTCCATACACCTGAAAATTTTCCTTCATACAAAACTTCACACAATCTTTATTAGCAACATTAGTGCACTCAAGATAATAAGTCTTTGGGTTCAGTTTCAACACTAATAAAACTTCCATTAAAACACAAGATACTGAAGCACTTCCCTCAGAAATCTCAATTCCCCAAAGAGAACTCAAAAAGGAACCAACAAGAAGCAAATGCAAATAATGGTAGAAATCTGTCAAAACAGACCAGCAGGTAAAAACCATTTTTTTGAAGACCTTATGTTGCTCAAATCGAAAAGTGTTGAACTAACGAAAGTTAGATAACAACCTGGGTCAGAAGCACAAAAATTCACGCCTCAAAACGACGTACATAGATTTTACACGAAGTTTTACGGTGAAGCACAAAAATCTGTTTCGAGACAGCAACTTTCCCAAGCATTACTTCTCTCTCATTAGAGGTTACTCTTGGCACAAAAAACAAATAAAAATGATAAGTAGCGGTTATTACTGAGGTAATAACTTCCAAGACTCATCTAAAACTTTTGGGTTATCTCCCAATAAGTACTTTTCTTTAACGTCTTTAAGTTAGGCCAGATAATTTCGATGATGCTCACATAAGAAATATGAATTGAAGTAAAAGAGAGCATCAAGAAGAAAATTCAAAACACATTTAAGTCTAACCCACTTCCTATGCATAGGAATATTATACGCAAATAAATTCACAACAAACAAAGCGACATGCATAGGAAGATAAAAACGAGAGTAACTTCAAAACTTTCAGTAAATAGAGAGGTGTTCTAGTACCATGAAAACTTTTTAAACAATATTTTCCTCTCTCATAATAATTTTCAGTAGCCTCATGAATAAACTCAACAATATAACTATCACATAAAGCATGCTTTTCATGGTCTACAAACACATCATTTTTATCAAGCTCAAAAATAGTGGGATTAAAACCTTCAAACCCTCTTTTAACAATTTTATAACAAGATGACTGATCAATCTCATTTTCAATAGTAGTACAATTAATATTATCAACCAATTATAAACATTTTTACAAGAATCCTCAAGAACATAACATTCATCCTCCTTTAGTAAGCATGGGGAACAATCAAATATTGTAAGGGGTAAAGAGTTACTCTCATTAGAAGGTAGGAATTGGTAGATCCATTCTTCCTCCTCTTGATCATCACTCTCCTCCTATTTTTCATCCAATGAGCTTCCATTTTCAGCAATTTTCTTCTTCCATAGGCTCCTGCAAGGCATTAGTCCCTTCCTCTGGTGGAGAGCATCTATTAAGATATTCAAGAATATAGCCATTTTCTTCCTTGTAATTATCAAAGCAAAATTTAAGTATATCATAAACCTCATATTTATAAGGTGCATCATCAGTATTTTCAAGCAAATAAGCTAGTTCTAATGCACCCTTCCAAGCAATAAATTCTTCAATTTGTTCCACATCATAAAAGTCATAATTTCCCTTAACATAAGAAGATATGGTAACATCATCATTATACTCACATTAAAAAGGGAGGTGTTTATACCTCTTATAGCAACAAGATTTATCAAAGCAATAAGTAACATTATAAGTACAACATACATTTCTAGCAATGGTATACAATTTATCAATTTGTTCCCATAAGTGTTTCCCTTTTTGTGACAAATGGTGTTCCTTATAATAATATTTTTGTTCTTCCATGAACCCACCTTGCCAATTAGATTCAGTTTCAAAGAAACCACCCATTGATAGAAAGCATGATAAAGCAAGACAATAAGGGACCAACGAAAATAACAACTATAGTAGGAACTAATTTTTTTTATTTTTGATAAAAAGAAACAAGCAAACAAAGTGGAAATAAACTAAGCAAAACAAAAATAACAAAGTAAAGAGATTGGTAATGAGAGACTCCCCTTGTGAAGATGTCCTTGAATACCCGGCAACGACGCCAGAAAAAGCTTAATTATTGGCTCAACACGTCGAGCTCGTTGGGATACCTCAAGATGAAGGTATGATGAGCACAACAGCAAGTTTTCCCTCAGTTATGAAACCAAGGTTATCGAACCTGTAGGAGCAAGGGAACACCTCCCAGGTGTTGTTACCAACTTGGAATCTTGCACAACACAACCATAGAACTTTTCCCCCAACTTATAGTGAGGTTGTCAATCTCACCGGTTATGCTACAAACAAAGGATTAAACGTATTGTGTTGAAGAAAGTAAAAGCTTGCAGAAAGTAAACAGAAAACATAAAACAGTTGTAGATTGATGGTAAAAGAAAGGACCGGGTTCCATAGTTCACTAGTGGTGGTTCTCTTTAAGATAAATGACATGTTGGGTGAACAAATTACAGCGGGGCAATTGACAAACATCGAGAAAGCAAACATGCATATACTAATCATCTTGACTCCTATGAGATTTGATTGGGCATTACAACATTATACATATACTGTAATCTAGCTGCATCTGTGACTAATAATCCACCTTCAGGTTATCATCCGAACCCCCTCCAGTATTAAGTTGCAAGTAACAGATAATTGCATTATGCATTGCGTGTAAAGTAAACAATACGATTGTTCTATGAACAAAGGATTGTTGTTTTCTCCCTAGTAGCAACAACACATCTAGTACCTTAGAGATTTCCGTCACTTCCCTAGATTACTAGAGGCATGAACCCACTATCAAGCATAAATACTCCCTCTTGGAGTTGCTATCATCTACTCGGCCAAGATATCTTCTAACAACGGAGAGCATGCAAGATCACAAATAACAAAGACATGATAGAATCAATAATCAATCGGAAATAGCATCTCAATATCCATCGGATCCCCGCAAACACAACATGTAGGATTACAAATAGATGATCTTGATCATGAACGGAGCTCACAAGATCTAAACATGGTAGCACAAAGGAGAAGAACCAACCATCTAGCTACTACATGGACCCGTAGTCCAAGGATGCACTACTCACGCATCAGACCGGAGGCTTGCTTGGTGATGAAGAAGGCCTCCAGGGTGAATTCTCCTCTCCGGCAGGGTGCCGAGAAGAGCTTCAGATATCTCCCGATCTAGGGATGGATATGATGGTGGCTACAGACCCTTTCGTGGAATTTTGATCGTGTACTTAGGGTTTCTGTATCGGAGGCATCTTATAGGGGAAAGGGGAGGCCGAGGGCGGCCACACACCACCCCTAGCGGGTCGACATGGCAGCGGCCAGGTGGTGTGGCGGCCCTCTGGACCCTCTCCATCTCGTATTCTGGCTCCGTGTCCCCCTTGGTGAAATACTGACTTTGGCTTTTGTCCTGTCCAATTCCGAGAATATTCATTTGCCGACTTTCCTGGAATGAAAAATAGCAAAAAATAGGCAGCTGGCACTGTTGCATCTTGTTAATAGGTTAGTCCAAGAAAGTGTATAAAAAGTACTCCAATGTATGGACAAAACATAAGAAAGTAGATAAAAACCAAGCATGGAACATCAAAAATTATAGATACGTTTGCAACGTATCATGGCAACATGGCGATACTTCCAGCAAGACGTCCCGAATATCAAGAAAACCACTGATATCTCATTTCGTTCAAGTGTGAACTTTCTTGGTAAGGCAAGAGGACACAATCTTAGAGCTTCTGCATAAGCCTAACTCTTTGACCGAGGAGAGTGCACCGGAATAGTAGACTTGGTAGCACAATCATCCTTCTCTTAGTGATAGGGTTAACCAATCATGCTAGAAGTGACACAAATGTCCTTGGAGTCCGAAGCAATAATGATTGCTAAGAATCTCAGATGGCCACATTATTACGCACACGCATCATTCACGAGCACGAAAGCTCAGAGGAAGGGTGGGTAATAATATGTAATAGCATCACTTCATTAAGGGGTCACGAAACTCAGCACGACCTCTTAGTATATAAGAGTGTGATACTTTAAGGTAGAACAGAACAGAAGCTAATCATTGCTAATTGTTCTATAGATTACAACACTTTGACATGGTAGTAGATATGACAAGGTACTAGAGTTTGTTTCTCCTGACACCCCGAAATGGTTTGTCATGATGGACCACAAGAGTAATTTGCATCGGAAGACACCAATGCACAATACCACTTGGCTACCAACTTATAGACAAAGGTGGGAAACAACAAGCGGGAAAGGAACATGCTCAGGATAGAACCCTGATATGTGGATGCATAAGTCAACAATCTTCCGATGACCGATGCATAGAAAAAGGAAGGTGTGGCAGAGTCACGAATATAGATGTGAGACTCATGAGGAGTACTCTTGTCGTGATCTATTTGGTTTCGTTAAAGAACATCTGCCTTAGCTAGTGGTAGGGGAAGTCCTTAATTGTAACGACTCTATCACGACAAAGACCACAAGCTTGAATACCAGAATTATAGTTCTAGCCATCCTGAGGTGATGTGTGAACATTACAACAGGGGTCAACATAATGGACCTTGGGTTAAAGATCAGCTTCATGTACAAGATTCATAACACCAGAATCTAGCACAATCTGAGATCTTCGGTTCAAGTTCAAGGGTTAAAACCCGAGAAAGAAGTAACTACTACTTGAGTGACACAGAGTACACTGCAATATAGTAATCACGAGGTAGCTTCCAAGAGAAGAAACGACTTCTGAAGTACCCAAACAAACAAAAAGGAGGCGCACGAGGCGAAAAGAAACCTAGAATAAAACACTATGGATCCTTCAATATAATATTGTAGGTTCCAAAGGACAAACAGATCATGATGGAAAGGAATCTCACAGCTGAAGCAGAGCAAAGGGGAACAAGGAACACACACACACTGACTCTAGAGAACTCTACACTAGGTCAACTGGCTGAGAAACGATATGCCAAGAAGGCACCTAAGCTTTGAAAGACTAGAAGAGATATCAAAACTTTTCCAAATCAACACAAGATAAGATGACCCAGAGTTGGAGCGATACCAGATATGGATAAAGAGCAGTATACTAGAGTTTTCACAAATAATTTTCATCTTTGAAATAGTTTTCCCAAGAACTGGACTCAACATCGACCAATAGCAAGGTTTTCCTACGGTCGGTACTGCTCTAATACCAAGAACTGTAACACCCATGGGATCAGGGTTAAACAAACCTCAGACCTTAGCCTGACATAAGATTAACCTAGATCTCGAGGATATTTAGTGAGGAATCGGTAACACAACAGTAACCCTGCGACACAAAAAATATTATAGCGAGCTCATAACTGAGCAAAGAACCAAAATATTACAAGCAGAGGTCACTGACCACAAACATCAAACAATGGAAGGCAAATCATGCTATTAAGTATAGCAAACTTAACAAATGGCCTAAGAGGTCTGAAGCATAACAATGACGTCCCAGCCCATAGATTCCAGGCTGCTGGCCGGGAACCCCAAGCCACTCATTAGTGTCGATGTAGTACCAAACTTGTCTTTAGGGGAACACTTATTCTGCCACAAAAGTATCAACAAAGCAAGGGTAAGTATAGGGTGTACTCCGCAAGACTTATGGCTGGGGGGTATTTTGCATAAAGCCATCTTTGTTTATAAAATAGGAGGGAGAAGAAGCATTGATATCATATTTGATATCCACCAAGTAATTCCTCATCTCACAACTAGGATCACCCCCTCATACCCATGAGGAAGCATCCTTAAGCACACATTGAACTGCCAAGTTTTACGATTAGGTTAGTGTTCTCTATGATCTTAGAATTCGGTCACCAAGCGTTCATAACCGTGAACACGGCTTTTTGTAAAGATTTAACCCTGCAGGGGTGTACAACTTTACCCACACGTACCAACAGACTCTTAATGATAGAATGTTAACCCTCTTCCTTGGAAGGCCGGTAGAGGGTGGTTGTCCACGACCTTTACCTTGCTTTCGCTGAGACCATAAGTCACGCCCTAAGGATGGTTCCGTCGTAACGGGCCAAATCGATGTGAGGCGAGGTTGGTTTACCAGGGGAGCCATCTACCCCAAGCAACCCCAGCCACGCTTATCTACCTGTTATGATGCACCTTCACCCGCCAAATCTTTCAAAATGTTTTCTATGCATCTGTCGAATGGAATGCCCGAACTATGTGACTCATGGAATCTACTAGGCAAGTTAATTTGCGGAGGGGTTCCCAAGCCCTGTGTGGTTGTACGCTCGTCTTGGTCCAAAGGCAAGAACTCGGTTCCTAGTGGTGGCGAGCACGGGACTACAAAAACCACATCCCACTGTGGCCTCCCATACAAGCCTTATCATGTTTAATATTTACCACGGATCTTATCTTATCGGTATACCTCGTTCTCCTGTCATACTAGATTCTCTACATTTGGTACATCTTCTGGATGAACCAGAACTGACAGCTATGCATGGCTAAGCAAGACACAGATATAAGCTCTAGCAGTGCACACAAGCCAAACCTAGTTATGCTAGGAGCAGTGGATCAGGTAATATAAGCTCAAAGGGAGTAATGCAACAGATAGGATACTCTATCTATCGATAAAAGACCACAGTAGAATCGTATGCATCATGGCAAGAATTGAAATGCTTTCGAAACCATAGGATTGTATAATGGTGGGGCTATGCTTGCCTTGTTTGTTGATACCTAGATATAGATCTTCAGAAGCCTTGTACTTGACTTGATTATAGTTGGCCAAGTATTGATCTTCGATCTTTGATGGTGTTGATCTCGGTCTTCGATCTCGATCTCGGTATTGTATTCTACTGGGATGAACCGAACACCGGAAAGAAAGGGGAAAACAATCAACACATGACATCGATGTGATGCTCAAGCAAGGATGATGATATGACAAGTTAAATTGTATTGAAATGTGACCCTAAGGCATTCTTGTCAATTTAAATGGGATCCGAAGGGTGCAAACCCTAATTCAAAGGAGACCCCAGAATCACCTACGGGGTTTCATTTGTTCTTCTATTTAAACTTGTAGTTAAAGTTGTTAAATAATGCATTATTATGAGTCTATTGTGTAGATCTCATTTTTTTGAACATTTTGATATATTATACATATTTTTCTGACTTATAAATAATTAGATATTGAATTTATAAGATTAAACCAATTTTATTAAATTATTAAAAAAAATATTAAACTTTTATTACGTATTGCTGACGTCATCTAGGGCTGGGGGACCTTTTTCACTCGGGCAGCGCCTACCCACAGTGGCTGACAGGAGGGCCCTAGGCCACCTCAGCTGCCACGCGAGCGGTCAGCGGTCAACGGACCCACGGGCCACGTCGGCGTGACATGGGCGTGACGTCAACACGACGTCCACCCTCAGGCGATGGTCACCGGTGACGATCTAGGCCTTGCCAGCATGCGCAGACTACCCCGCTGGAATGAGCGCGATGAGACAAACTCTATGGTGGTGGCGCCGCTAATTCTAGGTCACTGAAGACTCGCCGGCGACATGGCCGAGTGGCGGCTAACGGTGTCTCATGTCTAGGATGGGCTACAGAGTGAGAGGGAGAGGTTTGAGTGGTTCCTGAGCACCAGGTACTCACCGTGGTGCCGATGGTAGGCTCAGAAACGCAAAGTGGTCGAAATCAGCGGTGAGGACCTCGGACGGACTTTGGGAAGGTGACCGCGATGGCCTCTATTGCTGCTGCTCAGCTCCATTCCTTTAGGGGGAAGACATAGTACATCACGGTGGAGCTCATGGCGTCCTCGGTTGACTCCGAGGCTGCCTCTAGCGGTGGTGCGACGCGGTGACTGGCGGCAGTTAGGGTTCGGTGCGCGCCATAGAGAGAGAGAGAGAGCGCGAGAAGGGGATAAGACCAGAGAAGGAGAGAGGCGTGCGGGGTCCTCCTTATCCTCTCTAGGGCTACGATGGACGGTGATGAGAAGGCGGTGGGGATCGACGGCGACGCCGGCGACATCCAGTTGCTTCCTCCCGAGGAGGAAGATGACGAATAGAGGCGACGAAAGGGTACACGGGACTGGGCTGCGCTTGAAGGAAATATGCCCTGAGAGGCAATAATAAAGTTGTTATTATGTATTCCTTATATATGATAGATGTTTATTTTGCATGCTATAATTGTATTAATTGGAAACATCAATACATGTGGGTTTAATAAACAAAAAGGGTTCCTAGTTATGCCTATCTTATAGACTAGCTTGTTGATTAACAAGATGATCAAGGTTTCCTGATCATGGACATTGGATGTGGTTAATAACAAGGTCACAGCATTTGTGAAATGATGTGATGAACATTCATCTGAAGTATAGCATTACGATCAAGTCATTATGTTTATATTGCTATAACATCATACGAAGTAATCTTTATCCTTAGACCATGAGATCATGTTAATTGCTAACACCTGAAGAGTATCTTGATAACATCAAACGTCACACCGTAACAGGGTGACTATAAAGATGGGTCCAGTGCTACGAAGGTGTTATGTTGAGGCTCATGGATCAAGAGTGGAATTTGTCAATTCTGATGACGGATAGATATACTCTAGGCCCTCTCGGTGATATCACATTAAGATAGCTTGCAAGCAAGTGATGTGATCACTACAATGTTATATCACGGGAACGAGAAAAGAGTGCACGTCGGTAACGAGATCAAACTAGGTATTTGAATACCGATGATCGAATCTCAGACATGTATTATATCATGAAACAAAGGGATTCAATTACAAGCGTTAAAGGTTCTCACGATCACAGAAGTCATCGTTGAATATGCAGGAGTCAGTATGGATCTCCAGGTCCCGCTTCTGATTATTGATCTGAGAGGAGTCTCAATCATGTTTGCATTATTCACGAACTGTAGGGTGACACACTTAAGAGTTACCGGACACCATTTTGGAGCACATATGTTTCAGACGAAAGAATTGCAAAGCGCAGGAATTGTTTCGATAGAAACCGGAATTGTTTCGGGTGAAATTGCAGAAAGTGGTTCTGCATGTGATATTGAAATATTGCAAGGGGTTATATGTGAATGTTTGTTAATTAAAGTAATTAACAAAATTCTGAATAAATTTAATAAAAGAGTTTTATTAAATGAGAGAGCATTAAACTTAGAGAATTTTAGTGCATTTAAAGTGGGGACTTTAAAAGGGAATGTGAAGAGGCATTTTAATGTGGACGGGTTACCACCACATGAATGGAGGAGGTGAGGGGTCACCTCCATGAGGCGCCGGCCATGGAGGGGGTACCCCCCTCCTCCTATAAAAGTCCCCCTCTTCCTTCTTCTTCCTCACACCTCCTCGTGAAGGATCTCTCTCCCCCTCTAGAATTATTCCCCCATGGTCTCGGATTAGCGAGATACATGTTCCCGGTGGCATTTCGTCTGGAAGGAGTTGCTGCTTCCGCTGGATCGCTGGAGCGAGGAGGTGGAGGTTGTTCGGTGGCTTGAACGTGTGTGCGAGTAAGGATGTGCTACTGATTTGCAGCGCTCGGACTTCCACACGATCTTGAGATCGGCAAGTGTACGACTACATCAACCACGAGTTCCTACTCGTTAACAAAACTCGTTGTCTTCAAGGGTAACTTCTCGATGGATGTATGTCCACCCGTTGCTCTATACCTAGTAGATATATCTTGGCGTGTAGTTCTCATCATAGGAAATTTTTTGTTTTCTATGCTGCGGACCCAACTGTGGTATCAAAGCCAGGTTTATGCGTAGGTGCTTTGCACGGGTAGTACACATATGTTTATATGTGGGCGATGATGATCATGTTATTGCATCTTCTATGTATTTTGGATATTGGTGGCATAGTGGGATGAAGCGGCCCGGACCAACCTTACATGTCATCGTACATGAGACCGGTTCCACGACTGACATGCAACTAGTTTTGCATAAGTGGCTAGCGGGTGTCTGTCTCTCCTAGTATAGTCAATATCTGATTTACAATGATTTTCTAATAACTTGGTTATCCTTGTTGTGGTTCATGTTCGTAGGTAAGAACGGTTCTATCTCCGAAATCCCTAAGCCACGTAAAACTTGCAATTGATAAATTAGAGGCATCTAGTTTAGATCGTTGCTGGGCTAGTGTATTGATATGGTATTGTTGTAAGAAGATGTATGATAGATACTCTTACAACACATTCAACGTGTAAGTTCCATAGAACTTGGCCTTACACATAAAGGAATGATAGAGATCATACCACGATGCAAATGATAGAGATCAAATGCATGGACCATATCATCTCACTTTACATATTAGATGTTAGCATCTTGTACTGCTAGTTTGGCGCTTTTGGTAGCATTGTAAGATGATCCCTCATTTAGATATCAAGATAAAATGTTTTCTTCCTTAAGTATGTACCGTTCTATGGATCGTGTTTTGAGACATCACATGATGATCGGGTGTACTCGACTCTACGCTTTCATACAACAGGTGTAAGACGGTATTACACACGCGAGTACTAAGGTTCTTACTTAGCGAGCCTAGCATGTACAGACATGGCCTCGGAACACGAACCAAAAGGTTAAGCATGAGTCATATAGTTGATATGATGCCCATATAGATTCTCGCCTTTGAAGCTACACCGACTCACGTGATGATCGGACTTGGTGTAGTGGATTTGGTTCATGTAATCACCAAAAAGGCACGAGGGATGTCGTTTTTGAGTGGGAGTTCATTAGTAATTTGGATTAGTTGAACTCACTCTATCATAAACTTAGTCTAAATAAACTTTACAAATTCTGTGTAGATGGCACCACCTGCTTTTAATTTCAATGTGTTCATAGAGAAAGATAAACTTGCTGTGAATGGTAGCAACTTCACCAACTAGGCTATGAATTTGAGGATTCTCCTCACTGCTGCACAAAAGAAATATGTGCTAGAGGCGCCGCTAGGCCCCCCACCATCTCCTGATGCCCTGACGAGGAAAAGAATGTCTATATGACTCGTCAGGAGGACCACAACTTAGTTCATTGCGGCATACTGTATGGGCTAGAGACAGAACTTTGAAAGCGTTTCGAAAATGGCAATGCCTTTGATACCATGGGAGAATTGAAAATGATTTTCGATACCCATGCTGTCGTAGAGAGTTATAATGCTTCAGAAAAGTTCTTTAGCTGCATGATGGAGGAGAACAACTCCGTTAGTGAGCACGTACTCAAAATGTCAGGGTACGCCGATAAGCTTGTGTCCTTGGGAATAACGATTCCCATTGACTTAGGCACACATCGTGTTCTCCAATCTCTGCCACCTAGCTACAAGAGCTTCGTGATGAATTATAATATGCAGGGCATGAAGAAGTCTCTTCCCGAGCTTCTATCAATGCTTAAGACTACAGAAGTGGAGATTAGGAAAGAACATCAAGTGTTGATGATCAATAAGACCACCGGTTTCAAGAAGGACAAGAAAGGCAAGTACAAGGGAAAGAAGGGTGGAAAATCTGTTGCCGCACCTGAAAAGAAACCCCGAGCTGGCCCTAATTCTGACACCGAGTGTTACTATTGCAAGGGGACTGGCCATTAGAAGCGTAATTGCCCCAAGTATTTGGCGGACAAGAAGTCCGGCAAGGCAAACAAAGGTATATGTGATATACATGTTATTGATGTGTACTTGACTAGTACTCGCAGTAGCACCTGGGTATTTGAGACAGGATCGGTTGCTAATATATGTAACTCGATTCAGGGGCTGCGGAACAAGTGCCAACTAGTAAGGGATGAGGTCACGATGCGGGTCGACAATGGATCAAGAGTTGATGTGATCGCCGTCGGAACGCTGCCTCTCCATATGACATCGGGATTAGTTATAGACCTAAATAATTGTTATTTGGTGCCTGCATTGAGCATGAACATTGTATCCGGATCATGTTTGATGCAAAGTGGTTATTCGTTTAAGTTTGAAAACAATGGTTGTTCGATTTATATGGATAATATCTTTTATGGTCATGCACCTGTGTTGAATGGTGTATTTCTGTTGGATCTCGATAGTAATATTACACATATTCATAATGTTGATGCTAAAAAGATTAAACTTGATGATGATATATCTACATATATGTGGCACTGCCGTCTAGGTCATATTGGCGTTAAACGCATGAAGAAACTCTATTCTGATGGACTTTTGGAATCACTTGATTTTGAATCATTTGATACATGTGAGCCATGCCTTATGGGCAAGATGACTAGAACGCCGTTTTCCGGTTCAATGGAACGGGCGACAGATTTATTGGAAATCATACATACTGATGTATGTGGACCAATGAGTGTGTCGGAGTGAGGTGGATATCGTTATTTTGTTACTTTCACAGATGATTTGAGTAGATTCGGGTATATCTATTTGATGAAACATAAGTCTGAAACCTTTGAAAAGTTCAAGGAATTTCAGAATGAAGTGGAAAATCATCGTAACAGAAAGATCAAATTTCTGCGGTCCGACCGTGGAGGTGAGTATCTAAGTTACGAGTTTAGCACACACATGAAAGAGTGTGGAATAGTTTCACAACTCACGCCTGCCGGAACACCACAACGTAATGGTGTGTCAGAACGTCGTAATCATACTTCATTGGATATGGTTCGATCTATGATGTCTCTAACTGACTTGCCACTATCATTTTGGGGTTATGCACTGGAAAGAGCTGCATTCACTTTAAATCAGGCACCATCTAATTCCGTTGAAATGACACCATATGAATTATGGTTTGGAAACAAACCTAAGTTGTCATTTCTTAAAGTTTGGGGATGCGATGTTTAAGTGAAGAAACTTCAGCCAGATAAACTCGAACCCAAATCGGAAAAATGCATCTTCATAGGATACCCTAAGGACACGATTAGGTATACCTTCTATCATAGATCCGAGGGCAAGGTTTTTGTTGCCAAGAATGGATCCTTTCTTGAAAAGGAGTTTCTCACGAAAGGTGTGAGTAGTCGGAAGGTAGAACTCGAAGAGGTTATTGAACCTTCTCTTCATGAAATGGCGAGTAGCGCAGCGCTGGAAATTGTTTCGGAGTTGACTTCACCTAATGAAGAGAGAGCTAATGATATTGATCATGAAACTCTGAAAGAGGACACTACCAAACCTCGCAGGTCTAGTAGGACAAGTGCAGCTCCTGAACTGTACGGTAATCCTGTTGTGAATTTCATGGTTGATGAAATAGATGACCCAGCGACGTATGAAGAAGCGATTATGAGCCCGGATTCCAACAAATGGCTAGAAGCCATGAAATCCGAGATGGAATCCATGTACGAGAACCAAGTTTGGACCTTGGTGGACTTACCTCATGATCGAAAGGCCATTGAGAATAAATGGATTTTCAAAAGAAAAACTGATGTTGATGGTAATGTGACCATCTATAAAGCTCGACTTGTCGCAAAGGGGTTTCGACAAATTCAAGGAGTTGACTACAATGAGACATTCTCTCCCATAACGATGCTTAAGTCGGTTAGGATTATGTTAGCAATTGCTGCATATTTCGACTATGAAATATGGCAGATGGATGTCAAAACTACGTTCCTCAATGGTAATATTGAAGAAGAGTTTTATATGATACAACCTAAGGTTTTTGTCGATCCTAAGGATGCTAATAAGGTATGCAAACTTCAGCGATCCATCTATGGACTGAAGCAAGCATCCCGGAGTTGGAATCTACGCTTTGATGAGGTGATCAAAGAGTTTGGATTTGTCCAAACTTATGGAGAGGCTTGTATTTATAAGAAAGTGAGTGGGAGCAATGTCGACTTTCTGATATTATATGTGGATGACATATTATTGATTGGAAATGATATAGATCTTTTAAACAGTGTTAAAAGTTATCTAAACAGCAAATTTTCGATGAAAGACCTTGGTGAAGCGTCATATATATTAGGCATTAAAATCTATAGAGATAGATCAAGGCGCCTAATTGGGCTATCACAGAGTAGATACCTTGATAAGATATTAAAGAAGTTTAATATGGACGGAAGTAAGAAGGGGTTCTTACCTATGTTGCAAGGCAAGACATTGAGCAAGACTCAAAGTCCGGCTACGGTGGAAGAAAGAGAGATAATGGATAAGATCCCCTATGCCTCGGCCATAGGCTCTATTATGTATGCCATTCTATGTACAAGACCGGATGTGGCACATGATATTAGTTTGACTAGTAGGTACCAATCTGATCTAGGTTCGGAACACTGGATAGCGGTCAAGAACATCCTCAAGTACTTGAGAAGAACTAGGGATATGTTTCTTATATACGGAGGTGAAGAAGAGCTAGTCGCTAAGTGTTATGTCGATGCTAGCTTTGACACCGATCCGGATGACTCTAGGTCTCAATCCGGATACGTATTTCTCTTGAATGGAGCAGCAGTTAGTTGGAGGAGTTCCAAACAACCTGTGGTGGCTGGATCAACGATGGAGGCGGAATATGTTGCTGCTTCAGAAGCGGAGCGGTTTGGATGAAAGAGTTCATTACAGAACTAGGTGTCGTTCCTAGTGCATTGGACCCAATGGTGATCTATTGTGACAACAATGGAGCCATAGCCAATGCCAAGGAACCGAGGTCTCACAAGAATTCCAAGCATATTAAGCGCCGGTTTCACTCCATCCGTGAACATGTCAAGGATGGATATATAAAGATTTGTAAAGTACACACGGACCTAAATGTAGCAGATCCGTTGACTAAAGCTCTCCCTAGGGCAAAACATGATCAACACTAGAACTCCATGGGTGTTAGATTTATCACTATGGGAACTAGATTATTGTCTCTAGTGCAAGTGGGAGACTGAAGGAAATATTCCCTAAGAGGCAATAATAAAGTTGTTATTATGTATTCCTTATATATGATAGATGTTTATTTTGCATGCTATAATTGTATTGATCAGAAAAATGAATACATGTGTGTTTAATAAACAAAAAGGGTTCCTAGTTATGCCTCTCTTATAGACTAGCTTGTTGATTAACAAGATGATCAAGGTTTCCTGATCATGGACATTGGATGTTGTTAATAACAAGGTCACAACATTTGTGAAATGATGTGATGAACATTCATCTGAAGTATAGCATTAAAATCAAGTCATTATGTTTATATTGCTATAACATCATACGAAGTAATCTTTATCCTTAGACCATGAGATCATGTTAATTGCTAACACCTGAAGAGTATCTTGATAACATCAAACGTCACACCGTAACAGGGTGACTATAAAGATGGGTTCAGTGCTACGAAGGTGTTATGTTGAGGCTCATGGATATAGAGTGGAATTTGTCAATCCCGATGACGGATAGATATACTCTGGGCCCTCTCGGTGATATCACATTAAGATAGCTTGCAAGCAAGTGATGTGATCACTAGAATGTTATATCACGGGAACGAGAAAAGAGTGCATGTCGGTAACGAGATCAAACTAGGTATTTGGATACCGATGATCGAATCTCGGACATGTATTATATCATGAGACAAAGGGATTAAATTACAACCATTAAGGTTCGCACAATCACATAAGTCATCATTGAATATGTAGGAGTCAGTATGGATCTCCAGGTCCCGCTTCTGATTATTGATCTGAGAGGAGTCTCAATCATGTTTGCATTATTCACGAACTGTAGGGTGACACACTTAAGAGTTACCGGACACCATTTTGGAGCACATATGTTTCAGACGAAAGAATTGCAAAGCGCAGGAATTGTTTCGATAGAAATCAGAAATTGTTTCGGGTGAAATTGCAGAAAGTGGTTCTGCATGTGATATTGAAATATTGCAAGGGATTATATGTGAATGTTTGTTAATTAAAGTAATTAACAAAATTCTGAATAAATTTAATAAAAGAGTTTTATTAAATGAGAGAGCATTAAACTTAGAGAATTTTAATGCATTTAAAGTGGGGACTTTAAAAGGGAATGTGAATAGGCATTTTAATGTGGAGGGGTTACCACCACATGAATGGAGGAGGTGAGGGGTCACCTCCATGAGGCGCCGACCATGGAGGGGGTACCCCCCTCCTCCTATAAAAGGCCCCCCTCTTCCACCTTCTTCCTCACACCTCCTCATGAAGGATCTCTCTCCCCCTCTAGAATTATTCCCCCATGGTCTCGGATTAGCGAGATACATGTTCCCGGTGGCATTTCGTCTGGAAGGAGTTGCTGCTTCCGCTGGATCGCTGGAGCGAGGAGGTGGAGGTTGTCTGGTGGCTTCAACGTGTGTGCGAGTACAGATGCGCTGCTGATTTGCGGCGCTCGGACTTCCACACGATCTTGAGATCGGCAAGTGTACGACTACATCAACCACGAGTTCTTACTCGTTAACAAAACTCGTTATCTTCAAGGGTAAGTTCTCGATGGATGTATGTCCACCAGTTGCTCTGTACCTAGTAGATAGATCTTGGCGTGTAGTTCTCATCGCAGGAAATTTTTTGTTTTCTATGTTGCGGACCCAACAGCGCTTGGGCCAAAGGTGGGCCGTGGGAGCTGCGCGCGGTTGGCAGGGAGAGAAGGGAGAGGAAGAGAGACAAGCTAGGTTGGGCCTGGTTCGGCTCTGGCTCATTTTTTATTTACAAAACCTTTTTCTATTTCCTGTTTTGTGTTTTCTCTTTTGTATTTGCAATTTCAAATCTATTTTGAATACTAGAGACTTTTATAAAATAGATAAGATATTGTAGGGCCCATTTATTCAGTTTGGGCTCCAACAATTTTGGTAATTTTCAAAAATATCAAGACCATTAGAAATGATTTCAAAGGAAGGAAAGATTAGGATTTTCTTTCTTTCTTTTGCATGCATTTTAAAAGATGATGCTCATGAATGCACAAGCAAATCCCTAATTAGGATTAACTAAAACTAGGGTGTTACAAACATGGTCTGTTTTATGCCTATTAATTTGCATCCTTTTGCTTGTACATATTTATGTTCAACCTTAAGAATCAAGGCAAGAAAATAAATGTTGACATTATGAACTAGATGGAACACTCTTTAGATGTACTTTTGCTAAGCCTCTTCTACACAAGATAAGACTTGTTCCAAGCCCCTTAAAACTAGACTAGACATATCCACCTACTAGTGGCAAAAGCTATTTTCAAGTATAGTATGTATGTTAATCCTCCAAACACTCTTAAAAACACCCTTCTCATGTACTTTAAAGCTCATAAGAAAATAGGGTTTGGGGAGACACCACTATGGAAATTTTTGTGCTTTACATCTTATTAGTCGATTGTTGGCTAAACCATGTTGTCATGGCACGGGATTTCAATTTGAATGTTGATAATCAATCATGTTTAAAATTCTACCTATGGATTGCATCAATGTGAAATGAAGTGTGCATACTGGAGTAGGCATGCTGGTAAAAAATGCTCCTGAACTGCCAGCCAAATCCATGCTTGACATGGTGGAAACTTACAACACAATGATCTTTGTTCATATGTCTGTTCTTCTTGTTTTCTGGAGTAGAGATATTGTCCCCTCAAACCTTGAACACAATCAAGGAACTATATTATCTTCTATGATAAATAAGCAAAAGAAAATGCTAAAAAGGGGGCATAAAGATACACAGGGGCAAGAGGTACTTCAGTGAAGCGGTTTCACAAATACTAACATGAGCATATAATGACAGGCCTAAGTTGAGTAACACGAGGAGCACAAGACCATGACTAGGTGCATGAAACAATCAACTTGTAAGATGTTGGGCTAATAAACCATAGGAATATTTAAAGCAAAGTAAAAAAAGATACTGGGAACCCCATCCTTATTAGTATTTTTGACATGAATTACATAGGCCAAAATTTTATTTTTTATTCTTTATGGAGGATTAATGTCAACACCCGGATTTTTAAGTCTAGATGCCTGTAATGCCGTCCATCGCAATCCCAGGATAACCATTTTTGCGAGACATAACAGAAGTAGTACCACAGTACATCATCCATTACAAACCATAATAAAGGTCTTACAAATAAAGGATCTCATGATCTAGTCTTAATACAATCAAAGAAGCGGAAAGTAAATGTAGTAGGCTCCATCTTCAGGGTCACAAGCAATGCCGACGATGGGAGATGATCCTAGTTGTCATAGAGCTCCTGTTGTCCATCTTTCGGGTAATCCTCCTCATAGTCTTGCCATGGGAATACCAGGGACAAAGCCATGCATACTCTTTCAGTACTCGCAAACTAACACTAGTATAAGTAAAGGTAAAACTAGTAGGAATCATAAGCTCTAGGTTTGTTTGCAAAAAGCCAGGTTTATGTAATAAATCTTCAAGCGTAAAGACCTAATTTAGTTCTCTACATTAGTGGGAACTCAGATTTCATGTCCACAACTCTGTTGTGATCAAGTCAAGGTCATCCTTCAAGTCACAAATCATTTTGAAAACATCTGACAACAGAACAGTATGGCCACTCCAACTGTCCATAACCGCGGACGCAGCTATTCGAATAGTTTAACACTCTACAGAGGTGGTACACTTTCACCACAAAATTCGATACATCCGTCAGGAATAACCCTGAATCATCATACTTTGTATGCCGATAATCAATCTTAACCTTTCAATTACACACCCTAGTATAGGCACCTATCCTATGAGTTTGGCCTCCCAGCCATGGCCATCTGCCATCCTGAGCACTACATAGGTGGAAATTCATCACGAGGTAGCCTCAGCTCAACCTCTTCCGCCAGGGAACCCATACTAAGACATATAAACTTCCAGGCAAGCCTTACCCAACTCAGGTATTGTGGTTGTATGGTAAAATAGGAATGGTATCGCATCCGAACCCAACCATCAGTTTTTATTAAAGTCAAGGCTCATGCCTCAATAGTTTCATCATCCAACCATTGTGTTTCACAACACATGTCAAAACATTTCAATAGAATGAATCTTCATTCTAAGGTTTTCATAATCATTTTCACCAAGTATTCCCATCTAAAGTGATCCAGTGTTATGCTTAGCACTAGCCACTAGTATTGAGGGTATCACTATTGGGGGTACTAATCAGGTATAAGTATCCAAGACTAATCCTATGATCTTGATAGGATCCAATCTAGTTTCCACTAATCACAATTCATTAACTAAGTAAGAAACTGTAGTAAAGGGGAAAGTAAAGCTTGGAATAAAAACTGGGAATTGGTAAAGTTGCATCTCAAAGGGTTGTATATGGTATCTGTACAAGTTAGCTTGCATAGCTAAACTTGCATGGATAGCTTGCATAGTGGGCTTGCCTTGAGCAGTGCAGTTTTTGCAGTCGTTGAAGTTCTCTTCTTCTTCCTCGAAGTACTCCTCCTTGTTGAAGCCCGGGTTGGCACTAGCGTCTATAAACACATTCAATGTACACAATCACCAAACAACACTTCACTACTTATATTTAGAACACAAGCGCTCATACTAGATGCTCTAGCATCTTCTCAATCATCATATGGAATATTAACATTTTCTTAATCTTCTTATTTTAGAAAAGTAATTTCTACTCATTTTAAATCCTTAAGATTTAATATCCTCCAATTAAAATAGTGGATCATGTTCACACATGTCATCACCATCTATTCCAATACTTGGGAACGTGATTTAAAATTGTGATCATAGATTACAAGATTTAATATTACTATTTAATAATATTAGAGTGACTAGAAATGCCTATATAGAACTCTTTTAATACTAAGACATGTTTCATATTTGTAAAACCAAATCTTTTTACATATTCTTGTAGAGAATGGCAAATGTGATTTCTGAGAGGTGGAACCATCTCAAAAACATTTATAGTTTATTTTAGAAAAATGTCTGAAGTTTCAAAAGTCCCTGTCTTGTTATTTTTGGTATAGGTGATCTATAATTTCAATTGGTTTGAATCCAACGGGAGTGGATAGATATTTTCAATACCTTTCTAACAAAATAGGAATCCTGCATTTTGGTTTAGTGAATCTCTTTGAATTGAATTTTGAATCTACTGACAAAATCTTGTTTTAGCTAAAATGGAAAAATCCTATTTGAATCACTGGTTTCTGCGCGGGAAACAACATGGGCCAGCCCAACTACATGGTGCTGGCGCAGTGGGCTGCTGACAGAACGGTCCCACCCGTCAGTGACTCATCTAAACCAAAACGGTATCTTTCAATCTCAGCCCTACAATTATACTAGGATCTACGGCTGTGGTTTGTCGTCTCCGTCGAACTGCTCCGGCGAGACTCGAACCCTAACACGGTGGTGGGGGTCGCTGGGGAGTTACCGGGGCTCCATCTAGGGTCGGCGATGGGGGCGAATGGGGTGGTCGTCGTTGGAGGTTTGATTGGCGGTCACTACAGCTCTTGGGGTAGCCGCAATCAACGGCTTCCTTCCTCGACTGCAGCGGTGGACTTCGGCCAAATTCCGGCTTCGTGGTGCTCGCCTTGCTTCGGGGAAGGGTCGGTGATGTTCCTGGGTGAGTGGGGAGTGGAATGGTATGGAGAATGAGGTCTGGGGTGGCCTCTATTTAAACCCCAAGGGTGGAGGCAGTGTGGCATGGTCTGGCTTCTTCGGCGATGCTGCTACAGGTCTCGTTGAGCATGGAGGAGGGCATGGGTCGGTGCGGTGGACTATGGCGATCGTCACGCGAGTGATGGCACGACAAGGGGCGGTCTCTGTTGGTCGGGTGACATCGGCGCTCTGTTCCAGTACGCGGGTGTTCGTCATGCAGTACGGTGGTCACGGGGCGCGCGGCAGCGAACGGTCATGTCTAGGAGGTCACTGGTGCTACGATGATCATGGGTACGAGCGGAGAGAGCGAGGCGCGGCATGTGCGTGCAAGGTAGCTGCGGCGCTGCGTCGTGCTCTCGGCATGGCAGTGGCTTAAATGGGCGTGCGATTTCCAGCGTCTCCGCTTCTCACCTTGGGTCACGGGGTGGACAGGGGGTGGCGGTGTGGTCATGGCTAACTGCTAGGTGTCATGGGAGTAGGCGGCGCGGCGTGCAGCGAGTGGTTCGTGCTCGACCGGCATGGCCAGCTCGGTACAAGCATGACACTGGTCAATGTGGCTAGTGATGCTTCTCCTTTGCACGGCCAAGTACCAGGCATGATCATGGACAATTGAATGGGTTGATTGCAGTACAAGAGATGAGCAATTGATAACTCAAAACAATGTATAGTAGTTGGAGTTGTGCTATGCCTGTCAGGTGCTTGATCAAATGGCCGCATGAAATTCACTTTCAAATTTTTGAATGATTTTTGGTGAGTGATCTTGTTACTTGCTTAGTATTCTATGGTTGCTGGGAATGGTCAAGGGGAATTGGTTTGAATGGTTTTTGAAAAGTGATGATCTAGGCATATGAACTTGATCAATTTTGAAATGCCTCTTAAATAGATTTGAAAATAGTTTCTGCCACTTTGTAAAGTTTGCTTGGGTTCACTTGGAGTTGGTCTGGCAAGGGGTGAAAAGAATTGGAAATGTTTCTGTTGGAAATCTTTTACTAGGAACACTCAAAGTGGTCTAGTGGATAAGTTTGGCCAAAATGACCATTTGATCTTATGATCTATATTTGATTTTATTTTAATTTGATTCTATTTGTAAATGATCTAGATGATGTAGTATTCATTTTTAAACTAAGCCTTATAATTTGTAGCAATCAATCATGTCAATTTCAAACATTCATACACTAATGCAAATCACACATGCACTCATATTAAGTTTAATAATAAAAGTTTTTGTTAACCATAAACTTGGGTGATTAGAGCTTGATAATCTTGATTAATATTTTCGGGATGTTACAATTTACATATGTATTCAATGCTTACTTTCGGTATGGAGTGAAAAACATCTCAAGGGAAGACACAAAACTAAGAAGTAAGTCTTCTAGTTAAGGGCATGAAACTAGAAATTAGCCCAAAAATAAAGGCATGAAAACACCAATGCCAATCATGGAAAGAGTCTCTTATTCTATAGGTTCATCAAAGTGTGCTTGAAGGTTTATTTTGCTCATAATTTGTTTTATCACACCATCACTTATTATTTAGCATGTTTATGGATGTGTAAACGATACGACTTGATAATACACTTACATATTATGTTTGATCGAAAGTAATTGAACCTATGAACTCTACATGATAATGAAGGAATCAAAGGTAACAAACTCCAAAGTCCATGTTTAGTTTTATCACCTTCATGATCAAGGACGAGCATAGGTTGAGCTTGGGGATGTTGATGCATGTAAAATGCATACATGAACTTTGTAGTTTTTTAACATGTTTTCCCACATATTTGCATCATATATAATGTTATATCCCTATTTTATATTGATTTTTGGGGATTTACCAATGATCCCCTTTATTTTGGTTATAACCCTGCAGGATAAAAAACCCTATTTTCAATGTTTTTGATGTTTCAGGACCTAAACAAAGTAAAATGGACCTATACTTTTGGGGATGCCAATATTTATCCATGGGAAACATCTGGAGCACTGGAATTCCACCAGGAGGGCCAGGAGGCCCAAGATATGGCTTGGTGAGCGCGCCACCTATGCTATCTCCCTCCTCGATCGTTCGATCACCTTGATTCTTTCGCCCACGGACCTCTCTTAACCTAAAAACCCCTATATAAGGACCCCAGGAGACAAAAACACCACCAAACAGAGTCAGATCTATCAAAGATTGGAGGGGGAAACTCTGCCAGAGCCACCTTTAGGGAGAACTCCACCCTCTCCAACATCTCAGGCCTCATCACCATGATGAGGAGGGAATAGTCCACCTTCGGGCTATGGGTTTGTGGTAGTAGCTTGATCTCTCTCTCTTGTTCATCATAGATCTAGTGCCATATGAGCTGCCCAACATGATTATGGTCATATTTGTAATTCCTACGTGGTGGATCTTTATTCTATGATTTGATATTTGAGGTTGAAATCTATTTTGTGTGAGATGTTTTAATAGATGCATATCATGCACCCCGTTCTTCATTGCTTGTTTTGATCCAACTTGTATGTAATAACTTGTATGGGGAGAAGTATGTGTTAGATGAAGTAGAATGGGGGTAGAGTTTGAATTGTGACACATATTATTCAAGATCTGCTTTGGTTTTTACCTTTATTTTGCTGCCTCACTATGGGTAAAGAGAAATCAGGTGCTATAGTTGTCACGTGACGGTGTGATAATCTTGACTAGATCAAGGTAGCATACTAGTATTTCAAACATCATATAATATTGTTTAAAACTATACTTTGATTTGTTCTTAAATCAAGATTGCATGGAGATTTCCCTTTCTTGAGGAGTATAAGATAGATATGTATTCCATCTCAATATTGAATGTGATGTCCATATTAATTCCTTTTATTAAGAACTTATAGAGTTTCCATGATCTTTATCATTGATGAATTGTTTTGTGATTACTACAACTTAAAAAGAGAGTAGACAAGTGAACCTATGAATCCCGGTCCGCTTTTTATCATAAGAAACACCTTTCCTTTGCATCTACTATCGTTTTTATTTTTAGCAATTAATTATTTTGAAAATACAAAAATATTTTCTCTATTTGAAATCACACATACAAACTCAAAAACAACTCTACTATCTTCCATATCATCTAGTTTGCATTACATTACTTTCTTTAATTTAGTTTGTTTAATATTTTATTTCATATTACTAATACGAAACCTTGTGCTTGAAAACTACTTGGTGGAGTTGGGGACATAAGGAAAATTATTTTACTTTATAGGTTTCTTGAAGAGGAGAAGACAAACATCCTTTATAGCCAATTCCCGGAGAGTTCGATATAAACCCTCAAGTCACCCTTGTGGGGAAAAGATACTTGCTGCAACACTCTGCACTTGGAGTCCCAACAAAAAGTGGCAGCCTTTGTTGCCATCAGTTATTTAAAATGCAAGCTACTGATCATTATATGCATTGGATACCACAACTTTACTGCTATTTATTCACATATAAAATGCCAATGCATAGGAAGAGAGTTAGACTTAAAAGTAATGTCTATGTGCTTTGTGGTGTGCTCCACATGCTTTCAAATACTATTAAATTTGAGCACACCTTGATATCCATGTAACATGTCAAATAACTTTACGTACTGATTTCTAACATTTAGTTTAATATTTTCAGTTTTTATAAATTTTGGGAAAGTAAATGAGAAAGATGAGCAATGGAGAAGTTGGGGTCGACCTTGAACATGTGTTGTTTATGCCAATGGAATCATTGCAAAATCTCTATCATTAAAACTTCTCCCATTATAAAACAAAATAAAAAGAGTGTTTATTACTACTGAAACACCACCTTTGTATCTTACTTTCTCATATATTTGTGCCAAGAATAACCTCTTTAGAGAGGTAAGATCAAACAATTGTAACTTGCTGTCCAGAAAACAGATTCCTGAGCTTCACTGCAAAAAATGTTAAAAATCACATAAGAGGAATTTTGAGTTGAAATTTCACGTCAGGAAGACTCAGCTCTTTACCCACATTTCATTCGTTCAAAGTTTATTTATTTGAGCAACGTAAGTGCCTCTGAAAATTCGATATTTAAAGAATGTCCAGTTTTTGACAGATTTTATTTCTATTATGCATTAGTCTTGTTTCCTTTGTTTTGTGCGATTCCTTTTTATCAAAGAGCAATACGAAACAATAGTAACATAAGATAATGTTTATTTCATGATATGTATTTGTTGTACATATTGGGATTTAATTTATGGAGTAACTAACAACTCTAATCAAGTTTTATGATGAGTTTATTGTGGAAAGAGTTTTCAAGTGGAAGAGTTGAGGGTGATGAATGAAGATTAAGAGGGACGAATGCTCAAGCTTGGGGATGTTACCCCAGGGAGAACCCCACATGTATCACAGGAATACAAGAATTCAAAATTGGGGATGTCCAAGTAATAACCCACAAGTATAGGGGATCGTGTGTAGCCTTTTCGATAAGTAAGAGTGTCGAATCCAACGAGGAGCTAAAGGTAGGATAAATGTTCTCTAAAGTTCTATCAACCACTGATACAACTCTACGCACACTAAACTTTGCATTATCTAGAAAATAAAACTACAACAACAATTCGAGTACTAGAGATAGCTTTGTATGATAATAAATAACAAGAAAGTAAAGCTAGTTGCTGCAGCAATAAAATACACTAAATTAACAGAACCATGAGTGTGGAATAGTGGTGGTAATTGTGGTGGCTTTGTCTAAGTTTCAATAGCGAATAGATCGGGTTCATTGTCTTTGATGCAGTTTTCTATGTGGGAGAGGCTAAATATACATGCGCTTCACTACTTGGAATTACACATACTATATAATTGGATTGTTAGCAAACATCTATAACTACTAACAATGCATTAAGGTTTCCCCAACCATAGCCTTAAGTTTAATGGTCCTCTTACTCCCATACGTGCAACGTTCCAGTTCGCTTCCTCAGGTTTCTGTCACTCCGGCAGAACTCCCCCCTTCCTTTTACACATACTACAAACCCTATGATGTTTAATACATGCGCGCACAAATATAATGGACACCAAAGGACTGTACCATATCAACATACAACTTTAATGAACCAAATACATTCAACCATTCAATCTAAGAACAAAGACACTACACAAACATGACATAGATCATAGGATTATAACTTATAGCATCAAACACCATGTTTACATAGGACGATACAGAGGTGTGTGGGAGGATGAACCACTGCATACTACGAGGATTAGGTGATGGAGATGGCGGTGAATATGGTGAAGAGGGTTACAGCAATATCAACGGAGAATACCACAATATTATGCTTTTGAATGCTAAAACAACGCATGATCCTTTCAAGGATAATTAAGCAATATCAATTGTTTGGAACAAGTCATGCTACAGCAATAATCACTAAGCATAAAGTCAAAACAATATCAAACATGACATGATAAAGTCTAGGCCATAGTCTAAACAAGCTCCTTTTGTACCACTTATAAGCATGAAGCTTCCTACTCTTTTCCAATCACCAATCAACTTATTTAAAACCAAATATGAATGCAGGGATCCAACCAATTTTTTTAAGCAAACCAAACAAAAGAAAACTAAAAACAAAAGCAAAAACGCTCCAAGAATGACGCAATTGTGCATGAAACAATAAAAATGAAGTGTTTGGAAGAAAACCTGAGATTTTTATTGATGAAGAAGGGGATGCCTTGGGCATCCCCAAGCTTTGATGCTTGTACTTCCACATTATTTCTTGGGGTGACATGGGTGGCATCCCCAAGCTTGAGATTTTGTTCATACTTCATCTCATCACATTGTTCTTCCCTACACTTTAAAATTTCCTTCATACAAAACTTCACACAATCTTCATTAGCAACATTAGTGTATTCAAGATAATAAGTCTTTAGGTTCAGTTTCAACACAAGTAAAACTTCCATTAAAACACAAGATACTATAGCAATTCCTTCTAAAATCTCAAGTGCACAGAGAACTCAAAGAGAAAGAGATTAGAAGGCAAATGCAAATAATGGCAGAAATCTGTCAAAACATACTAGCAGGTAAAAACCAATTTTTTCGAAAACCTTCTGTTGCTCAAATCAAAAAGTGTTAAACTAATGAAAGTTAGATAAAAACCTGGGACATAACAACATAAAATTACAGCTCAATCCGATGTACAGAGATTTTTCACGATTTTTTATAGTGAAGCACAAAATTCTGTTTCGGGACAACAACTTTCCCAAGTCTTACTTCTCTTCCATTAGAGGTTATACTTGGCACAAAAACGAAAATAAAAGGATAAGGAGCGGTTGCTACAGAGGTAACAACTTCCAAGCCTCAAACAAAACAAATGTAACTGGTGTTTGATGCTAAGACAAATAAATAAAAAGACAAACGCTCCAAATTTATTCAAGTTTCTATGATGTTCAAAAAACAAAGTTAAAAGGTTTGCAAACCGAGGGGTTGTTGAAGAAACTTTTGTCCATTCTTCAATTTCTCTATTTGGTGTTCCTTATTCTCTGAAAAAAAAACTTCAACGCAAAAACTTTCCCATTCTTTTCTGCGGTTTTTAACTGAAAAGCTTCCATGAGAAGATTTGTTTTGGTTTCAGAGGCATGAACACAAGTGTTCAAGGTCGACCCCCACTTAACCATTACTCATCTTTCCAATCACTTTCCTTTTTGAAAACGATTTTAGGTAACAAGTACAACTAAGATTTTTGTTGTAATTCGCATTCCCTATACATACTAAGATAGAGAACAACATAAAACTGAAAGTAAAAACTACTTAGAGATAAAACAAACAAGTGCACACAAGAATATTCACCCACACGCTATTGCTCCTCGGCAACAGCGCCAGAAAAGGTCTTGATAACCCACAAGTATAGGGGATCGTGTGTAGCCTTTTTGATAAGTAAGAGTGTTGAACCCAACGAGGAGCTAAAGGTAGGATAAATTTTCTCTCAAGTTCTATCAACCACTGATACAACTCTACGCACACTAAACGTTTGTATTATCTAGAAACTAAAACTAGAGCAACAATACGAGTACTAGAGATAGCTTTGCATGATAATAAATAACAAGAAAGTAAAGCTAGTTGCTGCAGCAATAAAATACAATAAACTAATAGAACCATGAGTGTGGAATAGTGGTGGTAATTGTGGTGGCTTTGTCCAAGTTTAAATAGCGAATAGATCAGGTTCATTGTCTTTGATGCAGTTTTCTATGTGGGAGAGGCTAAATATACATGCGCTTCACTACTTGGAATTACATGTACTATATAATTGGATTGTTAGCAAACATCTGTAACTACTAACAATGCATTAAGGTTTCCCCAACCATAGCCTTAAGTTTAATGGTCCTCTTACTCCCATACGTGTAACGTTCCTATTTGCGTCCTCAGGTTTCTGTCACTCCGGCAGAACTCTCCCCTTCCTTTTACACAAACTACAAACCCTATGATGTTTAATCCATGCGCGCACAAATATAATGGACACCAAAGGACTGTACCATATCAACATACAACTCTAATGAACCAAATACATTCAACCATTCAATCTAAGAACAAAGACACTACACAAACATGACATAAATCATAGGATTATAACTTATAGCATCAAACACCATATTTACATAGGACGATACAAAGGTGTGTGGGAGGATGAACCACTGCATACTACGAGGATTAGGTGATGGAGATGGCGGTGAAGATGGTGAAGAGGGCGGCGGCGCGGGGGACTCCTTACCCGCCGCCTGTATCATGGGGGAGCACTGCCCCTTAGCCCCTTCCTTCATGGTTTATTGGAAGCCCTCCCCCTTGGAGATGGGATCCGTCCGGACTCGGAATCAGCTAAATCTTTTGTCCCAAACGTTTGTCGAGAAATTTCCAACAACTTTGTAGTTGAAGAGTTTTCCGTTTGACGCCGTCTTTGACCCGAAATGTGACCATCTTCTAAAAGAGTTCTGAGACAGATTTCTGGAAAAATCCCAATTTGACTGCAACAAGGTTTCCACTTGTATTCTTGGTAATTCCTACACATAAAAGTGTAAAACAAGAATATTGTGCACTTTTACAACTATTAGTAGGTTAGTCCAAATAAATCATAAACTTTATACAACAAGGAGTGTCAAAAGCATATTATTAGCATAAAACCATCAAAAATTATGGATACGTTATGGACGTATCACCAAGCTACCTCATAAACTGAAACCATCTTGATATCAAGTAAGTAAGCATAGCTATATGGCTATAAAGAAAGCGCTTTGCAGGGGGGTAACCTGATTATTTTTGTTTTGATTTTCTTTGTGTCCTCTTGATGTAGCGAGAGACTTTAGGTCTTGTTTTTGTTCTGTAAGTTTAATAAAGTTCCAATTTTTACCAATTTTGGATTGAAAAAGTTGAACATATATATGGAGTTGCAAATTCAAGCACGAGTCTCTGTACCGTATGATTTTTCATATGTTTTTTGTAACTCCGATTGAGCTAATATTTCAACTGTAGTTACAACTTTTCATCCTCTGTACGCTCAAGAAATTTTGTGATTTTAGTACATGTCTAAGTAGGGTAATTATGTATGGTTTCCTATTGCTAAAATTCTGCACATATTCTGTCCCATTTTTATGTGTTCTTTGAGCTTTTAAGTTTAATCTTTTTGATTAATTTGAGTTCATGAGAGAGAATACAACATTATATACCTACTAGAAACTTCATATATACATTTGTTTAAGGATTTCTTGCAGAAAATATTATGTCTTTTATGCCCACGAATGTCACCCCATGGAAAAGAGATAGGATAAAATTTTGCGTTGATGTTTTTTCACAGGAATTAGAGGAGATGCACCAAGATCAATCCAAGGATGGTGAAAACCATAAGCTTGGGGATGCCCAAGGCACCCCATTAGAACAACCACACACTCGGTTTGCACACGTCTACTTTCTGTTTTTCGAGCAACACATTACTATCGCATAAACATGGAGCGTCTTTTATTTGTTTTAGCTTGTTTTGTTTTACTTTTATTTGAGTAAGACGACCACTTTGATATATATTATGGGAGAGGTACTGGAGGTTTGGTTTAAGTAATTGTGGATGCTATTAAAAATTTGGGATTGAGATGTTGAAGTTTATTTAAAAAGATTACATAAAGATGCATGGTTCATATGCTTTGAATAAATATCAATTTGCAAATGCATTATGTAGAGTTATCTTTTATTCATGTTTTGATGCATGTTATTATTTTACATTGTTTGACATGGACTGATTAGGACTATGGACTCTTATGCATGCATGTAGATGGTCAACTTTCTTCCTCTTGGTAGCCCAAAAATAAATCCAACAAGTAAAAACTTGTTATCCAACTCCTTTGAACCAAGTTTTTCCAGAGTGCCCACCATCCTACCTATTGGCATAATTTCTATTCCAAGTATATTTCTCATGTTTTATTGATTTATCTAGATTCCAAATTAAAATTCTTATGATTGTGTTTGCTATGAAAAAATTGGTTAGTAAAGCTCTCAAAAACTTGATGACACACTTTTATTTCTTACACAATAAACTTGAACCACTGTGACTAATTTATGAAGTTGTGTGCTTGAAAAATTATGAGTTTGGAGTTATCATAACCATGCTTTCATGGGGCACGATTTCAACGTTGCACTTATTCATATCTAGTTGATATCATGTTCTTTTGTTATGGATGCATATCATTGTGAAGTAAATTAGAACCTTTGTAAGATCATGGAGTTTGTATATGTGCTAGAGAAACGCCTGGGCCGCTAACCCAAGCCATCCATAATTCATTGTAGAAATGTATAGCATCCCATAGTGAGCATTCTATGACGCATCATCAATAAAAAGTTATACCAATAGTAAATAAAAAAGAATCGTTGAGATGCTCATTGTCTGTTTGTCTTGTGATTTTGGTATGGGAAACCTTCCATACCATGGGGAAAGAGGTACCCTATTGGTGTTCTCGATGATACATATATTGAGTAGCATGAAAAGAACTTGCTTAGGATCCTAAGTTGAGTAGCATGTGGTGTAGGTACTTGTATTTAAGGGGCACGAGGCATTCAATTTATACTTTGTCAAGCATATGACTCATATTGGCCATCACATTAACCTTAACCACTCAAGATGCTAATGATAGGGGAAATGAGGGCTCAAATCTAATGAATACCATAGTTCAAACATAATCATAAGATAAAGCGCTTGGAAGCTATATGAAAGTTATTCATGATTAATCTCTACTTATTATCTATCTTTCCAAAGTGTCCAATTTTATATTTAGAATTTAGAATAAAACTATGTGACCACTATAGAGTATTTTTTACTTTGCTTTTGAATTTTGCCTTCATTTGGTCCATAGCTCTTTCCTCTATGTTACACTTTATGAATTACTATTGATCATCCTTTCATTGTGTATGAGATATCACTTCATTATCTATCTTGCATATTTCTATTCCTTTGAAGAATGAAGCATTTGACTTTGGGTAGAAATAATCAGTTTTGATATCCAAAATAGTATTAAAGTACACAGTCCATGTTAGTTTTATCACCTTCATACTCGAGGACGAGTATAGGTTAATCTTGGGGATGTTGATGCATGTAAAATGCATCCATGAACTTTGCACTTTATTACTTGATATTCTAACATATTTGCATCATATATGGGTTATATTCATGTTTTATAATGATTATTGGGAATAATTCACACTTCCCATATTGCGTTGGAATTTACCCTGCTGAGGCAGAAAACCTTCACGGGACCCAACATTTATCAGAATGAAGAACAATGGGCCAAAGATCCGTGAGAAAAGAAGACCGAGGAGGGAACAGGCACAATAGCTGCAGCCCACCCCCTGGTCGCGTCTGGTATGCTCTTTCCTCCCTCGAGTCTCCGATGACGTCAATTCTTTCGCTGAACAACTTGTGACGAGGGGTAACCTCGGCAATGCCCATGGTTATGGACTTAGGGTTTCATGGAAAAGAGAACGCTGTGGATTTCATCGGATATCAGGCAAACAAGGGAGTCAAAGTTACCTGATTATTGATGGACAACACTATTACAGATTACTTGGGAGTTTCTAGTACCTCTCTGTTGGCTCCTCCGAGTCTATGTATAATAGTCCAGGTCCTAAAGTTGTGTACGGATAGGTTATATTTTCATGATTACAACACCAACTCAATGTTGGTTCCTATTTCCTTATCTAGTAAAACTATGACCTCCATCGGATGCTTCTCGGGCCTTCATCTTGGGTCTTCATGGGCCATGAGCCTTTACATAGCTAGGGTAGCAAAACATAATCACCCGAGTAATCATACCCTTGTCAGTAGCCCCCGAGACTCTACCCGAATCTATCTCAAAGACATTTTCAATATTCATAGTTTGAGATTTATGAAATATCTTTATTTTTTTAGCTTTATAGGGATTTGGTATAATAGGCCCGATGCATCTGACGGATCGAGAATCAGTTAATTGCTCCTAGGCAAAAACACTATAGACCTACATAAAATTCAAGTCCCCAAGCTTGAACTCAGAATTTTGACTGGCGTAACTCAGTTCGAGCCATTGAGGTCTTATCAAATACTAAATTCTTGTTCTATTATATCGGGTACCCAACGTGTCCATCGAGATTTTTATCGTATCGTCGATACGGATATTTTACTGGCATAGCACATTCTTGTGTAATTACCAGGCCACACAGGACGAATCCCGGGGTCTTATCTCAATGTCATGGACACGACATTCGGAGTTTTATTTTGTCGGGCGCAATCCAAGATTTTTCTATAATTTTTATCGACTACCTTATTTAGCTATTGGAATTGCTGAAGTTTATCAGCTTTTTGTTTTTTCGAATGATTTTACAGAATCTCCCGATGGGAGTAACCTTTTGAGGATACACTAAAGTAAAACTCACAGGCTTTTGTTGATATTTCTTTGGGTCGAAATTGTTTGACCTTATATGCATAATATAATTTTCTATCAAGTGCGCGCCAGCGCTCCTGATGGAAGTAGCCGACGAGGCTATGTTCGGATGCTAGTATCTAGACACGGGCTCAAAAAAATTGTTAGTTTCATCATAGCAATGCTCGCAAATTTTCTAAATGTCTTTATAAAAAAACCCTTTTTTGTGGGTCAAGAAAATAAAGAAATCGAAGTATGGAGAACTTATCTTTTATTTATAATCTGAAGTCAAAGATACATGGTTTGGCGGGTACGCCTGGCCATTGGACTTTATTGAATAATATTCTAGCTAAGAAGCCGGGCCGTAGGCCTTATTGTAATTTAAATTACGATAAAACATAAACTCTAAGCGTAAAAACGCCGTAGTTGCACGACATTCCATGGATTTGAGTATTTGACTCCTGTCTTCTTGTCTTGAAGCTGATATGCTCCTCCGGGGATAACTTCTGTAACAATATAAGGCCCTTCCCAAGGTGACTCCAGTTTATCGTGACCATCTTGCTTGAGGCGAAGAACTAGGTCTACTACAACAAAGGACCTAGGACGCAATCGTCGGCTGTGGTAGTTGCGCAAGTTTTGCTGATATATACAGTGGCCCTTTGTAAGGCAAAATCGTGGGCTTCATCAAGTGCATTAACATCGTCTTCAAGTGCTTCCCTTGATGCTTCTTCGTTGTATTTAGCGCCCCATGGAGACTCGTGAGATACTTCGACTGGAAGGACAGCTTCAGCTCCGTGGACTAGAAAGAAAGGTGTTTCTTGTGTCGAACTATTTGGAGTAGTACGCAAACTCCACAAAATAGATGGTAACTCATCAACCCATGCTCCTTTTTCTCTGTCGAGTGGTGCTAGCACTTTTCTTGAGACCATCAGTTACGAGGCCATTTGCTTTTTCCACTTGCCCATTAGTTTGCGGGTGAGGAACTAAGGCATAACTTACTTTTATACCCATCTCCTCGGAGTATTCTTTGAACTCATTGGAAGTAAAATTAGTTTCATTTTCACTGATGATGTTGTTTGGTACGCCAAATGGAAACACTATTGATTTGATAAAATTCACAGCCGAAGTTCCATCCTGGCTGGTGACAGATATTGCTTCAATCCATTTGCTACTAGCAGAAAGACGTGTCCTCCTACGGATGATTTGTGAAGTTTACCCACCATATCAAGTCCCCACTGAGCGAAGGTCCAAGCGAGAGGTATTGGGTTTAATTTGGCAGCAGGTGCGCCGGGTTTTGTTGCGAATCGCTAACATGCCTCACATGTTTTGATTATATCCTTTCCATCTTGTACTACTATGAACTAGTAGAATCCTGCCCTGAATGCTTTGGTAGCAATTGCCCGGCTGCTAGCGTGATGACCACATACTCCTTCATGTATGTCCGTGAGTATAATCTTTCCTTTGTCGGGTGTGACACACCGCTATAGCACACCCGAAATACTTATTTTCTATAATTATCCCTTGATGATTCCGAAGGCTTTTGATCTTCGAGTGATTCGTCGAGCTTCCTTCACGTCTCCGGGGAGTTCTATTATCATGTAGATTCTATTATCATGACTTCATCGACTTTTGGCTCTTCTTCGAGGATTTCCTCTATATCTTCGCTTGCTAGTGCATCCCCCGAGTCCTTTCGCGGCTTGACCTCAGAAACTCTCTTGGCCTTGATAGAGCGCTCCCAAAAAACACCGGGTGGAATTGGTAGGCATAAGGATCTGATGTTTGGTAGATTGTCGTCTTCTAATGAGTGCATATTTTCATCATGTTTTACATTATTATTTTGCATTTTAGATGTAGGATCTTGGTATTTTACGCCGCTCGCGTGCATATTTTATGTCTGTTTTCCCCAGGATCAGGACAGATGATGGATCCAATGGATACAATTATTGAAGCAGTTGTACTATGGAGAATAGGATTAAAAAACAATATAAATAACTTATTTGGGAAATATTAATAATACCAGAAGAAAACCAGAAGCGAACAAGGGATTCAGAGAGTGCAATGACAAACTATACGGTGGGAGCAATTCGTCCGCCCGTATAACACTGGCCGTATAGTTGGAGCTGCCTCTGCCTCATCAAATAATTTCACCCGTGCAATTCGTTCGAGGAGAAGACATACAGAACACCCAGAAATCGCAAAAACCTCACCTGCAGAAGTGATCTAGAGGGGGAACTCATGCACAAGGGATCCATCTTTGCCCTACGTAGATCCGAGAGGCTAAGGCATCAATCTTCATCATCCACCGCTGCATCACCACCATCTCCATCCATCCCATCTACGTCTTGTCTAGATCTTGTTGTAATTCCTATACTCGTTGTGGATTTATACAAGTACTATTCATCTATGATTGTTTCCATTATCATTTTCATGGTGTTGATTGCCTCCATGTCTGATTAGATCATTAGTTCTTGGGGAGATGAAGAAACCCTATTATGAGATTGAAATAATATAAAGTCTATTACGATATTCATCGTTGTGACCATGTGTTAGATTCTCTACATCTTGATGTTGAGAGAAGTCGACCTCTCAATATTTGCCTCTCGGGTGGACTTGATGGAGAGAACTACTTGTTGGTAGATGGAGACGTGCTAGCACTTACAGTGACTATAAAGCTGTTGGCACTCCTTACGTATCAACTTGGGAAATCGAGGAAACTCACGGAACACTATCCATGCCATGGGATACGTCCTATAGGATTACGTCCCTTAATAGCGCAGTAATTCGATTGATGTCGATTGCTGACTGTTGTGGTTATGAGGATGATGTGAGCAGCGGTTGTTGCCTATTCGTCCACATATGGAGTTCCTCCCACACATACATAGTTGAGAATGTTCATGATGATAATCTTTATCTTAGATCTTTACAATACTAGTGGTGTATCCGATATTCCCTGAGAACGCTTTTTCCCTACCGCGGTTCCAATCTCTCTTACTTACGCGATACTTACTTTCTGTATTAAGTTAGTTTGCTTTACTTTATTATTGCTCTTATACCCAAAACCCCAAAACAACTTTTTACATAATACTCGCATTTTATATTGTTACTTATAACTTTATCTATAATTTCTATCGCACTAACTATTTCAAGAATTATTAGACTTTAGACTCATGCTCCCTGTGGGATCGATATCTTTATTTCAAAACTAGCTACAAACAATCTCTGCACTTGCAGTCATCAAGCTATTTTTTGGCTCCATTGGCGGGGAGCTAAGCATTGTAGATCTTTTAGTTTTTGCTTATTTATTTTTGTCTTGCTAAATTTTGTTTTGAGTTATAGGTTTCCACCAACATGATGGAGTTTGAGCTTATGACTAGTGCTAACCCACTCAACCACTTTGGGAAGCCCTATGATATTTATAAAAGAGATAACTCCAATGAGAAGACAAGGGGGTTTGAAATAAATCCTCTACTACTTAGTATTCTACATAATAAGCAATTTATTGGAGATGAAGAAGATCCTAATCCATATGAGCATATGCATGTTTTAAAGATATATGTGGCACTTTTCTATTGACGGGATATACTGCTGATGAGGTAAGGGTTAAACTTTTTAGTCAAACTTTGACAAGTATAGATGTCTCATCGTATAGTCAACCAGAAAAGAAAAGAGAAGATAAAGCAACACTTTCCTCCGTAGAACCAATATATGAAGTACCTTTCCCTAACACTACACAAAAGCATATTTTTGAATATGAACAAGTCAAAGAAGTATAGGAAAAGAGGGAAGAGGAAAGCGTGCCAAAAGTTGTGGAACATCTGAAGGAAACCAAAGATGAAGTGGTAACCAAGGAAGCAATTATGGCTATGTACTCACACTGTAACATAGTTGAACTTGATGTAGAGACTTCCATATTGGTTGAATGTACAACTAAGGTAAAAGATGTGGGTAAGCCTATTCTTCCCTGCACATTTAAAGAAACCTCTCATTACGGTTTATATGATCTTGGCACCAAAGTTAATGTTATATCTTATGATTTCTACATAGAAATAAAAGAAGAAATAGAACTAGCTACAATTGAAAATACTGATATAACAATCATGTTAGCCAATAAAAACCTTAGAATTCCAATGGGAGTAGTTGACAATGCAACTGTCACAATTGGCAACAAAGATTTTCCTATCGATTTTGTAGTTGTTGATATGCCAGCTGACACTTTTTCCCTATTATATTTGGAAGAACCTTTTTGGGTGATATAGGTGCCTATGTTAATTTCAAGAAGGAGATTATGACTCTTAAGCTTGGGGGAACAGAAAATAAATTCCATTTTTCCATATTTAAAGACAGACCTCCACAAATACAAGAAGAAGAGGAAGAGAGAACTATTGAGGAAATTGAAGGGAATATGCCCGAGAGGCAATAATAAAGTGGTTATTATCTTATTCCATGTTTATGGTAAATTTTTATTTTGCATGCTATAATTGTATTAATTGGAAACGTTAATACATGTGTGTTTAATAAACAAAATACAAAATTCCTAGTAATGCCTCTCATATAAACTAGCTCATTGATTAACAAGATGATCAAGGTTTCCTGATCATGGACATTGGATGTTGTTAATAACGAGGTCACAACATTGGTGGAATGATGTGATGAACATTCATCCAAAGTATAGCATTACAATCAAAGTCATTATGTTTATATTGGTATAACATCATATGAAGTAATCTTAGTCCTTAGACCATGAGATCATGTTAATCACTAACACCGGAAGAGTATCTTGATAACATCAAATGTCACACCGTAACAGGGTGACTATAAAGGTGGGTTCAGTGCTACGAAGGTGTTATGTTGAGGCTCATGGATCAATAGTGGGATTTGTCCAACCCGATGACGGATAGATATACTATGGTCCCTCTCGGTTTATCACATTGAAATAGCTTGCAAGCAAGTGATGTGATCACTAGAATGTTATATCACGGGAACGAGAAAAGAGTGCATGTCGATAACGAGATCAAACTAGGTATTTGGATTCCGATGATCTAATCTTTGACATGTAATATATCACGAGACAGAGGGATTTAGTTACGACGTTAAAGGTTCACACGATCACAAGAGTCATCGTTGAATATGTGGGAGTCAGTACGGATCTCCAGGTCCCGCTGCTGATTATTGATCGGAGAGGGGTCTCGATCATGTCTGCATTATTTGTGACCGTAGGGTGACACACTTAAGGGATACCGACACCATTTAGGAGCAAATATGTTTCAGATAAAGATTAAGAAAGCACTGGAATCATTTCGACGGAAACCGGAATTGTTTCGGGTGAAATTGCTGAAACTGGTTCTACATGGGATATTGAAATGTTGCAGGGAGTTTTATGTGAATGTTTGTTAATTAAAGTAATTAACAAAATTCTGAATAAAATAAATAAAAGTGTTTTATTTAATGAGAGCTTGCATTAAATTTGTTGGAAATTTAATGCATGTGAGTGGACATGAGCGGAGGTGTGTGTTTATGTGAGTGGGAGCTCCACCCACATGAATGAGGGAGAGGTGGGGGCACCCACCATGGCCGGCGCCATGCCCCCTTGGGCTGCCCCCCTCCCTTATGTAAGGAGCACCTCCTCCTCCTGTCCTCTTGCACCACCTCCTCATGAAGGTTCTCTTCTCCCTCTAGTTATTCCCCATGGTCTCGGATTAGCGAGATACATGTTCCTGGTGGCTTTATCTGGAAAGGAGTTGTTGCTTCCGCTGCATCGCGGAAGCGAGGATGCGTAGGTTGTTAGGTGGATCGAACGTGTGTGCGATCACGGATGCACCGCTACTTTGCGGTGCTGGACTTGATGGTGCTGGACCTGATGGTGCAGGAAGTGCTGGACCTGAAGGACTTCATCGCGATCTTGAGATCGGCAAGTGTACGACTACATCATCCACGAGTTCCATCTTCTTAACAAAGCTTTTTTGTCTTCGACGGTAAGTTCTCTATGGATGTATATCCACCCGTTGCTTGTATCTAGTAGATAGATCTGGCGTATAGTTCCCATCATAGGAAATTTGTTGTTTTCTATGCTGCGAACCCAACAGTGGTATCAGAGCCTGATCTATGCGTAGGTGCTTTGCACGGGTAGTACACATATGTTTATATGTGGGCGATGATGATCATGTTATTGCTTCTTTCATGTATTTTGGATATTGGTGGCATAGTGGGATGAAGCGTCCCGAACGAATCTTACATGTCATCGCACATGAGACCGGTTCCACAACTGACATGCAACTAGTTTTGCATAAGTGGCTGGCGGGTGTATGTCTCTCCTACTATAGTCAATATCTGATTTACAACGAGTTTCTAATAACTTAGTTATCCTCGTTGTGGTTCCATGTTCGTAGGTAAGACCGGTTCTATCTCCGAAAGCCCTAAGCCACGTAAAACTTGCAATGCATAAATTAGAGGCGTCTAGTCTAGATCGTTGCTAGGCTAGTGTCTTGCTATGGTTGTAAGTAGATGCATGGTAGATACTCTTACAACACACTTAACATGTAAGTTCCATAGACCTTGGCCTTACACATAAAGGAATGATAAATATCATACCACGATGCATATGATAGAGATCAAATGCATGGACCATATCATCCCACTTTACACATTAGATGTTCGCATCTTATATTGCTAGTTTGGCGCTTTTAGTAGCATTGTAAGATGATCTCTCATTTAAATATCAAGATAAAATGTGTTCTTCCTTAAGTATGCACCGTTCTATGGATCGTGTTTCGAGACATCATGTGATGATCAGGTGTACTCGACTCTACGCTTTCATACAACGGGTGTAAGACAGTTTTACACACGTGAATACTAAGGTTCTTACTTGGCGAGCCTAGCATGTACAGACATGGCCTCGGAACATGGACCGAAAGGTTAAGCATGAGTCATATAGTTGATGTGATGCCCATATTGATGCTCTCCTTTGAAGCTACGTCGACTCACGTGATGATCGGACTTGGTGTAGTGGATTTGATTCATGTAATCACCAAAAGGGCACGAGGGATGTCGTTTTTGAGTGGGAGTTCATTTCTAATTTGGATTAGTTGAACTCAATTTGTCATAAACTAAATAGAAGTGAATTTGCATAATTTATTGTAGTCATTGGCATCTGTTCACTACCTTATGCTTAGTTTTAATTGAGATAATAGAACTATAGAATTTTGGATTTTTACTTTACGAACTAGTATCGTATTGTTTTGAATGTCAATTTAAAGTTTAGAAGTCCTATTGCAAAAATTCAGCAAACTCTATTTACTCCATGAAGTTTAATAAGTAGTATTAAATCAAGAGTAAGAATTCCAATGTTAGTATCTAAAGTATCATGTTTGCCTCCATGATTATTGATATTCAAAAGTTGTTTTAATATCAAGATTATCTAGGAGCTAAAAAATGTTTTAGAAACCATCATGTGTGGAAGATATTGTGATATCTGAAATAATGTTTTTGGTTGCATTGTAATAGAGTATAATTTAGCAAAATACATGTTCTCATATTGTATGAGAATTTGTGAAGCATGGAGATGCTAGGCATCCGGATCTCCCAAAAAGGTTTTGGGAACTAACATTATACTCGCGATTCTTCCTTATAAGCTATAGTAGCTTGATCATGAAAGTTGTCATGATAGGGATGAATAGAAGGTAAAATGTTTACTACACTAATAGATTACTAAAGAATGGATTTTTGAAAGAACACCAAACATTTGATGATGGTGATCAACTTCAAAGTGCAAGTCCAAAGGTATTAGTATTTGACTATATACACTTTGTACTATGTGTCATGTGAATGACACCACTATTGATGTTAATAGATTCTTTTAAAGAAAAGGAATTGTTGAAAGAGAATCTATACAATATTTGGCAGAAAAGAAAAGGTTAGAGATGTCCAACTTAGGTATATAGAAGATATACATGTTATGGATATATTCCTTGCTTGTTAGACTATGTGGTTCTGAGGTATTGGATACCGGTATTGGATACCGAATTGGTTTGTGTGAAGTGTCATACAAAACAACAGAATTCATGAACTGTAACGGCCTAGTAACTAGCAAGAGAATAAGTGATGATGTTCATCGAAAACAAATAAAGTGTTATTGCATTTTCGTTGTCATCAAACCTAACCTTCAAGATTTGTTTTAATAATTGTTATTTTCTTCCGGTATTACAAGAACAATGTTTGTTCAAATAATTACCGTATTCCATAAAGGATGGATGAACTTTTACAAGTCTAGTTGGAGAAATCACATCCATAAACATTATTGCTAAAATGTCGTAAGACAAATGATTGGAAGATCACTTATGAAGTGACATCATTGTTTGAATTATATTGGAAAGTAAACATGAAGAAACTACATGTTGATGGATTTTTGGAGTCTTTTGATTTTGATCAATTGACGCTTGTGAAACTTTCCTCGAGATAATTGAAACTCCGTCCATAGGCCAAAGAGGAACGGATGACTAACTTATTGGATATTATGCATGTTGATGTATATAGTCCATTATGTGTAGCCATATGCAATGGATCTTTTTGCTTCATATGCTTTCTCAAGAAATTTGAGTGAATATATTCATATATTTACTTAATAAGGAAGAAGTATGAAACGTTTGAAAATTGTTCAAAGACATTCAAGATGAAGTGAAAAATCATTGTAACAAGAAAATAAAAGAGTTTATGATTTGATCACAAAGGAAGATATTTGATTTACAGGTTTAGCAAAACACCTAAGATTTCAGGAATTGTTTCATGAATTTGCATTTCCCAATAAACCACAGGAGTATGGTATGTTCGAGAGATCAAATCAAACCTTGTTTGACATGGTAAGATCAAAGGTGTCATTTATAAAACTGCCATTATGTTTTAAGGATTAAAGCTTTAGAGACTACCGCTTTTACACTGAAAAGAGCACCATCGTGATCCATTGAAATGACACCATATGAGTTATGGTTTGGGATAAAACCCGATTTGTCTTTTCTTAAATTTTGGTATGCTATGCATAAGTAAAATGTTTACAACCAAAGTCGGATAAGCACGTCTTTGTAGGTTATCCCAAAGAATTTGTTGGGAATTCCTCCATAACACCGAGGACAAAAGAGTTTGTCGCTTGGAATGTCAAGTTTCTTGAGAAGGAATTTTTCGTGAAAAGTTAAGTGGGAGGACAATAGAACTTTGATAAGGTTGTTGAACCTTAGCTATATGTGCTAAGTAGCGCAACACCATAAAGTGTCCCAGTGGCGGCCACAATGCTCATAGCTCTCGTGATTACAAAGGGTGTGATCTTGGAGATTAGAGTTCCTATTGAACCATGTGGGTCGGTAAGAATCAAATAGTAAGATTTGAAACCGAAGTCGTTATTGTTTTGACAATGATGAACCGACTACATGCAAAGAAGCGGTGATGGGCCCTGACTCTATAAAATGACTAGAAGTCATAGAATCCATGATAGTATCCATACTCGAGAAATCAAATTTCTAAACTTGGAAGACCCTCTAGAAAGGCGTGAAGCCTATCGGTCATGTTTGGATCTATAAAGAAATAGACATGGATGTTTAACATCTATGAAATAGTCGACATGTTGGAAAGAAGTTTACGGCAATGTTCAAGCAGTTGACTATGACAATATTTGATCTTTCATAGCGATATTTAGTCTTGACGGATTAATGTAGCAACCACTACATATAATTTGGTATACGGTAGTTGAATAAACAAAACAAGGTTCTTCTAATAGAATGGTTACCTAGGACGTGTACATGACATGGTCCAAAGGGTTTTGTTAATTCAAAGGGTGCTAAAAGGGCATGCAAACTTCAATAGTTGAAGTGAGCATAGCGGAGTTAGAAACTTCAGCATGATGAAAATGTTAAAGGAGTTTAATTTCATTGGAGATGATGAAGATGCTTGCATTTGCAAGCAATTAAGTGGGAGCGCTGAGACAAATTTCCAATACATTATGCAGAGTACATATTGTTGATTGAAAATGATGTATCTTTTATTGACACAAGTTAAGAATTTCATTAAAATAGGATTTCGATGAAAGACTTGGGCAAAACCAGAATATTTGGCATCAATGTCTATATGGATAGATTGAGGCGCGAATATGGTTATGCCAGACGTACATATATGAGATATTGAAAGGGTTCGATATGGAAACAATAAGAAAGGTTCTTGCTGCATGGAAAAGATTGTATCAAGATTCAAGTGTTTCAACACTTGGTGAGTAAAATTACATGAATATTTTGATCAATTATACCATGATATGTATATATCCAGATATGTCCTATGCTCTAAATGTTATGAGCAGATACTAGAATGATTCATAAGATCATCATTGGACGATAGTAAAGATATTCTTATGAGCTTTGGAAGAACTAAGAATATATCATGTATAAGTGACAAATAGTTAAAGGTAGTTCATTGTAAAGTGTTACATTGATACTAGTTTTGTCACAAGATACAAATTAAATTTATCCCAATTTAGACTATGGGTGGCACAATGTAATTGAAAGGATGTTCCATGATGGATTTGGATGAGTTCCAAAGTTGAGACATTGTGACAGATACTACAACAAAAGGCTAAGTATATGACTGCTATAGTAGCAGCAAAGGAGGGAATTTGTGTTAAGTAGTTTGTTATCAAACTAGGTGTGGTTCAAAGTGGGCTAATATTATGAAGATATATTGTATGAGAATAATATCAACATATTTTAACCCGAATGAACTAAAGGACTCACCAAAGGGCCAAATTTATACAATGCCATCTCATTTGAGAATGAGTGATGCATAGAGACGCAAAGACATGAAAAACACATGGACCTGAAACTGTCAGATTCGAAGATTATGTTAACCACTAGCAATCGCGTATATGGAATACCAGAAAGCCATAGGTGTTCAATACGCAAAGTTTTTCAAACTAGATTATTGTCTCTAGTGCAAGTGGGACACTGAAGGGAATATGCCCGAGAGGCAATAATAAAGTGGTTATTATCTTATTCCATGTTTATGATAAATGTTTATTTTGCCTGCTATAATTGTATTAATTGGAAACATTAATACATGTGTGTTTAATAAACAAAATACAAAATTCCTAGTAATGCCTCTCATATAAACTAGCTCGTTGATTAACAAGATGATCAAGGTTTCCTGATCATGGACATTGGATGTTGTTAATAACAAGGTCACAACATTGGTGGAATGATGTGATGAACATTCATCCAAAGTATAGCATTACGATCAAAGTCATTATGTTTATATTTGTATAACAACATATGAAGTAATCTTAGTCCTTAGACCATGAGATCATGTTAATCACTAACACCGGAAGACTATCTTGATAACATCAAACGTCACACCGTAACAGGGTGATTATAAAGGTGGGTTCAGTGCTACGAAGGTGTTATGTTGAGGCTCATGGATCAATAGTGGGATTTGTCCAACCCGATGAAGGATAGATATACTCTGGTCCCTCTCGGTGATATCACATTGAAATAGCTTGCAAGCAAGTGATGTGATCACTAGAATGTTATATCACGGGAACGAGAAAAGAGTGCATGTCGGTAACGAGATCAAACTAGGTATTTTGGATGTCGATGATCGAATCTCGGACATGTAATATATCACGAGACAAAGGGATTTAGTTACAACGTTAAAGGTTCACACGATCACAAGAGTCATCGTTGAATATGTGGGAGTCAGTACGGATCTCCAGGTCCCGCTGCTGATTATTGATCGGAGAGGGGTCTCGATCATGTCTGCATTATTCGTGAACCGTAGGGTGACACACTTAAGGGATACTGCCACCATTTAGGAACAAATATGTTTTAGATAAAGATTAAGAAAGCGCTAGAATCATTTCGAGGGAAACCAGAATTGTTTCGGGTGAAATTGCTGAAACTGGTTCTGCATGGGATATTGAAATGTTGCAGGGAGTTTTATGTGAATGTTTCTTAATTAAATTAATTAACAAAATTCTGAATAAAATAAATAAAAGTGTTTTATTTAATGAGAGCTTGCATTAAATTTGGTGGAAATTTAATGCATGTGAGTGGACATGAGTGGAGGTGTGTGTTTATGTGAGTGGGAGCTCCACCCACATGAATAAGGGAGAGGTGGGGGCACCCACCATGGCCGGTGCCATGCCCCCTTGGGCTGCCCCCTCCCCTATATAAGGATCACCTCCTCCTCTCCTCTTGCACCACCTCCTCGTGAAGGTTCTCTTCTCCCTCTATTTATTCCCCATGGTCTCGGATTAGCGAGATACATGTTCCCGGTGGCTTTATCTGGAAAGGAGTTGCTGCTTCCGCTGCATTGGTGGAGCGAGGAGGCGGAGGTTATTCGGTGGACCGAATGTGTGTGCGATCACGGATGCACCGCTACTTTGCGGTGTTGGGCTTGATGGTGCTGGACCTGATGGTGTTGGAACTGCTAGACCTGAAGGACTTCATCACGATCTTGAGATCGGCAAGTGTACGACTATCATCCATGAGTTCCATCTCGTTAACAAAGTTTGTTGTCTTCAAGGGTAAGTTCTCTATGGATGTATATCCACACGTTGCTTGTATCTAGTAGATAGATCTTGGCGTATAGTTCCCATCGTAGGAAATTTTTTGTTTTCTATGCTGCGAACCCAATAGAAATGGCGGCTCTTTTCTTTCATAATCAAGAAGAAGAAATAAATGAAGATCCAAGTACCTAGAAGAACTAGAAGATGAATTTGATTCACTTACTATTTTGGGACCTCCAACTGATGAGGCTTTTGAAGAGCCAGAAAAGAGAGGGGACGAGGAATTACCACCCCCAGAGTTGAAGACTCTACTAGATAATCTTAAATATAGGTTTTTAGATGATACCGATAAATTCCCTGTTATTATTAGTGCCAAACTTTCAGGAGAAGAAGAGGAAGAACTCATGAGGATACTTAAGGAGCATTGCCAAGCCTTTGGGTACTCAATGGATGACTTGAAGGGCATTAGTACCATGATAGCCATCCATCGAATATTCATGGAAGAAGGTGCAAAACCAGTTGCAGAATTTAATAGAATATTTAAGCCTGAAATGAAAGAAGTGGTAAGGAAAGAAATTGTACACCTACTGGACGCAGGTATAATTTATCCTGTCAAAGAGAGTGATTGGGTAAGTCATGTTCATTGTGTCCCTAAGAAGCGCGGTTTTACTATTGTTCCTAATGAAAACAATGAACTAATACCTACTAGAACTATTGTTGGGCACAAGATGTGCATAGATTTCAGGAAATTAAATAAAGAAACTAGGAAAGATCACTATCCATTACTGTTCATAGATCAAACTTTAGGAAGGTTAGCAAACCATACTCATTTTTGTTACTTGGATGGATATTCTGGTTTCTCTCAAGTAGCTGTTCATCCAGATGACCAACTTAAAACAACTTTCGTAAGTCCTGACGGTTTACATGCTTACCGACGTATGCCTTTTGGTCTATGGAATGCTCTAGCTACTTTTCAACGATGTATGACTGCTATTTTTACTGATTTTATAGAACTTATAATGGAAGTATTTATGGAAGACTTTTCTATCTATGAAACTTCATTTAGTAGTTGCTTGGATAATCTCAAAAAAGTTTTGCAGTGTTTTGAAGAAACTAATCTTGTTCTAAACTGGGAGAAGTGCCACTTTATGGTCAAAGAAGGTATAGTCCTTATACACAAGGTATCAGGTAAGCGAATTGAAGTTTATAGAGCTAAGGTTGAAGCAATAGAAAGAATGCCGCAACCTAGGGATATTCAAGGTATAAGAAGTTTTCTTGGTCATGTGGGTTTTTTATAGAAGGTTCATTAGAAAGTTCTCTGGGATATCTAAACCTTTGACTAACCTCTTGCAAAAGGGAATGAGATTTAATTTTGATGATAAGTGCCTTGAAGACTTTGATAAACATAAAAATGCTTTAACTCCAGCTCCCATCATTAAACCACCTATCTAGGATACAACCTTTGACTTAATATGTGAATCTAGCGATGATGTTGTAGTAGTAACTCTTGGTCGTAGATTTAATACTATACATCATGCTAGTAGAACTCTTAATAGTGCTCAAAATAATTACATGAAGGAAGAAATGGAACTGTTTGCTGTATTTTTATCTTGTGATAAATTTCGTTCTTACATAGTTGATGCAAAGGTGAGAGTTCATACAGATCGTGATGGTTTAAAAGAACTCCTTGAGAGGAAAGACCATAAGCCAAGGCTAATTTCTTGGATTCTTTCACTTCAAGAATTTGAGTTGCATATTACGTAGAGGCAAGAAATAAAGATGTTAGATGCAGTGTCCATGTTTGCCTAGGAAGACACCAATCTTATTGAGAGGAACTTTAGTCCTGGTGATTTTCGTTTACGGGAATTATCTAATGAACTAAAGTCAATTCCTCCAAAAGAGAAGGAGTCGTTGTTGTGGGAGGAAATTTTCATCCCTGATTAAACGAGTGGTAAGTGCAAGGTAAGTATTCTTACTCAAATAAGTGATTTATTTTCACAATTTTTACTCTTGAAAATTCTGTTTTCGAATTCCTTGTGTTTTTCTAAAGTTTTAGAGGGGTTTTACCAACTATACGGGCGGAGCTATACGGCCGGAGAGGGGGCTCCCGCCGTACAGTTGGTTGTTAAACTCTCTGTATCATCTTTATGAAATTGTTTTCGATATCTGAGCCTATACGGTCGCAACTATATGACCGGAGCAAAAATTCTGGCCGTATAGTTCGTCGTTGAACTCTCAGATAGTTTTGCTTTTTGGTGTCTATATCTATACGGTCGCAACTATACGACCAGAGCAAAAAATCTAGCCGTATAGTTGGTCGTTAAACTCCCAGACACTTTTGATTTTCGGTGTTTGAATCTATACGGTCGCAACTATACGACCGGAGCAAAAAATCTGGCCGTATAGTTGGTCGTTAAACTCTCGGACACTTTACGTTCAATCTTTCTTTTATTTAAAAAAAGTTATTGTCAGTTCCGAGTCGTGATTTAATCGACCTAGACTCGAGATATTTGAAAATATCTACCCGGAACCAACTATACAGCCGGACCTATACGGCTTGCGCCCATATAGTTGGTCGTTACGCGGCAGGTTACTTCCAAATCCGTGATTTCTTTCTCTATTCCATTTGGATTATTTTCTTGGATGACAATTTGGTGTTTCTCGCGAGTTTTACTGACCTCTGACCCTCTTATATACTGCCATTATCTCTCTCTCTAATCGCAATCTACAGAAACCAATCTAGCAATGCGATATCCTGCCCCAGGCCGTGGGAAACCCATGGGGCTCATTGCTCCTTACAGGGACCGCTCTAGCAACCCATCCATGGAGGATGATGACGAGGAGGTGGAGAGGTTTAACCCGAGGTACAAGGAGTTCATCGAGCCAAGCTACTTCAACAATGATTCCGATGATGACGTGGTTGACGTCTACATCCTCCAAGACATCTATGATCCACTAGAGATCAATTGGGCGGTGATGAAGAAAGCTCAACAACAGAGAGAAGATTGCAAGCCACATGGAAAAGGGTGTGTGGAGACGGTCAACTTCATCACCACGGATACAAGGCCACACAAGCGTAAGGAATTATCAAATATTGGTGTAGGTGCTATAAAGGAAGTAGAGGTTCCGCTCTCGAGGCCAACCATTGGTGCTCGTATGAAGGTTAAACCTCAAGAAGGGTGGAGGTACGGTTTCCACTTCCCCGATCCATCAATTATGGATGAGGAAGAAGAAGCTGTCCCCAGGACCAAGGATCGCGTGCGGGCACTAGAGATATATTAGAAGTAGGAGCTACTCCACCGCGTCAAAGTCCGTCACCGTCTCAATGAGATGGAGAAGAAGGAAGACCTCCTTCCATTGGTGATCAAGCTCACAGATAGAGTGGACACTCTGCAATCTGATCTACTCGGGTGCTACAACCGCATAACTACTCTGGAGGAGACCAACAAGAAGCTACGCACCGCGGTGTTACATGCCATGGCGCCTCAATGATCTAGAACAATCACAGTATCAAATAATCGCAAGGGATTATTTGATCCCGCCTGGCTTGATTCCAAGCTTGGGGAGTTCTTTAAGACCTTGTAATCTATCTTATGAGTTTTATTATTATTCTTGCATTAGTTCAAACTAGAAATAAAGTTTGCATCATTAGAATTCCCTTCAGGAATTGTAGATCCCTTTTATGAAATTCTGAGTCTATTATTATATATGGAGCAATATTGAGTTTCTGTTTGCTTTATTGATATATGAAAGGCTTGAGTATGATTTTACTTACACTTGATGATAGCAATAGGATTCTTCCACACCATTGGTATTAATGGAACACATAAAGATAATTTGGTCAATATGCTTCAAGTCTACGGTTTGATTCACAAAGAAAAAAAATTCTATACAATTAAGTTGAAAAAGAAAACCTTGAACAAAGGAAAATGAAAGTGCTATCTAAATAGAGTGAGAACAAGTCGAGGTAGAATCTTCAAGTCATAACAAAGCTTCATATACAGTTGGAATTTGATAATTGAGATCGTTGAACTTTGAATTCCTACATGAAGTGGAATATATGGCTAGCTCCTTTGCACAACACTTAAAACAAAAGTGTGAGCATATATGCAAAAGAAAAGAAAGAAGAAAAAGAGCGAATGTGTGATACGTCCAAAACGTATCTATTTTCTCGAACACTTTTGCTATTTTTTCCTCTAAACTTGTGTGATTTGGATACAACTAACACGGACTGAAGTTGTTTTCAGTAGAATTACCTTGGTGTCATGTTTTTGTGCAGAAAATCAACTATCAGGAAAAATCCCAGAAAATATGCCAAAAATCCTATTTCACCAGAAGACTCACAAAGCCAGAAGACGAGACGGAGCAGGGCCACAAGGGGCCCACACCACCTGGCTGCGCGTGCCCCCTCTTTGCCTATAAGATGCCCCTTGACCTAAAAACCGATGGGGGGTTCGACGTTTTTCTAGAAAGAGTTCCGCTTCACCGCCACCACCAGATTTCACGAATCAACACCAGAAACTCCATCCTGGCACCCTGCCAGGACAGGGAATTGGAGGAGATCATCGCCATCATCATCACCATCACTTCTCCATCGACCATCCATGTTTCCCCCATCTATGAGTGAGTTATCCCCCGTTGTAGGCTATGGGGATGGTAGGGATTGGATGAGATCGTTCATGTAATGGCATCAGATTGTTAGGGCATGGTGCCTAGTATCTATTATTAGTGCTTTTTGACTTTGTTGGAACTTGTTATGCTTAATGCTTATCACTAGGGCCCGAGTGCCATGATTTCAGATCTGAACATGTTATTGATTCATTATGATAGTATTGTTTATGGTCTTACCTGCAAGTTGTATATACACGTTGTTGTCCGGAACCAAAGGCCCCGAAGTGACAGCAATCGGATAACCAGAGGGAATGGCTTTGATGTGAGGATTACATGTGTTCACTGAGTGTTAATGCTTTGCTCCGGTGCTCTATTAAAAGGAGCACCTTAATTGCCAGTAGTTCCCTTGAGGCCCCACTGCAAACGGGCTGCCAGGACAAAATATGTTGTGCAAGTTCTCATTGCGAGCACGTATGACTATATATAGAACACATGCCTATGATTATTTAGTACTTGGATGCTTTATCTTATTTATCTGCAATTTTCCTATGTCTTAATTTCTACGTGAATTGTCTTGTCCATGCAACGCCCGTCCGTCCATCGCTATGCCTACCGTGCTTTAATCCTACTGTTTACTGCTATTGTTATTACTGTCTTTACTTTACTATTTCTATTACTTTGCTATTGCTATTACAAAACTGTTGCTACTGATAAACTGCTGTGAGCAAGATTGTTTCCAGGTCTAGCTGAATTGACAACTCAGTTGTTAAGGCTTATAAATATTCTTTGGCTCCCCTTGTGTCGAATCAATAAATTGGGTTTCACTTCCCTCGAAAATACTACGATACACCCCCTATACTTGTGGGTCATCAAGACTATTTTCTGGCGCCGTTCCCGGGGAGCATAGCTCTATTTATCAAGTTCACTTGGGATCACTATTGTTCGCTGCCATCCATCCATCATGGGTAAGCCTCGTGATGGCAAGGTTCCTATTTTACCATCCACTACAAGAAGAGATATGGTTCTGAACACCTCGTTTGCTCTTGATTCACCATCTGTTATGAGTAAGCTCCTTACACCACCACATACACATGCTACACCCACTACTACTACTGCTGAATTTGAAACTTCTGATACTTATGATGCTGCTTCTACTGTGCTTGATAAAAGTGGTCCATTAGGTCCTTTCCTAGATGCTATGATTGCTAGAACTATAGCTGGAAATACTGAAACTCCTAATGAAGACACTACTACACCTATCAGTTCACCTGAGTCTAGAGAGAGTTATGATATTGAAGACGGTTATATAGAGATGACCGATGAATTTATTAAAGAATGTCAAAACAACCATTATAGGAGTGTTATTAAGAGTCTCCTTTAGAGGCGTACTATAAAACCCAAATTGTCTCCTAATGCTAAGTTTGCTACATCTCCCATAAACATTAAAGATAAATATTATGATTTCTCTCTTGATTTATCTTACATAACTATTGTTGAGAAAGAACCTTTTTGTGGAAATAAGAATGAGAGTGCGGTAGCACATATGACTGAGCTTTCTACCATGAGTGGTTTATTTTCTGATGATACTAAGATGCGCCTACTTTTTTGCTAAAATTTTCCCTTTTTCGTTGAAAGGAGAAGCTATAAACTTGGCTTAATAATTTACCTCCTGTATCTATTGATAGCCCTGATTGCTTGATTAGTCCCTTCCTTCAGAAGTATTTCCCTCCTAGTGCTAGACATGCTATTTTGCAGGAACTTTTTGATTTTAAACAGGGAGAGAAAGAGTTATTGCCGGAATCATGGGCAAGGTTTTGTGCTTTGATTCATGCACAGGCTGGATGTCCATTACCTAAAAATGAGCTTCTTGATATATATTATAATGGACTAACTAAAGAATCTAGGACATACCTGGATAGTTGTGCTGATTGTGTTTTCAGGAATAGAACTCCCAAAGAAGCTGAGGAATTAATGGCTAAAATAAGCAAGAATTATGAAGACTGGACTTCATCTGAACCAACTATACCTAAGACAACTACACCTGAGTTAACTGTGCCTGCGCCTATACCAACATCAAAGAAGAGGGGAGTTATTGAACTAAATGATGAAGTGATGAAGGAAGCCAAGAAATGTCTTAATGAGAAGGGTATTAAAGCTGCAGATGTGAAGAATTTACCTCCTATAGAAGAATTATGTAAGCCAATTCCCCACTAATCCACTATTGAGGTACACTCTCTCCAACACTTTGATTAAGGTGATATTCCTTACTCTAAACCTCCTGATCAATGCTTAGAAGAATTTGATATTTTTATTGTTAAGCAAGATAATTTTAATAAAAGGGTGCAAAATCATTTAATGGAAAACTCTAGAGCTATTATTGAGTTAAAAGATATTGTAGAAAGAACCTCTATGATGTTAAAATGCTTGTTAAACACTTCCAGGTGGTTCAAACTCAAATTGATCAGCTTATTAAAGTACAAAAAGACTTGCTAGTTAATGCTGCTAAAGAAAAACATGCTTATGAAATTAGAACTAGAATTGGTGCTGCTACCGAGGATCCTCTATATCCTAAGGGGCATCCTAAAAGAATTGAGCAGGATTCTCAACAAATTGAAAATAGTGGTACTTCTCCTAAGAAAGGGAAAAAGAAACGTAAAACTATTGTAGAATCCCCTGAGCCTGCTATATATCCCAATAGCATATCTGTCTCTGATGCTGAAATTGAAAGTGGTAATGAAGAAAATGATGCTCCTGATAAAGGAAAAGTTGAAGAACCTGAAAGGCACACTAAGAATACTAAATACACTAAAGAAGATTTTGTTGCTAAGAAACATGGTAGTGAAAGAGAGCCTTGGGTCCAAAAACCTATGCCTTTCCCTGATAAGAAACACAAGTCAAAGGAAGATGAACACTATAACAAGTTTTGTGAGTGGATGAAACCTTTATTCTTGCAAATTCCTTTGACTGATGCTATAAAATTGCCTCCTTACTCAAAGTATATGAAGGATATTGTCTCTAATAAAAGGAAGATCCCTAATGAAGAAATTTCTACTTTGCTTGCTAATTATTCCTTTAATGGTAAGGTTCCAAAGAAACTTGGAGACCCAGGGATCCCAACTATTACTTGCTCTATTAAAAATAGTTATGTTAGAACTGCTTTGTGTGATTTGGGAGCAGGAGTTAGTGTTATGCCTTTTTCTCTCTATAAGAGACTTCAACTGGAAAAACTAATACCAATTGATATATCTTTGCAAATGGCTGATAAATCTACTACTGTTCCTGTTGGTATATCTGAGGATGTACCTGTTCAAGTGGCTCATAGTTGCTTGATATTAACTGATTTTGTTGTGCTTGAAATGCCTGAAGATGACAATATGTCTATTATTCTTGGGAGGCCTTTTATTAATATTGCAGGAGCTGTTATTAATTGTAATCAAGGAAAGGTTACTTTTAATGTTAATGACAAGGAGCACATTGTCTATTTCCCCAAGAAGATTGATAGGAATTATGGCCTAAATTCAATTGAAAATATTGAGGGCATTCAAGTTGGAGAAATATATTGTCCCATACCACGAGAAAAAAATGAAATTATTATGATTGGGACCATTGCTCTCAAGGTTGAGGTAACATAATCATTAGTGGAATACAAAGTTTTGTTACATATAAAATTGTTTTAGTAACAAGACCTGATCAACCTTGTTAACAAAGGGATTTTAATGAACAAAACAATGTTTTCACCATGATTATCTTTGCTTACTTTTACTTTATCCATTTTAGTTTTTGCTTTCACTTAGTTTACTTTTCTGTTGTTAGTTGCTTGCATATTAGAGTGTTGTAGAACTTCTGAAGTTTTGGCTTTGTCATTGCATCATTCCAGAAACTTATTTCTGTCAAAAAATCATTCATCTATAGCTGAAAATTGCTGAAAAATAAAGTGTCTCAAAAAATCGCAGAAAATTCATATTAATTTTTTGTGTAAAAAAGGGGCAGAGAAGTGCCTGGAGAGTACCAAGGGGCCCACCAGGCAGGCACACCACCTGGTGGCACGGCCAGCCTAGGGCGCGCCTAGCCATGGTGTGGGCCACCCCTTGCCCTCCACTCACTCTCTCACTTCCCTCTGCCTTCTCTCTCCTGAGAAAACACCTGCTCATTGCTCGAAATCGCGTTCTTTCTGTTCTTGCCCATGATTTTTCGATCTGCTTGCTTAGCCCATCTTTGCTGCTGAAATTTGGAGCATTTGTTCTCCGGTATGTGACTCCTCCGCTTGTCCAAGTAGATTTGTGTTTAGTGGTTTATATCTTGAGTATTTTGCTGTTGTAGGTGACAGGTTATGAGAGCTTTTAAGATTGTTCAATGCTTAGAGATATTGTTTTGATGCATGTTTAGGCCTCTTACAAGTCCCTATGAGTAGTTCCCTTCGTTATGTATTCACTTCGCAATCACTTGTATAATGGATGTTTAAATTTCAGAATATCAAAGATGAACAACCACACATTTGGAGAAATATTTGAGAGGGACACACCTAGGAGGTCAAGGCCTTCAAGATCAGCCTCTCAGTTTAGGCCTTCCTACAATGAAGATCTTATTGCACCACGCTTTGGCAATGAAGGAGACGAGGGGGATGCTCACCCATCTACCTTCCCTTGTTTTACCTTTTTGCAAGCTGCAGGGATCCTCAATGATTTCTTACTACTGGTTCAGAGGGTTGGCCTGACCACGTACATGGAAGATGAGAGTGAGCAATATGCCATTCTTACCAAAACTTTGGTTGAGAGTTTTGTTTTCACTAACACCCCTTATCAGTCAAATGTTTCTTTTAGAATTTATAATCAGCCTATTACCATGTCATTGGAAAGATTTTGCAGCATTATAGGTATAGGCATGATAGGGAGAGTGAAGAAAATTCAAGGTCGACCCACTGACTTGCTGGAGCTCTATCGAAGTGTGGCGAATGAAGACGACCGCGTAGCTCAGCGCGGGAAGATAAGGAACATTCAACTCCCAGCTCTTAGATATTTTGCTTATTATCTTACCATTAGCATTCTTGGTAGGGAGAACACTAGTAATATCTCTAATTATCATTTAGCCTTCCTCGCTACTACCAAGTACAATCTTGGCTCTCTCATTGCTCGCCGCCTAGCTGCTAGGGGACCTATTTATGGGGGCATTATTGCCTCACGCATGGTTGTTGCATTAGAACTTTCTGTGGATCCTAATGACACTGTGTTGGCACCACAAAGGCTTGATCTTGCCGCTATGAAAACACATCACTTCATCACTGCTGACTCTGATATGGACAGTTTAGTATACAGGATGTTGTTTTACTGAAGGGGACGAGAGGGAAATTTCTTTGCCACAATCCACTTTGTTCAGTATTTACAGGAGGCCATGGTCATGTTCTAAGGAGGAGGTGGATGAGCAGCTCTGCTTGCTTGGTTTCCACAGGCAGCACCAAGAGGATGTGCCTTCGTACGACTACTCTGCGCACTACGGTCGGGCATCCTCGAGCTTGTATCAGGACGAGGGCACCTCCTCGCCGTACTACGGAGGCGCTCCATCTTGGCCAGCTTGTGATTAATACCCACTTAAGCCAAAAGCCTAAGCGCGGGGGGAGGTACACCGACATCACACTCATCTACATATCATGTTCAATCGGCACTTTCTATATCCAAGTTTCATTCTCTTTTTAGTTTTTGTTCTTTCTTTGCTTTTGCTTTCTAAAACACAAAAAGACCAAAAAATATTTTCTTTGTTTCTATTTCTTTGTTTCTATTTCTTTGCTTCTTTTTCTTTTTGCCTTGGTTTGTTTTTTTCCTTTTGGCTTTGTCTTAATTATTCGAAAAACCCAAAAATATTTTGCTTTGCTTGTTATTCCTTTTGGTTCTTTCTTTTAAAAATCAAAAACACCAAAAATATTTGTTGTTCTTCTTTGGTTTTGTGAAGTTTGTTGAAGGGTTCGGCCGTCCTCGGTGGAATTTGGTTTCATGTTATTATTCAAGCCACACAAGTGAAGGGGCAATAATGAGGATTACTGACAACTTGAGGTGTGGTAAGAGGCTGGTAACAAACTCTATTTGTTTTCATTTTTGTACATATACTCATCATTGTGGGCATGCATAGTCTGTTCATGTAGGGTGTATGTTATTTATGGATGCTTAGTAGTTATTGCTTTCTTATGATTAGCTCCAGCTTGCTAATAGTTTGTAGCATGTCATATGAATGTTTGCTTGCATTGTTCTATTCATAACTTGGTATGACACTGTGGTATCCTCCTCTGAGAGTTTCACTTGAATTGACTTAGCACATGCTCATGCATGCTTATGACTGAAACAATCAGTTAAGCCTCGATGAATTATTTTGCCTCAGGGTTCTTGAATCACTTTCATGGCATAATTAGTCATGTTTTGTTGCAGGCATGATTATGACAGTTATTGCTCTCTTGTTTGTCGCTGCCTCCCTATTGCTAGCCTTCACTTGCACTGAGTATAAGCTTTACTCATGCATCCAACTCCCCAAAACCAATATTGCCAAAAGAGTCCACCATATCTACCTATTAGCATCATTGCTACTCCTTGCATATTTATTATGCTCTGTTTTCTTCCGAATAAAATGTTTGCTTGTTATGAGAAAATTAGTTAGTAAAGCTCTCACGAACTTGATGGCACACTTTATTTCTTGCACCTAATAAACCTGAACTATTGTGACTGTCCATGAAAGTTATATGCATGCAAATTATAGGCTGGAGATTAGCAAAACCATGTTGTCACGGGGAACGCTTTCAACACCTGTAAATATATACCCAGTTGATATCATGCTCTTTTGTTTACGGATGTCATCAGTGTGAAATAAAAGGGGAGCTTGTAAGTCCATGTAGTTATGTATATGTGTTAGAGAAATGCCTGGGCCGCTGGTCTAATCCATGCCTAATCATGGTGGAAACCTGCAGCGTAACCATAATGAGAATCTATGAAGCATTCTTATAAAAAAAGAGACAGAGATTGAGAAAAAAAAGATATGAGAAAAGAGGAAATAGAGAAAAAAGCACCATTTTCCCATGGTAAATAAGAAGATTGCTGAGATGCTCGTTGTCTGCTTGCCTTGTCATTTTGATATGGGGATTCTTCCGTATTATAGGGCAAGGGGTAACCCGTTGGTGGTTCTCTATGATACACATGTATTTACTATGACAAGAACTTACCGGTAACTAAAGTTGAGTAGCATGAGGAGCGGCCCTCGTACTCAAGGGACATGAGATTTCCAGTCTATGGTCTGTCAAGCATATAACTCGTATTGGACCTCACTTTCACCTTAACCATTTAAAGATGCTTATGGTAGGGGCAATGAGAGCTCAAAGCTAATGAGTACCGTACTTTCAGCATTTGGAAGCCTTTCAAACTTTTCAAAACCTTTTCACTTCCTTGTTGAGTCACCACTTATTCTATGAGCACTTTCTTGAGAGCATAGTTGTCATTCTTAGTGTAATGTTCTTGTTTCAAAACTTGGTTATTTATGTCATGACTTTGATGCTTGTATCTCTGATATCTTTACTTCTAATCTTCACTTGAACTTCAGAGGTGCCTTGGCATTTATGTTTTTCCTACAATCAAAGGCAAGCGAGATACCACTCTATCATACCTTTTTATGAGCATTGCAATGTTGCTTATGTTTATGTTTCATGCTACTTATTATTTTTGAGTTGGAATATCTTCATAGCTTGCAATAACTATTAAGTAAACTTAGTTGCATACTCTTTATTGTGAATTGCCTAAGTAGTTGATCACATGCTGAGAATATATACATCATATGAAGCAAATGTGTTCGTGAAAGTTTCTTTTATCGCACTCAGTTTTCAACTGAATTGCTCGAGGACAAGCAATAAGCTAAGCTTGGGGGGAGTTGATACGTCCAAAACGTATCTACTTTCCTAAACACTTTTGCAATTGTTTTTCCTCTAAACTTGTGTGATTTGGATACAACTAACACGCATCGCCTTTATTTTTCAGAATTACCTTGGTGTCTAGTTTTTGTGCAGAAAATCAACTATCAGGAAAAATCCCGGAAAATATGCCAAAAATCCTATTTCACCAAAAGACTCACGAAGCCAGAAGACGAGACGGAGCAGGGCCACGAGGGGCCCACACCACCTGGCCGCGCAGGCCAGGCCTGGCCGCGCCAGGGGGTGGTGTGGCTGTCTCGGCTACCCCCTCGGCCTCCCTCTTCGCCTATAAGATGCCCTTTTACCTAAAAACCGATGGGGGGTTCGACATTTTTCTAGAAAGAGTTCCGCTTCGCTACCACCACCAAATTTCGCGAATCAGCACCAGAAACTCTGTTCTGGCACCCTGCCGGGACAAAGAATTGGAGGAGAACATCGCCATGATCATCACCGTCGCTTCTCTATCGACCATCCATGTTTCCCCCATCTATGAGTGAGTAATCCCCCGTTGTAGGCTATGGGGATGGTAGGGATTGGATGAGATCGTTCATGTAATGGCATCAGATTGTTAGGGCATGGTGCCTAGTATCTATTATTAGTACTTTTCGACTTTGTTGCAACTTGTTATGCTTAATGCTTGTCACTAGGGCCCGAGTGCCATGATTTCAGATCTTAACATGTTATTGATTTATTATGATAGTATTGTTTATGGTCTTACCTGCAAGTTGTATACACACGTTGTTGTCCGGAACCAAAGGCCCCGAAGTGACAGCAATCGGGATAACCAGAGGGAATGGCTTTGATGTGAGGATCACATGTGTTCACGGAGTGTTAATGTTTTGCTCCGGTGCTCTATTAAAAGGAGCACTTTAATTGCCAATAGTTTCCTTGAGGCCCCGCTGCAAACGGGCTGGCAGGATAAAAGATGTTGTGCAAGTTCTCATCGCGAGCACGTATGACTATATATGGAACACATGCCTATGATTATTTGGTACTTGGATGCTTTATCTTATTTATCTGCAATTGCCCTATGTCTTGATTGCTAGTCAAATTGTCTTCTCCATGCAACGCCCGTCCATCCATCCCTATGCCTACGGCGCTTTAATCCTATTGTTTACTGCTATTGTTATTACTGTCTTTACTTTACTACTGCTATTACTTTGCTATTGCTATTACAAAACTGTTGCTACTGATAAACTGTTGTGAGAAAGATTGTTTCTAGGTGCAGCTGAATTGACAACTCAGTTGTTAAGGCTTATAAATATTCTTTGGCTCCCCTTGTGTCGAATCAATAAATTGGGTTTCACTTCCCTCGAAAATACTACAATACACCCCCTATACTTGTGGGTCATCAATGTGCAAATAGCAAATAGGCATATACCACTGTATTGTAGTATGACAAAGAGACACTTTTGAGATTTTGAATCCCAAGTGAATATGTAGATCCTAAAACACTTGGGACTACCTCGTTAAATCATTCGGGTGGCTAAGGCATCGATCTTCATCATCCACCACTGCATCACCACCATCTCCATCCTTCCCATCTACATCTTGTCTAGATCTTCTTGTAATTCCTATACTCGTTGTGGATTTATACAAGTACTATTCATCTATGATTGTTTCCATTATCATTTTCATGGTGTTGATTGACTCCATGTTTGAGTAGATCATTAGTTCTTGGGGATATGGAGAAACCCTATTATGAGATTGAAATAATATAAAGTCTATAACGATATTCATCGTTGTGACCATGTGTTAGATTCTCTACATCTTGATGTTGAGAGAAGTCGACCTCTCAATATTTGCCTCTCGTGGGGACTTTATGGAGGGAACTACTTGTTGGTAGACGGAGGTGTGCTAGCACTTATAGTGACTATAAAGTTGTTGGCACTCCTTGCATATCAACTTGGGAAATCGAGGAAACTCACGGAACACTATCCATGCGATGCAATACGTCCTACGAGATTACGTCCCTTAATAGTGTAGTAATTTGATTGATGTCGATTGCTGACTTCTGTGGTTATGAGGATGATGTGAGCAGCAGTTGTTGCCTATTCGTCCACATACGGAGTTCCTCCCACACATACATAGTTGAGAATGTTCATGATGATAATCTTTATCTTAGATCTTTACAATACTAGTGGCGTATCCGCTATTCCCTGAGAATAGTTTTTCCCTACTGCAGTTCCAATCTCTCTTACATACGCGATACTTACTTTCTGTATTAAGTTGCTTTGCTTTACTTTATTATTGCTCTTATACCCAAAATCCCAAAGCACCTTTTTACATAATACTCGCATTTTATCTTGTTACTTAGAACTTTATCTAGCATTTCTATCGCAATAACTATTTCAAGAATTATTATACTTCAGACTCGTGCTCCCTGTGGGATCGATATCTTTATTTCAAAACTAGCTACAAACGATCTGTGCACTTGCAGTCATCAACTTCCTCATTGCTTGCTCTTCGTATGTGCGATACTTCGCATCCATCAAATTGGGCTTCCATAATGCTATACTAATCGTGGTAGCCAATCATGTTGTCGCTGATAGCGTCGCACTTGTTCACTCCTTGTTGTGCCACAATATTGGAGTCACCGAATATCTTGAGGCGAGTTGCAACGCAAGCTCTAGCCATACACATACCGTGCAACAAGGCCTCATACTCAGTTTCGTTATTGGCCACATTTGCGAAGCTCATCCGAAGTATTTATCGCATTTTGTCGCCTTGTGGCGATACTAATATGACTCCTGCACCTACTCCTTCCGTTCTTTTTGATCTGTCAAAATACATTGTCCATGCGCTAGAAAGGTCCGATGGGCCCGCGCACTGTAGTTCAGTTCATTCAGTAATAAAGTCAGGCAAAACCTGTGATTTAATTGCTTTGCACTTCTCGTACGTGATATCTCGAGGGGATAGCTCAATGCCCCATAAAGATACGTGTCTAGTTGCTTCTGGATTATTGAGGATATTGAATAGATGCGCTTCATTGACCACTATGATCGGGTGTTCCGAAAAATAATGGCGCAAGTTTCGTCCTCTCATGAACACTCCGGATGCTAGTTTTTGATAGTGCGGGTATCTTTGCTTGGATGGTGAGAGGACCTCACTCAGAAAATAAACTAGTCTCTAAACACCGTGGGTTTTCCCTTTTTCGGGTCATTCTACAACCAAAACTGTGATAACCACCTGATTAGTGGCGGCAATGTAGAGAAGTAGTGGCTCTTTTTCTCGTGGATACACGACGACGGGAGATATCAAAAGTGTTTTCATGAGATCTTCAAAGGCACGCTGAGCTTCTTCCGCCCACTCGAATTTATCTGATTTCCTCATAAGGGCGTAAAATGGTAGTGCTTTTTTGCCTAGATGGGCGAAAAAAGGACTGAGTGTTGCGACTTGCCCAGCCAGCTATTGTACGCCTCGAAGATTCATTGGTTTTTTCATTGTTAGGGTTGCTTGTATTTTCTCGGGATTGGCTTCTATTCCTCTTGCTGATATGAGATATCCGAGGAGTTTCCCTGTAGGGACTCCAAAGGAACACTTCGTCGAGTTGAGCTTGATGCAAAACTTGTCGAGGTTCTCGAATGTCTCTTGGAGGTCATTGATAAGAGAGGACCCTTGCTTTGTTGTGACTATGACATCATCGATATAAACTTGTACGTTTGTGGCAATTTGACTTCCTAGGAAATTCTGCATCATCCGTTGATATGTTGCCATGGCATTTTTGATGCCAAAGGGTATTGTTGTGTAGCAGAATACGCCATAGGTCATGATAAATGATGTTTTATCCTGATATTCCTCCTTCATCGGAATTTGATGGTATCCTGAATATGCATCTAAAAAGGAAAGACGTTCACACCCCGCGGTTCAATCGATTATCTGATCGATTCATGGTAGTGGGAAGTGATCCTTTGGATAGTGCTTATTCAATGCAGTGAAATCAATGCACATCCATAGCTCTTTTGTATTTTTCTTTGGGACACATACTGGATTTACAACCCACTCTACTTTCTTTAATTCCTTGATGAATTTTGCATCGGTTAGGCGATGGAGCTCCTTCCGAATGGCCTTTCATTTTGGCTCTACGAAGCGGCATAGCGACTGTTTTGCCTTTGGATAAAAATTTAATGTGTCCTCAGCGAGTTCTCTGGGAATTCATGGCGTGTCAGAAGGTAGGCATGCGAAATCTCTAAGTGCTCACGGAGGAACTCGATGAGTGCGCTTTCCTATGCGGGACCAAGATTAGAAGCCACAAAGGTCATCTTTCTCGGGTTGGTAGGGTGGATCTGTACTTCCTTTGTATCCCTCGCGGTGTCAAAAGCTTGATCGGGATTGACACATGCTACCGCCAGAGGTTCTGCGGTTGCCGGCATTTTTAGTTGCTCGAACTCAGTTGCCACCCCGAATGATTCGGATATTTTATTGAACTCTCGATCACAATTGTCGAATCGTGTGAAGCTGCCGTTTCCTGATATGATCCCTTTTGGGGCTGGCATTTTCATAACTAGGTACGCATAATGTGGTACTGCCATGAATCGTGCAAAAGCTGGGCGACCTAGGATCGCATGATACTGTGATGGCCAGTCCATGACTTCAAACTCGAGCTTTTCTCACCTGAAATTTTCCTTGGATCCAAAAATAACGTCAAGAGATATTTTACCTAAAGGAGCTTCGGCCTTACCTGGTACTATGCCATGGAAAGATGATTCTGTTGGTGCTAGATTTGTGAAAGAGCAATTCATCGCCCTCGGTGTCTTAGCGTAAATCAGGTTGATGCTGCTTCCCGCATCCATGAATACTTTACTCATCTCAAATCCACCCACTTGTTCTTATACTATTAAGGTTGAGTGGCCCGGTCACAATACTCTAAGTGGATGATTAGCTCTACTGAATGTGATTTCCTGTTCTGACCAGTGGAGATATTCGGGTGTGGTTGGTTGCGCCATTTCTATCATGTTGACTTGTCTTGTAATCAGCTTCTAGATCCTATTGGATGGGCGCCCTTTATGAATCAATGAATTTCTCCCTTGGACATGGGGTATTCATTTTCTTGATTTGTTGTATCTTATGGATGCCCTGCTGGCGAGTGTACCGATGGTGGTGGTGGTGCGTTGATGGCTAACGTGCTAGGTGTAGTGGTATATCCCTGGCATGCTGCTTCAGTTGCCTTTGTGTTGCATAGCTCTTGCATTTTTAAGAACGCTCGGCAGTCCTTCATGAGATGGTTGGATCCCCTTTTGCCCATTGAGTCAACGTAAAAGTGCATATTACAGGGTCCCTCCAGCATTTGCATTGTGGACATTGGTGGGGTCTCGGGTTCTTGGCTGATATCACTGTGTTGGTTGGCTTCCTCCAACATCATCCCTGTTGTTGCGGTGCCCGTCGTTGCAATCGTTGTTTCTTTGGTTGTCCTCTCCCGAGAAACTAGCTACAACATAGCTTGGTCCCCCGTGTCCATCGTTGTTCATTCGTATTCTATCACAGTTGCGTTTGTCCCTATCATCTTCGGGTGAACATGTTCGCTTGTTGTGTACTGCATCCTCTCTGTCAGCCCAGCGATTTGCCATATCTATCAGCTGTGAAATTGTTTTGGGCTTGACCCGTCCTAGTTCTTATATGAATTCTCGACAGTGGAGGCTGTCGTTGAAGACGTCAATTGCCCTTTCATTGGATATGGCCTCAGCTAAGTTTTTGATGATGTTCCATTGCTGAATGAAGGCTCTTATTGATTTTCCAGGTTTCTGTTTGCACGCTCGCAATTGCTCTAGAGATGTGGGTCGCTTGAATGTGGAGTGAAAATGTTGGATGAACTTATCTTCAAGGTCGTTCCAGTTTCTGATGGAATCTTTGGGTAGCTATTTGAGCCATGACCATACGGCGCTGGTTAGGTGTAGCTCCAGGCTCTGCATTGCGGTGGCCATGGAGCCACCCTATAACTTGAGGTGGCCAGATAATCTGCTAACCAAGCTTTGGTTTCCTGTAGGCCATCGTACTTCTTGCGGTCATGAGGAAGTTTAAAATCCTTGGGTATTGGGGTCTTGCGAACCCATTGGGTAAAGCAGATGGCTCTACATAACTGATAGTCATCTTCATTATCACCATTGTAGTATTTTCGGCTATGGCCCTCATCCCTTGACCCGTCGTTCTTGTGCTATGTGAGGTCGTTTCTTGTGTTGTTTCACGGCTCGGAGCCGGAGTAGTGCACCCTATGTGGTGACCGAGATCGTCGAGTATGCCCCACCTTCCGAGGGCTGCTGCGATGATGTGGGGATTTGTCGAGTTGATGTACGCCTCCTTGTTCTGTTTGCACAAGGGATGCACCCACCATACTAAGAGTCATTAGAGTGGATCGATGGAGAGCTACACGAGGATCATCAGGTGCTGGTTGAGTTGTGAGAAGGTATGTTTGTGCAGCAACAATTGTGGCTTGAGCTGTTTTTACTTTGATGTGCCCTATTGGATCTACCGACATAAAGGAAAAATCGAGGTCTCTGGCCAGTTTGTTTCTTTCAGCTTCCGGGATATTCTGTTGTCGCAAGGCTCCTCTCCTTGGTGTGGTCCTCCGGTTATGCTTCCTGATCCCCTGGTAGAGCTTAGCTAAGCCCGCCGGATTCGTTAGCTAGTCTTTTTCTTTTGTCGAGTTACCTCTGCATCCTTAGCAAGTCCCTCTTTTTGTGATGAAGCAAGTATTGGTATGCTAGTAGATCTTCGCGCATGGCCTCGGCTGTCATTGGGACTACGCCTGAAATTGCTCCCCTTGCTTTTTGCCATGCTTTGGCTAGTAGCCAGAGAGTTTTCCACTCGCCTCTGCATGGTTCTTCTCCTCTCGGGGTTATGTGGTTGTTTGTCGGGTCTCGTTCATTTTCGTGATCTCCTACATTGTTATCTGACAAGTTACCATTGGGATCAAGGATAGCGTTACTGTTGGAGTCAAGTTGTGTTGAAGTTTCCTCGATGATTACGAACACTTGGTGGTGCGTTATATATGAACTAGTGACGTCGTCGTTGGGTCCAAGGGAGACACTATTTTGGGGATCAGAAAAGTCTAGTTGTTCCTGTTCTTGGTAGATTTTAGCCATCCTGATTCTGAAGTCGATAATTTCACCGCTTTCTTCGGGTTCCGTGTTTACCAGGCTTGATCCACGTGGTGGAGTTAACTAAGAGTCTAACCCAAGGGAGATATCATCGTAAAGACCATCAAGATCCCCTATATCTACTATGTTTTCAGTATTTTATTCATCTTTCTCCGCCTGGAGTGTAGCTTCTGCGGGAGAATATCATTTTGCGGCCCGAAAGTTGGGGCGCCTAGGCAACACGGTACCCAAGTTGCCTGTAATCAGCCGCGGTGACCACAGTTGGCGTGCCAAATACTCAGAGGTTCTTTTTCAACACGAATTCAACTTTACATTTCAATACAAAATATCAGGCTAACGGCTGTCAAGTTGGGCCCCCTGTTAGTTCTCGTTGTTATGTCGCTCCTGTCGCTTAGGTGTCAATTAGGCTTGCAGCGTTGGAGCATGCATCCATTACGTGTCTTCTTCTTCCCCGGAGAGGCAATCTATGGGGCGTCGTAGCCATGGCACGGACGAACCTGCTCGGCCCCGCTCTCCTCTCTGTAGGCTTGCAGCGTTGGCGCCTACATCCATTACACGTCTTCTTCTTCCCCGGAGTAGCAATCTGTGATCACAGCCATCGCGCGGAGCTAGGACATGACGAACCTGCTCGGCCCTGCTCTCCTCCCCATCCCGAGTCGGAGCTCTCCCTCACCATGGACGCACCCATGGCACGGTGCGGGGACGAGAATTGGTTCCCGGTGAGATCTGTCACCATGTTGACCATGCTCGGTCCTGTTTTCCTCCTCCAGAATCCGAGCTTGTCATCACCGTAGTCGCACCCTCACCAATTCTGCCACCTCTGCCGAGGTCTCTGTGGTAGCTCAAGTTCTGCCATGTTGAACCTCTAAGCGAATTCGGAGCTGAGCTGGGCGGCGGTAACCCGTTGTTGAACCTGTAAGGAATTTGTTGAAGACTGCGTGCCGCTCCAAGGTCTTCGGCTGATGCCTTTGGCTTCTGCCAACATCCATCGCCGATGTGAGATCATTTAGTTACTTTAATACAAAATTTCGGCCAATTTAACTTGTTGATGTATTCCTTGACAATTATAATATAATCGAGCACTAGAAATATTTTGTAGAACACTAGAAATTTTAAGGCACTCCATATAAAGGAGTAGATTCATATATATAGAAGGTTCACTAGAGATAGCACGCAGATATATTGTCTTACATGTCACACACAGGTAATAATAATTAACTAAAACAAAATAAGCAGGGGCAGCAGCAGGAGGCTAGGACACGGAGACGCCTAGCAGGGCAGGGGCATCATCAGGAGGCGGGGATAGCCTAGTCGAGGGGATATAGGCTTGTCATGACATAATCCTGGAGGAATTTGCTGAAGGTTGCATGCCACGCCAAGGTAATCGGCTTATGGCTTCTACCTCCGCCTCTGGCAACACCTACCGCGTGCTGGATCATCATGTCGAGGTCCACGTTGATTGCTCTACCACAGAATGGGCAAAACAGTCTCCCCCTACGGTAGAAACGGATTAGCCCACACCGTAACCGCCTCAACACATACCAGCCCTTGTTGTCCCTGGATTCCTTGTTATCATCCACCTCATCATCATCCTCCTGTTGATTTTTAAGAACATAACATAGAACTCATACATATGATTGAATTGTATTACAACTCAAGAATTGACAACATGTATATGTAAGACAATATATCTGTGGATATCAAAGAGAAAGCATCTCATCAATAGTTTGATCAGTTCATATATCATTTCATCTCAACACAATGACAATTAATTGCATCAGAGTGTATGTAGAATAAATCTAGGGGCCTCATAAGTTTCTTCAAGGATGAAGTGAGTGAACCCAGTAACAATTGCACAACCTATAATGTTCTTATACATCGCCCTAGGTTCGCTAACTCATCCCTGAAAAAATCTGACACCAATGTGTCTGCCTCTCTTTTGGGAAAAATTTGAAACATTGGCCACAATAAGAAATTGAAATGTAATCGTAAAAACAATATTCAGGGATATACATAGTCAGGTACAAAAACAAGCCTAAATATTATAATTATAAATAAAAACCAAACAATTAATCTCCAGGTACATGTTAAAAATACTTATGATCAAAACCAATCATTTACATATGCATCATATGAATCATTCAAAGATCAGAAACAATTCAAGGATCATATATGTAGTTCCATATGAGAATAAGTCAAGGGCCTCATAATTTGTTTCAGTGATGGAGTTGGAGAACCAAAGTACCAATAGCACAACCTATATTGTTTGTGTGCATTGCTGCCTCAAGTTTACCAACACATCCCTAAAACACGACACCATCATATGTGTCTCCCCTTGAACTCTTTTGGGGCAAATTTCAATCATCGGCCTCGGTGACAAGCTGAAATGTAATTCTTATACACTATGAATGCATGGAATAGATAATTCAAATATCATAGTTCTATGAATGTAGAATAAAGATTGCGGCCTCATAAGTTTCTTCAGGGATGGCGTAAGCGAACCAAATAACAATTGCACAACTTATATTGTTCTTATACATGGCCCTAGGTTCCATAACTCATCCCTGAAAAAATCTGACACCAATGTGTCTGCCTCTCTTTTGGGGCAAATTTGAATCATTGGCCACAATAAGAAATTGAAATGTAATCGTACAAAACAATATTCAGGGATATACATATGCATCATATGACTCATTCAAAGATTAGAAACAATACAAAGATTATATATATAGGTTCCATATGAAAATAAATTAAGGGCCACATTTTTTCAGAGATGGAGTTGGAGAACCAAAATACCAACAACACAACCTATATTGTTTATGTACATTACTTCCTCAGGTTCACTAACCATCCCTAAGAAATTGACACCATCAGATGCCCTAGCACTATTTTGGGGCAAAATTGAATCATTGGGCTCAGTAAGGAATAGAAATGTAATGTTATAGGCATGTTGTCTATCGAAATCAACACTCAACTAGATGGCAGATGAGCAGATTGGGGTTTTGTGACTAGACGGATTGGGGTTTTGTGACTTGATGGCAGATGCATCAATCGATCGTTCGAACCATATATATACTACCCTACTTCAAGAGAAAAAGAATCTATACACGATTGAGCAAATCCTATGTATGAACAGTGAAATCTGCGGCTGCGACTAGAGAAGCTAGCAATGTAGTACCTCGGACTCCTCATCAGTGACCTCCTCCTCGAACTCGTCATTATCCATGATTGCGTTGAAGATTTCTTGGACGGTGATGGGGTCGTTGATGTAGAGCACCGGATTTCCTCCGCCTACCGCCTGCCCCCCATCCAGATCTGCCGCTGGCACCACCATGTTGTCGGCCACCTACTGCTCGGCGGCGATGGCTACTGGAAAGTGAGTGTCTTTTACAATGAAATACATCATGGCATACATCAAATTATGCCAAGATAGATCCACTAGAGTTCATTGGATGTGTGTTCTTCTCATAAACCACATATGGATCCACCGGAGTCATTGCATGTGTGTTATTGTCACAAACGACATATCGATCCACCAGTGTTAATTGCATGTGTGTTCTATTCACAAACCACATATGGATCCACTAGTGTCATTGTGTGTGTTATTGTCACAAAACACATATGGATCCACTAGTGTCATTGAAATATGTGTTCTTTTCACAAACCACATATGGAACCACCAGAGTCATTGCATGTCTATTCTTTTCATAAAACACATGGATCCACCAATGTCATTGCATGTCTGTTCTTTTCATTAACCACAGCTAATGTCAATGCATGTATGTTCTTTTCACAAATCACATATGGATCCACAAGAGTCATTGCATGTGTGTTCTTTTCACAAACCACATATGGGTCCACCAGAGTCATTGTATGTGTGTTCTTTCAATAAACCACAGCTAGAGTCATTGCATCTCTATTCTTTTCATTAACCATAGCTAGAGTCACTGCATGTGTGTTCTTCTCAGAAACCACATATGGATCCACCAGAGTCATTGCATGTGTGTTCTTTTCACAAACCACATGGATCGACCAGTGTTATTGCATGTGTGTTATTTTAATAAACCATAGCTAGAGTCAGTCCATGCGTGTTATTGTCATAAACCACATGGATCCACCGGTTTCATTGCATGTGTGTTCTTTTCAAAAACCACATGTGGATCCACCAGTGTCATTGCATGTGTGTTCTTTTCATGAACCACATATGGATCCACCAGTGTCATTGAATGTGTGTTCTTCTCACAAACCACATATGGATCCACCAGAGTCATTGCATGTGTGTTCTTTCAATAAACCACAACTATAGTTATTGCATCTCTGTTCTTTTCATTAACCACAGCTAGAGTCATTGAATGTGTGTTCTTCTCACAAACCACACATGGATCCACCAGAGTCATCGCATGTGTGTTCTTCTCACAAACCAAATGGAACCACTAGTGAAATTGCATGTGTGTTATTTAAATAAACCACAACTAGAGCCACTGGATCTCTGTTCTTTTCACAAACCACATATGGATCCACCAGTTTCATTGCATGTGTGTTCTTTTTGTTAACAATAGCTAGAGTCATTGCATGTGTGTTATTTTCAGAAACCACATGTGGACCCCCTAGAGTCATTGCATGTGGGTTCTTTTCACAAACCACATTTGGATCCACCAGTGTTCACTTCATGTGTGTTCTTTTCACAAACCACATATGGATCCCCTAGTGTCATTGCATGTGTGTTCTTTTCATTAACCATAGCTATAGTCATTGCATGTGTGTTCTTTTCACAAACCACATATGGATCCACAAGAGTTCATTGCAAGTCTGTTCTTTCCAGAAACCACATATGCATCCACCAGGGTTCATTGCATGTGTGTTCTTTTCACAAACCACATATGGATCCACCACTATCATTGAAATGTGTGTTATTTTCACAAACCACATATGGATCACCCAGTGTCACTACATGTGTGTTCTTCTCACAAACCACATATGGATCCACTAGAGTCATTGCATGTGTTTTCTTATCACAAACCACATGGATCCACCAATGTTATTGCATATGTGTTCTTTTAATAAACCATAGCTAGAGTCACTAGATCTCTATTCTTTTAACAAACCACATATGGATCCACCAGTTTCATTCCATCTGTGTTCTTTTCATTAACAACAGCTAGAGTCATTGCATGTGTGTTCTTTTCACAAACCACGTGTGGATCCACTAGAGTCATTGCATGTGTGTTCTTTTCACCAACCACATATGGATCCACAAGAGTTCATTGCATGTCTGTTCTTTTCACAAACCACATATGGATCCACCAGAGTTCATTACATGTCTATTCTTCTCACAAACCACATATGGATCCACCAGAGTCATTGCATGTGTGTTCTTCTCACAAACCACATGGATCCACCAATGTTATTGCATGTGTGTTCTTTTAATAAACCACAGCAAGAGTCACTGGATCTCTGTTCTTTTCACAAATCACATATGGATCCACCAGTTTCATTGCATGTGTGTTCTTTTCATTAACAACAGCTAGAGTCATTGCATGTGTGTTCTTTTCACAAACCGCATGTAGATCCAGTAGAGTCATTGCATGTGTGTTCATTTCACAAACCACATATGGATCCACCAGTGTCCATTGCATGTCTTTTCTTTTCACAAACCACATATGGATGCCCTAGTGTCATTGCATGTGTGTTCTTTTCATTAACCACAGCTAGAGTCAGTGTATGTGTGTTCTTTTCACAAACCACATATGGATCCACAAGAGTTCATTGCATGTTTGTTATTTTCACAAACCACAAATGCATCCACCAGAGTTCATTGCATGTGTGTTCTTTTCACAAACAACATATGGATCCACAAGAGTCATTGAAATATGTGTTCTTTTCACAAACCACATATGGATCCCCTAGTGTCACCGCATGCGTGTTTTTTTCACAAACAACATATGGATCCACCAGAGTCATTGCATGTGTGCTCTTTCAATAAACCACAGCTAGAGTCAATGCATCTCTGTTCTTTTCATTAACCACAGCTAGAGTCATTGCATGTCTATTCTTTTCACAAACCACATATGGATCCACCAGAGTTCATTACATGTGTGTTCTTTTCATAGACCACATATGGATCCACTAGTGTTCATTTCATGTGTGTTCTTTTAATAAACCAAATCTATAGTCACTACATGTGTGTTATTGTCTTAAAGCACATGGATCCACCAATGTCATTGCATGTGTGTTCTTTTCACAAACCACATGTGGATCCACCAGTGTCGTTGCATGTGTGTTCTTTTAATGAACCACATATGGATCCACCAGTGTCATTGAATGTGTGTTCTTTTCACAAACCATATATGGATCCACCAGAGTCATTGCATGTGTGTTCTTTCAATAAACCACAGCTAGAGTCATTGCATCTCTGTTCTTTTCATTAACCACAGCTAGAGTCATTACATGTCTGTTCTTCTCACAAGCCACATATGGATCCACCAGAGTCATTGTATGTGTGTTCTTCTCACAAACCACATTGATCCACCAATGTTATTGCATGTGTGTTGTTTTAATAAACCATAGCTAGAGTCACTAGATCTCTGTTCTTTTAAAAAACCACATATGGATCCACCAGTTTCATTGCATGTGTCTTCTTTTCATTAACAACAGCTAGAGTCATTGCATGTGTGTTCTTTTCACAAACCACATATGGATCCACTAGATTCATTGCATGAGTTTTCTTTTCACAAACCACATATGGATCCACCAGTGTTCACTTTATGTCTGTTCTTTTCACAAACCACATATGGATCCCCTAGTGTCATTGCATGTGTGCTATTTTCACAAACCAAATGTAGATCCACAAGATTTCATTGCATGTCTGTTCTTCTCACAAACCACATATGCATCCAGCAGAGTTCATTGCATGTGTGTTCTTTTCACAAACCACATATGGATCCACAAGCATCATTGAAATGTCTATTCTTTCCACAAACCACATATGGATCCACAAGAGTCATTGCATGTGTATTCTTTTCACAAACCACATTTGGATCCACTAGAGTCATTGCATGTGTGTTCTTTCAATAAACCACAGCTAGAGTCGTTGCATCTATGTTCTCTTCATTAACCACTACTAGAGTCATTGCATGTGTGTTCTTATCAAAAACCACATACGGATCCACCAGAGTCATTGCATGTGTGTTATTTTCACAAACCACATGGATCCATCAGTGTTATTACATGTGTGTTCTTTTAATAAACCACATCTAGAGTCACTACATGTTTGTTATTGTCATAAACCACATGGATCCACTAGTGCCATTGCATGTGTGTTCTTTTCGCAAACCACATGTGGATCCACTAGTGTCATTGTATGTGTGTTATATTCATGAACCACATATGGATCCACCAATGTCATTGAATGTGTGTTCTTTTCACAAACCATATATGGATTCACCAGAGTCATTGCGTGTGTGTTCTTTCAATAAACCAAGCTAGAGTCATTGCATCTCTATTCTTTTCATTAACCACAGCTAGAGTCGTTGCATGTCTATTCTTCTCACAAGCCACATATGGATCCACCAGAGTCATTGTATGTGTGTTCTTCTCACAAACCACATGGATCCACCAGTGTTATTGCATGTGTGTTCTTTTAATAAACCATAGCTAGAGTCCCAAGATCTTTGTTCTTTTCAAAAACCACATATGGATCCACCAGTTTCATTGCAAGTGTCTTCTTTTCATTAACAACAGCTAGAGTCATTGCATGTGTGTTATTTTCACAAACCACATGTGGATCCACTAGAGTCATTGCATGTGTGTTCTTTTCACAAACCTCATATGGATCCACCAGTGTTCACTGCATGTCTGTTCTTTTCACAAACCACATATGGATCCCCTAGAGTCATTGCATGTGTGTTCTTTTCACAAACGAAATGTAGATCCACAAGAGTTCATTGCATGACTGTTCTTTTCACAAACCACATATGCATCTAGCAGAGTTCATTGCATGTGTGTTCTTTTCACAAACCACATATGGATCCACAAGTGTCATTGAAATGTCTGTTCTTTCCACAAACCACATATGTATCCACAAGAGTTATTGCATGTGTATTCTTGTCAAAAACCACATATGGATCCACCAGAGTCATTGCATGTGTGTTCTTTCAATAAACCACAGCTAGAGTCATTGCATCTCTATTCCTTTCATTAACCACAGCTAGAGTCATTGCATGTGTGTTCTTCTCAAAAACCACATATGGATCCACCAGAGTCATTGTATGTGTGTTATTTTCACAAACCACATGGATCCACCAATGTTATTGCATGTGTGTTCTTTTAATAAACCACAACTAGAGTCACTGCATGTGTGGTATTTTCATAAACCACATGGATCCACTAGTGTCATTGCATGTGTGTTCTTTTCACAAACCACATGTGGATCCACCAGTGTCATTGCATGTGTGTTCTTTTCATGAACCACATATGGATCCACCAGTGTCATTTAATTTGCGTTCTTTTCACAAACCACATATGGATCCACCAGAGTCATTGCATGTGTGTTCTTTCAATAAACCACAGCTAGAGTCATTGCATCTCTATTCTTTTCATTAACCACAGCTAGAGTCATTGAATGTGTGTTCTTCTCACAAACCACATATCGATCCACCAGAGTCATTTAATGTGTGTTCTTCTCACAAACCACATGGAACCACCAGTTTTATTGCATGTGTGTTCTTTTAATAAACCACAGCTAGAGTCACTGGATATCTGTTCTTTTCACAAACCACATATGGATCCACCAGTTTCATTGCATGTGTGTTCTTTTCATTAACAACAACTAGAGTCACTCCATCTGTGTTCTTTTCATAAACCACAACTGGATCCACTAGAGTCATTGCATGTGTGTTCTTTTCACAAACCACATATGGATCCACGAGTGTTCACTACATGTGTGTTCTTTTCACAAACCACATATGGATCCCCTAGTGTCATTGCATGTGTGTTATTTAGACAAACCACATATGGATCCACCAGAGTCATTGCATATGTGTTCTTTTCACAAACCACATGGATCCACCAGTGTTATTGCATCTGTGTTCTTTTAATAAACCACAGCTAGAGTCATTGCAGGTGTGTTATTGTCATAAACCACATGGATCCACCAGTGTCATTGAATGTGTGTTCTTTTCACAAACCACATATGGATCCACTAGTCATTGCATGTGTGTTCTTCCAATAAACCACAGCTAGAGTCATTGGATCTCTGTTCTTTTCATTAACCATAGCTAGAGTCATTGCATGTCTATTCTTCTCATAAACCACATATGGATCCACCAGAGTCGTTGCATGTGTGTTATTCTAGCAAACCACATGGAACCAACAGTGTTATTGCATGTGTGTTCTTTTAATAAACCACAGCTAGAGTCACTGGATAACTGTTCTTTTCACAAACCACATATGGATCCACCAGTTTCATTGCATGTGTGTTCTTTTCATTAACAACAGCTAGAGTCATTGCATGTGTGTTCTTTTCACAAACCACATGTGGATCCACTAGAGTCATTGCATGTGTGTTCTTTTTACAAACCACATATGGATCCACCAGTGTTCATTGCATGTCTGTTCATTTCACAAACCACATATGGATCCCCTAGTGTCATTGCATGTCTGTTCTTTTCACACCCACATATGGATCCACCAGATTTCATCGCATGTGTGTTCTTTTCACAGACCACATATGGATCCACCAGTGTTCATTGCATGTGTGTTCTTTTAATAAACCACAGCTAGAGTCACTGCATGTGTGTTATTATCATAAACCACATGGATCCACCAGTGTCATTGCATGTGTGTTATTTTCATAAACCACATGGATCCACCAGTGTTATTACATGTGTGTTCTTTTAATAAACCACAGCTAGAGTCACTGCATGTGTGTTATAGTCATAAACCACATGGATCCACTAGTGTCATTGCATGTGTGTTCTTTTCACAAACCACATGTGGATCCACCAGTGTCATTACATGTGTGTTCTTTTCATGAACCACATATGGATCCACCAATGTTATTGAATTTGTGTTCTTTTCACAAACCACATATGGATCCACCAAAGTCATTGCATGTGTGTTCTTTCAATAAACCACAACTAGAGTCATTGCATCTCTATTATTTTCATTAACCACATCTAGAGTCATTGAATGTGTGTTCTTCTCACAAACCACATATGGATCTACCAGAGTCATTCCATGTGTGTTCTTCTCACAAACCACATGGAACCACCAGTGTTATTGCATGTGTGTTCTTTTAATAAACCACAGGTAGAGTCATTGCATCTCTGTTCTTTTCACAAACCACATATGGATCCACCAGTTTCATTGCATGTGTGTTATTTTCATTAACAACAGCTAGAGTCATTGCATGTGTGTTCTTTTCACAAACCATATGTGGATCCACTAGAGTCATTGCATGTGTGTTCTTTTCACAAACCACATATGGATCCACGAGTGTTCACTGCATGTGTGTTCTTTTTACAAACCACATATGGATCCCCTAGTGTCATTGCATGTGTGTTCTTTTCACAAACCACATATGGATCCACCAGAGTCATTGCATGTGTGTTTTTTCACAAACCACATGGATCCACCAGTGTTATTGCATCTGTGTTCTTTTAATAAACCACAGCTAGAGTCATTCCATGTGTGTTATGGTCATAAACCACATGGATCCACCAGTGTCATTGCATGTGGGTTCTTTACACAAACCACATGTGGATCCACCAATGTCATTGCATGTGTGTTCTTTTCATGAACCGCATATGGATCCACCAGTGTCATTGAATGTGTGTTATTTTCAAAAACCACATATGGATCCACTAGAGTCATTACATGTGTGTTCTTTCAATAAACCACAGCTAGAGTCATTGGATCTCTGTTCTTTTTATTAACCACAGCCAGAGTCATTGCATGTTTGTTCTTCTCACAAACCACATATGGATCCACCAGAGTCATTGCATGTGTGTTCTTCTCACAAACCACATGGAACCACCAGTGTTATTGCATGTGTGTTCTTTTAATAAACCACATCTAGAGTCACAGGATCTCTGTTCTTTTCACAAACCACATATGGATCCACCAGTTTCATTGCATGTGTGTTCTTTTCATTAACAACAGCTAGAGTCATTACATGTGTGTTATTTTCACAAACCACATGTGGATCCACTAGAGTCATTGCATGTGTGTTCTTTTTACAAACCACATATGGATCCACTAGTGTTCATTGCATGTCTGTTCTTTTCACAAACCACATATGGATCCCCTAGTGTCATTGCACGTTTGTTCTTTTCACACCCACATATGGATCCACCAGATTTAATTGCATGTGTGTTCTTTTCACAGACCACATATGGATCCACCAGTGTTCATTGCATGTGTGTTCTTTTAATAAACCACAGCTAGAGTCATTACATGTGTGTTATTGTCATAAACCACATGGATCGACCAGTGTCATTGCATGTGTGTTATTTTCACAAACCACATGTGGATCCACTAGTGTCATTGCATGTGTGTTCTTTTCATGAACGACATATGGATCCACCAGTGTCATTGAATGTGTGTTCTTTTCACAAACCACATATGGATCCACCAGAGTCATTGCATGTGTGTTATTTCAATAAACCATAGCTAGAGTCATTGCATCTCTGTTCTTTTCATTAACCACAGCTAGAGTCATTGCATGTCCGTTCTTCTCACAAACCACATATGGATCCACTAGAGTCATTGCATCTGTGTTCTTCTCACAAACCAAATGGATCCACCAGTGTTATTGCATGTGTGTTCTTTTAATAAACCATAGCTAGAGTCACTGGATCTCTATTCTTTTCATAGACCACATATGGATCCACCAGTTTCATTGCATGTGTGTTCTTTACATTAACAACAGCTAGAGTCATTGCATGTGTGTTCTTTTCACAAACCGCATGTGGATCCACTAGAGTCATTGCATGTGTGTTCTTTTCACAAACCACATATGGATCCACCAGTGTTCATTGCATGTCTATTCTTTTCACAAACCACATATGGATCCCCTAGTGTCATTTCATGTGTGTTCTTTTCACAAACCACATATGGATCCACCAGTGTCATTGAAATGTGTGTTCTTTTCACAAACCACATGGATCCACCAGTGTTATTGCGTGTGTGTTCTTTTAATAAACCGCAGCTAGAGTCACTGCATGTGTGTTATTGTCATAAACCACATGGATCCACTAGTGTCATTGCATGTGTGTTCTTTTCACAAACGACATGTGGATCCACCAGTTTCATTGCATGTGTGTTCTTTTCATGAACCACAGATGGATCCACAAGTGTCATTGAATGTGTATTATTTTCACAAACCACCTATGGATCCACTAGAGTCATTGCATGTGTGTTCTTTCAATAAACCACAACTAGAGTCATTGCATCTCTGCTCTTTTCATTAACTACAGCTAGAGTCATTGAATGTGTGTTCTTCTCAGAAACTACATATGGATCCACCAAAGTTATTGCATGTGTGTTATTCTCACAAACCACATGGAACCACCAGTGTTATTGCATGTGTGTTCTTTTAATAAACCATAGCTAGAGTCATTGCATGTGTTTTCTTTTCAAAGACCACACATGGAACCACCAGTGTCATTGCATGTGTGTTCTTTTCACAGACCACATATGGATCCACGAGTGTCCATTGCATGTGTGTTCTTTCCACTGACCACGTATGGATCCACCAGTGTCATTGCATGTGTGTTCTTCTCATAACCACATATGGATCCTAACCTTAGGAGAGCCCTAACCTTAGCCCCCCACTGGTAGCCGTTAGACCGAGTCTTCTAGAAGGCACGCCCTAACATAGTTGTTCTGCATGACGATTGTTACATACCGTTCGATCGGGGCGCTTGGATGATTGGGATGGTCTTCGTGAGAGCGATCCACGAGTAGGTTGTTCTGCGACATGATTGGCCATGCTTGCTGCCCGCTTGCTCTGGACAAACTGGCAGCACTAGGCGCTCCCCTTTTGCGAGTGTCACGACTCACGAGTTTAGTGGGCCATATGCCAGTGTCACATCCCCTTTACTTCTCTTCCTCCCCGTACTTCTCTTCCTTCCCCTCAAAGACACTTTCCCCACTTCTCTCCCATCCTGCCGTAGCCGCAAGCTGACGGCTCCTCCAGCTATCTCTCCCGCAGCCACCCCAGTCCCCCACCACCCCTCTCGCCATGGGTTCAAGGGGAGACGGTGAGGAAACGCGTCGTGACGACAGGGACGGTGATTTTGATGTCAGTCGTCTCATCTCTATCTCTATCATCTGTGGCCAGTAATCTATTTTGAGCTAGATCTACTCTGTTTACTCATGCGCGTATGATGTTTTAAGCCAACCAGACGCTGTACGACTCCAACTATCACGGTTTAGCAGCTGAAGATAGTCCTCCTCTATGTAAACATGGATATGTGCCAGCTAAATTTGTAGCGTTCAAAGGACGAAATGCAGGCATGAGGTTTTTATGGTGTCAAGGACATCGTGTAATGATGCAAGGCAGAAGTTGTGGTGTTGTCAAATGGGTAGATCCAGAGTGGCCCAAATTGATGCAGAAAACGCTAGACAAACTATGGGATATGACTGTCGAGTTGAAAGAATCCATAGTCAACTCACTTCTTGACAGTGCTGAGATGAAGCTATGGGACCTAGTTGACACGACCAAGCTTAACCGAGATCTGAGGAGGGTGCAAGACAAGGTTAGAAAAGTCGAGAAGGAGAGGGACGTGGTGTTGGCCCTGAAGGCTAAAGCAGAGCAAGAACTGACTCAAGAAAGGAATGATCTTCACCAGGCCAAAGTCCTGTAGTTCACAACTACGAGTATTGACAAGTGCATGAGGAAAAATGCAGAGAAACAATTGAAAATTGATACGTTTCTAACGTATCTATAATTTTTGATGTTCCATGCTTGGTTTATATCTACTTTCTTATGTTTTGTCCACACTTTGGAGTACTTTTACACATTTTCTAGAACTAACCTATTAACAAGATGCCACAGTGCTAGTTGCCTGTTTTCTTCTGTTTTTGCTTCCAAAAAAGTCAGAAAATGAATATTCTCGGAATTGGACCAGACAAAAACAAAGTCGATATTTTACCGGAAGACTCACGGATCCAGAAGACGAGACGGAGAGGGGCCACAGGGTGGCCACACCATGTGGTGGCGCGGGCTAGCCTTGGCCACGCCACCAGGTGGTGTGGGCCCCCTGGCCGCCCACCGACCTTGCCTCTTCACCTATAAGATGCCCCCCGATGCAAAAACCCTATATCGTCAAGCCTCCAACCACGAAAAGTTCCACAGCACCGTCGCCACCGAAGGGGAGATTCGGGGGACAGAAAGTCTCTGTTCCGGCACCCTGCCGGGACGGGGAAGTACCCCCGGAGCCATCTCCATCGATCTCCACCACCATCTCCATCACTGTTGCTTATTCCCATGATTATGAGGGAGTAGTTCTTCCTCAAGGCTAAGGGTTCTATCGGTAGCTATGTGTTCATCTCTCTCTCTATGCATGATCATATTGTGATCATGAGCTTTGTAATCAAGTAGATCTACCTTGGTACTCAAGTGCTTTAATAGATCTCTGCTCTCCCCAAGTGTGTGAAGTTGACAGTGTACACACCATGGTGGCACTTAGGCTAGAGATTTCAAATACTTGTTATGGGTTATATTTGGAGGTGGATGTCTTTATGAAATTGTGGTGTTTGTTGGAACCATCTAGTGCTCAAGGTGACAGTGTGGGGTTATCTAGATGTGGAAAACAAACTTTGAGGTGTGTTGTTATAGCCCTACCATCAATTAGAGTGTCCAACCGGAGAGTAGTTAAGAGTAGTATCATAAAGAGGAGATATTTATATGAGAGTGTTCACTAGTGAAAGTATGATCCCTAGGCCTTGTTTCTTACCATTGAAACACCATTTGCAAATAGATCTGTTACATGTTTGCTTGCTTCCATCTTTATTTCATTTTGCCTTTAGTCTCTTCTAGGCCATCAAAGTATTTTCTAGCACCATTATCTTATATCCATACCACTTGTATTTCACTATCTCTTCGCCGAACTAGTGCACCTATACACCTGACAAGTGTATTGGGTGTGTTGGGGACACAAGAGACTTCGTGTATCTTGATTGAAGGGTTGCTTGAGAGGCGATACCTTTGACCACTTCCTCCATGAGTTCGATAAACCTTGGGTGATCCACTTAAGGGAAAACTTGCTGCTGTTCTACAAACCTCTGCACTTGGAGGCCCAACAACTGTCTATAAGAATAGAAGTGCATAGACATCAAGCTATTTTCTGGCGTCATTGCCGAGGAGGTAAGGTAAAAGGTACTCACATCCTCCGGTGTGTGTGCTCGAAGTTATTTCCTTTAGATTATGCAATTTTGTCTTTTTGTTTCTTGTTTTCACTAGTTAGGCTTAATGGAAACAATAAAAAATTAGAGAGCTTTTTAGTATTTTTCCTAATGTAGAACATGAATTGTCTGAAAAGAAAATTAAAAAACCCATGGAACTTTCTTTGGATGCTAATAGCAATGTTTTCATTATGAATCTTTTGAACACCTTTGTTACTAATGCTATGGAAACGTCTAAGCTTGGGGAAGTTGGTTTTTATGCAAATGATCTTTTTAGTTCCCCAACTTTAAAGAAGAAAATTTGCTCTGATGATACTTTATATCCCATATGTGGTAATTCTAATGATACTTGTGATATTTTAAATCCACATACTGAAAGCATCCCTTTTAAAATACCTATAAAAATGGTTGAACGTATTATGAATAACTACTATTTTGGATATGGAACTGTGCATCCTGGTGATCATTTGCTCTTTATACATGAATTATGTGAGTTGTTAAAGTGTGCAAGTATTTCAATGAACCAAGTTAAGAGTAAGCTATTCCCTTTTTCACGTAAGGGCAAAGCAAGGGAGTGGTATGAGCTACTAGATGATCCTCATCATTTGGAGTGGAAGGAACTTGAATCTCTCTTTTACTCTAAATTTTATCCTCCTCATGAAATTCATAAAGATAGGAATTACATTTATAATTTTCATCCACATGATGGAGAAAGTATTGCCCAAGCATGGGGAGATTAAAGTCACTAATGCTCAAATATCCCATTCATGAGCTCTCCAGAAATATTGTTATTAATAATTTCTATGCAAGGCTTTTAGGACATTACAAGGACTATCTAGATACTTGTTTAGAGGGATCCTTCACAAGTAAGGAGGCCAAAGCTAAGTGGGATCTTCTTGAAACAATTCAAAGCAATACCGAAGATTGGGATAACAACAAAGGTAAAGAACCAGGTATAAACTATGAGTATGATTGCATTAAGTCTTTCGCTGAAACTGCTGATTTTCAAGAGCTTAGTGCTAAATATGGTCTTGATCCTCAAATTCTTATTGATTGTTATATAACCTTTGCTTCTCGTATTAATCCTCCTAAAGAAAAATGGGACATGTATCATGAGCCTTATAAAGACATTTGCATGGAAAATGAAATTGTTATTAATGATAGCAATAAACATGCTCAAACCTCTGAAAGTACTACTTCTTATAAGCATGTTAATTTTTGTGGAATACATAGACCTTGTGAGGATAATCAAATTGAAGAATAATATTGTAGCAGCCATAGGAATGAAAAAACTAGAATGTGGTATAGGGCTCTAAATGATCTTGGTAAAAAAGTGTGTGCCCTCTATCCTTTTATTTGTGAACTTTGCTTTGAAGTGGGTCATTTCAATTTTCAATGCTCAGGCCATAATAATAGCCCTTCTAACCAATGAGTACTACAAGTTTGTATTGTGATGACATGATCACTCCTAATCAGCATGATGAACTTACATTATTTTTGGGGTGTGAAGAGTTATCAAGAAAAACTTCTTTGGTAGATATGAGTGCTTTTGGTATGAATAGCATCATGCATGGTTGTCATCTTTATTGTGTTGATAATTGCCAAACAAATACTTACATACAAAATATTATAAAAGATGAGGTTTTACCAAAATATGACAGGACTAATATGTGTTTTCTTCTTATTAATGAAAAGGAGGAATCCTCCAAAGTTTCTTCTATTGTCTCTAATAATGAACCAGGGTATATGGAGAAGCTTCTTTTCAAGCCTCTCCCTCCTAAAGAGAAGAAGAAAAAGAAGAGGAGGAGGAGTAAAAGGAGAGAGGAAACGGTATTTTCCCCTAAGCATGTTGCTCCTATTATAGTTTCTGATGAGTCTGAACTCGATGATGTTCCTATGCCTATTACCTATAGTAGTGATCATGATTGGGAAAAGCACACTACTTTTGATATTGATAATCTCTTCGGTACCAATTCTGAAAATGATGATATTAATAATTGATGCACTATTAGTACTATCCATGTTCCTTCCAATGATGATATGTTTACAAATGAACACACTTTGGGAGATAACTATTATATTGCTTATGATGATGTTATACCTCCAATATATGATGATTACAATGATAAATATGATATTTTCAGCCCACCTACTATGTAGGAGAAAATTAATTATGATTACAATATGCCTCCTATATTTGATGATTATGGTGATGAGAATAATAATGATAGCTATTTTGTTGAATTTGCTCCCACTACAATTAATAAGAATGACTATGTTCATGTGGGGAGTATTAATTCTTTTATGCATGTGGCTCATGATAAGAATGTTTCATGTGATAGTTATATTGTTAATTTTATACATGATGCTACTGAAAGTAATTATGAGAGAGTGAAACATGGTTTTATGCATCTCAACAATATTAAGTTTCCCCTCTTTATGTTGAAAGTCTTGAAGTTGCACTTGTTTTGCTTTACTATGCTTATTTCTTTGTGCTTTCATGACTTGTTTATTTACAAGATTCCTATGCATAGGAAGTGGGTTAGACTTAAATGTTATTTGAATTTGCTTCTTGATGCTCTCTTTTACTCTCAATTCATATTTCCTATGTGAGCATCTTCTCAAACTTTCATGCCTAACTTAAAGGCGTTAAAGAAAAGTACTTATTGGGAGATAACCCAAAAGTTTTAAATGAGTCATGGAAGTTATTACTTCTGTCATAACCGCTCCTTATCCTTTTTAGTTGCTTTTTGTGCCAAGAGTAACCTCTAATGAGAGAGAAGTAATGACTGGGAAAGTTGTTGTCCCGAAACAGATTTCTGTGCTTCACCATAAAAACTCGTGTAAAATCTCTGTCTGTCGTTTTGAGGCATGAATTTTTGTGCTTGTGCCCCAGGATGTTATGTAACTTTTGTTAGTTCAAAACTTTTTGATTTGAGCAACAGAAGGTCTTCGAAAAAAATCGTATTTATTTGCTGGTCTGTTTTGACAGATTTCTGCCATTATTTGCATTTGCTTCTTGTTGGTTCTTTTTTTGTGTTCTTTTGGGGAACTGAGCTTTTTGAGGGAAGTGCTACAGTAGCTAGTGTTTTAATGGAAGTTTTATTGGTATTGAAACTGAACCCAAAGACTTATTATCTTGAGTGCACTAATGTTTCTAATAAAGATTGTGTGAAGTTTTGTATGAAGGAAAAATTACATGTGTATGGAAGGAATGAGTAATGAGATGAAGAATGGACTAAAGCTCAAGCTTGCGGATGCCATGCATTTCACCCCAAGAAATATCCAAGAAGTACAAGCGTCAAAGCTTGGAGATGCCCAAGGCATCCTCTTCTTCATCAATAAAAATCTCAGGTTTCTTCCAAACGCTTCATTTTTATTGTTTCATGCACAGTTGTGTTGTTCTTGGAGCGTCTTCTTTTTATTTTTCATTTTTGTTTTTAGATTTCTTGGTTTTCTTAGTTTTCTGAATAAATTGGTTGGACCCCCTCTTTCATGCATTTGTTTTCAAATAGTTTGGTTTGGATTGGAAAAGAGTAGGAAAAGTTCATGCTTAAGTGGTAAAGAGAGCTTGTTTTTGACTGTGGCCTATGCTTTGTTATGCCATGCTTGATATTGTTTTGGCTTTATGCTTAGTATTATTAGCTGTAGCATGACTTGTTATAAACAATTGAGATTGCTTAATGTGTCTTTGAAGAATCATGCGTTGTTTTAGCATATTAAAGCATAGTATTGTGGTATTCTCCTTTGATGCTTTATTTCGGTTGACTTGGCACATGCTCACACCATGTATTACTATCCCAAGTCACCATAGCCTTTATGATCCTTTATTTTTCGACTTGTAGTATCACTTTATCCTTTGATCAATGATGTTTTGTCGCTCTACATGATTAGGGCCATTATTGCTCTCTTAGTTTGTCGCTCCCAGTCTTTTGCTAGCCTCTGTAGCCAATTATGAGTTCCACTCATGCATCCAACTCCTTAAACCAAGTTATTCCAAAAAGTCCACCATACCTACCTACTAGCATATGTTATTCCAAGTATATTCATGTTTTTATCTACCTTCCAAAATAAACTTGTTATGAGAAAACTAGTGATTAAAGCTCTCGCGAACTTGGTGGCACACTTTACTTTTCTTTCCCTTAATAAACTTGAACCATTGTGTCGCCTATGTTGTCATGGGGAACCATGTTGTACTTATTTGTTGGTGATTAGCAGAACCATGTTGTCATGGGGAACGCTTTCAACATTGCACTTGTACTTTGTACCTAGTTGATATCATGCTCTTTTGTCTATGGATGTCATCGGTGTGAAATGAAAGGGGAGCTTGTAAGTCCATGGAGTTATGTATATGTGTTAGAGAAATGCCTGGGCCGCTGGTCCAATCCATGCTGTCATGGTGGAAACCTGCAGCGTAACCATAATGAGCTGTTTATGAAGCATTCTTCTTATAAAAAAGAGTCAGATATTGAGAAAAAAGAGAAAAAAGAAAAAAATATGCGAAAGAGGAAAGAGAGAAAAAAGCACCATATTCCCATGGTAAATAAGAAGATTGCTGAGATGCTTGTTGTCTGCTTGCCTTGTCATTTTGATATGGGGATTCTTCCGTATCATCGGGCAAGGGGTACCCCGTTGGCGGTTCTCTATGATACACATGTACTTATGATGACAAGAACTTACCGGTGACTAAACTTGAGTAGCACGAGGAGCAGCCCTCGTATTCAAGGGACATGAGATTTCCAACTTATACTTCGTCAAGCATATACACCATAGTTTGTTCACTTTAACCTTAATCACTTCAAGATGCTTATGATAGGGGCAATGAGAGCTCAAAGCAATTAAGTACCATAATTTTGGGAAGCTCTTTATGAGACTTGAATCCCTACTTCCTTCTTTGAAGGCCTTTCTTTTACTTTTTTGTCGAGTCTCCACCTTCTACCTTTATGCACCTACTTTTAGAGCATAGTGGCCATTCTTAGTTCTATGTGCATTGTCCCAAGACTTGTTGATTGATGCATAACTTGATATTGCTTGTTCTTAAACTATTTGTATCTAGTCACTCTTATGAACTTTGAAGGTGTCCTATGCATTTATATTTGCTACTATATGAGGGACAAGCTGAATGCCATGATGCTATGTTTTCTTTATGTGAAACAAACAAACATCTTGCAAAGCATTGTTATTCATGAATCTTTTGTTTGTGCCTTTTCTTGTTACAACATAGTTGCTATGTCTTATTGTTAGAACTTTATCTTCCATGCTATGTTGAAGTACTATGATTCCAGCTATCAATGTTTTACAAATACTTTGATCAAGTTTATGATGGTGCATGTCACCTCAAAAATTATTCTTTTTTATCACTTACCTACTCGAGGATGAGCAGGAGTTAAGCTTGGGGATGTTGATATGTTGCTAACGTATCTATAATTTTTGATGTTCCATGCTTGGTTTATATCTACTTTCTTATGTTTTGTCCACACTTTGGAGTAGTTTTACACATTTTCTGGAACTAACCTATTAACAAGATGCCACAGTTACAGTTGCATGTTTTCCTCTGTTTTTGGTTCCAGAAAAGTCAGAAAATGAATATTCTCGGAATTGGACCGGACAAAAGCCAAAGTCGATATTTTACCGGAAGACTCACGGAGCTAGAAGACGAGATGGAGAGGGGCCACAGGGCGGCCACACCATGTGGTGGCGCAGCCAGGCCACACCATGTGGTGGTGCGGGCTAGCCCTGGCTGCACCACTAGGTGGTGTGGGCCCCCTGGCCGCCCATCGACCTTGCCTCTTCGCCTATAAGATGCCTCCCGATGTAAAAACCCTAGATCGTCAAGCCTCCAGCCATGAAAAGTTCCGTAGCGCCGCCGCCACCAAAGGGGAGATTCGAGGGATAGAAAGTCTCTGTTCCGGCACCCTGTCGGGATAGGGAAGTGCCCCCGGAGCCATCTCCATCGATCTCCACCACCATCTCCATCGCTGTTGCTTATTCCCATGATGATGAGGGAATAGTTCTTCCTCGAGGCTAAGGGTTCTATCGGTAGCTATGTGTTCATCTCTCTCTCTATGCATGATCATATTGTGATCATGAGCTTTGTAATCAAGTAGATCTACCTTGCTACTCAAGTGCTTTAATAGATCTCTGCTCTCCCCATGTGTGTGAAGTTGACAGTGTGCACACCATGGTGGCACTTAGGCTAGAGATTTCAAACACTTGTTATGAGTTATATTTGGAGTTGGATGTCTTTATGAAATTGTGGTGTTTGTTGGAACCATCTAGTGTTCAAGGTGACAGTGTGGGGTTATGTAGATGTGGAAAGCAAACTTTGAGGTGTGCTGTTATAGCCCTACCATCGATTAGAGTGTCCAACCAGAGAGTAGTTAAGAGTAGTACCATAAAAAGAAGATATTTATATGAGAGTGTTCACTAGTGAAAGTATCATACCTCGGCCTTGTTTCTTAGCATTGAAACACCGTTTGCAACTAGATCTGTTACATGTTTGCTTGCTTCAGTTTGCCTTTAGTCTCTTCCACGCCATCAAAGTATTTTCTAGCACCGTTATCTTATATCCATACCACTTGTATTTCACTATCTCTTCGCCGAACGAGTGCACCTATACACCTGACAAGTGTATTGGGTGTGTTGGGGACACAAGAGACTTCTTGTATCTTGATTGCAGGGTTGCTTGAGAGGGGATACCTTTGACCACTTCCTCCCTGAGTTCGATAAACCTTGGGTGATCCACTTAAGGGAAAACTTGCTGCTGTTCTACAAACCTCTGCACTTGGAGGCCCAACAACTGTCTACAAGAATAGAAGTGCGTAGACATCAAAGATGTGCAAGTAAGATGCTAAAAGGAAGGAGCAGATGATTCGATCCTTGCTTTCAAGGGAAGATGCACATCGAGCTAAGATTAGGAAGATCAAGGAGATGTGTGATAACTAGTTCTATTTAGCTTGAGCTCCGTACTTTTTTAAGTTGTAATAGTAGTACTTGTACATACTAGCGGTCTGAACTAGTGGTCCCAGAGTCCTGGGAGAGAAAAAATGGTTGCCCGTTAATCTATCTTAACCCTGCAATACTTCCTTTTCTCTGATCATGGTGGTATTCTAACATTGGTGGTTTGTTTAAATGTAATCTGCGTGGATTGTGCCGCATGAAAATGGCACAACCACAATTTATAAAGTGGAAGCACGTACACCCGGTTACTAGAGATCCGGGAGCTTCACCAGATGCAAAGGATGCAGGAGCAGGGAGGCGAGGAGATAGACGGGCTCACGATTAGGCCAGAAAGTGGTACCGCTTTCCTCATCATCTGGGCATTATCGGTTGCCATTGTTTTTTATGTTGCCATGTCATTGTGCATCAGCTGAAATAAGTTGCTACTTCGTGGAGTATAGCAGCTTAAATAATTTGTTTCTATGTCACTTACATTCTATCGAATTTGGAGACCTCCTGCCCCTCAGCAATCATGGAACCGGTGTTGCATGTTTTCAAATAGTAGTGGCACAATCACAATTTTGGATTCAACTACTGACTCGGGCATTTCCAAACCCTAAGTCGCGGTACATTTTACTCCGAGAACATGGGTAGATTGTTTCGCCCCGCAAAGTTCCACACAGAGCTCCAGAATTTAACTTACATATATAGTTTCAAGTTAACACATTACTATGCATCGTCATTGCCACCAGCCTTCTTCCCCAGCCTGGGTGCCAAGACTTCATGTCCACTGGCTTCTTCATTTCCTTCCTTCTTCCCCTTCCTCGGTGCCAATTTTCTTAGCTTCATGTACTCTGCATCGCCGGGAAAATTAGCACCAGAATCGTGTCCATCATCATCTTTCCACTCGTTTTTATTTTCTTCGAGCAGCAAAATTACTGACCCGACAGTAATGTTTCTAACCTTGTGGCGCTTCCTATCAAAGAAACAGGACTGTTGCATAACTTCCCAATATCTACAGAATAAATAAAACAAAAATTACAATTCAGCATAAACATGAGAACCCCAAGAGACTTTTGCTTACTAGGAGCTAATTGGGTTCGAGCGACCACCCTATCCAAGAATAGAAGGGCGACTCCCAGTTGCAGCAGCTTCCACATCTAGTACATCACAATTCAGCTCAAACATGCAAGACAAAGCATACCTTTTCATCAACCCAATTAGCTGACTGTCACTCGTTAGAGGAACCATGATGCCACGTTCATCCATGAAGCTGAACTTTGTAGTCTGCTTCGGCCATATTTCATCATGATTACGTAGAGCAGCAACCATACCAGAGATAGTGCAGATCTGCGTAGGTGCTTCTTCCATCGTGATACAATGGTGTCCATACCACTTGCCCTTCACCCTTGCTGATTTAGAGTCGTACCTGAAGAGGACTACCGTAACCAGGTAAGGGTGGTTCGCGGAGATCCCACTTGACAGAAAACTATGGACAAAATATGTTTGTCAGCATTGGGATAACAAACAATTTTAGGTTCAGTAGCCAGCTAGTAGTTATAATTAGTGCGAATAGCAAAGATAAGGGTAGCTCACCCGCATGTAGCCAGAAAGTCTTATTCCTCAGTAGTAGGATCTACCATCCTCCGAGCTGCTCAGCTCGTCGGCGGCGGAGGCGGGGTAGAGCCTCACAACAGTGGCTACGGCATGCGCCATTGGAGCTCGGGATCAGCGAATGGGCGCAGCAACTTGGCGCCAGAAGTCAAATGTCCGAAGGGATCGTTCTGCCTAGAGGGAGGATTTCGACGCCGTCGGTGCTAGGGGAAAGGAGAGAATGGATTTGTGAAATTGGTTAATGCATCCAATTCACTTAGTTCCTTGATTTGCCTAAGAGGTTGCCGCATTGGCGCTCGCATCACGGACAGATGACCAACATGTGGGTCCCGACCATCTACTTCACGGGACAGTTTAACAAAATGTTTGAATTTTGCAGGGGTGAGATGAGTTGGCCTCGAAACTGTCCCTCTCATTAGTTGGCAACCCAACTTTACGAAGCGCTGCAATTACAGGGAACTTGGGTACCGCGATGCACTCGCCCAAGAACTTTTGGGCCGTAAACCAACAATCCCCTTCTGCGGATGATCCGACAGATGATGCAGGTATTGCCGCGGGCGTAGATTTTTTGACCGATGGTCTCGATGGAGCTGAGAGGTGCAATTCTTCGGGTTCCTCCACTTGAGAGTGGAAACTTCCGATGATGAGGTTGGATCCGCCTTTTAAATTGGCAGGTACCAAGACAGGGGTGGGCGGGTGTGGTGCCGCTTCCATCGGATTGCTGCTTGATGAAAAGGGTTCCGCCAAATCCATGACTCCAGCATTCAGATTTCCCACACACAGCGTCAATTGACGAGGGGTAATGATGGCTCAGTGTTGATGTAGAGCTTGTTGGGAACCCCAAGAGGATGGTATGATGAGCATAGCAGCAAGTTTCCCTCAGTTATGAAACCAAGGTTTAATCGAACCAGTAGGAGCAAGGAAACACCCCAAAGGTGTTGCTAGCTGAGCCTTGGCAGGGCGCACTACCGGTGCTAGTAGCAACGTGGAGACCTACACAACCACAGAACTTTGTCCCCAACTTGCGATGAGGTTGTCAATCTCACCGGTTTTGCTGAAAACAAAGGATTAAACGTACTGAATGGAAGGAAGTAATAGTTTGTAGAAAGTAAACACAAAGCAGTAAACAGTTTGTAGATTGTATGTAAAAGAAAGGACTGGGATCAATAGTTCACTAGAGGTGGCTCTCCTTAAGATAGATAACATGCTGGGTGAACAAATTACAGCGGGGCAATTGACAAACATCGAGAAAGCATACAAGCATATACTAATCATCTTGACTCCTTTGAGATTCGATTGGGCATTACAACATTATACATAGACCGCCATCCAACTGCATCTATGACTAATAATCCACCTTCAGGTTATCATCCGAACCCCCTCTAGTATTAAGTTGCAAGCAACGGATAATTGCATTATGAATTGCATGCAAGGTAAACAATACGATTGTTCTAGGAACAAAGGATTGTTGTTTTCTCCCTAGTAGCAACAGCACATCTAGTACCTTAGAGATTTCTGTCACTTCCCTAGATTACCAAAGACATGAACCCACTATCGAGCATAAATACTAACTCTTGGAGTTGCTAGCATCTACTTGGCCAAGATAGCTACTAACAACGGAAAGCATGCAAGATCACAAATAAAAAAGACATGATAGAATCAATAATCAATATGAAATAGCATCTCAATATCCATCGGATCCCCGCAAAAACAACATGCAGAATTACAAATAGATGATCTTGATCATGAACGGAGCTCACAAGATCTAGACATGAAAGCACAAAGGAGGAGAACTAGCCATCTAGCTACTACATGGACCCGTAGTCCAGAGATGAACTACTCACGCATCACACCAGATGCTTGCATGGTGATGAAGAAGGCCTCCAGGGTGAATTCCCCTCTCCGACAGGGTGCCGGGAAGAGCTTCAGATCCCTCCCGATCTAGGGATGGGGATGATGGCGGCTACAAACTCTCTCGTGGATTTTTGATCGGGTACTTAGGGTTTTCGTCCCGAGGGCAATATATAGGCGGAAGGAAAGGCCAAGGAGGTGCTGGGGTCGGCCAGACCACCCCCTGGCGCGGGCCAATCCTGGCCATGCGGCCAGGTGGTGTGGCCGGCCCCCAGCTCTTCTCCGTCTCGTATTCTGGCATCTGATGTCTTCCGAAAAAATAGGCACTTTGGCTTTTGTCCCGTCCAATTCCAAGAATATCCTGAGAAAACAGGAAGCTGGCACTATGGCTCTTGTTAATAGGTTAGTCCAAGAAATCATATGAAAAGTACTCCAAAGTGTGGACAAAACACAAGAAATTAGATAAAACCAAGCATGGAACATCAAAAATTATAGATACATTTGCAATGTATCAACATCCCCAAGCTTAACTCCTTCTTGTCCTCGAGTAGGTAAGTGATAAAAAGAAAGAATAATTTTTGAGGTGACATGCACCATCAAAGACTTGATCAAAGTATTTGTAAAACATTCAAGTTGGGATCATAGTACTTCAATCGTAACATAAAAGACAAGGTTCTAGCAATAAGACAAAGAGACTAATATGCAACATGAAAAGGCAGAAACAAAAGATTCATGAATAATAATGCTTTGCAAGACGTTTGTTTGTTTCATATAAAGAAAACATAGCATAATAGCATTCAGCTTGTCCCTCATAGAGTAGCAAATATAAAATGCATAGGACATCTTCAAAGTTCATAAGAGTGACTAGATACAAATAGTTTAAAACAAGCAATATCATGTTATGCATCAATCAACTAGTCTAGGGATAATGCACATAGAACTAAGAATGTCCACTATTCTCTCAAAGTAGGTGCATAAAGGTAGAAGGTGGAGACTCAATATAATGGTGGAAGAAAGGCCTTCATAGAAGGAAGTAGGGATTCAAGTCTCATAAAGAGCTTCCAAAAATTATGGTACTTATAGCTTTCAACTCTCATTACCCCTATCATAAGCATCTTGAAGTGATTAAAGTTAAAGTGAACAAACTATGGTGTACATGCTTGACGAAGTATAAGTTAGAAATCTCATGTCCCTTGAATACGAGGGCCGCTCCTCATGCTACTAAAGTTTAATCACTGGTAATTTCTTGTCATCGTAAGTATATGTGTATCATAGAGAACCGCCAACGGGGTACCCCTTGCCCGATGATACGGAAGAATCCCCATATCAAAATGACAAGGCAAGTAGACAACGAGCATCTCAGCAATCTTCTTATTTACCATGGGAATATGGTGCTTTTTTCTCTCTTTCCTCTTTTCATAATCTCTTCTTTTCTTTTTCTCTTTTTTCTCAATATAGGACTCTTTTTTTATAAGAAGAATGCTTCATAGACAGCTCATTATGGTTACGCTGCAGGTTTCCACCATGTCAGCCTGGATTAGACCAGTGGCCCAGGCGTTTCTCTAACACATATACATAACTCCATGGACTTACAAGCTCCCCTTTCATTTCACACCAACGACATCCATATACAAAAGAGCATGATATCAACTAGGTATAAGTACCCGTGCAATGTTGAAAGCGTTCCCCATGACAGCATGGTTCTGCTAATTCCCAACAAATAAGTGCAAGCATATACAACATAGACGACACAATGGTTCAAGTTTATTAAGGGCAAGAAAAGTAAAGTGTGCCATCAAGTTCGTGAGAGCTTTAATCACTAGTTTTCTCATAACAAGTTTAATTCGGAAGGTAAACAAAAGCATGAATATACTTGGAATAGCATAAGCTAGTAGGTAGGTATGGTGGACTCTTTGGAATAACTTGATTTAGGGAGTTGGATGCATGAGTGGAACTCATACTTGGTTCATGGGCTAGCAAAAGATCGAACGACAAACTAAGAGAGCAATAATGGCCATAATCATGCAAAGCGACAAAACATCATTGATCAAAGCATAAAGTGATACTACTAGTTGAAAACTAAAGGATCATAAAGGCTATGGTGACTTGAGATAGTCATAACATGGTGTGAGCATGCGCCAAGTCAACCCAAAAAAAGCATCAAAGGAGAATACCACTATATTATGCTTTAATATGCTAAAACAACGCATGATTCATCCAACGCCGATCTGACACCGGTGCTCCTCCCACGTACGTGCCCAGCTAGGTAGCTCCAAGTAGCAACCACGAGGAACGCAACACGTACGCGTGCAGGCCGGCCTTTGGCTTTTCCCCGCTACGCTCCGACATTCTTAGGTCGTCTCGTCGCCACCAGTAGCACCGTCAAATCGACACATATATGTGACTTGATCGATCTGGGACACCTTTTCCAGGTGCCTGCGTGGCTGCGTGGCGTGCGCGTCGTGTTAGAATACAAAAGAGGAGATGGACCACCCGGTCTCGCGCGGACCTAACGACACTCGGCTTACCTTTGACCTTCGGAGACGGGAGTACGTATTGGTGACTGGTGCTAGGCTTTTTTTTTTTTTTTTTGATCCGGTGGAAGCTTCCGTCCAGCTCGTACAAAACTGCTACTCCTGTAGTATAGCTCGCGTTGCATGCAGGAGAAAGAGTGTGAGGAATATAATTAACAATGGAGAGTTTTTTTTTTGAAAGAAATCACGGGAACGTCGGGATCTAGCAAGCGATACCTCGAATTATCGGTGGACGACACGCGTGATTGACTGCGCAGAGGTCTATCTAGTTTAATTCCACGTCGCCGTCTTCCTCCTCAATGCGACGGTTAAGGGTCGGTGATGAGCGAGACAGACTCCACAGGGGCCCCACACGCTGCCGCGGTCATCGTGGACGGGACTGTCCACTCGGAGGCTAACACATCGTCCGATAAACAAAATACCTAAGTTGGTAAGTCAACCACCGACCGCTAGACCCCGCGGCCCATGGCCGGGCGACCGCGACGGCGCCGGTCATCCACGCCGCGTGCGGCGTGCGCACATTAATTCCTACAGTACGTACAGTGGTTTTCAGCGTATGGGCTCGACGTGCATGTGTGCCAGCCACCCGCGCTAGCTGCCGCCGCATATGCATGTCATTGTGTACACGTATAGTGGACTAACCATATCACTCGTTAAGGTAATTTATATTCGACCTAAGAAAGGGCTCATTTCTACTATCCTAATTATATACCTTTTGTAAAACAAATAAGGGGTTTGGATGCTGATCTCCGATAGATGTGTTGCACCCAAGTTTGCATAGTGTTCATCTAAGGGGCGAGTAGTCCGCGTGAGTTTTCTTTTTTACAAGTTTTGGCATGTTTAGGCAAGAACAAGTTACCTTATCACTTCTTTCTCCATCTTCTTAATAAATAGTCAGTGCTGTTGTTGGGTTTAGTGGGAAATAAAACTTAACTAAGGCCCTAGCGTATGCTCTTTGACTTACAAGTGGTTAGTATAGTGGCCACGAGTTTATTCTAAGATGCATCAACATTGCCCTACATGTACTCTAGTTGGTTCAAATGTCAACTAACAAGGACACTCCAAAAGGGCTAAATAAAGACAATCTTTTTCATAGAAGAGGGGAATTAATTAGGAGCTACCACCTACTAAGCTCTCAACAGGAGTAGTCCATCAGTTTTGTTGGCTCAAAACAGATTTCACCCAAAGGAGTTTGGCTCAGGGAAAGCTTGAGGTCTATTTTGAGAAGCTTTAGCAACCAAATAGTATCAGCTTTAGCAAGCAAGTTTGAGATTACTTTTGCTAATGCCTCTTGAACTAAGTTGTCCAAATAATTTGTAACACTACTGGTATGTGTGGTGAATCTAGAGTAGAAAAGTACTGGGTTTAGTCTATTTCTTATGGTATAATCTTTCACTAAAAAACTACTACAAGGCTAATTAATGAAAAATTTGGCAGAATGTTTGGGTTCATCTGCAGCCAATCTATCTTTGCAGGCTATGTGAAGAAATTGTACTAGTTATTAGAGCACCGTAGCCACGTATATACAACAAATAACTCTGCAGGCTTTAAAATAGATCAAGTTTTGTGTGTTGGCATGATCTTTCAGAGGCAACTTCGACTCCTATAAATATTTAAAATTGTGGTATTACGAAAATATTTTTCATGAGAGTCAAATATTATTGGATTCAAATGGAGAAATTAAATAATTCTATAATACAAGTCAAAATTGCAGAAATTTGATTCCCTATATTCGGATTATTACCAATGCTTTCATGAAAAGTGCAACTACTTAGTTTAATCATCAAGCACCCTATTTGTTTAAAATACTTATTCTTTATTTAGGAAAATCACATGTTCTTCAATTTATGATACTTTGACCTCAAATTTTCTTAAAACACACTTTAAATAACTTTAATTATGTGTTATGGAAGCATACTATGTGATAGATTTAGTAGTTTTAATTTGATGTTGTCAATGTTATAGTTGTTTTTGAACTGATAGTCCAACATAACACTAAAAGGGTTCGCATCAGAAAACAAAAAAATACTGACTAGCGTAACACCTATATACCCAAGATCTATCTAGGAGTAATGCTATAATATATAGAGGCTTTGATAACATACCCTTGTAGACCGAAAGCGTTTAACGTTCATGCAAAAAGTGAATGATGTAGTCGTACTTGCATCGACCTCAAGGTCGCGAATCTCCTCGCAAGTCACCCCTGGTCCTTGCACGATGATCTTGGTGCCACAAGTGGCAGCACCCCCTGGTCTCGCACACGTCTGGTGTTTGACGACGACTCCCGTTCTTCCTGATCCAGCAGAGACGTTGAAGTAGATCTTCTGGCCAGAATCACCGCAGGACAACGAATTACCGTAGCGAAGCAGTCTCCTACTCGTGCAACCCTTACTTGGAGCCATAGTTGCAAGAGAAAAGAGAGAGAAATCCCTAAGAAAATTGCCTTAGAGATTATTGTGTGTTCTTTTCCCTCCCATACAGACCTTCTTATACAGGGAAAAAGAGGGCGGCTCTTCAATTAAAGTCCCGGGGTGGAAGAAAACCAAGGAGGAGGGAGGGCGCGCGCGCGCCAATGGAGGAGTGTCAGCCAGCTGGGTGGGCCCCGTACGCCAGGCCCATGGAGAAGCCGACGGCCGGGTGGGCCCCACCCCGTGAGCCTACCCTAGGCGGCTGTGGCTTGCCTCTTGGGCCTTGTTCCCTCCGGGGACTTTGCCCATTAGGGAAGTTTGCCCATTAAATTTAGTTTTAAATATTATTTTATTATTAATTCCAACAATTAATATAAAATACATATTATTAAATCCTCTATTGACTCGAAACACCTTTCAATTCACTCTGAACTCCTTACGATCCTCCCAAAAGTATTCTGGTTCTCTCACGGATCACTTCTGGTATTCTCGTCTCTTTGTTCCTATGATTTCGCTAATTACAAAACGATCTCTAAGCGTCATGAAACCCTTAAGTGTGTTACACTATGGTTCGAAACATCACAGACATGATCGAGACGATTCTCGGGTCAATGATCATTAGCGGGACCGGGATGCCCATAATGACCCCTGTGTATTGCACAATTTCAATGCCGTTTGAACCATAAACATCGAATCCAAATCCCTTTGTTGCGTAGATATCTGACTTGTCCGATATGATCATTGGTATCATGATACCTTGTTCAATCTCGTTTTCGACAAGTACTACTTTACTCGTTCATGTGATATTCCATCTCCGTGACCTAGTCACATATTGTGCATCTTATGGATATAATCTCACCGAGTGGGCCCAGTGTATCTTCCCGTCACGCGGGAGAACAAATCCCGATCTTGATGCATACGCCTCAACATGTCTCTCTTGAATATCCAATATACACCTTTATGGTCACCCAGTTATGGTGTGACGGTTGATGCAATCTAAGCAACCGCGGGTAACAGTGATTAAACATGATCTCACGATCTAAGGATTGGGATACTTCGTGTCTAACTATTGCAACGATGAACTTTGTGACTTGATCGTGTCACTATAATTATCTTGGGTAAATTTCCATCATATCATTCACCAATGATTATGACTTTATTGTCAATTGGCATAAATGCTCCATGATCAGGAAATCTTGATCACCAGTTGCCCAATGAACAAGTTGGATAGAGCCTATTAGTGAACTTAAGTTTGTTTATATACCACACTTGTATCCATTTTTCCAATTGATACAGTTATAGCATGGTATAAAACTATTACGAACTAATGAGATATGATAATAAATATCTTTATTATTTACCTCTAGGGCATATTTCCAACAAACACACCATAAATTTCAAAAGGACGGGTATTTTGAAAGGGGTACTAAGTAACAAGATCGTGCTAATACGTTTTTATGCTTCCTAAGCAGATATAATTTTGTCCATTTCAAATAGGGTTGAAAACGGTAAAAAAAACTTTCCGTCCGTTTCTGAAGAAGAAAATAGAGAGCTAAAAAGGAAATGGAAACAACAGTTTGTGGAAAAGGAATGGAAATAAAATATTCTAAATGGAAAGGGAAAATGAAACAGGGGAGCCATTTCTGGCGGAAACGGTAAGGAAATTCCGGATAAACAAATATGAAAACTTTCCGAAGGTATAACCAACTAGGCCCGTATACGAAATAGTGTTTTGCGAAAGTGATTTCACTTGCTCTTGTCGGGCCATAGAATATATGTAGGGTCTACTTAATACATGCAACTGGCCCAGACTACATACTACTCAAGTGAGCGGCTTAGCATTTATGTGAAACTATTTATGTGAACTTATGTGCTTGTCAAATGTTGAATTATATGTGTTACTTTATGTCCAATTGTCGCTTGTCAAAGTTGCGAGCTATTCTTTGTTTGTTAGATGTTCCATTTGGTGTATGACCATGATATTATACCACTATTATATTCTGACAAATGTTTGTTTTCATATCGTATTCGTTCCATATCTGTTCCATATTCATCTCCGATGATTTCTGATTCCATGTTCGTTTCCGGAGTTTTCCGTTTCATTTCCGATTCCGGTGACAAAAGAGGAAACGAAAACGATAACACATGTTTCTATCAGTTTTGGTTCCGTTTTCAACCCTAATTCCAAGACAAGGGCTTTGAATAAATAAGGTTTGGCGTATGCTCGAATTTCTCTCGAGTCTAACCACTCATCAATCTACAACCAAAATTTGAACTAAAAGGCAGAGCGAGTTCTTATGTTTACCGTGTATTCAAAAATTTGTGGCATCGGTTACTCCATTTTATGAAATATCTTCTAGATAATTCCATTTAATAAACTTTGTACCCGATTTACCCCTTTTAAGCATTTTACAAATTTTAGTAGATGGAACTGGGTCTTTATGACAATGTGGCGGGTTAACTAGATATACAACTCGGAGGCTTACTTCTCATGGACACATCTAATGGGTGAACGAAAGATATTTACACATGGCAAACGATGTCTATCAGGAATTATTGTGGCGGCTTGACGACATTGCCTTAATGTGGGACCACATGTTCATATACGAAAACCTGTTATAAAGAGGGGATTAAACTTAAACCAAAAGTAACCAATTAGGAGAGATTGGTCGTATCGTATGAGAGTTATGTGCACGGATATGCCCTGCTAGGAAAATTGACAACACAAACATCTGTTGCAGAAACCAAATGTACGCACATATGCATATTGTGTGATAGAACTAGCTATATAGTATATGTGTACATAGTAGATCCTAAATTCATACCGAAAACATGTGTATATAGTAGATCCTAAATTCATACCCAAATGTACTGATGATTGCTTGGCATGTTTGGCATGAACAGAATGAAATCAACTCATGATAAGACACCACCAGTGATAGAAGGTTCAAAAAGATTTATGTGCAGCTATGTCCACTCCCTGGACATTATTGTAACGCCCCCGAATCGGGTCTATACAGATTTCAGCATTTCCGCCAAAACTCGCATAGAAACGATTTAAAGACGCCAACCAGACACTTTCATGTGGGTGGGTTTTTCTTACAAGCAGTTACATCACAGTAGTTTACAACAGTATCCACAAAGACTTATATATACAACAACGTCTCAACGAGTCAAGAATACAAAGATACCATACAAGGTAACAAATCATGAAGAAAGCTAAATAATGTCCGAGTATGGACAAGATCCAAATGGACTAAGAATCCTGAAGAATAACCAATAGCGTCCATATTCCTGCCCAGACCAAGCCAGAAGGGTAACCTTGCTAACGTCGTTAATCACATACCTGTCAAAGCCAAAAGGTGTGAGCAAAGGTCAACGGAAAACAGGAAGAGAGCGGTTAGTACTGAGGTCAGTACACGGTGAGTCTAGAATTCGGCGGTCCTCGCCTTTTCATAGGTATGGTGGCCTCAACGGCAACAAAGCTTGCACTATCTAACTTATGGAGACACACTACAACTTTGACTATTAGATAGAGATAAGAGAGCGCTATACGATAAGTATAATATAGCACCAAACATAACCCTTTCGAAGATTTTTGCCCTCGAAGACCAGTCGAGGAAGTCCTCTTGCGGAACACACATGATGGAAATTTTAGTTAAGTATGTGTTTAGTCGATAAGGCTAATTACTAATCATATTATTAGAGGCAAAATATTAGTGGAATTGTCTATGATGATGACATTGTACTCCTGATGTGTCTATAACCGTGGACACACGACTTCTTGAAAAGATTCACCCTGCAGGGGTGTACTACTGTACCCAAACGCATGTTCAACCATTCAGACAACATAATACGCGTGCCTTCCGAATCTCACAACAAGAACTATCCCATAACTACGAGTGTATCCAGAGGTATCACCTACTGTATTGACCCAACCAGGAGGCACGATGATTCTCAAGAGAGGTACTACGTTTGCGCCTATGGTCAAGAAGGATCAGATCTCCACTATGGAATGTGACCTCCTGACCATACCGCATTTATGTATGCAATGCAGCTGTTGTCCACCAAATATCATATCATCACCATGTCCGAAGACATATTATAGTCACCATGTCCGAGGACATATTATGTGTATGCATCAAATGTATAACCAATTTGTGACCCTCTGGATAAACGAATAGCACCAGTAGTTAAGGGGGGGATCCCAGGGGCCCCCAAGTTTGGTTAGTGCGATCAACTTAGAACTAGTATCGTAGAACGAACAGGTCCTAGGTCGTCTCAAGAAGTTCCCAAAGGTGGTCCCTGCTGGGGCCTTATCATTAGGTGAAATCATAACCATAACAAACATCACCAATTTAATTTATCATCTCTCAACCATAACCAAATATCACGGTTCACCTGTATGGGAGCGGGCAATAGACCTAAGCATGCACTACGACTCGCAAGGACAAGCTAGCTAATCAAACAAGGCAATAGGTTAACTAAGGAAATATAGTGGAGCAGGTAAATAAAGGAACGGTGCTAAAGCATTGACAATAAGGATAGCAATAGATCAAAGAAAGGAAGTAAAGACTATAAATGCAAAATAGGTAGAAGGGGGAGGTTGATCGCCTATGAGACAAAGTCGGTGACCGAAGGCTTGTCACATCTCGCATCGACTCATCGTCCTAACCGGTGAAAAAGCAAAGCACTAGAACGAAAAACCGATGCACTATTTAATACTACGGCGAAAAATCCAACATGTTTATGATATGATGCATGACATGGCAATATGCAATCTAACTTAGCAATGTTAAGAGGAATCGGAGTCCTGGCAATTAATATCATGGTTCAAGTTATTTAACTACCCCACAATTTTAGTGTTGAATTAACGAGGCAAAACATGGCATTGGTGGGCTACACAATTTAAATGGAGGCAATATAAGACTAGAATAGCCCGTATATAGTCTCCATATTTAATTATTAGGTGAATCGGCCTAATGCCCCGAAACCACCGAACATGTATGCAAGCATGACTAATTATATGCAACAAGTATATGTTATTTACAAAAATAGGGGCAGGATAGGTAGGGTCTCACTTCTCGGATCAAAGATCTTGGGGTTCCGAGGGTTAGACAGGGTTCGTCTCGGCTTCGGACTCCATGTAGGAGATCTCGGGGTCTTCGTTTCCAGGGTCTTGGTGCTCCGTGTCAAAGGCATCGGAGTTCTGCGGTCTTCGGCTCCGCGATGCAGATCTTGTCCGGATGATTTCGGGCAACTTGCTCTTCGGTTGTACCCCGGCGACTTCAACACCACACCATCTCTCACCTCATTTGAAACGCACCAGCACCACACCACATCGACCACCAGAACTCGCAGGGCCTCACATAAACTCGACAGGAGAAAGGGAAGGGGGTTGTTACGGATAGGGGTAGTTGCAGGCCTCGGTGTCACTACACATAGAGAGGAATACTGGGTCGAACGGGGTCAGAGGAGAGGACAAGGTCGATGGAGAAGGGCCCGCATCAGGGCATGCTGCGCGCGTCCAGGAAGGGGGTCGCGTAGACAGGCGACAATGACGGGGTAGCGTCTGGCGTCAAGGTCGAGCGGGAGTTCATGGTGAAGAAGCAGGGGATGCGTGGTCGCAGAGGAAGGCGTGGTGCAGCGGCCTGGCACGACGGTGAGGAGGCCATGTGGCCATGGCGTTCGGGAAGCAAGGCAGCAACGCTGCTCCGCACGAGGACGAGCGAGGAAGGGGGATGAGGCACAAGGCGGCGGGGTTCTATCGTGCGGGGCACACTATAGAGCTGGAAGGCGGCGGTTGGAAGGAGAGGGAGATCGATGCGACTCGGGAAATTGGGCTCTGTTCATGTACAAGAACAAACAGGGAAGGAGAAGGGGATTGATCACTTTTCAGAAAAAGATCTAGGGGCGGCTACAAAATAGCATGGGAGGAGCGGTCGGGTTCGTTCTCTCCTTGAGTGTGTTAGATGCATGGATGGACCAATGAAGGCGTGGTGTGCGTGCGTGAAACGTGACCGTGTGGGTGTGTGTCATTGAGGGCGGATGGGTGTGGAGCACGGTCAGGTAGCTAGGGTTTGGCTATGTGGGGTGGTAGGTGGCCTTCCGGCTGGGCCTTTGGGCCTGGTCGTTTGGCTGCCTCCCTCACTAAAAAACACTTTTTATTTATTTTATATTGAGTTTAAAACACATTTGTAATTAGTTTTTAGACAAACAAAATATCCAGAAAGGAGGGGACTAATTAGAAAACAAAATACGCTTTTAGCGGAAATATTTTAAAGGCAAAATATGCATGATGTCATGATGATGCACAAACTAAAAAAACATGCAAATCTAATTGGGGAATATTTTCTCGTGCATTAAAACTTGACACCACTAACAAATGATCTCGTCCCGAGATCCAAGCAACTACACCGGGGGGAGTTTGACGATTCGATCTTCTTGCATTATGTTGAGGGTCGCGACACCACTAACAAGAATTCTTGCTCTGTCTTGAAATCGTCGACACCACCAACAAAGGGTTGTTTCTCATGTTCTTCGAGAGAACACTCCGGAGAGACCCAAGAGAAAGTAAAGGTGTCAAATGTAAGTCCACCTCTAACTTCCGTGGAATTAGTAGAAGTCACATCGATCCACCAATCAATGTACAAGAGCGAATGATAAGAGTAGTTGTATGGTCATGACTTCATCCCGCACTTAAAGCATTACTCCATACATGAATAGGGAATCATACAACCAAACTCTCGGAATGCAGACTGAAGATCTCGTCAATTGTTATGGACAAATATTTAGAAAGATGATGTCATTGCAGAAGTTGCAGAACACTGGGAAACATTTGAAAATAAATCAGGTGGAATCAAATCCAGATGGAGCTTCACCGTTACAAAAGGAAGAAAGGGAAACCCTAAAGGTACGATGGAAACCCAACCGCGAGAAATCCTAGACTTGAAGAAGGGTAAGAGAGCAGATTAAAACACGCGAAGGTAAGAAGAGAAAGATTAGAGGTAAGGAGTAAAATCAGAGCTAGTCAGATCTATCCAACGCTTTTGTAGTAAAATAGTTTTGACACTAGACATCGGTCGTTGGCTAGGTTATCCTACAGGCTAGACCGGTGGGGTATCGTAAACCTTCGCTTTGAGACCACTTGTAACGTCATTGAATTGGGTCTATGCAGATTTCAGCATTTCCGCGAAAACCCACATAGAAACAATTCAAAGACGCCCACCGGACACTTTCATGTGGGTGGGTTTTTTACAAGCAGTTACATCACAATAGTTTATAACAGAATCCACAAAGACTTCTATATACAAAAAACATCCCAATGAGTCAAGAATACAAAGATACCATACAAGGTTACAAATCATGAAGAAAGCTAAATAATGTCCGGGTATGGACAAGATCCAAATTGGACTAAAAATCCTGAGGAATAACCAATGACGTCCATATGTCTGCCTAGACCAAGCTGGAAGGGTAACCTTGCTAACATCGTCAATCACATACCTATCAAAGCCAAAGGGCAACGGAAAATAGAAAGAGAGCGGTTAGTACTGAGGCCAGTACACGGCGAGTCTAGAATTCGGCGGTCGTCGCCTACATAGGTATGGTGGTCTCAGTGGCAATAAATCTTACACTATCTAACTTACGGAGACATGCTACAACTTCGGTTATTAGAACGAGATAAGAGAGCGATATACGAAAAGTATAATATAGCCCCAAACATAACCCCTGAAGATTTCCCTCCTCGAAGACCAGTCGAGCAAGTCCTCTTGCGAAACACACACAGTGGCAATTTTAGTTAAGCAGGTGTTAGTTGTTAAGGCTAATTACTAATCATATTATTAGAGGCAAAACATTAGTGGAGTTGTCTATGATCATGACACTGTACTCCTGAGGCGTCCATAACTGTGGACACACGGCTTCTCGAAAAGATTCACCCTGCAGGGGTGCACTACTGTACCCAAACGCATGTTCAACCCTTTAGGCAACATAATAGGCGTGCCTTCCGAATCTCACAACAAAAACTGTCCCATAACTACACACGTATCCATAGGTATCACCTACTGTATTGACCCAACCAGGAGTCATGACGATTCTCAAGGGAGGTACAACGTTTGCGCCTACGGTCGAGAAGGATCGGAGCTCCACTATGGAAGATGACCTCCCGACCTTACCGCGTTTATGTATGCAATGCAGCTGCTGTCCACCAAATATCATATCATCACCATGTCCGAAGACATATTATAGTCACCATGTCCGAGGACATATTATGTGTATGCACCAAATGGAAAACCAATTTTTGACCCTCTGGATAAATGAATAGCGCCGGTAGTCGAGGGGGGATCCGAGGGCCCCCCACGTTTTGTTAGAGCGATCAACTCAGAACTGGTATTGTAGAATGAACGGGTCCTAGGTCGGCTCAAGTAGTTCCCAAAGGTGTTCCCTGCCGCGGCCTTATCATTAGGTGAAATCATAACCATAACCAACATCACGAATTTAATTTATCATGTTATCAACCATAACCAAATATCACGGTTCACCTATATGAGAGCGCGCAATAGACCTAAGCATGCTCTACAACTTGCAAGGACAAGATAGTATCAAACAAGGCAATAGGATAACCAAGAAAATATAGTGGAGCAGGTAAATAAAGGAATAGTGCTAAAGCATCGACAATAAGGATAGTAATAAATCAAAGAAAGAAAGTAAACGCTATAAATGCAAAATAGGTAGAAGGGAGAGGTTACTCACCTGTGAGACAAAGTCAGTGACCGAAGGCTTGTCACATCTAGCATCGACTCATTTTCCTAACCGGTGAAGAAGGAAAGCACTAGAAGGAACAACCTATGCACTATTTAATACTATAGCGGAAGATCGAGCATATTTATGATATGATGCATGACATGCAAATATGCGGTCTCACTTAGAAATATTAAGCGGAATCGGAGTCCTGACAATTAATATCATGGTTCAAGTTATTTAACTACCCCGCAATTTAAATGTTGAATTAACGAGGCAAAACATGGCATCGACGGGCTACACAATTTATATGGATGCAATATAAGACTAGAATAGCCTGCATATAGTCTCCATATTTAATTATTAGGTAAATAGGTCTAATGCCCCTAAACCACCAAACATGTATGCAAGCATCATGAGTAATTATATGCAACAAGTATATGTCATTTACAAAAATAGAGGCGGGATACATAGGGTCGAATTTCTCGGATCGACGATCTTGGGGTTCCAAGGGTTCGACAGGGTTCAGTCTCGGCTTCGGACTCCATGCAGTAGATCTCAGAGTCTTCGTTTCCAGGGTCTTGGTGCCCCGTGTCAAAGGCCTCGGGGTTTTGTGGTCTTCGGCTCCACGAGGCAGATCTTTTCTAGAGGATTTCGGGTACCTTGCTTTTCGGTTGTACCTAGGTGAATTCAACACCACACCATCTCTCACCTCATTTGCAACGCACCAGCACCACACCACATCCACCACTAGAACACCATGGAGCAGGGCCTCACATAAACTCGACAGGAGCAAGGAAAGGGAGTTGCCATAGACAGGGGTAGCTGCAGGCCTTGGTGTCGCTACGCGCAGATAGGAAGACTAGGTCGCACAGGGTCGGAGGAGAGTACAAGGTCGGCGGAGAAGGGCTTGCATTGGGGCGTGCTGTGCTTGTCTAGGAAGGGGGTCGCATAGGCAGGCGACTGCGACAAGGACGGTAGCATCCGGCGTGGGGGTCGAGTGGGAGTTCATGGTGAAGAATAAGGGGCGCGCGGTCACAGAGGAAGGCGAGGTGCGTCAGCCAGTCACAACGGTGAGGAGGCCATGTGGCTAGAGAGTTTGGGAAGCGAGGCAGCGATGTTACTCCGTGCAAGGTTGAGCGAGGAAGGCAAAAGGAGGTAGGGTTCTGTGGCGCGGGGCACGCTGCAGAGCTAGATGTCGGTGGTCGGAAGGAGAGGGAGATCGATGCGACTCGGGAACTTGGGCTCTGCTCGTGTACAAGAAAACACAGGGAAGGAGAAGGGGCTTGATCACTTTTCAGAAAAAGATCTAGGGGGCGGCTGCAAAATAGCAAGGGAGGAGCGGTCGTGTTTGTTCTCTCCTTGAGTGTGTTTGCTGCATGGATGGACCGATGGAGACGTGGTGTGCGTGCGTGAAACATGACTGTGTGGGTGTGTGTCATTGAGGGCAGCTGGGTGTGGAGCATGGTGAGGTAGCTAGGGTTTGGCTATGTGGGGTGGTAGGTGGCCTTCCGGCTGGGCCTTTGGGCCTGGTCGTTTGGCTCCCTCCCTCACTAAAAAACACTTTTTATTTATTTTATTTTTATTTTAAAACACTTTTGTAATTAGTTTTTATACAAACAAAATATCCAGAAAGACCTGGGGTTTTAATTTTAAATTAAGGAGGGGACTAATTAGAAAACAAAATACGCTTTTAGCAGAAATACTTTGGAGGCAAAATATGCATGATTTCATGATGATGCACAAACTATGCAAATCTAATTGGGGAATATTTTTCCGGGCATTACAACTCGACACCACTAACAAACGATCTTGTCTCGATATCCAAGGAACGGCGGGGGGGGGGGGGAGTTTGATGATTGGACCTTCTTGCATTAGGTTGAGGGTCACGACACCACTAACAAGAATTCTTGCTCTGTCTTGAAATCGTCGACATCACCAACAAAGGGTTGTTGCTCACGTTCTTCGAGAGAACACTCCGGAGAGACCCGGGCAAAAGTAAAGGTCTCAAATGTAAGGCCACCTCTAACTTCCGTGGAATGAGTAGAAGTCACATCGATCTACCAATCAATGTACAAGAGTGAATGGTAAGAGTAGTTGTATGGTCATGACTCCATCCCACACTCAAAGTATTACTCTATACATGAATAGGGAATCATATAACCAAACTCTCAAAATGCAGATTGATGATCTCGTCAATCGGTATGGACAAAGATTTAGAAAGATGATATCGTCTCAGAAGTTGCAGAACACCGGGAAACGTTTGAAAAGAAATCAGGTGGAATGAAATCCAGATGTAGCTTCAGTGTTACAAAAGGAAGAAAGCGAAACCCTAAAGCTACGATGGAAACCCAACCGCGTGAAATCCTAGACTTGAAGAAGGGTAAGAGAGAAGATTAAAACACACGAAGGTAAGAAGAGAAAGAATAGAGGTAAGGAGTAAAATTAGAGCTAATCAGATTTATCCAATGCTTTTGTAGTAAAATAGTTTTGACACTAGACATCGTCCGAGTATGGACAAGATCTAAGTTGGACCAAGAATCCTGAAGAATAACCAATGGTGTCCATATCCCTGCCTAGACCAAGCCGGAAGGGTAAGCTTTCTAACATCGTCAATCACATACCTGTCAAAGCGAAAGGGTGCCGGCAAAGGGCAATGGAAAACATAAAGAGAGCGGTCAGTACTGAGGCTAGTACACGGCAAGTTTAGAATTCGGCGGTCTTCACCTACATAGGTATGGTCGGATCAGCGACAGTAAAGCTTGCACTATCTAACTTATGGAGACCAGCTACAACTTCGTCTATTAGAGCGAGATAAGAGAGTGATATACGATAAGTATAATATAGCACCAAACATAACCCTTCCGAAGATTTTCCCCCTTGAAGACCAGTTGAGGAAGTCCTCTTGCAGAACACACACGGTGAAAATTTTATTTAAGCAGGTGTTTAGTTGATAAGGCTAATTAATAATCAAATTATCAGAGGCAAAACGTTAGTGGAGTTGTCTATGATCATGACACTATACTCCCGAGGCGTCCATAACCATCGACACACGACTTCTCGAAAAGATTCACCCTGCAGGGGTGCACTACTGTACCCAAACGCATGTTCAACCCTTCAGACAACATAATACGCGTGCCTTACGAATCTCATAAAAAGAACTGTCCTATAAATACGCGTGTATCTAGAGGTATCACCTACTGTATTGACCCAACTAGGAGGCATGATGATTCTCAAGGGAGGTACAACGTTTGCGCCTACGGTCGAGAAAGATCAGAGCTCCACTATGGAAGATGACCTCCCGACTGTACCGCGTTTATGTATGCAATGAAGTTGCTGTCCACCAAATAACATATCATCACCATGTCCGAAGACATAATATAGTCACCATGTCCAAGGACATATTATGCGTATGCACCAAATGGAAAACCAGTTTGTGACCCTCTAGATAAACGAATAGAGTCGGTAGTTGAGGCGGGAATCCTAGGGGGCCCCATGTTTGGTTAGCGCGATCAACTCAGAACTGGTATCGTAGAACAAACGGGTCGTAGGTTGGCTTAAGCAGTTCCTAAAGGTGGTCCCTGCCGCAGCCTTATCATTAGGTGAAACTATAATCATAACCAACATCACCAATTTAATTTATCATGTTATCAACCATAACCAGATATCACGGTTCACCTGTATGAGAGCGGTCAACAGACCTAAGCATGCGCTATGACTCACAAGGACAAGCTAGCTAATCAAACAAGGCAATAGGATAACCAAGGCAATATAGTGGAGCAGGTAAATAAAGGAACGGTGCTAAAGCATCGACAATAAGGATAGCAATAGATCAAAGAAAGGAAGTAAAGACTATAAATGCAAAAAAGGTAGAAGTGGGAGGTTGCTCGCCTGTAAGACAAAGTCAGTGACCAAAGGCTTGTCGCATCTCGCATCGACTCATCGTCTTAACCGGTGAAGAAGCAAATCACTAGAAGGAACAATGATGCACTATTTAATACTACGGCGGAAGATCCAACATGTTTATGATATGATGCATGACATGGCAATATGTGGTCTAGCTTAGCAATATTAAGCGAAGTCGGAGTCTTGACAATTAATATCATACTTCAAGTTAGTTAACTACTCTGCAATTTAAATGTTGAATTAACGAGGCAAAACATGGCATCAGTGGGCTACACAATTTAAATGGAGGCAATATAATACTAGAATAGCCCGCATATAGTCTCCATATTTAATTATTAGGTGAATCGGCCTAATGCCCCCAAACCACCGAACATGTATGCAAGCATGAGTAATTATATGCAACAAGTATATGTCATTTACAAAAATAGGGGCGGGATAGGTAGGGTTGCAATTTTAGGATCAAAGATCTTGGGGTTCCAAGCGTTCGACAGGGTTCGCTCTCGGCTTCGGAATCCATGCAGGAGATCTCGGGGTCTTCGGTTCCAGGGTCTAGGTGCTCCGTGTCAAATGCCTCGGGGTTTGGCGATCTTCGGCTCCGTGAGGAAGATCTTTTCTGGAGGATTTTGGGCAGCTTTCTCTTCGGTTGTACCTGGGTGACTTATACACCACACCATCTCTCACCTCATTTGCGACACACCAGCACCACACCACATCCACCACCAGAACACCATAGAGCAGGGCCTCACATAAACTCGACAGGAGCAGGAAGGGGGTTATCACGGACAGGGGTAGCTGCAGGCCTCGGCGTCACTTCACACAGAGAGGAAGACTGGGTCGCACGGGGTCGGAGGAGAGGACAAGGTCAGTGGAGAAGGGCCCGCATCGGGGCGTGTTGCGCGCGTCTAGGAAGGGGGGTCGCGTAGGCAGGCGATAGTGACGAGGACGGTAGCATCCAGCGTTGGGATCGAGTGGGAGTTCATGGTGAAGAAGAAGGGGCGTGCGGTCGCAGAGGAAGGAGAAGTGCGGCGGCCGAGCACATCGGTGAGGAGGCCATGTGGCCATGGCGTTCGGGAAGCGACACTGCTCCGCGCGAGGACGAGCGAGGAAGGGGGACGATGCACAAGGCGGTGGGGTTCTGCGGTGTGGGTCACACTGCAGAGCTGGATGGCGATGGTCGGAAGGAGAGGGAGATTGATGCAACTCGGGAACTTGGGATCTACTCGTGTACGAGAACAAACAGGTAAGGAGAAGGGGCTTCATTGATTTTCAGAAAAAGATCTAGGGGGCGGCTGCAAAATAGCAAGGGAGGAGCGGTCGGGTTTGTTCTCTCCTTGAGTGTGTTTGCTGTGTGGATGGACCGATGGAGGCGTGGTGTGTGTGCGTGAAACGTGACCGTGTGGGTGTGTGTCGATGAGGGCGGCTGGGTGTGGAGCATGGTCAGGTAGCTAGGGTTTGGCTATGTGGGGTGGTAGGTGGCCTTCTGACTGGGCCTTTGGGCTAGTCGTTTGGCTGCCTCCTCACTAAAAAAACTTTTATTTATTTTATTTTTATTTTAAAACACTTTTGTAATTAGTTTTTAGACAAACAAAATATCTAGAAAGACCTAGGGTTTTAATTTAAAATTAAAGGAGTGGACTAATTATAAAACAAAATAGCCTTTTAGCAGAAATATTTTAGAGGAAAAATATGCATGATGTCATGATGATGCACAAACTAACAAAACAAACATGCAAATCTAATTGGGGAATATTTTCCCGGGCATTACAATTATTAACCAAACGCCTACTGAGGATATAATCAAGGGCAAGCAACCTTCTGCGGGATAGTTTATTATTCGTCCTTCTCATGTGAGTGCAGCGGTGAAGGAGGTATGTGATACACCCCCTGATGGTGTTCTCAAGTTAAATGTGGATGGAGCATTTGTTATCCAGACAGGTTTAGCTGGAGTGGGCATGATTCTTTGGCATAGTGATGGATCGTCGGTGTATTCTGCTTGCCGATCAATCTAGATGTGTTCCTCAGCTCTTGAAGTAGAGCTTCTTGCTTGCATATGGAGGGAGTCCGGTTTGCTCCTGACTTGAGCCAGGAAGATGACCACATTATGATAGAAACTGATTGTCTGGAGTTAGTGAGAATGGCGACAAGCATATCAAGGAATGGATCTGTCTTGGGACATATAGTAGATGATCTTAGGCTTCTCATGGCCTCTGATCGTATTTGTTTGTTTGTTAAAATCCCTAGAGGAAGGAGCACTGCTAGTCATGATCTAGCTAGGTTTGGCACGTTAGAACAAAAGACTCAAGTGTGGTTAGGTTCGGTTCCTGATTTTCTTCTCGACCGTATCGCACGGGATTGTAATGACTCTATGATTATTTAATACAATCTCGTCCCCCAAACCTGTTATAAAGAGGGGATTATGTCGTCAGATTGATGACAAGTACGTCATGAGGGGGTCCTTGAGACGTGCGGAAGAGAGGGGTGTGAGACGTACGGTGTTTCGGGACAGTGAGAACATAAGTTTACCCAGGTTCGAAGCCGCCGGCTTTGGACGGATCGTACTCCTGCTAGCAATCAAGTAATAAGGCAGAGCCGGAATATGGGTTACAAGGGTTTCGCCTGTGCGGGTTGAGATTGTAGACTATTGTGGGGTGCCCTAAAGGCTGGTCCCTAGGATGTCTTATATAGATATTCGGCCTAGGGTTTACAGGAGAGACCTATCCGGCTACGACTAAGAGTCGGTTACAGAGTACATCTTGAACTACTAGTAACATAGCAGGCCTATGTCTGTAAGACTTCTAGGCCTTCCCGTAGCCGGACTGGACTCCGTCTCTTGTCCCTAACTAGGCCGCCCATGAAGCAAAGGTCTAACCCGAAGTGGGCCACCCTGGTCAGTGAGGCACAGTGAGGATACCCGGAAAGTATATCCCCAACAACAGCCCCTAGAAGCCTCCAAGATCCAGAGTCGGATTTCATCACCGTCTAGCTTGATCCATCTTCGGCTTGTAGAATCTTGAAGGGTTCCTGAAACTTCAAAAGAAAGGATAGGATCTGAGTCTCAAAACGAGTCGGACCTTTGAGTACATTATTTAGTTTTCCAGCTTGAAATTCAAACTAAGCCAGAACTTGGTGTCTGGCATAACCTGACATTATCCAAGGTCAAGTCACGTCACTGACAGACATTCCTGTCAGCATGACCGTTGGTGGCTCCGCCTTTCGCGGAACCGAGGCGTCGTTTTAATGCGTGCACGGATATCGAGGCGGTGTAATCATCACGAGGAGGTTACCAGCTCCTTCCACGACGCGTGGCACGGTTACTGTTTATTTTGCACGAATCTTGGCGCAAGTGAAGGATATAAGGGGTTGAGATTTCTTCCTTCCTCCTCACCAGTGCTAGTTCCTCACCCTTCCTCTCGATGCTTCCTGCGAATAGAGCTCCTCTGCCTCCCCCAAATCTCACAGTGTCGCCCATCCTAGGTCACTGGTGCCCAAAAAATGGCTGAGGCTTCATCTTCTGCTGCGGCGGCGACGGCGACGACAACACCTGCGTCGGAGAAGGAGAAGTTTCGCGGGGTCTGGATCCCGTGCGTCCTTGATGATGTCAAGCTCCGCGTCATCAAGAATGAAGGTCTCCTCCGCGTCGACGACTGGCGGAGCGGCTTTGGACAAACCATCCCCACCCCCAACACCGATGAGCGAGTGCATTTCGGCACTCACCTTGATAGAGGTTTGAGATTTCCACCCTCAGATTTCTTTTCTGAGGTCATAGATCACTATGGAGTGTAACTCCACCATCTCCCCTCAAACTCTCTTTTAGAGATGAGCGCTTATGCCTCTTTGTGCGAGGGGTATCTCGGCATTAGGCCGAGTCTCATTCTCTTCCGGTATTACTTTCATACCCAGAGAAATTCTATCACAGCCGGTAATCCTTATATTACCGGAACTCTTAGCTTTTCTGTTAGGAGAGAAAGAGTCTATCCTAGGATTAAGGCTAGTGAGTCGGTGAAACAATGGTCGTCCATGTTCTTCTATCACAAGGACAGACCGGCTCCTGGCAAAGCAACTGCTTCACCGGTTTTCGTTGATGGTGCCACCATGCCCTAAGAGTCTTGGGACGTGGATCCTCCGGCTCTCACTAATGATCTGCTTCTTGATAAGAGGCGGATCGAATATCTGATGAAGCACAAGGGTCTGAAAGGATCCGACTTGGTCCACTGCTGGCTAGCACGCCGGATCCAGCATCTCCAACATCATGGTGACCGGCTTATGCACTCCGTCACCAAGAGCAAGACGGATTCCCTATGAATCTGCTCCCAACCTTACTCGGAAAAGGACTATGAGTCCCAAATCAAGTGGTTGATAAGGGAGCGGATCGAGAGGAAGATCCCATAGTTGTCGTTGGACAAGCATACGGCTAGCGATCCTGTGACACCAGTAAGTTTTCCAGCAATAACTCGAAATATGTGGTCATGTATACATTATTGTGTCTTTTTGCAATACTAAGATATTTCTTCTTTTCAGCTTGCTGACCTCCCCGAGTCAGAGCTTGCTCCTCTCGAGGGATATCCTCCTGGGCTCTCTTAGGATGATGGAGAACTGGTTCCATTGCTGGAGACTCTTACCCAAAAACGTAAGACTCCGAAAGTTTCCATTGGCACAAAGGAACTGCCCATTGTGAAGAGGTAACTTTCCTCACAAGGTCTCTGTGTTTTATTTCTCATTCCTTCTGAAGTGTAAAGATCTTTGTTCTATTACCTCCTCAGAGCTAAACAGCTCACCAAGGGCAAGGGGAAAGGAGGCTCGTCGAAGCCCCTGCGCCAGTCAAAGTTAAACTTCACTTCTCCTGCCACAGTGCCTCCAACTCCTTCCCCACAACCTTCCCCAACACCAGAGATTACTCCATCTCCGTCCATCACAGAAGATCCAGCTCAACATTCTGAGCCGGTGAATCTTGGCTCGCGGACCGACGTCACCATGGGTGACTCGGCAGTTCATCAGGGTGAACCCTCAAAGGGTAATGATCCCTCGGTAGAGGTTTTTGTTGATAACCTTCTCAACAATCCGGGTATTGCCAAGCTTGGCATTACTCGGAAAACTGCAGAAGAGATACAAAGGCTGGTGATGGCCCAAAATATATCGAGCTCGTTGCGGAACCCCAAGAGGAAGGTATGATGAGCACAGCAGCAAGTTTTCCCTCAGTACGAAACCAAGGTTATCAATCCAGTAGGAGCAAGGAAACACCCCAAAGGTGTTGCTAGCTGAGAACATCGGTGCCAGCAGCAACATTGAGACCTGCACAACACAACCACAGAACTCTGTCCCCAACTTGCGATGAGGTCGTCAATCTCACCGGTTTTGCTGAAAACAAAGGATTAAATGTATCGAATGGAAGGAAGTAATAGTTTGCAGAAAGTAAACACAAAGTAGTAAACAGTTTGTAGATTGTACGTAAAAGAAAGGACCGGGGTCCATAGTTCACTAGAGGTGGCTCTCCTTAAGATAGATAACATGCTGGGTGAACAAATTACAGTGGGGCAATTGACAAACATCGAGAAAGCATACAAGCATATACTAATCATCTTGACTCCTTTGAGATCCGATTGGGCATTACAACATTATACATAGACCACCATCCAACTTCATCTATGACAAATAATCCACCTTCAGGTTATCATCCGAACCCCCTCCAGTATTAAGTTGCAAGAAACATATTATTGCATTACGAATGGCGTGTAAAGTAAACAATACGATTGTTCTATGAACAAAGGATTGTTGTTTTCTCCCTAGTAGCAACAACACACCTAGTACCTTAGAGATTTCTGTCACTTCCCCAGATTACCAGAGGCATGTACCCACTATCAAGCATAAATACTAACTCTTGGAGTTGCTAGCATCTACTTGGCCAAGATAGCTACTAACAATGGAAGGCATGCAAGATCACAAATAACAAAGACATGATAGAATCAATAATCAATCTTAAATAGCATCTCAATATCCATCAGATCCCCGCAAACACAACATGCAGAATTACAAATAGATGATCTTGATCATGAACGGAGCTCACAAGATCTAAACATGATAGCACAAAGGAGGAGAACCAGCCATCTAGCTACTACATGGACCCGTAGTCCAAAGATGAACTACTCACGCATCACACCGGAGGCTTGCATGATGATGAAGAAGGCTTCCAGGGTGAATTCCCCTCTCCGGCAGGGTGCCGGGAAGAGCTTCAGATCCCTCCCGATCTAGGGATGGAGATGACGGCGGTACAGACTCTTTCATGGAATTTTGATCAGGTACTTAGGGTTTCCGTATCAGAGGCAATATATAGGTGGAAGGAGAGGCCGAGGGGGTGCCTGGGGCGGCCAGATCACCCCCTGGCGCGGGCCAGGCCTGGCCGCACGGCCAGGTGGTGTGGCTAGGCCCCAGCCCCTCTCCGTCTCATATTCTGGCTCCATATGTCTCCCGGTAAAATAATAACTTTGGCTTTTGTCCCATCCAATTCCGAGAATATTCATTTTCTGACTTCCTGGAACCAAAAACAGCAGAAAACAAGCAGCTGGCACTATGGCTCTTCGTTAATAGGTTAGTCCAAGAAATCATATGAAAAGTACTCCAAAGTGTGGACAAAACACAAGAAAGTAGATAAAACCAAGCATGGAACATCAAAAATTATAGATAAGTTTGCAATGTATCAACATCCCCAAGCTTAACTACTTCTCATCCTCGAGTAGGTAAGTGATAAAAAGAAAGAATAATTTTTGAGGTGACATGCACCATCATAAACTTGATCAAAGTATTTGTAAACATTCAAAGATGGGATCATAGTACTTTAATCATAACATGGAAGACAAAGTTCTAGCAATAGACAAAGAAACTATGATGCAACATGAAAAGGCACAAACAAAAGATTCATGAATAACAATGCTTTGCAAGACATTTGTTTGTTTCACATAAAGAAACATAGCATAATAGCATTCAGCTTATGCCTCATAGAGTAGCAAATATAAATGCATAGGACACCTTCAAAGTTCATAAGAGTGACTAGATACAAATAGTTTAAAGCAAGCAATATCAAGTTATGCATCAATCAACTAGTCTTGGGACAATGCACATAGAACTAAGAATGGCCACTATGCTCTCAAAGTAGGTGCATAAAGGTAGAAGGTGGAGACTCAATATAATGGTGGAAGAAAGGCCTTCATAGAAGGAAGCAGAGATTCAAGTTTCATAAAGAGCTTCCAAAAATTATGGTACTTATAGCTTTCAGCTCTCATTGCCCCTATCATAAGCATCTTGAAGTGATTAAGGTTAAAGTGAACAAACTATGGTGTACATGCTTGACGAAGTATAAGTTAGAAATATCATGTCCCTTGAATACGAGGGTCGCTCCTCATGCTACTCAAGTTTAGTCACTAGTAAATTCTTGTCATCGTATGTACATGTGTATCATAGAGAACCGCCAACGGGGTACCCCTTGCCCGATGATACGGAAGAATCCCCATATCAAAATGACAAGGCAAGCAGACAACGAGCATCTCAGCAATCTTCTTATTTACCATGGGAATATGGTGCTTTTTTCTCTCTTTCCTCTTTTCATAATCTCTCTTTTTTCTCTTTTTTTTCTTTTTTCTCAATAGGACTCTTTTTTTATAAGAAGAATGCTTCATAGACAGCTCATTATGGTTATGCTGTAGGTTTCCACCATGTCAGCATGGATTAGACCAGCGGCCCAGGTGTTTCTCTAACACATATACATAACTCCATGGACTTACAAGCTCCCCTTTCATTTCACACTGATGACATCCATAGACAAAAGAGCATGATATCAACTAGGTACAAAGTACCAGTGCAATGTTGAAAGCGTTCCCCATGACAGCATGGTTCTGCTAATTCCCAACAAATAAGTGCAAGCATATACGACATAGACGACACAATGGTTCAAGTTTATTAAGGGCAAGAAAAGTAAAGTGTGCCATCAAGTTCGTGAGAGCTTTAATCACTAGTTTTCTCATAACAAGTTTAATTTGGAAGGTAAACAAAGACATGAATATACTTGGAATAGCATATGCTAGTATGTAGGTATGGTGGACTCTTTGGAATAACTTGGTTTAGGGAGTTGGATGCATGAGTGGAACTCATACTTGGTTGTGGAGGCTAGCAAAAGACTGGGAGCGACAAACTAAGAGAGCAATAATGGCCATAATCATGCAGAGCGACAAAACATCATTGATCAAAGCATAAAGTGATACTACAATTTGAAAACTAAAGGATCATCAAGGCTATGGTGACTTGGGATAGTCATAACATGGTGTGAGCATGCGCCAAGTCAACCCAAATATAGCATCAAAGGAGAATACCACTATACTATGCTTTAATATGCTAAAACAACACATGATTCATCCAAGGAACATTAAGCAATCTCAATTGTTTATAACAAGTCATGCTACAGCAAAGAATACTAAGCATAAAGCCAAAACAATATCAAGCATGGCATAACAAAGCATAGGTCACAGTCAAAAACAAGCTCTCTTTACCACTTAAGCATGAACTTTCCTACTCTTTTCCAAACCAAACCAAACTATTTGAAAACAAATGTATGAAAGAGGGGGTCCAACCAATTTATTTAGCAAACTAAGAAAACCAAGCAAACGAAAAACCAAAACAAAAATGAAAAAGAAGACGCTCCAAGAACAACACAACTATGCATGAAACAATAAAAATGAAGTGTTTGGAAGGAACCTGGAATTTTTATTGATGAAGAAGGGGATGCCTTGACGCATGTAATTCTTGGATATTTCTTGGGCTGAAACGCGTGGCATCCCCAAGCTTGAGCTTTAGTCCATCTTCCATCTCATTACATCATTCTCTCCATACACCTGAAATTTTTGCTTCATACAAAACTTCACATAATCTTTATTAGCAACATTAGTGCACTCAAGATAATAAGTCTTTGGGTTCAGTTTTAACACAAATAAAACTTTCATTAAAACACAAGCTACTGTAGCACTTTCCTCAAAAATCTCAATTCCCCAAAAGAACTCAAAAAGGAACCAACAAGAAGCAAATGCAAATAAAGCCAGAAATTTGTCAAAACAGATCAGCAGGTCAAGACGGATTTTTTCGAAGACCTTATGTTGCTCAAATAAAAAAGTGTTGAACTAACGAAAGTTAGATAACCACCTGGGGCAGAAGCACAAAACTTCACGCCTCAAAAGGACGTACAGAGATTTTACACGAATTTTTACGGTGAAGCACAGAAATCTTTTTTGGGATAGCAACTTTCCCAATCATTACTTCTCTCTCATTAGAGGTTACTCTTGGCATAAAAAGCAAATAAAAAGGATAAGGAGCGGTTATTACAGAAATAATAACTTCCAAGACTCATCTAAAACTTTTGGGTTATCTCCCAATAAGTACTTTTCTTTAACGCCTTTAAGTTAGGCATGATAGTTTGAGAAGATGCTCACATAGGAAATATGAATTGAAATAAAAGAGAGCGTCAAGAAGCAAATTCAAAGCACATTTAAGTCTAACCCACTTCCTATGCATAGTAATCTTGTAAATAAACAAGTCATGAAAGCACAAAGCAACAAGCATAGGAAAGCAAAACAAGTGCAACTTCAAGAATTTCAACATAAAGAGGGGAAACTTAATATTGTTGAGATACATAAGACCATGTTTACCTCTCTCATAATAACTTTCAGTAGCATCATGAATAAAATTAGCAATATAACTATCACATAAAACATTCTTATCATGAGCCACATGCATATAATAATTATTACTCTCCACATAAGCATAGTCATTCTTATTAATTGTAATGGGAGCAAATTCAACAAAATAGCTATCATTATTATTCTCATCACCATAATCATCAAATATAGGAGGCATATTGTAATCATAATTAATTTTCTCCTCAATAGTAGGTGGATTTAAAATATCATATTCATCATTGTAATCATTATATATTGGAGGTGTAGTATCATCATAAGCAATAGAATAATTATCTTCCAAAGTGTGTTCATTTGTAAACATATCATCATTGGAAGGATCAAGGATAGCACTAATAGTATAGCAATTATTAATATCATCATTTTTAGAATTGGTACCGAAGAGATTCTCAATATCAAAAGTAGTGTGCGTTTCCCAATCATGATCACTACTATAGGTAATAGGCATAGGAACATCATCGAGTTAAGACTCATCAAAAACTATAATAGGAGCTACATGCTTAGGGGAAAATACCGTTTCCTCCCTCCTTTTACTCCTCCTTTTATTCTTTATTTTATTCTCTTTATGAGGGAGAGGCTTGAAAGGAAGCTTCTCCATATACCCTGGTTTATTATTAGAGACAACAGAATAAACTTTGGAGGATTCCTTCTTTTCATTAATAAGATCAAAACACATATTAGTCCTATCATATTTTGGTAAAATCTCATCTTCTATAATATTTTGTATGTAAGTATTTGTGTGGAAATTATCAACACAATAAAGATGACAATCATGTAGGACACTATTCATATCAAAAGCACTCATATCTACCAAAGAAGTTTTTCTTGATAATTCTTCACACCCCAAAAATAATGTAAGTTCATCATGCTGATTAGGAGTGATCATGTCATCACAATATAAACTTGCAGTACTCATTGGATTAGAAGGGCTATTATTATGGCCTGAGCATTGAAAATTGAAATGACCCACTTCAAAGCAAAGTTCACAAATAAAAGGATAAAGGGCACAAACTTTTTTACCAAGATCATTTAAAGCCCTATACCACATTCTAGTTTTTTCATTCCTGTGGGTGATACAATATTCTTCTTCAAATTGATTATTCTCACAAGGTCTATGTATTCCACAAAAATTAACATGCTTATAAGAAATAGTACTTTCAGAGGTTTGAGCATGTTTATTGCTATCATTAACAACAATTTCATTTTCCATGCAAGTGTCTTTAAAAGGATCATGATACATATCTCACTTTTCTTTAGGAGCATTAGTATGAGAAGCAAAGGTTTTAAAACAATCAATAAGAATTTGAGGATCAAGACCATATTTAGCACTAAGCTCTTGAAAATCAGCAGTTTTAGCGAAAGACTTAATGCAATCATACTCATAGTTTATACCTGGTTCTTTACCTTTGTTGTTATCCCAATCTTCGGTATTGCTTTAAATTGTTTCAAGAAGATCCCACTTAGCTTTAACCTCCTTACTCGTGAAGGATCCCTCTAAACAAGTATCTAGATAGTCCTTGTAATGTCCTGAAAGCCTTGCATAGAAATTATTAATAACAATATTCCTGGGGAGCTCATGAATGGGACATTTGAGAATTAGTGGCTTCAATCTCCCCCATGCTTGGGAAATACTTTCTCCATCATGAGGATGCAAATTATAAATATAATTCCTATCTTTACGAATTTCATGAGGAGGATAAAATTTAGAGTAAAAGAGAGATTCAAGTTCCTTCCACTCCAAATGATGAGGATCATCTAGTAGCTCATACCACTCCTTTGCTTTGCCCTTAAGTGATAAAGAGAATAGCTTCCTCTTAACTTGGTTCATTGAAATACCTGCACACTTGAACAACCCACATAATTCATGTATAAAGAGTAAATGATCACCAGGATGGACAGTTCCATCTCCAAAATATGAGTTGTTCATAACACGTTCAACAATTTTTATAGGTATTTTAAAAGGGATGCTTTCAGTATGTGGATTTAAAATATCACAAGTATCATTCGAATTACCACATATTGGAGATAATGTATCATCAGAGCAAACTTTCTTCTTTAAAACTAGGGAACTAAAAAGATCATTTTCATAAAAACTAACTTCCCCAAGCTTAGATGTTTCCATAGCATTAGTAACAAAGGTGTTCAAAAGAGTCATACTAATAACATTGCTATTAGCATGCAAAGAAGGTTCCAAGGGTTTTTTAATTTTCTTTTCAGACAATTCATGTTCTACCTTAGGGAAAATACTAAATATCTCTCTAATTTTTTTGTTGTTTTCCATTAAGCCTAACTAGTGAAAACAAGAAACAAAAAAACAAAATTGCAGAATCTAAAGAAAATAACTTCGAGCACTCACACCGGAGGATGTGAGTACCTTTTACCTTACCTCCCCGGAAAAGGCGCCAGAAAATATATTTGATGGCCCAAAATATATCGAGCTCGTTGGGGAACCCCAAGAGGAAGGTATGATGAGCACAGCAGCAAGTTTTTCCTTAGTATGAAACCAAGGTTATCAATCCAGTAGGAGCAAGGAAACACCCCAAAGGTGTTGCTAGCTGAACGTTAGTATGCGACTACGGTGCGCTGACAACGTGGAGACCTGCACAACACAACCACATAACTCTGTCCCCAACTTGTGATGGGCTTGTCAATCTCACCGTTTTTTGCTGAAAACAAAGGATTAAACGTATCAAATGGAAGGAAGTAATAGTTTGCAGAAAGTAAACACAAAGCAGTAAACAATTTGTAGATTGTATGTAAAAGAAAGGACCAGGGTCCATAGTTCACTAGAGGTGGCTCTCCTTAAGATAGATAACATTCTGGGTGAACAAATTACAGCGGGGCAATGGACAAACAGCGAGAAAGCATACAAGCATATACTAATCATCTTGACTCCTTTGAGATTCGATTGGGCACTACAACATTATACATAGACCGCCATCAAAATGCATCTATGACTAATAATCCACCTTTAGGTTATCATCCGAACCCCCTCCAATATTAAGTTGTAAGCAACAGATTATTGCATTATGAATTGTGTGTAAAGTAAACAATATGATTGTTCTATGAACAAAGGATTGTTGTTTTCTCCCTAGTAGCAACAGCACATCTAGTACCTTAGAGATTTCTGTCACTTCCCCAGATTACAGGAGGCATGAACCCACTATCAAGCATAAATACTAACTCTTGGAGTTGCTAGCATCTACTTGTCCAAGATAGCTACTAACAATGGAAAGCATGCAAGATCACAAATAACAAAGACATGATAGAATCAATAATCAATCTGAAATAGCATCTCAATATCCATCGGATCCCCGCAAACACAACATGCAGAATTACAAATAGATGATCTTGATCATGAACGGAGCTCACAAGATCTAAACATGATAGCACAAAGGAGAAGAACCAACCATCTAGCTACTACATGGACCCGTAGTCCAGAGATGAACTACTCACGCATCACACCAGAGGCTTGCATGATGATGAAGAAGGCTTCCAGGGTGAATTTCCCTCTCCGGCAGGGTACCGGGAAGAGCTTCAGATCCCTCCCGATCTAGGGATGGAGATGACGGTGGCTACAGACACTTTCATGGAATTTTGATCGCTTACTTAGGGTTTCCGTATCAGAGGCAATATATAGGCGGAAGGAGACGCCGAGGGGGTGCCTGGGGCGGCTAGACCACCCCCTTGTGCAGGCCAGGCCTGGTCGTGCGGCCAGGCCCCAGCCCCTCTCCGTCTCATATTCTGGCTCCAGATGTCTCCCGGTAAAATAATAAGTTTGGCTTTTGTCCCGTCCAATTCTGAGAATATTCATTTTCTGACTTCCTGGAACCAAAAACAGCAGAAAACAGGTAGCTGGCACTGTGGCTCTTTGTTAATAGGTTAGTCCAAGAAATCATATGAAAAGTACTCCAAAGTGTGGACAAAACACAAGAAAGTAGATAAAACCAAGTATGGAACATCAAAAATTATAGATGCGTATGCAACGTATTAGCTGGCTAAGCAGTGCCTGGAGAGCCGGAATATCTGCCGAGGAATAGGCACAAGGATGTCAAGTACTCCGAGCTTCTTGAGAAAATTCATCTTTGTGACGAGAAACTGAAGTTTGTCGTGGCTCCGCCACCGCTGATACGTTGCTAACGTATCCATAATTTCTGATCTTCCGTGCTTGGTTTTTATCTACTTTCTTATGTTTTATTCCAACTTTGGAGTACTTTCTATACACTTCCTTGGACTAACCTATTAACAAGAGCCACTATGCCAGCTGCCTGTTTTCTGCTGTTTTTGGTTCCAGGAAAGTCAGAAAATGAATATTCTCGGAATTGGATGGGACAAAAGCCAAAGTCAGTTTTTCACCGAGGGACACAAGGAGAGTGAGACGAGAGAGGGTCAGGGGGGGCCCAAACCACAGGCGGCCCAGCAGCCGTGCTAGGGGTGGTCCTCCCGGCACCCCTCGGCCTCCCGTTTCTCCTATAAAATGCCTCCGATATAGAAACCCCAAGTACTCAATCAAAATTTCACGAAAGAGTCTGTAGCCACTGTCATCTCCATCCCTAGATCGGGAGGGATCTGAAGCTCTTCCCGGCACCCTGCCGGATAGGAGAATTCACCCTGGAGGCCTTCTTCATCACCATACAAGCCTTCGGTGTGATGTTGAGTAGTTCATCCTTGGACTACGAGTCCATGTAGTAGCTAGATGGCTGGTTCTCCTCCTTTGTGCTATCATGTTTAGATCTTGTGAGCTCCGTTCATGATCAAGATCATCTATTTGTAATTCTTACATGTTGTGTTTGCGGGGATCCGATGGATATTGAGATGCTATTTCAGATTGATTATTGATTCTATCATGATATTCCGGCTCTCCAGGGGGTGGTCTGGCCGCCTTCGGCACCCCCTCGTCCTCTCCTTTCGCCTATAAGATGCCTCCGATACAGAAACCCTAAGTACCCGGTCAAAATTCCACGAAAGAGTCTATAGCCTGCCGTCATCTCCATCCCTAGATCGGGAGGGATCTGAAGCTCTTCCTAACACCCTGCCGGAGAGGGGAATTCACCCTGGAGGCCTTCTTCATCACCATGCAAGCCTCCGGTGTGATGTGTGAGTAGTTCATCTCTGGACTACGGGTCCATGTAGTAGCTAGATGGCTGGTTCTCCTCCTTTGTGCTATCATGTTTAGATCTTGTGAGCTCCGTTCATGATCAAGATCATCTATTTGTAATTCTACATGTTGTGTTTGCGAGGATCCGATGGATATTGAGATGCTATTTCAGATTGATTATTGATTCTATCATGTCTTTGTTATTTGTGATCTTGCATGCTTTCTGTTGTTAGTAGCTATCTTGGCCAAGTAGATACTGGCAACTGCAAGAGTTAGTATTTATGCTCGGTAGTGGGTTCATGCCTCTAGTAATCTGGGGAAGTGACAGAAATCTCTAAGGTACTAGATGTGCTGTTGCTACTAGGGAGAAAACAACAATCCTTTGTTCATAGAACAATCATATTGTTTACTTTACACGCAATGCGTAATTCAATTATCCTTTGCTTGCAACTTAATACTGGAGGGGGTTCGGATGATAACTTGAAGGTGGATTATTAGTCATAGATGAAGTTGGATTACGGTCTATGTATAATGTTGTAATGCCCAATCAAATCTCAAAGGAGACAAGATGAGTAGTATATGCATATTGCTTTCTCGATGTTTGTCAATTACCCCGCTATAATTTGTTCACCCAACATGTCATCTATCTTAAGGAGAGCCACCACTAGTGAATTATGGACCCCGTTCCTTTCTTTTACCATCAATCTACAACGGTTTACTGCTTTCTATTTACTTTCTGCAAACTATTAGTTTCTTCCACTCGATACGTTTAATCCTTTGTTTTCAGCAAAACCGGTGAGATTGATAACCTCATCGCAAGTTGGGGGCGAAGTTCTGTGGTTGTGTTGTGCAGGTTTCCATGTTGCTGCTTGCACCGGTAGTGCTCCCTGCCAAAGTCCGGCTAGCAACACCTTTGAGGTGTTTCCTTGCTCCTACTAGATTGATAACCTTGGTTTCATAACTGAGGGAAAACTTGTTGATGTGCTCATCATACCTTCCTCTTGGGGTTCCCCAACGGGCTCGATATATTTTGGGCTAAGCAAGCCCATTTAAATGGTCCTACCATGTCAAGCCCCCAAACCGTGAAAGGCCATGTTATAGATATTGTTCACAGCTGATCAGCCAAAACATGAGCTTGTTTGGTGTACTTTTGGCAACCTTTGCACATCTTGACCATCCGTATGCCATCTGCCTTGGCTGTAAGCTAGAAAAATCCGTGTCTAAAAGATTTTGCCACTAAAGATTTGGCTGCAACATGATGGCCGCATTCGCCTTCGTGGATTTCTCGTAAGATTTCCAATCCTTCTTCCGGAGATACGCAGCGCGGAAAGACCCCAGACACACTCTGCTTATAGAGCTCACCATTTATTATTGTATGGGTTTGTGCTCGTCCGACGATCTGCCGGCTCAGAACCTCATCTTCGGTAATTTTCCATCTACCAAGAAATCAAGGTAGGGTTGAGTCCAGCTAGGAATTACAGCCAGAACTGCCACTAAAGGTGAGTCGGATTTGGTCGGATATTCCTCATCTACTCCTTTTATAGAGGGAACTTTGAGGTGCTCTAGAAAGGCGCCATCCGGGACCTTTTTCTGTGCTAAGCCTATTCGAGATAATGCATCTGCTTCCTCATTTTCTATTCGAGGGATGTGTTGAACCTCAAACCCTTCGAACGATTTAGATAATTCATCCGCGACAGCTCTATATGCTGCCATGTATTTATTTTCATTACAAATATCCGACACTTGTTGAGCAACAAGATCCGAATCTCCATAAAACATTAATCATCGGATGCCGATATCCTTATTAATCCGGATTCCATGCAGCAGTGCTTCATATTCGGCAATGTTGTTTGTTGCCGTGAAGTGGATCTGCAACACATAGAAAAGCTTATCTCCTTTGGGTGATTTGAGCACCACGCCAGCCCCCGAGCGCCTTGGACCCATCAAAATGCAAGGTCCGGTATTCTGACTCTGGGAGGGTCATATTTTCCATTGTCTCTATCCAATCAGTGACAAAGTCAGCGAGGATTTGGGATTTGATTTCTATACGAGGTTTGTACATAATGTCGAAAGCTAAAAGCTCTATGCCCCATTTTGCGACATGTCATGTAGCATCGCTGTTGTTGATTATATCTCTCATGGGAGCTGTGCTCACCATGGTAATTGGATGTTCCTAAAAGTAATGCCGTTACTTCCTGGATGTGAAGAACACACTGTAAGCTAGATTTTGATAGTGCGGATACTGCTGCTTTCATTCAGTTAGGACTTCATTGAGGTAGTAAGTCGGACGCTGCACCAGGTGTTCCTGTTTTTCCTCTGGTCTCTCCACCACCATGACGACACTAACGACTATGTTTATCGTAGCGAGATAGAGCAACATTGGTTCACGAGGTTCCGGTGCTGCAAGGATAGGAGCAGATGAGAGTACTACTATCGGGTCTTGTAGTGCAGCTTCATTTTTGTCAGTCCAAACGAACTTTTTGGTCTTTCTCAGGAGCTTGTAGAGTGGTGTGGCTCTTTCACCGAACTGGCTTACAAACCGACTAACTGCAACAATGCAACCAGTTAGTCTTTGAACGTCCTTCGGGCGAGTCGGCTATATTGAGTATAGACTTAATTTTGTCTCGGTTCACCTCTATGCCTCTTCGAGACACGATGAAACCTAACAATTTTCCGGCAGGTATTCCAAAGAAACATTTCTTCGGGTTAAGTATTATGTTATATTTTTGTAGATTAGTGAACGTTTCCTCCAAGTTAGAAATTAGCATTTCCTTCTTTTTGGACATCACCGCTATGTCGTCCACATATGCATGTACATTACATCTGATTTGATCATGGAGGCAACGCTGCATAGTATGCTGGTACGTAGCTCCTGCGTCTTTGAGCCCAAAGGGCATCGTAACGAAATAGAAGGTTCCGTAGGGGGTTATGAATGAAGTTTTGACTTTGTCTGATTCCTTCATCTAGATTTGGTGATAACCAGAATATGCGTCGAGAAAACATACGAGTTTCGAGCCTACCATAGAAACAATGACTTGATCAATTCTAGGTAGCGCGAACGGATCTTTGGGACAAGCCTTGTTCAAGGCATACTCAACACACATCCTTAAATCAGTGGTGTCCTTTTTAGGGACCATTACAGGATTGGCCGACCACTCAGTGTGGATGACCTCTTCTATGAATCCGGCTAACTCGAGTCGAGCTAGTTCCTTAGCTATTGCTTTTTGCTTTTCACTGCCAAAACATCGTAAGGACTGTTTGACGAGTTTAGCGTTTGGGTGTATATTTAGAGAGTGCTCGGCAAGTTTCCTAGGTACTCCGGTCATGTCAAATGGCTATCATGCGAAGATATCTTGATTTGCTTGGAGGAACTTGACGAGCGCGCTTTCCTATGCGCTATCTAAACCTACACATATCTGGTCACCTTGGAGGGGTCATCATCCTTCAACAGCATCGTCTTCGTCTCTTCTAATGCCTTGAAATCTAGAGTCGGCTTTGTCACCTCCTTCTTCGTCGCAGGCATCTTGGATGGGTCGATGGTCTTCTTGATCTCCTGGTACTCCTGGGCGTGCAGTACAGCTTCAGCAAAGGAGGCATTTCTATCCTCGCACTCTCGTGCTTTCTTCGGGCCCTTGATAGTGATCATGCCCTTCGGACCTGAAATTTTCATCATATCATATATGTAACACGGACGAGCCATGAAAGCCCAGTAAGCCGAACGTCTGAATATAGCATGGTATGCCCTCTTGAATGGGACCACTTCGAAGGAAAGTGCTTCCATTCGGTAATTCTTTGGAGTTCCAAAAGTAACATCCAAAGTGATCTCTCCTAGGGAATTTTCTTGTCTTCCTGGGACAACTCCGTGAAAGATCACAGAGCTGTGATTCAGCTGAGTTTCCGAGATCCTCATCCGACATAGCGTTTCGATGTAGAGGATGTTGATGCTGCTGCCGCTGTCCATGAGAGTCTTGGATAAACCATAGCCGTCAATGAGTGGATTGACGACTAACATGTATTTTCCTCGCCTGTGCAACTTAGGCAGATGATCAGCATGGTTAAAGGTGATTGTCACTTCCGACCAGTCCAAGAATTGAGGGATGGCCAGAACAGTTGAATTGAGCTCATGCAAAACTACTTTCTTGACCTTAGCTGGTTGAGACCCAAGGAAAGTAACATAAGTGTCTTTCTTTGTTGGGAAATTCTTCTTTCCATCCGACATGGGATTTAAAGGATCAGCTTCCTCCATGTCGGAACCTTCCTTGCTCTCTTTTTCTTTTTAGGGATTCTTCTTTCCCTTCTTATGCTTAGCCCTGTAGCCAGCGGAATCATCTTTCTTGATATCGTCATTGAAACGACACTCGGAATTTGTGTGGGACGAGCCCCCGTTGGCATCTACGTGATGCACACACGGATTGTTGGCAATGTAGGCCCATGAGTAGATTTTTCCAGGTTGCTGGTCTCCTCTACCCTGGACACTTGACATCCCACGACCGTGTTCGTGGCCGCCGCCGCGCCTTCCTCGTCCTCCAGACCCGAAAGTAGTAGTGACAACTACGGTTTCCGCGTTGGGATTTTCGTCCGAGGTGTTCTTGTGCTTCTGAGCTTGTTGCTTCGGGTGTTTTGCTGACTGTGGTACTGCCAGGACGTTCAATAGTCCTTCTACATCGTCATCGGCATCTGCATATTTGCTTGCTGTTTCTATCATATCTCCCAAATTAGTGACTTTGTCGCACTTCAAACGGTGACATAGTAGACCAATTGGCAGTCCTGCAATGAAAGCTTCAATCACAGTTTGGTCATTTACCCCTTCGCAGGAGTTCTTGGTGTCGATCCATCATCCGAAATAATCTCGTCAAGTTTCTCCGGCTTTCTGGGGGCAACGTTGCAGGTCTCGTACCGTACAGGGCCTCCGATATGTGCCTTCGAAATTCTGAAAGAACACACTTTGCATATAATACCAGTTGTGAATGGTGTTCTCCCGAAGTTCATTGATCCAGGACATGTCGTCTTCCTCAGCATAAGCGGGAGATACAGGGTCACGACCAAGCTATTTCCGTCTTTGGCGATGCAGCAAGCCTGGAAAAAATCCTAGAGCCAAGTATCTGGCTGGGCCACTCCATCGTAGGCTTGGATGTGTCTTGAGATAGAAAATCCTTCCGGGAAGTGTGTTTGTCGAATTCGTGGCCTGAAGCATTTTGGACCCACGTAGATATCGTTGTTCTCGTAGCGCCACGCCTCTATGTTAGAGTTGATCCGGCATCTCACGTCACTTGGTGACAGGGAATGCCGTCTTGGTTGTTCGTTGTGGCAGGAGTGCCTTGGAGCCGGACTTCTTATTCTGCCACCACCTCATCTGCCACGACGCCCTCCTTGGCCTCCTCGAGAGCCGGTATGATGGCTACTTGGTGGAGAGGGTGGTGCAGGTGGATTATTTCTGACTGAATGTCGGCCTCCATCCGGAGCGTCATTATTTCGATTCCGGGGAGGGTCTTCATTATGATGAGCCCCCTACCGGCTTGACTCGACACGGTGTCCGTCGTTCCCCCCATTGTGGTGAGATTCAGCCGGACGGCTTGTATGTCTAGGAGGTGGCATCCTTTGTCGGTCCTCCTCCTGATGTTGCTCTTTGTCGTCTTCCCTGCGATTGTTCGACTCTCGCCAGGGAGGGTGTCTCGGAACCGGTGCCCCAACTGCGTCTTTCTCCACGGCTGGGGCAACATTGCTCCAGTCACGTGCGGTTCTGTGTTGTTGCCCTAAAGATCCGGTTCTCGAATAGTTGTCTTCCCAACGGTTAGGATGATGATTCTATGCTAGATCCTGTCGGGGCCTGATATCATCCCATGTCGGATCCGTGCGACATTGGTCAGACTTGGAGACCAGTTTTCATCTTCCGGATTTCGCGGCCCTTTGTTGCTCCAGACCCTTGGTAAGTAGCTTTACGCCCAACTAAACCTGATCTGGGTTTGGGTTGTTTGCCGGGATATCTCGAGCTGCAGTGGTGTTTTCCACTGGCGTGCCATACACTAGATCTCCCTTGCTATCCAGCCGAGTTTGTCCTTTAACGGTGTCATCTCCCTCAAAGAGGGTCTTGTGGACTTCCGGATTTTTGTTAGCCCGCACGGGGCCGTTCTGGGTCTTTTGATGCTGCAGGGAGTTGAACTGCCCCATAGATGCAATGCACTTATTCTCTTCCATAAGGTTGTTAGCCTCATCGAGGAGTACTTGACAACGCGCTTCTAGGGCTTGAGCCCTTTCTTCTAATTCTGCAGGTGTAAGCTCTGCAGCAGTAGGGATTGGTGTAGTTAACGCAACATCGATGAGTTTACGGGAACCATCAGTAACCACGTATCCATCCACCGGAGTTTCCTTAGGCTCATCTAGGATTAGGGCTCCATCCGAGTCTTCTTCGTATTCTTTGGCAACCACTTCCTCTGCTGGAGGATCTTTTGTCGGAGTCTTGTTCTTCTTCTTCTTCTTTGCCTTCTTGGCAGCGCCGGCTTTGGGTCCGTTTCCCAGAGTCAAGCTCTGATCGGTACTTTTGGACATCTGGGCATCGGCATTGTCTCCGAGATCCATGTCATCCTGCATTTTGGGAGAGTTTTCTCCGGATCCTTCGTCCATGGCTTCTCCTTCTTCTGCAGCTTTGGAGTTGAACTCCTCTTCATATTCCTTGGAGAACTTTCGGAAATCCGCCGATGTCATGGAATTATCCGAGGATGCCAGTAAGTCAGTGTTTGTTCCGATCGCCTCCAGAGCCGGATCCGGATCCAACATATCCGACAAAGTGTGACATGTGTGTGTCCTGAGGTAGTTGTGGCTTTCCTCGTGGGCTTCCTCGAAACGTCTGATGGTCTTGAGAACCTCATTCATGCTTGCGCCTTGCAGCATTATGCATCTCAATGTATGCCTCAGGAAAGGTTGATCTGTTTCGGTGTTGGCAGAGCCGGAACCAAAGTTTCTGTCTTGCTCCTCCTGGATTTCAACCTCGACGGGAAGATCGATCTAGGATTCGGCCTCACTAGGGAGATCCACTCCAGATTCGACTTGCACCGCAAGATCTGCTTCAGACTCATCTTTCTCCACTATGTCCGCAATAGGTGCGGGCTGGGTGGGATTAGGGTTTTCCGAGATCTAGAACTCTGCCGCCTCCGTGGACAAAGTGGACCTAGAAACTTCTTCTGCCTCTATCATCACCACTGGGGTGGGTGGGGCAGGTTCAGCAAAACTGATGTAAACATCGATCTCCCCAAAAGACATGATGGTGTCGGCAGTCACGACCTCCCTAGCCAGAATCCAGGTCTCGTCGAGAACGATGAGAGGGACGTCGCTGGCGTAGAGGACGCGGTCGGCGTGATGGTTTCGCTGATTCCGATTCTTGCAGATTCCGCTCGGAATGCAGATCTGAAGCTCACTTGCCCCACGGTGGGCGCCAACTGTCGTTGGATTGATGACAAGTACGCCATGAGGGGTTCCGTGAGGCGTGTGGAAGAGAGAGGTGTGAGATGTATGGTGTTCCGGGACGGTGAGCACACAAGTTTACACAGGTTCGAATCCGTCGGCTTTGGACGGATCCTACTCCTGCTAGCAATCCAGTAATACGGCAGAGCCGGAATATGGGTTACAAGGGTTTCGTCTGTGCGAGTTGAGATTGTAGACTATTGTGGGGTGCCCTAAAGGCTGGTCCCTAGGACGGCTTATATAGATATCCGGCATAGGCTTTAGAAGAGAGACCTATCCGGCTACGATTAAGAGTCGGTTACAGAGTACATCTTAAAATACAAGTAACATAATAGACCTATGTCGGTAAGTCTTTTGGGCCTTCCCGTAACCGGACTGGACTCTGTCTCTTCTCCCTGACTAGGCCGCCCGTGAAGCAAAGCTATAATCCGAAGTGGGCCACCCTGGTCAGTGAGGCATAGTGAGGATACCCGGAAAATATATCCCCAACATATTATACTTAAACCCAAAGTCACCAATTAGGATAGATTGGCCGTGCAAGTAAAATTGACAACACAAACATTTGTTGCAGAAACCAAATGTACGCACACATGCATATTGTGTGACAGAACTAGCTATATAGTATATGTGTACATATAGTAGATCCTAAATTCATAACCAAAATTTGTGGTGTGATATGTCTCGGCTCCAATTCTACAATGCATCACCATAGGCCAACACAAGGATGAAAAGGCGCATCACCACAAACTTCATTGATACGACATCATGTGTAAATACCCGTGTTTGTCCTGTCAGAGGTTTTCAGAAGTACACCTTCGAGCTGTGTGCCGATTTTGAAGTCCATGGCATCTTGGCAAGTGGGCACATTTGCTAAAAGCCTGAAAATTCTCCAAAATAAAGGGTAGAATCTGAAACAATTTGCTAAATGAAGGAATTTTCACTAAACGTGATAGTTGGTGTCACAAGTGTACAAAAAATAGATAAAAGGTGGAATAAACTCTAAAGTTTGAGGAGAATGTGCAATTATCTTATGGTTGCGTATACGTGCACTTTACAGTATGGTACAAGTCTGTTAAAAAATAGTATGGTACAAGTGTACATAGTGTGGAGAGAGAGAACACATGACGGAGAAATATGAGCCCGGTCGGTTTGGCTTGTAGTAAATGGCGCTATTAGAGACTTTGACCGGAGAGTAATTAAGAAGAAGGGTTGTGAATCTGAACGTGAATCTTTATATGCTAAACAAAACAACCCTTTTTTAGGTATAAACAAAACAACCTTTCTTTACGCTCGCGTGCATCAACGTGTGCGCTGCTTGGAATCTTGAAGGCAAAGAATTGGCCTGTCCGGGCCACACCTAGCCAGTATTGTACCGGCAGTCTCTATACGACTTGAAGATCCTCTTTTCCGGGGCATAAAAAAATACTAGCTAGATAATCCATGGAGGAGGTTTGATCGGAGATTCCATGCAGACGCGTCATATGCACGTCACGCCCAGCCGTCCACGTGCTGGACCTGGTGGACACTTCCAGGCCGGCTTGGCGCAGATCCGCCAGGCCACTGCACTACACGAGCTGGCCGCACGCGAGCCGGCCGCAGAGGAGTGAGGAGCAGGAACATTTGAGACGATGACATGGCGAAGGCAATCGTGTGTCTTGGCGAAAGCGCACATCTAGGCCAGCTGCCGGCGGCGATAGCCGAGCGCCACCGCCACCGCTTCTGCTTAGAGCAGCATCTCCACCAGCGGGCCCATAGCGTCTCAGCAGACCTATTCGTTTGAATCAAAAATGGGAATAGCGTGTGAAACCCTATTGAAAATATAATATATGCTAGAGGCAATAAGTTATTAATATTTTCTTTTTCACGATAAATATTTATTCTCTATACTATAATTATATTAACCGAAAACTAAATACATACATGGACATATAAACAACACAGTGTTCCAAGTAAGCCTTTTCTGACTAGTTACATAGTCAAGTGATGGTTAAACTTTCCTAACCATGGACATATAATGTCACTTGATAACATAATCATATCATTAGGAGAACGATGTGATAGACATATTCGCTCTAACCATAGCAATTAGATCGTGTCATGCAACTTTCTTAATGTCAAGTATCGTTTCCTTACACCAATAGTATTACTCCCTGGTATCGGAGGAATACTTTGTGGACATCAAACATCACTTCGTAATTGGTGATTATAAATGTTTGCAAACACTTTTGGAAAAACGTTTTGTCTCCTGGAGGTTATTAGGTTTTCTCTAGTGAAGACGGCAGACCCCGACGTTCCCTCGTTGGTGTGTAGGTTTCTCCTCCATCGTTTGGAGTCGTTTTCTATCTAGCTTCTCTCTCTCCCCGTAGGTTTCTGATTTTGGGACAACTCGGGACGATTAAGGGGAGGCGTCGTGCCTCTGCCCGTCCTTGGCTGAACTAGATCAATCCTAGCGGTGGAGGGATCTAGCCATGGCGACGGGAGATGCGGCCTCGTCTGAGGCTGAAGGATTGTGGCCACCGATACCGGAGGCGGGAGACCGTGCTGATACTATCGAGGAGATGGTGGGTCATACGAAATTGACAGAAGCAGAATCTTGCAAGATTAGGATCGATGATCGCGAGGAGGTACTGTCCCTTCTTGGGCTCTAGCAGGGAGGATTTTGGTGCCGACACCTAAGATCGTTCACATCCATACGATATCGGCAGCACTTTGTCCAGCGCGGGGTAACCCTAAGGGACTCATCTTCACTGATGGGGACCCTAATTTGTTCATAGCGGAGCTGGCCTCTAAAGGAGATAGGGAGAGAATTTGGGAGCGATCACCATGGATTGTCAACAAGCATGCGGTTCTCTTGGAGAATTACCAGAACTGGTGGCGCCATCAGAGATGAAATTTGACATGTTACTACTCTAGGTGCGAGTGTTGGATCTTTCGAGAAACATGATCAACAACAAATGGGGCACTCAAATAGCAAGTGATCTTGGATTCGAAGTTGTTAAAATGGATACAACTAACAGCTTTAGTGGTTTTCTGCGAGCAGGGTTTTTTGGTTAAAGTGAAGGAACCTCTGATAGCTCAAGATATGTAGAGCTCGTTGGGAACCCCAAGAGGAAGGTATGATGAGCACAACAGCAAGTTTCTCTCAGTTATGAAACCAAGGTTATAGAACCAGTAGGAGTAAGAAAACAACTCCAAGGTGTTGCTAGCAACTTAGAATCCTGCACAACACAACCATAGAACTTTGCCCAACCTTACAGTGAGGTTGTCAATCTCACTGGTTTTGCTGAAAATAAAGGATTAAACGTATAGTGTGGAAGATAGTAATTGCTTGCAGAAAGTAAACAGTAAACGGTAAACAATAGATGGTATATTAATGGTAAAGGAATGGACTAGGTTCCATAGTTCACTAGAGGTGTTTCTCCTTAAGATAAATAGCATGTTGGGTAAACAAATTACAGCGGGGCAATTGACAGATTGAGAAAGCATAACAATGCATATACTAGACATCTTGACTCCTACAAGATTTGATTGGGCATTACAATATAATACATAGACCGTAATCCAACTACATCTATGACTAATAATCCACCTTTAGGTTATCATCCGAACCCCTTCCAGTATTAAGTTACAAGCAACGGATAATTGCATTAAGCAAAGTGTGTAAAGTAAACAATACAATTGCCCCATGGACAAAGGATTGTTGTTTTCTCCCTAGTAGCAACATCACATCTATAACCTTAGAGATTTATGTTACTTCCCCCAGATTACTAGAGGCATGAACCTACTATCGAGCATAACTACTCCCTCTAGGAGTTACAAGCATCTACATGGCCGAGATATCTACTAGCACCGGAGAGCATGCAAGATCACAAATAACATAGACATGATAGAATCAATAATCAGTCTGACATAGTATCTCAATATCCATCGGATCCCCGCAAAAACAACATATAGGATTACAAATAAATGATCTTGATCATGAACGGAGCTCACAAGATCTAAACATGATAGCATAAAGGAGGAGAACCAACCATCTAGCTACTGTATGGACCCATAGTCCAAGGGCGAACTACTCACGCATCACTCCGGAGGGTGGCATGGTGATGAAGAAGGCCTCCGGGATGATCTCTCCCCTCCGACAGGGTGCCAGGAAGAGCTTCGGATCCCCCCGATCTAGGGATGGAGATGGCGGCGGCTACAGACTCTTTCGTGGATTTTTGATCGGGTACTTAGGGTTTCAGCATCAGGGTACTTTTATAGGCGAAGGGGCAAGGTCGGTGGGTGCCCGAGGGGCCCACAGCATGGGGTGGCGCGCCCTAGGGGGTGGCCATGCCAGCCCTAGGCGTGGCCACCTAGTGGCCCCATTTCAACTGCCCTTCGGACTCCGTGTTCCTTCTGGTAAAATATTGACTTTGGCTTTTGTCCTGTCCAATTTCGAGAATATTTCCTTACTAGCTTTTCTGGAACCAAAAACAGCAGAAAACAGGCAACGGGCACTGTGGCATCTTGTTAATAGGTTAGTTCCAGAAAATGTATAAAAATACCTCAAAGTGTAAACAAAACATAAGAAAGTCAATATAAAACAAGCATGGAGCATCAAAAATTATAGATACATTTACGACATATCAAGCATCCCCAAGCTTAACTCCTGCTCATCCTCAAGTAGGTAAGTGATAAAAAGAATAATTTTTGAGGTGATATGCACCATCACAATCTTGATCAAGGTATTTGTAAAGCATTGATAGCTGGGATCAAAGTACTCTGAGCATGAAAGATAGAGTTCTAACAATAAGCCATAGCAACTGTGCTGTAACATGAAAAGGTACAAACAAAAGATCTTGAATAACAATGCATTGAAAGACGTTTGTTTGTTTCACATATAGAAAACATAATAAGAGTGGTAATCAGCTTGTCCCTCATGGTATATCAAAACATAAATGCATAGGACACCTTCAAAGTTTATAAGGGTGGCTAGATACAAATAATTTAAGAAGAAGCAATATCAAAGTTATGAATGAATCAACAAGTTTTGGGATAATGCACATTAAACTAAGAATGACCACTATGCTCTCTCAGTTGGTGCATAAAGATAGAAGATGGAGACTCAACATCAAACTAAAAAGAAAGGCCCTTCACAGAGGGAAGCCGGGATTTCAAGTTTCATAAAGAGCTTCCAAAAATTATGGTACTTATTAGCTTTCAGCTCTCATTGCCCCTATCATAAGCATCTTAAGGTGATTAAGGTTAAAGTGACACAAATATGAGGATATGCTTGACAAGTTATAAGTTGAAAATCTCATGCCCCTTGCTTATGAGTACCAATCCTCATGCTACTCAGCTTTAGTCACAAGTAAGTTCTTATCATTGTAAATACATGTGTATCATGGAGAACCTCCAATGGGGTACCCCTTGCCCCATGACACAGGAGCTTTCAAATATCAAAATTACAAGGCAACAGACAATGAGCACCTCAGCGATCTTTTTATTTGCTATTTGCATAGGTTTTTATTGAGGATGCTTCATAGAATGCTCACTATAGTTATGCTGCAAGTTTCCACCATGATTAGGCATGGCTTAGTCTAGCCGCCTAGGCGTTTCTCTAACACACATACAAACTCCATGAGCTCACAAGATCCCCTTTTATTTCACACCACCGGGATCCATAAACAAAAGAACATGATATCAACTGAATAATAAGTGCAATGTTGAAAGCGTTCCCCATGGTATCATGGTTCTGCTAATTCACAAATTATAAAGTGCAAGCATATAAGCAACATAGATGGACACAATGGTTCAAGTTTATTAAGTGCAAGAAAATAAAGTGTGCCATCAAGTTTGTGAGAGCTTTAATCACTAATTTTCACATAACAAGTTTAATTTGGAAGATAGATAAAAACATGAATATACTTGGAATGGTATAACACACCATGCATAGGAATTTATAGTGGACTATTTGGAATAACTTGGTTTTCTTGGAGGTTGGATGCATGAGTGGAACTCATACGTGGTACAGGTGGAGGCTAGCAAAAGACTGGGAGCGACCAACTAAGAGAGCGATAATGGCCATAATCATGCAAAGCGACAAAACATTATTAATTAAACCATAAAGTGATATTACAAGTCCAAAACTAAATGATCATAGAGGCTAAGTTGACTAGTTCATAGTCTTAACATGGTGTAAGCATGTGCCAAGTCAACCTAAATAAAGCATCAAAGGAGAATACCACAATAATATGCTTTTGTATGCTAAAACAACACATGATTCTTTCAAGACACATTAGGCAATATCAATTGTTTGGAACAAGTCATGCTACAACAATAATCACTAAGCATAAGGTCAAAGCAACATCAAACATGACATGATAAAGTCTAGGCCACAGTCAAAACAAGCTTCTTTTGTACCACGTATATGCATGAAGCTTCCTACTCTTTTCCAACACCAATCAACTTATTTGAAACATCATATGAATGCGGGGATCCAACAAATTTATTTAAGCAAACCAAACAAAAGAAAACTAAAAAAATAAATAAAGACGCTCCAAGAACAATACAATTATGCATGAAATAATAAAAATAAGTGTTTTGGAAGAAAATCTGAGATTTTTGTTGATGAAGAAGGGGATGCCTTGGGCATCCCCAAGCTTTGACGCTTGTACCTCTTGAATATTTCTTGGGGTGACACGGGTGGCATCCCCAAGCTTGAGCTTTTTCCATACTTCATCTCATCACATTATTCTTCCCTACACTTAAAAATTTCCTTCATACAAACCTTCACACAATCTTCATTAGAAACATTAGTGTATTCAACATAATAAGTATTTGGGTTTAGTTTCAACACAAGTAAAAATTCCATTAAAACACAAGCTACTGTAGCAATTCCTTCTAAAAGCTCAAGTGATCAAAGAGAACTCAAAGAGAAAGAGATTAAGTGGCAAATGCAAATAGTGGCAGAAATCTGTCAAAACAGACCAGTAGGTAAAAACCGATTTTTTCGAAGACCTTCTATTACTCAAATCGAAACGTGCTAAACTAACGAAAGTTAGATAATAACCTGGGGCTTAAGCAAAGAAAATTACAGCTCAATCCGACGTACTGGGATTTTTCACGAATTTTGACAATGAAGCACAAAAATCTGTTTCGAGACCGCAACTTTCCCAAGTCTTACTTCTCTCTCATTAGAGGTTATTATTGGCACAAAAACCACACAAAAAGGATAAGGAGAGGTTAATACTGAGGCAATAACTTCCTAGACTCAACAAAATAAAAACCTACTGAAATTAAAAATAATTTGGGTTATCTGCCAATAGTGCTTTTCTTTAACACCTTTCAGCTAGGCATAGGAGCAAGATTCAAGTATTTTCAAATGAAGAACCATTAATATCAAATTTTGTTTTAATAGGAGAGGCAAAAGGTATCTTTTCTCTCTTCCTAGGGAAGTGTTTTATACCTTTCTTGAGTGGGAATTGATATTTAATGGTGCCTTCCTTCATATCAATAATGGCACCAACAGTTCTAAGAAAAGGTCTTCCCAAAATAATAGGACAAGGATCATTGCATTCAACATCCAAGACATAGAAATCAACGGGGACATAGGTATTGTTAACCATAATAATAACATCATTAATACTCCCCATGAGTTTCTTTTTAGCATTATCATCAAGTTGGACATCTAAATAACAATCTTCCAATGGTGGCAAATCAAGCATCTCATAAATCTTTCTAGGCATAATAGAGACACTAGTACCAAGATCACATAAAGCTTTGAGATCAAAATCATTCACTTTCATATGAATGATGGGTTCCCAACCATCTTCTAATTTCCTCAAAATAGAAGCTTTATGTTTCAATTTTTCTTTTTTAATTTTTATCAGAGCATCTGTAATGTGTTTTGTAAAGGTCATATTCATAGCACTTGCATTAGGACTTCTAGCAAGCTTTTGTAGGAACATAATTACTTCAGAAATATTGCAACCATCAAGATCAAAATCAAAATTACCATCAAAGGTAGTAGAACTATTGTTTCCCATATTTCGAAGAATTTCAGCATTTTTATTGGAAAAGGTTCCATTGGTTTTAGGCATTGTTGAAAAAGGAATGGGGACTTCTTCTGGTTTGCTAGCATCAACATTGCCGGTGATAATAGTACAAATACTACTATTTCTAGCAATTTCATCTTCTCTTTCCCACTTAGAATGCAATTCAGCTATCAGTCTAACATTTTTATCAATTCTAACTTATATGGAATTAGTAGCAGCAAAGGGGTTTTCCATAGTTTCAGGTTTAGCAGCCATTTTATTAATCAAAGAGGATTGTGCTTCAGACAAAGATGAAATATTTTTTCACCATTCAAAAGTTTTTCCTCAACAGTTTTATTGAAAGCAGTTTGTTTACTAATAAAATCCTTAAGCATGACTTCAAGTTCAGAGGGTGCACTTTTATTGTTGTTGTAGGAATTTCCATAAGCATTACCATTGGGAGGATATGGCCTATAATTATTGCTACCAAAATTACTCCTATATGCATTGTTGCTAACATTATTATTTCTAATGAAGTTCACATCAACTTCCTCTTCTTGAGAAACCAAAGAGGCTAAGGGAACATGATTTGGATCAATATGAGCTTTTTCATTAACAAGCATAGACATAATAACATCAATTTTATCACTCAAGGAGGAGTTTTCTTCAACAGAATTTACCTTCTTACCTTGTGAAGCTCTCTCAGTGTGCCATTCAGAATAGTTAACCATCATATTATCAAGGAGCTTTGTTGCAGCACCCAAAGTAATGGTCATAAAGGTGCCTCCAGCAGCAGAATCCAATGGATTTCTTAAAGAATGATTTAGTCCTGCATAAAAAGTTTGGATAATCATCCAAGTAGTCAGTCCATGAGTGGGGCCATTCTTTACCAAAGATTTCATTCTTTCCCAAGATGGAGCAACATGTTCATTATCAAATTGTTTAAATTTCATTATGTCATATCTCATAGATTTAATCTTAGCAGGAGGATAATATTTTCCAATGAAAGCATCTTTGCATTTAATCTAAGAATCAATACTATTTCTAGGTAGGGATAGCAACCATTCTTTATCTTTTCCTCTCAAAGAGAAAGGAAACAATTTAAGCTTAATAATATCTCCATCTATATCCCTATGTTTTTGCATCTCACAAAGTTCAACAGAGTTATTAAGGTGAGCAAAGACATCAAGACAAAGACCAGAGAATTGTTCTTTCATAACAAGATTGAGCAAAGCAGGTTTAATTTCAAAGAAAGCAGCTTCAGGAATAGGTGGAGCAATAGGTGTGCACAAGAAATCGTTGTTGTTTCTGCTAGTGAAGTCACACAACTTAGTGTTTTCAGGAGTAGTCATTTTTGCAAGATTAAAGCAAGCCAACATAAATAGAAACTGAAATAGGAACTAAATTTTTTTGTGTTTTTGATAAAAGAAGCAAACCAGTACAACTATTTTTTTGGTGTTTTTGATAAATAAACAAGCAAACAAAACAAAATAAACTAATCAAAACAAAAACAAAGTAAAGAGATTTGTTGTGAGAGACTCCCCTTGCAAGAATCTTCTTTCTCCCTGAAAAGTGATTGACGAGGAGGAAGAGATTGAAGCTGTCCTTAACTCCCCGGCAACGGTGCTAGAAAAGTGCTTGATGGCTCAAGATATGTAGAGCTCGTTGGGAACCCCAAGAGGAAGGTATGATGAGCACAGCAGCAAGTTTCCCTTAGTTATGAAACCAAGGTTATCGAACCAGTAGGAGTAAGGAAACAACTCCATGGTGTTACTAGCAACTTGGAATCCCGCACAACACAACCACAGAACTTTGCCCCAACTTACAGTGGGATTGTCAATCTCACTGGTTTTGCTGAAAACAAAGGATTAAACGTATAGTGTGGAAGATAGTAATTGCTTGCAGAAAGTAAATAGTAAACGGTAACAATAGATGGTATATTAATGGTAAAGGAATGGACTGGGGTCCATAGTTCACTAGAGGTGTTTCTCTTTAAGATAAATAGCATGTTGGGTGAACAAATTATAGTGGGGCAATTAACAGATTGAGAAAGCATAACAATGCATATACTAGACATCTTGATGCCTACGAGATTTGATTGGGCATTACAACTTAATACATAGACCGTAATCCAACTGCATCTATGACTAATAATCCACCTTTAGGTTATTATCCGAACCCCTTCTAGTATTAAGTTGCAAGCAGCAGATAATTGCATTAAGCAAAGTGTGTAAAGTAAACAATACAATTGCCCCATAGACAAAGGATTGTTGTTTTCTCCATAGTAGCAATAGCACATCTACAACCTTAGAGATTTCTGTCACTTCCTCAGATTACTAGAGGAATGAACCTACTATCGAGCATAAATACTCCCTCTTGGAGTTAAAAGCATCTACTTGGCCAAGGTAACTACTAGCAACAGAGAGCATGCAAGATCACAAATAACATAGACATGATAGAATCAATAATCAATCCGACATAGTATCTCAATATCTACCGGATCCTCGCAAACACAACATATAGGATTACAAATAGATGATCTTGATCATGAACGGAGCTCACAAGATCTAAACATGATAGCACAAAGGAGGAGAACCAACCATCTAGCTACTGTATGGACCCACAGTCCAAGGGCGAACTACTCACGCATCACTCCGGAGGCTGTCATGGTGATGAAGAAGGCCTCCAGGATGATCTCTCCCCTCCGGCAGAGTGTCGGGAAGAGCTTCGGATCCCCCAGATCTAGGGATGGATATGGCGGCAGCTATAGACTCTTTCGTGGATTTTTCATCGGGTACTTAGGGTTTCTGCATCAGGGTACTTTTATAGGCGAAGGAGCAAGGTCGGTGGGCGCCCGAGGGGCTCACACCATGGGGCAACACTCCCTTGGGGGTGGCCGCACCAGCTCTAGGTGTGGCCACCTCGTAGCCCCACTTCGGCTGCCCTTCGGACTCCGTGTTCCTTCTGATAAAATATTGACTTTGGCTTTTATCCCGTCCAATTCCGAGAATTTTCCTTACTAGCTTTTCTGAAACCAAAAACATCAGAAAATAGGCGACTGGCATTATTGCATCTTATTAATAGGTTAGTTCTAGAAAATGTATAAAAATACCTCAAAGTGTAAACAAAACATAAGAAAGTTGATGCAAAATAAGCATGGAGCATCAAAAATTACAGATATGTTGACGACGTATCAACCTCTAAGGAGATGGATCTTTCTTGATTCCACTCTCGTGAGGCAGAGGATTGGTATGCTGTCCAATATGAGCAACTACCCTAATTTTTATTTCTCATCCGGGTTAGTGGGACAATTAGCAATGGCATGTCCAAACCTAGCTGATAGGGATGAGTTTGGTGAGATGCCTTACGGTCCAAGCCTTAGGGTGACTGATGATCGTAGGAGACAAGGGCCGTATCAGGGAAGCAGCAAGGAGGGTCCCAACGTATAGCGTGAGTATGGTACTTCCAATGGCCAACACTAGGAACACGATGGTGCACCTAGGGGTGTTGATATCGGGCAGCAACACGTGGGAAGAGGTCATGCTACTGTTCCTCGAGGTGGCAAGGCAAAACTGATGTATCGAAAACTGCTGTTGGCCCCTACCTACACGAGGTCCAATGACACAAGGGATGCAAGTAATGTGTCTAACAATGCTATGTCACCGAAGGAGGTGATGGATACCTCTTGTTTTATGGTTCCGTTAGACCCAAATTTAGAAGGGGTAAAGAGGGATTCAACTGAGCAGCCGCGAACATGGTCTGAGGCACCTAGCCCAGATGCTAAGAAGATGAGATCGGTGTAGACTGAATCAGCTTCTGATGTGGAGCAGCGATGCCAGTTATAATGTGTTTCATCAGTTGGAACTTTCATGGGCTTTGGAATACCGCGCAGTTCATGAGCTTTGTAGTATTGTGAAGCAATTTAATCCCACTCTCGTCTTTTTGATGGAAACAAAGATCGGAGGAAGAAGAGTTGAGAAGTTAGCTAGCAGACTCGGCAGGGCTAGGTTTTTTGCTATGAATAGTGATGGCCTGAGTGGAGGCATCGACATTTTTTGGTCCATGAATATTACTATGGAGATCAAGATCTTCAACCTGAATCATATTGATGCAATTATTTCACCAAATGAGGGTGATCTTACTCCATGGAGATTCACAGGTTTCTATGGGAGCCGCGTCAAGAAAATTTACATCTTAGCTAGACATTGATGCGGCGTCTACATTCGCTCTGAATGTATCCATGGCTATCTGAGGCGACTTCAACGAGACAACTAGCAACATGGAACACTTTAGTGAGCATAGCAGGGAGGAATGGCAAATGAGGAATTTCTGAGAAGCAATCAATGACTGTGATCTCTAGGATCTCGGATACACTGGTGTCCCGTACACGTGGGATAATCAGCCACCTAGATCAGCAAATGTGAAAGCAAGGATTGACCGTGCCTTGGCCAATGAGGAGCTGCTACTCATGTAATATGTGTTCCGAGTTCAGCATCTCTCGGCTATTTAGTCAAACCACTATTTTTTGTTAATGTCCTTATAGAGGTAGGCGGCACAGAGCACTGATGGTGGTCATCATGTGTTCTGGTACAAGAACATTTGGAAAACACATAAAGATTATGACAAGCTGATCCTCGATGTGTGGTCGGCAACATCTAGGTGGAATGGGCAGCAGGGCCTTGAGAATGCCCTTAGAAAGATGTCGGCGGAGTTGAGGTCGTGTGGAAATAGAACCTTTGGCAACTTCAAACATAAGCTCTCTATGTTGCAAAAGGAACTGGAATGGTGCCGCCATCGTTCCGTTCATATGGGTCCATCTCAAGAGGAGAAAAGGCTAATGGTGAAAATAAATGAGGTGTTGTACCAAGAAGAGATTTTTTTTGAAAGGACTGTGGTTGGGGAAGCCCCTACAGCGAGTTTGTTTTTTAAATAATAAGAACCAAAATTTGCATCCATAAGGACTTGAACCTAGGTGCCAAAGTTGTACATCCACTTCCCTAACCAAGTGAGTAGGGCTCACTTCTTACCAAGAAGAGATTTGGATTAGACAACGATCACGTGTGTTGTGGCTTAAGGAATGTGACCTTAACTCTGCTTATTTTCATGCCCAGGCAGCGCAGCGTAAGAGAAGAAATAAAATCACTGCTTGTAGCATAGCGATGGATGGTGCGAGGATCCAGTGTGAGTACGCTAGGAAATTCAAGGTTTCTATACTGGCTTATATACATCTCAAGGCATCCCGATCATGGGAGGTGTCCTTGATCAAGTCAAAATGGGGATTGATGAAGGTACTCGATCAAAGTTCGAGCAGATGTATTGCGCTAAGGAAGTCAAAATAGCCCTATTCATAATGCACCCTCTAAGCAAGCATGATCAAAATCACACTATGTAATATTGTGTTTATGATCAGTTACAAATACAAGCTAGATTATTTGTACTCTACTTCAAGTGGGAGACTGAAGGAGATATTCCCTAGAGGCAAATAATAAAGGATGTTTATTATCATATCTCATTAGTTCATAATAGTTTCATGTCATGCTATAACTATATAAATCAGAAACATTGATACACGTGCGGTATGTAAATAAACCATAGTCCCTAGTAGCCTCAGTTTAACTAGTTCATTGGACAACTGATGGTCAATGTTTCCTGATCATGGAGCTTCTACGCCAATTGACAATCAAGTCATATCATTAGTGATGTGATGAACATTACCCATATAAGTATTACAACACGACCAAGTCACATATTATCATTAGAAGCGTATTATCCTTCTCATTTGACTGTGAGATCGTATTAATCACTTTTACCTGAGGATGCTTTGCCTGCATCAACCGTCACACCGTAACAGGGTGATCAAAATGTTGCAACATGTTGCTAGGTCACTGATGGCCCAAAATATATCGATCTCGTTGGGGAACCCCAAGAGGAAGGTATGATGAGCACAGCAGCAAGTTTTCCATTAGTTATGAAACCAAGGTTATCAATCCAGTAGGAGCAAGGAAACGCCTCCAAGGTGTTGCTAGCTGGACTTTGGTAGGGCGTACTACCGGTGCCAACAGCAACGTGGAAACTTGTACAACACAACCACAGAACTTTGCCCCCAACTTATAGCGAGGTTGTCAATCTCACCGGTTCTGCTGAAAACAAAGGGTTAAACGTATTGTGTGGAAGAAAGTAATAGTTTGCAGAAAGTAAACAGAAAGCAGTAAACAGTTGTAGATTGATGATAAAAGAAAGGCCAGGGTCCATAGTTCACTAGTGGTGGTTCTCCTTAAGATAGATGACATGTCGGGTGAATAAATTACAGCGGGGCAATTGACAAAAATCGAGAAAGCAATATGCATATACTAATCATCTTGACTCCTTTGAGATTCGATTGGGCATTACAACATTATACATAGACCATAATCCAACTGCATCTATGACTAATAATCCACCTTCAGGTTATCATCCGACCCCCCTCCAGTATTAAGTTGCAAGCAACAAATAATTGCATTACGCATTGCGTGTAAAGTAAACAATACGATTGTTATATGAACAAAGGATTGTTGTTTTCTCCCTAGTAGCAACAACACATCTAGTACCTTAGAGATTTCTGTCACTTCCCCATATTACTAGAGGCATCAACCCTCTATCGAGCATAGATACTAACTCTTGGAGTTGCTAGCATCTACTTGGCCAAGATAGATACTAACAACGGAAAGCATGAAAGATCACAAATAACAAAGACATGACAGAATCAATAATCAATCTGAAATAGCATCTCAATATCCATCGGATCCCCACAAACACAACATGTAGGAATTACAAATAGATGATCTTGATCATAAAAGGAGCTCACAAGATCTAAACATGATAGCACAAAGGAGAAGAACCAGCCATCTAGCTACTAAATGGACCCGTAGTCCAAGGATGAACTACTCACGCATCACACCGGAGGCTTGCATGGTGATGAAGAAGGCCTCTAGGGTGAATTCTCCCCTCCGACAGGGTGCTTAGAAGAGCTTCAGATCCCTCCCGATCTAGGGATGGAGATGATGGAGGCTACAGACTCTTTCGTGGAATTTTGATCGGGTCCTTAGGGTTTCTGTATCGGAGGCATATTATAGGCGAAAGGGGAGGCCGAGGGGGTGCCTGAGGCGGCCATACCACCCCCTGACGCAGGCTAGGCTAGGTCGCGCGGCCAGGTGGTGTGGTGCCCCCCTGGCCCCTCTCCGTCTTGTATTTTGGCTCCATGTCCCCCTGGGTGGCTTTTGTCCCGTCCAATTCCGAGAATATTCATTTTCTGACTTTCCTGGAACCAAAAACGGCAGAAAACAGGCAGTTGGCACTGTGGCTCTTGTTAATAGGTTAGTCCATGAAAGTGTATAGAAAGTACTCCAAAGTGTGGAAAAAACACAAGAAATTAGATAAAAACCAAGCATGGAACATCAAAAATTATGGATATGTTAGCAACGTATCAACATCCCCAAGATTAACTCCTGCTCGTCCTCGAGTAGGTAAGTGATAAAAAGAAAGGATAGTTTTTGAGGTGACATGCACCATCATAAACTTGATCACATTATTTGTAAAACATTGATAGCTGGGATCATAGTACTTCAATCATAACATGAAAGACAAAGTTCTAGCAATAAGACAAATCAACTATTGTTGCGACATTAAAAGGCACAAACAAAAGATTCATGAATAACAATGCTTTGCAAGATGTTTGTTTGTTTCACATAAAGAAAACATAGCATAGTGGCATTCAGCTTGTCCCTCATAGAGTAGCAAACATAAATGCATACGATACCTTCAAAGTTCATAAGTGTGACTAGATACAAATAGTTTAAGAACAAGCAATATCAAAGTTATGCATCAATCAACAAGTCTTGGGACAATGCACATAGAACTAATAATGGCCACTATACTCTAAAAGTAGGTGCATAAAGATAGAAGGTGGAGACTCAACATAAAAGTAAAAATAAAGGCCTTCATAAAAGGAAGTAGGGATTCAAGTTTCATAAAGAGCTTCCGAAAATTATGGTACTTGTTAGCTTTCAGCTCTCATTACCCCTATCATAAGCATCTTGAAGTGATTAAGGTTAAAGTGAACAAACTATGGTGTATATGCTTCACGAAGTATAAGTTGGAAATCTCATGTCCCTTGAATATGAGGGTCACTCCTCATGCTACTCAAGTTTAGTTACCAGTAAGTTCTTATCATAGTAAGTACATGTGTATCATAAAGAACCGCCGACGGGGTACCCCTTGCCCGATGATACGGAAGAATCCCCATATCAAAATGACAAGGCAAGCAGACAACGAGCATCTCAACAATCTTCTTATTTACCATAGGAAAATGATGTTTTTTTCTCTCTTTCCTCTTTCCTCATTTCTCTTTTTTTTCTTTTTTTTCTCAATATCTGACTCTTTTTTTATCAGAAGAATGCTTCATAGACAGCTCATTATGGTTACGCTGCAGACAAAATAGCATGATATCAACTAGGTACAAAGTACAAGTGCAATGTTGAAAGCGTTCCCAATGACAACATGGTTCTGCTAATCCCTAACATATAAGTGCAAGCATATACAACATATACGACACAATGGTTTAAGTTTATTAAGGGCAAGAAAAGTAAAGTGTGCCATCAAGTTCGTGAGAGCTTTAATCACTAGTTTTCTCATAACAAGTTTAATTCGGAAGGTAGATAAAAACATGAATATACATGGAATAGCATATGCTAATAGGTAGGTATGGTGGACTCTTTGGAATAACTTGGTTTTAGGAGTTGGATGCATGAGTGGAACTCATACTTGGTTATGGAGGCTAGCAAAAGACTGGGAGCGACCAACTAAGAGAACAATAATGGCCATAATCATGCAGAGCGACAAAACATCATTAATCATGTTGGGTCCGCAGCATAGAAAACAAAAAAATTCCTACGGTGTGAACTACACGCCAAGATCTATCTACTAGGTACAAAGCAAACGGGTGGACATACATCCATAGAGAACTTACCCTCGAAGACAACGAGCTTTGTTAACAAGTAGGAACTCGTGGTTGATGTAGTCGTACACTTGCCGATCTCAAGATCATGAGGAGGAAGTCCGCCGCCAACTCAGCAGCGATCCGCACTCGCACACACGCTCAAGCCACCGACAACCTCCACCTCCTCGCCCGGTGATCCAGCGAAGCAAGAACTCCTTCCGCATTTAAATGCCACTGGAACATGTATCTCGCTACTCCGAGACCATGAGGGAATAATTCTAGAGGGGGAGAGAGATCCTTCACAAGGAGGTGTGTGAGGATGAAGGAGGGAATGGGTGGCCTTTTATAGGAGGAGGGGGGTGCCCCCTCTCTCCATGGCCGGCGCATGGGGGGTGACCCCTCACCTCCCCCATTCATGTGGTGGTAACTCCTCCACATTAAAATGCCTCTTCACATTCCCTTTTAAAATCTCCACTTTAAATGCATTAAGTTTCTCCAAATTTAATGCTCTCTCATTTTATAAAACTCTTTATTAAATTTATTCAGAATTTTGTTAATTACTTTAATTAACAAACATTCACATATAGCCCCTTGCAATATTTCAATATCACATGCGTAACCACCTTCGCAATTTCACCGAAACAATTTCCGGTTTCTATTGAAACAATTCATGCGCTTTGCAATTCTTTCGTCTAAACATATGTGCTCCAAAATGGTGTCCGTAACTCTTAAGTGTGCCACCCTACGGTTCATGAATAATGCAGACATGATCGAGACCCTTCTCCGATTAATAATCAACAATGGGACCTAGAGATCCGTCTCGACTCCTACACATTCAACGATGACTCGTGATCGTGAGAACCTTTAACGCTTGTAACTAAATCCCTTTGTCTCTCGATATATTACATGTCCGAGATTCGATCATCGGTATCTCCATACCTAGTTTGATCTCGCATCGACATGCACTCTTTTCTCGTTCCCGTGATATAACATTCTAGTGATCACATCACTTGCTTGCAAGCTGTCCTAATGTGATATCACCGAGAGGGCCCAGAGTATATCTATCTGTCATATGGATTGACAAATTCCACTCTTGATCCATGAGCCTCAACATAACACCTTCGTAACACTGAACCCATCTTTATAGTCACCCTGTTACGGTGTGACGTTTGATGTTATCAAGATACTCTTCTGGTGCTAGCAATTAACATGATCTCATGATCTAAGGATAAAGATTACTTCGTATGATGTTATAGCAATATAAACACAATGACTTGATCGTAATGCTATACTTCGGATGAATGTTCATCACATCATTCCACCAATGGTGTGACCTTGTTATTAACAACATCCAATGTCCATGATCAGGAAACCTTGATCATCTTGGTAATCAACAAGCTAGTCTATAAGAGAGGCATGACTAGGAACCCTTTTTGTTTATTAAACACACATGTATTGATGTTTCCTATCAATACAATTATAGCATGTAAAATAAATATCTATCATATACAAGGAATACATAATAACAAATTTATTATTGCCTCTCAGGGCATATTTCCTTCAGTCTCCCACTTGCACTAGAGACAATAATCTAGTTCACATAGTGATAAATCTAACACCCATGGAGTTCTGGTGTTGATCATGTTTTGCCCTAGGGAGTACTTTAGTCAACGGATCTGCTACATTCAGGTCCGTGTGCACTTTCTACCTTATATCTCCATCCTTGGCATGCTCGCGGATGGAGTGAAACCGGCGCTTAATATGCTTGGAATTCTTGTGAGATCTTGGTTCCTTTGCGTTGGCTATGGCTCCATTGTTGTCACAATAGATCACCATCGGGTCCAATGCACTGGGAACCACACCCAGTTCCGTAATGAACTCTTTCATCCAAACCGCTTCCTACGCCGCTTCTGAAGCAGCAACATATTCCGTCTCCGTTGTTGATCTAGCCACCACAGGTTGTTTGGAGCTCCTCCAACTAACTGCTGCTCCGTTCAAGAGAAATACGTATCCGGATTGAGACTTAGAGTCATACGGATCAGTGTCAAAGCTAGCATCGACATAACACTTAGCGACTAGCTCTTCTTCACCTCCGTATATAAGAAACATATCCTTAGTTCTTCTCAAGTACTTAAGGATATTCTTGACCGCTATCCAAAGGTTCAACCTGGATCAGATTGGTACCTACTAGTCAAACTAATAGCATGCGCCACATCCGGTCTTGTACATAGCATGGCATACATTATAGAGCCTATGGCTGAGGCATATGGGATCCTATCCATTATCTCTCTTTCTTCCGCCATAGCCGGACTTTGAGTCTTACTCAATGTCTTGCCTTGCAACATAGGTAAGAACCCCTTCTTACTTCTGTCCATATTAAACTTCTTTAATATCTTATCAAGGTATGTACTCTGCGATAGCCCAATTAGGCGTCTTGATCTATCTCTATAGATTTTAATGCCTAATATATATGAAGCTTCACCAAGGTCCTTCATCGAAAATTTGCTGTTTAGATAACTTTTAACACTGGTTAAAAGATCTAAATCATTTCCAATCAATAATATGTCATCCACATATAATATCAGAAATGCAACATTGCTCCCACTCACTTTCTTGTAAATACAAGCCTCTCCATAAGTTTGGACAAATCCAAACTCTTTGATCACCTCATCAAAGCGGAGATTCCAACTTCGTGATGCTTTCTTCAGTCCATAGATGGATCACTGAAGTTTGCACACCTTATTAGCATCCTTAGGATCGACAAAACCCTTAGGTTGTATCATATACAACTCTTCTTCAATCTTACCATTGAGGAACGCAGTTTTGACATCCATCTGCATATTTCATAATCGAAATATGCAGCAATTGCTAACATAATCCTAACCGACTTAAGAATCGCTACAGGAGAGAATGTATCATCGTAGTCAACTCCTTGAATTTGTCGAAACCCCTTTGCGACAAGTCGAGCCTTATAGATGGTCACATTACCATCAGCATCAGTTTTCTTTTTGAAAATCCATTTATTCTCAACGGCCTTTCGATCGTGAGGTAAGTCCACCAAGTTCCAAACTTGGTTCTCGTACATGGATTCCATCTCGGATTTCATGGCTTCTAGCCATTTGTTGGAATCCGGGCTCATCATCGCTTCATCATATGTCGCAGGGTCATCCATTTCATCAATCATGAAATTCATAACAGGATTGCCGTACAGTTCAGGAGCTGCACGTGTCCTGCTTGACCTGTGAGGTTCGGTAGTGTTCTCTTTCGGAGTTTTATGATCAATATCATTAGCTCTCTCTTCATTAGGTGAAGTCAACTCCGAAACAACTTCTGGAGCTGTGCTACTCGCCATTTCATGAAGAGAAGGTTCAATAACCTCTTCGAGTTCTACCTTCCGACTACTCACACCTTTCACGAGAAACTCCTTCTCAAGAAAGGATCCATTCTTGGAAACAAAGACCTTGCCCTCAGATCTGTGATAGAAGGTATACCCAATCATTTCCTTAGGGTATCCTATGAAGACGCATTTTTCCGCTTTGGGTTCGAGTTTATCCGGTTGAAGTTTCTTCACATAAACATCGCATCCCCAAACTTTAAGAATGATGCCTAGGTTTGTTTCAAACCATAATTCATACGGTGTCTTTTCAATGGATTTAGATGGTGCCCGATTTAAAGTGAATGCAGCTGTTTCAAAGGCATAACCCCAAAATGATAGTGGCAAGTCACCATAGACATCATAGATCAAACCATATCCAATAAAGTACGACAACGCTCGACACACCATTACGTTGTGGTGTTCTGGCAGGCGTGAGTTGTGAAACTATTCCATAGTCTTTCATATGTGTGCTAAACTCGTAACTAAGATACTCTACTCCACGGTCGGACCGCAAAAATTTGATCTTTCTGTTATGATGATTTTCCACTTCATTCTGAAATTCTTTGAACTTTTCAAAAGTTTCAGACTTGTGTTTCATCAAATAGATATACCCGTATCTACTCAAATCATCCGTGAAAGTAACAAAATAACGATATCCACCTCGCGCCGACACACTCATTGGTCCACACACATCAGTATGTATGATTTCCAATAGATCTGTCGCTTGTTCCATTGAACCAGAAAACGACGTTCTAGTCATCTTGCCCATAAGGCATGGCTCACATGTATCAAATGATTCAAAATCAAGTGATTCCAAAAGTCCATAAGAATGGAGTTTCTTCATGCGTTTAACGCCAATATGACCTATACGGCAGTGCCACATATATGTAGATATATCATTATCAAGTTTAATCCTTTTACATCAACATTATGAATATGCGTAATACTGCTATCGAGATCCAACAGAAATAAACCATTCAACATAGGTGCATGACCATAAAAGATATTATTCATATAAATCGAACAACCATTGTTTTCAGACTTAAATGAATAACCACTTTGCATCAAACATGATCCGGATACAATGTTCATGCTTAGTGCAGGCACCAAATAACAATTATTTAGGTTTATAACTAATCCCGATGGCATATGGAGAGGCAGTGTTCCGACGGCGATCACATCAACTCTTGATCCATTGCCGATTCAAGATCGAGACCTCATCCCTTGCTAGTTGTCGCTTGTTCGCAGCCCTGAACCGAGTTACATATATTAGCAACCGATCCCGTATCAAATACCCAGAGCTCTGCAGTACTAGTCAAGTACACATCAATAACATGTATATCACATATACCTTTGTTTGCCTTGCCGGACTTCTTGTCCGCCAAATACTTGGGGCAGTTGCGCTTCCAATGGCCAGTCCCCTTGCAATAGTAGCACTCGGTGTCAGACTTAGGGCCAGCTCGGGGTTTCTTATCAGGCGTGGCAACAGACTTGCCACCCTTCTTTCCCTTGTGCTTGCCTTTCTTGTCCTTCTTGAAACCGGTGGTCCTATTGATCATCAACACTTGATGTTCTTTCCTAATCTCCACTTCTGCAGTCTTAAGCATTGACAGAAGCTCGGGAAGAGACGTCTTCATGCCCTGCATATTATAGTTCATCACGAAGCTCTTGTAGCTAGGTGGCAGAGATTGGAGAACACAATGTATGCCTAGGTTAATGAGAATCGTTATTCCCAAGGACACAAGCTTATCGGCGTAACCAGACATTTTGAGTACGTGCTCACTAACGGAGCTGTTTTCCTCCATCATGCAGCTAAAGAACTTTTTTGTAGCATTATAACTCTCTACAGAAGCATGGGTATCGAAAATCATTTTCAAATCTCCCATGGTATCAAAGGCATTGCCATTTTAGAAACGTTTTCGAAGTTCTGGCTCTAGCCCATACAGTATGCCGCAATGAACTAAGTTGTGGTCCTCCTGACGAGTTATATAGACGTTCTTTTCCTCGTCAGGGGCATCAGGAGCTGGTGGGGGGCCTAGCGGCGCATCTAGCACATATTGCTTTTGTGCAGCAGTGAGGAGAATCCTCAAATTCATAGCCCAGTTGGTGAAGTTGCTACCATTCGCAGCAAGTTTCTCTTTCTCCATGAACACATTGAAATTAAAAGCAGGTGGTGCCATCTACAACAGAATTTGTAAAGTATATTTAGACTAAGTTTATGATAGATTGAGTTCGACTAATCCAAATTACTAATGAACTCCCACTCAAAAACGACATCCCTCGTGTCCTTTTGGTGATTACATGAACCAAATCCACTACACCAAGTCCAATCATCACGTGAGTCGGTGTAGCTTCAAAGGCGAGCATCTATATGGGCATCATATCAACTATATGAATCATGCTTAACCTTTTGGTCCGTGTTCTGAGGCCATGTCTGTACATGCTAGGCTCGTCAAGTAAGAACCTTAGTATTTGCGTGTGTAAAACTATCTTACACCCGTTGTATGAAAGCGTAGAGTTGAAAACACCCGATCATCACGTGATGCCTCAAAACACGATCCACAAAACGGTGCATACTTAAGGAAGAACACATTTTATCTTGATATCTAAATGAGGGATCATCTTATAATGCTACCAAACACGCCAAACTAGCAATATAAGATGCTAACATCTAATGTGTGAAGTGAGATGATATGGTCCATGCATTTGATCTCTATCATTTGCATCGTGGTATGATCTTTATCATTCCTTTGTGTGTAAGGCCAAGGTCTATGGAACTTACACGTTAAGTGAGTTGTAAGAGTATCTATTATACATCTACTTACAACAATACCATATCAAAACACTAGCCCAGCAACGATCTAAACTAGACACCTCAATTGCAAGTTTTCGGAGATAGAACCTGTCTAACCTGCGAACATGAACCACAACGAGGATAACCAAGTTATTAGCAACTCGTTGTAAATCAGATATTGACTATAGTAGGAGAGACAGACACCCGCCAGCCACTTATGCAAAACAAGTTGCACGTCAGTCGTGGAACCGGTCTCATGTACGATGATATGTAAGGTTGGTCCAGGCCGCTTCATTCCACTATGCCACCAATATCCAAAGTACATAGAAGATGCAATAACATGATCATCATCACCCACATATAAACATATGTGTACTACCCGTGCAAAGCACCTACGCATAGATCAGGCTCTGATACCACTGTTGGGTCTGCAGCATAGAAAACAAAAAATTTCCTACGGTGTGAACTACACGCCAAGATCTATCTACTAGGTACAAAGCAAACGGGTGGACATACATCCATAGAGAACTTACCCTCGAAGACAACGAGCTTTGTTAACGAGTAGGAACTCGTGGTTGATGTAGTCGTACACTTGCCGATCTCAAGATCGTGAGGAAGTCCGGCGCCAGAACTCAGCAAGCATCCGCACTGCACACATGTTCAAGCCACGGACAACCTCCACCTCCTCGCCCAGCGATCCAGCGGAAGCAACTCCTTCCGCATTTAAATGCCATCGGGAACATGTATCTCGCTAATCCGAGACCATGGGGGAATAATTCTAGAGGGGGAGAGAGATCCTTCACAAGGAGGTGTGTGAGGATGAAGGAGGGAATGGGTGGCCTTCTATAGGAGGAGGGGCGTGCCCCCTCTCTCCATGGCCGGCGCATGGGGGGGTGACCCCTCACCTCCCCCATTCATGTGGTGGTAACTCCTCCACATTAAAATGCCTCTTCACATTCCCTTTTAAAGTCTCCACTTTAAATGCATTAAGTTTCTACAAATTTAATGCTCTCTCATTTAATAAAACTCTTTTATTAAATTTATTCAGAATTTTGTTAATTACTTTAATTAACAAACATTCACATATATCCCCTTGCAATATTTCAATATCACATGCAGAACCACCTTCTGCAATTTCACCCGAAACAATTTCCGGTTTCTATTGAAACAATTCCTGCGCTTTGCAATTCTTTCGTCTGAAACATATGTGCTCCAAAATGGTGTCCGGTAACTCTTAAGTGTGCCACCCTACGGTTCGCGAATAATGCAGACATGATCGAGACCCTTCTCCGATTAATAATCAGCAGCGGGACTTGAAGATCTGTACTGACTCCTACACATTCAACGATGACTCTTGTGATCGTGAGAACCTTTAACGCTTGTAACTAGATCCCTTTGTCTCTCGATATATTACATGTCCGAGATTCGATCATCGGTATCTCCATACCTAGTTTGATCTCGTTACCGACATGCACTCTTTTCTCGTTCCCGTGATATAACATTCTAGTGATCACATCATTTGCTTGCAAGCTATCCTAATGTGATATCACCGAGAGGGCCCAGAGTATATCTATCCGTCATCTGGATTGATAAATTCCACTCTTGATCCATGAGCCTCAACATAACACCTTCAGAAGTAATCGAACCCATCTTTATAGTCACCCTGTTACGGTGTGACGTTTGATGTTATCAAGATACTCTTCCGGTGTTAGCAATTAACATGATCTCATGGTCTAAGGATAAAGATTAGTTCGTATGATGTTATAGCAATATAAACACAATGACTTGATCGTAATGCTATACTTCGGATGAATGTTCATCACATTATTCCACCAATGGTGTGACCTTGTTATTAACAACATCCAATGTCCATGATCAGGAAACCTTGATCATCTTGTTAATCAACAAGCTAGTCTATAAGAGAGGCATGACTAGGAACCCTTTTTGTTTATTAAACACACATGTATTGATGTTTCCTATCAATACAATTATAGCATGTAAAATAAATATCTATCATATACAAGGAATACATAATAACAACTTTTGTATTGCCTCTCAGGGCATATTTCCTTCAAATCAAAGCATAAAGTGATACTACAAGTCAAAAACTAAAGGATAATAAAGGCTATGGTGACTTGGGATAGTCATAACATGGTGTGAGCATGTGCCAAGTCAACCCAAATAAAGCATCAAAGGAGAATACCACAATACTATGCTTTAATAAGCTAAAACAACGCATGATTCTTCAAAGGCACATTAAGCAATCTCAATTGTTTATAGCATGTCATGCTACAACAAATAACACTTAGCATAAAGCCAAAACAATATCAAGCATGGCATGACAAAGCATAGGCCACAGTAAAAAACAAGCTCTCTTTACCATTTAAGCATGAACTTTCCTACTCTTTTCCAATCCATACCAAACTATTTGAAAACCAATATATGAAAGAGGGGGTCCAACCAATTTATTCAGAAAACTAAGAAAACCAAGCAAATGAAAAACCAAAATGAAAACGAAAAATAAGATGCTCCAAGAACAACACAACTGTGCATGAAACAATAAAAATGAAGTGTTTGGAAGAAACCTGGGAATTTTATTGATGAAGAAGGGAATGCCTTGGGCATCCCCAAGCTTTGACGCTTGTACCTCTTGAATATTTCTTGGGGTAACACGGGGTGGCATCCCCAAGCTTGTGCTTTAGTCCATTCTTCATCTCATTACATCATTCCTTCCATACACCTGAAATTTTTCTTCATACAAAACTTCACACAATTTTTATTAGAAACATTATTGCACTCAAGATAATAAGTCTTTAGGTTCAGTTTCAACACCAATAAAACTTCCATTAAAACACAAGCTACTATAGCACTTCCCTCAAAAAGCTCAATTCTCCAAAAGAACTCAAAGAGGAACCAACAAGAAGCAAATGCAAATAATGGCAGAAATCTGTCAAAACAGACCAGCAGGTAAAAACCAATTTATTCGAAGAACTTATGTTGCTCAAATCGAAAAGTGTTAAACTAACGAAAATTAGATAACAACCTGGGGAAGAGGCACAAAAATTCACGCCTCAAACCGACGTACATATATTTTACACAAATTTTTACGGTGAAGCACAGAAATCTGTTTTGGGACAGCAACTTTCCCAATCATTACTTCTCTCAAATTAGAGGTTATTCTTGGCACAAAAAGCAAATAAAAGGGATAAGGAGTGGTTATTACTGTAGTAATAACTTCCAAGACTCATCTAAAACTTTTGGGTTATCTCCCAATAAGTACTTTTCTTTAACGCCTTTAAGTTAGGCATAAGAAGCAAGAAAAAGAATCAAGTGTTCTCAAATGAAGAAGCATTAAGAGCAAAATTTTTTTTCATAGGAGAGGCAAAATAAATCTTCTCTATCTTCTTAGGGAAGTGTTCTATACCTTTCTTGAGTGGGAGTTGATATTTAATGGTGCCTTCTTTCATATCAATAATGGCACCAACAGTTCTAAGAAAAGGTCTTCCCAAAGTAATAGGACAAGAAGCATTGCATTCAACATCCAAAACCTAGAAATCAACGGGGACATAGGCATTGTTAACCATGATAAGAACATCATTAATACTCTCCATGAGTTTCTCTTTAGCAGTATCATCAAGTGGGACATTCAAATAACAATCTCCCAATGGAGGCAAATCAAGCATATCATAAATCCTTCTAGGCATAATAGAAACACTAATATCAAGAGCACATAGATCTTTGAAATCAAAATCATTCACTTTCATATTAATGATGGGTTCCCAACCATCTTCTTGTTTTATAGGAATAGAAGCTTTATGTTTCATATTTTCTTCTTTAATTTTTATGAGATCATCAGTAATGTGTTTTGTAAAGGCCATATTCATAGCATTAGCATTAGGACTTTTAGCAAGCTTTTGTAGGAACTTAATAACTTCAGAGATGTTGCAACCATCAAGATCAAAATCATAATTATTATCTAAAGTAGTAGAGCTATTACCAGCCTCAAAACTAGTGGTAGTGATAGTAGAAACACTAATATTTCTAGCAATTTCATCTTCTCTTTCCCACTTAGCATGCAATTCAGCTAACAATCTAACATTTTCATCAATTCTAACTTGTATGGCATTAGTAGCAGTAAAGGGATTATCAATAGTTTCAAGTTTAGCAGCCATTTTATTAATCAAAGAGGATTGTGCTTCAGACAAAGATGATATATTTCTTTCACAATTAGAAAGTTTCAATTGCAAACTAGGAATTTCCCTATTTAAGCTCTCAAGTTGATGACTAATATTCTTCAAAAGGGTAGATTGTTCCTCCACAGTTTTAGTAAATAATTTATTTTGTTCATATTGCATTTGCATGAAGTTCTTAGTGGCTCTTTCAACTTCTAAAATTCTTCCTTCACTAGGTATTCCAGGTTTGCCATTATAACCATAAGTATTATTAGGAGGGTAGGGCCTATAATTGTTATTACCATAAGCATTGTTGCCAAAATTATTATTTCTTATAAAGTTCACATCAACTTGCTCTTCTTGAGCAACCAAAGAGGCTAAAGGAACATGATTTGGATCAATATGAGCCTTCCCATTAACAAGCATAGACATAATAACATCAGTTTTATCACTCAAGGAGGAGGTTTCCTCAACAGAATTTACCTTCTTACCTTGTGGACCTCTTTAAGTGCGCATTCAGAATAGTTGACCATCATATTATCAAGAAGCTTTGTTGCAACACCCAAAGTAATGGTCATAAAGGTACCTCTAGCAGCAGAATCCAATAGATTTCTTGAAGAATAGTTCAATCCTTCATAAAAGGTTTGGTCCAAGTAGTCAGTCCATGAGTGGGACAATTCTTTACCAAATATTTCATTCTTTCCCAAGCTTGAGCAACATGTTCATTATCAGATTGTTTAAACTTCATTATTTCACTTCTCATTGATATAATCTTAGCAGGAGGATAGTATTTTCTAATGAAAGCATCTTTGCATTTAGTCCAAGAATCAATACTATTCCTAGTTAAGGAATGCAACCATTCTTTAGCTTTTCCTCTCAAGGAGAAAGGAAACAATTTAAGCTTAATAATATCTCCATCTATATCCCTATGCTTTTGCATCTCGCAAAGTTCAACAAAGTTATTTAGATGAGCAGCAGCATCTTCATTACCAATACAAGAAAATTGTTCTCTCATAACAAGATTGAGTAAAGTAGGTTTAATTTCAAAGAAAGTAGCTTCAGGAATAGGTGGAGCAATAGGTGTGCTCATGAAATCATTGTTGTTGGTGCTAGTGAAGTCACACAACTTGGTATTTTCCAGAGTAGTAATTTTTTGTGTGTTTTTAATAAAGAAAGGAAACTAGTACAACTATTTTTTGTGTTTTTGATAAAGAAATAAGCAAACAAAGCAAAAATAAACTAAGAAAAACAAAAACAACAAAGTAAAGAGATTCATTATGAGGGACTCCCCTTGTGAAGATGTCCTTGACTCTCCCAAGAACGGCCTTGTAAAAATAGCTTGATGGCCCAAAATATATCGAGCTCGTTGGGGAAGCCCAAGAGGAAGGTATGATGAGCACATCAGCAAGTTTTCCCTCAGTTATGAAACCAAGGTTATCAATCTAGTAGGAGCAAGGAAACACCCCAAGGTGTTGCTAGATGGACTTTAGTAGGGCGCACTAGCGGTGCCAGCAGCAACATGGAAACCTGCACAACACAACCACAGAACTTTGCCCCCAACTTACAGTGAGGTTGTCAATCTCACTAGTTTTGCTGAAAACAAAGAGTTAAACGTATTGTGTAGAAGAAAGTAATAGTTTGTAGAAAGTAAACAGAAAGCAGTAAAAAATTGTAGATTGATGATAAAAGAAAGGACCAGGGTCAATAGTTCACTAGTGGTGGTTCTCCTTAAGATAGATGACATGTTGGGTGAACAAATTACAGCGGGGTAATTGACAAATATCGAGAAAGCAATATGCATATACTACTCATTTTGACTCCTTTGAGATTCGATTGGGCATTACAACATTATACATAAACCATAATCCAACTGCATCTATGACTAATAATCCACCTTCAGGTTATCATCCGAACCCCCTCCAGTATTAAGTTGCAAGCAACAAATAATTGCATTACGCATTGCGTGTAAAGTAAACAATACGATTGTTCTATGAACAAAGGATTGTTGTTTTCTCCCTAATAGCAACAACACATCTAGTACCTTAGAGATTTTTGTCACTTCCCCAGATTACTAGAGGCACGAACCCACTATCGAGCATAAATACTAACTCTTGGAGTTGCTAGCATCTACTTGGCCAAGATAGCTACTAACACCGGAAAGCATGCAAGATCACAAATAACAAAGACATGATAGAATCAGTAATCAATCTAAAATAGCATCTCAATATCCATCGGATCCCCGCAAACACAACATGTAGGAATTACAAATAGATGAGCTTGATCATGAACGGAGCTCACAAGATCTAAACATGATAGCACAAAGGAGAAGAACCAGCCATATAGCTACTACATGGACCCGTAGTCCAAGGATGAACTACTCGCGCATCACACCGGAGGCTTGAATGGTGATAAAGAAGGCCTCCATGGTGAATTCTCCCCTCCGACAGGGTGCCGGGAAGAGCTTCAGATCCCTCCCGATCTAGGGTTGAAGATGACGGTGGCTAGAGACTCTTTCGTGGAATTTTGATCGGGTCCTTAGGGTTTCTATATCGGAGGCATCTTATAGGCGAAAGGGGAGGCTGAGGGGGTGCCTGAGGCAGCCAGACCACCCCCTGGCACGGGCCAGGCTGGGCCGCGCGGCCAGGTGGTGTGGCGGCCCCCTGGCCCCTCTCCGTCTCGTATTCTGGCTCCATGTCCCCCTCGGTGAAAAACTGACTTTGGCTTTTGTCCCGTTCAATTTCGAAAATATTCATTTTCTGACTTTCCTGGAACCAAAAACAGTAGAAAACAGGCAGCTGGCACTATGGCTCTTGTTAATAGGTTAGTCCAAGAAAGTGTATAGAAAGTAATCCAAAGTATGGACAAAACATAAGAACGTAGATAAAAACCAAGCATGGAACATCAAAAATTATGGATACGTTAGCAACGTATCAGTCACGGGAATGGAATATCATGGGAACGAGTAAAGCAGCACTTGTCGGTAACCAGATTGAACAAGGTATAGCGATACAGATGATCATATCTCGGACAAGTCAAATATTGAAGTAACAAAAGGAATTAGACTCGATGTTTACGTTTCAATTGAAATCGTGGAATGCACAGGGATCATTATGGGCATCCCGACCCCGCTATTGATCATTGATTTGAGAAGTATCTCGATCATGTCTATGATGTTCCCGAACCATAGGGTAACACACTTAAGGGTTCAATGACACTTAGAGGTCATTATGGAATCATCGGAATCACAAGAAGAAAGAGAAGAGAAAACTGAAAGTGTTTTGAGAGAGAACCAAAATCGTTCCAGGAGGATCCGAAGTTGTTTAGAGTGAACTGAAATGTGTTTTGGGTCAAAAGGAATTTAATAATCTGTATTTTATATTAATTGTTGGAATTAATATTAAAATAAATAGTTAATTAAATTAAATGGGCAAACTTCCCTAATGGGACAGGTTCCTCGAGGGAACAAGGCCCAAGTGGGCAAGCCGCCCAAGAGGGAAAGGGAGTCGCCACCGCCATGGGCCTATGTCGCGCGTGGGTGGGGCCTACCCTACCCGCTAGCCAGCCATGGCTTAGCACGCATGTGGGGCCCACTTGGCCACTGGCCGTCCACCTCCTCCTTGCGCCTCCATCTCCCTTTGGTTTAGTCCCACCCTGGGAGTTGACTAGTTCAGGGTGCCCTCTTTTCCTCTATATAAGGAGGGTCCCATGGGATGGAAAAGACACACCGATATATCTCTAAGGCATTTTCCTTAGGGAATTATCTCTCTCTCATTGCCTTTTGCAATGGCATGGTTCCTAGAAGAACTGTATAAGCAAGAGACAACACAACTGCAACACACCATTGTGTTGTGGTGATTCCAGCCAGAAGATCTACTTCCACACTCTCGGTAAGGACCAGAGAACCAAAGGTCATCATCGTACACTGGATGTGTGCGAATCCATGGAGGTGCTTCTACTTGTGGCACCTGGTTTGTTGTGCAAGGACCCGGGGTGACTTGCGAGGAGCTTCGCAACCTTGAGGTCGGCTACGAGTACGACTAGATCATCCACGTTCCCTGCAGAATGTTAACCACTTTCGGTCTACAAGGGTATGTTACCGAAACTTCTCCATTACAGCATTACTCCTAGATAGATCCTGGCATTAGGTGTTGCGCTAGTCATGAAAAATTTGTATTTTTTCTACGATCCCCTTTAGTGAATTCCATCACCCCGCCAACACATTTTGAGCCCAATAGAATAGTCGGCACGCCCACACCCGCCTCTACCCATGAGGGCTACATTGGGAGCTTCGACACTCCAAGACACGTCAGTTTTAACCCGTGGGTCTCTTCTGCCAGCCAAACACATCCATTCTCCACCCCTCTAGGTCTACCATCTCTCCTACCACCCCTAGCATCACCATCATCGCCGGTGTGATGCCTCCCCGCGCTTGCCGCCCATCCGTTTACCTCCCAGATCCTCTACAGTATCGACGACTCCTCTAGCCACACTATTGAAGTGAATAAGTGGATTGCACTAGCCCTACCCATCAGCTCGGACTTTCGGTTGTGTTTGTTAGTGCATGAAGCTTTACATGGCATCAGAGCCTAAGATCTCGAGTTTGAGTCCTGCCTTTGAAGTTTATCCTAAAATTGTTGTTTCCCCTTTATGTCCATGTATATGCCTCTTTAGTCATACATGAGTCTTGTGCATCATCGCTCTCTTCCGGTTGCACATGCTGACTTCTCCCCGTCACACGTGAGAGGAGGTGTTGAAGTGTATAAATGAATTGCACTAACCCTTCCCATCAGTTTGGACATTTGGTTGCATTGTCTAGTGCATGAAGCTCGACACACACGTTCGGCAACACCTTATATATGCCACTCCTCCGGTCGCAAAATCAGCTTCGAGTTATGTGCCACCACCGCTCCTTCGTCCGCATAGAATGATGCCGACATCGAGCCTTTTCCACTGCCACCGCAGGCCTATGGTACGTCCTCCTCCTTGCCAACATCACATTATTCAATGACGTTTTCTCACCTCGATGTCAAGGTGTACGGTTTTTTGCCTCAGTGGACATGTACGACGAGATGCTGGTGGAGATCTTGATGAAAGAGGAGGTTGATGTCGTCGCTGGCTGACAATAGTAGATCCTGATCTTGGGCTCTCTTCGTTGTATCCGGTAGCACCTCTTTTCCGCTCCTTGGCCTGGTGGTTTGAGGATGAGAAATGCGAGGAACAAGGACTGACATCGACTGGCGGGTGCTCTATTGCTCGACATGGATTACTTCGCTCACAACACAAAACACATGCCCAAAGACTTCTGCCGGTATTTTAGGATGAACAAGGAGTTGTTCATGAAGATTGTGTTCGGCATCTGAGAGTACTATGACTATTTCATATGCAAGAAAGACTACACAGAGTGTGGGGTTCTCATCGGTTCATAAATGCAGAGCCTCCCTAGGTGTCTTGCGTATGGAGCTCCTCCATATAGAAAAGCTGACTATCTGCTAATGTATGAGAGCACATGCGTTGAGAGAGTCCTTAGGTTTTGCCGATCAGTCGTGGGAGTGTTTGGGCCAACATAATTGAGAGAACCAATTGAAGAAGATACAAATCAGATTCTGGAAAAAACTACAGCTAGAGAATTCCTCAGGATGCTTGGTAGCACCGATTGCATGCACCAGGGTTGGAAAAACTACCCATTTGCTTGGCAAGGTCTGTACAAAGGTCATACCGGAGAGTGCAATGTGATACTTGAAGATGTGGCATATCATGACCTCCGGATTTGGCATGTCTTCTTTGGCATGGCGGAAACTCACAATGACATAAACATGTTGCAGTGCTCTCCGGTGTTTGCTAGGATAGCCGAGGGTCATTCTCCAGCCATCAACTATGAGATCAATGGCCTCCATAAAACAAAGGGTATTACCCAGCCGATGTATCTATCCTTCTTGGTTCTCATTTGAAAAGACAATCCCCGACCCTTAGATAGAGAAGAACTCCTTGTTTGCATAGTTCTAGGAGGCTTGTCAGAAGGATGTTGAGCGGGATTTTGGCGTTCTCCAGCAGCGTTTTGTTATTTTTCGATGCCCTACTCTCACCTGGGCGGAGTCTTAGATGTGGGGGGTTATGAACTGTTGTGTGATCATGCACAAAAAAAATCATCGAGAGTGAGCGTGAAGAACCGGTGGTTGATGACCAGTCATATGATCACCATGGACCTCTAGCTCGACTAGATCAGGTAACAACCGAGTTTGTTGTCTTCATTGTCATGCATCAAAAAATCCGTTATCCAGAGGGGTTCAAAATAATCTAGCGAAGCATTTGTGAGTGCTGAAAGTAAACACTTCTGATGCTTGGACAAGTTTGATTGCTATTTATTTGAATTCTTGTATGTATAATTTTATTTGTATGGTTCGTATTATTGTGTAAAACTGATTTCCTATTTAAAACTATGTAAGAATAATCCTATTTGTATAGTTTGAATTATTTCTCGAACTATGCAATGCAATATCTTGCTATTTGTCTCCGTATTTTGTTTTTGGGCCGGCCATTTTGGACGCGTCGCTGTGGACGGGTCTCCCAGTATTTATTAGCTACTGTAAATGATGGTTTGGTGCTCGCCGGTGGAGATACTATTAAACGGAGTTTTTCTTCTTTTTGGATGAACCGGGAAGCAGAGTCCTACCCGAATAGAACGTGTCAGAATGGTACTCTGTCTGATGTAGGAATTGCTGTGTGATTTCCTAGTAATTTCTGAGGCGTATGTTATCTTTTTGACGAGAGGAGACAAAACATGATGCCTAGAACAATTCCCAAGTTCCAGAATACGGGCGTATCTCGGACATGGGAGGAGCAGGAAGAAGCATGGCAGCTTCTTCCACAGTTTCTCTGTCTTGTAGTATTGTGTGTTCCCGTGAATCCGTTGATCCCCATGCATGCATTCATCAGTCATGAGATTCATCAGCTTTTCCCAAGGGTCAAAGTAATGTAGACGGCCCTAGAGACTTGACTCCCAAGTTGGAGCGCCCAACTAGTATTTTAAACAGAAGAGGAAAAAGGGTAGAGAATCCCACAGTAGAATACTACTGCTCGTACAGTTTTGGCTCCACAGCCGGGCCGGGCATGTACAGTACATGTGGATGTGGGGACAATTATGCGTGCAAACATACAGTTAAACTATGTCTGAGGTAGCGTGAGGGCGTTATGGAAATCAGGGAGAGTGGCCCGGAAACTGCGACTTTGACGAGATCGGTCGGGGAATCTTTCGGACGACCGAGTATCCTTCGTGGCCGAGGTGGTGCTTATGAAACTTCGACGTCCATGCAAGAGGTTAATTTGTAGTATTAGTAGTGTGTAAGCCTTCGATTTGTTTTGTTTTTTTGTAGGAAAAGGCGAAGCAGCCCACTGATACGCCTGTGTTAAGTTTTCCAATGTGCGCTTGTTAGGTTGGCTTGTCGACTCTGCGAACCTTTTATAACAAGGACATGAAACCGAACCTTTCTGTTAGAAACCTTGAGGCTGAGGGAGCACAACAAGTTAAGAACGTACATTGATGATAGTTACAGAATTCACAGAGTATAGGGTACTAGTAACATTCAGGGAAATCCAATGGTTATGCCTTACATAGGCTGAACCAGATTTATGAAAATGGCACTACTCGTAATTAAATACTCCCTCTGCTTCATATTATAAGACGCTTTGGCAGTTTAATTTAAACCGTCAAAACGTTTTATAATACAGTATAGAAAACTAAGGTAACCGCCAAATTGAGAGCAATGGCAGTGGACGGTCATGGATGCTCCGCATGCAAACATGTGTTTACAAAGTGGTGCTCAACAGAGGGCTGGCCCACCCAGCAGTGTGCAAGTTGCACCTACCCGTAGAGGAAAGGAAGATGATTATGTAAAAACAGCGTCCCATTCTACGTGTGCGCTCAACGAAAACAAACCCACACCCCGCAAAAAATAAAAATACGAGAACATACCCACGCATTTTCCCTTTTATTGTTTCATACTATCTGGCCTCTTTCGCACCCTCGGTCGTTCAGGTTTCAGTTGCAAATGTTGACTAATTGACTACACATTAACCACTCCGGTGTACGTTAATCTTTTATAGAACAACTCTCTTGCTTGGCCTCGGTATCATATAGACAAACGTCTATTCCAAAGTCAAAATCATTTGACGTCACCTTCCATCGCCTCTATTTTATGTAATAGAGAACACACCAACTCGAGTACTCGCAAAAATATATCGATACCTTTTTTTCTTTATTGTAACAGATGACATGATTCTTGCATAACCAAATATACCAATGTATAGGGTTTGGATTTCGGGTTGAACAAAATTTGAAGCCCCTCCAAAACAATCCAGAATCTTGGAAATCTCATTTTTTTTCCCAGAAATGATTTCAGAGTTATCTCGTCCAAATTTCTCAAACTAAAATTTAGTTTAACTAAATCTGAATTTGGTATGAGTTTTTTTAAAAACATTATTTCGCCACACATCAAAATGATCAAAATTTCAAAAAATTCAGATTGCAACCATTACAACTGAAATATTACTGGTTGCAACGAAGCCTAAGAAAATACATGCCTTGCTAGAAGGTGGTGTTATAGTGACCACTATATGATAAAAGTTAACATTCAAGGACATCAACCTTATAACAGATGCCATCATAATGCTTACTACATATATATGTTAAAAACTGTTCATCCTTCAAGGAATGTTCATTGTTTTTACTGGTATTTTCTTAACTATCCTTTTCACATATGTTAACATTTTATTTGCAGGTATTCCATATATACCTTTTCTGGAATTTTTAGTATGCTAATTTTCAGCCTTCATTTTGGATTAATCATATCATTATACCTTTGTAATATAGTCATGTACATTTTTATTTAGCCAATATTCTCACAACAAAATGGATTCCAAAAGCAACAACATAGCACCACAGCCGCTCACCGACATGGTCTATATATAATAATTCCCATTATGATTAGTACTATTTTTTCATCAAGCTACCAATTTTCTTATTTTTAAAATGATATAATGTACACTGTGATATCACAGATTTTTATCATAATTTCATAACTGGATTTGTAACAAAAATCTAAGCGGGCTCCTGACAGATAGTATATCCAAGCATATAGACAGACAAAATGCCTTTATGTATGCTATTCCACTAGTTGCACAAGCCCAAGAGTCTCCAGCAAGCGCGAAGAGACTCTACGTCGAAATAAAAGGAGGAGAAGAGGCACTTACATGCTACGAGAGAAATTTGTACATGTTGTAATTTTCTGTAGTATTTCCGAACCACCCAGTGGAGAAGGAAGAAAAGTAGTACAGTAGTACCATGGTAGTAGTATTTAGAGGGAAAAACAAATACAAAAACGAGAAAGGCACAGACCATCTCCCGCCTAACACCTATAAATAACCTCCACCACCACGCCCAAACTCCACACACAAGCGGCAGAAACCAGCAGAACCATCTTCCCCTTCTCCAACCATAGCTAGCCTCTTTTCTATTTCAACGCACACTGGCCATGACTCAGCACGGCGTTGTGGTAGTGCCCGAGGACACCGTGGTTGGTGTGGCTGCCGGGCGGCATTTCTCGTTCCCGCCGCCGAGGACCGGTGACTCGTGCAAGATGCTGGCCGGGCAAATCGACCTGGGCGCAGCCATGATGGGGTCGTGGCTGGACTCCATGAAGGCCTCCTCGCCGAGGCACAAGCTCGTGGCGCCGAGGGTGGCCGCAGCTGAAGACGTGGAGCACGACGAGTGGATGGTACGAGCTCGCGCCATCTCTCTCTCCTTTTGGTCTTGTGTCTGGAGCATGGAGGGCTATGAAACCAAGAAACAGGTGTGCTTATTGGTTTTCGGCGTGTATGGCTTATGCAGGAGAAGCACCCGTCGGCATTGGGCGAGTTCGAGGCTCTGGCGGCGGCGGCGAGCGGGAAGCAGATCGTGATGTTCCTGGACTACGATGGCACGCTGTCCCCGATCGTGGAGGACCCCGACCGCGCCGTCATGACCGACGAGGTAAGACGAGGGACAGCGAAGCAGAGCATGCTCTGCTCCTCTTCATTCCCAGGTGGAGTACTAGTGAAGGGTTCTTCCATCATGTGCTTACTAATTAACTCCTCCCTTCCGTTGGGTAACAATTACAGATGAGGGACGCGGTGCGGGCCGTGGCGGAGCACTTCCCGACGGCGATCGTGAGCGGCCGGGGCAGAGACAAGGTACATTCGTCGTCGTCTACCTTGTAGGCTCTTGCTGAAAAGCGACACCCCTTTTTCTTTTCTCCTCACGAGCTCCTCATTCATTCATTCATTCATTGATAAATCGAGAAAGAAAGAAAGAAAAGTAGGGGGCTAGGTGCTTGCGGCAGGCAGCAGCCTAGAACTAGAAGCTCCTCCACTTGTTTGGCGGCATGAGCTCCCTCCAGTGCCATTGGTTGACCGCATGGCCATGCCGAGCGAGATGGGACTTCCTTTTTTTAAAATTTCTTCTGTCCTTGTTGCTGCTTGTGTGTTCTGATGGCGATGTTTAGATGCGAACTCATGGGCGGTGAACTTGCAGGTGTTCAACTTCGTGAGGCTGGCGGAGCTGTACTACGCCGGGAGCCATGGGATGGACATCCAAGGCCCCACCGCAGACTCCAACCACCACCTCGCGCCCAACAAGGTCGGTTACGGTTAATACTCTACCTAGTAGTCAACATCTCTCTCCTCCCACCCTACGTCTACGTGTATATATAAATACCTTGATTATACGTCTATAATCTTTGGCTCACAATCCACGAAATCTCTCGTGAAAACGACTGCCCCTTTTTTTCTTCCTTTCTGTTAATTCCGTGTGTATGTACGTACGTACATACATACATACATACATACATACATACATACGTACGTACGTACGTACGTACATACATACATACATACATACATACATACGTGTCACTGTATACTAAGTTATTTATCTCGTCTGCGTTGTTTCCGTGTGTTTGACTGTTGAATCTCTTCTTTTGCAGGAGGAGGAGCAGACGAGGTCAGTGCTGTGCCAGCCGGCGAGCGATTTCCTACCGATGATTGAGGAGGTCCACGACCTTCTAGTGGCGAAGATGGTGTCCATCCCTGGCGCCAAGGTGGAGAACAACAAGTTCTGCTTGTCCGTCCACTTCCGCTGCGTCGACGAGAAGGTAAGGAATCATAAAAAATCAATTCACACACGTGCGAGAAATCTAAATGGAATCCGATTCTGATCCTCCTCCGTTCGTCTTTGTTGTGTTGGTCAGAAATGGGGCGCGCTAGCCGAGCAGGTCCGCTCCGTGCTCCGTGAGTACCCGAGGCTGCGGCTCACGCAGGGGAGGAAGGTGCTGGAGATCCGCCCCGTCATCAAGTGGGACAAGGGCAGGGCCCTCGAGTTCCTCCTCGGCGCCCTCGGCTTCGCGGACCGCGCCGACGTGTTCCCCATCTACATCGGCGACGACCGCACCGACGAGGACGCCTTCAAGGTGCTGCGCAACAGGGGCCAGGGCGCTGGCATCCTCGTCACCAAGTTCCCCAAGGAGACGCTCGCCTCCTTCTCCCTCCGTGAGCCCGCCGAGGTCAAGGATTTCCTGCGCAAGCTGGTCATGTACAAGAGCTAGCCCAGATTCTCCGACAAGTCACCTCCATCTAACTCGGCTTGCAATCGCGCTCGTGCTCCTTTTCCTCGCTCGATCGGCTCAGTGGAGCAAGACAGAAGAAGACTTCGTGTGTATCTTCTTACCATAGGAGACATTGTAGTTCTTTCTCCCGAGTCCCGACTCCCTTCTCTGTATCTTCGTTTTTTTGGTTGTTGCTGCTGCTGCTGTTTTAGTCTCATTTATGATCCATCCGAGGGCCTCGCTTCCCAAGGGTTCTATTATCGTCCCCTGATCGCGAGGTCTTGTAATTAGCTTTAGCCCTTTGTGTCGTCGAAATGTGGTGAATACAATCCATTTTCAGTTCAAGTTATCTGCAATCATGTTCCTGCTGCATACCGACTGTGCTCTCTACCCGCAAAAAAAAAAAAAAAAATTATATACCCGCAAAAAAAAAAGACTATGCTCTCTTGACATCGAAATTGCGGAATTTAAGTTGCACTCCTATGTTTCTACAAACTTGATAGATACGTCCGTGAGACTTCGAAAAGAATAGTTTCTACAAACTTTTCTGTACAACTAGTGCAACTATGACATTTGTCCTCCGGAAAATTGCAAGAACAAAAAGTCCAGAACATGGCATAAAGGAGCTACGAAACCAAGACAGTTTCCCATAAATGCAACATGCACCCCCAAAAAGTGATATTTCAAACCAAGTTACGCGATAAAATGGCAAGCGGATTGATAGTTTGCAATATATTTATGAAATACCTTCAACTTCGTACATAAAAACAGTATGTGAAAAACATGTACATATTACGTCAAAATTAGTATAAATATACTATTATCAAATAGTCTTATAATATTTTATACTACACCTACATACTCTACTGTATGACAGATACTACTTATATGCCGCGAAACACACACCCACATACACGACTATTTATTTCATTATTAAAAGAAATTTTTACAACTTATTACAATTCATGGATGGCATAGAGTTGGAAGATGAATCATCAACACACTATCTTCTATCAAAACACTGACCACACCCACTGTATAAATCATGTCACTACCACAAGATCCACTTCCGGCGATGGGTTTTCATCATGGGATAGCGATGGTTTTGGCTACCATCTTCCAACAACAGGTGCTGATAAGTTGACTTTTTCCGAAGTGGTTGGTCTGACCGTTGCCAGAAGTAGTCATCATACGGTTCATATTAAGGACCACCTCCATTAATACGATTTCCAGAGACGGTTATAATAATGAACCGATAGCGGTCTGGCCAGCAGGTCAGGTCGTCCGAGTTTCTCCAGATGTCCTGGCAATCTTGTAGACGGTTTCTAGAATGAATCTACTCCAAGGGTTTGGAGACTGCTAAAAATATAAGCCGCCTCAGCTAGACCGGGAGCTCTGGGTTTGAGAGATTAATCTAGGTTTTCGGTTCCTTGCCCGGAGCCTCCGGAGGAAAAACGCGGAGACTCCTAGTAGGTTTTGCACAAGGTATTATGTTTTCCAATTGCTATTTCCACACATTACAATATTAAATATTGCAACTTATTAAGTAGATTTCCAGTGCATGCAGTTACATCATTGTAGTGCCAACATAAAGAACATACTACCTAGCTAGGACATAAATCTGATTTCACTTAGCTTGCTCTCTACATACTAGGAACCAAGCTCAATGTCAAACTCTTCAAAAGCTCATATTGAAGCTACTTTTTTATTGGACCTTGTGATGCAGAACACGACAACCTCACCGACATTGTAACCCGCTTGGTGAACAAAATCATGCCATATGGCCTTCTCCATGCCTAATATGTCTTCTTTATTCGGAGACCAGTTTGAAAAGACAATCATAGTTATGCCGTTGTGCAACCAAACTCTTCCTGACGAGGGCATATCACATCGTCTCATAAAACCACTACTAAGCATCTGCAATTTAATGAACATTATGTTAGTGTCGCATATAGAAAAAATATGTGAAATAAAACTGAATTTCTTTTTGTTGGTACTTACAAGTGTTTTATGCCTAATGTTTTTTCTCCGTAAACGTATAGACTACAGTTAGGATGATACGAGTATAGTTGTCACTCGCAAAAGCAAAAGCAACGACACCGACATTCTTGATGGAGGAGAGTGGCATTAGTGGTTGTTTTATCAGTGAATTAAGGATTTCATCACATCCCACAAATACAACATGAATCCACCACTTTTCGAGTTAATAAATTTGGCTTCAAGTTCCAAAAAACAATATGCCATGGACAAAAATACTTAATGAGATTTTGGTTGTTTTATTTAGTTACCTTGTATGGCAAACGAATATAGATTCACATTAATTTTCTCATTTGTACCATATTCAGAGCTAGTATAATATATCTAAACATACAATGTGAATAGAAAATAATATAGACAAGGACTATATGTAGGTTTTGGGGGAAATTTCTAGATGGGCTAGTCCCTTGGACCACCATACCCTCTTATATATAGCTAATCTTAGTATTACATCTCCACTCATACACTAGAATAGAATAGTTTACAATCTAGACATACTACTAGTTAGACTCCAACGCTATATATGTACTAACCTAGCTTTCGAGAAGTTCTTTTTTATTACCGCGTTTGTCAAAAACAATAGCATTGAAGAATACTTGGTCACCATCCAAATACACCATAATATGATCATATAAGAAGATGTTGTAGTGGATAATAAAATCGTACCGGTGCTCACTACATATCGTTGTCTTGTGTTTTGTTTTCAGGAGACAAAAGTTATACAAATAACCATCTTGCGTCATGATGTTAGTAATGTCACGAGGAGTCGTTTCATTTAACTGCTCCCTGACATGGCAAGAAACATACTACAAAAGAAACAACATTCACTTTTCTTACACAATGCAGCAATTCCTTCTAATGCTAATCAATAATAGTACTACATTTAACTCTAGAAGATGTACATAACGCACGTGCCATCGTATTTTCATTTCCTGCATGCATAGTTAGTATGAAAAATGAGCTTCGGTGATTCTTCAATCTGCATGGTCCCTCGGTGCTCATGCACACTAGGCAAAAAGTAGCCTTAAAAACTCATGCTAACTTCATTATTTCTCGAAAAACTAGCTATAACTTGATAGTAAGTTCAGACACACCTGCTATTTATTTTAGTAAATAAGGTAGAACTCTATAAATATAATAGTGGATGACTAAACATGAGAGTATATTGTTATTTAAGTGGAAATTAAAAATACTAATACACTCTATACATACTACTATATTTTAGTAGGCTATCCATAGTAGAACCGTCATAAACAATATTATGTAGTCATGTTTGCAAACATGAGTATGTGATACCAAGTATGCCACTCTTACTATGGGAATCCTAGCTAGTATTATACACTACTTGCTCTGTTACAAATTAATTGACACAAATTAATTAATTTGGAACGGGGGAGTAAAATAATATGATACTGGTATGTATAAATTTCTCGCTATCTTTTACTAGGCTAGCCACAATGGGAGTGTCATAACTATTATCATACACATGATACTAGTTTATGAATTTCCTATTATGACTAGCCTATATGATGGTCTTTATGTTATGGCACCTACGATAGTACACAAAATGGTGTATAATAAGGCTGGTTATAGTGGGGAGTAACATAGACTAGTAATATAAGCATGTTACTAGTGTAAGTTCCTCTCCATTATAACTAGTCTTATTATTATAGACCACCATTACCATACCATTTTTCCTAAATACGAGAACTATGATATCTCTTATCATAGGAAATAATAGCACTAGATTGTTTCAGCTCAAACTGCTATCGACGTCTACTAGTAGAAAACAGGCCACTAGCCCCGGTTCGTAAGGACCTTACTCTCGGATTGCAAACCGGGATTGCCAAAGCGGGACTAAAGGTCCGGCTTTTAGTCCCGGTTCTGTTACGAACCGGGACTAGAGGTCCACCACGTGGCCCCGCGAGCCGTGCTAGGCTGGAGGACATGTAGTCCCGGTTCGTAACACGAACTGAGCCTAAAGGTTCCCTGCCGTGACAGCATTTTGGGCCATTTGGCTGCCGTGACAGGAGATGGGGTTTTAGGATTTTGTGTTTTTCTTTTCATTTTGTGTTTTGTGTTCAATTATTTTTCATTCTGTGTTTTCATTACAGACAAGTTTTTGTATACATACACAACGCTACTACACAGTACTTGTACACGTTGATGCATATATAATATAATTTCTCTTACAAGCATATACATGCATGGAGGTCGATCATTACATGGAGTCCCAACCGGGTCCAGAGCCTGTCTATTTGATTACATGGAGATCATTACACGGATGCTTTAGGGTCTCTCTATAGAGTATTCTCCGTATGGGTCCATGACCTCGTCGACAAAAAATCCAGCCAATTCCTCTTGGATTGCTAGTAGGCGGTCCTATGGTAGGAGCTTGTCCCGCACCGCGTCCAACTATAAAGAAGGAGATCATATGAATTAGACTCAACGTAATTTTTTATAATAAAAATAAAGGGTGAATATATTGTTTACTTACTCGAACAGTTTCCAAGGGCTTCTCAGTAGTGATGCGAATGAACTCGCACACATAGAATCCACATAGATTAGTCCTCTGTGGCTGCCTAGCGCACTTTACAATAATATAATTCAATCAAATAATAACTCTAGCATGCTAAATGTACGTAAACTAGAATTAAATAGATGCGCGGCCCTAGCTCGTACTACTTACCAAGACCGATTTAAAAATAGCTCCTCACGCCATTGACTGTAGACCTTGTTCTTGAACCGTTTCCAAACCCTACCCGACAAATAAAATGAATGTATGAGTTAATAACTACCTGATATCCCAGAAAATGAACGAAAGAAACCGATATAGTGCGATAATGGTTGAAATTACCTCTGGAGCGTATCGATAATGATGTGGTGCTCTTCCATGTCTTTGTTTAGTGAGTCCATGATGTGAACTCTTCCCAAGTCAACTGAAATGCTTAGAAGAATCCAGTGGTAGCTACGCAAGGTTTACATACGTCAGTAACTCATCATTACACTGAATATCGAGTAAGCAAAAGTTAATGTATAAAAGAAAATAACACACTCACCCGAAGTGGTAAGGAAATAGAATTTCATTACATAAATGCTGGTTCGTGAAAAATCGGAGCAAGTTTTGCTCGATCTCCAGTGGCTTATCCTTTGGCACAGCTCCATTAACTCGATGTGGGTCAATAAACCCAAATCCATTGATAGCCTTTCTTTTACATTCGAGGATCTTCAATCTGCATCATTATATATAGCGTACAAAAGAATATAGTGAGTATACTTACCGGCAATGAATTGAACAAGCTGAGCTAGAGACTTAATTACATAAATAAAGTAATCACTTATAGACAATAGGAACTGAGGATAGATTTGTCGAGTTCATTTAGATTGAATAACTGAAAGAATTCTGTAAATTCAATAGGGACCTCGTCTTCAGCGAAGTAATACTCTTGTCGAACTTTCACTATGAGCCTATATCGCTCTTCTTTTGATACTTTCATGTACCATTCATGCAATCGTCGCATTTTTGTTGGCATATCCCGAAGCCTCTCAGAACTGACCAGAGGCTCCCCGTGAACAAATTTAGGTGTTACCTCAGTCTTGGGCATATGATCGCCGTGAATAATGTCATGAATAGACATATTACATTGCTCGGCCAATATCTTAGCCGTTTCCAGATCCATAGGTTCTCCCCCATATAGTTGAGGTTCGGGTATGTACACCTAGAGCGAGGGGAGCAATTGATTTGCTTGTTTCCCCAGCTGGGGAACGTCTCTTTTGGTTCTTCGGCTACCACTCGATTGTTTTGCTTGTTTTCCCAGCTGGGGAACGTCCGTTCTGATGCTTCCGCTACCACTCGATTGTTTTGCTTGTTCCCCCTGCCGGGGAATGTCTTTTGTGATGCTTCCTCTACCACTTGATCTCTTCTGTTTGAGTGTCTTCTAAAGACACCGTGTATAGTCATATGGCGCATTTAACTGAGCTTGGGATGGCTGCATCAGGAATTTCCTAAAGTGCTCCTTGGTTTCCGGTTTTATTTGGACCTCTGGCTCAGGTTGTTTCTTTTTAAAATGAGCATCCACTTTGGCCCGTACGACCGCATTGGTCTCCTCATCGTTCAGGTCGTAAGCCCTCTTGGGAGGAACCGACGGTACTCTTGGGAGGGGCGACAACTGTCGCTTTGGGCACCGGTTATCGCTCGAAGGAGCGGTGCTATTCTTCCGCTTTTGGCCCTTAGTGGGAGGAGGCGGCTGTGTAGATTGAGATGGACTCATGTTGAGCTCATGGATTGAACTTGGAGGTGGTAGACTTTTACTGGGAGGAGACGGTGCCCTTGGAGGTGGACTTTTACTGGGAGGAGACGGTGGCCTTGGAGGTGATGGATTGTTTCTCGCTGGTGAATGTGGCCTTGGTGCCGAGCCTGGAAACTTGATGTATTCCTTTTTCCAAAGAATGAAGCCACTCGTGACTTCTCCCAGTGTCGTCTCCCCTTCACCTCCAGGGAAGTCAAGTAGTAGTGACTAACACAGCGGTTGAAATTCATCCACACTGACACGAGCATAGCCAGCTGGAATTGGATTGGAATGGTAGGTCGCTCCCGGTGCATAAGGTAAAGCAAAGCCGACCGCCACCTTCATGGATATGTTCTTCAATTCAACATGCAGCTCACAACTAGTCTTCTCCTTAATTGCATCCACGGGGTACACATCCATCGTTGCATCATTACCGTGGCCCTCAGTGGAAGCCACGCTGCTTTTCTGTTGCGATGGGCCGACCGTACTGTCTGGTGCAGGATCTTGCTGTCGGAGTCCTTTAAGTTCATTAAGCTCCTGCCGATGCTCCTGCAGCATGGCTTCAAACCTCGCGAACCGCTCCGGATCCTCCTCTTTTTGCCACTTTGTTTTTATCGATCGGCTTCTGTACGTGTCAAGGTCCTCGGGAAACCTGATAGCCCATGGACAAGAAGGTCCGAACCCTCTTGTTCGTCCAGCCTTTTCAGGATTCCCGAGAGCCTTTGTCACCATCGTTCTCTCGTGGAACAAACTTCCCTCTTCAACCTCTTTTATCACTTTAATAAGATCATCTTTGGGTCCAGAACTTCTTTGGTTGCAACAATCTACTTGCTTCGGGTCATACGATGCCCCATGCCCGAGTAACCAATTTCTTGACCTCAAGGGCCAACCAGACATAGCTGGAGTGACCCCTTTAGCCGCTAGGTCGGCCTCAGCTTTATCCCACTTAGGCATGGCACTCTTGTAGCCACCTGTGCCCATATGATGGTGATATTTTTTGTTGGCTGCATTTAGCTTATTCTTTTCTGACATTGCCACAGCTGGTGCCGAGGTCTTGTATTCCACAAATGCATCCCAGTTATTCTGCTGCTTCTCTAGTGGGCCAGTGAATGGAGGAGTTTTTTCTTCAATACATAGTTGTGGTACAATATTTGCTTACAGTCCTTGAATAATTCGCCCATCTTCTTAAGAGCCCACTCCTTGACTTTCCTGCTCATTTGCTGTGTGAGCTCATCAGTATCCAAGACTGGTAGGGTGAAATGCGTCATGAGAGAATTCCACATCGCATCTCTCGCTCTGTCATCTACAAAACTAGCCTCAGCTGGATCCCTTTTCTTTCCTGGCTTATTCCACTCTTGCGTGCTGATCGGGACGGTGTCTCTAACAATCACTCCACATTGATGTACAAATGCATTCACAGATTCTTTAGGCTCCGACGGTTTACCCAGCGTAGAGACTAAGTCAATGCTGAAACGGACATCAGCGGGCAACTTTTGTGTCGGGCCTCTTTTCCTTGTAGAGGATTGACCGGATACGGAGGTCTAAGAGAAGAAACATTCGTCAGTACATATATACGAATCAGTTAGTGCACCTATACTAGTGATCGATTGGTAGAGGCTTTATATACCTCGACGGAGTTTGTTATTATTAAGATGTCTTCACCATGGTCAGCACCATCGTCTCCACTATCGTCTCCACCCTCGTCTCCTCCAGACAAATTAAGATACTGGGAGCCATCATCGTAACCCCCAATACCCTCATCTATCATGTTGAAAATCTCATCTTCATTCTGTCTACCGTCCATAGCTTAACTAATACAAAAAATTGCATTAAGTAAAATAATATTATAATTGCGACAACTCAGATACAGAAAAAAGATTATGTACTAATAATGAAATTTTTTTGCATCAAGATAAAGTACAATAATATAATATAAAGTACATTATTAATACATCTCGCTCATAAGATAAAGTATAATAATAATCAAACTAGCAAACTCGGCAGCTGCGTTCTGTGCCACGGCAGCTCTGCACCTAGAGAACAGGAACCATCATCAGAGAATAGCTCAGGTGAGATCCGTGAACCTGCCAGATATTGGAGAATCTGGTCTCCAAAATATACATATATCACCGTACGTACTCGTCCTCCTCCCTGATACGACGACGTACCACCTCATCGGGAGCCGGCTCCCTCTGCACTGCTCCTGGACCTTGTGGACGCCACCAAAGAAGCTCCGGGTCGACGATGATACCCGGATTCCTCACCAAGGTACGAGTCCCGACAGGTAGCACCTTCTAGTGCTAACCCGGCGGAGTCCAGGCTCGGACATCCCCGGAACTGACGGAGTCCAGTAAGCTCAGACGAGGAGGATGCGGCATAACTAAATAATAGCAATAAACAATTATAAAACATAAACAGTAACTAAATCACTAAGTATTGCCCTAATAACACTAACTAAGTATATATTCTAACTAAATCCCTAACTAACTAAGTATTCTAACTAAATCGCTAACACTAATCCTAACTAAATCACTAACACTAACTAAGTATTCTAACTAAATCCCTAATAACACTAACCCTAACTAAATCCCTAACACTAACCTAAGTCTCTAACACTAACCCTAACTAAATCTCTAGCACTAACCCTAACTAAATCCCTAACACTAACCCTAACTAAATCTCTAACACTAACCCTAATTAACTAATTAAATCTCTAACACTAACTAAATAATTAAACTATAATATCCCTAACCCTAATTGATCACCTGCAGGGGCGGCGGAGGGCGCGACGGCGGTGAGCTCCTCCACGGGCGGCACGGGAAGCACGGGAGGTGGCACGGCGTGCTCCTCCACGGGCAACGGCGCAACGTGCTCCTCCACGGGCGCAGGCGGCGGCGGTTCGTCGTCGGGAAGAAGATGGGCTGCTCCAGGTCATGGCTAGAACATGGGTGGAGGTGGGGGTCTTTATACCCCCAGCCTTTAGCCCAGGTTGTATTAGAAACCGGGGCTAAAGGTGTTTTCGGCCCGCCGCCCTTCCCGCGCGCCATACCCCTTTAGCCCCGGTTTGTAATACAAACCGAGACAAAAGGTCACCCTTTAGTCACGGTTTGTATTACAAACCGGGGCAAAAGGGGGTTTTTGGCGCCAAAAAGAAAAATGGTTTACAGTTTTCAAAAAATTATTTATTATATATCATAATTTTCAGACAAAGAAGATCTATAATTTAAATGTATTATCATACTCTATTATACGACTTAAATAAAATTATCTATTTTTCGATAAGGGGCGCTTTATTACTCAAAAGTTTAAGTATTACACCCGGCCTCTGCATATCTAGGATGCACACAGCCAAAAAAGTGTCCAAACGAGTCCAACGAAAAGAAAATACTCGTTAGTGCGTTACAAAAACCATGTTTAAATGCAACTACGCCAAAGGAGCTGGAGGCGGACCGATCCGAAGATTATGTTGCCATCCATGTCTAGTAAATAGGTCCCGTGTTGTATCCTCTAGCCTCGTACACACCTCCAAAAAAAGATCTCGCAGTTCCACATGATGTAGCACCAATGTAGCATCCCATTTGTCTAACAATTGTAATGCTACTTGGTCTAGTAATATAATGGCTACTTCATATATATAATTGTTGCATCATCATTATATCATGCTCATGTCATCATGCCACCTTGCATTTGAGCATCATATAAAACCCTTTTCCATTTGGTTCTTATCTCGTCTACATTATTAATTGTATTTGTCTCTTGGTATTGTATTTGGTTGTTGATATATTGTTTAAATGCCCAAGTTGAGTTGGGGGCATATCTCTTATTATCTCCACCACCTTTCTTTCACCACCTTATAATTCCACCATCCAACTAAATATGAGCTTGGCACTTATTGGTTTTACCTCTAACTCATGTGGGTTGGGATGGATCCAATTCTTTTCCACATGCTCTCATCTTGGCATCATGTTGTTTTCACATTATTGATATATGAGAGCCACATGGCCACTTTTGCATGCCTTGTGAGTGGAACCCTTTTTTCCTAGCTTCCACATGGATTATTATGGATTATGCCATGTTGGGATATTTTTGGGACTATTGAGCATCTAGTGGCACATACACACTAGCAAGTCCCATTTCTATTCAAACATGGTCATCTCCATCTACTCCACATGGGGCATCCTTTTAATCCTTTTTGCTTGGCTATGTTCCAATTTTGGAATGCATAATAATAATGCCATGTTAATAATATTGTTTTCACAAGAATCAACATGGCAATAAATATTTTTCATGGGCCATGCAAGTACCACCTTTTGCTTGTCCTTTGGTTTTTATTTGAATTCTTGAGTGGTTCATCTCTCCTCTCTTTCTCTTCTTATCTTTTGGCTTGATCTAGTTGTCCTGCTAAAATCCATCATCACACCACATCCCTCTCTCTCTCCTTTCCTCATGATCTTGCTTGATCTAGGTTTGGAGCATGCATGCTTCTAAAACCCTAGCTCTCACCCCTCTTTCTCTATTCCTCTATCTAAGTTCCCTCTAATCACCTACCCCATCATCACCATACCCCTCTACCCCACTCTCTAAACCACCCCATCTAACCCTAACCCTCACACCCCCCCTTCTAAGCAAAACCCTAAGCTACCCTACCTCTCTCGGCCTCTCTCCTCTCCCCTACTTGCTGGCCCCACCTGGCCACCCTGGCCCACCTAGCTGCCACCCAGACCAAACCCTACCCGAGCCATACCCCCTCTCCCTCCTACCCTAGCTCCAACCCTAGCACCTACCCGAAGCTACCCCTCTCTCCCTCTCTCTCTGCCTGCGTGCCCCACCAGCCGAGCCTCCCCTGCCTCCTTGGCCTCGCCCTCTGGTCCCACCTGGAAGCCACCCCCTGCCAGCTGCCCTGCCCTGCCCCGACGAGCACGTGAGGAAGGAGGGAGAAAAGTGGCCGAGCCACCTTTTCCCTCTACCTGCTCCCCACGGCACCCCCTCTCCTCTCCCGTTCCTATCTGCCACCTCACGGCTCTCCTTTGGCCACTCTAGATCTGGCCGAGGCGCCCTGGCTCTCCTCCCCTCTCCTCTCCACCACCGGCTACGCCACCGTCGGCCTCCACCACGTCCAGCCGATCCAACCGTACAGCGCGTCCGAGAAGAGGCCTGGGAGATCAAGGACGCTCCGCTGCGTCGCCCTGTACACGGAGCCGAGCAGGAGGAGCCCCAGGAGCGCTGGACCATCGCCGCCCCGACGGAACCCTAGATCGCCGGAACGTCTGCCTCCCCGTCGATCGTCTGCACCCCTGCCCGATCCACCTACGCCAACACACTCCTGGTGAGCAGCCACATCTCCCAGACACCCTCCCGCTGTTTCTCTCTTCCTAGACGAGCGGATCCCGGCGGCGAACGCCCTCTGTGCACGGCAGGTTCGTCGCCGTCTGTGTTCTGTTCATCGCGTAACCCTCATCTCGCCGCATAGCCCCCACCTGACACAAGCCCAAGCCTACCGCAGCGGTCGCCGCCGCCGCGCGCGCACGCGAGGTCGCGGGATCGATCCCTGCACCGAGCCGCCCTGTCGAGCACAAACCTGTCGTCAGTAGGTTCAGAGGAAGATCAACAGTACGGGCAACGCCTTTTGCGCATACCCCCCTGCGACTTTTTGATGCCCAACCCGCGGTCCAGCCAGGCCCACTAGTCAGCGTCGGTTCCGTTTTGCAAAAAGGCACCTGCACTATGTGTTCCTCAACCCGCGCTCCCGTTTGGCCACCTGTCAGCCTCCGCGCTGTTCCGCCGCTGACAACTGGGCCCGCGAGTGCTCTGGCCCCACCTGTCACTCCCTGTGGCTGGCAGCAGTCGCGGTGACAGAAGTTTCTGTGCGCCAGTGTCACCCAGTCAGCATGGCCCCACTGGTCATTGGCTGTGGCTAGGTTAGTCTGAGTAACAAAATATTTTCTGGATATCTGTTTAAATTCAAACCTTTTCAAATTTAATTCAAATTCAAATTTAATTCTGTTTTTAAACATCTTTTCAAATATAATTCCAAATAATGCAAATAATATATGTTTTCAAATCAGAAAAATATGAGGAATTCAAATATAGCCTTCAAAATATATTTTGAACACTTTATTTTCCAAGTTAATTAAAATTACAATAAAATGCCCTTTTGTCTTAATTAATTAATAACTTTTGTTTTATAAGTCCAAAATTAACAAATGATATGTCTAAAATGATTAGCTCGACGAGACCTTTCCGTTTATGCATTCCATGTTTTGATTTGAAGCATGCATCATATAAATATAAAGTGTACAGCAACTTTTAGGAGGATAAAATGTGGCCAAAATTCAATAAAATGATTTATTCTTGTATTCCACCCCTCACCCATGCCATGCTACCTTAATGCCATGCAAATTGTGCATCATTCATCATGGCATGATTGTTTGCTTGTCGCATTTATTCATATGCTTGTGCTCTTTATTTATGTTGGCCCTTGTTTGTTTGGTTCTTCTCCGAATAGACGCTGAGCAGGGGATATATCAAGAGAACCAGGAGCACTACCCAGATCCATCCATTGCTTCAACTGAGCTGCCAGGCAAGCACTACCACATGCTTGCATACATATAGTACCTATTGCCTCTATCTTATTCTTGCATCATTGAGTCGTGGTTACATTAATCTGAATCCCAAGTATTGCATAGCCTTTACTTTTAAACCCCACCGAAGCTTGTTCCTCCATCCCATGAGCCATTACTACAGGAGTTGTTTGAGCCATGCGAGTCGTAGAACAACATGTGTAGGGTATGTGAGTGTCTGATGGAAAACGAGGTACCTAAACAACTTAACCTGAGTAGTAATGGGATAACTAATGAAAGTGGCATCGGTGAGCCATATTCGCTATTTGGTTTTTCAGGCTCACTTGTGTCCCGTAGGACCCCGAGTACTTGATTCCTGTTCCTTGAATATTCGCGCTATCCACATCCGGGAGGCTTATGAACCCCCCTGAGCCAGAGCTTGATTCATTCTTATTTCTTGGGGCCACAAACTAGTTTGAGGTTTTATTTACTATCCTGTACTTATGCCATGCTTTACTGCTTTATTTAAATTGCGAGGTACTGCATTAATCTTGTTTAGGAAGCGGAGTGTTTTCGTGGTATCGACAAGCCTACCACATTTTCGGGTTCACGATCGTTTACAGCCATTGACGCAAACCTTGAGTCCGTCTCGGAGTCATAACTCGCTATGGTAGCTCAATGGGTGGCCCTGAAATATTTTGAATCTGTAATTGCTTTGTGATTGCCTCGTTGGGTTTTGATTTGGTTTTTCCGAGGCATATCGAGTGTGTGTTGCTATTTGTGCACCCTGCAGGTAAAACTTTCAAAGCCGTGTCATGATTATGGACGACTTGGAGCACATTTCTCGATCATAGACAAGCATAACTAAAGTACCGCCTTTAATTTGACTAGACTAGGTACCTGACTAGTAAATAGTGCAACACTCATGGAATGGATAATAAAACTGCCAACGGATGGGGGGTTGTTCGTCCGCTTCCTCGTCGGTAAGCGAGGAGGAGGATGGATCTGTGGATATTACCGTTTTAATTGTTATAACTGTTGTTATTAATTCACGGACATCCGTCTATCTCTGGTTAGGTGGATGGTTAGCGAGTATCTATAGAATTGTTAGGGTTTATCTTTTGCTGCAATTGCGTCACCCCAGGTTGTGTCCCCTTTAGAGGCATAAAGACTTGCTGAGTACCCCTAGGGTCTCACACGATAAATTATTGGTTCAGATGAATGTACCCTCGCAAGATGGATCTTTGGGTGGAAGAGACGGACGATGTGGGCAACGATCATTCGGTGTAGAGATTCCGGGAACGGGGATCCGTGAGATCTGTGGGCGGGATCTGCTTATTTATGGGGCATCTTATGCCGATTTGCTTCTTATCTGTACTCGGATTTTGTCTTCCGCTTCCGCTTGATACTCTGATGTTTGATGTATGAGGAGATATCCTAAACTATTATATCTATCTAGGATATTTGGATCTTGCCGTATGGCGTTGCTATATTTCCTTTCTTTTTAGATGGAATGGCTCTGATGTACTGTTGTATGGTGGCTTGCATACATACTCATTTGTGTATGTAGTTGATCGCTTCGCCTGCCGATTACGCCGCCCGTTCTTGTCCCGATGTTTGGAAATGGTTGGGACGGCCGAAAGGTCTACCTGTGAGTGGCATTTGGGCCCCACCGTACTATTTCAACCATTTCCGTTCATCCAGGCTTGTAACTAGGAGCGTAATTCACCGAGGTAGTTACAACCAACCAATCCCGAAGGGTATGCGTGAACCTGTAAATAACCCGCAGAAGGGAACAGTTAACATCATTGAAAACCTTATCATTCCTACATAGCCATAGCGACCAAATTAATGCCATCGCTCCAACCCGAAGAAGTGTCTTAAACTTGTTATCTATACCATGTAACCAATTCCCAAAAATATTGGCAATACTACGTGGTGGGGACAAGCCAGAACCTGGTTGGGTGACTGACCATATAGACCGTGCAAAATTACATTGGAAAAAAAGGTGTTTGATTGTATCATTGTGGAGACAAAACACACAGTTCGGATTCCCATGCCAATTGCGCTTAATAAGGTTGTCTTTTGTAAGGATAATTCCACGACGAAGATACCAAGCAAAAATCTTGTTTTTAAGAGGTATCTTCATCTTCCATATCATCCTATTATCTAAAACTTGTATTACTGGCTGAGTTAAAGCATTGTATAAAGAGCTAACCGAGAAAGAACCATTCTCAATTAGGTTCCACCGGAATTCATCTGGCTCATCTGTCAACTGGACATGCGCCAATCTATGTAGCAGCATGATCCAAGAGTCAAGTCAAACACCAGTTAAATCCCTTCTAAACGTTATATTGGGTGGAAAAGATTGCAATATAGTAGCAATCGTCTCCCCTTATAACGAACAATGGAATACAACGCAAGATATTGTCCTCGGAGGGTAGCATGACCAAGCCATTTATCCTCCCAAAACCTTATCTGAGACCCATTATTAATAGAAAATGTGCCATAACGAAGAAATTGTTTCTTTGTCGCCATCGGCCCAGTCCAAAAGTGAGAGTCTCCCGGTTTCCAAACCATTTGGGACAAAGCTTTTGATCCAACATATTTTCTCTTAATAAGAGTTTGCCATATCCCTTCTTCAGTTAATAACTTGAAGAGCCATTTACTAAGGAGGGCTATATTCTTGATTTCTAAATCATGAATACCAAGCCCACCCTGTTCTTTGGGACGACATAGCACACTCCATTTAGCCAGTCTATATTTCTTTTTCTCATTATCTCCTTGCCAAAAGAATCTTGATCTGAAGTAATCTAAGCTTTTCAAGATTCCTTTTGGTAGTTGAAAGAAAGATAACATATAAAGTACCATGTTACTGAGTACTGAATTTATGAGTATCAATCTTCCTCCTATGGATAATAATTTACCTTTCCAACTGCTCAAGTGCAGTTGTAGTCTTTCTTCGACAATTTTCCATTCAGCATTTGTAAGCCTACGGTAATGTACCGGTATGCCCAAATATTTGATCGGAAAAACACTGTGACTACAACCGAACAGTTTAGTATAAATACTAGTCGCTTCTTGAGCCTCACCGAAACAAAACAATTCACTCTTGTGGAAATTAATCTTTAATCCCGATAGTTTCTCAAAAGCTGAAAGTATAAGTTTCAGATTTTAAATGAAATTATCTATTGTTTAACAAGTATTATATTTAGTATTATATTTAGGCCTGCCGCTCTTCCCGCCATTTCCCTCTATATCTAGGCCGACCACCATGTCCATCCACACATCCACACCTTCTCTCTCACAACAATGGACACCGCTTAATGGGCCTTTCTGATGCTCGAGGAGAGCGAGGCGCTGTGCGCCTCTAGCTACCCATGCCCGCCGGCTGGATGCTGAGCGTTGGAGGGGTTCTTGTTCCTCCTATGCCTCAAGGTTCATCCCGCCAGACGATCATCACGAACCACTTCTACCTAGACCTCACACCGGAGTAGCGGATGGATCCCCATTGGGATCCCGACAACCTCGACACCTGGAATACCTTCTTCGCAAACTGGCAGGAAAGGAAGCTCACTAGGTACGAGGGTGACGAGCTGCCCCTAGTGAACCACAACGAGGCCGGTCGCCGCCTGTGGTGGGCGAACCAGACTATCGCTAGCTTGATGCGCTACATCGCCATGGGAGACCATACTCGCCTGAGGTACCCGCACTTTCACCAGCCGCATAGCCACAAGAATGGTGGTGGTGGTGAAGGCCGTGGGTGTACCTAGGTCATCATCCGGAAGCCCCCTCCCCGGCACGTCGTGAATCCGTGGCTGGAGTGGCAGGTGCCCCCTCCCACGTTCCCCCGTGCACAAGCTGGGGAAGGGCTGAGGATCGAGCCGCGTGCTACGAGCGACGACGATGACGATGACGATTCCGAAGACGACCCTGAAGCTGTGTACTATAGGGGTAGATATGATTATGACTAATTTTTACGTTTTAATATTAATAAATATCTCGCCACAGCAAGTTGCAATACTACCTATTGAGATCGAGATAGTTCATATCCATATATATATATATATATATATATAAGCAGATCATTAAAAATAAAGGTTTAATAATATTGTACATCACAAACATCCACACATCTCTATTGTTAGGGTTTTTTTCTAATCCATAACCATGGATCATCTTCCTTACTTAACAGGATGCTTGGGTCATCCTTCAGAGCGAAGGGCGGAATTTCATGAAACTTATCATAGTCTTCTGACATGTCTGTCTTATCCTCTACCCCCACGATATTTCTTTTTCCTGAAAGAACTATGTGGTGCTTTGGCTTATCGTATGCTGTATTCTTTTGCTTATTTTTCCTTTTTCTTGGTTTGGTAGACATGTCCTTCACATAAAAAACCTGAGCCACATCATTGGCTAGGACAAATGGTTCATTTCTATACGCAAGGTTGTTGAGATCTACTGTTGTCATTCCGTATTTCTTGTCTACCTCAACCCCGCCTCCTATCATCTTGAACCATTTGCACCGAAACAAAGGGACCTTAAAATAAGGTCCATAGTCAAGTTCCCATATCTCCTCTATGTAACCATAATATGTATCTTTTTGCCCATTCTCGTCTATTGCATCAAATCGGACACCACTGTTTTGGTTGGTGCTCTTTTTATCTTGGGTGACTGTGTAAATTGTATTCCCATTTATCTCGTACCCTTGGAAAGTCAATATAGTCGAAGATGGTGACCTTGCCAACAAGTACAACTGCTGTCCAACATTTATGTCATTCATGAGATGTGTCTACAACCAACCACCAAAAGTCCTCATGTGTTCATCTCTAATCCAGGAGCCAGGCTTCCCCGGGTTGTTGGAGTGTACAATATTCTTGTGTTCCTCGATATACGGAGCCACCAAGGTGGAACTTTGCAGAACTGTGTAGTGTGCTTTAGTGAGAGAATGTTCGTCCATATATATCCTTGCTTTCTTTCCTAGCATGCCTTTTCCACTCAGTCTACCCCCATGCCATGTTTCAGGAACACCGATGGGCTTAAGGTCAGGAATAAAGTCAACACAAAACTCAATGACCTCCTTTGTTCCATAACCTTTGAGATGCTTCCTTCTAGACTAGCACGGTTATGAACATATTTATTTAAGACTCCCATGAACCTCTCAAAGGGGAACATATTATGTACAAATACAGGACCGAGAATGTTAATCTCTTCGACTAGGTGAACTAGGAGGTGCGTCATAATATTGAAGAAGGATGGTGGGAACACCAACTCGAAGCTGACAAGACATTGTACCATATCTTTCTGTAACCTTGGTAGACTATCTAGACTGATTACCTTCTGAGAAATTGCATTGAGAAACGCACATAGCTTCACAATGGGTACTCGAACATTTTTCGGGAGGAGTCCCCTCAATGCAATCGGAAGCAGCTGGGTCATAAGCACGTGTCAGTTATGAGACTTTAGGTTTTGAAATTTTTTCTCTGCCATATTTATTATTCCCTTTATGTTTGACAAGAAACCAGACAGGACCTTGATACTGTAAAGGACTTCAAAAAAGATTTCCTCCTCTTCTTTGGTAAGAGCATAGCTGGCAGTACCTTTAAACAGCTCTAGATGCATGCCGTGTTGGTCTTTCATACGTTGTTGGTCCTGCCGTACTTCCGGTGTATCTTTGCTCTTCCCATACACGCCCAAGAAGCCTAGTAGCGTCACGCAAAGATTCTTCATCAGGTGCATCACGTCAATTGCAAAGCGGACCTCTAGGACTTTCCAATAGGGTAGCTCCCAAAATATAGATTTCTTTTTCCACATGGGTGCATGTTCGACATCGTCCTTCAGAACAGATTGTCTACCAGGACCCTTTCCAAAGATTAGTTTTAAATACTTCACCATATCAAATACATCATCACCGGTACGGCAGATAGGCTTACACCGGCTGTCTGCCTCACCGTTGACATGCTTACCTTTCTTTCTTAGGGTGTGCGTGGGCGGAAGAAAATGACGATTCCCCGGGTACACATTCTTCTTATATTTATCCAAATATATACTTTCAGTCTCATTTAAACAGTGTGTGCATGCATTGTATCGCTTTTTTGTCTGTCCTGAAATGTTACTAAGAGAAGGCCAATCATTGATTGTTATGAACAACAACGCTCGTAGGTCAAATTCCTCCTGCTTGTTCTCATCTCACACACGTACACCTTGTCCATCCCACAATTGTAAGAGTTCTTCAACTAATGGCCTTAGGTACACATGAATGTCGTTGTCGGGTTGCTTTGGGCCTTGGATGAGGACTGGCATCATAATAAACTTCCGCTTCATGCACAACCAAGGAGGAAGGTTATAGATACACAGAGTCACAGGCCAGGTGCTATGACTGCATCTCTGCTCCCCAAAAGGATTCATGTCATCTGTACTTAGACCAAACCATAAGTTCCTCACGTCACCTGCAAAGTCTGAGAACTCTCTCTCGATTTTTCTCCACTACGACCCATCAACGGGGTGTCTCAACATCTCGTCTTTCTTACGGTCTTCCATTTGCCATCGCAACAACTTGGCATGCTCTTTGTTCCTGAACAAACGTTTCAACCATGGTATTATAGGAGCATACCACATCACCTTGGCAGGAACCCTCTTCATGCGGTGCTCGCCCTCAACATCACCAAGGTCATCTCGTCTTATCTTATACTGCAATGCAGTGCATACTAGGCATGCATCCAAATTCTCGTACTCCTCGCTGCGGTAGAGGATACAGTCATTAATGCATGCATGTATCTTCTGCACCTCTAATCCTAAAGGGCAGACAATCTTCTTTGCTTCGTAGGTACTGGCGGGCAGTTCGTTATCGTTTGGAAGCAACTTCTTCATTATTTTCAGCAACTTTTCAAATCCTTTGTCGGTCACACCGTTCTTTGCCTTCCATTGCAGCAATTCTAGTGTGCTACCCAGTTTTTTGTGCCCATCTTCACAATTTGGGTACAACAATTTGTTGTGATCCTCTAACATCTTCTTGAACTTCAACCTCTCCCTTTCAGTTACGCATTCTTCCTTGGCATCAGCAATGGCCCGACTAAGATCATCATCACGCAGATCTGATGCCCGTTCTTCATCTTCTTCTTCATCAATGTCTTCCATTATAGTACCATCGTATTCAGGGGACATAGTAGGGTAGTCGTTATCATTCTCTTCTTCTTTGTTGTCTTCTATCATAACCCCTCTTTATCCGTGCTTGGTCCAACAATTATAGCCGGTCATGAAACCAGACCAAAACAGATGGCTGTGAAGGACTCTTGAGGAAGAGTATTCCTTATGATTCCGACAGACACCACATGGACAAGACATAAAACCATTTTCGCTTGTTTGCCTCGGCCACAAGGAGAAAATAGTGCACACCTTTAATGAACTCGCTAGAGAGTCGGTCAGTGTACATCCATTGCCAGCTCATCTGCATTATATAATTAATTAAGTACATCAAACAGAATCATGATGATAAAATTAGTACTATTCTAAAAAACAAAATTAAAGCCAACAACCGGGACTAAAGATATGATGAACCTTTAGTCCCGGTTGGAGGCACCAACTGGGACTAAATGTGGATGTGGCGACAACATGTCGACATTATGTTCTCAGTGGGCAACACTAAGCCAGTAAATGAAGACACTATTTTGGGTGGGTGGCAACACTAGGGGTGAGTGTGTCGATATTATGTCTATAGTGCCTGACACTATGTTGTGCTGCTTAATCTATAAATAGGTATGCATTCTTGTGAAGAACTGCAAGATGGTGTGCGAGACCAGGGACACCACTACGGCGGAGCTTCTCGAAGATGTCTTAGGACCTCGTCCTCAGACATCTTCGAGAAGCTCCGCCGTAGTGGCACTCTCTAATATGTGGAATTAGTTAGCTCTACCAGCATACTGATCTAGTTAGAGAATATATAAACTGAAATATGGTGTGCGAGAGCAGGGACACCACTACGGCAGAGCTTCTCGAAGATGTTTTAGGATCCCGTACTCAGACATCTTCGAGGAGCTCGCCATAGAGGCACTCCCTAATATGTGAATTGTTTTAGTTACCCGGCGTATTAATCTATAGCTAGAGAAGTTCTTAACTCCAAGATGGTGCGAGAGGGATACCACTACGGTGGAGCTTCTCGAAGATGTCTTAAGATCCTATCCTCAGAAATCTTCGAGGAGCTCGCCATAGAGGAGTTTCTCGAAGATGTACTGTGATATCTTATTATCAAGCTTTTATGAATTAACCCTATGTTTGTTACAATTTTTTCAGTTTGTTGAAGGCAAGTAGACGAAGAAGGGTATTTTGCCCAGCTAGTTAGAATGATGAACTCATGCATGTGTGTGCTTCTAAAATCAAATTTCGAGACTATGTGCCAAAACAAGATATATAGATAGAATCCACTATTGTGATATTTACATTAGAGTTCCTTACATTAATACAAGATAGATAGAATCTAAACACCGATCTCATGTTATCATTGCAAAAATTACTACCAAACTAAATCCACAAATCCATCTACAAGATAGAGCATGAAATGAGCTAATATAGCAATTAGAGTTCAAAGGATGAAGTTGCTCACCTTTTAGAACCTTTGGATAGATGGGGAACCAAAAAATATAGACAAATCTTGAGAGAAAATTAGGCATGAACTCGATCTTGAAGCAAGAAAGAGAGAGGAGCCACCAGCTTGAAATGGTGGCACGGGCAGGTGGGGGAAGAAGATATAGCCAGGCCTTCAGTCTTGGTTCGTGTCTAGAACCAGGAATAAAGGTCCACCTTTAGTCCCGGTTCGTATAACAAACCGGGACTAAAGGGTCTGGCGCCCGACCTAGCCTGCCTGAAACCCTTTAGTCCCAGTTTGTTACACGAACCGGGACTAAAGGTTCCGTTCGAACCGGGACTAGTGTCTGCCACCTCCTGGGGCCAGATCTAGCCGTTGGGACCGGGGCATTAGTCCCCGTTTGTAGAAAAACCGGGACTAATACCCTTGGACCAAAGGTCCGTTTTCTACTAGTGGCCATCCTGATTTTTTTGATCGTGGGATGGACGACGGAAAGGACACGCGACGATGTCGCAACGGAGCCCTGCTATCCCGTGAGGCAGGACCCTGCAGTCTAGGACGAAATATTCCAGACCGCAGACTGTGTCACGCGCGTCGTTGTACCCTGCATCGCTGGACGGTGGACGCCCACACTCTACGGGCTCACCGTTAGCATACACTAGCAGTACCGCACTATGTGAGAGTCGTCCCCGTCGCGACATGCCTCCACACCCACTAGGTGGCGGGGCCTACCGGGAGCTCACGTGGCAATGTGAGCTCATGCCGGCTGCGGTTTCTCGCGGTCATGGGGCCCACCAAGAGTCGACGTGACTCCGTGAGTTCATGCCGGCCACGATTTCTCTTAGTCACGGGCCCGCGAAAGCCGACGTGGCACCGTCAACCTATGCCATACGTGGTTTCTCGTGGACGCAGGATCCGACTAGAGCAGACATGGCGTCGTAAGCCCATGTCGTGTATGATTTCTCATGGACATGTGGCCGTCTACAGCCGACGTGACGATGTAAGCCCATGTGATCTCTCAGCATAGACATTAGACAACACGGGTTCTCGCATGTGGAGAGACAACCTGACACTCTAGATTGTAGACGTCTGCGGGTTATCGCGACGATATCGTACCATGCCCCCCGTCCATAGACGAGCTGGTAGATTTAGATCGTACGTGTATGCGTGTTCTCGCAGTGACGATGTGCGGCGTCTTCAAGCTGGCAGCGTCATCTTTGGGTTCTTGCGGTGAGGACATGATTAGCCTATAAAAGACCCTTTCGTCTTCACGGTTACTTGAGTCACATTTCATTTTCTCTCCCTTCCATCTATTTTTCCTTTCCTGAACGATGTCCTAGAAGAGACGACACCGTCCACCGTCTACCGGATATCTTCCTTTACTGTTTGTCCGCACACCCGGTGTCTTCTCGGTCTTTGATTCGATCTGCACGGTATGATTTCTGCTTCCTTCATGTTGACCGTTTTATTTCTTTGTTATCTTCTACTATGTCATGTCATTTCATGCTAACGTTTCTTTTGCACGTCTTTCGCACAAGCATGTCCGTGAAACGAGTTCCATTCTACCGGGAGGAGGAGAAGGAGACTCATAACGACGAACATACATGGCTCCAGTTATACATGGATCAAGATGTATCAGTTATTGGCGGCCTCTTAGCGCCTCGCACCGCCGCCACTCCGTATAGGAAACCCCCGAAGCTCGATGACATGAAGGCAATGCCTACTGGTTCATTTTCTTCCACCCCATGCTCCATGTCGCGCTCGCCTGTGATGCCGGAAGCATGTTCGCCGCCATGCTGCGCGGAAGGCGATGTTGATGACAAGGAGTATGACCCTGAAGACCTAGACTTTTTAGATAGCCTCCTAAAGAGTCTTGCGGGTTAGGAGGGCCACGCGTCTTCGTGCTTTGCTTTGTTCTTAGTAGTAGATAGTAGTAGATAGGTGTAGGCGTTTATGCTTTCTGTACGGCTCAATAATGTAAGTTCCGTGGGGTGAGGATGAATAAAAATATCATCATGTTATCGTGTTTGTCTCTTGCTGTACGTAAATGTTAGCGAGAATCTTCACGTTTATCTTTTGCTATTAAATCTTTCTTTTTTCGTGATCTTCGCGTCTGTCTTTTACAGTTAAATCTTCTTTCTTTCGTGCTCGCCTGCATGACAGAAGCGTGTAGGCTACCATGGTACGCGGAAGATGGCGTCGATAAATAGGAATACGTTCTCAAAGACCTAGTCTTCTTCGACAACCTTCTCAAGAATCACTAGGATTAGGATGGCCATGCATCGTCGTTCCTTCCTCCTCCTTAGTAAATATATAGAAGTAGATAGGTGTAGGCGTTTATGTTTATGTACGCCTGAAACATGAAAATTTCGTGGCTTCATGATGAAATCCATCATGTTATCATTTTGTCTCTTGCTCCATGGGTTCACGACGAATAAAAATATCATTATTTATCATATTTATCTTTTGATATATGTTATTTTTATTATCGAAATCTATGAATTTAGCCATCTAATAAATCAAAATGTCGTCACATATCTTTTCGTTTACTTTTGCTATTAAATCTTGATTTTTGCATACTCTTTGCGTCTGCCTTCTACTATAAAATCGTGTTACCTATGTCTTACTTAGGTTCGCACGTCGAGTACACTACATTTTTCCTTCTACGCATGTACGTATGCCCGTACGTGTTTCTTTTGCATGTTCGTCTGTATAACTCGCGTGTAGTAAGATTCGAAAAACTATGTGCACTCACAGTTTGCAGTCGGGGTCGGATACCGTAACATTCAATTTGAGATACAAAGGTTGTTTCATAGTTCGTGTCGTGGATATTGAATGTGTGCAAGACTAGCTCTTATATCTTTATACGTGTTTTTTCGGACATACGGTCCTATATATAGAACGTGCGCGAGACTGCCTCTTATATATCTGTACGTTTTTTCGACGTGTACTGATTGTATAACATTCGGGTTGACGGTTTCAAACGATTTGGTCATCAACTATTTTTTTACGTGTTTACGTTGTTTTTCTTCTCATTTTGGTGGTTTCGTCATTTCTTTTGTACGTAGATGTAGCGCGAGCATATCATAAAGTGTTCTGCCTATTAGCCATGGGAGGGGGTCGAAAATAGGAGTCTAGTACTAAATTATTAAGTAGTGAATTAATATATGGAAACTAAATAAAGAAGTTCTTTATACATGCTATCTCTAAAAGTATGATAACCAAACTAGGTCATGCAGGTTACTGACTTGTAGCTAGTGACCATAATTTTTAGTTATTTCTATTACTAATTTAGTGGAACTAATTAATAAGTGAAAACAAAATAAAAAAGTAAACTATAAGTACCACTAACTTTTACTAAATACAATAACGTAGCTACTTATTTTACTGAATAATTTTAACTAATTACTAAGTGCAAGTTGAAAATAGGAAGGACTCTAAAGGATAATCTTGCAATGTCTTATACTAAATAAGTGAAAACAAAATAAAGAAACAATGAAATAAAGGAGAACACCATATCTATCAGGAGAGGGTGGCGCCGGAGAGATGGGAGCGCAAGAGGGCTAGTGGTTCGGAGGGCCGCCTCAATGGGGTGGGATGGGCGGAGTACGGGGGCAGATTTTGAATCGGAGGAGGGGGAAGCTAGGGACTTTGTTGGGGGGGGGGGGGAGAATATACCCAATGTTTGCCCGCAAAACTAAATATTTCAGAACAGTCTGGACCTAATTATTTTTTAGATAGATGTAAAACATTCTACAATAGTGGTTAGACATTAACTAGAAACTAGTGGTTAAACAATAACTAAATAATTCTAGAGCAGTGGTTAAACATTAACTAGAAACTCATCACATAAATTTAAACAAAGGTCAAATTTTACTACATAATTCTATGACATCACGGAAATTTAACATATGCCACATTTAGATCTCCAAATTACAAAGTTCCAATACGAATTAAAAACTGAATATTTAGACTGAACTAAGGCTAATCATCATCGACGAATATAACGACGGTATCTATCGACACGCGATAGGGTGCCATGGTGCCCGACCACTCTAGCTCGTCGTCGGGCTCGTGCTTTGGAGGCGACAGCGTTGTCGGCTCTACCAGCAGCAAATCTGCATATGCCTCGACCTCCTCCCAGTTGATGGATCCGAAGCTGTTAAACTCAGAGGGATCCAGCTTGACCATGTTGGTGGGTATGGCCTCCAATGATGCGCGATGCGCAGCTGCGGTGCCTGGCCAGTATGGCTCGTGTTGTCAGGCTCGTGCAGTGGCGGCTCGACCTCGAGCGAACTTGTGCTAGCCTTGATGTCATCCCCGCCAATGGAGCCGGAGCTATCGGACTCCTTAGGCACTGGCTTGGCCTCATCGAAAGTGACTCTGGCAGCAACTTGGTCCTAGAGTCGCCAGCGCTTCGCCACATTCTAGCGCACCTGCGCTTCTCCATGCCGAATGGAGTGGCACATGGATTTGTGCTCCACCTTGAAAAGCTCGGCTCAATATGATGTTTTATCACCGTATTTGGGGTCTTACTTTAGCGGTGATGGCAAGCGCGCACGACGGCGGGTGACCTCAATGGAGTGGGAGGTGGCACTCCTTGGTGGCGGTAGCATGAGACACGGATCAGGTCAAGGTGCCACCAATTTGGCAAGCGACAGTCTGGTGATGCGGGGAGCATACTTCTGCCAAAAGGCGCATCACCGCCGTGTTCACTCTTGTCCGACCAAACCCGTCGTGGCTAGAGCCGACATCTGCGTCATGCGGCGGCGGTGGTGGTATCCGTGTTCACAATTTCATGTTGCTCATATTAAGGTACATAACGTATAATAATACCATAAATACTTCTCTTATACAAGAATGGATCATCCCAGAAATAATGTCTAAGATCATAAAATAATTTCCTTTTTTGATGATAATTAAAGTGTTGTGGCATTACTTTACCAACAATGAAGTTAGCATAATCAACAAACCAAGGCGATGCTACTCTAACACTAGATACATTAACATTTGTAAGTTGTTCATTAGCAAAACTATCATTAGTAGGAATAGGATCTACTAGAATATTTTCCATTCTAGACAGATAATCATCTACATGATTATCTTCTCCCTTTCGTATCAACAATATGCAAATCAAATTCTTGAAGTAAAAGAATCCATCTTATTAATCTAGGCTTAGCATCTTTCTTATTCATAAGATATTTAATGGCTGAATCATCTGTGTGCATAGTGACTTTAGAATCAACAATGTATGGTTTAAACTTGTCACATGAAAATATCACAACCAATAATTCTTTTATAGTAGTACCATAGTTTCTTTGAGCACCATCAGGTGTTTTGTTGGCATAGTAAATAACATTTAACTTAATATCAACTCGTTGTCCTAAAAGAACACCAATTGCATAGTGATGGTTGTGATAATACAACACTTTTTATCAATATAAATTGTGTCATTTGCCTATCATATATGATGCTCCATCTAATTATTGCTATGCCTAATATGCATGATTACTTGTTTTTTTATTAAATTCAATATGAGCTTTGCACATTTAGTAGTTTAGGTAGAATTTTATCCCTCTTCCTTGTTTTTGACATGCGTGTAGGTGTCGATGATGATTATGGATAAAACAAAGGCAAAAGGAACAAAGAGAGCATAGTATGGAGGAGCTGCAGGGACCAGACTTAGCCATTTGAGGTGTTGGAAAAGTAAAATTTTCCAACTTTTAAAAATAACGATCCAAGACAACAAGGTTGTAGCCCTCGACAAGACGAATTCAACGAGCCCAAGTAAACCCAAAATGGAGTTCGTATGAAGGAATGGTGGCCAAAATACTAAAGAGTACTAAAGGTTTAATGACCAACTATATGGCTGGAGAAAAAATTACAGCCGTATAGCTCCCGTCGTATAGTTGCCAAAAAGGTCGCAAATGACGGGATTTAGCCCTCCGGAAGCTCCAGAAACTTCCCTAAGTCATATGATAGTATTGGGGGAACCCTAGGGTTCCCCCAAGGCCTATATAAAGGAGGGAGGAGTCAAAGAAGAGAGGAGGAAGCCACCATACACCATATACAAGATCTAGATCCTATCTACCGCCTCCATGGCGGCGCCCTGCCGTCGTGCCGCCTCCATAGCCTCTACAGCTCCACCAAGATCTAGATCTCCATCAACACCATCAAGCCATCCAAACAAGAAGAGGAGGAGAAGGAGGAGGACGCCGCCATCACCATGCCGATGCCACCATCACTGTGTCGTCATCACCATCTCCATCACCGCTACTCCTCCATCCTTCCCTGTCATGATCTCTGTGATGGGTTGTAACATGGCTTGAACCCCCCTTTATTAATGTTATGATGATTTTAGTAATTGAACTGTGGTGTGTTCTTGTTAATTAATATATTTGTGCTTTCTGTTTACATTGTTCTATTCATGATATTATTCTAGTGATTGGAGACATCCAATCCATTGTTGAGTAATTTACTAGGGATTCACGGAGTGTCACAAAACTTATCATTAGTCTTTGCTCTTCCATGGGTAGAACTAATAGGCTATTTGCTATAAGTGATTTGCGGAGGCAATAGCAGCTTAGGATGCACCGCCCAGAATTCTCTTAAGATCACTTATGATATAGATAGGTATAGTGTTGCAAATTGCTTGACCCCAAAGTGATTGATGGGATATCTTGTGACTAGCACACTTTCTTAGGAGTACGGTTGTCCATAGAACTTAATGCCTTTGCTCTGGTTTATCTTGATTGGTATTGTTACCTTAATACAGTATTATCTTACGAGATGACCCATGTCCGAAGAGGGTGTGGACAATTGAGTTGTCTAGTTGCCACTTACCAATAGTGAGAGACAACGGTATATGAGGGACTGCCAAAATTATAGTTAACAACTATTCCATAAGCACTTACCATGCACACCGGTATACACAACATTACTTGAGGAATCATAGCATTAATATTTCATCTTATTGCATTCACCGCTTTCAGTTTTAATTTTGTTCTAGTTTTCTTCTAGTACTAGTAGTAGTTATTACAAAACACCTTAAACTCATTTATCCTAGCAACTTATAGAATAGACTATTTCCAAACCACGGTTTGGGTGCGAACGTAGCCGTATTGACAACGTGGCTGCATGGTTGTGTTTGCTGAGCTCCCGTCGGGACAAACTCTTTAAATATTTGCTGCTACAAGTACTACAATAACCCTGTTATTGGTGCAGGAACCCAATCCTTCAAATTGGCGCCGTTGCCGGGGAGCAAAGCGTTCGGTTATCTACTCGCACATAGTTTATTTGAGTTTTTTGCTATTATCTTACTGCTTTCTTTTATATTCAAAACAATAAAAAATTATAAAACCAAAAATTTATAAAAACTATTGCTACTAATCATGTCTTCCGAGATAAATTTTGTTCAAGAACTAATACAAGCATTGGAGGAGATAAAGGATTCAAGTTCATCAAGCCTAGTTGCTAGACATGAGCTAATAAAGAAATTGCTGGACCAATTGAAAAGGCATTCATTATGGTCGCGTGCTAATGATGGATCTTATTGCACAATTTATACAACAAATGACCACCTTAATTTTCAATGTAAGTGTTCCAACAATCCTATTCTAGAAAATTATAATAGAAATAAATCCTATGCTAGTTTGGAAGTACTAGAATTCTTTCTTTTCAAAGGTGCATCTAAAATGGTATTTAGACTAGGAAGTATTGATGTTGAAAGTGAAGCACTTGATGGAGTTTTTAATTTAGTATACCTCATATTCCTCTTTTGCAACAATAATTTAAGTAATAATGCATTGGTATTATATTATTTGAAGCGGTCTAAAACCACCATGGAGAAATATAACCTTTTGCAGGACTCACTAAAGAGCGAAGAGGAAAAGGAGCACAAGGAGGAAGAACAGATTAACCAGCCGCTCACACCTTTGACTCCTACTTTTGATTCTATCATTGCTATTAAAACACTAGTCGATGAAAAGGAGGAACAAGAAGGTGAGGTTGACAAGAGAGTCACACTCCAAATTTTGTTTGTGATGCCTCTCACTCTAGTAGTGATTTTTATGATGCTAAAACTGTTGATAATTGTTCTGCGGAGGCCTTGTGCCTAGACACTCATATGGAGAGCATTAATAATAATGAAAAGAACCTTGCTATGCTAACATGTAGGGTCCTGAACTCCTTGCTATGAAGGAAGAATACTGTGAAGTGTTCCCCTACACAGGTAGCCAAGGTAAAGATTTAAGAATTTATATGAATCTCAAATCCTCTCATTGCAGCTATACACAGAGGCATGTTCACCAAACTTGGTGCATCAACACTTGCTTGAAAGCGAGAACTTGTTCATCTACATGATGCCGATGCACCATAAGCGGGTACGACTCCGACCGAACTCTACTTCAAGATGATCCAAGCTGGTACGTACAACCTCACCTCGAGTCGATATCCCTTGGGATCCAGGTTAGAAATGTATGGAGCATCCTAGCCTAGTTTTATGTCTTTAAAGAGAGTACTTCCTGGGAGGCAACCCAGAAGTTACTAGGTGTCTTTCTTAGTTTTGTATCTTGAGTCTAGTTGCATTCATGTTGCATTAGTACTTTTATTCTTCGCATGTCTTGCTATTAGAGTAATCTTGTGGTAGTTTTCAAAAGGTAGAATTTATTGTTACTATATTATGTGTTGCATAAACTCGGTAAAAAGGAATAGAAAATCAGTTTTAGGTGAATCCTTCAATTGTATGTATTTGTTGGTCGAAAATTAAAGTTGTTATTTTACCGTAAAACATGGTGTTTATTAAGTTTCAGGTTAATAAAAAATCCTCGAAGAAATAGATGAAGATTGGTGTTTCCAGAAGATTTAATGACCAACTATACGCTGGGAATTTTTTCCAGTCGTATAGTTGCGGTCGTATAGTTATCTATCCCATCTCCGAATTTCTAGTGCAAGGCACTGCAAGTTTAACGACCAACTATACGACGGGACCTTTTTGGTCCGGCCGTATAGTTGCAGGCGTATAGATATCGATGCCATTTACCCTTCGATGCTCAAGGTACTGTAAGTTTAACGACCAACTATACGGCGGGACCTTTTTGATTCGGCCGTATAGTTACGCCAGTATAGTTGGGAAAACCCCTCAAACGCCAACTGGAAGGTAACCATTGCTCAAAATTTCATTATTTCTTCTTCCTTCTTCTAAAAACCTTAAAACACCACCTGTGAGCTTCTCCCATGTTTTAGAGAAGCCGAGCGTATGTAAACAATAAAGTTCTATCTCAGAAATTCCTTAAGTTGTAATTATCTTTAATAGTTCATGTTTTCTTTTCGTTTTCTTTCATTAGTTGGGTGAACGAACTTTGTTCGTACACCAAACCGTTGTCTTTTATTTTGTGTGTTATTTTTGTAGGGACTTGAACCTTGTGTGACGACGTGTACGGTAGTGCCAACCATGCAAACACTCACATGAGCCACTTGGTTGCTTCAATTCAAAGTTTCAACAATCTGCGTTTGGTAAAACCTTCCAACTCGAACCTCTTTCAAATAAGCACATAGGGGCTGCACACTTGTATCTTGTATCCTATTTCACTTGCACCTCATCACAATCTAGGAGAGGCCACTTCTAGAACTAGTTTGTTAACTTAAGCGTGGTGCTTAGGTTGATGGACCGACTCAGTGGGAATTGTATTTTTATCACTTGTGATTCAAACCCATGTCTTAAAAAAACACAAAAATATTTTGTCTTCTTTCTAGTCTTGTTTCTACCAGGTTCTAAGGAAGGCATACACTGGATCGTGAAACATTCATTGAAGCAAAGGTTCTTTGTCCATCAAAGTAGATGTTAAAAGAACCTCAATGGTAAGGTGTGTCACCCTTGCTTTAACTTAAGCTTGGGAAGGTAACCACTTCTTATACTCTCTTTTGATAACTACATTTTCTCTTTTGTTTTCATGATCTTCTCAAGTTGTATTCTTAGCTTGGGGAGGTTATTTTGCATGCGTAGAGTCTTGTGCAGAGTTCTTTATCTTAAAAAGTTTTCATGCTATTATGTATCCCTCTGATTTTGAATGGAGGTGAGTTTTTGTTCATATTTATATAAGGGATATACTTGCTCATGTTAGGCCCCATAGGATACAAGCCATAGCTTTGATGCACCTTGTTCAACTTTTATCTAGCTTGTGAAAAATATTATGATCCTCTAAATATACATTGCCATGTTCTCTATATTTTGAAAAGAAAATATATAATAAAAAAGTTCTTCGAAACTTGCTAGTTATCACTGTTCAAATTGTCTTACGTGAATGGTTATGGAGTAGCACGACCCCATAGTGTTGGAAATGATGGTCTTAATAGATTCTTACTGAGTGAGTTGTCAAATAAGAAATGATGTTTCAAAGTTTCGAGATTACATATGCCAAAATTTTGTCTTGAAAATCAAAGTGAGATATTGCTTTATGTGTGTCTTGCGCCGGTGTCGCACAACATGGGATGCTAACAACTCCGTTGGCCTTTGGACAATCCAAAAAGAGGAAACTCTTGGAGTTTGGCTATGAGTTGCCCAACATATGTAGCAAAAATGCTATATTTGGGTATGCATTGGTATTCTCATGGGCCTGCGTTAAAAGCACAAGTCGGAATACTCCTCTGACCATTATGAGAAATCATTATACCGGAAAGGGACACCTTGGTAATGGTCACGAGTGTCCTTCCTAGCCTACACAGTCTCGATTGATCATATACCACTCTTTTGGCATGGTCTCATTACTAAGAAATATATTTTCTATGAGCTCAACAATCGAAGTTTGCACTTGAGAGACTTTAATAGATGGCATGAGTGGGCAGCATTGGAAAACTCTATTTCTATTTATGATTGACAACTAACCGTGTTCAGCTTTGCCTTATACAAATAAAAATACAAAAATACAATAAAGTGCGTATGGAAGGATCACAAGTTTACTTGCAAGCTAGATTTAACTTTGACATGGGGCATAGAAGTTTTTCACTAATCTCTAGTGGTTTGGAAAAATATAACTAAGCTTATATTGCCTTGTATGATTATGTGCTCTCTTGCTTTGAGCTTGCAGGAAAAACAAGGATATCGTGCATTGATTTCCAATGATAAGCAAGATCACATCCATTAAGTTATCGATCCCTTTTGCTCAAGGACGAGCAAGATCTAGCTTGGGGAAGTTGATGGCTGTGATAATACAACACTTATTAGCAATATAATTTGTGTCATTTGCCTATCATATCATGCTCCATCTAACTATTGCTATGCCTGGTATGCATGATTACTTGTTTTTTTTACTAAATTCAATATGAGTTTTGCACATTTAGTAGTTTAGGTAGAATTTTCACTACAAGAGATCTGGCCCATAGAGGCACTATTTTGGTCCTGTAGAGACACTTTTATTGTCTTTACATACTTGTAGAGGCATTTTACCCATTGTCTTAAAAGTGTCGCTATGGGCAGTGTCCCTATGGGATAAGGACACTAGTAATAATGTCTATACTTCTTATAAGACACAACAAAGAAGCATTATATTATGTATCTACACGTAGAGTAAAAAATACCATGAAAAATATGTCAAAAGCAATCCTTGAACTCTTGACCTTGATGATAAATACATATTACTCTAACCATCTCAACCTTACACAAGATCTTGTTTACATCTAGGATGAATTTCTTTTGAGTATGGCACATTAGGACTAAAACATAGAACAAATGTCTCTAGACAACAAGCAAAATGTCTCAAATAGTGCCTTTACATAAAACGTAAAGACATTTTACAATGTGTCTCAATGATTGTCTGTATATAACTTTTTGTGACAATTTAGAATGCCTCAAAATTTGTCTCTAGAATGAAAATCCTATTACTTTAGAAAAATGTCTTAACGGATGTCTCTATATTTGAGACACATCCTTAAGTGTCTCACAAATTGTCTCTACAAGATGTAAAATGTCTCTACGTGATTTTTAAAGAGACAAAATAAGAAGTGTCTCAAGAAGAATGCCTTTATGGTAGGTTTTTGTTGTAGTGTTTATCCCTCTTTCTTGTCTTTGACATGTGTGTAGGTGTTGATGATGATTATGGATAAAACAAAGGCAAAAGGAACAAAGTAAGCATAGTATGGAGGAGCTGCAGGGACCAAACTTAGACATTTGAGGTGTTGGAAAAGTGATTTTTTTCCAACTTCTCAAAATAAATATCCAAGACAACAGGATTGTAGCCCTCGATGAGACGAATTCAACGAGCCCAAGGACACACAAAAAGGATTTCATATGAAGAAATGACGACCAAAATACTAAAGAGTACTGAAGGTTTAACGACCAACTATATGGCGGGAGCAAAATTCTGACCGTATAGCTCCCGCCGTATAATTGCCAAAAAGGTCGCAAATGATGGAATTTTGCCCTCGGGAAGCTCCAGAACCTTCCCTAAGTCATCTGACAGTATCCCTAGGGCACCCCCAAGGCCTATATAAAGGAGGGAGGAGTCAAAGAAGAGAGGAGGATGCCACCATACACCATATACAAGATCTAGATCCCATCTACCGCCTCTATGGCGGCGCCCTGCCACCGTGCCGTCTCCATAGCCTCTACAACTCCACCAAGATCTAGATCTCCATCAACACCATCAAGCCATCCAAGAAAGAAGAGGAGGAGAAGGAGGACGCCACCATCACCACACCGACGCCACCATCACCGCACCATCATCACCATCTCCATCACCGCTACTCCTCCATCCTTCCCTGTCATGATCTCTGTGATGGGTTGTAACATGGCTTGAACCCCCCTTTATTAATGTTATGATGATTTGAGTAATTGAAGTGTGCTGTGTTCTTGTTAATTAATATATTTGTGCTTTCTGTTTACATTGTTCTATTCATGATATTATTCTAGTGATTGGAGACGTCCAATCCATTGTTGAGTAATATACTAGGGATTCACAGAGTGTCACACAACTTATCATTAGTCTTTGCTCTTCCATGGGTAGAACTAATAGGCTATTTGCTATAAGTGATTTGCGGAGGCAATAGCAGCTTAGGATGCACCGCCCAGAATTCTCTTAAGATCACTTATGATATAGATAGGTATAGTGTTGCAAATTGCTTGACCCCAAAGTGATTGATGGGATATCTTGTGACTAGCACACTTTCTTAGGAGTACGGTTGTCCATAGAACTTAATGCCTTTGCTCTGGTTTACCTTGATTGGTATTGTTACCTTAATACAGTATTCTCTTACGAGATGACCCATGTCCTAAGAGGGTGTGGACAATTGAGTTGTCTAGTTGCCACTTACCAACAGTGGGAGACAACAGTATATGAGGGACTGCCACAATTATAGTTAACAACTATTCCATAAGCACTTATCATGCACACCGGTATACACAACATTAATTGTGGAATCATAGCATTAATATTTCATCTCATCGCATTCACCTCTTTTCAGTTTTACTTTTGTTCTAGTTTTATTCCATTCCTAGTAGTAGTTATTACAAAACATCTTAAAATTCATTTATCCTAGCAACTTATAAAATAGGCTATTTCCAAACCACGGTTTTGGTGTAAACATGGCCACATTGACAACGTGGCTGCGGGGTCGTGTTCGCTGAGCTCCCATCAAGACAAACTCTTTAAATATTTGCTGCTACAAGTACTGCAATAACCTTGTTATTGGTGTAGGAACCAGTCCATCACATAGTTACTAGCATCACACATAATTTTAAAAGGTAAACTCCATTCAGGAGGTTTAATTATAGGATCACTTATTAAAGCATTCTATAAAATATTAATGACTCTACACAATCATCATTAAAAGAAAATGAAACATTCTTTAGCAAAATATTAGTTAGAGGCTTTGATGTTTTAGAGAAGTCTTTGATAAACCTTCTATAGAAACTAGCATGACAAATAAAGCTTCTTATACCTCTTATATCCTTGGGATATGGTAGCTTCTCTATAACTTCAATTTTAGCATGGTCCACTTCAATTCATCTTCCTAAGACGTGGTGTCGAGAACAACACCTTCTGTAACCAGGAAGTGGCACTTCTTCTAGTTTAGAACTAAGTGTTGGTCCTCACATCGCTGCAAAACTTGGTTAAGGTTGAATTGGCAATTATCGAAAGAGTTACCATATGTACAAAAATCATCCATGAAGACTTCCATAATTTTCTTAATATAGTCATCAAATATAGCATTCATGCATCTTTGAAAAGTAGCACATGCATTACATAAACCAATTGGAATTATCCTATAAGCAAAAGTATCAAATGTACAAGTAAAAGTTACCTTCTCATGATCATCCTTATGTATATGAATTTAAGAAAAACCCAAGTAACCATCTAGATAACAGAAATGTGAATGTTTTGACAAGCTTTCTAGAATTTTATCAATAAATGGCAAAGGGTAATGATCTTTATGAATAGCTTTATTTAGTTTTATGAAATCAATACAAATCCTATACCCAGTAATAGTACATTGAGCTACTAGTTCATTTTCATTATTTGGAACAATAGTAATTCCACCTTTCTTAGGTACACAATGAACAACACTAACCCAATTACTATTATGTATAGGATAGATAATACATGCTTCTATGAGTTTAGTTACCTCTTTTCTTACCAATTCTTTCATTCTTGGATGGAGACAATGTTGATAGTCAAGAACTATCTTTGCATCTTCTTCCAAATTAATTTGATGCATACATAAAGTATGTCATATACCTTTCAAATCATCAAGCGAATAATCAATTACTGGTGTTGTAGGGGTTCCGCGTATGAAAACAATAAATTTTTACCCTACGCCCCTGAACCCCTGATGTTGCCAGGACCTATCTATTAGTAATGCAGTAACGGGAGGGGATTTTTGCGAACTTACCCTTGAAGACTGAAAAGCGTTGTCAACGCTCAGGAGAGCATGGTTGATGTAGACGAGCCAAAGCCGACCTCAAGGTCATGATGAATTCCTTGTGCTCCCGTGGCTCCAACAACTTGAGTGCCTCAAGTGTGATACCTCGCGGGGAGTTACACACGTCCGGTGCCTGACGATGACTCCTTCTTCCCCGATCCGCGATGGCGCTCCACGGTGAAGATGTCTGTCGTTCGCGTGGTCCGAACTTGGGACCACGGTCACGAGAGAGAGAGAGAATATCAATTGGAGGTCTTCCCAAAAGTGAGAAGACCTTTATTGAATATTGTGTGTATTTATCTAGCCAAATACCCCCACTGTATATAGGGGAAGAGGAGGTACTACCTCCCTCAAAGTCCCGGGGTGGGACTAAAGGAGGAGGAGGTGGGGGGAGGCGCCGCTGGCCAGCCCCCACCATGGGACCCACATGGGGAAGGCCCACTAGGGCCGCCAGCCACTCCCCTTGGCTCCTCCTAGGGGTTCGGCCCCTCTTGGGCCCTTTCCCCTCTGGGAATTGGCCCATTAAGCCCTTTGACCATTTAATTGATTTTTTCTTTTATTAAATAATTATGAATAAATGATTAAATCAATATTTAACATTCATTCACATATTATTCAATCTTTGTGGCTATGGAACAACTTCCACCTCCACTCCGGCATCCTCCGGACTTACCGAAACCCTTCCGGTTTTCACTCTACTATTATTTGGCGATTCTTCCGATCCTATAAACACTCTCTAAGAATCATCAAACCCTTAAGCGTGATACCCTACGGTTCGGGAACACTCCAGACATGGTCGGGACACTCCCGGACCAATGATCGATAGAGGGACTTGGATGGCCATGTGACCCCTGTGCGTTCCATGAAGATCTTTCATTGTTTGAACCGGGACGGTCGTGTCTTATTCCTTTTGTCTCTCGATACTTGCATTGCCCAAGATGTGATAAATGACATCACCATGTCGTGTTCAATCTTGTTACTGAACAATGCTACTTGACTCGTTCCGACAAGTGATATCCCTATGATCAAATCACACGCTGCGCAACTATTGGATATAACTTCTCTTGAGTGGGCCCTTAAGTATATTTTTGTCACGTGGATGGACAAATCCCGCTCTTGACATATATTGCCTCTACGGTTCCTCTGAGTACCTGAACACACCTTTATAATCACTATATTACCAAGTGATGCTTGATGCTATCTAAGCACTCTCGGGAGACAGTGATTGATATAGCCTCACGGTCTAAGGAATAGTCTACAAGGATCCAATTCTAATCATCATAACTTGAACTTCGTGACATGATCGGGTCACGATGTTTAGGTTGGGTATTGGTTCATCATCGCATTCTTAGAATGATTTGACTCCATTTCCAACTGGCATAAATGCCACATGATCAGGAAACTTGATCATCTGTTGACCAATGAACCAATGACTAGAGTTTTAATGGGAATCCCTAGTTGTTTATATATCACACGTGTATTGATGTTTCCACTCAATATAGTTATAGAATGATATAAAACTTAATCATAAACTTTATGAAATATGATAATAGTCCTTATTACTATTTGTCTCTAGGGCATATTTCCAACAGTCTCCCACTTGCAATAGAGTACAAATAAACTAGCTGCATTTGTTCTTAATCATTAGCACCATATATCTGGTACCCTGAACATGCTTTCTCATGGAAGAGGTTGAGCCTTGGGTATGTACTTTATAGTCCCAAAACCTTTGCAACTTACTAATGTCACCTTGATTGACATTAATACTTTATCATCACATGATAACATCTGTGTGGATGCATTGTCGCTATGGAAGCAGAACGAGGCCTGATTCTAGGAGCCTACAGTGACTTTAGATCAACCTCGAGGGCTTTCTCATGGGCACTGTACCCTGGGACACATCATTCTATGTTAAAAGCGAACTAGCCCCGCCATAACATTATATAACACTTTAGATGGTACCCTTATCTATTATTATAAATGTATTCATCGAAACACTAGTGCACTCTGTGCAACTTTTGATGTTTTTGTTCACCTTGCTTCCTACTTGACTTTAATCAGTATTTACAGGACTTTCCAACATATTTCCTTATAACATAACCCTTTATGCTTTAAGATATGTCATCCTTTATGGATTTCGAAAATATGTCTACAGTTCTCTATTAGACACTGCAGACAAACTCAGCTCAACGTTCTGTGATTCAAACTTAATCACTTTTAAACGTTCCTTATTGGATCATATTTTAATTTATCATCATGGTTTTCTAAGATAGAACCTATGTCTCAACATTGTGGATGATGATCATCCTTTCTTTTTTCAACCATTGATGTTGAACTTAATACTATTCTGAACTTGAGTTATGAAGGACCAGTTCCTTAATTAACTTCTATTCTGAAACCCTTTTCAGAATCCCTTAAGGAATACTACATAATATCATAATACACTTATTATCAACTTCTACACCTTATAAATCATTATTTATCGGTATTTGCGCTTTTATTCTTAACACATTTAAGAATTACTCTGTAAGCTCCCACTCAAAATATGTTCCTAACATATTTGGGTATGAGTCACTACTCTTACACAAACTATGTTCCTACATATTTGAATTTGAGACTTATATTGCTCCCATTCAAAAATATGTCATTCACATATTGTTTTAGGAAGACTTTCATAGCTCCCACTCAATTTCATGCAAATTGCATATCCACTCACTATTTTGAACAACTTCAAAATCCTTTGATCAAATATCAAACTGAGATTTACTTATGAGATACTAGTACTTTACCAGTTTTAAATCCTCTAGACATTCAGCACACTTGAATCAAACTCATTTGAATTCGTCCAATACTTGACAAATTGTGCTTTTGTCATTTACCCCCTTTTCCACTATGGCTTTGCATTCATTTGGAAAATTCCAAGTAACTCCTTTTACTTGTGAGATTCAGCAACGAATTGCTTTCTAATCTCAAGGGAATTTTGCTTCTAGGATTTCTCATAATTCTAGTTTACCATTATTTCCTTAGTAGTTCGTAGGTATGCCATATTTCAAGAATCATGACAAATGATTCACAAATGTCTCCATACAAGATATGGGTTACATTTCGAATCCTACTTCATGTAGTGAAAACACTAGTGGGGAAAACACAATGATCATTATCATTGATTCTTTCCTTCGTGAAGAGAATCGTTCAGGAACGTTGTCCGTTGCGCTTTTCAACACTCTGATGTAGGGATTTGAATCCTCATCATGTTTTTCACTATCTTCCATTTGCTCCATAATCGAGAAATATCACTAAAATTGAGCTTTCTCAAGAATGCACCAAAATCCAAGCAATATAAGTTTTGCTTTCCTTTTGGTATCAGCTATGGATTTCGTATTCAAAGTTTCCAATGAATACTCTACAAGGACTTATTCGCTATTGTTTTGGTTATATCGAATAACCCCAAAACTTTTACGAAGATCCATACTAGATATGGAGCCGCTTTCACGAATTCAAATGGTTCACTATATATTCTAATTGAGTGCTAACTATTTCTAACTAATGGTCTCTACATCTACACTACAACGATTTATTTTGGCGCCATCTATTCACCCACTTTGATATCTAATATCATATTGTGATGCTTTGCATTTTGACATTTCAAAACACTTTGCATTCCACAATTTCTTTTTATGCCATTCTTATAAAGTTGAATTTCATTACTATTGATCAAATCGTAGTAATTAGATTCTCCTTTATCTTTTAATACCCTTTGTTTGATGAAATAATTTGATCATATCAAAGAGTTTCATACTCTTGTTTCCTTGAGTAAACTTCTTTAAACATTTAAACAATCATACAATGATAATTACCATTTTGTTAAAACACAATACATCGAATATGTATTTACTTTCAACAATTCATCAAAACACTTTGTATTCAAGTAATACACGGTGTTCAAGTTATTTTGCCAAACTTAGGCATGATTTATATGTGACAAGAAATCGAATGACTTTCACATATTATCACATAACTTTGAATTTAAACAATGGTTTTCATTCAGTAATGAATATCATTTAAGTTGGGTATTTTAAAGGCATTTCAATATTTTACAAATGTTCATACATTACCAATTAGTTTCAAACAACAAGGATAATTCACATGTAATCAAACAAGATATGAACAAAAATAGAAATCATTCATAAAAGTGGAACAACTATTTGTTACAAGCTCATATGAATAACTGTCTCACAAAGTGTGAGACACACTAAAGAAGTTCATAATATTTTGATTACAATAATCATCCTAAAACATAAACTAAGTGATAAATGTTGAGGGAGAGTGTAGTTGGCCATCATCGTCATGCTTGCCATCAACACGCAATGTCACCTCCTCTCCAGCAAGCACCTCTATGCAGAAGGACCTGTTTTCAGTAAAATAGAACAAGTATCAGATATACTTAACACTGCAAATGTGTTTGCAAGATTATAACATTTATAAAATTGTATATCAAATATATACCTTTGTCATTGATGACCTCAGCGACAATGGGTTCAACCACCACATCTCTGAAATGTGATATGAACTCGTGGAAATCCTGTGTTGCCGCGTCGCCTCTCATAATGCAAATCCCGACTTGTGCTTGGTAGCTTGGTGGCAGCGACCACAACACAACGCCTATTGCAAAAGAGCTTGCGAACCAGTTGTCTAGGAAGTATGCCAGACTCATGTATGCATCATATATGCTCAACAAGTGATCGTCCAGTGAGGAGCCCTCCTCCATCTTTATGGAGAGGAAATCCCCATCATCTCATACATCCATATGCGCACTTGTTCCACGAAATGTGATCTCAGATGTGCCATAACCATTCGGGGATTAAGACTTCCCACAATCGGCCATATCCCATCTTCCATCCCGAGGCGCATCATTACTGATATGAATGTGGCCATCACACGACGACAGCAGCGGAGATCCCGCTGCTCCTGGGTCTCATGAAAATAGGGTGGCTCCAAGTACATCTTGTAGATCATGTAGTCAGCCACTTTGTTCTCGCTAAGGATATCATGAAGGCGCATGACCCATGCAGAAAAGTTGGATCCATCTAACTTGAGCTTTTCTCCTTTTAACCAATTGTCAATAGGGAAGGTAATCTCGGGGTGAACCATTTCTACATTTATAATTTCAAAAGGAATTTAGACTAAGTTTATAATTAAATGAGTTAATAATAACTCCACTCAGAAACACCTATCCCATGAAGGATTCCTAGTGATAACACGACCCCTTTTCCCCACATCTCCCCCGATCATCACGGCCATCAATGTGGGTCCTAGGGTGGAAGCTAAACGTCAGTCACATCATTCATGCGACTCGTGCTTGATCTTTCGACCATCTGCGTTCTGGGGCGACGTCTCTGTAATGTGCTAGGATCGCCAACTCAACCTTAATGTATTCGTTTTGCAACATGGCTTACACCCACTATATGCGAACGTAGATATGTCTAACACCCACTCACCATGGGTCGCCTCATACCGAAGAACTTTCTTGGTGGTGCACACTAAGGGGAAACACAATCATTGGTAATTTTAACAGGGATCATCTTATTAGGCTATCGTCGAGTATCTAATACTAGCACACAATAAGATATACAAACAATAACATTGAATTTAAATGCGATGTGATATGGTCCTTCACATCATGATCTCTATCCATCGTTACCGGATTCCGGCGCCGTAGACACCAGGGTACCGGTGTCTTTCTGGCGTGGTAGTCTGTCACCTCCGTGACTATCTACTACTACGTAACATAAGGTAATCACTTTACCTTTGCCACAACCATATCACAAAGCAACGCCCCCTGCAAAACAAAGTTAGACGTCTCTACTTTATCTTTGCATGTTTTATGTGGCTGCATGGGCTTTTGCACAAGAACCGTTCTTACCTATAAACTTTCAGCACAACGCTGATCAAGTAGTTATATATACTACACCCCTTTCGGGGCCCTCCATTGTACATGGCATACCAACTAATGCGAGAGAGATAGACACTACGCATAGACCTGGCTCTGAAACGACTGTAGGGGTTCCGCGTATAAAAACAATAAATTTTTACCCTACGCCCCTGAACCCTGATGTTGCCAGGACCTATCTATTAGTAATACAGTAACAGGAGGGGATTTTTGCGAACTTACCCTTGAAGACCAAAAAGCATTGTCAACTCTTAGGAGAGCGTGGTTGATGTAGACGAGCCGAAGCCGACCTCAAGGTCATGATGAAGTCCTTGCACTCCCGTGGCTCCAACGACTTGAGTGCCTCAAGTATGACACCTCGCGGGGAGTTACACACGTCCGGTGCCTGACGATGACTCCTGCTCCCCTGATCCAGCAGCAGTTGCGGAAGTAGAGCTCCTGGATCCGAATCCCATAGTGCGACGACGCTCCGCGGTGAAGATGTCTCTCCTTCGCGCAGTCCGAACTTGGGACCACGATCATGAGAGAGAGAGAGAGAATATCAATTGGAGGTCTTCCCAAAAGTGAGAAGACCTTTATTGAATATTGTGTGTATTTATCTGGCCAAATACCCCCACTATATATAGGGAAGGAGAGGTACTACCTCCCTCAAAGTCCCGGGGTGGGACTAAAGGAGGAGGAGGTGGGGGAGGCGCCGCCGGCCAACCCCCACCATGGGCCCCACGTGGGGAAGGACCACTAGGGCCGCCGACCACTCCCCTTGGCCCCTCCTAGGGGTTCGGCCCCTCTTGGGCCCTTTCCCCTCCGAGAATTGGCCCATTAAGCCCTTTGACCATTTAATTGATTTTCTCTTTTATTAAATAATTATGAATAAATGATTAAATAAATATTTAACATTCATTCATATCTTATTCAATCTCCGTGGCTATGGAACACCTTTCACCTCCACTCCAGACATCCTCCGGACTTACCGAAACCCTTCCGGTTTTCTATCTACTATTCTTCGGTGATTATTCCGATCCTATAAACACTCTCTAAGCATCATTAAATCCTTAAGCGTGATACCCTATGGTTCGGGAACACTCCAGACATGGTAGGAACATTCTCGGACCAATGATCGACAGAGGGAACTGGATGGCCATGTGACCCCTGTGCGTTCCACGAAGATCTTTTGTTGTTTGAACCGGGACGGTCGTGTCTTATTCCTGTTGTCTCTCGATACTTGCATTGCCTGAGATCTGATTAATGACATCACCATGTCGTGTTCAATCTCGTTACTAAACAATGCTACTTGACTCGTTCCGACAAGTGATATCTCTGTGATTAAATCACACACTATGCAGCTATTGGATATAACTTCTCTTGAGTGGGCCCTTAAGTATCTTTCTGTCACATGGACGGACAAATCCTGCTCTTGACATATATTGCCTCTACGGTTCCTCCGAGTACCTGAACACACCTTTATAATCACTGTATTACCAAGTGACGCTTGATGCTATCTAAGCACTCTTGGGAGACAGAGATTGATATAGCCTCACGGTCTAAGGAATAGTCTATGAGGATCCATTTCTAATCATCGTAACTTGAACTTCGTGACATGATCGGGTCACGATGTTTAGGTTGGGTATTGGTTCATCATCTCATTCTCAGAATGATTTGACTCTATTTCCAACTGGCATAAATGCCACATGATCAGGAAACTTGATCATTTGTTGACCAATGAACCAGTGACTAGAGTTCTAATGGGAACCCCTGGTTGTTTATATATCACACGTGTATTGATGTTTTCACTCAATATAGTTATAGCATGATATAAAACTAAATCATAAACTTTATGAAATATGATAATAGTCCTTATTACTATTTGTCTCTAGGGCATATTTCCAATAGGTGTATGAGCATGAAACACATGAGTAGCTTTGATTCCTCTTCAGATGAAATCTTAGAACTTATAATAACATGATATATATATATTCTTTTTATCGAGAGAAACATATTTTAGATCATCAGGAAAAGGCTTAAGTTCAAAAATAGGGTCCTCTTTAGGTGGAGGTTTTTTGAGCAACTTTACCGTAGGGGTTTCCCCTACGGTGTAGATTTTCTATTAATTTTTAGGGACACTGTACACCACTTTAAAAAAGTGGAAAAATCCAAGAAGAGTCAAGGAGGGAGGGAGTGGGACAGAAAATAAAGAATTATACAAAAATATTAAGGATCGAGTCTAATAGGGACTGAACCAAAGAAGTTTTCACTCTAAATCCATGAAGCATCAAATCGTGTTGGAACCCGACTCTCTATCGCCCAAAAGAAGGTTGTTGTCCATTAAATATAAAATATTTTCTTTGTTTCCAGATGTTCCACGTAGCACACACCATTATCTCCATGAAGCAAGGCCCATCGAAAGAACTTCTAGCTTGGAAAAATCGCTCAAATAATGCAGCCCCATATTCCAATTAATACCCAATTTAGTCCAGCAAATATGAGAAAACGAACATTCAGAAAATAGACGTCCTCTTGATTCAAGCACTCCCTCCTTGCAAAGCACACACCCAGGTCCAGACTCAAGATGCCAATTTTTTCGAGTCATCAGATCTAGTATTCAGTCTATCAAGCATTAGGAGCCACGCAAAAACTTTAAATTTGGGTAAAGAGCGTGAATCCCAAATGGCATTAAGTGCAGGGTCCTTTGGAAGCTAAGGAAAAAGAAAATTATAGTATTTTGATGCAGTATAAGTCAAGCTACCGCAGACAAATATTCTTTGGTCTTGTACAGCTGCAATCGGAGGATGATCCACAATTAGTTGAGAACACTGTTGATATTCTGCAAATGCTTCAGCTGAAAGCAGTATTGCAAAACATGAGCAAGGTTCTGCACCAATGTGATTGATGGGGTTCGTTGCATAGAAAATAAAAAAATCCTACGGTTGCAACTATCAAGATCATATCTAGGCGTTACTTGTAACGGTTTTAGATGGACCCGCCCTAGAAAATCGTAAAGAGGGATAACATTCCCATAAACAAATGTGGCTATTGTAGAGTGTACACGACCATCCTCAAGGATGTGATGACCAACGTCGCAAGTGCAGCACCTCCGTAATCAGTCACACGTACGGTGTGCCGACGACTTCCGTCCCTCGCTCCAGCGCGGCAGCGGAAGTAGTGGATCCCCAAGAACTCCGCCAACACTACATCATGGTGGTGATGGTGGTGGAGAAGATCTTGCGAAGGGCTTCACCTAAGATCCATGCTCGTGGCAATGGACAAGGCTAGAAGGGGGAGGAAGATGCCAACCAAATGGCATATGAGAGGAGAAGGATGAGTGTGTAAGAGAGAGGAGCTCTACCCCACCTTTTATATGGGGAGGGGGTAGCCCCTTTCCATGGCCGGTGGCCAAGTGGGTGCCCCCACCTCTCCCTCATTCATGTCGGTGGAGGCTCCACTCACCCAAAATTCAACTCCACTTTCTCATGTTTAATCTCCACGCAAAAGCAAGAGTCATGCAATTTAAACTCCCTTTTAATTCATTTGATGTAATGCCACTCGTTAAATGAACACTTCATTTCAAAAGTACTTCATTTAATGAACACATTGATAATCCAATCTCCGATAATATTCCGTACACTGAAACTATTCTGGCAGATTTATTAGAACAATTCCTGCACTGTCTATTATTTTCTCTGATGTTCTCTATCCACTCAAATGCGCCGAATACACTTAAGTGTGTCTCCCTACGGGTTCGCGAGATTTGTGGACATTATCAAGATACTCTCCGATCAATAATCATTAGCAGGGCTTGGAGATCCATAATGACTCCCACCAGCTCAAACGATAAACTAGTGATCGCGTGGACCTTTATTCGCAGTAACCAATTCCTTTTGTCTCGCGATATTTTACTTTTTCAAGTTCCAATCATTTGGTATCATCCATACCTACTTCGATCTCGTTACTGACAAGTACTCTTTTCTCATTCCCGTGATATAACATTCTTAGTGATTGTTATCACTTGCCTGCAAGCTATGTTAATATGATATCACCGAGAGGGCCCTGATTATATCTCTCCATCATGAGGATGGAAAAATCCCACTCTTGATCCGCGAGACTCAACTAGAACTTTCCAAGTATCCGATGACATCTTTATAATCACCCTGTTACAATGTGACGTTTGATGTTATGAAAATACTTTTCCTGACTCAGCTATTGACGCGATCTCATGGTCTAAGGAATAGGGTTACTTTGAGTGACCTTATAGTAGTGTAAACATAATGGCATGGTCGTATTAATATACTTTGGTAGTTTGCTCATCACATCATTCCACCAATGTTGTGACCTCGTTATTAACAACATCTAATGTCATGATCAGGAAACCTTGATCATCTAATAATCAACAAGCTAGTATAATGAGAGGAATCACTAGGAACCTTGTGTTTGTTTATTAAACACACATGTATTAACGTTTACTTTTAACACAATTATAGCATGAGAAATAAACATCTATTATAAACCTGGAATAACATAATAACCATTTATTATTGTCTTCCGGGTATATTCCTTTCAGTCTCCCACTTGCACTAGAGTTAATAATCTAGTGTTACATCATTATGAATCTAAAACCCATAGAATTCTGGTGTTGATCATGTTTTTCCTTTGGGATATCTTTAGTCAATGGATCCACAATTTCCAAATCCATGTCTACTTTGCAAATCTCTCTATCGACATCCTGGACATGTTCCCGGATGGAGTGATAACGAAGCTTGATATGCTTGAAATTCTTGTGAGACCTTGGTTCCTTAGCATTGGCTATGGCACCATTATTGTCACAATAGATAACCATTGGATCCAAAGAACTTGGAACCACACCTAGTTCGTAAATGAACTCCTTCATCCAAACTACTTCCGCCATTGCTTCTGAAGAAGAGATATACTCCACTTCCATTGAAAAACTTGCCACCATAGGTTGTTTGGAACTCCTCCAACTCACCACTGCTCCATTCATAAGAAATACATATCTGGATTGTGACTTAGAGCTATCCGTATTAGTGTCGAAGCCAGCATCAACGTAACATTTTGTGACGAGCTCTTCTTCAACGCCATAGATGAGAAACATGTCTTTAGTTCGTCTTAAGTACTTAAATAGATTCTTAACAGCCTTCCTGTGTTGTACACATGGATCAGATTGGTACCTACTAGTCAAACTAACAACATATGCCACATTTGGTCTTGTACACATCATAACATACATAAGAGAACCTATGGCTGAGGCATAGGGGACACTGACCATCAATTCTCTATCTTTTGCTGAAGCTAGACTTTGAGTCTTGCTCAAAATCATACCTTGAACCATAGGTAAGAGCCCTTTCTTACTATATTGCATCTTGAACTTATTCAAAATCTTGTCAAGGTATGTACTCTATGATAATCCAATTAAGCATCTTGATCTATCTCTATAGATCTTGATGCCTAAAATATAGGCAGCTTCACCAAGGTCCTTCATCGAAAACTTACTATTTAAGTAATCCTTTACACTATTCAAAAGATCTACATCATTTCCAATTAACAATATGTCATCCACATATAATATCATAAATGCTATAGAGCTCTCACTCACTTTCTTGTAAATACAAGCCTCTCCTATAGTTTGGACAAATCCAAACCCTTTGATCACTTCATCAAAGTGGAGATTCAACTTTGGGATGCTTGCTTCAGTCCATAGATGGAACACTGAAATTTGCATACCTTGGTAACATCATTAGGATCGAAAAAAGCTTTGGGGTTACATCATATACAACTCTTCCTCAATGTTTCCATTTAGGAATGTTGTTTTGACATTCATCTGCCAGATTTCATAATCAAAAAATGCAGCAGTTGCTAACATAATCCTAATAGACTATAGCATCTCTACAGGAGAGAAAGTCTCCTCGTAGTCAACCCCTTGAATTTGTCGGAACCCTTTTGCGTGAAGTCGTGCTTTATAGACGGTTACATTACCGCCAGCGTCAATTTTCCTTTTGAAAATCCATTTATTCTCAACGTCCTTGTGGTGGTGAGGTAAGTCCACCAAAGTCCAAAATTGGTTTTCATACATGGATCCCATATAGGATTGCATGGATTCAAGCCATTTGTTGGAATCCGGGCTCATCATCGCTTCCTCATATGTTGCAGGGTCATCGCTTGCATCTACCATGAAATTTAAGACTGGATTACCGTGCAGTTCAGGAGTTGTACGTATCCTACTTGACCTACGAGGTAAGGTAGTGGTCTCTTTTAGAGTTTCATGATTCTCATCATTAGTTCCCTCTTCATTTGCTGGAGTCACCACTGGAACAGTTTCTGGTGCTGTGCTACTCGGCACTTTAGCAAGAGGAGGTTCGATAACCTCATCGAGTTCTACCTTCCTACTACTCACACCTTTCGAGAGAAACTATTTCTCCATAAAGGATCCATTCATGGCAACGAAAACCTTGCCTTTGGATCGGTGATACAAGGTGTACCCAATTGTTTATTTTGGGTATCCTATGAAGACACATTTTTCTGCTTTGGGTTTGAGCTTATCAGGATGAAGTTTCCTCACATAAGCATCGCAGCCCCAAACTTTTAGAAATGATAGCTTAGGTTTGTGACCAAACCATAATTCATATGGTGTCGTTTCAACAGATTTTGATGGTGCCCTATTTAAAGTGAATACAGCCGTATCTAATGCATGACCCCAAAATGACAACTCCTCGCCATGATTTTGATCAATCAATTCATCTCAAGATTCAAATCGGTAAGGGACATCATAGATCATATCATATCTAATAAAGTTCAATTACGATGTTCAGATACACCATTTCTTTGTGCTGTTCTGGTGGGAGTGAGTTGTGAAACAATTCCACATTGTCTCATGTGCGTTCCAAACTCGTAACTAAGATACTCTCCTCCATGATCGGATCAAAGAAATTTGATCTTTCTATTATGATGATTTTCTACTTCACTCTGAAATTCTTTGAACTTTTCAAATGTTTTAGATTTGTGTTTCATTAAGTAAATATACCCATATATATTTAAAATAGCTATGAAGGTAACAAAATAACGATATCCACTGCATGTAGACACACTCATTGGACCACATACATCGGTATGTATTATTTCCAATAAGTCGGTCGCTCGCTCCATTGTTCCGAAAAATGGAGTTCTAGTCATCTTGCCCATAAGGCATATCTCACATGTCTCAAATGATTCATAATCAAGTGATTCCAGCAGTCCATTAGAATGAAGCTTCTTCATGCATTTAACACCAATATGACCTAAACGACAATGCCACATATATGCAGCAATATCATCACTCATCTTGATTCTTTTGGCATTCATATTATGAATATGTGTACTACTAATATCAAGATTCAAAACAAATAAACCATTCAACACAGGTGCATGACCATAAAAGATATTATTCATATAAAAGGAACAACCATTGTTCTCAGACACAAATGAATAACCGTCTTGCATTAAACATGATCCATACATGATGTTCATGCTTAACATAGGCACCTGATAACAATTATTTAGGTTTATTGTCAATCCTGATGGAAGATGAAGTGGCAGTGTCCCAACGGTGATCACATCCACCTTTGATCCATTGCCTACACACATTGTCACTTCATCCTTCTAGTGGTCGACTATTCCTTAGCCCCCTGTTTCGAGTTACATATGTTAGAAACCGAACCGGAATCAAATACCCAGGTTCTACTTCGACTACTAGGAAGGTACACATCAATAACATGTATATCACATATACCTTTGTTCATGTTCCCGGCCTTCTTATCTGCCAAGTACTTCGGGAAGTTCCGCTTTCAGTGACCAGTCCCCTCACAGTATAAACACTCAATGTCGGGCTTAGGGCCTCCTTTGGTCTTCTTCTCAGGCTTGGCAACAGATTTTCCATCCTTCTTGAAGTTACCCTTGGATTTTCCTTTCTTTCCCCTTCCCTTAAAGTTAGTGGTCTTGTTGACCAACAAGACTTGGTGCTCTTTCTTAATGTCTACCTCGGCAGTCTTCTGCATGGCTACGAGTTTAGTGAGCGACTTGTTCGCACCACTCATCTTGTAGTTTAGCACAAACCCTTTGTAGATAGGTGGGAGCGACTACAAAACACTATCTATTGTGAGATCAGGTGGAATCTCCCATCCCAGTGTCTCAAGACATTGAGCGTAGCCCGTCAACTTAATGACGTTCTCGTTCATAGATGCTCCTCCATCTTAGCGCTAAAGAACTTATCGGAGATCTCATATCTCTAAGCATGGATTTTGTCCCCAAACATAGTTTTGAGTTCCTCGACCATGACATCAGCATGAGTAAGTTCAAAGCGCTTTTGGAGTTCAGGTTCCAGGGACTAGAGGATCGCACACCGCACAAGAGTGTAGTCATCATATTTCACGTCATACGTGTTGCGCTCTTCCTGAGTCGCGCTAGCTGCAGGGCGTCACCTAACGAACCGTCCAACACATAGGACTTCTTCATGCCCGTGAGGATAATCCTCATGTTGAAGTGCCAGTTGGTGAAGTTAGACCCATTATCTTGCAACTTTTCTCTATCTAGGAATGCATTGAAATTGAACGCAGGGGGTGCCATGATCTACAATATATTTGCAAAGACAATTTTAGACTAGGTTTATAAAAGATAGAGTTCAAGTGAATTCAAAATTACTATGGGTTCCCACTAAAAAATGACATCCCTCTAGTCATTTTTAGTGATTACACGAACCAAATTCACAACACCACGACCGATCATCACGAGTGGTGGTGTAGCTCCAATGGCGAGCATCATATTGACATCATATGACTCGTGCTTTACCTTTCGGTTCATGTTCTGAGACCATGTATGTACATTCTAGGCTTGCTAATTAAGAACCTTAGTACTCGCGTGTGTAAAATTGTCTTACACCCGTGGTATGCGAACGTAGAGTCTATCACACCCGATCATCACGTGGTGCTTCGAAATGACGAACTTTCTTAACAGTACATACTAAGGAAGAATATATTATTAGCTTGATATTAGTGAGAGTGATCATGCTATAATGCTACCGCCCAAGAACTAAGTAAGACATAAGCGAAATAAGATGCATAAAAGGGATAAACATCGCATGCATATAATATGTGATATGGTATGGTCCTTTCTTGCACTTCATCTCCATCTTGTGCTTCATGGTATGATCACCATCATTGCACCGGCGTGGCTCCAAGGTCCATGTCACCACCATCATGGCCATATCCACCATTAAAATATAGGGTTTTATATTTTCGTGCCCTCGGTTCGTTAATTCTACTCAGTTTTCCCTAGCCGCTTAGTTTTTCCTCACTTTTCCCCTCCCTCTATTCTGAAACCCTCACAGGCGCTCGGACGGGGGGATGCCGTTGATACGTCCATTTTGCATCACTATTCTATCTCTTATTTCACTATTATTCATTGATATATTTCGTATTGAGAGGTGATACTTATGTTATTTCATCTATTTTTGCATGGTTGATGACTTTTGGAGCATGGACCGCTGCAGTCAGGATTCTGATGGAAAAGGTGCTGTTTGGAGGCAAAATTGGCGAAGATCAGAAAGTCCAAGAAAATATACAGAAAATCCTATTTTTCCAGAAGACTAGGGATGCCAGAAGACGGAGTGGAGATGGGCCACAGGGGGCCCACACCACCCCATGGCGCGGGCAGCCCTAGGCCATGCTAGGAGGTGGTGTGGCCACCCTGGCCCACTCCAGCCTCTCCCCTCTGGCGTATATCATCCTCCCGAAACCCTAAGACTCGAGGAGCGACCATAGAAAGATTCCGCCACCTCTACGGCGCGGAAAACACCGAGAGAGAAAGATCTCTCCAACAGACAGATTTCTGCTGGGGGAATTCCTTCCCGGAGAGGGGAGATCGTCCCCATCAACACCACCATCAAGCTGTACTTCATCGGGATCATCATCATCATCATCACCACCATCATCACCATCATCACCCTCATCACCATCTCCATATTGCTGTAACAATTGCGTTGAATCTTGCATTAGTTCATAGGGGAAACTTTCCCGATGTTGATTACTCTTTGTAGTTGATGCTATTGAGTGAACCATTGAATTATTGTTTATGTTCAGATTTTTATACATCATTATTCCATCTCTGATCATGATCCATATGATGTCTTGTGAGTAGTTCGTTTTGTTCTTGAGGACATGGGAGAAGTCTTGTTGTTAGTAGTGGAGTTGTGTTGAGAAAGATTTAATAGATTGTTATTTAAGTTGTGGTGTACTTCTTCTAGTGGTGTCATGTGAACGTCGACTACATGACACTTCACCTATTTGGGCCTAGGGGAATGCATTGTGTATTTGGCTACTAATCGTAGGGGTTGCCGGAGTGACAGAAACCTGAACCCCCGTTAGAAAACCATTGCACAAGGGACGTAAGGGTCTTAGAGTTTAAAGTTGTGGTTAGGTTTCTACCTTAATTACTTTCTTGTACTTACGGATGTTTGCAAGGGGTATAATCACAAGTATGTATTAGTCTTGGATGGGGCGGTACATTAGCACAGGTTCACCCACACAACACTTAGCAAGCTAAAGAAGATTAATCAACTATATGAAGCGAAAGCACTTGACAGTCTTCCCATGTGTCCTCGATAACGTTTGGTCATCTTAAGTAATACAACCGGCTTGTCCTTTGCTGCATAAAGGATTGGGCCACTTGTGCATTTATTCCTACTGTCTTTTATTTACTCGTACTTTGTTTACTTGCTTTATAGAAAACCCCTAAAAATCCGTTTTCTAAGTATTTGCAGAGAATTCCTGATCCATACCACTAGCCAGCACCTTCTGCTCCTCGTTGGGTTCGACACTCTTACTTATCGAAAATACTGCGATACACCACCTATACTTGTGGGTCATCAAGACTATTTTATAGCGCCGTTGCCGGGGAGTGAAGCGCTATTGGAGAGTGGAACTGGTAAAGGAAACTTCTACTGTGAGTATTGTTTACTTTTGTTAGTTGCTTTATTTTCGTTATGGATAATTTTCTGAGTTTCTTATTTGGTAATGCTACTACCATTGCTAAGGTAGTAGATAAACCACCACCTGCTGAGAATGATGTTTTCAAAATACCTACAAGAATTATTGATCGTGTTATGGATAACTACTATGTTGGGGATGGAACTGTCCATCCCGATGATCATTTACTCTTTATACACGAATTATGCGGGTTGTTCAAGTGTGCAGGTATTACTACAGATCAAGTTAAGAAGAAGTTATTCTCATTATCGCTGAAAGGAAGAGCTAAGGAATGGTATAAGCTGCTGAAGAATGGTCAAGCTCTGGAATGGGAGGAAATAGTGCCTCTCTTTTATTCAAAGTTTGATCCTCCTAGTGAGATTCATAAAGATCGGAATCAAATATACAACTTTTGGCCTCTTGACGGAGAGAGTACAACTCAAGCTTGGGGGAGATTGAAGTTACTAATGCTCATATGTCCCATTCATGAGCTCCCCAACAATATTATTATCAATAACTTTTATGCAAGGGTCCCTCTACATGATAAAGATTATTGGATGCTTCTTGTGTTGGATCATTCACTCGCATGGAAGAAGAAGCTAAATGGGATCTTCTGGACCATATTCAAGACAATGCTGAAGCTTGGGAGAATGACAAGGGTAGAAAGTCTGGTATAAATTATGATTATGAATGCATTGAATATTTTATGGGAACTGATGACTTTCAAAATATTAAAAATGCTTATGGTCTAGACTCTCAAGCTATTGCTTCTTATTTTAAGGCTTTTGCTTCCTATATTGAAGTGCCTAAAAAGAAGTGGAATAAGTATCATGAACCTTATAAAAATGTTGCTAAGAGTGTTCCTGCAAGAAATACTGAAGTTTATACTGCTAATCATGTTTTACCTAAACCTTATATTGAGAAAATTCCTTTCCCAGTTAAGATGAAGGAACATTCTATGATAGCTAGTATGGTTAATGAAAGTATGAATAAAGCTGTTGAACCTGATAAACAAATGGTTGATGAACCTATAATAGCAAATGTGAAAGACTTTGTTACTAAATATGAAAAAGAGGGACACCCTATCCTTTGTAAGGATACCTCTAATATTGTTTCACAAAGTAGTGTTATGAGAGCTAGTATTCCCGTGTTTTCTGTTAGAATAAGTGATCATTGCTATGATGGTCCTTGTGATAGCTATATTGTTAAGTTTATGCATGATTCTGAAAGCTACTATGAGAGAGGGAAAAGTGTTCTTATGTATCTCAATAATATCAAGTTTCCTCGTTTTATGCTGAAAGTTTTTATGTTGCACTTCTTTTGCCCTCTTATGCAAGTTGCTTCTGGTTTTAAAAACTTGTTTGTTTACAAAATTCCCTTGCATAGGAAGTGGGTTAGACTTAAACTTGTGTATTTTTTTTGCTTCTTAATGCTCTCTTTCACCTCAATTCATATCCTTATGAGAGCTTCTTCAAAATTATCATGCCCATCTTAATGGCTATAAAGAAAGAGCTTTATGGGAGACAACCCAATTTGTTTTTGCTTTTAGTTTGTTTTTGTTTCTTTGAGTCTTGGAAGTTATTACTTCGATAATAACTGCTCCTTATCTGTTTTGTTTGGTTTTTGTGTCAATATCAACCTCTAATGAGAGAGAAGTAAGATTTAGGGAAGTTGCTGTCCCGAAACAGATTTTTGTGCTTCACCGTAAAAATTCGTGAGAGACCTCTGTCTGTAGGATTGAGCTGTAATTTTTTGTGCTGATGTCCCAGGTTGTTATTTAACTTTCGTTAGTTTTGCACTTTTTGATTTGCGCAAAATAAGATTTTAGAAAAAATTGATCTTTACCTGCTGGTCTGTTTTGATAGATTTTGCCACTCTTGCATTTGCTTCTTTATTTGATTTCCTTTTTGAATTATTTTTGGGTTTTTGGAAGGAGTTGCTACAGTAGCTTCTGTTTTGATGGTTTTCAGTTGAAGTTGGACTCAAAAGGTTTTATCACTTCACTTATACTAATGTTGCTAATGAGAACTGTGTGAAGTTTTGTGCGAAAGAAATTTCCAGGAAGTGGAGATAATGGTGTAATAAGGAAAAGAAGGGTTTTATGACTCAAGTAATAAGTGTATGAAGATGAAGATATTGATGATTCAAGTGGTGACTCCGGAAGGATCCACTAAATACCAAATTCAGAGACCTGCAGAGTCTATTTCCAACTAGGTAACAGTTCTGGTAAGAAAAGTTCCGTGAAAATACAATCCAACTATATTTTTGTAGTTTTCAGTCAATAAGGAAAGCTACGAAGCGAAAAAGGGACGGAAACGGAGCCAGGGTGGCTCACACCACCCTGTGGCGCCGGCCCACCCATGGCCGCGCCACCAGGTGGTGAGTCCATCCCGGACTCCGCCTCCGACTCGTTTTCTCTCAGTACCTTCCTTTTGATATGAAACTTCGTAATATGTATTCCCTCGGATCTCCCGAGGTTCGTATATCGTATTCTCATCGTGTTTTTGTTTCGATCTGTTTCTGCCAGGAACTATTCTTGAAAGTTTAGAAGCACAATGGTGTCCGCCAAGGATAAAGGGAAGGAGCCTATGGAGGAATACCTCCAAGACCCCAAGCAAGGGCTGGTACCTTTAGTCACTTGCCCTGCATCAACGAAAGCCCTACGAGTCACTAAAGAGTTCTGTGATAAGTATCGAGACTTGAAGAGGAAGGTGGACATTCTTCAATGGGAGAATAATAGGCTTCGCAAGATGCTGGAAGATTTACTCATGTCAACTAAGAAAATATTACCACCGCCACCAAAGGAGTAATTCGTCATCAGGTTTGGCATCCCCTTGGTTTGTTCCAAGCTTGGGGGAGTGCCGCGGTATGACATCACTATCTTCTATCTTTTTACCTTTTTAGTAGAGTCATATCATGAATAGAGAAGTTATCATGTAGGATGGTTTGCATTATGGAAGTGTCCCCTCTCTTGTTAGATATGTATCCCTTGGTGTGAGTTGCCGTTATTGACTATTAATGAGAAATTCTATCATTCACTCTTTTTCATAGCTTATGTTAGTTTTCAATTCGTGGTTATATGATTGATCTTGTTGTTAGTATTGGTAGCACTCTGGGATCATTGAGTTAATTTAGTTGGTTTTGGCAAACCTGGCTTGGTCAGTAGCAACACTATTTTTGAGAGTTGAATGAAAAAGATAAAGGTACCTTCAAAGAAAAATAATTTCATCATCTTTCTTTCTTAATTTGCTAATAAGTTTAGTATTCTCTAGTTAAGATCTTTTGTGCTTCCAAGGAAGATTGCATGTTTGTCTTTATCACTTGTATGTTTGTTTGTTTCCTTCAACTCTTATACTTGCTACCCAGCCTTGCTAGCCAAAAACCTGTACTGAGAGGGTATTCTTCTCGTGCATCCACCTCCTTTAAACCAAAACCTTTGCCATTTGTGTCCACCATACCTACCTATTAGCATTATTGCTATTCCAAGTAAATTCTTGTTTTATCTACCTCCCAAATTAAACTTGTTATGTGAAATTTAGTGATTAAAGCTCTCACGAACTTGATGGCACACTTTACTTTCTTGCATTTAATAAACTTGAACCATTGGGTCCTTCTTTGTTGCGTATATGCTTGCGCTTTATAAGATGAAGTTAGCCGAACCATGTATCATGGGGACCGCTTTCAACACTTCATTTGGTACTTTGTACCTAGTTGATGTCATGTTCTTTTGCTTATGGATCTCGGCGGTGTGAAATAAAAGTGGAACTAGTAAGATCATGGAGTTTATATGTGTGTTAGAGAAATGCCTGGGTCGCTAGCCTAAGCCATGCCTAATCATGGTGGAAACTTGCAGCATAACTATAGTGAGCATTCTATGACGCATCCTCAATAAAAACCTATGCAAATAGCAAATAAAAAGATCACTGAGATGCTCACTGTCTGCTTGCCTTGTCATTTTGATTATGGGATAGCTCCTGTGTCATGTGCAAGGGGTATCCCGTTGGCGGTTCTCAATGATACGCATGTATTTACAATGATAAGAGCTTGCTCGTGACTGAAGTTGAGTAGCATGAGGATCGGTACTCATAAGTAAGGGGCATGAGATTTCAACTTATAACTTGTCAAGCATATCCTCTTAGTTGTGTCACTTTAACCTTAATCACCTAAAGATGCCTATGATAGGGGCAATGAGAGCTGAAAGCTAGTAAGTATCATAATTTTTGGGAGCTCTTTATGAGACTTGCAATCCGTGCTTCCCTAGTTGAAGGGCCTTTCTTTTACTTTGTAGTTGAGTCAGTAAACCTACTCCCTTCTATCTCAGCAAGTATTTTGAGTTGTTGTGTTTCATTCATTCATATGTTGGTTTATTCAATCATGTCTTATGTTCCTTGCCTTGCACATTGCTCTTATCTTGATGTTTACTACTTTGAAAGCTATCATTGAAAAACTAGCTATTTGTGAACTCCAGCAATTATCAACTATTCTTCGACCAAGAGCTAAGTTTGCCATTACCAATTATGATTCACTTTATGCATCTTTATTGTGTTTCCTTTACTTATTACAAGTTGAGTAATATAATAGTGAGTTGCCTTCTATTATTATCTTTGTATTAATGAATGTGATGCTTCTTGTCCGTATTCTTTTATTGACTCTTCACTCCATAAACCTCAGGCCATGTTTATTAAGCTCAGTTTCGCTTGGGGACAAGCGAAGTCTAAGCTTGGGGGGAGTTGATACGTCCATTTTGCATCACTATTCTATGTATTAATTCACTATTATTCATTGATATATTTCGTATTGAGAGGTCATACTTATGTTATTTCATCTGTTTTTGCATGGTTGATGACTTTTGGAGCAAGGACCTCTGCAGTCAGGATTCTGATGGAAAAGGTGCTGTTTGGAGGCAAAATTCGCGAAGATCAGAAAATCCGGGAAAATATACGGAAAATCCTATTTTTCCAGAAGACTAAGGATGCCAGAAGACGGAGTGGAGATGGGCCACAGGGGGCCCTCACCACCCCATGGCGCGGGCAGCCCTAGGCCATGCCAGGAGGTGGTGTGGCCACCCTGTCCCACTCCAGTCTCTCCCCTCTGGCGTATATCATCCTCCTGAAACCCTAAGACTCAGGGTGCAACCACAGAAAGATTCCGCCGCCTCTGCAGGGTGGAAAACACCGAGAGAGAAAGATCGCTCCGGCAGACAGATTTCTGCCGGGGGAATTCCTTCCCGAAGAGGGAAGATCGTCGCCATCAACACCACCATCAAGCTGGACTTCATCGGGATCATCATAATCATCACCATCATCACCATCAGCACCCTCATCACCATCTCCATATTGCTATAACAATTGCGTTGAATCTTGCATTAGTTCATAGGGGAAACTTTCCCGGTGTTGATTACTCTTTGTAGTTGATGCTATTGAGTGAACCATTGAATTATTGTTTATGTTCAGATTGTTATACATCATTATTCCATCTCTGATCATGATCCATATGATGTCTTGTGAGTAGTTCGTTTTGTTCTTGAGGACATGGGAGAAGTCTTGTTGTTAGTAGTGGAGTTGTGTTGAGAAAGATTCAATAGATTGTTATTTAAGTTGTGGTGTACTTCTTCTAGTGGTGTCATGTGAACGTCGACTACATGACACTTCACCTATATGGGCCTAGGGGAATGCATTGTGTATTTGGCTACTAATCGTAGGGGTTGCCGGAGTGACAGAAACGTGAACCCATGTTAGGAAACCATTGCACAAGGGACGTAAGGGTCTTAGAGTTTAAAGCTGTGGTTAGGTTTCTACCTTAATTACTTTCTTGTACTTATGGATGTTTGCAAGGGGTATAATCACAAGTATGTATTAGTCTTGGATGGGGCGGTACATTAGCACAGGTTCACCCACACAACACTTAGCAAGCTAAAGAAGATTAATCAACTATATGAAGCGAAAGCACTTGACAGTCTTCCCATGTGTCCTCGATAACGTTTGGTCATCTTAAGTAATACAACCGGCTTGTCCTTTGCTGTATAAAGGATTGGGCCACTTGGTGCATTTATTCCGACTATCTTTTATTTACTCGTACTTTGTTTATTTGCTTTATCGAAAACCCCTAAAAATCCGTTTGCTAAGTATTTGCAGAGAATTCCTGATCCATACCACTAGCCAGCACCTTCTGCTCCTCGTTGGGTTCGACACTCTTACTTATCGAAAATACTGCGATACACCCCCTATACTTGTGGGTCATCAGCCATCAGGTCAAAGGCTTGACTGTTACATGCTGACCGGTGGAACCGTGTTGGGGCGGTTTGTGCGTTGAGTGTTACATTACGTCACCTCGACCATTATATGCTAATAGGTGGGACCAGGATACATGGTGGACCAGCCATCCATCTCTTGCTGATTATGGGGGACGTGGTGTGGGACCTCGTGGGGCGCATTTGGTGGTTACGTGGGTTTTCTTTTTTGTTATTTTTATGATAGGCCTTTTTAAGAGTGCCTTTTCCCCTCTCTCTCGCTAACAATTGTGTTTTTTCCCAAAAAGGTAGCAAATCTGGAGCATCTTCTCTCTTCATTCGTTGTTCCTTTTGGCCCTCGTTTCCCCAATCTGGCAGCAAATCTAACCAGCACCATAAATAAATTCAGTAAGTAGAGCAGATGTAGATAAAGCAGCTAATATAGGTTATATAGTACGGTACTTAATGAGGTTTGACAATTAGGCTGCTCAGCAGCAGCAGCGGACAAGTTCAACACAGACAAGATAAAAGAAGTTGCTTTACAGGAGCAGCAGCAGCACAAGATCAGTGGCCCCTCATGGCCTCCGCTAGGAGGGCCTCCGCCTCCTCCCTCTGGCGCCTCCTCCACTTCTTGCTGCCTAGTCCCTTGACCTTGGGTGCCTTGGGCTTGATCAGGGGCATGCACCCCTCCTCGATGGCCACCTTCTAGAGGTTGCGGAGGTGAAGGCTGAGTGCCTGGTGCTTCGCTCTGAAGCCGTGGACATTCACGGACTCGCTGCATGTCCTCACATCCCCGGCATGCTTCATGAGGGAGTTGAAGTCAGTGGCATGGAGCCTCCTGGTGGTGCAAAAGGGGCACCTGTTGACGTCACCGGCGAAGTAGTTATCGTACTAGCCGGACTTCAGCCTCCTCAGCACATGATGAGTCTTGGTGTCCTTGGACTCGTCATTGCTGAAGACGTCGCTGCTATCCTCCTGTTGGAAAAACAGTACACTTCAATAAGGACATGATTGAGATACCTTGATTATTAGCATTGATTATTTGTATAAATTAACCGATTGAGATCCCCTGATTATTCCCCAAATCTCAAACCAAATCGAATACTGATCCCAACTACGAATAGGAGGATTCAGATACGAATAGGGGGATTCATCATAATACAAGATCTAACACAAGAGGATTAGCTACTGTAAAAATACGAACAGCCGAATCCTAATAACATACGATCTAGCATCCAACGATGGGAATGGGGGAAGAACAAGGGAAGGGGAGAAAACCCTGGTTACCTCCGACCATGCGTTGGCGATGCTGGTGTCGTAGGGGTTCTTCGGCCTTATGTAATCAACCTCCTCGTAGGCGTCCCAGCCGAGTGGGATCTACCCGAGACCGGCGGGGGCCTCCGATGCCTGGACGGATGCGGGGACGTGGACGGCGGATGCCTTCCATGCCTGGATGGGGGCCTATATGGGGGCCTCCTCGCGGGCTACTTGGAGGCGCCGATGGTCACTGCGCCGTTCTTCTCCATCGCCGGCGTGCTTGGGGTTTTCTTGGGGGTTTGTAGAAGGTGATGGGACAGTGGAGACGGTTGAGTGAGCGAGTGTTGAGTGAGAGTGAGGAGGCCTATTAAAGGAGAAGAGAAGCGACATTTCATAATAGCGTATGCTACTGCACCGCGTAACATCGTACGCTACTGCACCGTGCACAGCCACACGTGTCCGCTACCGCACCGTGCACCGCACACGCGTACCGTGAGTCACGTTTTTTCCCTCGTGTCTAACCCTGGCGACTTAGTTGTGCTCAGTTTTGCCCTCGAGTGTAACACTGGAAGTTTGGTTGTGCTCAATTTTTCCCTCCAGTACTAACATTGCCGTGTGTAATATACTCAGTTTTACCCTCCGGTGGCTGGTCAATAGAGAGTCTACGAATGGGTTTTAGCTAGCTAATTGAGTCATTTTATGCACAACAAATTCAAAAATATCAAAACATAGTGGCATCTATCTAGGGATTCTTGTTATGTGACCTACCACCATAGGAAATTCATATAAATCAAGTTTTAACCTAAATCACCACTTCTCAAATCACCTACTCTCTATGAATGTTCATGGCTTTCTACTACTTCCTCTTACAAAACATCCCTCCCCAAAACATAGTTTGTCTGAATGAGGCAATAATTGTCAAACTGGTGTATATTTGAATTTCAAATAGTTTGATGTATGCCAAGATGTATTTTATTGTATAAAAGATGCATTTTCCATTTTTGAAATCTTTTTCTATTTTCTATTTGAATCCCTTTATCAGTCTTCCCTTGGTATTTAAGTTGTACTCAGTTTTTCCCTTGGTTCTTTAACTTCTATTCAGTTTTCTCCTCTCTTGGTCACAATCTCTCACACATGTGCTCATCTTCGCTGCTACGCTCTGATTGGTTGATACAGTTTTCACACGGATCGTGCCCACTAACCGTTGATCCTCTATGATCTAGCCGACATGATAACCCCTATATCTGTTGGGCGACACCCCTCTATCCATGCAAAATAACAAGTTTTCCACCGGTACTTTAACTCCATAAACAAATGAACTTTAATATAATTTGAAGGGAATGTGTTCAAAGGTGTATAATTTGTTCTTTACATTCCATGATGGGTTCGTAGCATGGAAAACAAAAATTTTCTACCGCAAGAACGAACAAAACCCAGATCTAATCTAGACAAAAGCCAAGATCTAATATATTATACATGAGCAACGAGATAGATCAGTACTAACCCTCGTAGAACCGAAAGCGTTACGAGATCGGATCTCGTGGTTGATGTAGTCGATCACTTGCCGATCTCAAGATTGTGTGGACGATCATCCTTCCGCGCCGTTAAAGCGGCGCTTCCGCAGACGGTCACACGTGCGGAGTCGAAGCAGACCTTCCTCTCCCCGTTCCAGCGAGCAGCGGAGGTAGTAGATCCTCTCCACGGAATCCCAGCAGCACGACGGCGTGGTGGTGGTGGTGGAGATGAGAATTCTGCAGGGTTTCGCCTATGCCTGTGCAGAAGAAAGGTGGAGGAGAGAGGCGGCTGAGATTGGTTGTTATGAGAAGAGAGGCAAGAGGGGGCGCCCCCTCCCTTCTATTTAAAGGAGTGAGGCGCGCCTGGGGAGGGGGAGCCCTAGTAGGACTCCCCTCCTCCTTGGGCCGGCGGGTTGGGGGGAGGAGTCCTCCTCCCCCACGAATCCGTGTATTGTCCCACTTGGACTCCCTTGATCCCTTTCTTGGCTTTCAAGTAAACTCCAAGAAATCCTCTAGAACCTTCCAGAACATTCCGAAACCTTCTAGAATCTCCATACAAACACTCCGGAACATTTCCCAACTTAGAAAATGATCCCCAATATATGAATCTTATTCTCCGGACCATTCCGGATCTCCTCATGATGTCTCGGATCCATTCCGAGACTCCGAACAACATTCGGTCTCCAATGCAAATTCCATATCTACTTAAAACAACTTCGAACCTTAAGTGTGTCACCCTACGGTTCGTGAATATGTAGACATGATGAAGACACCTCTCCGATCAATAACCATCAACAGGATCTGGAGATCCATAACGGCTCCCACATACTCAACGATTACTTCGTGATCGATAGAACCATTTAACATACGAAACCAATTCCCTTTGTCATGCGATATTCTACTTATCCGAGGTTTGATCGTCAGTATCTTCATACCTAGTTCTTCCTCGTTACTGATAAGTACTCTTTACTCGTTCCATGTTATGTCATCCCTTGTGACCCAGTCACATGATTGCAAGCTATCTAGATGACATTCCACCGAGAGGGCCCAGAGTATATCTATCCGTCATATGGATGGACAAATCCCAATCTTGGTCTATGCGCTTCAACACATACTTTCAGAATACCCAATGACACCTTTATAACCGCCCAGTTATGCAGCGGCGTTTGATGTTATCAAAGTACCCATCCGGTGATGGTGATTAACATAACCTCATGGTCAAAGAATTAGGTTACTATGCATTTGAAAGCTTACAGCAATACAAACTTAATGACTTGATCTTATGCTATGCTTACTTATGGGTGTGTGTCCATCACATCATTCTCCTAATGATATGATCTTGTTATTAACGACATCCAATGTCCATGATCAGGAAACCATGATCATCCATTAATCAACAAGCTAGTTTAACAAGAGGCTTACTAGGGACTCTTTTATGTTTACAAAACACACAAGTATTAATGTTTCCGGTTAATACAATTATAGCATGGGATGTAAACATTTATCATAAACATAAAGATATAATAATAACCACTTTATTATTGCCTCTTGGGCATATCTCCAACATTCCACTCTATGAAAATGATAATATTTCAAGATTTTCTTAGCACGACATTATCACATATTAAGTGCGATTTCAAAGAGTTCAAAGGTGTATAATTTTCGTATACGCAAGTTTATGCATTATATTTCACTCCATGGAAATGATAATCTCTCAAGATTTTCTTAGCACAACATTATCATGTACTAAGTGCGATTTTAAAGAGTTCAAAGGTGTATAAACTTCGTATATGCAAGTGTATGCATTACATTCCACTCTATGAAAATGGGGGAGAAAATAATAATCTCTCAAAAATTTGTTAGCACATCATTATCACGTATTAAGTGCGATTTAAAAGTGTTCAAAGGTTTATAATTTTCGCATATGCAAGTTTGTGCATTACATTCCACTCTATAAAAATGATAATCTCTCAAGATTTTCTTAGCACAACATTATCACGTATTAAGTGCGATTTCAAAGAGTTTAAAGGTGTATAATTTTTGTATACGCAAGTTTATGCATTATATTTCACTCCATGGAAATGATAATCTCTCAAGATTTTCTTAGCACAACATTATCATGTCCTAAGTGCGATTTCAAAGAGTTCAAAGGTGTATAAACTTCGTATATGCAAGTTTATGCATTACATTCCACTGTATGAAAATGGGGGAGAAAATAATAATCTCTGAAAAATTTGTTAGCGCATCATTATCACGTATTAAGTGTGATTTAAAAGTGTTGAAAGGTTTATAATTTTCGCATATGCAAGTTCGTGCATTACATTCCACTCTATGAAAATGATAATCTGTCAAGATTTTCTTAGCACAACATTATCACGTATTAAGTGCGATTTCAAAGAGTTCAATGGTGTATAATTTTCATATACGCAAGTTTATGCATTATATTTCACTCCATGGAAATGATAATCTCTTAATATTTTATTAGCACAAAATTATCATGTCCTAAGTGCGATTTTAAAGGGTTCAAAGGTGTATAAGCTTCGTATAATTTTCATATATGCATTACATTTCACTATATGAAATTGAAGCTAGACAAAGGGACGCCATCACCGGAGAAGAAGAAGAAAGGGGAGGCAACGAGACGGGCATGGGGCTGGCTCGGGGTCCCATCTTGCAATACCAACCTGGGTAAGCTGTGGGTCCGGTACTCACGTGGATAAGCTGTGAGTCCAGCGCTCACGTGGATAAGCTGTGGGTCCGATGCTGATCTGGGTAGGTTGAGAGAGGTGTCTACTACAGGAACCGACTGAACACGGCCCCACTTGTCAGCATGTAACAACAAGGGTCCACTACGGGACCTGACAGAATACGACCCCACTTGTCAGCACATAACGGCGAGGGTCCACTACGGGACCCGACTGAACGTGGCCCCACTTGTCAGCACGTAACGGCAAGGTTGGCAGATGGTGAGTTTCAGACCATGTGAGAGTTTCGTACAAGGAGATGGGAAAAAGGGAGAAAAAACTAAGCGGTTGGGGAAAACTGAGTACAACTAACGAACCGTGGGTACGAAAACAGAAATCCCTACAATATATCTCTTGGATATACACGAATAATATGTAGGCCATAAAAGCTAAACACAACCATATGGCTCCTGTCGGTTGTTTAACTTACAATAATCTCATTGTATACAACAATATTTGTAACAATGACCATATCACATCACATGCCCTGCAAAAACAAGTTAGACGTCTTTCTAATTTATTTTTGCATATTTTACGTGGCTTTGGGATTTCTATAAGAGAAACGCTTTACCTACAAATTTCAGCCACAACGGTGATAATCAAGCTATTAGCAAACCGTTGTAAATTATATCATGACTATGTTGGGACAGACATACAACCGCTAAGCCACTTATGCAATACGAGTTGCATGTCAAGCGTGGGACAGGTCTCATATGCGAGGAAATGTAAAGTTAGTTTGGGCCACTTCAACCCAACATGCCACCATGATCAAAATTTATGCAAGTATGAAACAAGACTACCAACACCCAGATCTCTGTGTGTTCTAACTGCACAAATAATCTATTGTATAGACACATCTCTGATACCATTGATGGAGTTCGTTGCATGGAAAGCAAAAAATCCCTACGGTTGCAACTACCAAGATTATATCTAGGTGATACTTGTAGCGGTTCTAGATGGACTCACCCTTGAAGACCGTAAAGCGGGATAAGGTTCTCGCAAACAAACGTGGCTGTTGTAGAGAGTACATGACCATCCTCATGGACACGATGATCAATGCCACAAGTGTAGTGCCTCTGTAATCGGTCACACATATGGTGTGTCGACGACTTCCATCCCTCGCTCCAGTGTGGGAGCGGAAGTAGTGGATCCCCGAAAACTCTGCCAACACTAAGACATTGTGGTGATGGTGGTGGATATGATCTTGAGCAGGGCTGCACCTAAGCTCCATGCTCGTGGCAATGGACAAGGCTAGGAAGGGAATAAGATGTCAACCAAAGGGCATATGAGAGGAGAAGGATGAGTGTGTGAGAGAGAGAGGATCTCCACCCCACCTTTTATATGGGGAGGGTACAACCCCTTCCAATGGCCGGCGGCAAAGGTGGGTGCCCCCACCTCTCCCTCATTCATGTGGGTGGAGGCTCCAATCACCCAAAATTCAACTCCACTTTCTCATGTTTAATCTCCACTTAAAATCAAGAGTCATGCAATTAAAACTCCCTTTTAATTCACTGGATTTAATGCCACTCATTCAATGAACACTTAATTGCATAAGTAATTCATTTAATGAACACATTGATAATTCAATCCCCAATAATATTCCAATACACCGAAACTATTCCAGCAGATTTATCAGAACAATTCCTACATTGTCCAGTATTTTCTCTAATGTTCCCTATCCACTCAAATGCGTCGACTAACCTTAAGTGTGTCTCCCTACAGGTTCGCGAGCTGTGTGGACATGATCGAGACACTCTCCTATCAATAATCATTAGTGGGGCTTGGAGATCCATAATAACTCCCACTAGCTCAAACGATAAACTAGTGATCGCGTGAACCTTTATTCGTAGTAACCAATTCCTTTTGTCTCGTGATATTTTACTTGTTCGAGATCCGATCATTTGGTATCATCCATACCTAGTTCGATCCAATTACTGACAAGTACTCTTTTCTTGTTCCTATGATATAACATTCTTAGTGATCATTATCACTTGCTTGCAAGCTATGTTAATGTGATATCACCGAGAGGGCCCCGAGGATATCTCTCCGTCATCAGGATGGACAAATCCCACTCTTGATCCACGAGGCTCAACTAACACATTCCAAGTATCCGATGACATCTTTATAATCACCATGTTACTTTGTGACGTTTGATGTAATCAAAATACTTTTCCTGAGTCAGCGATTGATGTGATCTCATGGTCCAAGGATTAGGGTTACTTTGAGTGACGTTATAGTAGTGTAAATATAATGGCATGATCATATTACTATACTTTGGGAGTTTGTTCATCATATCATTCCACCAATGTTATGACCTCGTTATTAACAACATCCAATGTCACGATGAGGAAACCTTGATCATCTGTTAATCAACAAACTAGTGTAATGAGAGGCATCACTAGGAACCTTCTATTTGTTTATTAAACACACATGTATTAATGTTTCCTTTTAAAACAATTAGAGCATGAGAAATAAACATCTATTATAAACATGGAATAACATAATAATCATTTATTATTGCATCTGGGGCATATTCCTTTCAGAGATATTAGCCACTAAAATATCTGCATTCAACACATATGAGAAAAGCCTAGGGAACTTGTCACATAGGAGTTCCCCGTGATGCCAAAAAACGTTCCAAAATAAAATAGAGATCCTATTGCCTACAAACCATTGAGTAACACTTCGGTAGTCCTTGACTAGACTAAACATATCACGCCACAAAAAAAGATCCTCGCTTGGATGATGCATGATGAACTCTATTTCCATACAAGGACCAGACAAATTTACCCAAGGTACATTTTCTCTCTGTAAAACTTATACAGCTGTTTGATCGAAAGAGCCTTGTTGTGCGATTCAAGATTTAAAACCCCTAGGCCACCATGTTTCTTGGGCTTACAAATAAGTGACCAAGCTATAAGTGAGTTTGATGAAGATGCATCATCGTTCTTATCCCAAAGTCCATGTCACCTCGATCTGTCACAAATATTTAGGATTGTTTTTGAACTTTGAGAGAGCATAGAAAGAAAGTGGGAAGTGACAAAAGCACATATTTGATATATTGAAGCCGTCCACTATAACCAAGAAACCTTGCACACGCATTTAATCTCCTTCCCACCATTCCTACAAGGGGTGGCATGTCCTCAATTGTTGGTTTTGTGGTGCCAAGAGGAAACCCAAGGTGGGTAAACGTTAGTTGTCCAATTTTACATCCAAAAATAGCGCAGGTTCTTGCAAACGTTGATCATAAACATTTATGTTCATCATGGATGATTTAGCATAATTAACCCGCAATCCAGTAGCTTGTTCAAATTGCTCTATTAAGTTTTTAAGGGCCAACAATTGAGTCGGATGTAACATCCCAAAACTTTAATCCAAGTGATCAATATCAAATCTACCCAATTTAGGGTTAACAAAAACTTTCCCATTTTAAAAATCTTTAAGCATTCATATGTGTGTGCATTTAAATAGGAGTTGTTTTGAATTGCCATGATTGAGTGATCTATTGTTTGTAAAATGACACTAAGGTGAATTACACATCATCTAGATCATCCCCAAGCAAATCCCAAAGAAAAAGAACTCCAAAAGAATTAAATAAAGAAATGGTCACTTTTGCCATTTTAATCACATAGCCCACTTTGGCTATTCCTAGCACTCAAATTCAAACAGAAACAATTGTGGTTATTTGCACCCCTTGCTTGTACAAGTAGTGATGTACCAAGGCCCACTTTGTGTCACCCCCAAAACATTCAAACTCTAAATTTAAATGGCAATTGAAAATTGAATCTAGTTCATATGTCTAGATACCACTTTTTCAAAAACCTCTCAAATGAACTCCATTTCAAAATCCCAAGCAAACCTAGATGCTCAAGCATAAGATGAATCACTCCACCAAAAATCTCTCAAAAATTCAAACAAAAGTTTCATGCGGCCATTTGATCGAACAGTTGGCAGGCAAAAAATTTCTGCCCTAACTAATATTGTTGCCAATTGATCCCTTGTCCCCTATTCGACCCTCTCTGCTCTCCCTGTCTCCCCTTGTTCCAACCAAACCATCAACCAGCTCCCCCTTCACCGCTAGTAGTAGTGGCGCGCCGTCCAAACTTGGTCACCGCCGGCCGAGCATGCGCAGCTCGCAGTAGACCACGCCGCACCAAACCAGTGTGCCCACTAGCTCCACCTAATCCTACCACGACTCTGTGTCCACCCCTCGATCAATGCCAGCCCCTAGACCACCCTAGAGCAGCGCCGCCCTTTCTCTCTGCGCCATGCGCAGTGCACGCCAGAGCGCCCTCGCCGCCAGCACGCCACAGACCACGCCTCGACACCAAATCGCCCACGCCGCTCCGCCTTGATCACACCAACCCGCCAGACATGGCCGTGCACCGCCGCGCGACCCATAGTCGCCGGGAGCCGCGTCGAGTACCGCCTCTGTCTCCCAGAGCGCGGGAAGCTCCCGACCATTTGCCACCGCCCCTAGCATCGCCATTATGCTGTAGAGGACCGCCAGCAGACTGTCCACCCTCCGCCTACCCCACCCACACCGGTAGCCCCTTGTATCGCCGTCACCGACGAGCTCCGCCCACACCCGTCGGTCTCCTCATCGGGCCTATATATGGAGGCCACCGCCAGCCTCAATCACCACACCATCCCACTCCCCTCTCTCCACTGATTGTTTCCCCTCTCTCACCGGAGCCTCTCGAGCAGCCCATCGCTGGAATTCCGTCGGAGGTAGCCGCTGCAGAGGAGGAGAAGTTGCAGTCGATTTCGTCCACCTCAGCCCCAGCCGCAACCTCGCCTGAGCCCGCCGTCGCCGTCCAGTTCGTTTTCCCGCCTCGCTGCACTAGCTGAAGCCCTGGTACGTCCCCAGTAGACCCCCACTGACCATGCTAGGGTTCAGTCTAGCCGGCGACGAGTCCGTCGTCGACGACGACCGTGGACCGTTAGATCGTATTATAATCGTGCGGTCCTGATCGCCCCATACCGCATTGGGTTTTAAGAGCCGCTGACATAAGGGACCAACCTGTCAGTCGCCCTCTGCGCCGTGGAGCGCCACTGGGCCGGCCCATTTATTTTCCCGCGCTGACCCAGTAATTCAAATTAGGAAATTTTTCTATTTAGACTTAAAATCAAATTTGTCCCTTAGTTTAAAACTCAATTCAGGGAGTTTTATAAATCCAAATTGAGTGATTCAAATTTTGTTGGAAAGATAATTTAAATCTCTATCCAAGACCGTTGGATTTAAATCATTTAGAGTTAGAGATATCTCCTAGTAAAAATAACAAGACAGAAGCTTTTCCACATTCAAACATTTTTCTAAAATCAACCAAGATAGATTTTTAGTTGATTCCAACTCTCAAAAATCACATTTAACCATACCTATCTGAATATGTAATAATATTAAGGTTTAAATGTAGTGACTTTGGACTAGTACCAAAATAATGCTATATAGGCATTTTTAGTCACTTTAAATCATTAATTATTAAACTTAAACTTATTAAAATGTGATCCACCCTTAAATCACATTCCCATATGTTAGAATATGTGGTGATGACATGTGTCCACATGATCCCATATTTTAATTGGAGAATATTAAATCTTAGTTAATTTCAATGAGTAGAAATTACTTTTCTCAAATAGAATAAATGAAGCTAGTTCATTAAACCTTGTGATGCTTGTGATGATAATAGATCATCAAATGTGTGCCTTAGTGTGCTGAGTAGACTAGTTAAGCATTGTTTGGTGATTGGTATTCCGTATGTATTTATAGACGATAGTACCGACCAAGTTGTCACATCCCAAAATTTTCCAAATTTTGAAATGTGAAAAATCAAACAAACAAAAGAAACAAAGGATGAAATTTAGGGGGAAAAGAAATTTTTGTTTCTAAATGGAAATATCAAAACCTAATTTAAACAGAATGAATTTTAAAATAAGGAAGTGACAAACAAATCCAATTCATTCATGCATCAAATGTATCTTGATCTTGAACACTTACATTTTAAACCTTTGGAAAAAGGATAAACCAAAAACCTAAACCCTAATAAGAAAATCACCACATCAAGTTCAATTCAATTCTATGGCTATGTTCCATATAGAATTTGGGCATAAGCATATTTAAGAGATCTATATGTGTAAACACAATTATAAAGCCACAAGAATTGGTTTCAAACTATTTGGAGCCATGGATAAAAAGTTATGATTTTTATAAGACTAAAGACATTATCTCAAGGTCAATAAAGCTCCAGAGGAAAATAAATACTTGAAGGGAATAAAAGTAATTTTATATAATGATAAAGATGTATTGAATAAAACTAAAGGAAATATTTTTGAACCTTTTTGGAAACCTAGAGATATAGTTTTATAAGAAAAGGGTTTATAAATAATAAAACAAATTCAAAATACTCTAAGTGCACTAACTACTAACTTATATTTTATAAAATATTCTGAAAAGATTTGGAGGTCATTTGCTAATTCAAATCAATTTGTAAAAAAGAAAAGCTAAAAAGAAAAAACAAAAGGAAGAAAAAAAACACAACACAACAACAACAGTCTACTCGGCCCAACTACCCCAGCCCACTAAGCCCACCCGGCTAACCCTCTCCCCTTCCGTTTTTTTCTCACCACCCCCTGCACACCCTCTCTCGCTGACGCCCTGGCCCCACTTCCACGTCACCGCCACCTCACTGTCTTCAACCAAACAACAAACTGACCGTTCCCCCTCCTCTGCCGTTTCTAATCGAAGCAAAATCGGGCGTTTGCACGATTAATTCTCCACTCCGGCCCCAGCCTCTTAACCCCTATCCCTCCTCTTTGTTTTCCCCTCAAACGCCACCCCAAAGAGCCCCAGGCTCTCCAATTGTGAGCTCGGACCGCCGCGGTCACCGACGACTCCGGCGACGATTCCGGCGAGAACCGACCGTCCCACGCCCTCCTCTCTGTCTTATAATCTTCGCTAGCCTCGGGTGCATCTACTAATCCCCTCCATTTGCTTTATCATGCCCCAGTTTTGTCGCCACGGTCACCATCGGAGTTTCCTTCTGCCGCCATCGTTCGTCGATGATTCCGGTGAGTCATGAGTTCCCGCCGCCCTACTTTGGCCACCGCCAGCTTCTACGAGACCTTGCGCACCTCACTGATGCCTTGTTTTGCCTACTCGAGCCCCAGGACGATGCCACCACCACGCACGAGCACCGACGGCTTCGGCAAGATCTCCGGCGAGGAATCCAGGACGAAACCGAGTGCCCCTCCCCCAACCGCGACCACCACCAATACCACCTCGACCGCCGCAACCTCCGGTAATAGTCCACGGTCTCCGTACCACTCTAGGATCACCGGAACACCACCCACCCGATGCTCCGCCGCTGCTCACAGTCGTCAGCGTCGCCAGATCGTGGCCAAGCGCTGAGATCCGTCGGATCTGTATCCTAGGGCTAGGATTAGGTCACTGACCGAAGCGGTATCGGCCGATCTGATCTGCCCGTTATCACTTATATCCAACGGCCCGCGTCGTCGATCCGACCGAAGTGGTACCGGCCAGTAGAATTAGGCCACGTGTCTCCCCCGGTTGCATTTAAAAGATTTAAATGGAATTTAGTGATTAAACTTAGAAATTCAATAACTTTTGATCCACAAATCAGAAAAATACAAACTTGGTGTCTATGGATTCAGAAAAATGAGTAGAACTGGAGCAATAATTTGGTACTTTTTGGACGGTTAAAATCACTTTTTATACATAACCATTTGTGGAGTATTTTGAGTATAAAAATTCTTGTGTAAATTATTTTTGAGTGAATCCTCTTGCAATTGGTTGTATATTGAACCATGTGACCAGAAACATCAACACAAAAAAATTAAACTTATAATTTGATGGCAGTAGAAAATATCACAATAAATACGCCTTATTCTAGTAAAAGAAAATTACTTTAAATAACCAAATTGCACTAAAATGGTTCCAATTGGAATTCCACCTATATAATAAGACCAGTAGGTGTGTGTAATATTCAGAACTTTGTTCTAACAACTTGTTGAATAAAGTGATCTTGTTGCATGCTTGCATGCATTTCAATGTATTCATGTGTTGTTTTGTGATGCTAGTTTTGAGAGTGCTTTTTTTCTTGATTGTATTGTTGTAGACCTTGAGGAGTGTAATCTTTGCAAGACCAAGGAGAGTACCTAAATATTCCACTATCAAGGCAAGTGGAACTATCATCAAGTCCTAATGTTTTCATTATACTTAGTGGATTTTTGTAGTATATGCATGATAGACTATATTATTATGCTATGATATATCTCCTATGTAGAATAGGGAATGGTAGTTTCTACTTGGTAGGTGAAACACCGTAAGATTAGAAATGCTTAGCCTGCTATTGTTTTCGGGGTGGAATATCATATGATGATTATATGGAGTATTGGAAAATATATGTTTTCTATAATAAAACAAGTACTTAATGAAACACCTGGGTGGAAATGGGACTTGCTTGGATTATGTTGAGTGGTTACTCAGGGGCCATTTCTATGGTCATCTGGTGTATCGCACTTGTGGACGGCCACCCAGGAACAAAGAGATTGGAGACGTTCTTGTCGCGAAGCTTCGAGTGCAGCCACATGGCATATGGGCTCTGCCTTGACCGACTAAGTTGTGAGAACTCAGCCAGACGGACATAGGGTGGAAGTGATGATAGGATGGAACGCGTCCGTGGTGGTCTGAGGGATTGCTTTTGAAAAGTGTCGTCTCGATGCATGTCGAGTCTTGTGGAGAAAGTGCACCACCTCTCGAGAGGGTAAAACTAAGTACTTAGCCGTGTCCCCGGTTATGGACAATTTCTGAGCCTCAAGACAATGAAGCAGAATCAAGAATCTCATCATTCTAATTTCTCTAAGTTAAAACTTGATGGGTGAACAAGGGTTGTTGGTTCATTGATTTCTATCAATGGAACCTAGGTTCACTGATTTCTATCAGTGGTACCACTATGTTGTGATTGGAAATATTACCTAGAGGGTATCCAGTGTAACTTAGTTGATAGTAAGTGTTGTAAACTATTTATAAAAGGATAGGGAAAAACTTCCTTGCTGCAAGCTAGCCAAAGCTCTACCTGGCCAGATATGCATGTAGTAATAGGTTCCACTTTATATCCACATACTAGTGACACTTGCCAATACAATTCAAAATGTATTGACCCTTGTGGTTGTAACTTATCATGTTGCAGGATTATTTGATGATAGTGAAGTTTGATGAGTAAGGGATTACGATTCTGCACCCAACATGTTTGCATGTGGCACATGAAGATGAAGGACTCCATGCTTTATAGTTATATCTGTTGCTTTGTAATAAGATAGCCATATGAGCTATGTAAGATGCAATGAACTATTTTATTCCTGGATTTGCGATGTAATATGACCTTTTTTTCTTGATATTACATCTTAAACTGTGGGTGCTAGCTATTCGATCTAGGGACTAGCATTATAAACACAGGGATGTGCACCTTAACGGGTTCGGGTCATGACAGATGGTTCCTAGAGCACTGTGTTGCCTGTAGGTTCGTAACCCTAGGATTTGGATAACCCCTTAGAATAATAGGAGTTGTATTTGTTCTAAGTTATTTACAAATAATCTTGTAAATCCTTTCCTTAGTTTCTGTATCTCTCCCTTTCAACTTGATGACAAAGGACTTCAACACTATCACCGCAAAGGACGTCAACTTCATATCAAAGGACCTTCAACTTCATCATTGCAAAGGGCCTCAACTTCATCATCACTAAGGAGTTCATCTTGAGCATCACTAAGTATTTTAGCTTCAACATCACCAAGGACTTCAGCTTCAGCATAGATAAGGACTTTGGCTTTAACATCATCAAGGACTTCATCTTCAGCATGGCTAAGAACTTCAAGTCTCAACACCTCAAAGGACTTTCACTTCAGGATCAATGAGGACTTCAAGACTGCCTACTTTGGAATTGGACTTCTCAACATCGTCAACACACTAGATCAACATATCTCCATCACCAAAAGAAGTCGGGAGAAGAAGTTTTAGAAGGAAGATTTATTCTTCAGTAATTATAGGACTTGGAAATTTTATATAGGATCCTGTTGATAATAGGAGCAATCAACAACTTAGGAAATGATGAGCTACATGCCTAACTCAAGGAGAAGGACAAGGCATTCTAGGATCAAGAAGAGAAGTAAAGATCAATGGAAAAGTTCAAGTTTTGTAGAAAATAAGATGAGAGAGAAATTAGGAAAGATCTTAGGATTAGAAACTTATCTATTATGGTTTTACTAGGTTATATTAGCTTTTGTTCTCGTGGAACTATCTTGATTCATTTGGATATCTTCAAGAAGTCTATCAAGGAAGACAACAACAAGATAATGGGACTTTGGATATTCACCAACTTGGAACCTCACTCTACGAGAAGTGCTGCATGGAGGGATATTGAAGAACTTGGAGAAATACTTAGGCATAGACTACACAACACTTGGAAAGACTTCAAGGAAGAGAAGAAATATACTCAAGACCTAGATACTAAGGAAACTCAACTTAGGAGGACCTTGTGACAAGATGACATAAGGAAACCTTGATCTCATTCCTAATTCATTAGCTATGGAGAAGGATGGAATAATCCCAAGGGAATAATATCAAGTGAAACCTTGTACATGGACCACCACATTAGTTATTCGTTTAAATAATCGAGTTTGTGATTGTTTATGGGTCATACCAATCTATGTGGTATGGCAATAATATTTTGTTTGCCTAAGTAATGTTTGAAAATTGTTGTGTGTATGTATGATTGAAATTGCTTGCATATTGCTTTGTGTGATCTATTGTGTATGACTAGAATTATTTCCCTTGGAATCTTTTTCTATTCTAATCCCTACCTAATCCAAATAGATGACTTATCTAAGAGACCACGACTCCAACATCAATGATGGTGACAACAACCATGAGATGCCCAATGCAATGCAACTTCTAGCACCACAAACAAAGTTGAATCGAGTGACAAGCCAGTTTTTAGCCAACAACCACAACAACACTGAGTTAAACCCAAGAAATCTAAGGTTATTAGGAGCTCAATCCCAATTGTTGCAAAGAACGACCAATCAGATGATCCACATGAGCAACAATCCTCCACAGAGAGACCATGACAACAATGACTTGAAGGATGATATTGTGACAAGACCAAGAGCTTGCAAAATATGTGGAGACATAGGACATACTTATAAAGAGCATACTGATCAGTGCCCTAATTGTGATGGAAGCCATCTAGTTGGAGAATGCCCCACATCTCAAGTTACATGTTTCCTCTATGAAGGAACTGATCATATCCCTGTCCAATGCCACATCTACCCTGTACTTCAAGGGTTGAAACATCAAGCTAAGGATGGAATATATCAAGTCTTTTTGAACACCCATGAAGGTAAAACTTCCACCAAGAATGATGAAGTCAAAGTAAAATCTCAAAACGCACCTCCATACAAAGTAACCAACTTTGGTGAGCATAAGAGGAAACGTGGACGTTTTCCTCGGAACCGTTCTAAGAATCGAGGAAGATTTCCTAAATTTGTGGTGGAATATGAAGAACATGAGCTAACAGACCTCTTAGCCTTGGAGAAACCCAAAAAGAAGAAGGACATTAGTGAACTGCAGTATTATAATTGCAAGGAACTAGGACATTATGCATCAAATTGTCCAGAAAAGGAGAAGAACAAAACAGAGGAACCCGAACAAGGAAAAGAGAGCGTAAAGAAGGATGATAGCAAGAAGCTAGTACACTATGCAAGGGACTTCCCTAAGAACAAGAACGATGCTGAGAGTCATGATAGGAACATGCTGATCACTACCACAACAAATTTCAATGGATATTATAAGGATGGAGGTCTAGTTCCCTGTTTCAACTGTCACAATCTTGGACATTATGCCCATGAGTGTTTGGCAGAGAAAATTCTCGACTACCAATGAGAAGAATGTTTGGTAGGGAAATGCCTCAACCATGTCACATGTTTCAAATGTGGAAATAAGCGACACTATGCAAACAACTGCCCAGAGAAACTGTATCGAAACACCAAGTAAGTTCCAAGATACAATCTAGTCAATTCCTTTTAAGGGTGGTAGTATCCTAGCTGTCCTAAAACCAACCTGTTGTTTCTAGCCTTCCCGAATCTCGGGACGAGATTCCTTTTAAGGGTGGTAGCCTATCACATCCCAAAATTTTCCAAATTTTGAAATGTGAAAAATCAAACAAACAAAAGAAACAAGGGATGAAATTTAGGGGGAAAAGAAACTTTTGTTTCTAAATGGAAATAGCAAAACCTTATTTAAAAAAAATGAATTGCAAAATAAGGAAGTGATAAACAAATCAAATGCATTCATGCATCAAATGTATCTTGGTCTTGAACACTTACATTTTAAACCTTTGGAAAAAGGATAAACCAAAAACCTAAACCCTATTAAGAAAATCACCACATCATGTTCAATTCAATTCTATGGCTATGTTCCATATAGAATTTGGGCATAAGCATATTTAAGAGATCTATATTTGTAAACAAAATTATAAAGCCACAAGAATTGGTTTCAAACTATTTGGAGCCATGGATAAAAAGTTAGGATTTTTATAAGACTAAAGACATTATCTCAAGGTCAATAAAGCTCTAGAGGAAAATAAATACTTGAAGGGAATAAAAGTAATTTTATATAATGATAAAGATGTATTGAATAAAACTAAAGGAAATATTTTTGAACCTTTTTGGAAACCTAGAGATATAGTTTTATAAGAAAAGGGTTTATAAAATAATAAAACAAATTCAAAATACTCTAACTGCACTAACTGCCAACTTATATTTTATAAAATATTCTGAAAAGATTTGGAGCTCATTTGCTAATTCAAATCAATTTGTAAAAAAGAAAAGATAAAAAGAAAAAAACAAAAGGAAGAAAAAAAAACACAACACAGCAGCAACAGCCTACTCGGCCCACCTACCCCAGCCCACTAAGCCCACCCAGCTAACCCTCTCCCCCTCCATTTCTTTCCTCACCGTCCCCTGCACACCCTCTCTCGCTGACGTCGTGGCCCCACTTCCACATCACCACCACCTCACCGTCTTCAACATAACGATGAACTGACCATTCTCCCTCCTCTGCCATTTCTAATCGAAGCAAAATCGGGCGTTTACGCGATTAATTCTCCACTCCGGCCCTAGCCTCTTAACCCCTATCCCTCCTCTTCGTTTTCCCCTCAAACGCCACCCCCAGAAAGCCCCCAGGATCTCCAATTGTGAGCTCAGACCGCCGCGGCCACCGACGACACCGGCGACGATTCCTTCGAGAACCGACCGTCCCATGCCCTCCTCTCTATCTTATAATCTTTGCGAGCCTCGGGTGCATCTACTAATCCCCTCCATTTGCTTTATCATGCCCCAGGTTTGTCGCCACGGTCACCACCGGAGTTTCCTTCTGCCGCCACTGTTCGCCGGCGATTCCGATGAGTCGTGAGTTCCCGCCGCCCTACTTTGGCCACCGCTAGCTTCTACGAGACCTTGCGCACCTCACTGATGCCTTGTTTTGCCTGCTCGAGCCCCAGGACGACGCCACCACCACGCACGAGCACCGACGGCTTCGCCAAGATCTCCAGCGAGGAATCCAGGACGAAACCGAGCGCCCCTCCCCCAACCGCGACCACCACCGAGATCACCTCGACCGCCGTAACCTCCGATAATAGTCCACGGTCTCCCTACCCCTATAGGATCACCGGAACGCCACCCACCCGACGCGCCGCCGCCGCTCACAGTTGTCAGCGCCGCCAGATCGTGGCCAAGCGCTGAGATCCGTCGGATCTGTATCCTAGGGCCAGGATTAGATCACTGACCGAAGCGGTATCGGCCGATCTGATCCACCCGTTATCACTTATATCCAACGTCCCGCGTCGTCGATCCGACCAAAGCGGTACCGGCCAGTAGAATTAGGCCACGTGTCTCCCCCGGTTGGATTTAAAAGATTTAAATGGAATTTAGTGATTAAACTTAGAAATTCAATAACTTTTGATCCACAAATCAGAAAAATACAAACTTGGTGTCTATGGATTCAGAAAAATGAGTAGAACACAGTGGAGTAATAATTTGGTACTTTTTGGACGGTTAAAATCACTTTTTATACATAACCATTTGTGGAGTATTTTGAGTATAAAAATTGTTGTGTAAATTATTTTTGAGTGAATCCACTTGCAATTGGTTGTATATTGAACCATGTGACCAGAAACATCAACACCAAAAAATTAAACTTATAATTTGATGGCAGTAGCAAATATCACAATAAATATGCCTTATTCTAGTAAAAGAAAATTACTTTAAATAACCAAATTGCACTAAAATGGTTCCAATTGGAATTCCACCTATATAATAAGACCAGTAGGTGTGTGTAATATTCAGAACTTTGTTCTAACAACTTGTGGAATAAAGTGATCTTGTTGCATGCTTGCATGCATTTCAATGTATTCATGTGTTGTTTTGTGATGCTAGTTTTGAGAGTGCTTTTTGCTTGATTGTATTGTTGTAGACCTTGAGGAGTGTAATCTTTGCAATACCAAGGAGAGTACCTAAATATTCCACTATGAAGGCAAGTGGCACTATCATCAAGTCCTACTGTTTTCATTATACTTAGTGGATTTTTGTAGTATATGCATGATAGACTATATTATTATGCTATGGTATATCTCCTATGTAGAATAGGGAATGGTAGTTTCTACTTGGTAGTTGAAACTTCGTAAGATTAGAAATGCTTAGCCCTGCTATAGTTTTCGGGGTGGAATATCATATGATGATTATATGGAGTATTGGAAAATATATGTTTTCTATAATAAAACAAGTACTTAATGAAACACCTGGGTGGAAATGGGACTTGCTTGGATTATGTTGAGTGGTTACTCAGGGGCCATTTCTATGGTCAGCTGGTGTATCGCACTTGTGGATGGCCACCTAGGAACAAAGAGATTGGAGACGTTCTTGTCATGAAGCTTCTAGTGCAGCCACATGGCATATGGGCTCTGCCTTGACCGACTAAGTTGTGAGAACTCAGCCAGACGGACAGAGGGTGGTAGTGATGATAGGATGGAACGCATCTGTGGTGGTCTGAGGGATTGCTTCTGAAAAGTCTCATCTTGATGCATGTTAAGTCTTGTGGGGAAAGTGCACCACCTCTCGAGAGGGTAAAACTAAGCACAAAGACGTGTCCCCAGTTATGGACAATTTCTGAGCCTCAAGACAATGAAGGAGAATCAAGAATCTCATCATTCTAATTTCTCTAAGTTAAAACTTGATGGGTGAACAAGGGTTGTTGGTTCATTGATTTCTATCAATGGAACCTAGGTTCACTAATTTCTATTAGTGGTACCACTATGTTGTGATTGGAAACATTACCTGGAGGGTATCCAGTGTAACTTAGTTGATAGTAAGTGTTGTAAACTATTTATAAAAGGATAGGGAAAAACTTCCTTGCTGCAAACTAGTCAAAGCTCTACCTGGCCAGATATGCATGTAGTAATAGGTTCCACTTTATATCCACATACTAATGACACTTGCCAATACAATTCAAAATGTATTGACCCTTGTGGCTGTAACTTATCATGTTGCAGGACTATTTGATGATAGTGAAGTTTGATGAGTAAGGGATTACGAGTCTGCACCCAACATGTTTGCCTGTGGCACATGAAGATGAAGGACTCCATGCTTTATAGTTATATCTGCTGCTTGTAATAAGATAGCCATATGAGCTATGTAAGATGCAATGAACTATTTTATTCCTGGATTTGCGATGTAATATGACCTTTGTTTCTTGATATTACATCTTAAACTATGGGTGCTAGCTATTCGATCCAGGGACTAGCACTATAAACACAGGGATCTGCACCTTAACGGGTTCGGGTCATGACAGAAGTCTACAAGGAGGAGGAGTTCTACCAAGAGGAGGAGGAAGAGAATTTCAACCACTACACCAACCAAGGCAAGCCATCATTTAACAATGCAAGCTAACCCTTGCAAGCTAGATAACCTTAGAAAATGCATTAGGCATCCTTTGGTCATACCATGTTGACTTATACCTACTCTAAGTTTAATTTACAAGCTTTACTTTCTTTACTTTACCAAAGTCTTTTACTTGTTTAAAGGTAGCATAAAGAGTATAAAACCTGACCTATCTAGTTAAACTTAGATGTCATTCTATGGCATGAGATTGAGATTAGCATTCCACCTTAGTGAACACTCTTAACTTAGTAGTTGGACTAAACCAAAACTTGATTCACTTTAGATGGGAATACTTGGTGAAAATGATTTGTGAAAACCTTGGAATGATGAGTCATTCTATTGAGATGTTTTGACATGTGTTGAGAAACACAAATGGTTGATGATGATGAAGAAAATGTTGAGGCATGTAGCCCTTTTATAAAAAACTGATGGTTGGGTTCGGATGCGATACCATTCCAATTTTACCGTACAACCACAATACCTGAATTGGGTAAGAATTAGCTGGAAGTTTATATGTATTAATATTAGTTCCCTCACGGGAGAGGTTTGAGCTGAGGCTACCTCTCAATGTTGTCCACCTATGAAGTGCCCAAGATGACAGATGGTCATGGTTGGGAGGCCATGCTCATAGGAGAGGTGCTTATACTAGGGTGTGTAAAGGAAAGGTTATGTTTGATTATCTGCATACTAAGTATGATGATTCAGGGTTATCCCTGACAGATGTATCAAATCTTTTGGTGAAAGTGTACCACCTCTACAGAGTGTTAAACTATTCGAATAGCCGTGTCTGCAGTTATGGACAGTTGTAATGGCCATACTGTTCCGTTGTGAGATGTTTTCAAAACAACTTATGAAATGAATTGTGACATGACTTGACCACAACAGAGTTGTGACTATGACAACTAAGTTCCCACTTAGGTGTTTTCAAACGTATTTATCTTTCTTTGTTTCTGAACTCATCTTAGGTTTCAAACTTAACTTTACAAATAAACTTAGGGTTAGCCTTCCTACTAGAACTATCTTACTTGTTAGTGATAGTTTGCGAGTACTTAAAGAGTACTCAGGGCTTTTGTCCCTGGCTATTCCTATGGCCAGACTATGAAGGAGATTACCAACATGAAGGACATCAGGATGGCTATGATAACTAGGATCATCTCCCATCGTCAGCATTGCCTGTGACTCTGAAGATGGACCCCACCACTATGCTATTCATTCCGCTACTTGATTGTACTAAGACTAGATCCTGAGATCCTTTATTTGTGTAAGACCTTATTATGGTTTGTAAATGATGATGTACTGTGATATCCAATTTGTTATGTCTCGGGATTGCGATGTATGGCATAACAGGCATCTGGGATTAAAAATCCGGGTGTTGACAAGTGATACATTGCAAATGTATCTATAATTTTTGATGTTCCATGCTTGGTTTTATCCACTTTCTTGTGTTTTATTCCAACTTTGGAGAACTTTTCATATGATTTCTTGGACTAACCTATTAACAAGAGCCAAAGTGCCAGCTGCCTGTTTTCTGCTGTTTTTGGTTCCAAGAAAGTCAGAAAATGAATATTCTCGAAATTGGAGGGGACAAAAGCCAAAGTGCCTATTTTTCCGGAAGTCATCAGATGCCATAATACGAGACGGAGAGGGGCTAGAGGCCGGCCACACCACCTGGTCTCGCGGCCAGGCTTGGCCCGCACCAGGGGTGGTGTGGTGGCCCCTTGCACCCCCTCGGTCTCCCCTTCCGCCTATAAGATACCCTCGGGACGAAAACCCTAAGGGCCCGATCAAAAATCCACGAAAGAGTCTGTAGCTGCCGTCATCTCCATCCCTAGATCAGGAGGGATCTAAAGCTCTTCCCAGCACCCTGCTGGAGAGGGGAATTCACCCTGGAGGCCTTCTTCATCACCATGCAAGCCTCCGGTGTGATGCATGAGTAATTCATCTTTTGACTACGGATCCATGTAGTAGCTATATGGCTGGTTCTCCTCCTTTGTGCTTTCATGTTTAGATCTTGTGAGCTCCGTTCATGATCAAGATCATCTATTCGTAATTCTGCATGTTGTGTTTGCGGGGATCCGATGGATATTGAGATGCTATTTCAGATTGATATTGATTCTATCATGTCTTTGTTATTTGTGATCTTGCATGCTTTCCGTTGTTAGTAGGTATCTTGGCCAAGTAGATGCTAGCAACTCCAAGAGTTAGTATTTATGCTCGATAGTGGGTTCATGCCTCTGGTAATCTGGGGAAGTGACAGAAATCTCTAACGCACTAGATGTGCGGTTGGTACTAGGGAGGAAACAACAATCCTTTGTTCATAGAACAATCGTATTGTTTACTTTACACGCAGTTCGTAAAGCAATAATCTGTTGCTTGCCACTTAATACTGGAGGGGGTTCAGATGATAACCTGAAGGTGGATTATTAGTCATAGATGCAGTTGGATGGCGGTCTATGTATAATGTTGTAATGCCCAATCAAATCTCAAAGGAGTCAAGATGATTAGTATATGCATGTATGCTTTCTCGATGTTTGTCAATTGCCCCGCTGTAATTTTTTCACCCAGCATGTTATCTCTCTAAGGAGAGCCACCTCTAGTGAGCTATGGATCCTGGTCCTTGTCTTTTACATACAATCTACAATCTTTTACTGCTTTGTGTTTACTTTCTACAAACTTTTACTTCTTTCCACTCGATATGTTTAATCCTTTGTTTTTCGCAAAACACGGTGAGATTAACAACCTCATCGCAAGTTGGGGACAAAGTTCTTTGGTTGTGTTGTGCAGGTCTCCACGTTGCTACTAGCACCGGTAGTGCGCGCTGCCAAAGCTCAGCTAGTAACACCTTTGGGGTGTTTCCTTGCTCCTACTGGTTCGATTAAACCTTTGGGGTGTTATCTTCACAAGGGGAGTCCCTCATAACCAATCTCTTTACTTTGTTATTTTTTTTTGCTTAGTTTCTTTTTGCTTTGTTTGATTGTTTCTTTATCAAAAACACAAAAAAAATAGTTTTACAAGTTTGCTTTCTTATTTGAAAACACACAAAAAATTAGTCCCTATCTTGAGTTGCCACTATGTCTAGCCTTGATCCAATCACTATGTCACCCGAGGAAATGATTTTCACTTTTAAACAAGGAATGGAAGAGAGTTTCAAGGAAGCTTGGTCTAGAATCTCTGATCTACATAAAAAAACTGAGCCTAAAATGACTCAAAGCTTGTTCCTTAGCAGTTTTTACCTTGGAATTGCTCTTTGCTATAGATATGCTTTAGATGCTGTTGTGGGAGGAGAATTCCTCCAATGTAATGAGGATGATGCTATAAATGCTATAAAGAAATTGATCGTCACTTACAACTTGCCTAGCCAAACTGATATTTCTTTCGCAAAAATATTTGCTAGATTGAACACTCTTGAGACTAGCACTACTAGCTTAAAAGATTGCTATAATGCGCTTAGGGAGCATCACAATTATGTTCCAATAAATTCTGAACCATCAAAGTGGCTCCCTACATTAAAGATTGATATAAACACTGAAACTTTTCAAGCTCGCTGTGATATCATGTCTGAATTTTGTCTTATGGCCAAAGATATTTATGAATCTTTGAATACTTGGGGGCTTACTGAAGGAGGAAAATAAATATCTCTTGCTAATAATGCTACCATTTTACCTATTGGAAAATCTGAAGGAGTGTTTACAAAGATCCTTGGGAAAATGATTTCTACTGATTATCTTGTTATTGAATGTGCAGGAAAATGACAAATTACACTTGGAAGGTCCCTATTAGAACTCCTTGGACCAATAATAGATGTGGGAAATGGGACCATGCACCTTTCTTATCCACCAAACAATCATATTTTCCCCAAGGTTAAGAATAAAAGTAAGAGAGGTAAGGGCAAGAAATTTGGTTTTAATGCTTCTTCATTTGAGAACACTTGATTCTTTCTTGCTTCTTATGCCTAACTTAAAGGCGTTAAAGAAAAGTACTTATTGGGAGATAACCCAAAAGTTTACATGAGTTTTGTAAGTTATTACCTCTATAATAAACTCTCCTTATCCTTTTTATTTGCTTTTTGTGCCAAGAGTAACCTCTAATGAGAGAGAAGTAATGATTTGGAAAGTTGCTGTCCCGAAACAGATTTCTGTGCTTCACCGTAAAAATTCGTGTAAAATCTATGAACGTCTTTTTGAGGCGTGACTTTTTGTACTTCTGCCCCAGGTTGTTATCTAACTTTTTTTAGTTAAACACTTTTTGATTGGAGCAACATAATGTCTTCGAAAAAATTCGTCTTTACCTGCTGGTCTGTTTTGACAGATTTCTGCCATTTTCTGCATTTGCTTCTTGTTGGTTCCTTTTTGAGTTCTTTTGGGGAATTGAGCTTTTTGAGGGAGGTGCTACAGTATCTAGTGTTCTAATGGAAGTTTATTTGGTGTTAGAACTTAACCTTAAGACTTATTTATCTTGAGTGCACTAATGTTGCTAATAAAGATTGTGTGAAGTTTTGTATGAAGGAAAAATTTCAGGTGTATCGAAGGAATGAGTAATGAGATGAAGGATGGACTAAATCTCAAGATTGGGGATGCCACGCGTGTCACCCTAAGAAATATATAAGAAGTACAAGCGTCAAATCTTGGGGATGCCCAAGGCATCCCCTTCTTCATCAATAAAAATCCCAGGTTTCTTCCAAACGCTTCATTTTTATTGTTTCATGCACAGTTGTGTTGTTCTTGGAGCGTCTTCTTTTTCATTTTCATTTTGGTTTTCGTTTGCTTGGTTTGCTTAGTTTTCTGTGTAAATTGGTTGGACCCCCTCTTTCATACATTGGTTTGCAAATAGTTTGGTTTGGTTTGGAAAAGAGTAGGAAAGTTCATACTTATGTGGTAAAAAGAGTTTGTTTTTGACTGTGGTCTATGCTCTGTCATGCCATTCTTGATATTGATTTGGCTTTATGCTTAGTATTCTTTGCTGTAGCATGAATTGTTATAAACAATTTAGATTGCTTAATGTGCCTTGGATGAATCATGCGTTGTTTTAGCATATTAAAGCATAGTATAGTCGTATTCTCCTTTGATGCTTTATTTGGGTTGACTTGGCGCATGCTCACACCATGTTATGACTATCTCAAGCCACCATATCCTTTATGATCCTTTAGTTTTCAACTTGTACTATCAATTTATGCTTTGATCAATGATGTTTTGTCGCTCTGCATGATTATGGCCATTATTGCTCTCTTAGTTTGTCGCTCCCAGTATTTTTCTAGCCTCCACAACCAAGTATGAGTTCCACTTATGCATCCAACTCCCTAAACCAAGTTATTCCAAAGAGTCCACCATACCTTCGTACTAGCTTATGCTATTCCAAGTATATTCATGCTTTTGTTTACCTTCCAAATTAAAATTGTTATGAGAAAACTAGTGATTAAAGCTCTCACGAACTTGATGGCACACTTTAATTTTTTTTGCATCTAATAAACTTGAACCATTGGGTCCTTCTTTGTTGCGTATATGCTTGCGCTTTATAAGCTGAAGTTAGCCGAACCATGTATCATGGGGATCACTTTCAACACTGCATTTGGTACTTTGTACCTAGTTGATATCATGTTATTTTGCTTATGGATCCCGGCGGTGTGAAATAAAAGTGGAACTTGTAAGATCATGGAGTTTGTATGTGTGTTAGAGAAACGTCTGGGCCGCTAGCCTAAGCCATGCCTAATCATGGTGGAAACTTGCAGCATCACCGTAATGAGCACTCTATGAAGCATCATCAATAAAAACTATGCAAATAGCAAATAAAAAGATCATTGAGATGCTCATTGTCTGCTTGCCTTGTCATTTTGATTATGGGATAGCTCCTGTATCATGTGCAAGGGGTACCCCGTTGGCGGTTCTTAATGATACACATGTACTTACAATGACAAGAGCTTGCTCGTGACTAAAGTTGAGTAGCATGAGGTTCGGTCTTTGTAAGTAAGGGGCATGAGATTTCGGTTTATAACTTGTCAAGCATATCCTCTTAGTTGTGTTACTTTAACCTTAATCACCTTAAAGATGTTTATGATAGGGGCAATGAGAGCTGAAAGCTATAAGTACCATAATTTTTGGAAGCTCTTTATGAAACTTGAATCCCTACTTCCTTTTATAAAGGCCTTTCTTCCACCATTATATTGAGTCTCCACCTTCTACCTTTATGCACCTACTTTGAGAGCATAGTGGCCATTCTTAGTGCTTTGTGCATTGTCCCAAGACTAGTTGATTGATGCATAACTTGATATTGCTTGTTTTAAACTATTGGTATCTAGTCACTCTTATGAACTTTGAAGGTGTCCTATGCATTTATGTTTTGCTACTCTATGAGGGACAAGCTGAATACTATTATGCTATGCTTTCTTTATGTGAAACAAACAAACGTCTTGCAAAGCATTGTTATTCATGAATCTTTTGTTTGTACCTTTTCATGTTGCATCATAGTTTCTTTGTCTTATTTCTAGAACTTTGTCTTTCATGTTATGATTGAAGTACTATGATCCTAGCCTTGAATCTTTTACAAATACTTTGATCAAGTCTTTGATGGTGCATGTCACCTCAAAAATTATTCTTTCTTTTTATCACCTACCTACTCGAGGACGAGCAGGAGTTAAGCTTGGGGATGTTGATACATTGCAAATGTATCTATAATTTTTGATGTTCCACGCTTGGTTTTATCCACTTTCTTGTGTTTTGTTCCAACTTTGGAGTACTTTTCATATGATTTCTTGGACTAACCTATTAACAAGAGCCATAGTGCCACCTTTTCTTTGCTGTTTTTGGTTCCGTGAAAGTCGAAAATGAATATTCTCAAAATTGGACGGACAAAAGCCAAAGTGCCTATTTTTCCTAAGTCATCGATGCCGAATCTGAGATAGAGAGGGGATGAGGCCGCCACACCCCCTGGCCGCGCGGCTGGGCCGCCCGCGCCCAGGTGGTGTCGTGGCCCCCGCACCTCGGCCTCTTCCGCCTATAAGATGCCCTCGACGAAAACCCTAAGATCCCGATCAAAAATCCACGAAGAGTCTCAGAGTCAGCCGTCATCTCCATCCCTAGATCGGGAGGGATCTGAAGCTCTTCCCAAAGACCGCTAGAGAGGGGAATTCACCCTGGAGGCCTTCTTCATCACCATGCAAGCCTCCGGTGTGATGCGTGAGTAGTTCATCTTTGGACTACGGATCCATGTAGTAGCTAGATGGCTGGTTCTCCTCCTTTGTGCTTTCATGTTTAGATCTTGTGAGCTCCGTTCATGATCAAGATCATCTATTTGTAATTCTGCATGTTGTGTTTGCGGGGATCCGATGGATATTGAGATGCTATTTCAGATTGATTATTGATTCTATCATGTCTTTGTTATTTGTGATCTTGCATGCTTTCCGTTGTTAGTAGGTATCTTGGCCAAGTAGATGCTAGCAAATCCAAGAGTTAGTATTTATGCTCGATAGTGGGTTCATGCCACTGGTAATCTGGGGAAGTGACAGAAATCTATAAGGTACTAGATGTGATGTTGGTACTAGGGAGAAAACAACAATCCTTTGTTCATAGAACAATCGTATTGTTTACTTTACACGCAGTTCGTAAAGCAATAATCTGTTGCTTGCAACTTAATACTGGAGGGGGTTCGGATGATAACCTGAAGGTGGATTATTAGGCATAGATGCAGTTAGACGGCGGTCTATGTATAATGTTGTAATGCCCAATCAAGTCTCAAAGGAGTGAAGATGATTAGTATATGCATGCATTGCTTTCTCGATGTTTGTCAATTGCCCCGCTGTAATTTGTTCACCCAGCATGTTATCTATCTAAGGAGAGCCACCTCTAGTGAGATATGGATCCTGGTCCTTGTCTTTTACATACAATCTAAAATCTTTTACTGCTTTGTGTTTACTTTCTGCAAACTTTTACTTCTTTCCATTCGATACGTTTAATCTTTTGTTTTCCGCAAAAGACGGTGAGATTGACAACCTCATCGCAAGTTGGGGACAAAGTTCTGTGGTTGTGTTGTGCAGGTCTCCACGTTGCTACTAGCACCAGATGCGCCTACCAAAGCTCAGCTAGTAACACCTTTGGGGTGTTTCCTTGCTCCTACTGGTTCGATTAAACCTTGGTTTCATAACTGAGGGAAACTTGCTGCTGTGCTCATCATACCTTCCTCTTGGGGTTCCCAACGAGCTCTACATCAACACCGCTCCAGCATTTTTCTGGCGCCATACATTTTTCTGGTGTCCTCATCCGGAATTCCTTGGAGCTCAACTCCCGAGTCCACCAGGAGGATATTTACAATGGCTAGTGACTGGTGATCTTCGAGGCAAGATAGAAGCACCAGTATCTGGGAGGATTCAGTTCTCCGTGAGCTAAGATGGATTAGCTAGGGCAATGCATGAAGCTCTTGCACGTCTGTGTGACCTAAGTGTCAACCTAATCCAAGGAACCCGCTTTGTTCACTATGCAAGGCGTGATTCCATGGGAATGCCGCTCGAGATGCCAAGTCACCCAATACTGAAGCGTCAAGTGGAGAACCTCGACTTCCTACTGTACGACGGGAAGAAGGAGTTGGACAATGCAAGAGAGCTCGCCAACAACAACCTTGCCATTGCCACCCAGAAGGCCCAGACATTCTCACTACTCGTCAAGGATCGTCAGTCTCTGCACCGTCAACGCTCCAAGAAGGATCGCACCATCAACCTTCTTCGCAAGAAGGTGGCCGACCACAAGAAGACCATCAAGGAGCAAGAAGCTCAGCTTGCTGTAAAGGAAGAAGAAGAGGAAGGTGAAGATATCCAAGGGAATGTTGACTCCTACCTCAGCAATGATGATGACTTTCTGGAGGAGGATGCCGTGGACTTCTACACCGACGATGATGACCCGACTTCATCGATGATGAGTAGATGCACTAGAGCACTGTCGTAGCATGAGGAGTATCAGTCCCATTGTAGCATAGCTTACAGAATGGTTCTTAAAACCATCTGTTTTCCTTTGATGTTGTGGTGTGTGTGCGTTTGTATCGCGTGCTTTGCTTGAATGAATGAAAAGAGGTTAGTTGCAAAACCTGAGTCAAACTCAAAGTTTTAGCTTTCAAATCAAAACCATGAACCTTAGAACTTTCCCTCTTACCCCTTTATCTATTTGAATCTTCAGATGACTCGTGGAAACCAAGGAGGGAGCAGCTCATCGCAAGACCCAATGCTGCAGATTCTGCAGACTCTCATTGCAGACCGTGAAGCTAGCAGGGCAGAGCACCAAGCTAATCTAGCAACACTACACCAAATCACCCAGATGGCTCACAACAACTAGAACCATGGAAATCATGATCATCATGGATCCAAACTAAAAAACTTCTAGAATACCAATACCCCAATCTTTAGTACTTCAGAGAACCCACTGGATGCCGATGACTGGTTGCAGACAATGGAAAACAACTTGGAACTAGCAGGAGTGGATGCCAACGAGAAAGTTCTTTTTGCCACCCACTATTTGACAGGAGATGCAAGAGCATGGTGCAACAGCATTCGCACAATGAACCATGGTCAAGTGATGACATGGGAATCCTTCAAAATCAAGTTCAGCCACACCCACGCGCCGCAGGGTCTAGTCACCCGAATGAGGGATGAATTCAGAGAGTTGAAGCAAGGCAGAATGACTGTAGTGGAGTACCATGACAGATTCATGTCCTTAGCCAGGTATGCACCTAATGAGATCAACATGGAGGCCAAGAAGAAAGAGAGATTCCTGAACGGACTGCATGATGAGATGCAGACTATCCTCGTCAACATCCGTTTCCAGGATCTCGAAGAGCTAGTCGACTCTTCCATTCAGATGGAAGGGAAGATTAATCAAGCAAACGACAACCACAAACGTCGTATGATGCACCAAGCTGGATCCAATAAATACCGTCCCAACACCTGCTCAAGGGATATGCACCGAGGAAAAATTGACCCCCAATGTCTCGCCCAAGCTACCCCAACCGTAGCGGAGGAAATGTGAAGTCCGGAGGAAACAACAATCACCCTGCAACTCCAGCAATTTCAACCGTGCACCTCCCAAGAGCAACAATAACAACAACAACACTGCACCCAGAACTGGAAGCAATGTTGTGCCCGTGGAAGTGAAAGACAAGTCTCAGATCACTTGTTTCGAGTGTGGAGTGAAGGGTCACTATTCCAATGAGTGCCCCAAGAAGATTGTCGCCACTGCCAATGTGAATGCCCCAGCTCAACAACAGCGTCGTGTTCAACCAGGAAGAAGATTCGCCCCAGGGAACCCTCACAACCGCAATGGCCGTCTCTTCCACATGAACGCCGAATAATCCCAAGAAGCGCCAGATGTAGTGCTGGGTATGTTTTCTATCAACTCAGTTTTAGCAAGAGTGTTGTTTGATTCTGGAGCATCACACTCATTTGTCACCGAAGAGTTAGCATGCACTAGTAAGATTCACCCAACCAACTTGAAGCATGTCATGATAGTTCAAATCCCCGGTTCAACTACAAAAGCTAGAAAAATTTGCAAAGTTGTGCCTATCAGAATACCTGGGATAGATTTTTACGCCAATCTAATAGTACTTGGAACCAAAGGTTTGGAAGTAGTACTAGGAATGGATTGGATATCAAAGCATAAAGGATTGATTGACTGTGCCAAGAAAGCCATCACCATGACCAGTAGCTCTGGAGTATCAGTAGAGCATATCTCTGAAACCTTGCCCCGTCAATTCAAGTGTAATAAGAGTCTAGCCCTACCCACCATTGACCAAGTCAGAGTAGTCTGTGAATACCCCGACGTATTCCCAGATGAATTGCCCGATATGCCCCCGGATAGGGATATTGAGTTCATTATTGAACTAATCCCCGGAACCGGACCCATAGCCCAGAGACCCTATAGTATGAACCCCTCAGAGTTAGTGGAATTGAAAAAAGCTGTTGGATGCTATGTTGGCAATAGGCTTGATTCAACCAAGCGCATCGCCATGGAGATCGCTAGTGTTATTCGTCGACAAGAAAGATGGAGGCAACCGTTTGTGCACAGATTACAGGAAGCTGAATGACGTCACCATCAAAAACAAGTACCCTTTGCCAAAGATAGAGGATCTATTTGATCAGTTGACTAGAGCAAATGTGTTCTCTAAGATCGATCTTAGGACTGGTTATCACCAACTTAAGATTCATGCAACGGATATTCCGAAGACCGCCTATACTACTCGGTATGGATTATACGAGTATACGGTCATGTCTTTTGGATTAACCAATGCCCCTGCTTATTTCATGAATCTCATGAATAAGATCTTTATGAATTTCCTATATAAGTTTGTCGTTGTGTTTATCGACGATATCCTTATCTACTCCAAGTCAGAAGAAGAGCAGGAGCAACATCTGAGAATCATCCTTGAAACCCTTAGAAAGCATCGGTTATATGCCAAGTTCAGCAAATGTGAGTTTTGGCTGAAGGAAGTAGGATTCCTAGGACATATTGTGTCTGCCGGAGGATTCGCTATTGATCCCACCAAGATCAAAGATGTCGAAGAATGGGAAGCCCCAACCACTCAAACCCAAGTTCGTGCATTTCTCGGATTAGCGGGATACTACCGCAAGTTCATAGAAGGATTTTCGAGCATCGCAAGACCCATGACCCAATTGTTGAAGAGGATAAGAAGTTCGAATGGACCGACAAGTGTGAAGCCAGTTTCCAAGAGCTGAAGAAGAGATTGATTTCAGCCCCAATATTGATCATGCCAGATATTAACAAGCCATTTGATGTGTATTGTAATGCATCCAAGATTGGTCTCGGATGTGTATTGATGCAACAAGGCAAAGTCATCGCTTATCTGTCTCGACAACTGAAGCAGCATGAGCAGAACTATCTGACCCATGATCTTCAGTTAGCAGCCATAGTTTTGGCATTCAAAACATGGAGTCATTATCTTATGGGTAATCGCTGTGAGATTTACTTAGATCACAAAAGCTTGAAGTATATTTTCACTCAAAAGGAGCTGAATATGAGGCAAAGGAGATGGGTAGAGTTAATCAAGTATTATGACCTTGACATTCACTATCACCCCGGCAAAGCCAATGTGGTAGCGGATGCTCTTAGCAGATTGCCGTGTAGGTTAAACACTATGATCAAGGAGAAGTAACCAAGTTTGTATGAGGAGTTGGAGCAGTTTAGAACCGAGCTAGTTAGCAAAGGATTCTTAGCTAGCATTGAACTTCAACCCACTTTGATTAGCCAAATCAAGGAAGCCTAGAAGGGGAATGAAAGTATCGACGGAATCAAACGTTGTATTGGTACAGGAAAGGTACCTAGATTCACCGAAGACGAAGAAGGAGTTCTGTGGTACAAAGGCCGTATCTGTGTGCCAGCAGATTTGAAGCTGAAGCAAGTTATCATGTAGGAAGCTCATGATACTCTTTATTCTATCCACCCCGGAGGAAGAAAGATGTATCAGGATTTGAAGGAGCAATTTTGGTGGCACAAGATGAAGAGGGAAATCGGAAGCTACATCGCCAAGTGTGATATCTGTCAAAGAGTCAAAGAGGAACATCAGAGACCCGCAGGACAGTTGCAACCATTACGGATTCCGAAATGGAAATTGGATTCCGTCAGAATGGACTTCATCACCGGTTTGCCTACTTCTAGTAGGGGAAATGACTCGATCTAGGTCATCGTTGATAGACTGTCCAAGGTAGCTCACTTTATACCTGTCAAGACAACCTACCAGAGTTTGAAGCTAGCAGAGTTGTACATTTCTAGAATCGTCAGTTCTCATGGAACCCCCAAGACCATAGTATCTGATCGAGGAACCCAATTTACCTCGAGATTTTGGCAGAAAGTCCAGGAAAGATTAGGAACCAAGTTGAATTTCAGCACCGCTTATCACCCGCAAACCGATGGACAGACTGAGAGAGTCAACCAAATCTTAGAAGATATGTTGAGAGCTTGTGTGTTAGAATATGGATCAAAATGGGTAGATTTCCTGCCTTTCGTGGAATTCTCATACAACAACAGTTATCAAGCCAGTTTGCAAATGGCACCATTTGAGTTCCTATATGGAAAAAAGTGACGTACCCCATTGAATTGGTCGCAAGTAGGAGAGATTTAGATCTTTGGACCCGACATTCTCCGAGAAGCTGAAGAGAAGGTTCACAAAGTCCATGAGCACCTCAAGACAGCCCAATCCAGACAGAAGAGTTATGCTGACAAGAGAAGGAGAGACCTGACTTTCAATGTCGGAGATTTTGTATATCTCAAGGTTTCACAATTGAAGGGAACCCAACGTTTTAGCCTGAAAGGAAAGTTAGCCCCCAGATATATCGGACCCTTCAAGATTTTGAATCGTCGAGGAGAAGTATTGTATCAACTGGAACTGCCTGAAGAAATGTCAGCCATCCATAATGTGTTCCATATCTTGCTACTTCGCAAATGCTTAGAAGTGCCGGAGAAGACCGAAGTTTTCAAGAACATCGATCACCGAGTTGTTGATATCAACAAGGATTTGACGTATCGTGAAGTGCCCATCCATATCTTGGAGGAAGCCTACAGAACCACCAGGACCCAGAGTATCAAATTTCTCAAGATTCAATGGAGCTACCATACTGAAGAAGAAGCCACTTGGGAGCGAGAAGATTACATTAGGACTAAGTTCCCAGATCTCTTTAGTTCCTAGTTTTCTTTATTAAATCTCGAGATGAGATTTTGTTTAAGAGGGGAAGGTTTGTAACATCCCAAAACTTTAATCCAATTGATCAATATCAAATCTACCCAATTTAGGGTTAACAAAAATTTCCCATTTTAAAAATCTTTAAGCATTCATATGTGTGTGCATTTAAATAGGAGTTGTTTTGAATTGGCATGATTGAGTGATATATTGTTTGTAAAATGACTCTAAGGTGAATTACACATCATCTAGATCATCCCCAAGCAAATCCCAAAGAAAAAGAACTCCAAAAGAATTAAATAAAGAAATGGTCACTTTTGCCATTTTAATCACATAGCCCACTTTGGCTATTCCTAGCACTCAAATTCAAACAGAAACAATTGTGGTTCTTTGCACCCCTTGATAGTACAAGTAGTGATGTGCCAAGGCCCACTTTGTGTCACCCCAAAAACATTCAAACTCTAAATTTAAATGACAATTGAAAATTGAATCTAGTTCATATGTCTAGATACCACTCTTTCAAAAACCTCTCAAATGAACTCCATTTCAAAATCCCAAGCAAACCTAGATGATCAAGCATAAGATGAATCACTCCACCAAAAATCTCTCAAAAATTCAAGCAAAAGTTTCATGCGGCCATTTGATCGAACAGTTGGCAGGCAGAAAATTTCGGGCCTAACTAATACTGTTGCCAATTGATCCCTTGTCCCCTATTCGACCCTCTCTGCTCTCCCCTGTCTCCCCTTGTTCCAACCAAACCATCAACCTGCTCCCCATTCACCGCTAGCAGCAGCGGCGACCCGCACAAACTTGGTCACCGCCGGCCGAGCATGCGTAGCTCGCAGCAGACCACGCCGCGCCAAACCAGCCTAGCCACTAGCTCCGCCTAACCCTACCGCGAATCGCTGTCCACCCCTCGATCAATGCCAGCCTCTGGACCACCCCAGAGCAGGGCCGCCCTTTCTCTCTACATCATGCGCAGCGCACGCCAGAGCGCCCTCGCCACCAGCACGCCACAGACCATGCCTCGACACCAAATCACGCACGTCGCTCCGCCTTGATCACACTAACCTGCCAGACATGGTCATGAACCGCCGCGTGACCCACAGTCGTCAGGAGCCGCATCAAGCACCTCCTCTGTCTCCCAGAGCGCGGGAAGCTCCCGACCGTTTGCCACCGCCCCTAGCGTCACCATTACGCTGTACAGGACCACCAGCAGACCACCCACCGTCCGCCTACCTCTCCCACGCCGGTAGCCCCCTGTATCGCTGTCACCGACGAGCTCCGCCCACACCCATCTGTACCCTCGTTGAGCCTATATAAGAAGGCCACCCCAGCCTCAATCGCCACACCATCCCACTCCCCTCTCTCCACTGATCGTTTCCCCTCTCTCGCCGGAGCCGCTCGAGCAGCCCATCGCTGGAATTCGGCTGGAGGTAGCCGCTGCAGAGGAGGAGAAGTTGCAGTCAATTTCGTCCACCTCAGCCCCAGCCGTGACCTCGCTTGAGCCCGCCGTCGCCATCCAGTTCGTTTGCCCGCCTCGCCGCACTAGCTAGAGCCCTGGTACGTCCCCAGTAGACCCCCACTGACCGCGCTAGGGTTCAGTCTCGCCGGCGACGAGTCCGTCGTCGACGACGACCGTGCACCGTTAGCTCGTATTCTAATCGTGTGGTCCTGATCGCCCCGTACCGCTTCGGATTTTAACTACCGCTGACATGCGGGACCAGCCTGTCAGTCGCCCTCTGCACCGCGGAGCGCCACTGGGCCGGCCCATTTATTTTCCCGCGCTGACCCAGTAATTCAAATTAGGAATTTTTTCTATTTAGACTTAAAATCAAATCTGTCCCTTAGTTTAAAACTCAATTCAGGGAGTTTTACAAATCAAAATTGAGTGATTCCAATTTTGTTGGAAAGATAATTTAAATCTCTATCCATGCCGGTTGGATTTAAATCATTTAGATTTAGATATCTCTCCTAGTAAAAATAACAAGAGAGAAGCTTTTCCACATTCAAACATTTTTCTAAAATCAACCAAAATAGATTTTTAGTTGATTCCAACTCTCAAAAATCACATTTAACCATACCTATCTGAATATGTAATAATATTAAGGTTTACAGGCAGTGACTTTGGACTAGTACCAAAATAATGCTATATAGGCATTTCTAGTCACTTTAAATCATTAATTATTAAACTTAAACTTATTAAAATATGATCCAACCCTTAAGTCACATTACCATATGTTAGAATATGTGGTGATGACATGTGTACAACTGATCCCATATTTTAATTGGAGAATATTAAATCTTAGTTAATTTCAATGAGTAGAAATTACTTTTCTCAAATAAAATAAATGAAGCTAGTTCATTAAACCTTGTAATCCTTGTGATGATAATAGATCATCAAATGTGTGCCTTAGTGTGCTGAGTAGACTAGTTAAGCATTGTTTGGTGATTGGTATTCCGTATGTATTTATAGACGATAGTACCGACCAAGTCCATGAGGAGGAGGAGTTATACCAAGAGGAGGAGGAAGAGAATTTCAACCACTACACCAACCAAGGCAAGCCATCATTTAACAATGCAAGCTAACCCTTGCAAGCTAGATAACCTAAGCAAATGCATTAGGCATGCTTTGGTCATACCATGTTGACTTATACCTACTCCAAGTTGTATTTACAAGCTTTACTTTCTTTACTTTACCAAAGTCTTTCACTTGTTTAAAGGTAGCATAAAGAGTATAAAACTTCACCTATCTAGTTAAACTTAGATGTCATTCTATGGCATGAGATTGAGATTAGCATTCCACCTTAGTGAACACTCTTAACTTAGTAGTTGGACTAAACCAAAACTTGATTCACTTTAGATGGGAATACTTGGTGAAAATGATTTGTGAAAACCTTGGAATGATGAGTCATTCTATTGAGATGTTTTGACATGTGTTGAGAAACACAAATGGTTGATGATGATGAAGAAAATGTTGAGGCATGTAGCCCTTTTATAAAAAACTGATGGTTGGGTTCGGATGCGATACCATTCCAATTTTACCGTACAACCACAATACCTGAATTGGGTAAGGATTAGCCGGAAGTTTATATGCATTAGTATTAGTTCCCTCATGGGAGAGGTTTGAGCTGAGGCTACCTCTCAATGTTGTCCACCTATGCAGTGCCCAAGATGACAGATGGTCATGGTCGGGAGGCCATGCTCATAGGAGAGGTGTGTATACTAGGGTGTGTAAAGGAAAGGTTATGCTTGATTATCTGCATACTAAGTATGATTATTCAGGGTTATCCCTGACAGATGTATCGAATCTTGTGGTGAAAGTGTACCACCTTTGCAGAGTGTTAAACTATTCGAATAGTTGCGTCCGCGGTTATGGACAGTTGTAGTGGCCATACTGTTTCGTTGTGAGATGTTTTCAAAACAACTTATGAAATGAATTGTGACATGACTTGACCACAACAGAGTTGTGACTATTACAACTAAGTTCCCACTTAGGTGTTTTCAAATGTATTTATCTTTCTTTGTTTCTGAACTCATCTTAGGTTTCAAACTTAACTTTACAAATAAACTTAGGGTTAGCCTTCCTACTAGAACTATCTTACTTGTTAGTGATAGTTTCTGAGTACTTAAAGAGTACTCATGGATTTTGTCCCTGGCTATTCCTATGGCCAGACTATGAAGGAGATTACCAACATGAAGGACATCAGGATGGCTATGATAACTAGGATCATCTCCCATCGTCAGCATTGCCTGTGACTCTGAAGATGGACCCCACCGCTACGCTATTCATTCCGCTACTTGATTGTACTAAGACTGGATCCTGAGATCCTTTATTTGTGTAAGACCTTATTATGGTTTATAAAGGATGATGTACTGTGATATCTAATCTGTTATGTCTCGAAAAAATGGTAATCCTGGGATTGCGATGTATGGCATAACAGGCATCTGGGATTAAAACTTCGGGTGTTGACAAGTGATACATTGCAAATGTATCTATAATTTTTGATGTTCCATGCTTGGTTTTATCCACTTTCTTGTGTTTTGTTCCAACTTTGCAGAACTTTTCATATGATTTCTTGGACTAACCTATTAACAAGAGCCACAGTGCCAACTTCCTGTTTTCTGCTGTTTTTGGTTCCAGGAAAGTCAGAAAATGAATATTGTCAGAATTGGACGGGACAAAAGCCAAAGTGCCTATTTTTCCGGAAGTCATCAGATGCCAGAATACGAGACGGAGAGGGGCCAGAGGCCGGCCACACCACCTGGTCTCGCGGCTAGGCTTGGCCCGCGCCAGGGGGTGGTGTGGTGGCCCCTGGCACCCCCTCGGTCTCCCCTTCCGCCTATAAGATGCCCACAAGACGAAAACCCTAAGGGCCCGATCAAAAAATCACGAAAGAGTCTGTAGCCACCGTCATCTCCATCCCTAGATCGGGAGGGATCTGAAGCTCTTCCCGGCACCCTGCCGGAGAGGGGAATTCACCCTGGAGGCCTTCTTCATCACCATGCAAGCCTCCGGTGTGATGCGTGAGTAGTTCATCTTTGGACTACGGATCCATGTAATAGCTAGATAGCTGGTTCTCCTCCTTTGTGCTTTCATGTTTAGATCTTGTGAGCTCCGTTCATGATCAAGATCATCTATTTGTAATTCTGCATGTTGTGTTTGCGGGGATCCGATGGATATTGAGATGCTATTTAAGATTGATATTGATTCTATCATGTCTTTGTTATTTGTGATCTTGCATGCTTTCTGTTGTTAGTAGGTATCTTGGCCAAGTAGATGCTAGCAACTCCAAGAGTTAGTATTTATGCTCGATAGTGGGTTCATGCCTCTGGTAATCTGGGGAAGTGACAGAAATCTCTAAGGTACTAGATGTGTTGTTGCTACTAGGAAGAAAACAACAATCCTTTGTTCGTAGAACAATCGTATTGTTTACTTTACACGCAATTCGTAAAGCAATAATCTGTTGCTTGCCACTTAATACTGGAGGGGGTTCGGATGATAACCTGAAGGTGGATTATTAGTCATAGATGCAGTTGGATGGCAGTCTATGTATAATGTTGTAATGCCCAATCAAGTCTCAAAGGAGTCAATATGATTAGTATATGCATGTATTGCTTTTGTCCCTGGCTATTCCTATGGCCAGACTATGAAGGAGATTACCAAGATGAAGGACATCAGGATGGCTATGATAACTAGGATCATCTCCCATTGTTAGCATTGCTTGTGACTCTGAAGATGGACCCCACCGCTACACTATTCATTCCGCTACTTGATTGTACTAAGACTGGATCCTGATATCCTTTATTTGTGTAAGACCTTATTGTGGTTTGTAAATGATGATGTACTATGATTAAAAATCCTGATATCCTGGGATTGCGATGTATGGCATAAAAGGCAGCTGGGATTAAAAATCCGGGTGTTGACATCGGACAAGCTTGCATAATTAGGGGAGTATCATCGACGTACTATACGATTGGAAAATCTGTACCAGGAATATGGAGTGGTTCTTGCAGTACCCCTTCACGGAAAATAGCGTTGACCATAGCCTGCAGTAGTTCCGCCACACCTACGAACAAGAGAGGAGAGAGAGAGGGTCTCCCTAACGAACTCCTATTCTACACGGAAACTTTTTTCCTAGGATGCCATTGAGGAAGACCAAAGAGGTACTAGAAGACATCAACAGCTGCAGCTAGTGTAGCCATCTAGGATCAAATCCAAGGGTAGCAAACACTTGCATAATTGCCTTATGTTCCACTGTATCAAGCGCTTTAGCGAAATCTAGTTTCAGAATGATGGATTCTTGAGATGATTTCTTACGCTGATGGATATATTCATAAGCCCATCCAACACAGTCTTGAATTGCCCTTGATTTCAGAAAACCATACTTATTAATGTGAACCAACTCCAGAATTCTCTCTCATAACCTATTCGCAAGAAGTTTGGTGATGAGCTTGATACCAATGTTAAGTAGAGAAATGGGGCGAAAATCATTAGGTATTCCGGGGATAACACTTTAGGAATAAGTGTAATAAAGGAGTCATTGATACTCTAGAGATTGATGGTGCCTTCCCAAAACTGGTAACAAAGTTTGTAGAAATCAAATTTGATCACAGACAAACAAACTTTCAAAAACATACTAGAAAAACCATCTGACCCCAGTGATTTATCACTAGGCATTTGTGCCACAACCTTATCAATCTCCTCATGCATGAAGGGTTTAGAGAGGCTTTTTAGCCCAGCCAAGGGATCAAAAAACAGATAGAAATAAAAGTTATCATAAATAATCAAGTAGAGCTCCAACCTATTATGATGTCTGCCAAAGCGCACCTGCTTTCTCATCATGATCTACAGCCAAAGATCCATTCTCCCATCGCCAGGAGGCAATTGAATTTTTTCTATAACAAATTGTAGCCATTGCATGAAAAAAGCCATGTTTTCGTCAGCTAATCTTTCCCACCTAGCAGTGCATATTTTTTTCCAGTAATCTTGCTTAAAAGAAGTAGCTGCAGCAAACGGTTTTTAATGATGTTTCTGAAGTTCCATTCTGAAATATGCAAAGATATTTGTTCCTCATATCCCATCAAGAAGCAGAATCAGCTCACAATTATCAGTTAGAGTATTGAGAGACGACGTACTAGTACTCCACTTCTCGAGGCCTTTATGCAGGAGCATAAGTTTAGCCGAAATGCACTTGGCATAGTCCCCATGACAATTGATGTCCCAAATAGTTTTGACAACATCAAAAAAACCAGGAAGCCGAATCTAGTGATTTTCAAAACAAAAAACCTTTGGTTTAGGACTAGTAGTGCCAATTGAGATAACACATGGCACATGATTCGAGACAGTTTAACTCTTCCAAATCATTGGGTGGAATATTTAATTTCAACATACGAGGTTATTGCGATAGTACTTGTTCTAAAGCCTCTTTTTCTTCATCAGTAAAGGGTTCATGTTGGTTAAATTCATATAGCTCCATCACGTTTGATGAAAGCGATAGCTTCATAAGCAAGGGTTTGCACTTCATCCTTAACAAATAGTTCTTTTTCTAGATATTTATTAGTAAACTTATAAAACTTCAACTCTAGGTTTTCACCAGTATATTTGTTAAAGACTTTCTTTTTAGGTAAACTAATTTCAGCACGTAGCGTATGTAATAAGGGTCTATCAATATGATAGGGAAGAATGAATCTTGAGAACAACCAAGTACTACAAAATCAATAGCGTATTTTATATTCACTACAAGTATTTCAAAATTTATGACCATACCAGGAGGACAAATATATTCTTTATTAGCAAGTTGAATGGTCATACCAACATGTTTCATTTGTATTGGATTAATACCAAGATATATGGAATATGGAATAACACTTACGCTTTCTCCAATATCACAATGACCATGATAACATGTAGTCCTAATGGCACATGATATAATTGGTTTACCCACTTTAGTTGTGTTTCCTTTAATCACTTTGGTGGAATCTTCACATAGGTAAACATCACATGGATCTTCTTCATTTAGTTCTTTAATATAAGAAACTTGTTGTTGAACTTCATAAGGTATACGACATCTTCCAACACCTTTGTTTGCAACAGTAGTAAGTAAGTTCTCCCTCACTTTACTTGGATAGGGAGGAGCTTCAATATATTATTTAGCTTTAGTAGATGAAACAACGCTGACCTACTTAATGAATTTAGGCATAATAATGGAATGCTTAATATGTTCAACGTATTCTAGGATTTATTCTTTAGGTACAACAAATATGATTAGCAGAAGGTTTAGCAACTTCTACTAAAACATAAGGATCAAGACCAAACTTGTTACCTAATTCTTCAGACAAAGTAGAAGTAGATAAATTCTCTACACATGCATATTCATATTATGAACAGGGTTTATTACCTTTGTCAAGATCCAAGCTATCAGTATTCTCATATATCATATTCAATAAATCCCATGGTTCTTCCATACTCTTATGAGTAAAACTTCCTCCAAAAGAATTATCCAGGAAGTCCTTTTGATGTTCATGAAGTCTCACATAAAGATTGATAAATATAATAGTTTTTCATAAACCATGAGAAGGATTCTGATGAAGGAGGTTCTTAATCCCCCAAGGTTGAGTAATTATTTTTCCAACATGAGGCCAAAAAATATAAACAAGACAGCGATCACTATAAGCGTTAATAGGCGAATAGTATTTGACATAGAAAGCCTTCTTTAGAAATTCCCAATCATGACAATGTTCTTCATTTAGAGATTTAAACCGTAAGTGAGCATCCCTAGTGAGAGATAAATATAATAATTTCACTTACACTTCGTATTCAGAAATACCAAAGAGTTTAAAGATAGAACACCTCTCTTTAACCATTTGTAAATATTTCAAAGCAGTTTAACTCTCATCTCCTAAAAAGCTCTTTTCATAACATCTTTAACAACACACATAGGAATTTGATACTCCTTCTCTTGCCTAGGAGGTTTATACAAAATTTCCTTTTTGACATAGTGAACATAACACACATAGGAATATGATACTCCTTCGTCATTTCCAAACTCATTGTAACAAAGATAAAGTAGAGCACTAAACAGTAAAAACAACCTTTAAGTCTCTTACTGAACCCTTACCAATAGCGCTATGCTCCTCGGTAATGGTGCCGGAAAAGTATCTTGTTATCTCCCAAGTGCAGGAGATCTACTGTAGTATCTTTCAATAAAGAAAATGTTGTGGAACCCACGAGGAGCTAAAGGTATTGGTTAGCAAGGTTAACAAGTAAAACCATTAAACATGCAAAAAATTGTGTTTTGGGTTTATGATTTGCAGAAAAGTAAATTGTTGTACATTAAATTGCATGAAAGTAAGTTCTCTTTTTAGAGAAAGCCCAATCCTCTATGTGGAAAGAGGACAAGATCAAGTGTGTATTTTTATATGTGACAAACATTCCTGAGGGTGGCACGGATTCACTTAGCATAAAGATTTCAAAATAGTATGGTAAGTATCTTGTCAAGTTTTACTCTCATTAGACATAGCCTAAAATAGGTGCAACCATATACATGTGCAAGTACACCCCTAATGTTTGGTTCTACGGCCATTATCATGTGCAATCAAAGGATTCATTAAGACATAAATGACCAACCATTGCTTAAAGTGAAGGAAATATGCCTGGGAAGCAATGATAAAATGGTATATCATTCCATGTTTTTGATAGATGTTTATTTCTCATACTAGAATTGCATTAAGTGGAAATCTTAATACATGCGTGTATAATATACAAACAATAATTCCTAGTAATGCCTCTCATTTAACTAACTCATTGGGATCATGTCATTAGGAGAATGATGTGATGAACATACAACCAAAGTAAGGATAGAAATATGATCAAGTCATTAAGTTTACATTGTTGTACCAAACACACATGAAGTAACCCTAATCCTCACACCATGAGATCATGTCAATCACTAACTCCGGGGGAGTGCTGAGATGGCATCAAACTGAAGGAAAATATGCGCTAGAGGAAAATAATAAATAGGTTTATTATCATATCTCAAACTAGTTCATAACAGTTTCATATTGTACTATAATTGTATCAAGAGGAAACACGGATACATGTGTGGTATGTAAACAAATATGGTCCCTAGTAGCCTCTATTTAACTAGTTCATTGGGTAACCGATGATCAAGGTTTCATGATCGTGGTTCATTTATGCTAGTTGACAACAAAGTCATATTATTAGAGAATGATATGATGGACATTACCCACATAAGTATTGCAACGTGATATAGTGACATGGATCATCATTGTAATAATTAGAAACGAAGTGACCTTCTCCTTAGACCGTGAGATCATATTAATCACTGTCTTCGGAGGAATGCTTTGATCTCACTAACCATCATGTCCATAACTGGGTGGTCATAAAAGTGTGTATTGGGTATTCCAAAGGAACAGTTGAGTCCTATGTATTGAGATCGGGATTTTTCCACCTACGTGATGTGAAGATACACTAGGCCCACTCGATGAAATTGCATCCAATAAGCTTTAACGTATGACTAGGTCATGGGGATACAATATCACGATAATTAGTTAAGTAGACTTGTCGATAACGAGATTAGTATAGTGATACTAAAGATCAAATCTTGGACAAGTCATATATCAAAGAGACAAAGGAAATAGGACACCGAGTTTATGGTTCGAACACGACAGAGTCTCGTGGAATGCATGGGTATCATTATGGACATCCCAGTCCCGATATTGACCATTGATAGGAGAGAAATCACAATCATGTCTATGCCATTCCTGAACCATAGGGTAACACACTTAAGGGTATAATGATCTTCTAAGATCTCTACGGAAGCGAAGGGATCATCGATGAGAAAGAGAGATCAGAAATGTTTCGAGGAATAATTATCGTAATAGTTCTGAAGAGGGTCTGAAGATGTTTAGAGAAAGGAAAAGACCGAAAGGTGTTTTGGATAAATGGAAATTTATAAATATGAATTTTTATATATTAATTATGAACTAATATATTCAATAAATATTTTAAATTATTATTTATGGAGCAACTGCCAGCATTGGGCCGAATCCCCGGAGGGAAACAACCCAAAGGAAGCCATCCCAGGAGATAACCACAACAGTCGCAGCAGTGGGCCCATGAAAGGCTCATGCAGCAGGCGAGCAAGTGCCGGCGGTCATCGCGTGGGCATGCAACAGCTGGCTACCGCCAATGGGCCACCTTTGGCCGGCCCACGTGGAGAAGAGGGCATGCGCCGACACCGCAGTGTTGGCGGGTTGCACCAGGGCCACTTAGCCGACGCCTCCTCACCATCTAGTCGCCGCCTTGCTAGCCGCTAGGCTAGGCTGGCTAGCATCCACGGGATACAGCCCGCCTGGGCACCCCTGCCACAGCCTCGCCCTGGCCAGGCCGTGGGCTAGAGCACGCTCAGCGGCCCACCCGGCCACCGCGTGGACGCCGACTGTGCTGCCTCATCCTTTGCCTTCTCTTTAGTCCCACATGGGGACTTGAGGGAAGGGAGTACCCCTTTTCCCCCTATATAATAAGGCCTATAGTGGGAGGAAAAATACACAAAAAAATAAAAGATGATTTTACTAAGGCTATTTTCCTTAGGGAATTTCTCCCCGCTTTCTCAGTTGATTCTCACGAGTACGGTTCAACGAAAGGACTACACACGAGAGATCCAACACAACCGGCAGGTCATCACACTGTTGGATCCTAGTTCTAGAAGATCTAGTTCCGCATCCCAGCTAGATCAAGGAGAAAGGGAGTCGTTGCTAGACACCTTATGTGTGCGAGTCCTCAGATAGCGCTACCATTAGTGGCGCCAGGGCTATCATGCAAAGGACCAGGAGGTGACATGTGAGGAACTTCGCGACCTTGAGGTTGGATACGACCATCTACTTCATCCGCATTCCCTACAGGATGTTAATCGCGTTACGATCTACAAGGGTATGTAATTGTAACCTCATCTTATTACTGCACTAACTAATAGGTAGATCTTGGGCTTACGGTGCGTTCTAGCTAGGAAAAATTTGTGTTTTCCATTATGAACCCCTTCACAAACATAACACCGTAATAGGGTGACTATAAATGTGTCGTTGGGTAGTCTGAAAGTATTAGTTGAGGCTCATAGATCAAGAGTGGGATTTTTCATCTAGATGAAGGAGATATATACTCTAGTTCCTCTCGGTGATATCACATAAAAATTGCTTGCAAGCATGTGACTAGGTCACAAGGATGTTATATCACAAAACAAGTAAATAGTACTTGTCGGTAACAAGATTGAACTTGATATGGTTGATACCGATGATCGGATCTCGGACAAGTAAAATATAGGGATACAAAAGGAATTGGTTACGACACTAATGGTTCACATGATCACAAGATTCATCATTGAATATGTGAGAGTCATTACTGATCTCTAGGTCCCGCTATTGACTATTGATCGGAGAGGTGTCTCGATCATGTCTACATTATTCACTAATCATAGGGTGACACACTTAAGGTTCGTCGACGCTTTTGAGTTGATATTGTATGTCAGAGAAAAGTTTTGCAAGCATTAGAATTATTTTGATGACTATTTTGAGAAACACAAGAATTGTTTCAGGGATATCGAAATAGCACAAGGGAGTATATGTTAATGTTTTTAATTAATAGAATTGACAAATATTCAAATAAAGAAATAGGAATTGTTTTTATTAATATAATGGGAATTTGAGTGGAGAGTCCACTTGAATTAATGTGAGATGAGTGGGAGTGAGTGGATCCTCCACCCACATGATGGAGGGAGAGGTGGGGGCACCCATCGTGGCCACCGGTCATCCCATGGGGGTTGTGCCTCCCCTATATAAGGTGGGTTGGGTGCTCTCCTCTCCCACACACTCTAGTATAAGCTTCTCTCTCTCCCCTCCCATTAGCTTTCGAACTAGCGCGAGCCATGTCTAAATAGTTTTCTCTGGTGGATCTACTTCTTTCGCTTCCCTGCTGGATCAAGGGTACGAGAGTCGTCTTCGATCTATACATGTGATCGAGCACGGAGGCACTGCTAGGTTGCAGCGCTCGTCTACTCAACCTTGAGCTCGACAAGTGATCGTCTATATTATCCTTGATATTAGATCTCGTTAAAATCTTTTCAATCTTCGAGGATAAGTTATTTTGGATGACCAACTGATACGTCCATTTTGCATCACTATTCTATATCATAATTTACTATTATTCATTGATATATTTGGAGCATGGACCGCTGCAGTCAGGATTCTGATGATACTTATGGTATTTCATCTGTTTTTGCATGGTTGATGACTTTTGGAGCATGAACCGCTGCAGTCAGGATTCTGATGGAAAAGGGGCTGCTTGGAGGCGAAATTCGCGAAGATCAGAAAATCCGGGAAAATACATGGAAAATTCTATTTTTCCAGAAGACGAAGATTGCCAGAAGAGGGAGTGGAGATGGGCCATAGGGGGCCCACCCCACCCCCTGGCATGGACAGCCCTAGGCCGTGCCAGCAGGTGGTGTGGCCACCCTGGCCCACTCCAGGCTCTCCCCTCTGGCGTATATTATCCCCACGGAACCCTAATACCTGGGGAGCAACCACAGAAAGATTCCGCCGCCTCTGCAGGGCGGAAAACTACAGATAGATAAAGATCTCTCCGGTAGACAGAATTATACCGAGGGAATTCCTTCCCGAAGAGGGGAGATCGTCGCCATCAACACCACCATCAAGCTGGACTTCTCGAGATCATCATCATCACCACCACCACCATCATTTCCACCAGCACCATCATCACCACTTCATACCGATGTAACAATTGGGTTGAATCTTGTATAGTTCTTAGGGGAAACTTTCCCGGTGTTGATTACTACTTGTAGTTGATGCTATTGAGTGAACCATTGAATTATCGTTTATGTTCAGATTGTTACATATCATTATTTAATCTTTCATCTTGATCCATATGATGTCTTGTGAGTAGTTCGTTTAGTTCTTGAGGACATGGGAGAAGTCATGTTGTTAGTAGTGGAATTGTGTTGAAAAAGATTCAACAGTTTGATATTTAAGTTGTGGTGTATTTCTTCTAGTGGTGTCATGTGAACGTAAACTACATGACACTTCACCTATATGGGCCTAGGGGAATGCATTGTGTATTTGGCTACTAATCGTAGGGGTTGCCGGAGTGATAGAAACTTGAACCCCCATTAGGAAACCTTTGCACAAGGGATATCAGGGTCTTAGAGTTTAATGCTTTGGTTAGGTTTCTACCTTAATTACATTCTTGTACTTGCGGATGCTTGCAAGGGGTATAATCACAAGTATGTATTAGTCCTAGGAAGGTCGGTACATTAGGACAGGTTCACCCACACAACACTTGTCAAACTAAAGAAGATTAATCAACTATATGAAGCGAAAGCACTTGACGTTATTCCCATGTGTCCTCGAGAACCTTTGGTCATCTTAAGTAATACAACCGGCTTGTCCTTTGCTAAAGAAAGGATTGGGCCACTTGCTGCATTTATTATTATTGTCTTTTATTTACTCGTACTTTATTTATCTGCATTATCAAAAACCCCTAAAAATTCGTTTGCTAAGTATTTACAGAGAATTCTTGCTCCAAGCCATTCGTCAACACCTTCTGCTCCTCGTTGGGTTCAACACTCTTACTTATCAAAAATACTGCGATACACCCCCTATACTTGTGGGTCATCAAGACTATTTTCTGGCGCTGTTGCCGGGGAGTGAAGCGCTATTGGAGAGTCTAATGTGAGTATTGTTTACTTCTGTTAGTTGCTTTATTTCAATATGGATAATTCGCTGAGTTTCTTATTTCATAATGCTACTACCACTTCTAATGAACCACCACCTGCTGAGAATGATACTTTTAAAATACCTACAAGAATTATTGATCGTGTTATGGATAAATACTATTTTGGAGATGGAACTGTCCATCCCGGTGATCATTTGCTCTTTATACACGAATTATGCGGGTTGTTTAAGAGTGGAGGTATTACAACAGATCAAGTCAATAAGAAGTTATTCTCATTATCACTGAAAGGAAGAGCTGAGGAATGGTATAAGCTGTTGAAGAATGGCCAATCTCTTGAATGGGAGGAAATAGTGCCTCTCTTTTATTCAAAATTTTATCCTCCTAGTGAGATCCATAAAGATCGGAATCAAATATACAACTTTTGGCCTCTTGATGGAGAGAGTACAGCCCAAGCTTGGGGGAGATTGAAGTTACTAATGCTCAAATGTCCTATTCATGAGCTCCCCAACAATATTTTTATCAATAACTTTTATGCAAGGTTTTCTCTTCATGATAAGGATTTATTGGATGCCTCTTGTGCTGGATCATTTACACGCATGGAAGAAGAAGCTAAATGGGATCTTCTAGACTGCATTCAAGACAATGCAGAATCATGGGAGAATGACAAAGGAAGAAAGTCAGGTATAAATTATGATTATGAATGCATTGAATCTTTTATGGGAACTGATGATTTTCAGAATATTAGTAATGCTTATGGTCTATACTCTCAAGCTATTGCAACTTATTTTAAGGCTTTTTCTTCCTATATTAAAATTCCTAAAAAGAAATGGAACAAGTATCATGCACCTTATAATGACATTGTTAGTAGTGTTCCTGCAAGAAATACTAAGATTTATACTGCTAATCATGTTTTACCTGAACCTTACATTGAGAAAATACCTTTCCCGGTTAAAGTAAAGGAATATTCTATGATAGCTAGTATGGTTAATGAAAGTACACATAAAGCTTTTGAATCTGATAAACAAATGGAAAATGAATTTATAATAGAAATTGTGAAAGACTTTGTCACTAAATATGTAGAAGAGGAACACACTATCCTATGTAAGGTTATACCTAATATTGATTCACAAAGTAGTGTTATGAGAGCTAGTGTCCCTGTGTTTTCTGTTAGGATAAGTGATCATTGCTATAACGGTTCTTGTGATAGTTATATCATTAAATTTATGCATGATACTGAAAGTTATTATAAGAGAGGGAAGACTGTTCTAATGCATCTCAATACTATTAAGTTTCCTCGCTTTATGCTGAAAGTCTTTATGTTGCACTTGTTTTGCCTTCCTATGCTAGCAGTCCCTGGTTTCAACAACTTGTTTCTTTACAAAATTCCCTTGCATAGAAAGTGGGTTAGACTTAAGCATGTGTATTTTTTCTTCTTGATGCTCTCTTTTACTTCAATTCATATTCTTATGTGAGCTTCATTGAAATTATCATGCCCATCTTAATGGCTATAAAGAAAGAGCTTTTTGGGAGACAACCCAATATATTTTTTCTTTCAGTTTGGTTTTGTTTCTTTGAGTCTTGGAAGTTATTAATCCGGTAATAACCTCTCCTTATACTTTTTGTTTGGTTTTTGTGTTAAGATCAACCTCTAATGAGAGAGAAGTAAGATCTGGGGAAGTTGCTGTCCCGAAACAGATTTTTGTGCTTCACCGTAAAAATTCGTGAGAGATCTATGTATGTCGGATTGAGCTATAATTGTTTGTGCTTCTGCCCCAGGTTGTTATTTGACTTTTGTTAGTTTTGCACTTTTTGATTTGAGCAACAGAAGATTTTCTAAAAAATTGATCTTTACCTGCTGGTCTATTTTGACAGATTTTTGCCACTCTTGCATTTGTCTCTTAAATCGATTTCCTTTTTGAATTCTTTTTGGGTTTTCAGAAGGAGTCGCTATAGTAGCTTGTGTTTTGATGGATTTCAGTTGAAATTGGACATAAAAGGTTTATTACCTCGCTTACACTAATGTTGCTAATGAGAATTGTGTAATGTTTTGTGTGAAAGAAATTTTCAGGTTATTGGAGAAAATGGTGTAATAAGAAAGTGAAAGGTTTCATGACTCAAGCAACATGTGTATGAAGATGAAGATATTGATGTTATTCAAGCGGTGACTCCGGAAAAATCTACTAAATGCCAAATTCAAAGACCTGCATCGTCCGTTTTCGAATAGGTAACAGTTCCGGTAAGAAAAGTTCCACGAAAATTCTGTCCAGTTATATTTTTGCAGTTTTTATCCAACAAGGAAAGAAACGAAGCGAAAAAGGGACGGAAACAGAGCCAGGGTGGCTCACATCACCCCCTGGCACGGGCCCCCTAGACACGCCAGCAAGTGGTGTGGCCACCTCGGCCTCTGTCTCCGACCCGTTTTCTCCCAGTAACTTCTTTTTGTTGTAAAAATTCGGAATATATAATCCCCCGGATCCCCTTAGGTTCGTATATCGTGTTCTCATCGTGTTTTCGTTTAGATCTATTTCTGCCAGGAACTGTTCTTAAAGTTTAGAAGCACAATGGTCTCCGCCAAGGACAAGGGAAAGGAGCATGTGGAGGAGGATCCCCAAGACCCCGGGTAGGGGAAGGAGATCGATGAAGAGGAGGCAAAGAAAAGCCAGCATCCTCACACCGGCACTACCATTTCAAGCATTGGAGTGTTGGCAAACCTTGCCAAGATCAGAAGGACTGCACGGATGTCAACTTGAGGGAAGCCTCCGCGTCACTGTTTGGCTCCACGGTCACCTTCTCCACGCACCAAGAATCCCTTCCATACCCTTATCCATGAGCATCAGTTCCAGAATATGCCCAAGGAGAAACTACCCTCCAATTGGGATATGCCTCGTTCTAACCATGCAGGAAAAGAAGACTTCAAGGAGGAAGAGTGGGGAAAGAATCGCAAGAGCTGGAATTCGCAACCCGACATGATCATGATCCGCATTGAGCAAAACTCAGAGTTGATTCGTACTCTCACCTTCGAGATTGAGGACTTGAGGAAATTGATCGAAAAGCTCATCGAGAGAACACCACCACCGAAGGAGTAATTTGTCATCAGGTTTTGGCATCCCCTCGGTTTGTTCCAAGCTTGGGGGAGTGTCGCGGTATCACATCACTATCTTCTATCTTTTTACCTTTGAAGTAGAGTCATATCATGAATAGAGAAGTTATCATGTAGGATGGTTTGCATTATGGAAGTGTCCCCCTCTCGTTAGATATCTATGTATCCCTTGGTGTGAGTTGTCGTTATGGAATATTAATGAGAAGTTCTTTCATTTACTCTTTTGCATATCTTATATTAGTTTTCAATTCATGTTATATGATTGATCTTGTTGTTAGTATTGGTATCACTTTGGGATCATTGAGTTAATTCAATTGGTTTTGGCAAACCTGGCTTGGTCAGTAGTAGCACTATTTTTGAGAATTGAATGAAAAGATAAAAAGTACTCTAAAGAAGTATAATTTCATCATCTTTCTTTCTTGATTTGCTCATAAGCTTAGTATTCTCTAGCAAAGATCTTTTGTGCTTCGAAGGAATATTGCATGTTTCTTTTCATCACTTGTATGTTTGTTTCCTTCAACTCTTACGCTTTCTACCCAGCCTTGCTAGCCAAAAACATGTACTGAGAGGGAAAGCTTCTCGTGCATCCAATCCTTAAACCAAAACCTATGACATTTGTGTCCACCATACCTACCTATTAGCATTATTGCTATTCCAAGTAAATTCATGTTTTTATCTACCTTCCGAAATAAACTTGTTATGTGAAAATTAGTGCTTAAAGCTCTCACGAACTTGATGGTACACTTTACTTTCTTGCACTTAATAAACTTGAACTATTGTGCCCATGTATGTTGCGTATATGCTTGCACTTTGTAAGTTGTGAATTAGCATAACCATGCTATCATGGGGAATGCTTTCAACATTGCACTTGTACATTGTACCTAGTTCATATCATTCTCTTTTTTTATGGATGTCGTCGGTGTGAAATGAAAGGGGAGCTTGTAAGTCCATGGGGAAAAACGCCTGGGCCACCGGTCTAATCCATGCCTAATCATGGTGGAAACCTGCAGCGTAACCATAATGAGCAATCTATGAAGCATTCTTCTTATAAAAAAGAGATAGAGATTGAGAAAAGAGAAAAAAAGAATTGAGAAAAGAGGAAAGAGAGAAAAAAGCACCATTTTCCCATGGTAAATAAGAAGATTGCTGAGATGCTCGTTGTCTGCTTGCCTTGTCATTTTGATATTGGGATTCTTCCGTATCATCGGGCAAGGGGTACCCCGTTGGCGGTTCTCTATGATACACATGTACTTACTATGACAAGAACTTATCGGTAACTAAACTTGAGTAGCATGAGGAGCGACCCTCGTATTCAAGGGGCATGAGATTTTCAACTTACAACTTGTCAAGCATATCCTCATATTTGCTCACTTTAACCTTAGTCACCTAAAGATGCCTATGATAGAGGCAATGAGAGCTAAAAGCTAATAAGTACCATAATTTTTGGAAGCTCTTCATGAAACCTGAAATCCCTGCTTCCCTCTGTGAAGGGCCTATCTTTTACTTTTTAGTTGAGTCAGTAAACCTATTCCCTTCTATCTCAGCAAGTATTTTGAGTTGTTGTGTTTCATTCACTCATATGATGATTTATTCAATCATGTTCCTTATGTTCCTTGTTTTGCACATTGCTCTTATCTTAGTGTTTATTACTTTCAAAGCTATCATTGAAAACCCTTTATGTGTGAACTCCTGCAAATTGTCAACTATTCTTCGACCAAGAGCTAAGTTTGCCATTACAAATTGTTATTTACTTTATGTATCTTTATGGTGTTTCCTTTAATTATTGCAAGATAAATTATATAATAGTGAGTTGTCTTCTATTATGATTTATATATCGATGAATGTGATGCTTCTTGTCCGTATTCTTGTATCGATTCTTCACTCCATAAACCTAAGGTCATGTTTATTGAGCTCAGTTTTCGCTTGGGGACAAGCGAAGTCTAAGCTTGGGGGAGTTGATACGTCCATTTTGCATCATTATTCTATATCATAATTTACTATTATTCATTGATATATTTCACATTAAGAGATGATACTTATGTTATTTCATCTATTTTTGCATGGTTGATGACTTTTGGAGCATGGACCGCTGTAGTCAAGATTCTGATGGAAAAGGGGCTGTTTGGAGGCGAAATTCGCGAAGATCAGAAAATCCGGGAAAATACATGGAAAATTGTATTTTTCCAGAAGACGAAGATTGCCATAAGGGGGAGTGGAGATGGGCCACAGGGGCCCCACACCACCCCCTGGCGAGGGCAGCCCTAGGCCGCGCCAGCAGGTGGTGTGGCCACCCGCCTCCACTCCCCTCATATATTATCCCCACGGAACCCTAATACCTGAGGAGCGACCACAGAAAGATTCCGCCGCCTTTGCGGGGTGGAAAACTACAGAGAGATAAAGATCTCTCCGGTAGACAGAATTATACCGGGGGAATTCCTTCTCGGAGAGGGGAGATCGTTGCCATCAACACCACCATCAAGCTGGACTTCATCGGGATCATCATCATCGTCACCACCATCATCTCCACCAGCACCATCATCACCACTTCATACTGATGTAACAATTGGGTTGAATCTTGCATAGTTCTTAGGGGAAACTTTCCCGATGTTGATTACTCCTTGTAGTTGATGTTATTGAGTGAACCATTGAATATCGTTTATTGTCGGATTGTTACATATCATTATTTCATCTATGATCTTGATCCATATGATGTCTTGTGAGTAGTTCGTTTAGTTCTTGAGGACATGGGAGAAGTCATGTTGTTAGTAGTGGAATTGTGTTGAGAAAGATTCAATAGTTTGATATTTAAGTTGTGGTGTATTTATTCTAGTGGTGTCACGTGAACATCGACTAGATGAAACTTCACCTATATGGGCCTAGGGGAATGGATTGTGTATTTGGCTACTAATCGTAGGGGTTGCCGGAGTGACAGAAACCTGAAGCCCCGTTAGGAAATCTTTGCACAAGAGATGTCAGGGTCTTAGAGTTTAGAGTTGTGGTTAGGTTTCTACCTTAATTACTTTCTTGTACTTGCGGATTCTTGCAAGGGGTATAATCACAAGTATGTATTAGTCCTAGGAAGGTCGGTACATTAGTACAGGTTCACCCACACAACACTTGTCAAACTAAAGAAGATTAATCAACTATATGAAGCGAAAGCACTTGACGTTATTCCCATGTGTCCTCGAGAACGTTTGGTCATCTTAAGTAATACAACCGGCTTGTCCTTTGCTAAAGAAAGGATTGGGCCACTTGCTGCATTTAGTATTATTTTCTTTTATTTACTCATACTTTATTTATCTGCATTATCAAAAACCCCTAAAAATCCGTTTGCTAAGTATTTACAGAGAATTCCTGCTCCAAGCCACTCATCAACATCTTCTGCTCCTCGTTGGGTTTGACACTCTTACTTATCGAAAATACTGCGATAGACCCCCTATACTTGTGGGTCATCACCAACTACTCGTTACATACATCTTCTCGAATATATCTTGGCACCTTTGGTGTTCTTACCATAGGAATTTTTTTATTTTCTATGATGTGAACCCTTTAGTAGTATCAGAGATATATCTATATGTAGATGTTTTGCGAGTATAACACATATGGTATGTGAGAGTTTATGGTCATTTTATTGCTACCTTTTGTGTATTTTGGATCTTAGTGGCATAGTGGTATGAAGTGGCCTGGACTAACTTTACATATCCTCGCACATGAGACATGTTCCACGTTTGGCATGGAACTAGTTTTGTGTAAGTGGCTTGCGGTTCTCTGTCTCTCCCACTATAGTTAAGATCTAATCTATAACGGGTTGCTAATAAAAAAATTATCACCTTTGTGGTTTGATATTTTGTAGTTATGGACGGTTCTATATTTGAAAGCCCTAAATTGTCTAAAACATGGAAAGATAAATTAGAGGCCTCTAACTTGTTTTTGCAGGGGCATGTGATGTGATATGGTCAAATTGTTACAAACTTGATGTATGCAATGATCTCATTTGTAAATTATGATAACCGGTAGGAGCCTGATGGTTGTCTTACTATTTTATGCCTTGCATGCCTAAAATCCATGTATGAAGGAGGACAACTAAGATGGTGGCACCATGGATTTTGGTGCCACGCTGATGGAATGATGGAGATCATGCCATTACGCACAAGATGGAGACCAAGTGCAAGAAGGACCATATCATATCACATTATACATGCATGTGATGTTAATCCTTTTTATGCATCTTATTTTTCTTAGATCTTCTTAGATCATGATAGTAGCATTATAAGGTGATCCCTCACACTTAATATCAAGATAGTAATGTGTTATTCCTTACTATGCACCATTAAGAAAGTTCATCATTTCGAAGCACCACATGTTGATTGGGTGTGATAGACTCAATGTTCGCATGTAATGGGTGTAAGCCAGATTTACACATGCAAATACTACAGTTCTACTTGGCGAGCCTAGCATGTATAGACATGGGCTCGGAACATATAACCTGAAGGTAAAGCATGAGTCACATGAATGATATGATGAACATCTTGATGTTCACCTTTGCAACTACACCATCTCACACGATGATTAGTTTTGGTGTAGTGAATTTGGTTTGTGTAATCACCAAATCAACTAGAGGGATGTTTTTTTGAGTGGGAGTTCTTGTAGTAATTTTTGAATTAGCTTGAACTTGATTTTTTATAAACCTAGTCTAAATAGTCTTTGCAAATATGTTGTAGATCATGGTACCACCTGCTTTCGATTTTATTATTTTCATGGATAAAGAGAAACTAGAAACCAATGGTAGCAACTTTACCAACTTGGCCCTTAATCTGAGGATTCTCCTCACCGCTGCTCAAAGGCTCTATGTGCTAGATGCGCCTCTAGGTGCTCCTCCTATTGATGACGCTTCCGATGAAGAGAAAAATGTTTTTATGACTCGCAAGGAGGACCACGGTCTAGTTCATTGCATTATACTTTATGGATTAGAGCCAGAGATACGAAAGTGTTTCGAGAACATCAACTCTTATGATACAATGGGGGAATTTAAAATGATTTTCGATACCCATGTTGTCTTAGAAAGTTATGAACCTTTGTAAAATTTCTTTAGCTGCATGATGGAAGAGAACAACTCTGTTAGCGAGTATGTACTCAAAATATCAGGGCACGCCAATAAACGCGTAGCTCTAGGAATAACGATCCCCAATGAGATAGGAATTCATTGGGTTCTCTAGTCACTTTCTCCAAGTTACAAGAACTTTGTGATGAACTACAATATGCAAGGCATGAATAAATCTCTCTCCAAGCTTCTATTGATGCTTAAAACTGCTGAAGTGGAGATCAAAAGGTAGCATCCAGTGTTGATGGTCAATAAAACCACTAGTTTTAAGAATGGCAAGTAAAAGGGTAACTTCAATAAGGGCGGAAAAACTGTTGCCGTGCTTGATAAGAAGACCAAGAATGGCCCCAAGACTGATAGAAAATGCTTTTATTGCAAGAACACATTGCACTAGAAGTGCAACTCCCCAAGTATCTGGATGATAAGAAGGCCGACAAAGTGAACAAAGGTATATATGATATACACATTATTGACGTGTACCTTACTAGTACTCGTAGTAGCGCTTGGGTATTTGAGACTAGTTCGGTTGCTAACATATGTAACTCAAAACATGAGCTATGAAATAAGCGTCAACTAGCAAAGGATGAGGTGACGATGCGTGTCGGAAATTAATCAAAGGTTGATGTGATCACCGTCGGGACACTGCCTCTTTTTTTCGACCAGGATTAGTTACGAACCTAAATAATTGTTAGTTGTTTCCTGCATTGTGCATGAACATCATATCCATATAATGTTTAATGCAAATCGGTTGTATGTTTAAATCCGAGAACAATCGTTGTTTGATTTATATGAATGATATCTTTTATGGTCATGTGCCTAAGAAGAATAGTTTATTTCTTTTGAATCTTGATAGCAATGATACACATATTCATAATGTGGATGCCAAAAGAACTAAGTTGAATGATGATAATGCTGCATACATGTGGCATTTCCACTTAAGTTATATTGGTGTTAAACACGTGAAGAAGCTCCATTATGATGGACTCTTAGAATCACTTGATTATGAATCATTTGAGATATGCGGGCGGCATCATTGATCTAGACTTAGGGGCGGTGGGAGAGGGAGCTGGATCTAGAAGAGAGGAGGCCGGTCGGTGGAGGATTTCTCAATCTTAAACAGAAGGGGAGAGTGTCAACTTATATAGGAGATGGTCCGTAAAAATAACCGTCTCTACCGCAACAATATATTCAGACTCTCCGGAAATATTCGGACTATCCGGATTTTTGTAATCCGAAAATTTTAGAATTATTCAGAACCAAAAGGAAAAGGTAGGTGGTTATACATGCTTGCTAGTGTGAAATTGAGTACTAATACTAAATGAGGTTTATACATTGAATAAAATACATGCGTACTACAAACCTTGGATCTTACCATGAAAGGTATGATGACTACTAGTGTTGATGCACTTGTTGTAGAGAAGTAAGATGCAAGTGTTTTTGAATCGACTAATTGTAATGTTTAATTACGATGTGACATCATTTGGTTACTTAAATACGAATTTTCCAACAATTTAAACTTCTTTTCATGTATTCCTTGAAGGATGTCTCATTGAGTGAATATTTGGATATCCGGATATATTCGCACACTCTAGATTTTGATAATCCTAAAACTTGCGAATTATTCAGAACCAAAAGGCAAGGAAAATGAATATATTACAAACATAATTGTTAAGAACATCTTTAATACTTAAAACTTAGTTCATCACAATATTTAACATGATCCTACGATTAGATCTAGCTAGACAAAATAAGCATGCATGCAATCTTCCTTTGAGGGCTCAATGAATTTTCGTCATGAACAAGACAATGTAGTGTTCCTTCATTTCCACCCTCATAGAAACTAGTGGTCCAGCTTCAAGTTAGTTCATGTTGCAGAAGAGGGTCCAACTATTGGAGAATAGTATCTTGTTTAAGTTGCGACGAACGATAGTGTACTCCCTAGTAATTGTGCCGGCCATGCTATAGCTATGAAACAGAGTTGTGCCATTCTTTGGGATGTTGTAACCAAGTGAAAAGCTTGATGGAATGATCTGAAATAAAGAATTAATCAAAACACATTAGTAAACACACAAGAAAAAATTTAAACCATGTCCTTAGGTAGAATAACTCACAAAGGTGTTGTTAGCTACATAAATTGCACCAAGACTTGTAACAAAGTATTGCATGTTAGAGAGATGGAAAAAATCATCATCATGAAGCCGGCATATCCTGCTTGCATCCTTCATCGTCTCAAAAGTAATGACATACATGTATTGAACACTAACTAGATCCGTATCTGTGAAAACACCTCTAATGTAGGGATGCACATATAGCAGCCTAAATCCTGTAAGATTCAATTATCATTAAAAAGATTTCCAGGTAAGATGGCAGACAATACATACATTTGATGGAAAAACACACATACCATAAATATTCTGGATTTCGTTGATTTCATCTCCTTCCGCATCTTCATCATCTTCACCTCTTCCTCAGCTTCATCCTCTTCACCTCCTTCATCTTGTTCATCTTCTTAATCTTCTTAATCTTCTTCATCTTCTTCATGAGCAGTTTCTGTGATTAAATTAAAGGTTACAACATCATGGAGAGCAACATTGTGTGTCCTTAAGATAGATAACCAGAATGGTCCAACTATGGATGTAGCTTCTTCCCTTATCTCCAGGAAAAGCTCGAACCTACGCCATCGGGCTGCAGCTAATAACCACTTATCGAATAACTGGTTTAGTTTTTCTTTGAGGTGACAAGGAACAGTCTGAGAAAAAAACCAAATAAATATGATGATGTTGATCATATATATATATATATATATAATAGTAGGAAGATTTACAACTAACTAAGAAAGTAGTACTCTTAAAATCATTAGAAAACTACTAATCAAATATATATAACAATAGGAAAATTTGTTACTAACCAAATAAATATATGATGTTGATCATAAATTTAATAGTAGGAAGATACACTACAATCTATATAAAAATATAAATGCATGTAGTCATGTGTGACTTATCACATCAAAACAGAGATGCATATATGGCATAAATAGAAAACAGTTGATTGATGTTTCTAACTTCTCAAAAAAGATTCCACTACTTCTAAAATATTTAAATTGTCTTTGTAACACACATGTTACAATAATTTTCCACAACTCCTAAAATCTCAAGAAAACTTTTCAAGATATGTCCATTGATGTTTCTAACTAATTAACTTGCTCGAACAAAAAAAACTCAGATTCCAACCAACCACCAGAACAATAATTTTAATTCACATGTAGCCATCCTATGGTGAAAAAATTCCTACCAATCTCAAATTCTAACTAATTAACTTGCTGAAAGTTTGGCTGATTCATGACGATAGTGAAGGACTCTACAGTCCTGTTTGAACAACCATAGTTCTTCTTTGGCTGGCGGCAGACACGACATATATCCATCACTACTTTTTTTGTGGGGAGAAGTGAGACCAACCCACAAGCGCAGAATAATCGCACTTTCGCAGTCCCCCAGCCCGGCGGCGACAGCACCTTGTGCCGATGTACCTACAGTTCTTTAATTAAGAGTTGGATGAGCTGATCGCGCGCCACCAGTAGCAAGCTAACACGGTGCATGGTGAGAGTAGAGTAGTTGACTAGCAGCCCATTATGGTCCGTCGCAGTCGGGGCCAGCGACGCTGAAAGGAGCGGCCTTGTGCTGTCGGTCGCACAATGGCAGGGAATCGGAGAAGGGGGAGCTGGGAGAAAGAAAGGCTTGGTTGTGCCCGGCCTAATTTGATCAGAGAATGCGACGTTCCGTCTGAATATGTGTATGTCTGAACTCTGCACAAGAACGAACAATGCTCCTTTTTGTCTCAGATTAGGTGGTCTGCTTTAGACCAGAAAGGTTATGGTGTGAACTGTGAAGGCGTAATTCAAAGAAGATTAGATTTTGTACACAAACACTTATTACTACTGGACGTGCGAATACAATTATGCAAGTATGCATGCAGAGACCAATATGAAGCACGTATACCTCCAGCAATGCTACACGTACGGACTCTTTCTTACGGAATCAAGTTTACGGGAAGGACGTGGTGATCAGGTGGGTTAGCTACAGTCCTGAAATCACGGGAACTAAATTTTTGCACCAACAAACTGCTTACACATCATCCCGTAAAATTATTCCGTAAGAAAGGTTCCATAACTCTAGCATTTTTGCGTATACCTCCCTCGACGTACCGTACGAGAGGCCGTCGTCCTGACCACGTATGTCGACCGTTGCACTGATGTTCCTCTGTCGGCTCCATTGCTGATGATCCTTCTTCTTCCGTACATGGTGACATCAGGTCCAGTGCGTAAGCTTCCCTCTCTCTCCCACGGTGGAGCTTTGACCAAAGCAGGCAGGCCTAGCTAGCTAGCTATGGGAAGCTGCAAATCAGCGGAGCCTGCCTGTTAGGTGCAGCAGCCGCGAATTATTGCGTTTCACGCCGATGATGCCAAATCCGTCTCTCGTCTCCGGTGCAAAATTGAAGCTCGTACACTAGAATTATTGGTGCCACCCCCCTTAGCATGTTAGATCGAGCGAGCGCGCAAGCTTGCTGAATCAGCAAGCAGCAGGCTGCGTCAGATGAGAAGCTGGTCCAGTCCAGAGACGACGCCATGTCGCCATCCATCGCCTTTAGAGATCGATTGGGCTCATGCATCAGGCCTAGCCCTAGCGGCGCTGGCTAGTTATCAGAAGAAAAAGCAGCAGAAGGGTGCACTACTGGTGGAGCTAATAAGGTAGCTAGTTAGCTAGTGCGGACATGGACCGGTAATGGATGCATCGTGCATGCAAGCGATGCCTGCCTGCCTGCCTTAGGGCAGAAGAAATTGACAGTGCATGTAGCGCGTAAAGGCAGCCAGGCTAGGCGTGGGCAGTGCCCTGCTACGTCCCAAGGCTGCTGAATATGAGAGAGTAGGAGAAGAGAGTTGTGGATCATTGCTGCATCTTGGCCTTGAGGAAAGAAAAGAGGAGCAACACGACCGAATTAAAATTGTTTATTGGTTCCAGTCTCGCTCTCACTCTCGCTGTGGGGGACCTTTTGCTTCTTTACGCGCGTGCATGCAACGCAGTCGCATACAAGCCCATGCTAGCTTGCTTTATTCGGTCTAGTATATTAGCTTGTGCATATGCTTCACATAATTGGAGGCGAAATGCATGGACTACTATGAGAGCTACTACCTGCGATGCATGCAGGGCAACCACATATATAAACACAGCACGATCGAGTTATTTGACCTGCAAGATCGATCTAGGGTTGAGAAAAAGCCAAGTCACTTTTGCAGGTTCTGGTGATGATCATCCATAAGTGCTAGAAGGATTGAACGATGATTGGTGTGCATCGGGGGTGCATTGTACTGTTTTTTTGCTTGTTTACTTAACGTCGGAAGAATCATATCGACCAGCACCGAGATTATCAATAAACTAATGCACATGCGTCGGTCGACCCGTCCGTACGTGTCACGCATCAGAGATGCATGCAAATTAAGCTACTAGGTAGAGGTGACCGATCGCATTCACGTGCACGATGGTCATGGCGCCGATCATGGGTGCTAAAGCTACCTTAGCCAGCCGGCCGGAGTTCATGTGACCGGGAGCTAGCGCATTTTGGACGGTGGTCCCCCCGATCGGCAGGACGGGCAACTGGGCTGGTGTACGTGGCTGGGCGATCCGGCCGCGACAGTCCTAGTGCATGGCCACGGTGGAGTAAAGCGCGCTACCGTGAGATCGAGCTTGCCTCCATTCTATAGACCACAGTGACATAGGAGGGACCACACATTCGGGGGTACAGGAAAACCGATGACCAAAAACCGAAATCAAAAAGATCGAGACCGAATCCGAAAAGGAGAGACCGAGAAGTCCAATCAGAAATTTGGGTAGCAAATTTTGAAGACAAATTTAGTTTGATTAATTCAGTCATTAGTCTCCAGCTAAAGAGTGTACCAAGTAACCGAACTTTATGTGAGAGGAGCCACTCCACTCCCCATGACCTAGCCGACTTAATGCGTTATGATAATATAGCTTGGCAATGAATAATTATATAAGTCCGTTACAAGAAAAACCTAGACAAATCACAAATAACCTTTACTTGTCAGCAGATCTAGCAGTTAGGTTAAGTGGTAGTTCACGCCTCATCCCTTCCAAAATTTAGAAGACTCATGCTTGTAGACATATACTAGGTCGTTACTTGTTATTAGGCGATTAACAAGTAGAACATCTGTTATCATTAAAATAATTAGTGGATAGTTTGCTCTAACTTTCTATACTTTCAAACTGGTAACTATAGAAGTTGTAAAAATGACCACAAATAATGGCGATGTATCTTTTACCACATTATTCGTTCATGACCGAACCCAAATTATCATGTACCCAAATTTGTCAGGTAGTAAAACTGGCAAGTATATTTTGGTCTTCATTTTTGAAGGGAAATATGCTCGGGAGACAATAATAAAATGATTATTATCTTGTCCCATGTTAACGTTTATTTCTCATGCTAGAATTGTATTAACCAAAACCGTTAATACATGTGTGTCTAATAAAGAAACAAGAGTTCCTAGTAATGCCTCTTATCTAACTAGCTCGCTGGTTAACTGGTGATCAAGGTTTTCTGGTCATGAACATTGGATGTTGTTAATAACGGGGTCACGTCATTAGGAGAATGATGTGATGATCATACACCCAAAATAAGTATAGAAATACGATCAAGTCATTAAGTTTACATTGTGGTATCATACACATTCGAAATAACCCTAATCCGCGGACCATGAGATCATGTCAATCACTAACACCGAAGTGCTTAGATGGCATCAAACATTACACCGTAATAGGGTGACTATAAGGTGTCGTTGGGTACTCTGAAAGCATTAGTTGAGGCTCGTGGATCAAGAGTAGGATTTGTTCATCCATATGACAGAGAGATATATTGTGGGCCCTCTCGGTGATATCACATCAACACAAATTGCAAGCATTCACTAGGTCGCAAGGATGTCATAACGGAACGAGTATAGAGTACTTGTCAGTAACGAGATCGAACTAGGTATGGTTGACACCGATGAGCAGATTTCAGACAAGTAAATTATTGCAAGATAATAGGAATTGGTTACGACGTTAATGGTTCACATGATCACAAGATTTATCGTTGAATATGTGGGAGTCATTATGGATCTACAGGTCCCGTTGTTGATTATTGATCGGAGAGGTATATCCTTCGTGTATGCATTATTCATGAACCGTAGGGTGACACACTTAGGGCTCGCCGGCGTGTTTGAGTAGATAATGTATGTTGGATAAAATTTTAGCAAGAGTTAGAAATGACATGGCGATCTGGCTCCCAGATCTAAATGCACCTATTATGAAAAAATGCATTTTATATGAATTTTGAAATACTGAAAAATTCCGAAATAAAATCCCGAGTGTGCATCCGAACATGCTATGTCCTCACACAAAGTTTTGTAGTGAGAAGACATTTTTTGAGGTCTGTAAAAAAAGACAAAAAAATGTCTTGTGAAAAACTATTTTGCAACACCAAAAATTGTCTTTTTTACACAATCCACGTAAAATATCTTTTTTTCGTGAAACTTGGTGTATGAACATAGAATATGAACATATACACCCGGATATTTTTTCAATTTTTTTGACATTTTGAAATATGTCTTTTTGGCGGTGGGTGCATCTACACCTACGAGCCAAAGTGGATTTCCCGAGTCAGAACTGTTTTGAGGGCTATTTCGAGAAACACTGGAATTGTTTTGAGGATATCGAAATAGACCAAGGGTGTAGTTGTTAATGTTTGTCAATTAAAATAATTAACAAATATTAAAATTCTGAAATAAAAATTGTTTTTATTTTTTAATGGGAATTTTGAGTGGAGAGTTTACAATTAAATGGGAGATGAGTGGGAGTGATAATCTGATCCTCACCTTGGGCCGGATAATCCGGCCCCCAGGAGACGAGCAAGGGCTGGCATGGCGCGACGCTCTGACTAGGGGTGGACTTTTCCCCGGACAATCCGAAGTGGGGCGGATTTTCTTCCCCCAACTGGATAATCCATCCCTCACCTTGGGCCGGATAATCTGGCCCCCAGGAGACAAGCAAAGGCTGGCTCGACGCGTCGCTCAGTCTGGGGGCGGATTATTCCTCGGATTGTCCAAGGCTGTGGCGGAGTTTTCCTTAGAATGGATAATCCGGCCCTCACTTAGGCCGGATAATCCGGCCCCAAAAAGCTCCAACGGCTCCATCTGGACAGGGGATATAAAAGCCACGTCTTTCCCTCCTATCAGACCTTTTGGTTCATTCAAAAAAGATCAGACCAGTTGCAAAAGCTCTCTCTCTAGATCTCCCACTTTCAACCACCCGAAGGCTTCGATCTTTGGGGGAATTGAAGGAGGAGACATCATACATCGTCATCACGAATCAAGCGCATCAACTCCTATCCATTCACTTGAAGAAATCCCCGATCTAGTATTCTCGTTAATATCTAGATCTTGTGTTTTGTTATTGATAACTATTGTTCTTGTGGCAGCTTGTTGTCATCACGGGAGCCTCCAATTTGGTTATGGAGTTGTGCCCCGCTAGTTGTGTAAAGGCACCGGTTCCTGCCTCGAAGGGTTCCTATAGTAGAAAGGTGGATTAGGCCTTTGGTGGCGGGATCCATTGGAGAACAGGGTGAGGCCTATTGTGGCGTGGTGGTCTTAGTACCGCCCACCCCTCCAACGCAGATGTACTTCCCGTAACAAGAAAGGAATTGCGGTAAAAACAAATCCTGTGTCTCCGTGTGCTTTATCACGGTTTCCTCGTTCCTCACTTTACTCGCCTTTACTCACTAGTAGTTAGGTTTGCATACAGGGAAATTCTACATAATAGTATATCTAGAGAATTTACCTTTTGTGTCAAGCCTAAAATTGAAAAAGCATTAAAAATTGAAGTAGCACCTATTCATCCTCTCTAGGTGCCCATACGATCCATTTCAGTGGGTGCAACTCTCCTCCACACACGCTAGTACAAGCTTCTCTCCCTCCCCTCACATTGGCTTTCGGATTATCGTGAGCCATGGCTAAGTAGTTTTCTTCGATGGATCTATTGCTTCTGCTGCCCTATTGAATCGAGGGTACGAGAGTCGTCGGCAAGCCGTACGTGTGATAGAGTACGAAGGAGCTGCCGGTTTGCAGTGCTTGTCAACATGATCTTGAGATCTGCAAGTATTCGTTTACATCACCCACAAGATCCAATCTTGATAAGAACTCCCACTCTTCGAGGGTAAGTTTCCTACATGACCAACTACTCGTTACATGCATCGCCTATATTAGATCTTGGTACCCTTGGTGTTCATACCGTAGGGAAAATTTTCTTCTATGCTACAGACCCTTCAGTTGTATCAGAGTGGGATCTATATGTTTTGTACGAGTAGAACACATAAATGTATCTGAGCGTTGGTGATCATGTTATTGTTTTCTTTTGTGTATTTTAGATCTTAGTGGCATAGTGGGGTGAAGCATCCCGGACTAACCTTACATGTCCTCGCACATGAGACCTGTTCCATGTTTGACATGCAACTAATTTTGCAGAAGTGGCTTGCTGATGGCTCAGGATACGTCGAGCTCGTTGGGAACCCCAAGAGGAAGGTATGATGATCACAACAACAAGTTTCCCTCAGTTATGAAACCATGGTTATCGAACTAGTAGGAGCAAGGAAACAACTCCAAGGTGTTGATACCAACTTGGAATCCTGCACAACACAACCATAAAACTTTGCCCCAACTTACAGTGAGGTTGTCAATCTCACCGGTTTTGCTGAAAACAAAGGATTAAACGTACAGTATGGAAGATAGTAATTGCTTGCAGAAAGTAAACAGTAAACGGTAAACAGTAGATGGTATATCAATGGTAAAATAATGGACCGGGGTCCTTAGTTCACTAGAGGTGATTCTCCTTAAGATAGATGACATGTTGGGTGAACAAATTACAACGGGGCAATTGACAGACACCGAGAAAGCATACATGCATATACTAATCATCTTGACTCCTATAAGATTTGATTGGGCATTACAATATTATACATAGACCGTAATCTAACTGCATCTATGCCTAATAATCCACCTTCAGGTTATCATCTGAACCCCCTCTAGTATTAAGTTGCAAGCAACAAATAATTGCATTAAGCAAAGTGTGTAAACTAAACAATACGATTGTTCTATGAACAAAGGATTGTTGTTTTCTTCCTAGTAGCAACAGCACATCTAGTACCTTAGAGATTTCTGTCACTTCCCCAGATTACTAGAGGCATGAACCCACTATCGAGCATAAATACTCCCTCTTGGAGTTGCAAGCATCTACTTGGCCAAGATAGTTACTAACAATGGAAAGCATGCAAGATCACAAATAACATAGACATGACAGAATCAATAATCAATCTGAAATAGCATCTCAATATCCATCGGATCCCTGCAAACACAACATGTAAGATTACAAATAGATGATCTTGATCATGAACGGAGCTCACAAGATCTAAACATGGTAGCACAAAGGAGGAGAACCAACCATCTAGCTATTACATGGACCCATAGTCCAAGGATAAACTACTCACGCATCACACCGGAGGCAGGCATGGTGACGAAGAAGGCCTCTAGGATGATCTCCTCCCAGGGGGTGCAGGAAGAGCTTGCATCCTCCCGCCTAGGGATGGAGATGGCGGCGGCTACAGACTCTTTCGTGGATTTCTGATCGGGTACTTAGGGTTTTTGTCCGGGAGACTTTTATAGGCGAAGGGGCAAGGTCGGTGGAGCGCCAGGGGGCCCACACCCCCTAGTGGCGCGCCCCCCAAGCCGCGCCGCCACCAGGTTTGGCCGCCTTGACGCGCCACTTCGTCTCCCCTCCGGACTCCGTGTTCCTTCTAGTAAAATATTGACTTTGGCTTTTGTTCGGTCCAATTCCAAGAATATTTCTTACTAGCTTTTCTGAAACCAAAAACAGCAGAAAACAGGCAACTAGCAATGTGGCATCTTGTTAATAGGTTAGTTCCTGAAAATGTATAAAAATACCTCAAAGTGTGAACAAAACATAAGAAAGTAGAAATAAAACAAGCATGGAACATCAAAAATTATAGATACGTTTACGACGTATCAAGCATCCCCAAGTTTAACTCCTGCTCGTCCTCAAGTAGGTAAGTGATAAAAAGAATAATTTTTGAGGTGACATGCACCATCACAATCTTGATCAAGGTATTTGTAAAACATTGATAGCTGGGATCATATTACTCTAACATAGACATGAAAGATATTGTTCTAATAATAGGACATATCAACTATGTTGTAACATGAAAAGGTACAAACAAAAGATTCATGAATAACAATGCTTTGAAAGACGTTTGTTTATTTCACATATAGAAAACATAATAAGAATGATATTTAGCTTGTCCCTCATGGTATAGCAAAACATAAATGCATAGGACACCTTCAAAGTTCATAAGGGTGACTAGATACAAATAATTTAAGAATAGGCAATATCAAAGTTATGAATCAATCAACAAGTTTTGGGACAATGCACATTAAACTAAGAATGATCACTATGCTCCCTCAATTGGTGCATAAAGATAGAAGATGGAGACTCAACATAACAGTAAAAAGGAAGGCCCTTCATAGAAGGGAAGCAGGGATTTCAAGTTTCATAAAGAGCTTCCAAGAAATTATGGTACTTATTAGCTTTCAGCTCTCATTGCCCCTATCATAAGCATCTTTAGGTGATTAAGGTTAAAGTGACACAAATATGAGGATATGCTTGACAAGTTATAAATTGAAAATCTCATGCCCATTGCTTACGAGTACCGAACCTCATGCTACTCAACTTTAGGCACGAGTAAGTTCTTGTCATTGTAAGTACATGTGTATCATAGAGAACTGCCAACGGGGTACCCTTGCCCCATGATACAGGAGCTATCCCATATCAAAATGACCAGGCAACAGACAATGAGCATCTCAGCGATCTTTTTATTTGCTATTTTCATAGGTTTTTATTGAGGATGCTTCACAGAATGCTCACTATGGTTATGCTGCAAGTTTCCACCATGATTAGGCATGGCTTAGGCTAGCCGCCCAAGCGTTTCTCTAACACACATACAAACTCCATGAGCTTACAAGTTCCCCTTTTATTTCACACCATCGGGATCCATAAACAAAAGAACATGATATCAACTGAATAATAAGTGCAATGTTGAAAGCGTTCCCCATGGTACATGGTTCTGCTAATTTTCAACTTATAAAGAGCAAGCATATACGCAACATAGATGGACACAATGGTTCAAGTTTATTAAGTGCAAGAAAGTAAAGTGTTCCATCAAGTTTGTGAGAGCTTTAATCACTACTTTTCACATAACAAGTTTAATTCAGAAGGTAGATAAAAACATGAATATACTTGGAATAGCAATAATGCTAATAGGTAGGTATGGTGGACTCTTTGGAATAACTTGGTTTTATTGGGGTTGGATGCATGAGTGGAACTCATACTTGGTACATGTGGAGGCTAGCAAAAGACTGGGAGCGACATACTAAGAGAGCAATAATGGCCATAATCATGCAAAGCGACAAAACATTATTAATTAAAGCATAAAGTGATATTACAAGTCGAAAAATAAATGATCATAGAGGCTAAGGTGACTGGTATAGTCTTAACATGGTGTAAGCATGCGCCAAGTCAACCCAAATAAAGCATCAAAGGAGAATACCACAATATTATGCTTTTGTATGCTAAAACAACGCATGATTCTTTCAAGGCACATTAAGCAATCTCAATTGTTTAGAACAAGTCATGCTATAGCAATAATCACTAAGCATAAAGTCAAAGCAATATCAAACATGACATGATAAAGTCTAGGCGACAGTCAAAACAAGCTCCTTTTGTACCACTTATAAGCATGAAGCTTCCTACTCTTTTTCCAACACCAATCAACTTATTTGAAACAATGTATGAATGGGGGGTTCCAACCAATTTATTTAAGCAAACCAAACAAAAGAAAACTAAAAACAAAAACAAAGACGCTCCAAGAACAACACAATTGTGCATGAAACAATAAAAATGAAGTGTTTTGGAAGAAAACCTGAGATTTTTATTGATGAAGAAGGGGATGCCTTTGGCATCCCCAAGCTTTGACGCTTGTACTTATTGAATATTTCTTAGAGTGACACGGGTGGCATCCCCAAGGTTGAGCTTTTGTCCATACTTCATCTTATCACATTACTCTTCCCCGCACTTTAAACTTTCCTTCATACAAAACTTCACACAATCTTCATTAGCAACATTAGTGTACTCAAGATAATAAGTCTTTAGGTTTAGTTTCAATACAAGTAAAACTTCCATTAAAACACAAGCTACTTTAGCACTTCCTTTAAAAAGTTCAAGTGATTAAAGAGAACTCCGTCAAATAATGGCAAATCTGTCAAAACAGACCAGCAGGTAAAAACCAATTTTTTCGAAAACCTTCTGTTGCTCAAATCGAAAAGTGATAAACTAACTAAAGTTAGATAACAACCTGGGGCATAAGCACAAAAAATTACAGCTCAATCTAACGTACAAGGAATTTTCACGATTTTTTACAGTGAAGCACAAAAATCTGTTTCGGGACAGCAACTTTCCCAAGTCTTACTTCTCTCTCATTAGAGGTTATTCTTGGCACAAAAACCACACAAAAATGATAAGGAGAGGTTATTACAGTGGTAATAACTTCCATGACTCAACAAAAGAAAAACTTACTAAATAGAAATTTGGGTTATCTCCCAATAGTGCTTTTCTTTAACGCCTTTGAGCTAGGCATAGGAAGCAAGATTCAACTATTCTCAAATAAAGAAGCATTAAGACCAAATTTCTTGCCCCTAACTTTCTTACCTTTATTCTTATCTTTAGGGAATGTATGATTGTTTGGTAGAGAAGAAAAATTCATGATGCCTTTTCCCACATCTATTATTGCTCCAAGGAATTTTAGTAGGGATCTTCCAAGCGTAATTTGTCCTTTTTCCTACACATTCAATAAAAAGATAATCAGTAGACACCACTTTCTCTAAGATCTTTGTAAACACTCGTTCAGCTATTCCAATGGGTAATATAGTGGCATTATTGGTAAGAGATATTTCTTTTCCTCCCTCAGAAAGTCCCCAAAGGTTCAAGATTCATAGATATCTTTAGGCATGAGACATAATTCAGAAATGACATCACAACGAGCATCAAAAGTTTCATTATTTATAACAACTTTTACTGTAGGGAGCCATTTTGAAGATTCAGAATTCATTGGAACATATTAATGATGCTCTCTAAGCATGTCATAGCATTCTTTTAAACTAGCTGTGTTGGTCTCAAGAGTGTTTAATCTATCAAATATGTTTATAAAGGAGGAATCAGATTTGCTAGGCAAGTTATATGTAGAAACCAACTTTTTTATGGCATTAAAAGCTTCACCCTCATTGCACTGGAGGAAATCTCCTCCTACTACAACATCCAAAGCATATTTATAACAAAGAGCAAGACTAAAGTAGAAACTGCTAAGAAACAAGCTTAGAGTCATTTTAGCTTCAGTTTTTTCATGTAAATCAGAAATTATAGACCAATCTTCTTTGAAACTCTCTTCAATTCCTTGTTTGAAAGTAAAAATCATTTCCTCAGGTGACATGGTGATTGGACCAATGCTAGACATAAAAGCAACTTGAAATAGATTTTTTTGTGTTTTTGATGAAAGAAGCAAACCAGCAGAACTAATTTTTTTGTGTTTTTGATAAAAAGAAACAAGCAAAGAAAGAAAAATAAACTAAGAAAAACAAAAAAACAAAGTAAAGGGATTGGTTGTGAGAGACTCCCCTTGTGAAGCTGTCCTTAACTCCCCGACAACGGCGCCAGAAAAAGGCTTGATGGCTCAGGATATGTCGAGCTCGTTGGGGACCCCAAGAGGAAGTTATGATGAGCACAACAGCAAGTTTCCCTTAGTTATGAAACCAAGGTTATCGAACCAGTAGGAGCAAGGAAACAGTCCAAGGTGTTGCTACCAATTTGGAATCCTGCACAATACAACCACATAACTTTGCCTCAACTTACAGTGAGGTTGTCAATCTCAACGGTTTGGCTGAAAACAAAGGATTAAACGTACAATGTGGAAGATAGTAATTGCTTGGAGAAAGTAAACAATAAACGGTAAACAGTAGATGGTATATCAATGGTAAAAGAATGGACCGGGGTGCATAGTTCCCAAGAGGTGTTTCTCCTTAAGATAAATAGCATGTTGGGTGAACAAATTACAGCGGGGCAATTGACAGATTTGAGAAAGCATACAATGCATATACTAGAAATCTTGACTCCTATGAGATTTGATTGGGCATTATAACATAATACATAGACCGTAATCCAACTGCATCTATGACTAATAATCCACCTTTAGGTTATCGTCCGAACCCCTTCCAGTATTAAGTTACAAGCAACAGATAATTGCATTAAGAAAAGTGTGTAAAGTAAGCAATACGATTGCCCCAAGGACAAAGCATTGTTGTTTTCTCCCTAGTAGCAACAGCACATCTACAACCTTAGAGATTTCTGTCACTTCCCTAGATTACTAGAGGCATGAACCCACTATCGAGCATAAATATTCCCTCTTGGAGTTTCAAGCATCTACTTGGCCAAGATAGTTACTGACAACGGAAAACATGCAAGATCACAAATAACATAGACATGATAGAATCAATAATCAATCTGAAATAGCATCTCAATATCCATCTGATCCCCGCAGACACAACATGTAAGATTACAAATTGTGATCTTGATCATGAACGGAGCTCACAAGATCTAAACATGGTAGCACAACGGAGGAGAACCATGATGTCTACGCACTTCTATTCTTGCAGACAGTTGTTGGGCCTCCAAGTGCAGAGGTTTGTAGAATAGTAGCAAGTTTCCCTTAAGTGGATTACCCAAGGTTTATCAAACTCAGGGAGGAAGTGGTCAAAGGTATCCCTCTCAAGCAACCCTGCAATCAAGATACAAGAAGTCTCTTCTATCCCCAACACACCCAATACACTTTTCAGGTGTATAGGTGCACTAGTTCGGTGAAGAGATAGTGAAATATAACTGTATGGATAATTATAAGTGCTAACGGTGCCAAAAAAGAGCTTGACGGGTAGGAAGAGACTAAAGGCAATCTGAAATAAATATGGAAGCAAGCAAACATGTAACATATCTAGTTGCTAATGGTGTTTCGATGCTTAGAAACAAGGCCTAGGGATCATACATTCACTAGTGAACACTCTCATATAAATATCTTCTCTTCATGATACTACTCGGAACTACTCTCCGGGTGGACACTCTAATCCATGGTAGGGCCATAACAACACTCCTCAAAGTCCGCTTTCCCCATCTAGATAACCCTCCACTATCACCTTGAGCGCTAGATGGTTCCAACAATCACCACAATTTCATAGAGACATCCAACTCCAAATATAACTCATAATAAGTATTTGTAATCTCTAGCCTAAGTGCCACCATGGTGTGCACGCTATCAATTTCACACACGTGGGGAGAGCCAGAGATCTATTAAAACACTTAAGTAGCAAGGTAGATCTACTTGATTACAAAGCTCATGATCACAATATGATCATTCATAGAGAGAGATGAACACATAGCTACCTGTAGAACCCTTAGCCTCAAGGAAGAACTACTCCCTCATCATCATGGGAATCAGCAACGCCGATGGAAATGGTGGTGGAGATCGATGGAGATGGCTCCGGAGGCAATTCCCCGTCCCAGTAGGGTGCCGGAACAGAGAGTTCTGTCCCCCGAATCTCCAGTTCAGTGGCGACGGTGCGACGGAACTTTTCGTGGCTATAGGCTGGATTATTTAGGGTTTTCTCATCGAGAGGCTTCTTATAGGCGAAGGGGTGATATCAGAGGGCGGACCAGGGGCCCACACCACCTGGTGGCGTGGCTAGGGGAACCCGCGCCACCACATGGTGTGGCCAACCCCTGGCCCCTCTCCGTCTCGTCTTCTGGCTCCGTGAGTCTTTCGGTAAAATATCGACTTTGGCTTTTGTTTGGTCCAATTCCGAGAATATTCATTTTCTGGATTTTCTGGAACCAAAAACAGCAGAAAACAGGCAACTGGCACTATGGCATCTTGTTAATAGGTTAGTTCCAGAAAATGTGTAAAAATAGTCCAAAGTGTAGACAAAACATAAGAAAGTAGATATAAAACAAGCATGGATCATCAAAAATTATAGATACGTTTGCAACGTATCAGCATCCCCAAGCTTAACTCCTGCTCGTCCTCAATTAGGTAAGTGATAAAAAGAAATAATAATTTTTGAGGTGACATGCACCATCATAATCTTGACCAAAGTATTTGTAGAACATTGATAGCTGGGATCATAGTACTTAAACATAGCATGAAATATATAGTTCTAACAATAAGACATAGCAACTATGTTGTAACATGAAAAGGTACAAACAAAAGATTCATGAATAACAATGCTTTGAAAGACATTTGTTTGTTTCACATATAGAAAACATAATGAGAATGGCATTCAGCTTGTCCCTCATAGTGTAGCAAAACATAAATGCATAGGACACCTTCAAAGTTCATAAGGGTGACTAGATACAAATAGTTTAAGAACAAGCAATATCAAAGTTATGAATCAATCAACAAGTCTTGGGACAATGCACATTAAACTAAGAATGGCCAATATGCTCTCTCAATAGGTGCATAAAGATAGAAGATGGAGACTCAACATAAAAGTTAAAGAAAGGCCCTTCAAAGGGAAGCAAGGATTTCAAGTCTCATAAAGAGCTTCCAAAAATTATGGTACTTGTTAGTTTTCAGCTCTCATTGCCCCTATCATCAACATCTTGAAGTGATTAAGGTTAAAGTGAACAATCTATGGAGTATATGCTTGACAAAGTATAAGTTGGCAATCTCATGTCCCTTGAATACGAGGGCCGCTCCTCATGCTACTCAAGTTTAGTTACCGGTAAGTTCTTGTCATAGTAAGTATATGTGTATCATAGAGAACCACCAACAGGGTACCCCTTGCACATGATACAGGAGCTTTCCCATAATCAAAATGCCAAGGCAAGAAGACAATGAGCATCTCAGCAATCTTCTTATTTACCATGGGAAAATGGTGCTTTTTTCTCTCTTTCCTCTTTTCTCATCTTTTTTTTCTTTTTCTCAATCTCCATCTCTTTTTTTATAAGAAAAATGCTTCATAGATTGCTCACTATGGTGATGCTGCAAGTTTCCACCAGGATTAGGCATGGCTTAGGCTAGCGGCCTAGGCATTTCTATAACACACATACATAACTTCATGGACTTACAAGCTCCCCTTTCATTTCACACTGACGACATCCATAAACAAAAGAGCATGATATCAACTGGGTACAATGTACAAGTGCAATGTTGAAAGCGTTCCCCATGACAACATGGTTCTGCTAATCCCAACGTATAAGTGCAAGCATATACAACATAGATGACACAATGGTTCAAGTTTATTAAGTGCGAGAAAAGTAAAGTGTGCCATCAAGTTTGCGAGAGCTTTAATCACTAATTTTCACATAACAAGTTTAATTTGGAAGGTAGATAAAAACATGAATATACTTGGAATAGCAATAATGCTAATAGGTAGGTATGGTGGACTCTTTGGAATAACTTGGTTTTATTTGGAGTTGGATGCATGAGTGGAACTCATACTTGGTACATGTGGAGGCTAGCAAAAGACTGGGAGCGACCAACTAAGGGAGCAATAATGGCCATAATCATGCAAAGCGATAAAACATTATTAATTAAAGCATAAAGTGATATTACAAGTCGAAAACTAAATGATCATAGAGGCTATGGTGAGTTGGTATAGTCTTAACATGGTGTGAACATGCGCCAAGTCAACCCAAACAAAGCATCAAAGGAGAATACCACAATATTATGCTTTTGTATGCTAAAACAACGCATGATCCTTTCAAGGCATATTAAGCAATCTCAATTGTTTGGAACAAGTCATGCTACAACAATAATCACTAAGCATAAGGTCAAAGCAACATCTAGCATGACATGATAAAGTCTAAGCCATAGTCAAAACAAGCTCCCTTTTGTACCACTAAAGGATGAAGCTTTCTACTCTCTTCCAACACCAATTGACTTATTTGAAACAACTCACAAAGATAATAATAAATAAAGATTAGTGAGCTTGTCTCACAAATCCAAAAATAAGAACTAAAAAGTTCTAAGATGAAAGCACAATAAAACTAAGGCTAAACACAGTGATAGCAAAAGGGAACACTCACAAGACAATAAGAATGAAAACTAGAGTGTTCTAGGGAATGAAAACTAGAGTGTTCTAGGGAATGAAAACAGGGTGTGTCTCTCTCCAAAATAAGTGCTGGGATCCAACCAAATTATTGCAGCAAACCAAGCAAAAGAAAACTAAAAACAAAAATAAAGACGCTCCAAGAACAACACAACAGTGCATGAAACAATAAAAACTAAGTGTCTAAAAAGACCTGAGATTTTTATTGATGAAGAAGGCGATGCCTTGGGCAGCCCCAAGCTTTGACGCTTGTACCTCTTGAATATTTCTTGGGGTGACACGGGGTGGCATCCCCAAGATTGAGCTTTTGTCCATTCTTCATCTCATTACATCATTCTTTTCCTAGACCTGAAAATTTCCTTCATACAAAACTTCACACAATCTTCATTAGCAACATTAGTGCATTCAAAAGATAATAACCCTTTGGGTTTTAGTTTTAAAACAGCAAAACTTTCATTAAAGAGACAAGCTACTGTAGAAATTCCCTCAAAAAGCTCAATTCACCAAAAAGAACCCCAAAAGAAATCGATAAACAGGCAAATGCAAATAATGGCAGAAATCTGTCAAAAGAGACCAACAGGTGAAAAATGATTTTTTCGAAGACCTTCTATTGCTCAAATCGAAAAGTGTTAAACTAACGAAAGTTGGATAACAACCAGGGGCAGAAGCACAAAACATTACAGCTCAAATCGATGTACAGAGATTTTTCATGAATTTTTACAGCGAAGCACAAAAATCTGTTTCGGGACAGCAGCTTTCCCAAATCTTACTTCCCTCTCATTAGAGGTTATTATTGGCACAAAAATCAAATAAAAAGGATAAGGAGAGTTTATTACAGAACTAATAACTTCCAAGACTCAAGAAAACTATTGGGTTATCTCCGAAGAAGTACTTTTCTTTAACGCCTTTAAGTTAGGCATGATAGTTTGAGAAGATGCTCGCATAAGAAATATGAATTGAAGTAAAAGAGAGCATCAAGAAGAAAATTCAAAGAACATTTAAGTCTAACCCACTTCCTATGCATAGGAATCTTGTAAAGAAACAAGTCATGAAAGCACAAAGCAACAAGCATAGTAAAGCAAAACAAGTGCAACTTCAAAACTTTCAACATAAAGAGGGAAACTTAATATTGTTGAGATACATAAAACCATGTTTCCCTCTCTCATAATAACTTTCCGTAGCATCATGAATAAAATTAACAATATAACTATCACATAAAACATTCTTATCATGAGCCATATGCATAAAATAATTATTACTCTCCCTATAAGCATAGTCATTCTTATTAATCGTAGTGGGAGCAAATTCAAAAAAATAGCTATCATTATTATTCTCATCACCATAATCATCAAATATAGGAGGCATATTGTAATCATAATTAATTTTCTCCTCAATAGTAGGTGGACTGAAAATATCATACTCATCATTGTAATCATCATATATCGGAGGTATAGTATCATCGAAGTAAATTTTCTCCTCCGTGCTTGGGGGACTAAAAATATCATGCTCATCAAAACCAGCTTCCCCAAGCTTAGACTTTTCCATAGCATTAGCAATAATGGTGTTCAAAGAATTCATACTAATAATATTTCTATTAGCATGCAAATAAAGTTCCATAGGTTTTTTAATTTTCTATTCAAACACTTCATGTCCTAACTCAAGATAAATACTATAAAGCTCTCTAATTTTGTTGTTGTTTTCCATTAAGCCTAACTAGTAAAAACAAGAAACAAAAAGACAAAATTGCAGAATCTAAAGGAAATAACTCCGAGCACTCACACACCAGCAACCGTACTAGAAGATAGCTTAGTAGCCAGAGGATGTGAGTACCTTTTACCTTACCTTCCCAGCAATGGCGTTAGAAAATAGCTTAATGTCTACGCACTTCTATTCTTGTAGACAGTTGTTGGGCCTCCAAGTGCAGAGGTTTGTAGAACAGCAGCAAGTTTCCCTTAAGTGGATTACCCAAGGTTTATCAAACTCAGGGAGGAAGTGGTCAAAGGTATCCCTCGCAAGCAACCCTGCAATCAAGATACAAGAAGTCTCTTGTGTCCCCAACACACCCAATACACTTGTCAGGTGTGTAGGTGCACTAGTTCGGTGAAGAGATAGTGAAATAGAAATGGTATGGATAATTATAAGTGGTAACGGTGCCAGAAAAGAGCTTGACGGGTAGGAAGAGACTAAAGGCAATCTGAAATAAAGATGGAAGCAAGCAAACATGTAACAGATCTAGTAGCGAACGGTGTTTCAATGCTTAGAAACAAGGCCTAGGGATCATACTTTCACTAGTGAACACTCTCATATAAATATCTTCTCTTCATGATAGTACTCTGAACTACTCTCCGGTTGGACACTCTAATCCATGGTAGGGTTATAACAGCACCCCTCAAAGTCTGCTTTCCCCATCTAGGTAACCCCTCACTATCACCTTGAGCGCTAGATGGTTCCAACAAACACCACAATTTTATAGAGACATCCAAGTCCAAATATAACTCATAACAAGTATTTGTAATCTCTAGCCTAAGTGCCACCATGGTGTGCATGCTATCACTTTCACACACGTGGGGAGAGCCAGAGATCTATTTAAGCACTTGAGTAGCAAGGTGGATCTACTTGATTACAAAGCTAATATCACAATATGATCATGCATAGAGAGAGAGATGAACACATAGCTACCGGTAGAACCCTTAGCCTCGAGGAAGAACTACTCCCTCATCATCATGGGAATCAGCAACAGCGATGGAGATGGTGGTGGAGATCGATGGAGATGGCTCCGGAGGCAATTCCCTGTCCCGGCAGGGTGCCGGAATAGAGACTTCTGTCCCCCGAATCTCCTCTTCGGTGGCGACGGCGCTGTGGAACTTTTCGTGGCTGTAGGCTGGATTATTTAGGGTTTTCTCATCGGGAGGCTTCTTATAGGCGAAGGAGCGATGTCAGTGGGTGGACCAGGGTCCCACACCACCTGGTGGCGTGGCCAGGGGGACTATAACACCCCAAATCTTTAATGAAGGTTATGAAGTTCCTAAGCACCCAATTTAGGGTTAACAAAAACTTTTATTAAGAAAATGAACATGAATGCATGTGTGTGTTGCATTAGTATAGAATTGATTGAAAATGCCATGCTTGAGTGTTCTAAATGTTGTGAAATGGTTTAAGGGTGAATGCCACATCATCTAGACCATTTACAAGCAAAATCAAAAGAGAAAGAAATCAAATAAGAATAAATAATGCAAATGGTCATTTTGACCATTTTAAACCACTAGGCCACTTTAGGTGTTCCTAGAGGAGAATTTCTAACAGAAGCAATTCTATTTCTTTTCACCCCTTGCTAGAGCAAGTAAAGATGTATCAAGGCTCACTTTAGAAACTTACAAAAACATCTAGCAAATCCATTTAAAGGACATTTGAAAATTGAATCCAATTCATATGGGAAGATCACACTTTTTCAAAAACCCATCAAATGAATTCACCTTGACTTATCCAAGCAAACCTAGTCTCTCAATCTTAATATAAGATTACTCAAAAAATTTGAATCAAAATTTCAATAGTAATTTTCATGCGGCCATTTCGTCAAACACTTGGCATGCACAAAATAATCCCTAGCCTAGCTTCACTGTTTTATACAGTGATCATCAACCAAATTCTCCCCTAGTTACTCCCTTGTTCCCTCTAGGCCTAACCCAGCCCCAGACCAGCTCCCCCCTTCACCGCTGGCACAGTGGAGCGCCGCCCGAAAGAGGTCATCACCGGCCGACCACGGCCAGCTCGCACCAGACCACACCGCACCCAACCAGCATGTCCACTAGCATCGCCGCACCCTACTGCCACCCCCTGTCCAGGCCACAGCCCCAGCCAAGCCATGGACCACACTAGCCCGCACCACGCCTCTCTCGCTGTCTAGAGCGCCGCGGCGCTGCATCTGCCAGCTCGCATGCGTCGCGCCTTGACCTCCCCTCGTGTGCACAGACCTGAAATGATCGCAGCACCCCGGCAGACACCCCCGTTCACCGCCGTGCGACCCGCAGCTGCCGCAGGCCGCCGCAAGCACCTCTGCCTCTGTGCAGAGCGTCGCACGCGCTCGACCGAACCGCACTGCCCCACGCCGCGCCTTTAAGTCCGAGAGAACCGCCAGGTGACACCGCACCATCCTACACCCTCGCCCATGCTATTAGCCACCTGTAGCAATGCAATCGTCGAGCTCACCGCTGCACCGCTCGATCCCCTCGCCGTGCTATAAAAGGAGGCTACCCCAGCCTCCATTCCTCATAGCATTCGACTCCCCACTCACCACTGAGCCTCCCACACCTCTTCCCAGAGCAAGGCAAGCACCATCGTGCCAGAATTGCACCGGAGTCCACCGCTGCTAGAGGAGAAGGGCGCTGTTGATTGCGACCACCCCAAGCCTCTCCGTGACCATGCCTCGCCTCGCCATCGTCTACCACGCCGTTTGCCCCTATCGCCAAGCTTAGCTGGAGCCCAGGTGAGCCCCGTGAGACCCCCACCGCCGCGTTAGGTTTAGCTCGTCGCCGGAGCTATTCGTCATCGATGACGACCCTCAGCCGTTGGATTAGATTTAGATCGTAGGGCCTAGAATCAACGATATTGTTTCGTGTTAGATGATTCACTGACCAGTGGACCCCCTCTGTCGACACAGCGCTTGTATGCTTGATTAGGCTGCCCGTTAGCTTTCCAGCTGGCGAAAATTCAAATAAGGATTTTTCTTTTTAGTTTAAACAAGCTTTTGTCCCTATATTCAAAAATAAATTATGAGAGTTCTGCTTAACCAAATGGCATGATTCAAATTTTGCTAGAAAGTTAATTAAAATATCTATCCAAGCCTGTTGGATTTAAATCATTTGGAGTTAGATATAATCTATAGGAAAAATACGAAGGCAGAGACTTTTGTAACTTCAAACATTTTTCAAAAATCAACCATAATATCTTTTGAGTTGATTCCAACTCTCAAAAATCAAATTTGATAATATCTATCTGAATATGTAAAAAGATTGAAGTTTGCATGAAATGACATTGGACTAGTACCAAAAGAATGCTAGTAGGGCATTTCTAGTCACTTTAAATCTATTAAATAATAATCTTAAACTTTATAAAAAGTAATCAACCCTTTAAATCACATTCCCATGTATTAGAATATGTGGTGATGACATGTGTCCAAATGATCCCAAATTTTAATTGGAGAATATTAAATATTAATTAATTTCAATGAGTAGAAATTACTTTTCTCAAATAAAATAATTGAAACTAGTTCCTTAATGCATGTGATGATTGTGATGATGCTAGATCATCAAGTGTGTGCCTTAGTGTGTTATATAGAAATAGATAAGTATTGTTTGGTGATTGTGTACCCCGTATTCCTTTATAGACGATAGTACCGATCAAGTCTACGAGGAGGAGGAGTTCTACCTCGAAGAAGATGAAGAAAACTTCAATCACTGCACCAATCAAGGCAAGCTATTATTGGCAAGCTTACACTTGCAAGTCTTATACCTATGCAATCCATCACTAGATGCAAGTTAACCTAAGCAAGATGCATTAGGCATGCTTGGGTTATATATTTTTGATTTATACCCATCCCATGTTTTACTTGCAAGCTTTACTTTCTTTTACTTTACTAAAGTTCTTTACTCTGAATATAGATAGCATAAAGAGTATAAAACTAGGCCTACCTAGTTACACTTAGATGTCATTCTATGGCATGAGATTGAGATTAGCATCCCTCATTAGTGAACACTCTTAACTTAGTGGCTAGAGCTAAGCATAAAACTTGATCACTTTAGATGGGAATACTTGGTGAAAATGATTATGAAAACCTTGGAATGATGAGTCATTCTATTGAGATGTTTTGACATGTGTCGAGAAACACAAATGGATTTGATGATGAAAATGTTGAGGCATGAGCCTTAGCCCTTTATAAAAAAACTGATGGTTGGGTTCGAATGTGATACCATTCCAATTTTACCGTACAACCACACTACCTGAATTGAGTAAGGCTTAGCCGGAAGTTTATATGTATTAGTATGGGTTCCCTCGCGGAAGAGGTTTGAGATGAGGCTACCTCTTGATGATGTCCACCTATGTAGTGCCCAGGATGGCAGATGGCCATGGCTGGGAGGTCAAGCTCATAGGGGAGCTGCTTATACGAGAGTGCGTAAAGGAAAGGTTATGATTGATTATCCGCATACTAAGTATGATGATTCAGGGTTATCGCTGACGGATGTATCGAATTTTGTGGTGAAAGTGTACCACCTCTGCAGAATGTCAAACTATTCGAATAGCCGCGTCCGCGGTCATGGACAGTTGGAGTGGCCATTCTGTTCCGTCGTCAGATGTTTTCAAAATGACTTATGAAGTGAACGATGAATTTGACTTGACCACAACAGGGTTGTGAACATGAAAGCTAGGTTCCCACTTAAGTGATTTAGAACATTAAGTTAGTTTTCTTTACTTCTGAACTCAGTTTAGATAAATCTGGCTTTTTGCAAATAAACTTAGAGCTTAGGATTCCTACTAGAACTACCTTACTTGTTAGTGATAGTTTGCGAGTACTTAAAGAGTACTCATGGCTTTGTCCCTGGCTATTCCCGTGGCCAGACTATGAGGAGGACTATCCGTAAGATGGACAATAAGACGGCTACGACAACTAGGATCATCTCCCATCGTCAGCATTGGCTATGACACTGAAGATGGAGCCTGCTACTACGCTTATTATTCCGCTGCTTGTTTGTACTAAGACTGGATCATGAGATCCTTTATTTGTGTAAGACCTTATTATGGTTTGTAATGGATGATGTATTGTGATATCCAATCTATTATGTCTCACAAAAATGGTAATCATGGGATTGCGATGTATGGCATAACAGGCATCTGGGCTTAAAAATCCGGGTGTTGACAAGTTGGTATCAGAGCCATCCTGACCATAGGAGACCCTAGTTAGAATGAACGACCGAACAAAAACTTAGTTTCAAAACAAAAGAAGTGAGTATTTATGAAAACCTATTTCCACTCTTATCCTTGATTCTTTCAAAAAAATTCATGTTCCTCAAAAATTCTTATAGTCCTACATAAAATTTGACACACTTGATCACCTCACTAACTTACTCATCCTAAATTCTTATAGATGGAAGTTCAGTATTACAAGTTCTACCAGTTGGGCAACGAAGGTCAACTGATCTTTGAGAGGGATCTTGATGCACTGTCTGAGTATCTTGAGCATCCGCATCCGGAATTCTTCGGAGCTCAACTCAAGGATTTCCCAGGAGGAGATTTACAATGGCTGATAGTTGCAGATCTTCGAGGCAAGATGGAAGCACCCCTTTCTAAGAAGATTCAATTCACCATGAGAGAGAACAACTGGCTAGATGGATTAGCCAGGGCTATGCATGAAGCTCTTGCCATCTATATGGGTAAAACATCAACTTGATCCAGGGAACTCGCTTTGCTCATTATGCAAGGCGTGATTCTATGGGAATGCCATTGGAGATGCCAAGTCACCCAGAGATGAAGCACCAAGTGGAGAATCTTGACTTCCTGCTATATGATAGGCAGAAGGAATTGGACAATGCTCGAGCCTACGCCAACCACAACCTTGTGATTGCCGCTAAGAAGGACCAGACTCTTGCCATGCTCATCAAGGATCGCCAATCACTTCGTCGTCAACACGAGAAGAAGGATCGCACCATCGCTCGTCTTCGCAAGAAGGTGGCCGACCTCGATAAGACCATCCATGAGAAAGAAGTCCAGCTTGAAGCAAAAGAAGAAGAGGAAGAAGGTGAAGACATCCAGGGAGATATTCACTCGTACCTTAGTGATGACAATGACTACCTAGAGGATGATGGCATGGATTTCTACACTGATGATGATGATTCTGACTTCATTGATGATGAGTAGATGCACTTGATCACTACCATAGGAATGAGTTGTATCGGTCCCACTGTATCCTAGTTCACAGAATGGTTCTTAAAACAATATGTTTTCCTTTTGTGTTGTGGTGTGTGTTTGTATTGTGTGCTTGAATGAGTGAATGAATGATAAGAAGTTAGTTGCAAAACCTGAGTTCAAACTCAAAGTTTAAAGCTTTTGAAAACAAAACCATGAACCTTAGAAATTTCCCTCTTACCTCATTATCTATCTCAATCTTCAGATGACTCATGGAAACCAAGGAGGAAGCAGCTCATCGCAGGACCCGATGTTGCAGATTCTGCAGATGCTAGTTTCTGAACATGAAGCTAGTAGAGCAGAGCACCAAGCCAACCTAGCCACCCTGCAACAGATAGCTCAGATGGCCCACAATAGTCAAGGCCATGGGAATCAGGATCATCATGGATCCAATCTTAAGAATTTTCAGAATACCAATCCCCCTATCTTCAACAAATCCGAGGATCCTTTAGATGTTAATGACTGGCTGTAGTCAATGGAGAATAATCTGGAAGTCATAGGAGTTGATGCCAACAAGAAGGTACTATTTGCCACCCACTATCTGGCAGGAGATGCAAGAGCCTGGTGGAATAGCACCCATACTATGAACCACGGTCAGATAATGACATGGGAAGCTTTCAAGATCAACTTCAGCCGCACCCATATGCCGCAGGGTTTAGTCACTAGAATGAGAGATGAGTTCAGAGAACTGAAGCAAGGAAGGATGACGATAGTTGAATACCGTGGAAAATTTATGTCCCTCGCTAGGTATGCACCCGATGAGATCAACACTGAAGCCAAGAAGAAGGAAAGATTCCTGAATGGATTGCATGATTAAATGCAGACGGTGTTAGTCAACAACCATTTTGAAGACCTAGAAGAGTTAGTCGACTCTGCCATCCAGATGGAAGGAAAGATCAACAAAGCCAATGACAACCGCAAGCATAGAATGATGCACCAGACTGGGTCCCACAATACCCAGAAGTATCGCCCCAACCCGTCTGCAGGATATGCCCCAAGAAACAACAGACCCTCGATGTCTTGTACAAGCTACCCCAATCGTAGCGGAGGAACCTGAAGTCTAGAGGCAACCACAACAACAACCTCGGCAACTCCAACAACTTCAACCGTGCACCACCCAAGTCCAACAACAACAACAATACTTCCCCAAGGACTGGAAGCAATGTTGTGCCTGTTGAAGCCAAAGACAAGTCCCAGATTACTTGCTTTGAATGTGGAGTCAAGGGTCACTACTCCAACGAGTGTCCCAAGAAGCTTGCAGCCACCACCAATGTGAATGCCCCAGCTCAGCAGCAATGCTGTGTTCAGCGTGGAAGAAGATTTGCCCCAGGGAATTCGCTCAAACGCAATGGTTGTCTGTTCCACATGGATGCTGAAGAAGCTCAGGAAGCGCCAGATATCGTGCTGGGTATGTTTCCTGTTAACTCAGTACTAGCAAGAGTGTTGTTTGATTCTGGAGCATCGCACTCATTTGTTACAGAAGAATTTGCATGCACTAGTAAGATTCAACCAACAAAATTGAAGCATGTTATGATAGTTCAAATACCTGGTTCAACCACCAAAGCTAGAAAAATTTGCAAGGCTGTACCTATCAGAATCCATGAGATATATTTTTATTCCAATCTAATAGTACTTGGAACCAAAGGTTTGGAAGTAGTACTAAGAATGGATTGGAAGTCGAAACATAAAGGATTGATCGAATGTGCCAAGAAAGCCATAACCATGACCAGTAGCTCTGGAGTATCAGTAGAGCATATATATGAAACCTTGCCCCGCCAATTGAAATGCAACAAGAGTCTAGCTCAACCAACCACAGACCAAGTCAGAGTAGTCTGTGAATACCCCGACGTATTCCCAAATGAATTGCCCGGTATGCCCCCAAATCGGGATATTGAGTTCATTATTGAACTAATTCCTAGAACGGGACCCATAGCTCAGAGACCTTATAGCTTGAACCCATCTGAACTAGTGGAGCTGAAGAAGCAACTTGATGCTATGTTGGAGAAAGGTTTGATTCAACCAAGCGCATCGCCATGGATATTGCCTATTCTGTTTGTGGACAAGAAAGATGGAGGTAACCGTTTGTGCACAGATTACCAGAAGCTGAATGATGTCACCATCAAGAACAAGTACCCACTGCCCAAGATAGAGGATCTGTTTGATCAGTTGACTGGTGCCAGTGTGTTTTCTAAGATTAATCTTAGAACTGGTTATCACCAACTCAAGATTCATGCAACGGATATTCCAAAGACCACCTTTACCACCAGATATGGATTGTATGAGTATACGGTCATGTCTTTTGTATTAACCAATGCCCCCACTTATTTCATGAATCTCATGAATAAGATTTTTATGAATTTTCTGGATAAGTTTGTCGTTGTTTTTATCGACAATATTCTTATCTATTCCAATCAGAAGAAGACCATGAGCTACACCTGAGAACCATCCTTGAAACCCTTAGAGAGCATCAGTTATATGCCAAGTTTAGCAAATGTGAGTTTTGGCTGAAAGAAGTAGGATTCCTCGGACATATTGTGTCGGCAGGAGGAGTCGCTGTTGATCCTGCCAAGATCAAAGATGTTGAAGAATGGAAAGCCCCAACCACTCAAACTCAAGTCCGTGCATTTCTTAGATTAGCGGGATATTACCGCAAGTTCGTAGAAGGATTTTAGAGCATCGCAAGACCAATGACTCAACTGTTGAAGAAAGACAAGAAGTTTGAATGGACCGACAAATGTGAGGCAAGTTTTCAAGAACTCAAGAAGAGATTGATTTCATCCCCAATATTGAGTATGCCAGATATCAAGAAGCCTTTGGATGTGTACTGTGATGCATCCAAGATTGGTCTCGGATGTGTGTTCATGCAAGAAGGCAAAGTCATAGCATATCTGTCCTGTCAACTGAAGCAACATGAGCAAAACTACGCTACCCATGATCTTGAACTAGAAGCTGTAGTTTTAGCCTTGAAGACATGGCGTCATTATCTTATGGGTAATCGCTGTGAGATTTATTCAGATCACAAGAGCTTGAAGTATATTTTCACTCAGAAGGAGCTGAATATGAGGCAAAGGAGATGGATAGAGTTAATCAAGGATTATGACCTTGACATTCACTATCACCCCGGCAAAGCCAATGTGGTAGCGGATGCTCTTAGCAGATTGCCGTGTAGATTAAACACCATGATCAAAGAAGCCCAGCCAAGTTTGCATGAAGAGTTGGAGTAGTTTAGAACAGAGCTAGTTAGCAAAGGATTTTTAGCTAGCATTGAACTTCAACCCACTTTGATCAGTTAGATCAAGGAAGCCCAGAAGGGAAATGCAAGTATCGAAGGAATCAAACGTCGTATTGGTACATGAAAGGTACCTGGATTCACCGAAGATGATGAAGGAGTTTTGTGGTACAAAGGACGTATCTGTGTGCCAGCAGATTCGGAGCTGAAGCAAGTTATCATGCAGGAAGCTCATGATACTCTTTATTCTATCCACCCCGGAGGAACGAAGATGTATCAATATTTCAAGGAATAATTTTGATGGCACAAGATGAAGAGAGAAATCGGAAGCTGCATAGCCAAGTGTGATATCGATCAGAGAGTCAAAGCGGAACATTAGAGACCGGCGGGACTATTGCAACCATTGCAGATTCCGAAATGGAAATGGGATTCTGTCAGAATGGACTTTATCACCGGTTTGCCTACTTCTAGTAGGGGAAATGACTCGATCTGGGTCATAGTTGATAGACTGTCCAAGGTAGCCCGCTTTATACCTGTCAAGACAACCTACCAGAGTTCGAAGCTAGCAGAGTTGTACATTGCTAGAATCGTAAGTTTGCATGGAACGCCCAAGACCATAGTGTCGGATCGAGGAACCCATTTTACCTCGAGATTTTGGCAGAAAGGCCAAGAACGATTAGGAACCAAGTTAAATTTCAGCACAGCTTATCAACCGCAGACCGATGGACAGACCAAAAGAGTCAACCGGATCTTAGACGATATGTTGAGAGCTTGTGTTCTAGAGTATGGATCAAAATGGGAAGATTGTCTGCCTTTCGCCGAATTCTCATACAACAACGGTTATCAAGCCAGTTTGCAAATGGCCCCATTTGAGTTCTTATATGGAAGAAAGTGTCGTACCCCCTTGAATTGGTCGCAAGTAGGAGAGAGCCAGGTTTTTGGACCCGACATCCTACGAGAAGCAGAAGGGAAGGTTCACAAAGTCCATGAGCACCTCAAGACCGCCCAATCTAGACAGAAGAGTTATGCTGACAAGAGACGAAGAGACCTGAGTTTCAATGTCGGAGATTTTGTGTATCTCAAGGTTTCGCCTTTGAAGGGAATGCAGCGTTTTTAGCTGAAAGGAAAGTTAGCCCCCAGATATATTGGACCCTTCAAGATTCTGAATCGCCGAGGAGAAGTATCTTATCAACTGGAGCTGCTAGAGGAGATGTCAGCCATCCACAATGTGTTCCATATCTCGTTACTTCGCAAATGCTTAGAAGTGCCGGATAAGACCGAAGTTTTCAAGAACATCGATCACCAAGCCATTGATATCAACAAGGATCTGACCTATTGCAAAGTTCCCATCCGTATCCTGGAAGAAGACTTCAGAACCACCAGGACATGGAGTATCAAATTTATCAAGATCCAATGGAGCAACCATACCGAAGAAGAAGCTACCTGGGAGCGAGAAGATTACATTAGGACTTAGTTTCCAGATCTCTTTAGTTCCTAGTTTTTATTAAATCTCGGGACAAGATTTTGTTTAAGGAGGGAAGGTTTTTAACACCCCAAATCTTTAATCAAGGTTATCATGTTCCTAAGCACCCAATTTAGGGTTAACAAAAACTTTTATTAAGAAAATGAACATGAATGCATGTGTGTGTTGCATTAGTATAGAATTGATAGAAAATGCCATGCTTGAGTGTCCTAAATGTTGTGAAATGGTTTAAGGGTGAATGCCACATCATCTAGACCATTTACAAGAAAAATCAAAAGAGAAAGAAATCAAATAAGAATAAATAATGCAAATGGTCATTTTGACCATTTTAAACCACTAGGCCACTTTAGGTGTTCCAAGAGGAGAATTTCTAACAGAAGCAATTCTATTTCTTTTCACCCCTTGCTAGACCAAGTAAAGATGTATCAAGGCACACTTTACAAACTTACAAAAACATCTAGAAAATCCATTTAAAGGACATTTGAAAATTGAATCCAATTCATATGGGAAGATCACACTTTTTCAAAAACCCATCAAATGAATTCACCTTGACTTATCCAAGCAAACCTAGTCTCTCAAGCTTAATATAAGATCACTAAAAACATTTGAATCCAAATTTCAAAAGTAATTTTCATGCGGCCATTTCGTCAAACAATTGGCATGCACAGAATAATCCCTAGCCTAGCTTCACTATTTTATATAGTGATCATCGACCAAATTGTCCCCTAGTTACTCCCCTGTTCCCTCTACGCATAACCCAGCCCCAGACCAGCTCCCCCTTCGCCGCAGGCATAGTGGAGCGCCGCCCGAATATGGTCATCGTCAGCCGACCACGGCCAGCTGGCACCAGACCACCCCGCGCCCAACCAGCATGTCCACTAGCATCGCCGCACCCTACCGCCACCCCCTGTCTAGGCCATAGCCCCAGCCGAGCCATGGACCACACTAGCACCGCCGTGCACCGCCTCTCTGCGCCGTGTCTAGAGCGTGCCAGTGCGCCATGCCCGACCAGCTCGCACGCGCCACGCCTTGACCTTCCCTCGCATGCATAGACCCACCATGATCGCAGCATCCCGACAGACACCCCTGTTCGCCGCCGCGCGACCCATAGCTGCCGCACGCTGCCGCAAGCACCTCTGCCTCCGTGCAGAGCGTCACACGCGCCCGACCGAACCGCACCGCCCCATGCCGCGCCTTTAAGTCCTAGAGAACCGCCAGGAGACACCACGAAGCTCACTGACGCGCTCGGTCCCTACGCCCGGCTGCTATAAAAGGAGGCCACCCCAGCCTCCATTCAACTCCCCACTCACCACTGAGCCTCCCACACCTCTTCCTGGAGCAAGGCGAGCACCACCGTGCCGGAATTGCACCGGAGTCCACCGCTGCTGGAGGAGAAGGGCGGCGTCGATTGCGACGACCCCAAGCCTCGCCGTGACCACGCCTTGCCTCGCTGTCATCTACCACGTCGTTTGCCCCCGTCACTGAGCCTAGCTGGAGCCCAGATGAGCCCCGTGAGACCCCCACTGCCGTGTTAGGTTTAGCTCGTCGCTGGAGCTGTTCGTCATCGACGACGACCCTCAGCCGTTAGATTAGATTTAGATCGTAGGGCCTAGAATCAACGATACCGTTTTGTGTTAGATGAGTCACTGACCAGTGGACCCCCTCTGTCAGCCGCGCGCTGCGCTGCGCTGTGCAGTTGGGCCGGCCCGTTAGCTTTCCCGCGCTGGCCCGAAAATTCAAATAAGGATTTTTCTTTTTAGTTTAAACTAGCTTTTGTCCCTAGATTCAAAAATCAATTCAGAGAGTTTTACTTAACCAAATTGCATGATTCAAATCTTGCTAGAAAGGTAATTAAAATATCTATCCAAGCCTGTTGGATTTAAATCATTTGGACTTAGATATAATCTATAGATAAAATAATAAGGCAGAGTCTTTTGTAACTTCAAACATTTTTCCAAAATCAACCATAATAGATTTTGAGTTGATTCCAACTCTCAAAAATCACACTTGATAATATCTATCTGAATATGTAAAAAGATTTAAGTTTGCATGCAATGACATTGGACTAGTACCAAAATAATGATAGTAGGGCATTTCTAGTCACTTTAAATCTATTAAATAATAATCTTAAACTTTATAAAAAGTAATCAACCCTTTAAATCACATTCCCATGTATTAGAATATGTGGTGATGACATGTGTCCACATGATCCCATATTTTAATTGGATAATATTAAATCTTAATTAATTTCAATGAGTAGAAGTTACTTTTCTCAAATAAAATAATTGAAACTAGTTCTTTAATGCATGTGATGATTGTGATGATGCTAGATCATCAAGTGTGTCTCTTAGTATGCTATATAGCAATAGATAAGTATTTTTTGGTGATTGTGTACCCCGTATTCCTTTATAGACAATAGTACCGACCAAGTCTACGAGGAGGAGGAGTTCTACCCGAAGAAGACGAAGAAAACTTCAATCACTGCACCAATCAAGGCAAGCTATTACTGGCAAGCTAACACTTGCAAGTCTTATACCTATGCAAGCCATCACTAGATGCAAGTTAACCTAAGCAAGATGCATTAGGCATGCTTGGGTTATATATTTTTGATTTATACCCATCCCAAGTTTTACTTGCAAGCTTTACTTTCTTTTACTTTACTAAAGTTCTTTCCTTTGAATATAGATAGCATAAAGAGTATAAAACTAGGCCTACCTAGTTACACTTAGATGTCATTCTATGGCATGAGATTGAGATTAGCATCCCTCATTAGTGAACACTCTTAACTTAGTGGCTAGAGCTAAGCATAAAACTTGATCACTTTAGATGGGAATACTTGGTGAAAATGATTATGAAAACCTTGGAATGATGAGTCATTCTATTGAGATGTTTTGACATGTGTCGAGAAACACAAATGTATTTGATGATGAAAATGTTGAGGCATGAGCCTTAGCCCTTTATAAAAAAAATTGATGGTTGGGTTCAGATGCGATACCATTCCAATTTTACCGTACAACCACGCTACCTGAATTGAGTAAGGCTTAGCCAGAAGTTTATATGCATTAGTATGGGTTCCCTCGCGGAAGAGGTTTGAGCTGAGGCTACCTCTTGATGATATCCACCTATGTAGTGCCTAGGATGGTAGATGGCCATGGCTGGGAGGCCAAGCTCATAGCGGAGGTGCTTATACTAGAGTGTGTAAAGGAAAGGTTATGATTGATTATCCGCATACTAAGTATGATGATTCAGGGTTATCCCTGAGGGATGTATCTAATTTTGTGGTGAAAGTGTACCACCTCTGCAGAGTGTCAAACTATTCGAATAGCCGCGTCCGCGATCATGGATAGTTAGAGTGGCCATATTGTTCCGTCATCAGATGTTTTCAAAATGACTTATGAAGTGAACGATGACTTTGACTTGACCACAACAGGGTTGTGAACATGAAAGCTAGGTTCCCACTTAAGTGATTTATAACATTAACTTAGTTTTCTTTACTTTTGAACTCAGTTTAGATAAATCTGCCTTTTCGCAAATAAACTTAGAGCTTAGGATTCCTACTAGAACTACCTTACTTGTTAGTGATAGTTTGCGAGTACTTAAAGAGTACTCATGGCTTTGTCCCTGGCTATTCCCGTGGCCAGACTATGAGGAGGACTATCCGGAAGATGGACAATAGGACGGCTATGACAACTAGGATCATCTCCCATCGTTAGCATTGCCCGTGACACTGAAGATGGAGCCCGCTACTACGCTTATTATTCCGCTGCTTGTTTGTACTAAGACTGGATCATGACATCCTTTATTTGTGTAAGACCTTATTATGGTTTGTAATGGATGATGTACTATGATATCCAATTTGTTATGTCTCGCAAAAATGGTAATCCTGGGATTGCGATGTATGGCATAACATGCATCTGGGATTAAAAATCTAGGTGTTGACAGGGACCCGCGCCACCACATGGTGTGGCCAACCCCTGGCCCCTCTCCGTCTCGTCTTCTGGCTTCGTGAGTCTTCCGGTAAAATATCGACTTTGGCTTTTGTTCGGTCAAATTCCGAGAATATTCATTTCTATCTTTTCTGGAACCAAAAACAGCAGAAAACAGGCAACTAGCACTGTGGCATATTGTTAATAGGTTAGTTCCAGAAAATGTGTAAAAATACTCCAAAGTGTGGTCAAAACATAAGAAAGTAGATATAAAACAACCATGGAACATGAAAAATTATAGATATGTTTGCAACGTATCAACATCCCCAAGCTTAACTCCTGCTCGTCCTCGAGTAGGAAAATGATAAAAAGAAAGAATAATTTTTGAGGTGACATGCACCATCATAATCTCGATCAAAGTATTTGTAGAACATTGACAGCTGGAATCATAGTACTTAAACATAGCATGAAATATATAGTTCTAACAATAAGACATAACAACTATGTTGTAACATGAATAGTGTACAAACAAAAGATTCATGAATGACAATGCTTTGAAAGACGTTTGTTTGTTTCACATATAGAAAACATAATGAGAATGGCATTCATCTTGTCCCTCATAGTGTAGCAAAACATAAATGCATAGGACACCTTTGTAAGGGTGACTAGATACAAATAGTTTTAGAACAAGCAATATCAAAGTTATGAAACAATCAACAAGTCTTGGGACAATGCACATTAAACTAAGAATGGCCAATATGCTCTCTCAGTAGGTGCATAAAGATAGAAGATGGAAACTCAACGTAAAAGTAAAAGAAAGTCCCTTCAAAAGGAAGTAGGGATTTCAAGTCTCATAAAGAGCTTCCAAAAATTATGGTACTTGTTAGTTTTCAGCTCTCATTGCCCCTATCATCAACATCTTGAAGTGATTAAGGTTAAAGTGAACAAACTATGGAGTATATGCTTGACAAAGTATAAGTTGGCAATCTCATGTCCCTTGAATACGAGGGCCGCTCCTCATGCTACTCAAGTTTAGTTACCGGTAAGTTCTTGTCATAGTAAGTATATGTGTATCATAGAGAACCACCAACAGGGTACCCCTTGCACATGATACAGGAGCTTTCCCATAATCAAAATGACAAGGAAAGCAGACAATGAGTATCTCATCAATCTTCTTATTTACCATGGGAAAATGGTGTTTTTTTCTCTCTTTCCTCTTTTCTCATATTTTTTTTCTTTTTCTCAATCTCTATCTCTTTTTTATAAGAAGAATGCTTCATAGATTGCTCACTATGGTGATGCTGCAAGTTTCCACCATGATTAGAAATGGCTTAGGCTAGCGGCCTAGGCGTTTATCTAACACACATACATAACTCCATGGACTTACAAGCTCCCCTTTCATTTCACACCGACGACATCCATAAACAAAAGAGCATGATATCAACTGGGTACAATTTACAAGTGCAATGTTGAAAGCGTTCCCCATGATAACATGGTTCTGCTAATCCCAACGTATAAGTGCAAGCATATACAACATAGATGACACAATGGTTCAAGTTTATTAAGTGCGAGAAAAGTAAAGTGTGCCATCAAGTTCGTGAAAGCTTTAATCACTAATTTTCACATAACAAGTTTAATTTGGAAGGTAGATAAAAACATGAATATACTCGGAATAGCAATAATGCTAATAGGTAGGTATGGTGGACTCTTTGGAATAATTTGGTTTTATTTGGAGTTGGATGCATGAGTGGAACTCATACTTGGTACATGTGGAGGCTAGCAAAAGACTGGGAGCGACCAACTAAGAGAGCAATAATGGCCATAATCATGCAAAGCGACAAAACATTATTAATTAAAGCATAAAGTGATATTACAAGTCGAAAACTAAATGATCATAGAGGCTATGGTGACTTGGTATAGTCTTAACATGGTGTGAGCATGAGCCAAGTCAACCCAAACAAAGCATCAAAGGAGAATACCACAATATTATGCTTTTGTATGCTAAAACAATGCATGATTCTTTCAAGGCACATTAAGTAATCTCAATTATTTGGAACAAGTCATGCTACAACAATAATCACTAAGCATAAGGTCAAAGCAACATCTAGCATGACATGATAAAGTCTAAGCCACAGTCAAAACAAGCTCCCTTTTGTACCACTAAAGCATGAAGCTTTCTACTCTCTTCCAACACCAATCGACTTATTTGAAACAACTCACAAAGATAATAATAATAAATAAAGATAAGTGAGCTTGTCTTACAGATCCACAAATAAGAACTAAAAAGTTCTAAGCTGAAAGCACAAGAAAACTAAGGCTAAACACAATGCTAGCAAAAGAGAACACTCACAAGACAATAAGAACGAAAACTAGAGTGTTCTAGGCAATGAAAACATAGTGTGTTTCTCTCCAAAATAAGTGCTGGGATCCAACCAACTTATTGCAGCAAACCAAGCAAAAGAAAACTAAAAACAAAAACAAAGACGCTCCAAGAACAACACAATAGTCCATGAAACAATAAAAACGAAGTGTCTAGAAAGACCTGAGATTTCTATTGTTGAAGAAGGGGATGCCTTGGGAATCCCCAAGCTTTGACGCTTGTACCTCTTGAATATTTCTTGGGGTGACACGGGGTGGCATCCCCAAGCTTGAGCTTTTGTCCATTCTTCATCTCATTACATCATTCTTTCCCTACACCTGAAAATTTCCTTCATATAAAACTTCACACAATCTTCATTAGCAACATTAGTGCATTGAAAAGATAATAAACCTTTGGGTTTTAGTTTTAAAACAACAAAACTTTCATTAAAAACACAAGCTACTATAGCAATTCCCTCAAAAATCTCAAATCACCAAAAAGAACGCAATAAGAAATCGATAAAGAGGCAAATGCAAATAATGGCAGAAATCTGTCAAAACAGACCAACAGGTGAAAACCGATTTTTTCGAAGACCTTCTGTTGCTCAAATCGAAAAGTGTTAAACTAACGAAAGTTGGATAATAACCTGGGGTAGAAGCATAACAAATTACAGCTCAAAACAATGTAGAGAGATTTTCACAAATGTTTACAGCGAAGCACAAAAATCTGTTTCGGGACAACAACTTTCCCAAATCTTACTTCCCTCTCATTAGAGGTTATTCTTGACACAAAAATAAAATAAAAAGGATAAGGAGAGGTTATTACAGAACAAATCACTTCCAAGACTCAAGAAAACTATTGGGTTATCTCCCAAGAAGTACTTTTCTTTAACGCTGCTGACTCGTGTATTAACGAGCTCGTTGGGGAACCCCAAGAGGAAGGTATGATGAGCACAGCAGTAAGTTTTCCCTCAGTTATGAAACCAAGGTTATCAATCCAGTAGGAGCAAGGAAACACCCCAAAGGTGTAGCTAGCTGAACTTTGGCAGGGTGCACTACCGATGCCAGCAGCAACGTGGAGACCTGCACAACACAACCACAGAACTCTAGCCCTAACTTGCGATGAGGTTGTCAATCTCACCGATTTTGCTGAAAACAAGGGATTAAACATATCGAGTGGAAGAAAGTAATAGTTTGTAGAAAGTAAACACAAAGCAGTAAACAGTTGATTGTAGATTGATGGTAAAAGAATGGACTGGGGTCCATGGTTCACTAGAGGTGGCTCTCCTTAAGATAGATGACATGTTGGGTGAACAAATTATAGCGGGGCAATTGACAAACATCGAGAAAGCATACAAGCATATACTACTCATCTTGACTTCTTTGAGATTTGAATGGGCATTACAACATAATACATAGACAAACATCCAACTGCATCTATGACTAATAATCCACCTTCAGGTTATCATCCGAACCCACTCCAGTATTAAGTTGCATGCAACGGATAATTGCATTATGAATTGCGTGTAAAGTAAACAATACGATTGTTCTATGAACAAAGGATTGTTGTTTTCTCCCTAGTAGCAACAGCACATCTAGTACCTTAGAGATTTCTGTCACTTCCCCAGTTACGGAGGCATGAACCCACTATCGAGCATAAATACTAACTCTTGGAGTTGCTAGCATCGACTTGGCCAAGATAGCTACTAACAACAGAAAGCATGCAAGATCACAAATAACAAAGACATGATAGAATCAATAATCAATCTAAAATAGCATCTCAATATACATCGGATCCCCGCAAACACAACAAGCAGAATTACAAATAGATGATCTTGATCATGAACGGAGCTCACAAGATCTAAACATGATAGCACAAAGGAGGAGAACCAGCCATCTAGCTACTACATGGACCCGTAGTCCAGAGATGAACTACTCACGCATCACACCGGAGGCTTGCATGATGATGAAGAAGGCCTCCCGCGTGAATTCCCCTCTCCGGCAGGGTGCCGAGAAGAGCTTCAGATCCCTCCCGATCTAGGGATGGAGATGATGGTGGCTACATACTCTTTCGTGGAATTATGATCGGGTCCTTAGGGTTTCCGTATCAGAGGCAGTATATAGGCGGAAGGAGAGGCCGAGGGGGTGCCTAGGGTGGCCAGACCACCCCCTGGTGCGGGCCAGGCCTGGCCGCGCGGCCAGGTGGTGTGGTCGGGCCCCAGCCCCTCTCTGTCTCGTATTTTGGCTCCAGGTGTCCCTCGGTGAAAAACTAACTTTGGCTTTTGTCCCGTCCAATTCCGAGATATTCATTTTCTGACTTTCCTGGAACCAAAACAGCAGAAAACAGGCAGCTAGCACTGTGGCTCTTGTTATTAGGTTAGTCCAAGAAGTCATATGAAAAGTACTCCAAAGTGTGGACAAAACATAAGAAAGTATATAAAACCAAGAATGGAACATCAAAAATTATGGATACATTTGCAACGTATCAACATCCCCAAGCTTAACTCCTGCTCGTCCTCGAGTAGGTAAGTGATAAAAAGAAAGAATAATTTTTAAGGTGACATGCACCATCATAAAGTTGATCAAAGTATTTGTAAAACATTCAAAGCTAGGATCATAGTACTTCAATCATAACATGAAAGACAAAGTTCTAGCAATAAGACAAAGAAACTATGTTGCAACATGAAAAGGCACAAGCAAAAGATTCATGAATAACAATACTTTGCAAGACGTTTGTTTGTTTCACATAAAGAAAACATAGCATAGTGGCATTCAGCTTGTCCCTCATAGAGTAGCAAACATAAATGCATAGGACACCTTCAAAGTTCGTAAGAGTGACTAGATACAAATAGTTTAAAACAAGCAATATCAAGGTATGCATCAATCAACAAGTCTTGGGACAATGCACATAGAACTAAGAATGGCCACTATGCTCTCAAAGTAGATTCATAAGGGTAGAAGGTGGAGACTCAACATAAAAGTAAAAGAAAGGCCTTCATAGTAGGAAGTAGGGATTCAAGTCTCATAAAGAGATTCCAAAAATTATGGTACTTATTAGCTTTCAGATCTCATTTCCCCTATCATAAGCATCTTGAAGGTGATTAAGGTTAAAGTGACACAACTAAGAGGATATGCTTGACAAGTTATAAACTAAAATCTCATGCCCCTTACTTACGAAGACCGAACCTCATGCTACTCAACTTTAGTCACAAGTAAGCTCTTGTCATTGTAAGTACATATGTATCATAGAGAAGCGCCAACGGGGTACCCCTTGCACATGATACAGGAGCTATCCCATAATCAAAATGACAAGGCAAGTAGACAATGAGCATCTCAGTGATCTTTTTATTTGCTATTTGTATAGGTTTTTATTGAGGATGCTTCATAGAGTGCTCATTATGGTTATGCTGTAAGTTTCCACCATGATTAGGCATGGCTTAGGCTAGCGGCCCAGGCGTTTCTCTAACACAAATACAAACTCCATGATCTTACAAGTTCCCCTTTTATTTCACACCGTCGGGATCCATAAGCAAAAGAACATGATATCAACGGGGTACAAAGTACAGGTGCAATGTTGAAAGTGTTCCCCATGATACATGGTTCTGCTAACTTCAACTTATAAAGCGCAAGAATATACGCAACAAAGTTGTACGCAATGGTTAAGGTTTATTAAATGCAAAAAAGTAAAGTGTGCCATCAAGTTCGTGAGAGCTTTAATCACTAGTTTTCTCATAACAAGTTTAATTTGGAAGGTAGACAAAAACATGAATATACTTGGAATAGCATATGCTAGTAGGTAGGTATGGTGGAATCTTTGGAATAACTTGGTTTTAGGAGTTGGATGCATGAGTAGAACTCATACTTGGTTATGGAGGCTAGCAAAAGACTGGGACCGACAAACTAAGAGAGCAATAATGGCCATAATCATGTAGAGCGTCAAAACATCATTGATCAAAGCATACAGTGATACTACAAGTTGAAAAGTAAAGGATCATAAAGGCTATCGTGACTTGGGATAGTCATAACATGGTGTGAGCATGTGCCAAGTCAACCCAAATAAAGCATCAAAGGAGAATACCACAATACTATGCTTTAATATGCTAAAACAACGCATGATTCTTCTAAGGCACATTAAGAAATCTCAATTGTTTATAATAAGTCATGATAAAGCCAAGAATATAAGCATAAAGCCAAAACAATATCAAGCATGGCATGACAAAGCATAGGCCACACTCAAAAACAAGCTCTCTTTACCACTTAAGCATGAACTTTCCTACTCTTTTCCAATCCAAACCAAAATATTTGAAAACCAATGTATGAAAGAGGGGGTCCAACCAATTTATTCAGAAAACTAAGCAAACGAAAAACCAAAAGAAAACAAAAAGAAGACGCTCCAATAACAACACAACTGTGCATGAAACAATAAAAATGAAGCGTTTGGAAGAAACCTGGGATTTTTATTGATGAAGAGGGGGATGCCTGAGGAATCCCCAAGCTTTGACGCTTGTACTTCTTGGATATTTCTTGGGGTGATACGCGTGGAATCCCCAAGCTTGAGCTTTAGCCCATTGTTCATCTCATTACTCATTCCTTCCATACACCTGAAAAAAAATTTCATACAAAACTTCACACAATCTTTATTAGGAACATTAGTGCACTCAAGATAATAGGTCTTTAGGTTCAGTTACAACACCAATAAAACTTCCATTAGAACACAAGCTACTGTAGCACTTCCCTCAAAAGGCTCAATTCCTCAAAAGAACTCAAAAAGGAACCATCAAGAAGCAAATGCAAAAAATGGCAGAAATCTGTCAAAACAGACCAGCAGGTAAAGACTAATTTTTTCGAACACCGTCTGTTGCTCAAATAGAAAAGTGTTGAACTAACGAAAGTTAGATAACAACCTGGGGAACAAGCACAAAAATTCACGCCTCAAAACAACATATAGAGATGTTACACGAATTTTTACGGTGAAGCACATAAATCTGTTTCGGGACAGCAACTTTCCCAATCATTACTTCTCTCTCATTAGATGTTACTCTTGGTACAAAAGGCAAATAAAAAGGATAAGGAGCGGTTATTACTGAAGTAATAACTTCCAAGACTCATCTAAAACTTTTGGGTTATCTCCCAATAAGTACTTTTCTTTAACGCCTTTAAGTTTTAGGCATAAGAAGCGAGAAAAGAATCAAGTGTTCTCAAATGAAGAAGCATTAAGAGAAAATTTTGTTTTCATAGGAGAGGCAAAAGAAATCTTCTCTCTCTTCTTAGGGAAGTGTTCTATACCTTTCTTGAGTGGGAGTTGATATTTAATGGTTCCTTCTTTCATATCAATAATGGCACCAACATTTCTAAGAAAAGGTCTTCACAAAGTAATAGGACAAGAAGCATTGCATTCAACATCCAAAACATAGAAATAAACAGGGACATAGGCATTGTTAACCATAATAAGAACGTCATTAATACTCCCCATGAGTTTCTTTTTAGCATCATCATCAAGTGGGACATTCAAATAACAATCTTCAAGTGGTGGTAAATCAAGCATATCATAAATCCTTCTAGGCATAATAGAAACACTACTATCAAGATCACATAAAGCTTTGAAATCAAAATCATTCACTTTCATATTAATGATGGGTTCCCAACCATCTTCTTTTTTTATAGGAATAGAAGATTTATGTTTCATCTTTTCTTCTTTAATCTTTATGAGATCATCAGTAATGTGTTTTGTAAAGGCCATGTTCATAGCACTAGCATTAGGACTTTTAGCAAGTTTTTGTAGGAACTTAATAACTTCAGAGATATTGCAACCATCAAGATCAAAATCATAATTATCATCTAAAGTAGTAGAGCTATTACTAGCCTCAACACTGGTGGTAGTGATAGTAGAAACACTAATGTTTCTAGCAATTTCATCTTCTCTTTCCCACTTAGCATGCAATTCAGCTAATAGTCTAACATTTTCATCAATTCTTACTTGTACGGCATTAGTAGCTGCAAAGGGATTATCAATAGTTTCAGGTTTAGCAGCCATTTTATTCAAAGAAGATTGAGCTTCAGACAAAGATGATATATTTCTTTCAGCATTAAAAAGTTTCAATTGCAGATTAGGAATTTCCCTATTCAAATTCTCAAGTTGATGACTAATATTCTTCAAAATGGTAGATTGTTCCTCCATAGTTTTAGTAAATAATTTGTTTTGTTCATATTGCATTTGCATGAAGTTTTTAGTGGCTCTTTCAACTTCTAAAATTCTTCCTTCACTAGGTGTTCCAGGTTTGCCATTATAACCATAAGTATTATTAGGAGGGTAAGGCCTATAATTGTTATTACCATAAGCATTGTTGCCAAAATTAATATTCCTTATAAAGTTCACATCAACTTGCTCTTCTTGAGAAACCAAAGAGGCTAAGGGAACATTATTTGGATCAATATGGGCTTTCCCTTTAACAAGCATAGACATAATAACATCAATCTTATCACTCAAGGAGGAGGTTTCCTCAACATAATTTACCTTCTTACCTTGTGGAGCTCTTTCAGTATGCCATTTGGAGTAGTTAACCATCATATTATCTAGAATCTTTGTTGCAGCACCCAAACTAATGGTCATAAAGGTAGCTCCAGCAGCAAAATCCAATAGGTTTCTTGAAGAATAGTTCAATCCTGCATAAAAAGTTTGGATGATCATCCAAGCAGTCAGTCCATGAGTGGGACAATTCTTTACCAAAGATTTCATTCTTTCCCAAGATTGAGCAACATGTTCATTATCAGATTGTTTAAACTTCATTATTTCACTTCTCATAGATATAATCTTAGCAGGAGGATAGTATTTTCCAATAAAAGCATCTTTGCATTTAGTCCAAGAATCAATACTATTCCTAGTTAAGGAATTCAACCATTCTTTATCTTTTCCTTTCAAAGAGAAAGGAAACAATTTAAGCTTAATAATATCTCCATCTATATCCCTACGCTTTTGCATCTCACAAAGTTCAACAAAGTTATTTAGATGGGCAGCAACATCTTCATTACCAATACCAGAAAATTGTTCTCTCATAACAAGATTGAGTAAAGCAGGTTTTATCTCAAAGAAAGTAGCTTCAGGAACAGGTGGAGCAATAGGAGTGCTCATAAAATCATTGTTGTTGGTGCTAGAGAAGTCACACAACTTAGTGTTTTCAAGAGTAGTCATTTATTGTGTTTTTAATAAAGAAAGCAAACTAGTAAAACTAATTTTTTTGTGTTTTTGAAAAAGAAACAAGCAAACAAAACAAAACTAAACTAAGCAAAACAAAAATAACAAAATAAAGAGATTGGTTATGAGGGACTCCCCTTGTGAAGATGTCCTTGACTCCCCGGCAACAGCGCCAGAAAAATTACTTGCTGACTCGTGTATTAACGAGCTCGTTGGGGAACCCCAAGAGGAAGGTATGATGAGCACAACAGTAAGTTTTCCCTCAGTTATGAAACCAAGGTTATCAATCCAGTAGGAGCAAGGAAACACCCCAAAGGTGTAGCTAGCTGAACTTTGGCAGGGCGCTGGTGCAGCAAGCAGAACGTGGAGACCTGCACAACACAACCACAGAACTCTGTCCCTAACTTGCGATGAGGTTGTCAATCTCACCGGTTTTGCTGAAAACAAGGGATTAAACGTATCGAGTGGAAGAAAGTAATAGTTTGTAGAAAGTAAACACAAAGCAGTAAACAATTGATTGTAGATTGATGGTAAAATAAAGGACTGGAGTCCATGGTTCACTAGAGGTGGCTCTCCTTAAGATAGATGATATGTTGGGTGAACAAATTACAGCGAGGCAATTAACAAACATCGAGAAAGCATACAAGCATATACTACTCATCTTGACTCCTTTGAGATTTGAATGGGCATTACAACATTATACATAGACCAACATCCAACTGCATCTATGACTAATAATCCGCCTTCAGGTTATCATCCGAACCCACTCCAGTATTAAGTTGCAAGCAACGGATAATTGCATTATGAATTGCGTGTAAAGTAAACAATACGATTGTTCTATGAACAAAGGATTGTTGTTTTCTCCCTAGTAGCAACAACACATCTAGTACCTTAGAGATTTCTGTCATTTCCCCAGATTACCAGAGGCATTAACCCACTATCGAGCATAAATACTAACTCTTGGAGTTGCTAGCATCTACTTGGCCAAGATAGCTACTAACAACGGAAAGCATGCAAGATCACAAATAACAAAGACATGATAGAATCAATAATCAATCTGAAATAGCATCTCAATATCCATCGGATCCCTGCAAACACAATATGCAGAATTACAAATAGGTGATCTTGATCATGAACGGAGCTCACAAGCTCTCAACATGATAGCACAAAGGAGGAGAACCAGCCATCTAGCTACTACATGGACGCGTAGTCCAGAGATGAACTACTCACGCATCACACCGGAGGCTTGCATGATGATGAAGAAGGCCTCCAGGGTGAATTCCCCTCTCCGGTAGGGTGCCGGGAAGAGCTTCAGATCCCTCCCGATCTAGGGATGGAGATGATGGCGGCTACAGATTCTTTCGTGGAATTTTGATCAGGTCCTTAGGGTTTCCGTATTAGAGGCAATATATAGGCGGAAGGAGAGGCCGAGGGGGTGCCTGGGGCGGCCAGACCACCCCCTGGCGCGGGTAGGCCTGGCCGTGCGGCCAGGTGGTGTGGCCGGGCCCCAACCCCTCTCCGTCTCGTATTTTGGATCCGGTTATCCCTCGGCGAAAAACCGACTTTGGCTTTTGTCCCGTCCAATTCCGATAATATTCTTTTTCTGACTTTCCTGGAACCAAAACAGCAGAAAACAGGCAGCTAGCACTGTGGCTCTTGTTAATAGGTTAGTCCAACAAATCATATGAAAAGTACTCCAAAGTGTGGACAAAAGATAAGAAAGTAGATAAAACCAAGCATGGAACATCAAAAATTGTGGATACGTTTGCAACATATCAAACGCCTTTAAGTTAGGCATGATAGTTTGAGAAGATGATCACATAAGAAATATGAATTGAAGTAAAAGAGAGCATCAAGAAGAAAATTCAAAGCACATTTAAGTCTAACCCACTTCCTATGCATAGGAATCTTGTAAAGAAACAAGTCATGAAAGCACAAAGCAACAAGCATAGTAAAGCAGAACAAGTGCAACTTCAAAACTTTCAACATAAAGAGGGGAAACTTAATATTGTTGAGATACATAAAAGCATGTTTCCCTCTCTCATAATAACTTTCAGTAGCATCATGAATAAAATTAACAATATAACTATCACATAAAACATTCTTATCATGAGCCATATGCATAAAATAATTATTACTCTCCCTATAAGCATAGTCATTCTTATTAATCGTAGTGGGAGCAAATTCAACAAAATAGCTATCATTATTATTCTCATCACCATAATCATCAAATATAGGAGGCATATTGTAATTATAATTAATTTTTCTCCTCAATAGTAGGTGGACTGAAAATATCATACTCATCATTGTAATCATCATATATCGGAGGTATATTATCATCAAAGTAAATTTTCTCCTCCGTGCTTGAGGGACTAAAAATATCATGCTCATCAAAACCAGCTTCCCCAAGCTTAGACTTTTCCATAGCATTAGCAATAATGGTGTTCAAAGAATTCATACTAATAATATTGCTATTATCATGCAAATAAAGTTCCATAGGTTTTTTAATTTTCCCTTCAAACACTTCATGTCCTAACTCAAGACAAATACTATAAAGCTCTCTAATTTTGTTGTTGTTTTCCATTAAGCCTAACTAGTGAAAACAAGAAACAAAAAGACAAAATTGCAGAATCTAAAGGAAATAACTTCGAGAACTCACACACCAGCAACCGTACTAGAAGATAACTTAGTAGCCAGAGGATGTGAGTACCTTTTACCTTACCTCCCCGGCAATGGCGCCAGAAAATAGCTTGATGTCTACGCACTTCTATTCTTGTAGACAATTGTTGGGCATCTAAGTGCAGAGGTTTGTAGAACAGCAGGAAGTTTCCCTTAAGTGGATTACCCATGGTTTATCAAACTCAGGGAGGAAGTGGTCAATGGTATCCCTCTCAAGCAACCCTGCAATCAAGATACAAGAAGTCTCTTGTGTCCCCAACAGACCCATTACACTTGTCAGGTGTATAGGTGCACTAGTTCAGCGAAGAGATAGTAAAATACAAGTGGTATGGATAATTATAAGTGGTAATGGTGCTAGAAAAGAGCTTGACGGGTAGGAAGAGACTAAAGGCAATCTGAAATAAAGATGAAAGCAAGCAAACATGTAACAAATCTAGTTGCGAACGGTGTTTCAATGCTTAGAAACAAGGCCTAGGGATCATGCTTTCACTAGTGAACACTCTTATATAAATATCTTCTCTTCATGATACTACTATGAACTACTCTCCGGTTGGACACTCTAATCGATGGTAGGGCTATAACAGCACTCCTCAAAGTCCGCTTTCCCCATCTAGATAACCCCTCACTATCACCTTGAGCGCTAGATGGTTCCAACAAACACCACAATTTCATAGAGACATCCAACTCCAAATATAACTCATAACAAGTATTTGTAATCTCTAGCCTAAGTGCCACCATGGTGTGCACGCTATCACTTTCACACACGTGGGGAGAGCCAGAGATCTATTAAGGCACTTGAGTAGCAAGGTAGATCTACTTGATTACAAAGCTCATGATCACAATATGATCATGCATAGAGAGAGAGAGAGATGAACACATAGCTACCGGTAGATCCCTTAGCCTCGAGGAAGAACTACTCCCTCATCATCATGGGAATCAACAACGTTGATGGAGATGGTGGTAGAGATTGATGGAGATGGCTCCGGGGGCAATTCCCTGTCCTGGCAGGGTGCTGGAACAGAGACTTCTGTCCCCCGAATCTCCTCTTCAGTGGCGGCGGTGCTATGAAACTTTTCTCATTGGGAGGCTTCTTATAGGCGAAGGGGCGATGTTAGAGGGTGGACCAGGGGCCCACACCACCTGGTGGCGCGGCCAGGGGGACCCGTGCCACCACATGGTGTGGCCAGCCCCTGGCCTCTCTGTCTCGTCTTCTGGATCCGTGAGTCTTCCGGTAAAATATCGACTTTGGCTTTTGTCCGGTCCAATTCCGAGAATATTCATTTTCTAGCTTTTCTGGAACCAAAATTAGCAGAAACCAGGCAACTGGCATGTGGCATCTTGTTAATAGGTTAGTTCCAGAAAATGTGTAAAAATACTCCAAAGTGTGGACAAAACATAAGAAAGTAGATATAAAACAAGCATGGAACATCAAAAATTATAGATACGTTTGCAACGTATCAAACCAACCATCTAGCTACTATATGGACCCATAGTCCAAGGATGAACTACTGACGCATCACACCGGAGGCAGTCATGGTGATGAAGAAGGCCTCTAGGATGATCTCTCCCGTCCGACAGGGTGCCGGGAAGAGGTTTAGATCCCCCTCGATCTAGGGATGGAGATGGAGGAGGCTACAAACTCTTTCGTGGATTTCTGATTGGGTACTTAAGGTTTTTTTCTTGGGAGGCTTTTATAGGCGAAGGGGAACAAGGTCGATGGAGTGCCAGGGGGCCCACACCCCCTGGTGGCGCGCCCAGCCGCCGCCACAGTGTGGCCTGGTGCAGTGCGCACTGCTTCTCCCAGTGCCGCGCCACCCTAGGGTGTGGCCACCTCGTGGCCCCTCTTCGGCTGCCCTCCGGACTCCGTGTTCCTTCTGGTAAAATATTTACTTTGGCTTTTGTCTGGTCCAATTCCGAGAATATTTCCTTACTAGATTTTCTGAAACCAAAAACAGCAGAAAACAGGCAACTGGCACTGTGGCATCTTATTAATAGGTTAGTTCCAGAAAATGTATAAAAATATCTCAAAGTATGAACAAAACATAAGAAAGTAGACATAAAACAAGCATGGAACATCAAAAATTATAGATACGTTTACGACGTATCACTTGCGAGTGACTGTCTGTTTTCCTATAGTTAATATCTAATCCACAACAGGTTGCTAATAATTTGTTTATCACCGTTGTGGTTTGATGTTTGTAGGTATGAACGGTTCTATTTTCGAAAGCCCTAAGCCACGTAAAACATGTGAAGATAAATTAGAGGCATTTAACTTGTTTTTGTAGGGCATGTGATGTGATATGGTCAAATGTTACATATTTGATGTATGCAATGATATTATTTATAAATTATGACAATCGAAATGGGCCTGGTAGTTGTCTTATTCTTTTATGGCCTGCGTGCCGGAAATCCATGTAATATATATATATATATATAAATTAGTAGAGGACAACTAAGATGGTGGCACCATGGACCTTGGCGCCACACGCTGGTGGGATGATGGTGATTGTACCATGAAGCACAAAATGGAGATCAAGTGCAAGAAGGACCAAATCATATCACATTATCCATGCATGTGATGTTAATCTTTTTTATGCATCTTATTTTTCTTAAGTCTTGCTTAGATCACGATGGTAGCATTATAATGTATTCTTCCTTAGTATGCACCCTTAAGAAATTTAGTCATTTTGAAGCACCACATGATGATCGGGTGTGATAGAATCAACGTTTGCATACAACGGGTGTAAGCCAGATTTACACACACAAATACGGTTCGTGTAATCACCAAAACGACTAGAAGGATGTTTTTTAGTGGAAGTTCTCGTCGTAATTTTTAATTAACTTGAAATTAATTTATCTTAAACTAAATCAAAGTGAATTTTCATAGTTTGTTGTAGTCATTTGCATTCATTTACCACTTTGCCCTTAGTTTTAATTGAGATAACAGAACTATAGAATTCTGGATATTTACTTTAGGAACTGGTATAGTATTGTTTTGAGTATCAATCTAAAGTTTAAATGTCCTCTTGCAAACTTTCATCAAACTCCACTTACTCCATGAAGTTTATTAAGTACTATTAAATCAAGAGTAGAAATTCCAGTGTTAGTATCAAATTATCATACTTGCAGCCATGATCCTTGATATTCGAAAGTTGTCTTAGTATCAAAGTTATCTAGGAGCTAAATTTGTTTTGAAACCATTATGTGTGGAAGATATTGTGATATCTGAAACAATGCTTGGTTGCAATGTGATAAAGTATAATATTAGTATGAGAATTTGTGAAGGTTGGAGACGCTAGGCGCCCTGATCTCCCAAAAGGTTTTAGGAACTAAATTATACTCGAGATTTTCCCTTATAGGCTATAGTAGCTTGATCATGAAAGTTGTCATGATAGGATGAATAAAATATATAGGTAAAATGTTTACTACTCTAAAATATTACAAAAGAATTGTTTTTACAAGAATGCCAAACATTTGATGATGGTGATACACATCAAAGTGCAAGTCCAAGGGTAATAGTATTTGACTAACATGATTTGGACTATGTGTCATGTGTATGGAACCACTATTGATGTTTATAGCTTCTACTAAAAGGAAAGTAAATGCTGAAAGAGAATCTAGAAAATATTTGGCAGAAAATATAAAGACTAGAAATGTCCAGCTTTGGTATATAGATGATATACATGTTGTGCATGCATTATTTTCCATTTAAAGAATGTGGTTCTTGGGTATTAGATACCATATTGGTTGATATGAAGTGTCATACAGGACAACACAATTCATGAACTGCAATGGTCTAAGTAGCTAGCAAGAGAATATGGGATGATGTTCATTGGAAACAAATAAAGTGTTGTTGTGTTTCTCGTTGACATCAAATCTATCTTTCAAGATTTCTTTTAATAATTGTTATTTTGTTCTGGTATTATGAGAATAATGGTTATTCAAATAATTACCCTATTCCATTGAAGATGGATGAGCACTTACAAGTCTAGTTGCAGAAATCACATCCATAACACTAATGCAAAAATGTCGCCAGACGAATGATTGAAAGATCACTTATGAGTGAGATCGCCCTTTAAATTATATTAGAAAGAAAATATGAAGAAACTCCATGTTGATGGATTTTTGGAGTCTTTGATTTTGATCAATTCATGCTTGTAAGACTTTCCTAGATAGAATTAAAACTCCGTTCATAGGCCAAAGAAGAACAAACGACTAACCTATCGGACATTGTGCATGTTGATGTATATAGTCCATTATGTGTAGCCGTGTGCGGTGGATCTTTCAACTTCATATACTTTCTCTGAAAATTTGAGTGGACATATGTGTATATTTACTTAATGAGGAAGAAGTATGAAATATTTGAAAAAAATTCAAAGTTTTCGAGACGAAGTGGAAAATCATTGTAATAATAAAATAAAGAATTTATGTTTTGATCATAAAGGAAGATATTTTAGTTATAAATTTTATAAAACACTTAAGATTTGAGAAATCTTAACAAATATTTGTGTTTCTCGAAACATCATAGGAGTATGGAGTGTTTGAGAGATGTAATCAAAACTTGTTTGACATGGTAAGATCAATGGTGTCATTTATAAAACTGCCATTGTGTTTTAAGGATTAAAAGCTTTACAAACTAATGCTTTTACACTGAAAAGAGCACCACCATGATCCGAACCTGAGTTGTCTTTTCTTAATTTTTGGTATGCTAGGCATAAGTAAATTGTTTACAATGAAAGTCGGATAAGCACGTATTTGTAGGTTATCTCAAAGAAATTGTTGGGTATTCTTCCATAACACCGATGACAAAAGTATTTGTCTCTTAGAACGTCAAATTTCTTGAGAAGCATTATTTCAAGAAACGTGGTGGGACATAGGAATTTGATTAGATTGTTGAACTAGAGAAACATGTGTTGAGTAGTGTAGCACCGGAAAGTGTCCCGGAGCTAGCCACAATGCTCATGGCTCCCGTGCCTCAAAGGTTGTGGACACGGAGATCTAAGTTCCTACTGAACCATGTATAGGTTTGGTAAACAATCAAATAGTAAGACTTGAGATTGAATCATTATTGTTTGCCAATGATGAACCGACTACATGCAAAGAAGCGATGATGGTCCCTGACTCCGTCAAATGGCTAGAAGCCATAAAATCCATGATAGTTCTATACACGAGAAACCATTTTTCTGAACTTGGAAGACCCTCTAGAAGGCATGAAGCCTATTAACCGTATTTGGATCTATAAATAAACATACATGAATGTTTCACATCTATGAAATAGTTAACATGTCGAAAAAGAGTTTGCGACAATGTTCAAGAAGTTAACTACAACAAGATTCAATCTTTCGTAGCGATACTTAGTCTAGACGGATTATTGTAGCAGCCAATACATATGATAATTTTCGTATATGGTAGTTGAATAAACAAAAATATGTTCATCTGATAGAATGGTTACCTATAATATGTGACACTATTCAAAGGGTTTTGTTAATTCAAAGGATGCTAAAAGGGCATGCAAACTTTGGTTTAAGTAAGCATCATGGAGTTAGAATCTTCACCATGGTTAAACTGTTAAAATGTTTAGTTTTATCAGAGACGATAAATATGCTTGCATTTGAAAGAAATTAAGTGGGGGCGCTAAGACATATTTCTAATAGAATATGTAGAATACATGTTGTTGATTGGAAATGATATATATTTTATTGACGCGGGTTAAGAATTTTATTTTGATGAAATATTTTGGCAAAACTAGAATATTAGGCAGCAATGTTTATATGGATAGATTGAGTCGCTAATATGGTTGTTCCAATAGTACATATATAAAATATTGAATAAGTTCAATATGGAAATGATAAGAAAGGTTCTTGATGCATGGAAGAGGTTGAAACAAGATTCAAGTGTTTTGACACTTGGTGAGTGAAATCACATGAATGTTTTGATCAATCATACCGTGATATGCACATATCCAGATATGTCCTACGCTCTAAATGTTATGAGCGTATACCAAGGTGACTCATAAGATTATTATTGGACGATAGTAAGATATTCTTATGAGATTTAGAAGAACTAAGAATATGTTCTGTATGTAGAGGTGACAGATAGTTCACTATGAAGTGTTACATTGGTACTAGTTTTGTCACAAGATACAAGTTAAGTTTATCCCAATTTAGGCTATGGGTTAAGGTGTCACAATGTAATGGAAGGAAGTTCCATGATGGATTTGGATGAGTTCCAAAGTTAAGATATTATGATAGATGCTACAACAAAGGCTGAGTAAATAACTGCTCTAATGGCAGCAAAAGAGTGCATTTGTTTCAAGAAGTTTATTAATCAAACTAGGTGTAGTTCCAAGTGGGATAGTACTATGAAGATCTATTGTATGACAATAGTGTCAACATGTTTTCAGCTCAAGGAACTAAGGTCTCAAAAAAGGACCAAATTTATACAATACCATCTCATTTGAGAATAAGTGATGAGTAGAGATGCAAAGACATGCAAATACACACGGACCTGAAAGCGTCATATCTAGACATTAGGTTTACCACTAGCAATGCGCATGAACAACGCCGGAAAACCATAGCTATTAAATGCAAGTTTCAACCAGATTATGACTCTAGTGCAAGTGGAAGACTGGAGCGAATATGCCCGAGAGGTAATAATAAAATGGTTATTATCTTATTACATGTTTATGATAAATGTTTATTCCTCATGCTAGAATTTTATTAAATGGAAACATTAATAAATGTGTGTCTAAAAAACAAACAAGAGTTCCTAGTAATGTTTGTCATCTAACTAGCTTGTTGATTAACTGATGATCAAGGTTTCCTGATCATGAACATTGAATGTTGTTAATAATGAGGTCATGTCATTAGTAGAATGATGGGATGAACATACACAAAAAGTAAGTATAGTAATATGTTCATGTCATTAAGTTTACATTTTTGTACCATACACATTCGAAGTAATCCTAATCCTCAAACCATGAGATCATGTCGATCACTAACATCAGAGGAGTGTTTACATGGCATCAAATGTCACACCATAAGAGGGTGACTATAAAGGTGTCGTTGAGTACTCTGAAAGTATTGGTTGTGGATCATGGATCAAGAGTGGGATTTTTCCATCCAGGTGATGGAGAGATATACTCTGGGATCTCTCGGTGATATCACATCAACATAGCTTCCAAGGATGTGACTAGATCACAAGGATGTCATATCATAGAATGAGTAAATAGTACTTCTCGGTAACGAGATCAAACCAGGTATGGTTGATATCGATGATCGGATCTTGAACACGTAATATATCACGAGACAAAAAGAATTTGTTATAATGTTAATGGTTCACACGATCACAAGATTCAACATTGAATATGTGGGAGTCATTATGGATCTTTAGGTCCCATTGTTGATTATCGACCGAAGATGTGTCTCGATCATGTTTGTATTATTGAAAAACTGTAGGGTGACCCATTTAAGACTCGTCGACACATTTGAGTAGATAATGTATGTTGGAGAAAAGTTTAGCAAGCATCAAAATGTTTTCAAGGACTATTTTTAGAAACACTGTTTCGGGAATATTAAAATAGATTAAGGTGTAATTGTTAATGTTTGTTAATTAAAAGAGTTAACATATACTAAAATTCTGAAATAAAAATTGTTTTTATTTATTAATAGGAATTTTGATGAGAGTCCACTAGAATTAAACGGGAGATGAGTGGGAGTGAGTGGAGCCTCCACCCACATTATCAGGGGCGAGGTGGGGGCACATCTTGTGCCATGCGCCAACCCCATGGGGGCTGCTCCTCCCCTCTATGAGGTGGTGTGGGGTCTCCTCTCCTCCACACACACTCTAGTACAAGCTTCTCTCCATCCCATCCCATTGGATTTCGGATTAGCGCGAGCCATGGCTAAGTAGTTTTCTCCGGTGGATCTACTGCTTCCGCTGTCCCGCTGGAGCGAGGGTACGGGAGTTGTCGGCAAGCCATACGTGCGGCGAAGTACGGAAACGCTGCTGATTTGCAACGCTCCTCAACACGATCTTGATATCGGCAAGTGTTCGTCTAAATCACCCACGAGATTCGATCTTGATAAAACTTTCGGTCTTCAAGGGTAAGTTTTTCTGGATGACCAACTACTCGTTACATGCATCTTCTAGATTAGATCTTGGCACCTTTAGTGTTCTTACGTAGATTTTTTTTGTTTTGTATGCTGCATACCCTTCAATTTTTGAGAGACCGAATTTAAATATATGAAAATATAAAAATCGAATTTTCGGTCACGACCAAACGCCCACCCCTACCACCCATGCACATGGTAGTCAAACTGGACATAGTTACAGACGGCTGGCGTCTTGCATTGGCCAAAGAAAAATGTACAAAAAATATTGTTTTGTTAACTTGCCAATGGTACCTACATGGGTCAGCAACTACCCCAAGTCCTCAACAACTAATATGTCAACACCTAGACCCATCAGGCCTAAAAAAGATAATGTCTAGCTTGCAAGCTAATAAAGACAATGTGTTGTGTGCGATGTTACTTAAACTAGTGTGTACCAAGAGTACAACTTGGAAAAGAAGAAACAACCATAGAACCAGATAGGATCATGACCTGAACATATGTGAGGGAGGTTGGGGGAATATCATATTAAGCAATTTTGTGATCAATGTTATTGCATAAATCCAATTGAATCCATTTGTTCCCCTAGGAAATCTGATAGGTGCTCAAAATTTGTTATCAGAGTCGATGATCCTAGAGCTTACACAACACCACCACCACCACACCTGACATCAAGAGTAGTGTTGACGAGAATCTATGGAGGGAATCTCAATGGAGAGTCGCATACTCAATGGTATTCTAAATGGAAACATCATTGAAGATGTTTACAAGCACGTATGTGAGTAGAAGGCTGCCATGGTAGCTAGGGTTTGTGTTGCAGATGTTCGACAAAAAATCCATATGGCTCGTGAAGAACATAAGGAAGATCGACATGACATTAGACAACCCACCTTCAAATTGGTTAGATCTCGACCATAGGGGTCATAACAACTTGTGTGCCAAGGTGGTGGATGTGAATACCCCATATCCCGATGGTGTAGGGAGTCGACCTTGGAGCCACGATAGGTAAGAGCTAATGATTCAGCTTCCGTGAGAAGGATTTTAGGAATATTTTTTCCACCTCTAATTGAACGTATGCATGATCAAAACCCTTTTTGTGTCACTTAGTCCTTTTGTGTTGAATTACTGAGACTCAGTGTAAAGTTCTTTCCATGCCACATAATCCTCTCTAGTTTATATGACACTACTTACCAATTCTCTATGGCTTCACATGTTGACTAATATAGATGAGGAGCATGCCCCAAGAGAAGTGGATTGCATAAGCATTCCTCAATATTTTCTCCTCATGTTGGCTTGCCAACAACAAGGTTGTCTATACTAATGATGGCTAGAGCACCAGACACACTCCAAGGATCCATGTACACAACCAGTGTTCTATCTTAAGGAAGTGTGCTCTAGTGTCATTTTATGGCATCCTCATCTATAGTAAAACCTTCAAGAGAAGAGCAGCATGAGGACCAAGTGTTACAACTCCTGGAAGATCAAAGTATCGAAGTGTGCCTTTGCTTAGCCAGAAATTGCTTATTTGGGTCATGTTATAAGTGGATAAGGTGTATCCACTGGTACTAGTAAAACCGAGTCAATAATTCCATTGCCCAGTCCAACTAATGCTAAGGAAGTTAGATGGTCCTTCAGAATAACATGTAATTCTAGAGAAAATATGGTATTATCAGTAAAACTTTGACAAATATTTTCAAGAAAGGGGATTTGTTTTTGTAGACACATAAGATTAACAAAAAATTTGTAACATGGGAAATTATCTTATCTATTGTTTTAGCCTTACATGACTTAAGAAAACGCGTTTTTGATTGAGAAAAAATGCATGTGATGCTAGAATTTATGGTGTTGGGGATATGCTAAATGGATATCACCATTGATATCTCTAATCTGGCTAACCCGGGTGGCCCATAGTTTGTAGCATGGCCCATGCCTACTGGACGACCCAGTTAGACGGATCCAGAAGGGAGGACCATGCCGGATAAAGAAAGGATACATCACAGTCACCGACCTACGTGGAGCCTTGGAGTACAAGACACGAAGAATAATTAGTATTGGTGTACGACTCTGTAACCTGTCCGGCAAGGTTTTTTCCCTGTAATTCTAGGTTCTGGCGCCTTTAAAAGCCGGACCCGTGGGAGCCTTTAGGACACAATGTACAATGATACACAACACGTTGCACAATGAACCAATCCCTGTAACTCGGCGTATTGTCATTACAGTGATTTATAATAGGAGTAGAGTTCGCCACCACTGCGGGACTTGAACCTGAGTTGTGTTACCTCGTACCTGTCAAATCACCGCCTTCCCCACCTCTCTACGCTCTATGAGGACCCCTCCATGACATACTCGTCGGAAATACCACGACAGATGGTGTGCTTATGCATGATGAGCACCCTTTGGCTTTCTCAGCATATATTAAGGCCCAAGTAATAATACCTTGTTGGTTAATGAAAGGGAATGTCTTTCAATTATGTTGTCCATTGAGTAGTGTGGAGCTTATTTACATTCCAAGGATTTTGTTATAGTATGAAACTAGAAGAGTTAGCCTCATCCGAATAATCATAGGCTGCACACGCATCTACATTGCACTATTCTGGCTAAGTTGATGGGCCTCATATGTAGAGAGAGATCACAGCTACAGACATAATCATGGTGAAACCGGGTGAATTATTCGTGTCCTAACGGTGATCCAATTTTCCGTCAATTATTCGTGTCCTAACGGTGATCCAATTTTCCGTCAAATGCTGCGCGCATTGCATGGTCGTGAGTTTGCAAAAAGCATTGATCCATGATGTTCGACCACAAATGCGAACAATGGATGATGCTCCTGATGTTTCTCTTTTGAACCATGGCACGATATCCACCACGCTAGCTAAAGCATCCACCCACGTCGCTCCTCCATGGTCCCGAATGATGTCTGATTTCCCTGGTGGTAGAAAAGCAAATCACTATAGAGCTTTGTTGTGGATAAAAAAATTATGGCGTGTAATGTGGATGTTTGCTTTATGAGTACCTTTGTAATATGGTTTGTGGCTGTAAAATATGTGTTGTGTTTGCATGTGACAAGCCGTGTGTGTCCATGTGATACCTCTATCATGTTGTAGAAAAGCAAATCACCATGGATCTTTGTTGTGGATAAAAAATTTATAGCGTGTATTATGGATGTTTTCTTTATGAGTACCACATGGTTTCCAAAACAAATGATTTCTTGGCGATGGAAATACTTAGCTAGCTGTAAACCACCACATATTTTCCAGTACAACGCCTATAAACAGTGGCGGACCTAGCAATTTTTGAAAGCCTGGGCACACCGTAAACTAAAATACTTGATGTTATTGGTCTACTACCAGACTACCAAGAATCATAAATGCCACATATTTTGATAAACATCATATGAATATAATCAATAATATTTGTATAGACCATAGATTAAAAAACATAGACTAAGGTAGCAAATAATCTGCTGAATATATTAGCCACAAAATGATAAAATCTAACTTTTAACAAGTCCATTATGTTCCATTGTTCAACGCACATACCATAAAGAACTACTAGATGTAAAAATATACTACTAGACAAATCTTCGACATTCCGGACGGAGGAAGTAGTAAATTACATAACTTTGATTTGAAACATAAATATATTAGAGACAACAGAGAAAAACTCACCAAGTTGTTGTGTGCGACCCCATCTTGCCGTTTGCGCTTCCGCTCGTCGGTGTCTTCCAGCGGAATCGCAGCCTGATGGAGTAACAGCCAGGGTGCCATCTTTCCTCCCCGTATCATCACTCCAGCCTACGTGTCTCCCTAAGGTAGGGCATGCGGCCGTAGTCGAATCAATCGACCGCGAGCAGACGAACAGACAAACTGACTGTCGATTCCTATTCACCCAAGCTTGGTGAACGTGAGAAGTGGCCCACCGTGGAGTTTGGGACAAAATGGGCTAATCAGGTATACTAGGAAACAAGCCCAAGTTGGCCCATCTAGAGAGAGATCGTTCCATAGTTCTAAATACACGTATTTCTAAGTAGACTTTTGTAATTCCAGCTATGTACATCGACCTGAGACTTCACCAGAATACCCGCATGCAGCGGCGGCGAGCCCGAGCACATGCCCAGGGTGCCCGGACGGTAAATCTGCCCCTGCCTATGAACACATCTATGTAATTTTCATTTTTTTATCTCAGAGACACAAGACATCATTATTTTTCTACAAGAAAATCAAACATCCCGTACGACCATCACTTTTCATGACCTCCTTACGATCCATTCCCAACCCGCGACATAGACAATCAACATGCCAATTATCCAAATGAGTCTACAACAAAAAGATCATGTCTAGGCTATGCCATTTGTTAATATCAACAAGTGTTGTCATATTCATAAACTTCTATAGGCCAGGAATGTTTAGACTTAATAGTTTCATTGCTTCTGGTCGACCCCGTCCTTAGGGGTCGCCAATATCATTAGGTTTTGAGTTTCTCCATCCTACATGGTACGCTTTGGGGCTATGATTTCCCCGATGTCCAACACAACATCACTAGATGTGCTCGTTAACTTGTGGCTCGAGCATGGTCACAATACCTTCCACTGTTGATGGGGAAGTATTAGACAGGTTCCCCATTGCTTCTAGCATATAATTATCCTCGTGTCTTGTGATTTTCCCATTGGTTGTTCCCATTATCATAATAAAATGGGAATTCCTCTAAACCCCACGGCCAACACTGGCCAAGTCCCATGCCCATGGGTTCCTTCCTACCTCCATTTGGACCACGCCAAGATCCTCTTCCTCAACCAGAACATCTACTTCCATCGGCCAAAATAAAATCACCCCATTGCTTTTTAGATATGTCATGATCGCCCTCACCACATTCTTGGTACCAATGCCCAAGCAGTCCACAAACACCATAGAAAATAGGAACTTTTTCATAATTTAACCGATATCGCTCCTTCTTATCTCTGGTAATTGATTCAAAACAATAGAGCTTATTGTTGACGTCAATTCTCACTCAAACACGAGCAAATTCCCCCACAAAACCCATTGGGAGTGTCACATTAACCTCGTTTACCTCTCCAAGTGGCCTACACGTTCCTTTTGTCACTGGTTCCTTCATGTAGTTTTCTAGAAAGTGCATCACGATTTCCTAGACAACCAACTTGTTAAGAGCAACCAATTTAGGTTTTGAAACCCCACTTCTGTTTCGGTGCTTATCCCTATTCAAATTTTAAACACAACAGTGGTTGAGATTGCTCTGTACCCCCTCATAACTAAGGATATGATGGTCTTTAACAAATTATTAACGAATAATTAATTTCTATATATAGCCTTGTATAAACTCGTAGTATGTATTCATATACATATGTAATCTATATATCATGGTTTTTCCATCCTTGTGGCTCACGATTATGGTGGCTTCGTCCTTGCCGGTGACGAGCGATGGCACACCCTCGACCCTGCTGGTGGTGAGCGGTAGTTTTATCTAATTGTGATTTCGATACTGTACATGCGCCTGCAATGATTCCTCACCTGCGTCTATCAGAGCCCATATGTTAAGAACGGTGGGTTGTTAGATCGATCCTCGTATAGAAATATGTGGGTATATACATGGGTAATATAGGTATAAGTTTGGATCTAGGTGACCAATATAATTAATAGAGGATCAGAGATTAATTAATGACTTGAATAAAAAATTAATGACAAAAGACTAAATTTTCCTTTGATGTTTGGGGGAGGGAGGAGCACTGAAGCAGGCCTCTTGAATTTTCAATCAATAAAGCATAGTTATTCCTGAAAAGCCAAGCCCTATGGTGATGGCTTTGTTCCAATCACCAAAGCACCCAAATTGAGCAATGAAAAGGTTGTCATCAATCTTTATCCACTCCACTTCCCTTGACGGATCGATGACGAGGGCATGCTGGCATATAGAACACCGGGGATAAACTCCCTAGATATGTGAAACTTAGCAATCAAAAGCCATATTGCCTTCTCTTTTGGATCCGGTGTTTCCTCTTCGCGTATGAAATTGTCTCCCTCCTCCTCATGCAAGTTCAATATACCGAGAAGGTCCTTGACCACCTCTTTCCCCACCTTCGTTCCACCACTGGACTCCGCATGATCACACATGGCACGCCTGCCCATTCGGGGCTAGAGGAGATGCAAGAGAGCGACCGGGGGAGGTAGATTATACTCTAGATGGTTTGTTGCTCCTAGGGACAAATAACCTAGATTTTTCGCTGGGGGGGGGCCAAAAAATGATAGCGACTGGCCTTGTCTCCTCCGCATAACCGTTGTATAAAGTGCTAACATCTGGAAGATACCGGATGTATGTTTACTCGAAAGGTACTCGGGTAGGAAGGACAATGGTTATTTTCTGGGGACCAATCAGCCAACCTTTCCATACTTATGAGATTAGATCTTTTAGTCACAGCCTTTGTTTTTCTTCAAATTTAGTGCAAAACTCTTTCCCTTGATAGGACAGAAGCATTACTTGATGTTGTATAAAAACGACAATTGTGTACAAATTTTCTAAGTTATAGGTTTATTTGCTTATACCACAACCTTATTATACGCATTGTTAAAAGATGCATGTTTTCTAAACAATGAAGGAAGTTAATGAAAGAATGAAAGGCACTGGTGAACATCACATGTTTCTCAACAGATATTAAACATTGAGGAAAGAGTTACTAACTTGCCATGTGGTGATGTTAAATAAAGTATTTGCATTAACCTTCATCAAAAGGTATACTAGCATATTAAATTTGTTGCTTATGTGATGTGCTGTCTCTTGCCTTAACTGGGAATTCGTACGTACAACAAATGCAATAACATATGATGATACTCCCTCCATGTCAAAATATAAGACATTTTAGAGTTTGTCCCGACCAGGTGAAAAACGAGCGAAATTACATTGATACCCTTGTCTAATCTGAACAGCTATCCCAACATTTCTAGCTTCGTCTTCCTCGATCACGTTCCCACCAGATCCTCCCTAGCAGCACCTCCACGCCCAGCGAGCTTTTCCTCCCGGCAGCATTTCCGCCCCCAACAGCTCCTCCTCCCCAGCCACAACTCTGCTTCCCTCTGCTCCTCTGCCCCTAGTGAGCTTCTCCGATCCCATCTGTTCCTCCGCCCCCAGCAAGCAGTTCTCCTCCCAGAAGCTCCTCTGCTCCCAGCGAGAACCTAATCTCCAGCAAGCTCTAATCTACGAAAAGCACCTAGCCCTGATCTCCGCAAGAACCTCCACACCACGACACCTCGCAAGAATGGCACCACCATTTTAGACCTCACTTCTACTCCTCTGCCTAAAGAAGAAGATGATGACCTCAACATGATAGGTATTCTGAAATAGCAAGTGTTAATTTGAAATTTGACATTTGTATCACTAATGCAAGTGGACATTTGATAGAAATTTGTTCCAAGAGTACCAGACATATGAGTAATCACAAATCATGAAATGACAAGAAGCAAGTGCGGCCGTGAGATCCAAACGCTTCATCCTCTCACCATGTGTAACACCCCGTCCACTCCTGGGCTCGGGGGTGTCACTCCTGACAGCTTAATAGGATATCTAGACTGGCCCCACAGACCAACACTAGCCTTTTCTGTGCACTTTGTCCTCACTCGTGCGCACCCGGTTACCCACTTCCCGGTCGGCCACCCATCCTAGAATTGCTCTAGGCCAAGCACGCTTAACCTTAGAGTTCTTTTCGAATGAGCTTCCGGAAAATAAGTTGCAACTTGTTGGTATGAGTATTCTATCAATCCTATTAAGCCATGTGCCTGGTCTCACATACACCCACCCTTTAGAAGATCGATGCCCTCATCGATCAAGCACACCCCAGGAACGTTCCCTCTTGGCACGCGTCTGTGCGTCTAGTGCCGGCACATGTGCCATGCCGTGTCCACTCCAGGCCACACGCGCCATGCTCCACATGTCCCGCCACTAAACCGCACACACCTGTGTAATTGCAAGGGTCGGCTCTGATACCACTTTGTAACACCCCGTTCACTCTTGGGCCCGGGGGGTGTCACTCCTGGCAGCTTAATAGGATATCTAGACTGGCCTCACACACCAACACTAGTCTTTTCTGTGCACTTTTCCTCACTCGTGCGCACCCGGTTACCCACTTCCGGGTCGGTCACCCATCCTAGAATTGCTCTAGGCCAAGCACCCTTAACCTTAGAGTTCTTTTCGAATGAGCTTCTAGAAAAGAAGTTGCAACTTGTTGGTATGAGTATTCTATCAATCCTATTAAGCCATGTGCCTGGTCTCATACCATGGACTGTGGTCGCAGGAACAACTGGAAAGCCGGAAAGCGAAGCTTCGAAGACATGACCCATGGTGACAACCGCAGGCTGGACCAGCTCTCGGAGGAGAAATCAGGTACCTCCTGGAAGCTCACCGGCGAGGCCGCCAGATGGAGCGGTCACTGCCGCAGCTTTCAGAGAGCTCTCGCCGGGTAGGTGAAGCAGAGCGCTTACTGCTTGGCCCTCCCCCCTCTCGCTCGGGCCCAGATGGGGGCTAGTGCAAGCCCAAGAAGAAGATCATGACGAATCGGCAAGACACCAGACGTCTCCCCTGGCGCCGGCATCGTCGACATCGCTACCATCAAGGGTGGATCTTCGCAACCAGAGGTGCTGGAGACGGAGCCACTGGCTTCGAAACCCAAAATCATTTGCTTCCACTGCTCGAGGGCGGGTCACTTCCAGTCAGGTTGCACCTTCCCATCCCACTGCGCCATTTGTGACATTGATGGCCACACCACTAGGATGTGCCCCAAGGCCAACAAAACTCCGGAACTAAAACACTTTGGTGTAGCGGCAGATGGAGTGGGCTTGTTTGCTTTGGATGACATTATGTAGCTCTCTTCCCTGGCTCCGTCCAATCTCGCCTTTGTGGTGGCGGAGGATGCACGGGCGTCGGCCCAGGTGATTGAGGAAGGGCTCCACAAGCTGGTTCACCATGATTGGGACTGGCAGGTTGAGAAGATTAACGAGACATACTATTTAGTAGTCTTTCCTAATGCTAATAGCCTGAATCTTTGCAAGAGCGCAGTGGATTTGTCGCTCCTAGTTAGCAAGATCCGTGTTGTTGTGGTAGAGGCTTCCCAATACCATCAACATCCCATGATCCATCTAGTGGAGGCGTGGATGCGCCTGCATGGACTCCCGCCCTCATTGCTCTCGAAAGAGAGACTCCTATGTGCTACCTCGATGATTAGCAAGCCACTACACATGGATGTCCTGTCACTAATTAAGGAACCATAGTGTAACATCCCAAAACTTTAATCCAAGCTTATCAAGATCCAAATCATCAAAATTAGGGTTAACAAAAACTTTTCCAAATTAAAAATGAAAGCATTCATGTGTATGAGCATTTAATTTAGGAATTGATTTGAATTGCTATGGTTCTATAATTCCTTGCTTGTAAAATGTTTCTTAGGTGAAATAAACATCATCTATATCATTCCCAAACTTTTCCCAAAGAAAAATAACTCAAAATGAATAATTAGAGTGAATGGTCATTTTGGCCAAATTAACTATCATGCCTACTTTGGCTATTCCTAGTACTCAAAACTTAATAGAAACATGTGTGGAACTTTACACCCCTTGATAGTACACATAATGAGGTACCAAGGCCCACTTTGTGATCTGCTAAAATCCTTCAAATGCTAATTTTAAATGACAGTTTAAAATTGAATCTAATTCATATGGGAAGATCCCACTATTTCAAAAACCACTCAAACAAGCTCAATTTTCAAAACCCAAGCAACCACAGAGTCTCAAGCTTATGCCTAGCAAACCCACCAAAAATCTTTTCAAAATCCAAAAGTTTAGTTCTTGCGGCCATTTAATCAAACACTTGGCAGGCCGGGTTAAACTCTAAACCATAGCTCACTGTTTTGAACAGGGTTTTGCCCCCATCTGATCTCCATTTAATCCTTTGGTCCCCTCATGATCTAACCATACCATTATCACCCCTCCCCCTTGTCCCTAGCCACAGTGTCGAGCCACCCCAAGCACTAGCTCGTCGGCCAACCATGCACTCGCCCTAGCAGACCACCTCCCTCTCTCTCTCGCCATGTCTAGGAGGTAGCCAGGACCTCATCGCCACCCTCTGTCCCCTTCCCGAGCCAAGCCCCGCAGTGGACCACCGAGGAGAGCCCGTGCCTAGTGCCACCGCGCCATGCCGAGCACGCGCCAGAGCGCCGCACCCGGCACGCGTGCACAAGCCGCCGCTCGACCGCAGCCCGCGCTCACCGCTCCGCCACGACCCAGGGAACACGATGGACACGCCCGTTCGCCACCAAACGCACCCCAGCCACCGCTCGCCGTGGACATTGCCGCTTCTGCCGCTCAGAGCGCCAGCTGCCCCCAACCGCATACCACTGCCCCTATGCCCGTATTGAGTTCCTAGAGCACCGCCAGGAGACCGCCTGTCGATCGCCACCCTTAGCCATGCCGCTAGCCGCCCGTAGCCATGTCGCCACCGTCGCCTGCCCATCCCTCTCGGTCTCCCCGTCGAGCCTATAAAAGGAGGGCACCCCCAGCCATTTGAAGCACACCACTCCACTCCCCTCACCTCACCGACCGTTCCCCACCTCTAGCCGGAGCAGCGCGAGCACTTACTCGCCGGAGTTTGGCCGGAGTAGCCCGCAGCAGAGGAGGAAGGGGCGCCACTGATTGCCACCACCCCCGGAGCTGCCTCGACCGTCCCTGAGCTCGCTGTCGACCACCAGTCCGTTTTCCCGCCTCGCCGACCTTGCTAGAGCCCTAGTATGCCCTGTATGCACCCCTACCGAGCCGCTAGGGTTCGAGCTCACCGGCGACAGGTCCGTCATCGACGACAAGCCACAGTCGTTGATCCTCAGTCTAATCTAATGGCCCACATCGCCCCGTACCGCTTCACGCGTTATGAGCCACTGACCGGTGGACCCCCCCTGTCAGTTGAGCCCCGTGCTGCGGAGTGACACTGGGCCAGCCCGTTAGAGTTTCCCACGTGACCCAGTTAGTTTGAATTAGGATTTTCTTTTTAGTTTAAACTTAGTTCTGTCTCTGAGTTTAAAAATCAGTTCAGAGAGTTTAACAAATCCAAATTGCATGAAACCAATTTTGCCTGAAAGGTATTGAAATGATCTATCCAAGCCCGTTGGATTTAATTCAATTAGAGTTATAGATCTCTCCTAGTAAAAATAACAAAACAAAAGCTTTTGCATATGGCAACATTTTAATAAAATCAACTAAGATAGGTTTTGAGTTGATTCCAACTCTCAAAAATCACATTTCATCATATCTATCTAAATATGTAACAATATTAAGGTTTACATGTAGTGACTTTGGACTAGTACAAAAATAATGCTATATAGGCATTTCTAGTCACTTTAAATCATTAAATAATGAACTTAAACCAAAGTAATTATGATCCAACCTTTAAATCTCATTCCCACATGTTAGAATATGTGGTGATGACATGTGTCCACATGATCCCATATTTTAAGTGGTGAATATTAAATCTTAGTTAATTTTTCAATGAGTAGAAATTACTTTTCTAAAATAAAAAGGAAGAAACTAGTGAATAAAACTTGTGATGCTTGTGAGGATAATAGATCATCAATTGTGTGCCTTAGAGTACTAATTAGACTAGTTAAGTATTGTTTGGTGATTGTGTACTCCGTATGTATTTATAGAAGATAGTACCGACCAAGCCTACGAGGAGGAGGAGTGCTACCAAGAAGAAGAAGAAAACTTCAACCGCTGCACCAACCAAGGCAAGCCACCATTAACGGTGCAAGCTATTGTTAGCAAGCTAGAATTAAGAGAGATGAATGAGCAAAGATGCTTTAGGCATGCTTTGGTCACACCACCTTGACTACTACTACCCCAAGTATTACCTTACAAGCTTTAATTCCTTTAGTTTACACAAAGTCCCTTACTTGTTTTGAAGGTAGCATAAAAAGTATAAAACTTGACCTATTTAGCTAAGCTTTAGTTGTCATTCTATGGCATGAGATTGAACCCATCATCTTTCCAACTTAGTGAACACTCTTAACTTAGTAGTTTAGAGTAGATAAAAACTTGAGTCACTTTAGATGGGAACACGTGGTGAATATGAATTATGAAAACCTTGGAATGATGAGTCATTCTATTAAGATGTTTTGACATGTGTTGAGAAACACAAATGGTTTATGATGATGAAAATGTTGAGGCATGAGCCTTAGCCCTTTTATAAAACTGATGGTTGGATTCGGATGCGATACCATTCCAAATTTACCGTACAACCACACTACCTGAATTGGGTAAGGCTTAGCTAGAAATTTATATGCATTAGTATTAGTTCCCTCGCGGGAGAGGTTTGAGCTGAGGATACCTCTCAATGTTGTCCACCTATGCTGTGCCCAAGATGACTGATGGTCATGGTTGGGAGGCCATGCTCATAGGAGAGGTGCTCATACTAGGGTGTGTAAAGGAAAGGTTATGTTTGATTATCTGCATACTAAGTATGATGATTCAGGGTTATCCCTGACAGATGTATCGAATCTTGTGGTGAAAGTGTACCACCTCTGCAGAGAGTCAAACTATTCGAATAGCCGCGTCCGCGGTTAAGGACAGTTGGAATGACCATACTGTTTCATTGTCAGATGTTTTCCAAACAACTTATGAAAGGAATGATGAATCTTGACTTGACCACAACAGGGTTGTGTTTATGATATTAGCTTCCCAACTTAAGTGATTCTAGAATTTTACTTTATCTTTCTTTGCTTCAGAACTCAGCTTAGGTTTCAAACTTAACCTTATAGTTAAACCTAGAGTTAGCACTTGACTTAGAACTATATTACTTGTTAGTGGTAGTTTGCGAGTACTTAAAGAGTACGCATGGCTTTTGCCCCTGGCTATTCTCATGGCCAGACTATGAAGGAGACTATCAAGATGATGGCCAATAGGACGGCTATGATAACTAGGACTATCTTCCTTCGTCAGCATTGCCTGTGCCCCTGAAGATGGACCCCACCGCTACGCTTATCTTTTATTTCCGCTGCTTGTTGGACTAGATCATGAGATCCTTATTTGTGTATGACGTTATGTATGGTTTGTAATGGATGATGTACTGTGATATCCAATCCGTTATGTCTCGCAAAAATGGTAATCCTGGGATTGCAAGGTATGGCATAACGGGCATCTGGGATTAAAAAACTGCGTGTTGACAAGTTGGTATCAGAGCCATCTTGACCATAGGAGACCCTAGTTAGAATGGACGTCCGAATAAAAACTTAGTTTCAAAACCAAAGTGAGTATTTATGAAAAACTATCTCATCTCTTATCATTGGGAATTCTTTCTTTCTCAAATACTCAGGTTCCTCAAAATTCTTACATTACTACTTAAAATTTGACACACTTGATCATTTCACTAATTTATTCATCCTTAATTCTTGTAGATGGAGACTCTGTTCAGCAAGTTTTACTAGTTGGGAAACGGAGGTTAGCTGAACTTCGAGAGGGATCTGGATTCACTGTCAGAGTTCTTAGTACGCCCACATCCGGAGTTTCTTGGAGCTCAACTTCTAGGACCCCCAGGAGGAGACTTATAGTGGTTAGTCACCACAGATCTTAGAAAAAGCATCGAAGCGCCAACTTCTGGGAGAATTCAGTTCTCCGTGAGAGAGAACAACTGGCCAGATGGATTAGCCAGGGAAATGCATGAAGCTCTCGCACGTCTATGTGCCCTCAGCGTCAACAAAATCCAAGGAACCCGTTTTTCCCACTATGCAAGACGTGACTTCATGGGAATGCCGATGGAGATGCCAAGTCACCCAGAGTTGAGGCGTCAAGTGGAGAATCTTGATTTCTGTGCATGACGCATAACAGCAGAACTGGACAATGCTAGAGAGTTAGCCAACCAGAACCGTGCCATTGCCGACTAGAAGGCCCATACGTTCGCACTGCTCGTCCAGGATCGCCAGTCTCTTTGCCGCCAGCGTGCAAAGAAGGATCGCACCATCGCCCGTCTTCGCAAGAAGGTGGCCGACCTCGGGAAGACCGTCAAAGAGCAGGAAGCTCAGCTTGCAGCAAAGGAGGAAGAAGATGAGGGTGAAGACATCCAGGGAGACATGGATTCTTACCTCAGCAACGATGATGACTTTCTGGAGGAAGATGCCATGGACTTCTACACTGACGATGAGGACTCCGACTTCATCGACGATGAGTAGATGCACTAGAGCAATGTCGTAGCATGAGTTGTATCGGTCCCACTGTATCGTAGCTTGAAGAATGGTTCTTCAAACCATCTGTTTTCCTTTGTTTGTTGTGGTGTGTGTTGTATCGTGTGTTTGTCGGCATGAAGGAAATGGAGTTAGTTGAAAAACCCGAGTCTAACTCAAAGTTTTAGCTTTGAAAAACCCAAAACCATAAACCTTAGAATTTCCCTCTTACCCCTATATCTATCTCAATCTTTAGATGACTCGTGGAAACCAAGGAGGGAGCAGCTCGTCGCAGGACTCAATGCTGCAGATCTTGTAGAATCTCATCGCCGACCGTGAAGCAAGTAGGGCAGAACGTCAAGCCAACTTAGCAACACTACAGCAGATCGCCCAGATGGCTCTCAACAACCAAGGACATGGAAATCAGGATCACCATGGATCCAAACTCAAAAAAATTCAGAATACCAATCCCCCAATCTTCAACCAATCTGAAAACCCATTAGATGCTAACGACTGGTTACAGACAATGGAAAACAACCTCGAAGTTGCAGGAGTTGATGAAAACGAGAAAGTTCTCTTCGCCACCCACTATCTAGCGGGAGATGCAAGAGCTTGGTGGAATAGCATCCGCAATATGAACCATGGTCAAGTGATGATATGGGAAGCCATGCTCATAGGAGAGGTGCTCATACTAGGGTGTGTAAAGGAAAGGTTATGTTTGATTATCTGCATACTAAGTATGATGATTCAGCGTTATCCCTGACAGATGTATTGAATCTTGTGGTGAAAGTGTACCACCTCTGAAGAGTGTCAAACTATGCGAATAGCCGCGTCCGCGGTTAAGGACAGTTGGAATGGCCATACTGTTTCATTGTCAGATGTTTTCCAAACAACTTATGAAAGGAATGATGAATCTTGACTTGACCACAACATGGTTGTGTTTATGATATTAGCTTCCCAACTTAAGTGATTCTAGCATTTCACTTTATCTTTCTTTGCTTCAGAACTCAGCTTAGGTTTCAAACTTAACCTTATAGTTAAACCTAGAGTTAGCACTTGACTTAAAACTATATTACTTGTTAGTGGTAGATTGCGAGTACTTAAAGAGTACGCATGGCTTTTGTCCCTGGCTATTCTCATGGCCAGACTATGAAGGAGACTATCAAGATGATGGACAACAGGACGGCTATGATAACTAGGACTATCTGCCTTCGTCAGCATTGCCTGTGCCCCTGAAGATAGACCCCACCGCTACGCTTATCTTTTATTTCCGCTGTTTGTTGTATTTAGACTGGATCATGAGATCCTTATTTTGTAAGACCTTATGTATGGTTTGTAATGGATGATGTACTATGATATACAATCCGTTATGTCTCGCAAAAATGGTAATCCTGGGATTGCGAGGTATAGCATAACGGGCATCTGGGATTAAAAATCCGGGTGTTGACACACAGGCAGTACTGATGCAGTTTCTCACTAATGCACCTGAAAGGATGAGTTTTTCGGTTCCACTGTTTGTGAATGGAGAGGGATTCCTGATTGAGGTGGTGCCGGAACCATCGTTCCAGGGAACCAGTGCATCTCCCCACCCGTCCCCCAAATCCATGGCAAGAAAGACCAGGAGGAAGAGGACGGCAACGAGACTGCCTCTGATTCTTACTAGAAACGGAAGAAGAAACAACTGGAGCAACCCAAGGAGCTCGCCTCGAAGGAGAAAGGTCCTACTGGAACGTCTGGTTCCGGGGGGCAGCGTATCGCCAACTCCGTCACGACATCGCCATGCCGGAAGAATAAATCTGCGGTTAAACCTTCAAAAGGAAAGGGTGCGGCTAGTGTGCCTATCCCACCTCTGACCCGGCCTCCGCTCTGTGCGCCAGGCCCAGCTCCAAGTGCGGGAACAGACCCAATGATCCTTCAGTATGGCTCCAATCTGATAGTAGGTCTGATCTTTGTGGAAAAGATGGTTGAGGCGGTGACCGTTGAGACATTGCTTCTGTCCAACTTCAAAGACACCTCCGTGTCCCTTACATCGAGACCATCGGTCAATATTTCTTCTGAAGGAGGCGAAAGGGTGCCCATTCCTTCCTTCTCTCCGTGCAAGGCCAAACCCGCTGGGGGAGAACGTGAATGGAATGGGTGGGAAATCCCTAATGAATGGGAGCTCGAGAAGGAGACGCTAGCAGAATGCTCCAAGAAGCTGAAGGCAAATCGCACCCTTCCGACCAAGCAGCGGGACATAGCGAAGGATGTGGAAGAGTTAGCCCCGGCTCTGAAGGGACAACGCTCACAGATGGTGGAAAAGATCGCCATGCCCACAAAGGACAACACCAACAGATCTTCAAGGCAATCTCCTCAACGGTGACGCAATCGATATCCATGCCCTCATTCTCTACCAGACGCAACATCCGCGTCAAGGGTACAGACGTGGTCTCCATCCTCCAGAAGGACGACGGACAAGAATGACATAGGTATGCGCACATCCCCTTCCCCCTAATTCGGATTTCGCTCTTTTCTTGTCCCTAAGGGATGGTCATTTCTTGGATGTTGCTTCCGATATTGGTTTGGTTCTAGATTTTTCTGTTGCCTCACCTTCCTCCTTTCTCTCCCTAGTTATAGATCTAAGGAACTCGTGCAAGATGCGCTGGCCAAAGCCCAGCAAAAAGGTGCAACAGGGTGCTGAGGAGGGCGGTGAGCAACCGGTTATGTCCACTGTCGTGGCGATGATGGATACGGTTAGTGTTACTGGTCCAGTGTTCGCAAAATTGGCCTCTGGGGCGACCCAGGAAGAGTGCTCGGGACGCCCCAAGGACTAGGGCAACTCTTAGGGGCAAGAGAGCCCAAGAAGAAGCGGTCTTGGGAGCTAAGAAATCCCTACGACAAACACCAGTCCGACAAGCACGGGCTTTGAGCAAGCATCCATGAGAGCCATGGGGTGGAACTTCCGGGGGTTTGGGCGGATTGGTAGGAAAGCTTAGTTAAAAGAATACCTCATAAAATTTAAAATCGACATTATCTTCCTCCAAGAGACGATTAGGCAAAGATTTGCACTTCTTGAACTAGAGAGCCTAGTTCAGGGGGACCGTTTTCACTGGGACTGGCTCCCAGCAAATGGTCATTCGGGAGGGCTACTACTAGGAGTTATGGATAGCTCCTTGGAAGTGGACACAATGGACAAAGGAGAATTCTTCATCAGTGCGAACATCCTCCACTGAGCTTCCCGGTTCATTTTTCAGTTCATGGGGGTATATGGGCCGGCAGACCACTCTAGGTCAGGACAGTTTCTCAATGAACTAGAATCAAAGGTGCTTGCCTCGCAGTACCCAGTGGTGGTGATGGGGACTTCAGTTTTATTCGTGGAGCTTGGGACAAGAACAACCGTAATATTGACTGGGCCAGAGTGACCCAGTTCAACGATTGCATTTATCGCATGGGCCTTCTAGAGGTGTGACACATGGGGGCGAGGTTCACCTGGTCAAATAAATAGCTTAACCCTGTTAGAATCATTCTGGACAGAGCCCTTATCTCACATAGCTGGGAAACACAATTCCCTCTTAGGTCGCTCACTGCAGAAACTCGCATAGGCTCTGACCACACGCCCCTGATTCTGGATTCTAGAGAAGAAGTGGTGATTAAACCGAATAGAATTTTCTTTGAAAGTAACTGGCTGGGGCATCTCGTGTTTAAAGATACGGTGGTTTCAGTGTGGAACAACCTCTTAATGGTACCTGCCAGGAGACACGATCCCATCGATATTTGGAGTGCCCAAGCTAATGGGCTCAGGCGCCACTTGAGAGGATGGGTGGCTAACCTTGGACAGACGTCCAGAATTACAAAGGACGAGATCATGTCTCAGATCCAAGTGTTGGATCAATGCGCAGACATGGAGAACATGGATGAGGATGGTTGGTCTCTTTGGTACCACCTGGAATAGAACCTGATTCAAATCTTCCAGCCGGTGGAGACATACTGGCGACAGCGTAGCCATATTAGGTGGACACTGCAAGGAGATTCGAACACTGCATACTTTCATGCTATTGCAAATGCCAGAAGGATGAAATGCGCAATAAACAGTATGAACATCCAGGGCACTGCCATCACGGACAAGGACGTTATTCAAAAGCATATATACGATTTTTACCGTGGCCTAACGGGAGCCTCAAAAGCATATATACGATTTCTACCGTGGCCTGGTTAATTCCTTCTGGGTCGAGAGACAGCGTGTCTCCGACGCTGAAAACGAGCTACTGGTCGTTACCTTTTCTATGGAGGAACTCGACATCGCGTTGAGCAACACAAATACGGATACGGCGCCGGGCCCTGATGGCCTGTCAGTCTTGTTTTTTAAGGCTTTCTGGCCGGTTCTTAAGTTGCTTGTCCTGATCATTCTGAACTAGTTTAACCTGGGTCGAGTCGATATTTCTAGACTAAACTTTGGCATTCTCTCTTTGATCCCAAAATCCCCAGGCGCAGACGATATCAAATCCTTTCGTCCAATAGAGTTGATCAACGTGATCTTCAAACTTATTTCTAAGGCATTTGCGCTCAGATTGGCACCGATAGCGCATCGGACGATATCTGACTCACAAACTGCATTCATTAAAGCTCGTTTTATCAACGATGGGGCGCTTGCTTTGCATGAAATTATTCAGGAACTTAACAAAGAACACGAGAGCCGTGATTTTCAAACCGGACTTCGAGAAATCCTACGACCGGGTTAGTTGGGCTTTTATCAAAGAGGTGCTCCTGAGGAAAGGCTTTGAACCAGGAGTGGTCCATATACTGCTGCAACACTAGTGACAGGAGGTCAAACAACAATGGCAATCAATGGAGAAATAGGTCCCTTCTTTAGAAACAAGAGAGGTGTCAAACAGGGTGTAGCACCCCGGTAAAACCACTACTAGAAAATCGCTTGATGTTTCTGTTTTGTGCATCATCATGACCGCATCCTCACGTCAACATGCCGCATTGCATTTGAGCATCGTCATGTCATCATGCATGGTTTGCTTAAAAGCTATTTTCCAAAAGCCTATTTTGGTTTTCTAGATATTCCCCTCTTTGTTTCAAATCAAAACTCCGGGCTTTTCCGGATCTTTTATTTTGTCTAAAAACTATCTACAAAAATATTTTTGAAAACAAATAAATAAATAAGTAATAAAATGTTTTGTACCGGGGAAGCAGCCCAGCCGTTTAGGCCAGGCCACCTACTACCCCGGCAGGCCCGGCCCAGCTAGACCAAACCCTAATCCTAGTCCTACACTAGTCCCAGCCGCCACGCTCACAGCTGCTCGCACACACCTACACGCCACGCAGCGGCAGCGACGCAGCATGCTCACGCACGCGTTCGCCCGCACCGTACCGCCCCTGGACCCCGACACGCTCCACTCCTCCCGCACGAGACGCCCACCCCGCACGCCATCTCACCCGGCCCCACTCCCTCGCTGTCGTGCACCGCTCTGCCCGCGTTCGATCCCCACCAACCCCCACCACGTCGTGAGCCTGGCCCTACCCCGCTTCCTCTCGCCTACCGCGATGCCTTCCTCGGCCCCGACCCTCGCTCACTCGGTCAACCGCATCGCAGCGCCGCCTCTCTCCGTCGCCTCCCCTTCCACCAGGCCGCGGCCGCCCCGTGCCTTTCTCCGGAGCTTCCGTGCCAAGCTCCATCGGCCCGAGCACCGTTGTTCGACCCTGCCTCGGCCTCTGTCTCACTGTCGGCCGCCTCCACCATCGAGCCGCCGCCATCGCCTCCTTCTCGCGAGCAGGCCGCCTCCCTGATGCGCATCCTCCACGCTCGCAGGCAACGTGACCCCGCGCCCGATCCCGCAGCCCCGTTGCCATCATCGCCGTCCATCGTTGTCCGCTACATCACACCGCCGCCAGCGGCCTGAGCCGCCGCGGTCGCCTCTGCAACGGACCCGCCTCCCTCGGCCGCGAGCGCCTCCGTCGCTGCTGTCCGAGTTCGCCCGGCCATGGCGCCACCGCCTCGGCGCCCCCTCATCCTCGACCCAGGCGTCGGCCCTCCCCTAGGCCCGATCCTCGACGCCCGCGTCCTCTTTGCAGCCGCAGCAACCCCAGCCCGCGCCGGCCCCGACCGTCCTCTGCACCGCGCACGCGGCCCTGGGTTGTCGTCGACCCTCCGTCATCATCGCCCCTCCCTGCCTGGTGCGTCGCCCACCTCTGCTTCTCGGGGTAGCAGCGCCGTCGCTACCTCCTATCGCACCGCCAAGCTCATCCCCTGTCGCCAGTGAGCCCTAGTGCCACCGACCTGCTCCGCGTGACCCCACACCCTCAAGCCCCTCTGCAGCCGCCACCTGAGCCTCCTATCCACCTCCGAGCACGTCGCTCTGGTCATGCTATTCCTTGAGGACTACCTGCAGGAGGCAGTTCCGATGCTTTTGGCGTTTACCGTGTCCCTGCCGTGTTGGCTCTCTGCAATACAAGTGGTGTTACCACGTGTGGTGATGTATGGTACTGCTGGTGTGCCTTGATGTGGTGGGCGTGTGGTGAGACAGGCTACCTCGATGAAATCTTCTTCACAGACGACAAGACCTCCTTCACCCACAAGAAGATCTCCTTCTTGGAACCTGAAGGAGATGCTACACAAGTCCTCCTTCCCGGATCCGATGGCCGAGCCCCCGAGGCCCCGTTCTTGAACTCCGAAGACCGAACCCACATCGCATCGAACCAAGACCTTCGACCCCACCAATGTGTGACCCCTATCTATCCTTATTTTATAAATGCCATATAAAATTGTTACATATTAAATTGTTCATACTTACATGCATATTGTGGGTGTTTGGGCTATTTCGACGAATCACCTAAATTAAATATGGAGGTATATGCGGGTTATTCTTGTCTATTAACGCCTCCATTTAAATTTGTGTAGCGAACCGATGCCATGTTTTTCCTTGTTAATACAACATTTAAATTGCGGGGTATCTAAATAACTTGAACCATTAATTAATTGTCGGGACCCTGGTTCCGCTTAATATTGTCTAATTGCATCGCACCTTTGCCATGTCATGCATCATATCATGAACATGCTGAATCTTCTTCCGTAGTATTAAATAGTGCCTCCGGTGTGTATTTTAGTGATTTGCTTTTTCGCGGATTAGGCCGTTGAGTGGATGCGAGTATCGACAAGTTCTTCGGATAATGTATCTTCGGCAGTGTTTCCTAGGCGAGCATTCTCCCCCTTTCTACCTATTTTGCATTTATAGTCTTTACTTCCTCCTGTTGATCTATTGCTATCGGTGTCGTGATGCTTTAGTGTTCCATACCAGATATATTCCGTGCAGCCTTTATATTGCCTTGGACACCTCCTATTACCTGTTGTTTGGTAGATAGATGGTCTTGCGAGTCGTAGTCGCTTGCTCAGATGCGATCCCGTGTCGTGAAGTACCACACAGTTGTTGGAATGTTGTCACATGCTTTACAGTGGAGAGGATCATAACTTTAAATACAACTATTAAATTGCTGGGAATAGATGTAACTAATGCAGAGGCATCGGTGGGCAGTAGATATTATTTGGTTTTTCCACGCTCACTTGTGTCCCGTAGGACCCCGAGTACTTGATACCTGTTCTTTGACTATCGCACTATCCGCATGTGGGACCATGAATCCCCTTAGCCAGAGCTTGATTCATTTCTTATTTCTTGCGGCCACAAACTAGTTTGGTACTTATGCCATGCTTTACTGCTTTATTTAAGATTGTGCATCGAGCACCTGTACTATTTTGGACCGTGCCATGTTTTCGCGGTATCGACAAGCCCAGTCACACTTTCGGGTTCCCAGTCATTTACAGCCGCCGTCACAAACCCTAGGTCCGTTCCGGAGCCGGCCAACTTCGTTGCGGGTAGCTTAGTGGGGTGGCCTCCTGAAATCTTTTATGAATCTTGTGATTGCTTTGTCGCGAAAGCCTCGTTGGGTTTTGATTTGGTTTTTCCGAGGTTGATCTTGCGTGTGTTGCTATTTGTGCATCCCTGCAAGGTAAATCTTTCTGAAAGCTGTGTCCGCGGTTATGGACGACTTGGAGCACAGTATCTCGATCATAGACAAGCATAACTAAAGTAGTGCTATAAATTTGACTTAATATGTGACTAGTAATTAGCTTCACTACAACGGAATGGATAATAAAAGTGCCAACAACTGGTGGAACTAGGGTGTATCGTGTCATGTTATACCTGCCTAGTAAGTATCGCAACTCTAATGGAATGAAATAAAAGTGCCAACAACTACTGGGTTTGGGATGTCACATGCTAATTGTATCTGACTAGTAAGTACTGCAACTACAACCGAATGGTTAACTAAAACTACCCACTACTTATGCTATCAGGATGACTCATGCTATCTATATCTGACTAGTAAATGCTACAACTATAATGGAATGAATAAAACTGCCAACTGTGTGAGTTCCTTGGTTTGACTTCCTCGTTTGGTCTCGAGGGGGAAATACCAGGATGGGTATGACTGGTGTTAGTATCAGGTTGGTCCCGAATAGGTTTTCCTTATCCCTCTCTAATAGCCGTCAGTGGTTTCGAGTCTCTATAGGTTGTTTAGTGCATGCTGCGCTGTCGCTTCAGTCCACTATACCTATGTAGGCGAGAGCCGCCGAATTCTAGTCTCGCCGTGTACTGGCCTCAGTACTGACTGACGAGGTTTAATCTCGTCAATGCCCATTGTTATGGACTTGGGTTTTGGAGAAGATGGGGATGCTGGAGATCGTGGCACGGTTAACAGACAAGCAACCAGGGGACACGAGATTTACCCAGGTTCAGGCCCCCGGAGGGAAAACCCTACTCCTGCTTGTCTGCTCTTTGATTACGGCGGAACCGAAGGTTACAAGGTGCGCAGATTCGATCTGGCGTGGGTGCGTGTGCGAAAGTATGAGTCGAGTTGCCCTGGACGTGCCCTCCTGGCCTTTATATAGACTTAGGCAGGTCTCGGGCGTAGTCCTAGTCGGTTACAAGTTCTAGGGTTTTACCCCTTTGAATTTCCTATCTCCGCTAGTCTTGCTCTCCAAGGATCCGAAGGCGTCATGGGCCTTGGCCACCCGAAAATCTTCATGGGCCAGCGTATATCTGCTGTGGGCCTTCCTTAGGCTGGACCAGGTATGCTGAAGTCACGTACCCGTAGGGTATAACCATGTCAGTAGCCCCCGAGTGATCAGTCGAATCGTAGATTCGGCTGAGGACTCTTCCATCCTTCGGGAGCAGTTATATGTTAATAGTATATGTGTGTAGGGATTGTTGATGCGTGTGCCTGACTCACCCGACGGATCAGGGTCAGTTAACTGTCTTAGGACGAAACAGCACGATCTTCTTCAGGTTCGGGTCCCTCAACCCGGACCTGGAACATATGCTGGCGTAATTCGACTCAGGCCGCGAAGGACTTACAGGAATGGAATTCCAGTGATTTTAATTGGTGTACCCAACGCGTCCGTCGGGATTTTTCATCGTACCTGCTGGTACGGATTCATACTAGCAGAGCGCAGTCAGGTGCGTTGCCAGGCCATCAGATGATATCTGTAGGTCTTATCTTTGCGTCGCAGACGCAGCATCCGAATGTTTATCACCGCGGAAGTGTTTCGGCTGGCCAAGGAGGATGTTGCTCACTTAGCATTAACTGGGGCAGAGTTGCTGAAAAGTTTTGCGTGATGATCCGAAAGATCGCAGTCGAAGATTTCATAGGGTGCGCGACCAGCGCTCCCTATGGGAGTAGCCCCCAAGTGTCTGTTCGAGTCGTAGACTCGAACGGAGACTTTTAGTTCAAGCATTGTTTCAATCATTAGGTCCGCAGGACTCGAAAATTTTCGGATGCTTAAATCCATCGTCCCTATGGGAGTAGCCCCCGAGTCCGTAGTGGAGTCGTAGACTCGACGTAGGACTCAGAGAAGTAATTTGTCTTCATTTGTCTGTCGGGTGCGCGGCCAGCGCTCCTAATAGGAGTAGCCCCCAAGTATTTAGTCGAATCGTAGATTCGAGTGAGTACTTTTAGCTGTGGAGCCGAAGTGGTGCTAGTATAGCTTTTGATGACGTCAGTGCTTACGATCGATGACCTCAAGCGTCTGCTATGCCAGAGATGACTTGACTGGACGAAGCGTGGGTCCCACTTGCTGACTTTGAATTGACCGGTCACGCGCGGCGTGGAGATGATTACGGCGTCTCCTCGATTTCTGCACGTAGTGGACGGCGTGGTAACGTCGGTTCGTTTTGGTGCTGACACGTGTATGGCCAGATCTACCGTTGGCGTTAGGTCTTCTCAATGGACGGCCAGCGTGCGTCGTCTTCGCTGTTATAATCCCTAGTGAAATCATGGTTTGTTTTTCACCGCAGCAGTTCATCTATTCACTGCCTCCTCGTTCTTGAGCTATTCTTGCTGCGCGCTGAGAGTTTCCTCCATATTTCCTTTGTCTTTCTTTGTTGGCAACGCCACCACCGCCGTAGCGCCATGGGGAAACCAAAGAAGTCCTCATCTGCAGTTGGGACCAGCGCCGCCGGAGGCAAGAAGGGCACCGCCACTGCTCGCGTCACTGACGGTGGCTGGCGGCGATCAGAAGCGCGGGAGAGCGATCTCCGCAAACTGCGCGAGTGGAGCCTGATCCCGCAAGACACGACGGCCGTGAGACTCCCCGGCAATGAGGTAATCCCCCGTCCCCCATCTGGGTATCGGGTTATGTTTGTTGCCTTCATGATTCGCGGGTTTTCTTTTCCGGTCCATGACTTCCTTCGTGGACTGCTCTTTTTCTATGGGGTTCAGCTCCATCATCTGTCTCCCAACTCCCTTCTTCACATTGCGTGTTTTATTACGCTTTGCGAGTGTTGGCTTGGCATTGAGCCGCACTTTGGCCTCTTCCGGAAGCTTTATTCCGTGAAGAGGCAGTCTGGTTCGGATGGTGTGTATCCCATTGGGGGTTTCATCATCTCCCTCAGTCCCAATGTGCAATTCTTTTCCTTTTCCATGTCCGAATCTGTCCAGTACTGGCGGAGGAAATGGTTTTACATCCGTGACTCCGTACTGCCTGGGCAAGATTTTGGTCTCGTTCCTTTTGACCCCTCCCAATTGATTGAGAAGAAAAGATCCTGGAAAAACCAAATCTTAGATGGTGAGGTGGCGGAGATAGAGGCCCTGTATCGTCGGGTGGAGGATCTCCAGTTGATTCCTGAGAAGGAGGTGAACGGTGTCGACATCATCCGGACATTTCTTGAGCGTCGGGTGCAGTCACTTCAAGCGAGGGCGCACCCGATGTTTCTTTACTCTGGGCGCCGTGATCCGACGAGGGTTTCGAGTGAGAAAATCTCCGAGGTAGAACTTGACAAGGCTCTTCGCGTGCTGTTGAAGTTCAAGACCGACGAGGGACTCCTGGAGAAGTCGCTGACTCCTCCCTTTTCTTCGACGTTGGCCGTGCCAAAGGTGTAGATTTGCGCACGTAGTGCTTCCCTTTTGTTGGGTGTTTATTTGTGTCCTTTGTTTGCTAACAAAGTTTCTTCTCATCTTGTAGATCTTCAAAGTGCCGGGCATGGCACCACCATTGCCCGAAAGGTATCCGAATGCCCCGGATAATGAAGTGGTGGATTCCGTGTCCGAGCTACCGTCAGCGCTATCCCCAGCAGAGGATGCCGACGAATCGAGTGAGGACCATTCGCGCAAGCGGTCACAGAGCTCGAGCGAGTCTTCGGATGCTTCAACTCCTCCGACTCCCAGAAATCCTCTGGGCCTTGAGCGTCATGATGATGTTCATGGGGGTTCTTCCTCTCCCCTTCCTGCCATTCCTGTGCGAGCTGTTGCTCCGCACCCGCCAGCAAAGCGGAAGAAGGAAGAGAAGAAGGAGGAGAAGAAGGAAGAAAAGAAGGAGGAGAGGCCCAAGGGCTTCCTATCTTCGACCTGGCGCGTTGGGCTCGTAAGTTTTCTTGTTGCCACTGTTGTCCTTTTCTTTTTATGATGTTTGCACCTGTGCTGATTGGCTTCGTATGCAGGCAATCCTCCGACGGCTCCAGTGATGGTGCGGGGGAGATGATGGGGGAGTCGAACATTGCATAGCCTCCTCCTCAGACGGTGGCGACTTCGGGTGACGCTGCGCCAGTTCTAGATGATGCCACTATAGCGGTTGAGGACCGTTGTAGCACCGTCGTCAACTCCCTTTCCAAGGCGAAAGAGGTCCTTGGTCGCTTTTACCAGGAGCTCTTCCCGAAGGGCGCATCCCTTGAAGACGTGGGTGCCCTGGCAGAGCTCCATACCAAGCGCTGCAGCTGCATAAGCGCAAGGTAAGGGAATCGGCGCGTCCGTCGGGCTGGCGATGGCCATGGCTGCTGGGGCGGAGCTGGACCTGCCCCAGATTACTTCTCGGATGCCTATAGCTGCGGATGGATCCGAGGTAGCCTTCGCCGCCTACTCCGGTCGCTGCAGACGATATGGGCCCAAGCTCATTGACTTGCTGTCTGAGTATGCATTACGGCAGCAGGGCGAGGCCAAAGCTAGGCAGTCTAGTTCTGAGGCGACTCAGTGTCCTCCGCCTTAGGCATAGTAGACGTAGGGTAGTTTGTAGTCTATTTTGTTGTAAATATCTTTTGTAGTATCATCCTTGTGCCACGTAGTGGCCTTATATACTTTAATGAATTCCTCCGGGTTGTGCTCTATCCTTGGCTGAATGTTTGTGTGCCTTCTTTTTTCTGCTACTATAGGTTCCCTCGGGTGCTGACCCAGCTGACACTTCATCCGAAAGGCCCTTGCGAGCATCATTGGATGATTCCTCGCAGCTCGCGTTTCTTCGAGATCGCGTGCGCAGCTTGGAGAGAGATTTGCTTGGGTTACGCGGTCGCGCTGACGTTTGGAAATCCAAAGCAGACCGTGGTGCAGCCAGAGAGGAGTATTTGATGGCGGAGCTTGGTCGGCTTTCCGAGCAGCTGCAATGTAAGTTGGTCCTTGTTTCGGGTTGTAGCTAGGTGCTTCGAGTGAGTCTGCTAGCCTTATCCTTGTGTTGTGTGATTGTCGCAGGTGCGAATCTTGCTCCGAGGGAAGAAAAGGACCGTATTGCTGTTCGAGTCAATTGCTTGACTCAACAGGACATGGAGGCCGGCGGCTTCTTCTGGATGGATCGTGATCGCGCCATAGTTCTGGCGACGGTGCAGGATCGTGTCTACCAGGTTTCGCGGGTGCTCCGCCAGGTGCAGACATCGCTTTCCTCGGTGCTGCATGTCATGTTTCCGTTGGATGCCGTGCCAACGACCCTTGCAGGTCTTCTGACGAAGTTTCGGAGTGCCAGCAATGTCAAGGAGCTGGTGCGGCAGCAGCTCGTCGCAGGGGTGAAGGCTGCCTTGTCTCTTGTGAGGGTGCACCGCCCTGATGTAGATTTGGCTGCTGTGGCGACTGGGCCACCTCCTCGACCAGATGGTGGCGAGTGGAATATGCGTCCGCATTACGCGGCTGTAAGGCAGTATGCCGAACAGATTGTAGATTTGTTTGAGCAGCGTGCTCAGGTTATTCTTCAGAATAGGTAGGACCTGAAAATAAACAGATAGATGTAAAATTTGTATATTGCGGCTGGGCGTGTATGTGCCCTTTGTTGTAAAGGTTTGCCTGTTGGCGAGCACGCAGTGCTTTGATTTAGTACGTGCCCTTTTCGTTTGCCTGACGTGGTCAGCTACTCAGGTGTACACGTTTTGTCCTCAGTCGATGAAATCGTGAGGTGGGGGGAGCCCCCGAGTGCGTTTGTAGCATGTAATAAAGTTGCAGAGAAATAGTCAACCGAAGGTTGGGGGCGAGACACTTAGCTTTATTTGTATCGTAATGGAGGAGGTACATGGTTCGGCTGAGTAGCCTTGGCTGTAAGCCTTGTCGAAAGTAAAAAGGGGGGTAGGTTGCTACGGGTAGAATATGCGCAGGTGCGAGACGTTCCACGGGTTGGAGTATGCGACTCCAGACTCCATGTGCTTGAGGCGATAGGCGCCACCTGGGATGACCTCGGTGATGGCATAGGGTCCTTCCCATGGCGACTCGAGTTTATTCGGTCGCTTTTTCTTAAGTCGCAAGACGAGGTCTCCTTCGACGAAGGACCTTGGGCGCAGCCGGCGGCTGTGGTAGTTGCGGAGACTTTGCTGGTACACCGCTGATCTAGCTGCTGCTATATCCCGTGCTTCGTCGAGTGTGTCGACGGCATCTTCGAGTGCAGCCGTGGATTCGGCTTCGCTGTAAGCGACGACTCGTGGAGCCTGGTGGCGTACTTCGGCTGGTAGCACGACCTTAGCTCCGTGTGCCATGAAGAACGGTGTGTAGCCGGTGGAGCTGTTTGGCGTTGTCCGTAAGCTCCACAGGACAGACGGTAGCTCTTTCGTCCAGTTTCTGGCTTTGTGCTCGAGTGAGCTCATGAGGCGCTTCTTGATGCCGGCGCCGATTAGACCGTTGGCCTTTTCCACTTGCCCGTTTGTTTGCGGGTGTGCCACTGAGGCATACGTGATGTTGATCCCGAGGCCTTCGCAGAAGTCCTGTAGACAATGGATTCGAAGAATTTGACGGCAGTTTTGCCCTTCTGGTTGGTGACTGGCATTGCCTCGATCCACTTGGTGAATTTGTCGACTGCGACCAGGAGGAAGATGTGTCCTCCCTTCGAGGATTTTGGCAGTTTGCCGATCATGTCGAGGCCCCATTGGGCAAAAGGCCAGGCTATGGGTATGGGTCGAAGTTCGGACCCAGGTGCGTGTGGTTTGTCAGCGAATCGTTGGCACCCATTGCATCTTCGGACGATGTCTTTCGCGTCGCTCATGGTCGTTGGCCAGTAGAATCCTGCTCGCAGAGCTTTGGCGACGAGGGAGCGGCTACCTGCGTGGTGGCCGCAGATGCCCTCGTGGATATCTTGGAGTATGGCTTTGCCGTCACTGATGGTGACGCACCGTTGTAGTACGCCCGTAATGCTGCGTTTGTACAGCTCGCCATTGATGATGGTGAAGGCTTTTGATCGACGAGATATGCGCCGGGCATCTGTCGGGCTGTCTGGTAATTCTCCGTTTATCAGGAACTGGAGGTATGGACGTGTCCAAGTTTCGTCGACTGCCATGACCTGCATCAGGTTGACCATGGCAACTTCGGTATCCAACTTTTCGGGTCCTTCATGACCTTCGGGCAGCGTAGCCCCCGAGTGTTCTGCTTCTTCGGGTGATCCCTTGGGGAATTTCCGCTTGATGGATGGCACGCAGATCTGTTCGAGGAACACACCTGGTGGTACCTTTGCACAAGTGGAGCCGATGTTGGCGAGTCTATCGGCCTCCTCGTTGCTCTCTCTTCCAACGTGCCGAAGTTCGCAGCCGTCGAATTCTCCTTCGAGTGCGTTGTATAGCGCGCGGTACGCGATCATGTTTTCGGCGTGTGCGTCGCACTCATTCATCGTCTACTGTACGACAAGGTTGGAGTCACCAGATGACCAGGTAGCGCTATGCGCCATATTTTGCCATCTTCATGCCATGGATGAGGGCTTCAGATTCGCCTCGTTGTTGGAGGCTCTGAATTTCATCCGAAGGACGTACTTCATCTTGTCACCTTGCGGGAGGTCAAGATGACCCCTGCCCTGCTCGGCTTCGCGTTTGGAGCCGTCAAAATGCATTGTCCAGGCTGCGACATGTCCGGGTGTCGCAGCTGCAGCTCCATCCGGCACCAGGAAGTCCGGAAGGACTTGAGATTTGATTGCGTGTCGCTTCTCGTAGATGATGTCCAGGGTGATAGTTCAATGCCCCACACGCGCCACCGTGGCCTCTGGGTTATTCAGGATGCTGTTTAGGGGTGCCTCGTTGATGACCATCACCTGATGCTCCTGGAAGTAGTGGCTCAGTCGTCGAGCCGTCATGAACACGCCGTAGGCCAGCTTCTGGTAGTGCGGGTACCGCTGTTTTGTTGGAGTGAGAACCTCGCTAAGGTAGTAAATTGGGCGTTGTACCCCGTGGGTCTTGCCTTCTTCGGGTCATTCGACCACGAGTACTATGCTGACCACCTGGAGTGTGGCTGCTATGTACAGCAACAGGGGCTCGCGCTCTTTTGGCGTGACCAAAACTGGCGAGGTGGAGAGGAGCCGCTTGAGGCTTTCGAATGCGTCGTTGGCTTCTGGTGTCCACTCGAACTTGTCTGCCTTGTGCAGCAGTTGGTAAAATGGTAGGGCCTTCTCGCCCATGCGGCTGATGAACCTGCTTAGTGCCGCTACTCGCCCTGCGAGCTGCTGAACGCCCTTGAGGTTTTTCGGCTTCTCCATTGTCATGATAGCTTTGATTTTCTTCGGGTTCGCTTTGATCCCTCGTTGAGAGATGAAGTACCCGAGCAGCTGACCCGAGGGGACACCGAAGGCGCACTTTTCTAGATTGAGCTTGATCCTGTAGCGATCAAGGTTGTCGAACGTCTCGCGGAGATCGTCGATAAGTGTTCTTGCCTCCTTGGTTTTTATGACTATGTCGTCGACATAAACTTGGACGTTGCGACCGATCTGGTCCTTGAGGCAGGCCGGCATGCATCGCTGGTACGTGGCACCCGCGTTCTTTAGCCCGAAGGGCATTGTGTTGTAGCAGTATACTCTGAACGGTGTGATGAACGCTGTTTTCTCTTGATCTTCGACCTTGAGTCAAATCTGGTTATAGCCTGAGTAGGCGTCGAGGAAGGAGAGTTTCTCACAACCTGCAGTCGAATCGATGATCTGGTCGATCCGAGGAAGAGGGAAGTGGTCCTTAGGGCAATGTTTATTTAGTGACGTGAAGTCCACGCACATCCGCAGGATGTCCGTGTCCTTCTTCGGGACCATCACCGTGTTTGCCAGCCACTCGCTTTCCTTGATTTCTCGGATGAAGTCTCCTGCGAGTAATCTGTTGATCTCCTTGCCGATAGCTTCGCTCGCTTCGGCTAGTCTTCGGATGGACTGCTTGACCGCTTGGTGTCCAGGAAGACATTGAGTGCGTGCTCGGCGAATTCCTCGAACTCCTGGCATGTCCGCAGGACACCAGGCGAAGATTTCCCAGTGCTCACGGAGGAATTCGACGAGCGCGCCTTCCTATGCAGTGCTGAGGTCGTTGGCGATCAACGCCGTCTTGGAGGCGTCCGTTGGATGGACCTGCACTTTCTTGGTGTTGATGGTGGAGTCGAAAGACATGTCAGGTGCGTTCTGCTTTGTGACTGGGGGTAGCCCATTGTCCGTCACCTCGCAGAGCCTTACAAGCTCTTCTTGCATGCCGAAAGACTGGGAGATTTTGTTGAAATCCCTGTCGCATTGGTCCGATCGGGTGAAGCTCTCGTGGACTGTGATGACGCCCCTTGGTCCTGGCATCTTGAGTAGTAGGTATGCGTAGTGTGGGACGGCCAGGAACCTTGCGAATGCTACATGTCCCAGGATGGCATGGTATTGCGACGGCCAGTCCACCACTTCGAATTCTAGGCGCTCCTGCCGAAAGTTGTCCGGCTTCCTGAAGATGACGCCGAGCCCTATTTTTCCTAGGGGGGAGATGCCCTTCCCTGGGACAATGCCGTGGAACGTTGTGTCTGATTGTTCCAAGCTGCATTGCGGGATCCGCATAGCTGCTAGAGTGCTTGCGAACATTAGGTTGATGCCGCTGCCGCCGTCCATGAAGACGCGACTCATCTCGAAGCCTCCGATCTGCGCCGGGCAGCATGACCTGGGCGAGGGATCTGGCAAGGGTGATCCGCGCGAGTGAATGTGATGCAGGACTCTGATCCGCTGAGGTACTCAGGGATTGCAGGCGGAGTTGCCACGGCCAAGTTGATTTGTCTAGTGATTTTCTTCTGCACCCTGTTGGTGGGGCGTCCCTTCTGGATCATATTTAGTGCTCCCTTTGGTGGGGGGTATGCGACCCCGGCGTTGTTTTGCGCTGGTGCGACTGGTTGATTTGGGCCTCCAATAGGCGGCGGTGGAGGAGCTCCGTGTGCTATTTCACCTGGCGCAGGTGCGTTTCCGAACGCAGGAATTGGAGCTTGTTGCCTCATCTGCATCATGCCTTCGCTGAGTTTCTGGAACTCGCGGCAGTCCTTGAGCATGTGGCTAGCTTTCTTTTTGCCATCTTGTTTGTCGATGTAGAAGTGGATGGTGCATGGACCCGAAAGTTTGTCGAATGCTGAGGGTCCGTTGTCGCGGTCGCGGCGTTGCCACGACTGCGTTGGTCGTCCGTTGTCGCGGAAGTTTCCGCTGCGGTATCCTCCGCTGCAGCCGGCTGTTGTCGTTACGGCGGTCGGCGTAGCCGGCTGCGACCATGTCGGGTCCGTCGCGGTCCTCGTAGACGCGCGATCTCCTCTTGCTGCGGCGTTCGCGTCTTCGGCCGTAGTCGTCCTCTTCATCTGATTGCGCCCGCTGGATGCAATCTTCGCCGTCTGCCCAACTGTTGGCGATTTCCATGAGGTGGTCGAGTGTCTTGGGCTTTACGCGCCCAAGTTCCTCCTTGAAGTCTGGGCGCTTGACGCCGTCCCTGAAGGCGTCGATGGCCCTTTCTTCGGAGATGTGTGCTGCGGAGTTCTTGGTTGTAGACCAGCGTAGTATGTACGAGCGAATAGATTCACCCGTTCTCTGAGTGCAGGCTCGCAACTCTTCGATTGAGGCGGGCCTCTTGCTGGTGCCTTTGAAATTTCGGATGAAGCTATAAGCGAGCTCCTCCCAGCTTCGGATGGATCCTGATGATAGGCTGCTAAGCCAGACCCGCGCCGCGCCTGTCAGCTGCAGCTGAAGGCATTGCATGGCGGTTTCTTTGTTGCCTCCGTGAAGCTTGACGGATGACAGATGGTCACTGAGCCAGGACTTTGGATCTTGCGTGCCGTTGAACTTCGGAGTATCCGAAGGAAGCTTGAAGTTGCGTGGCATCTGTGTTCGCCGGACGGATCTGCTGAAGCATCGAGCCCCGCAGAGTTCTCCTTCGTCTTCATCCATCTTAGATTCAGACGAGCATGCGCGTTTGGCGCGTGCTTTGTCGATCTTGCGCTGTGTAAGCTTGTCTCTGGCGTCGTAGTCACGTTTATGACGGTGCGAGCTCTTCTTCCTTCGAGGAATATCGTGTTCCTCTTCATCTTCGGATGAGGGAGTGGGGCTCCGGTCGCGCCTGGCCGGAGCTTTCTTCTTCGGCTCCGTAGGAGCGTCTTCGTGGAGCGCAGCTCCGATTAGTCCTAGTCCGGTGAGTGCGGACCTATGCATGGCTCTTTTCGGGTCCCCCTCCGGAGGTGGGTGAGCCGCGAGATACGCAGTGGCTGCCATGATCGCAGCTTGTGGCGTCTTCGGGATGATGTTGCCGTCAGCGTCCATATCCATGAATGATGTGTGGAGAGTTCGGGTCACGTCACGCCGCTCCTTCGGGTCCATGTTTTCCACCCGAGAGCGGTGCTTGTTTCCCTGGCTTCCGTTTGTGCTAGAGCCGGGTCCCATGGCGGAGAGCGCAGCTCGTCGCGCACTGGACTCAGAGGCTGCTTTCTTGCGTTTGTCGAGCGTCTCATGCATCTTGACTTGCTTCTTGTGCTCCTCGATGAGGAGGTAGTGGTATGCCATCAGTAGGTCACTTGAGGAGTCCAGAGGTAGGACTATTTCGCCTGCGACGGCGCAGCGTGCTTCGACCCATCCTTCTTTGCTAAGTTGGATGAGGTGGCCCCTGTTTTCCCCGTTTTCGCCGTTTCCACCGTTTTCGCCGTTTCTGTCCTGCGGGTTGGGGTTGGGCGGCGGGTTAGGCGTTTCCTCGTCGGTTTGGATGACTGCGGCGCACAGATAGCGCCTGCAGATTGGTTGGCTGCTGCCGTAGCTTTCGGATCCGGAACCGTAGGTCCCTTCATCCGAAGGTGGATCGCACAGATCGGAGTTGCAGCTGCTGCTGCTGTAGAACTCATCTGTTGATGGTGACGTGCGTAGCACGGGGTGTGGAGCCCATGAAGCGGGCCTGATTGACGGCACGGGCACCCGCTCAGGGAGGCGGAGGGTGCCAGTTTGTCCCACCTGGAAGCAGAAGCTCCCGAACAGAATTTCGAGTCCGTCGCCTACGGGCTCGAAATCCTTCATGGTATCCGGCGAGTGGGCGGTGAAGTCGAAAGCGCCGAAGAGGAGGTGATTCTCCGTCGCCGTGGAGTTGTAGATCGATCGGGTCGGAACCGTCACGACCGCACAATCAGCAGCCCCAATTCCCACAGACGGCGCCAATTGACGAGGTTTAATCTCGTCAATGCCCATTGTTATGGACTTGGGTTTTGGAGAAGATGGGGATGCTAGAGATCGTGGCACGGTTAACAGACAAGCAACCAGGGGACACGAGATTTACCCAGGTTCAGGCCCCCGGAGGGAAAACCCTACTCCTGCTTGTCTGCTCTTTGATTACGGCGGAACCGAAGGTTACAAGGTGCGCAGATTCGATCTGGCGTGGGTGCGTGTGCGAAAGTATGAGTCGAGTTGCCCTAGGACATGCCCTCCTGGCCTTTATATAGACTTAGGCAGGTCTCGGGCGTAGTCCTAGTCGGTTAAAAGTTCTAGGGTTTTACCCCTTTGAATTTCCTATCTCCGCTAGTCTTGCTCTCCAAGGATCCGAAGGCGTCATGGGCCTTGGCCACCCGAAAATCTTCATGGGCCAGCGTATATCTGCTGTGGGCCTTCCTTGGGCTGGACCAGGTATGCTGAAGTCACGTACCCGTAGGGTATAACCATGTCACTGACCGCTCCCTTTTTCCTTTGCCCTTTGTCGGCACCCCTTTTGTTTTAGAAGGTATGAGATCGACGTCGTTAGCAGGGTTACCCTTCCGGCTTGGCCTGGGCAGAGTTATGGACACCATCGGTTATTCTTCAGGGCTCTTAGCCCCATTTGCATCTTGTTCTTAGTCGGACGCTCTATCGTTTTCAAGGTGATTTGGATCGTTCTATAGTATATCTGTATTCTTGACTCATGGAGTCGTGTTGTATATAGCTGTTCTGTGGGTTCCATCATGGACTATTGTGTAATGGTATTACTTCGTTTTTCCACCCGCACGCAAGTGCCTGGTTGGCATCTTTGAATCGTTTGTATGCGGGTTTGGCGGGAATCGCTAAAACTTGCATAGGGCCGATTCGAGGGTGTTACACAGGGGGACCCAATCTCTCCCTTGCTTTTTCACATCATCTCTAATGCCTTAGCCGCTATGGATGCAGCAAGCGACGCTGGCCACATCTGTGGGGTAATCCCTCACCTCATGATAGGATGAGTCACCCACCTGCAATACACAGATGACACTTTTCTGATGCTCCAGCTCAATGACCTAGCAATCATGAACCTAAATTCACACTTACCTGTTTCGAAATTCTCTCAGGCCTAAGGATCAATTTCCTCAAAAGCAGTTGTTGTGATGGGAGTGTCCCAACAGGAGCAGGATAGGGTGGCCAATCATCTTAATTACAAATCTGGGGTTTTCCCATTCACTTACCTTGGTTTCCCCATGGCTGACTGAAAATTGACGATTGCTGACTAGGAACCTTTTGGTCAACTCGGTGGGGCACCGACTAGATCCGTGGCAAGAACGCTTCTCCTCTTTGGCAGCGCGCCTGATCTTGACCAATGCTTCCTTGGCCAGCCTACCTATCTTCTCCATGGGGCTATTTCTTTTGGTGGAAGGAACGCATGGTGGGTTTGACAAGCATCTTGTCCGCTTCTTCTGGGAAGGAGTGGGAGAGAAGAGGAAATATCACTGGATCAACTGGCAAGACATGTGCCTCCCAAATGACCAAGGTGGTCTTGGGATTATCAACACTAGGATACTCAATATAGCCCTCATGACTAAGTGGATTTGGAGGCTGTATGCCGATCCTCAAGAGATCTCTCTATGGGCTAGGATCATTAGGACAAAGTACCCTAATGCTAATAACATCTTTGCTACTGAAAGCCAGGGGGTTCTTAGTTCTGGCAAAGTTTGAATAAGATCAAGTATTGTTTCAAAGTGGGAGCCAAATTCTTGTTGGGAAATGGCTATAGGATCTTCTTCTGGAAAGATTGGTGGACTGGGGATGCTCCTCTAGCTGAGAGATTCCCTAGATTATTTGAGATATGCTCCGACCAGTCCATTTTAGTGTCTCGAGCTTTCTCTGCGGGTTGGACTCTTGATTTTAGACGCTCTTTTGGACAAGAGGAGCTAGCTATGTGGGTGGAATTCCACAATGAGTTGCAGCCTATAGTCCCCGAGGGTGGGACCGGCAAGGTTAGTTGGACACTGGAACCTTCAGGGTGGTTCTCAGTGGCCTCACTATATAGAAAACTATCAGCTCAACAACCTTGGCCCTTTGCAAAAACTATTTGGAAATCTAGGATCCCACTTAAAGTAAAAATCTTCTGTTGGCAGCTGGCCAAAGATAGATTACCATCACGTCAGCAAATCAACTTCAGACACGGTCCCTTGGATGTCAAGTGTGCCCTCTGCGGGGAAATTGAAACCTCTTCACACATATTCTTCTCTTGTCATTTGGCAGTTTTTATGTGGAGTGCTTTCCGTGAAGTTGTTGGGATGTAGTGGAATCCCGCCTCTTTTAATCATGTGGTTTTTTTTCTCAATTCTACCTCACATGATGTTGCTTGCTAGATTTGGATCTTAATTGCTGCCCAGCTGTCGGCTCTTTGGCAAATTCGTAACAAATTCTCAATTGAGAATACCTTCCTTTGTCAACCAGCTGACTGCCTGTTCAAAACTATTCTCACTTTGCAGCAATAGCGCCCGCTGTTTCGACGTGAAGAGTGAGAGGCCCTCGTCCTGCTGATAGAGAGGATGCGCTGTCAGTTCAACCACCATCATGATCCTGTTGCTGATCTGGGAAGCTCGTTATCTGCCGCCACCCCTTAGTTATGGCTTTGTTTAGCAAGGTCTGATAAGTGTTGTCGCTAATCTGAAACTTGTTTGTCGATCTTCTGTTGGTACTTAGCTGCCAGTTGTGGCTAAGTCTGGTGTCGTCGGCTTCTGTAAACTTGTTGTGCTTTATTAATTTAAATTCGGGCTGAGATGCCTTTTATCTAAAAAACCAATTTGAAGCAATATTCAGAGTAGGAAAATTATACACTGCACTTCTGGAGGTACTCCAAGAATCAACATAGATAGTGTTGAAGTATGATCCAAATTCAATCAAGGAGGATAACTTCTGACGAAACGACACGAGGCCCATCGCCGGAGGGTTGGGACGAAGCGGATATATACCTCTTGTAAGCCACCGACTAGGATAAGTTGCATTTGTGAAATCCGTGGCATTGTGTAAACACTCTCCGTTATAGTGAAATTTCACAGGCTGACGTCCATGGTTTTTACCTCTCTTTGTTGGAGAGGTTTTTGCACGTTAAATTTATGACCCCTTACAGCGATTTTCTTTTCGTTCTTCGTTATTTGCTTGTCGCGATTCTAACGGATAGCATGTCAACGGAACGTGAACAGAGACTAGAGAAAGTTAAACATTTCAGAGAGCAATCAACCTGCGGGCAACTCTGTGATTCACATCAAAGCATCTGCACTTTTAGAGTATATCCAATGATAACAAAGGATAGAGATTATCAACCTGTAGGCAACTAGATGGACCAAAACCATTTTGAAATAGAGGATCATGTGGGAGAAAATAAACCGTGAGAAAGCATTCATTTGGCAATTGTTCAAGTGACTTGTTCTACACTGGTCAAGTTCAATTAAATAGGAAGAATCTTCCGTGAGTGTTTCAGTACTTTCAGGCAACAAATATGTATTTAAACAATCAATGTAAGCATATTAAGGGAAAGTTAGAATTTCTTTTAGGTATGAAAGTTCTTATTCACTGTAAAATGCAAGTACTCAGATTAAAACAATATGGCATGCTTTTACTTTATTGCTCAGAGAAACAAATTCTCACTTTTAATTGAATTTGTGTCAAGCTATTGTTACTGCCTTTTAGTGTTGTTATGAGTTGATTAAATGAAGGTTGCACTAACTTCAGTGTTGTTATATGGAGTAATAAAGTTTTAGAGAAACAAACAGAGAAGCAATTGCATGAGAGTAAGTTGGATCTTTATGCATGATCCAATTTTATCCAGTACTCAATGCAACCCAGAATATATTCTTCCTGCTACTACTGATGGTCTGAGAGTTGAAGGCGAGGGAGAGAAGCCCTGTTGGCGGCGACGAATAGGGGAGCCCTGCCGGTGGCGCTTGATCTAGGGTCGGTGGGAGGAGGCATCAGGGAGAGAGGGATGGTGCTCTGTTAGTTGACTCGCGAGAGAAACGAGACATCGATAGTGAGTGAGGGACGGTCGCGACGCGGGGCAGTTTGGGAAACGCGGAAATCTCATGACCGTCACATAATTTGATCATGGAATCCTTTATATATCAGATAAAGGTTACACACATTTTTTTTGCGAAAATTCCACCGATCTATTAATAATCATCAACAGTAGTACAAAAAGGCCTAAAATTAATAAAAATTATAAATAGGTCGATGGACCACCTAGCGAAGACTACAAACATTAGCATGAGCCGAAGAGGCGCCGCCGTCCTCACCCCTCCATCATCGGAGCCAGGCAAAACTTGTCGTAGTAGAGCTTGTTGTAGTAGACATACAGGAAGTCGTCGTGCTAAGGTCCAAAAAGCCAGCGCACTAAAGCAGCAACCATCGCCAATGATGATATTAATAGATTAGAAGAGACTGACCTGAAATTAACACGAAAAACGACTAGATCCCACGAGATTAGCTGGACACACGACTTCAGGCGCCCTCCGTCAGCGATAGGCGCACCGCTGGAGCGAGGATAGAACGGGGAGGACTTTATTCCGACTTCAGGATGTAGCCGTCGCCTCAATATTCCAAAAAGACACGAGATGATAGTCTAAGCGAAGAGCAAAACCCTCCCGCTGGTGAAAGACCGTGGTCCGCTACACCTCTGAGACCCTAAGATCATCGGGGACGGAACGGACTTATGGCGTCGGTTGCGGAGGCGCCTCCTGGGGAACAGCGCACGTACCGGTTTTCTACACCAGACTAGATCATGTAGGCGCGCTTGCCACGCCAGTCTTTTAGGAATATATAATGTTAGGAAATGATATAAATCTATTTAGAATCATGTTAATAACTATTATGAGGTACACAGAAAACTTGCCAAGTCACCATCTTCAGGCGTTAGAGCTCCCGTTTTAGGGGGTGTCAAGTGTCAACTGCAACAAGAGTATGATAAAAAAACTGCAACAAGAGCAAAATGTCTTTAGTTTTCGAACCACGTTGTCAATGGTTCAGTTCAGATCCAATCCACGGAAATATTAAGAGAATGCATGAAATTACCAACAAGGATAGATCAGTGCAAAATCATTGAAATGGTAATGGTTCATGCTAAAATCTCCATTTGTTTCTTTACACGAGATACCACCACCTCAAAATGAAGAAGATCCAATTTTAATCAACTTCTCTCTCATCCTTACCATCTACTGGTCTTCCATGTAGTGCAAATAATCTTGGCAAAATGAATGAAGTGAAATACATAAAGAACACTGAGTAAAATAAAAAATTACCCTCTTGTAAGTGTACTTGTTGCTCCACGTGCTGCAGGAGCATCTCCCGTTCAGTATTCTATGTAGAAATTTCAGTCGTGTAAGTGTACTTGTTGCTCCATGTACTGCAGGGGCAGACGCGATGCCAAGCTATCACCCTTTTATCTCCCAATCCTGAGCACCATAGCTGTGAGGGAAGCCATAGCCGATGCGCGAACAGAGGATGGGGATGAAGCGGTGATCAGACTTAGGGTTGATATTGGGGGAAGTAGGTCACGGGAAGGGGAGGTGGATATGCATCTCTCGTATCCCTTGTTGATCCATAGGGCCAAGAGCACGTCGAGGGGAGAGGCCAGACGCGCTGGCGGAACATCCTCCCCAGTCCCATGTCGTCGACTTTCACTGGCATCACGGCCTAGGAGAGAGAGTAGGCGGCGACATCCTAATCGAGACACGATCCGCCGTCGCTGTCTCTGATATGGTTAGGTAGAACGGGAGGGGAAGGGGAGGGTGGTGTGGCGTGGGAACAAAGAGTTCGGGAATTTCCCGATGATATGAACGGGCTCGGTGCACAAGCCGAACTAACAAGAGTGGGTTGCTACAACAGTTTTTGCCCAATTCACCAGAGAATGCCAATTTGATGTATAGAGACCCATCCCCTAGGGATAACCGGGCCAATTCGGGAGCATAAGTAGCTCAAGTAAATCGGGCGGCTAAAAATGGTTTCATGCGACGATCGGACGGTCAAAAACATACAAGGCGTGAGGGAGCTCCCTTTTGTCCCAGTTATACTATCCCTAATTCCCCGAACCCTAGCCCAATATTCCAGGTCACCGCCCGCCGCCCGTCAGGTTGCGACTGATATCCATAATCTGTCCCAAATCCGTCCCCAATCCTCGACGTCGTTCCACTGCCGATCGTCCTCCCAGAACAAAGTCTAGCCTCCCCGTTTTCTTTTTTCATCAGGCCGCTGCGCGACTTTCCGATTTCCATGCGGTCGCTAGGATCTGCAACTGCAGTCAGTCGATTCTCGTCGTGCACTCAAAGGAGCTGGCGCTTCAGTCCTGTTGCTTGGTAGCTTGAGACCTTCAGGTACGCTCGATGGTCAACAGAGGTCACGTGAGATTGAGTGAATCTTCTACTTGTCTATCCATCTACTTAGTCATCTATCCGATTAATATCGAATCGTTGCTGCAGAAGCTAGATTTCAATTGACTGCTAGTACTATTTACAAATAGCTTCGGATTGAATAATTAAGTTTTGGAAATGACACGGTACATCATGTTTCTAGTGGAGAAGTATAGGAGAAATCAGCAGAGGTATACAGAAAATGAAAGGATGTTCTAATAGCACGTTGGAGTTTACCTTGGCCGGAGAATAATTTGGTAGAAAAATCCTGATTGTTTGAGTAAAAGAGTCAGAAGTTGTTAGAAATTGTTGAGCTATTGATATTTTCCTAAGCATGACATACCGTAACTTGCTGGTATAAGTGAAGTCCCTTATAATTGGTTCTTTGGTCTGTTTGAAATAGTACACACGTATTCCACATCAGAGAATAATCAATTAGTATGGTCTTCAGGTACGGTTAGCGTATAATATTTTCTTGTTGTGGAGAAGCTTCTTAAGTATTCGTTATTCCACAGGTTCCAAGTATTCATGCCAAGACTAGTTCGTGAGTTATACGTCCGTCGAGACAAGTGCACGACGAACTCCTATTTCTTTTCTGGTTGTGCATTGTGTGAATGTGTGATTGTTTGTTCACATTTGAATTGAGATGCTCGTTTCCAATTTGGTTCAATTCAGACTTGTTTCGGGTTTTTTCAATTCAATCTACTTTTCATGTTCAAAAATATCGTGTTTCTTATTTTTCGAGCTAAATCGATGAGAAACTGTTCCAATCGGCTAGTCCGATTAAGTTCGGTGAGAACTGTTTGCTTCTGGACTAGTCCGATGGCTATTTTTTTCATGTTAGTCCGGTGAGCGACTGTTCCGAGCGGCTAGTTCCGAATTAAGTTCGGTGAGTACTGTTAGCTCGTGGGCTAGTCCGGGCGACATATTCATATATTCGGTTTTAGTCTTCATGTTAATCATTCACTATTGTTCTTACGGTTATAATTGTACTTGCTGAGTATTTCTGTACTCATTCTTACATTTCATTTGGTTTCCAGGAACAAAGTACATGATATATGCATGGGAGACGGGTGTAGCACTTCTACCACATCACATAGATGTAAACAATGCCTACCGGAATGTCCTGCAATTATTTTGGTAGTTGTAGCATTATTAGTTGTTTATGAGAATTACTTTAGTGTAAGTCTTGAGTCGATAAATCTTAATCTGGTATAGCTTTGAGCTAAGTGATGTAATTTAAGGTGCATACTAGCGTTCCGTACTATAATGATACCATTGTAAAATATTTTATAAACTGCTTGTCGTGGATGTCCTTCTAAACAAAGGAGATGTCTGATTTAGAATTTCTCCTATGGTTGGTGTGATTTAGGTAGTGTGGTAGCACCGCCGGGTTTGGGAAAATCCGGGATATTACAATTGGTATCAAAGCCTAGGTTTTAGATCTCTAGAGTAGTTTAATGTAAACTATGATAATTTGAGAATTGGTAGGGTGGTTGAATAATTAAAACTCCCCTTAAAGTTGCTAAACAGACTACAAACTTGAGATATGATTCAATAACATAAAATTTGACACACTGGTGCATAATAGGATGGGTTTTTAGGTCATGCATTGCATATTTGCTCTTCCTTTCCTTAAATTTATTGATGATATCATTTATCCATGTTGTTACACACACATTTACTCCACACATTACCATGAGAGTGCAAACGATCTAGCTAGCGCAATGAGTTGTTTAGTAAAACGCATGCCTAGCTGGCTGTATCGAATTATATAGTACCAGTACAAGTATTTCACTCGGTCCTTGCTGCATGCCTAAGCACATACATGACTAGCTTGGGCTTGTGCGGAAGGCCGTCGTACGTGTTATATTCAGTATATTCAACTTGCCGCTGGACTGTTGATCAAGAAAATGGCGGAAGAGGTTCGACTGCAATCATGTTAGTAGTATTAGTAGAAACGTACGTAGCAATTGGTACACTAGACAATATTTACTTAAACCTCAAAAAAGAGCTAGAGAGAAGCTTACGTACCGAAACATAAAGCTAGCTGGAGTGGGATTATGCTGCTGCATGTGAATGGAAGGGTGAACATGCGCAATTTATCAATGGTGCCATTGATAAAGCTATTCAGTGCTGGGTTGGCAGTCAGGACGTGGCATAGACAGATGCTTGCACTGCTGCTCACGAGCTCACGGAAATTTTGGCAACATCTATCTGTAGGCGCTGCGCTGGCTCCGGTGAGGTATGGTACACACACGAGCACCTCCAGCAGATATTCCGCGCAATGGGCAGGTGGGGGAGGAGAAGGGGACGGTGTCGTGAAGCCAGGGAATGCGGGGAACTGTGGCAACCCCGGGAGCGGTGGTAGTGGCGGGAAGACGACGACAATTGCTGCAGCTGGTTCTTCCTTTTCCGCCGGAAGATTCGCAGAGTTTGTCCTTGCGTCTGCTCCATTCAGTGTCAGTGTCTTCGTCGCCGCTGCTAGGATGAACAAGAAAACCCTGATCGGCTCCATAGGCTCAGTGAGGATTATGCGCTCAACTGTTAACACACAGCTGCGGAGTCGATTGGTGTTTTTTCGCCAGAATGAAGTGCTCTTGCATGCTCTTGGTCGATGCTCTCATTCTTGGTCCTTTATTAGTAGCTTGGTTTGGAGCTCACACTCTTGATCTTCTTTTGCTGGTCTTACGGCCCATCTTATTTATATGTGTGCGAGTATCACAATCTTGCTCGACCGGGATTGCTTCACGCGGTTATCGGTACATGCATGATCTGTTGCTCTGCAAAATAAATGTCATGCTTGCATGTTGGATAAACCCTGCATTTCTTCTCCGCGCCCTGTACACGCTCTAGCTCTGTAGTGATCAAGCTGTTGCCGACACTCATCTGTCGTTGACAGTTTCGTCAGTCAGGTAGTTTCAGACTTAAGCAAATAAGTAGGGCCAACGTTCGTGAGTTTGTTCATGACTTGGTGTAGCTGTTTTAGCGCTAGTTACTTGGTCGCTGCACGAGACTCGTGGGATGGCGCGAGGACCAGTTCGTGCGGCAGCATCAGCGACAGACGAGCGGACGTGGGATGGCACGTCAGTAGTGGCTCGGTTCTGTTAGCTATTTTCCCGTTTCCTTTTTTCTGTTGTAAAAGCTTAAGACTAAGGAAGTAACAGAAAACGCTGCTCACTTTTACGCGGCACCAAAACCTCCTGTGTTCATCGTGTTCGATCGAGTGATCAAAGAGAGCGAGATAGGTGTGTGTATCAGTGTTGGCAACAACATTTGGTATCAGAGCCCTGCCGATTCCACGAGATGTCATCCTCCGCCCTGCGAGCGGCGGCTGCGGAGAAGGCCAAGGGGGCACAGGCGGCGAGCGCTGTCGCGGGCGGGTCCGAGCCGCCACCGAAGCGCCGCACCTCGGCGTCCCCGACTCCGCGGCGTGGTCGTAGCCTGATTCGCGGCGGCGGCGAGATCATCATCCGCGAGCGCGTGGTGCGGGAGAGCTCCGGCAACGCGCAGTACCCCACTCTGACCCGCTCCAACTATGCGGAGTGGGCGATGGTGATGCGCGTGCAGCTGCAGGCCACGCACCTATGGGACGTCATCGAGTTCGGCGCGGAAGAAGAAGGCGACGATCGCGCCGCTCTGGCCGCCCTGCTCCGGGCAGTGCCGCCGGAGCTGGTCCGAACGCTCGCCGTCAAGGACTGCGCCAAAACCGCGTGGGAAACTATCAAAACCATGCGGTTGGGCTGCGAGCGCGTCCGGGAGGCGAAGGCGCAAACGCGCCGGCGTGAGTGGGAGGAGCTGCGCTTCAAGAATGGCGAGTCGATTGAGGACTTCTCGATTCGGCTCACCGCCATCGTCAATGACCTGGAGCTCCTCGGCGACCCCGTCAGCGAGTACCGCGCCGTGCTCAAGTACCTCCGGGTGGTGCCGAAGAAGTACCGCCCGATGGTGATGGCCATCGAGCAGACCGTAAACCTGCGGTCACTCACGATCGAGGAGTTGACCGGCCGATTGATCACGGCCGAGGAGGGGTACGACCTCGACGACGTCGGCGACGGCGTTGGCAAGCTCCTCCTGACGGAGGAAGAATAGGCTGCACGCCAGCGTCAGAGCACGCCGGGCAGCGGCAGCAGCGGCAAGCCTGCGTACAAGCCAAAGCAGCAAGACCCCGGCAAGGCCGGCGGCAGCTCGGGCAGCAGCAACTCTGGCAACACAGAACGCCGGAAAGGGAACTGCCGTTATTGCGGCAAGGCTGGTCATTGGGCCAAGGAGTGTAGGAAGGCGAAGCACGATCGCGAACAACATCAGCAAGCCAACCTGACTCAAGCCGAGGAAGAGGAGGCGCCAGTGATGATGATGGCCATGGCCTCTGAAACCGTGGCGCACCAGGCTATTTTCTTAAACGAAGAAAAGGTTGTTCCAGTGCCCTCACCTGATGGCCTCTGGTACTTTGATACCGGCGCAAGCAGCCACATGACAGGGCAGAGGCATGTCTTCTCCGAGATCGATGAAACGGTGCGGGGTACCGCAGGTTCGGTGATGGCTCGCACGTGAACATCTGCGGAAAAGGATCGGTCATCTTCAGAGGTCACTCCGGTGATCAGCGCGTGCTCGCGTGCGTGTACTACATCCCAAGCCTTCGGAGTAACATTATCTCCGTTGGGCAACTGGACGAGGGAGGCTACAAGATCGGCATCGCCGACGGCATGATGACGATCCATGATCCTGCTCGAGGCCTCCTCGCGAAGGTCAAGAGAGCAGGCAACACAGTCCATGCGCTGCGGACACCTCCACTTCCGTGCGCTGCGCACACTGTCGCGGTGCGACATGGTGCATGGGCTGCCGGGTATACAGCGCGTCGAGGAGTACTGCGACGGCTGCGCCCTTGGCAAGCAACACAGATCGCCGTTCCCCAGCGTATCATCGTTCAGAGCGGAGCGGCGCCTCGAGCTCGTCCACACCGACCTTTGCGGGCCGATCGCGCCGTCGACGCCGGGCGGCAACAACTACTTTCTTCTGGTAGTTGACGACTTGAGCCGCTACATGTGGCTCGAGGTAATCAAGTCCAAGAGCGACGCGTTCCGTTTCTTCACCAAGATCAAGGCAGCAGCTGAGGCCACAGGCAACAGCAAGCTCCGTGCGTTCAGGTCTGACCGGGGCGGAGAGTTCAACTCCGGCGAGTTCCGTGAGCTGTGTGACTCCACTGGCATCAGGCACCAAACCACTGCGCCATACTCTCCTCAACAGAATGGTGTCGTCGAGAGGCGCAACCAGACTGTGGTGGAGATGGCGCGCTGCCTCCTGAAGAGCATGAACATGCCGCCACGCTTCTGGGGAGAGGCCGTGCGAACCGCGGTGTACATCCTCAACCGCGCACCCACGCGTGCTCTGGACGGCGTCACACCATATGAGGTGTGGCATGGACGAAAGCCAAACGTGCAGCACATGCGCGTCTTTGGCTGCGTGGCTCACATGAAGAAGGTCGGCCCTGGCGTCACAAAGCTAGCCGACCGGTCCTCACCCATGGTGTTCATAGGCTACGAGGAGAACTCCAAGTGCTATCGGGTCTACGATCCAGCTGCAAAGAAACTTCAGGTATCGCGTGATGTTATTTTTGAAGAAAATAGGGCATGGCGCTAGGAGGAACAGGATGTGGGCAACACACCGCACGCCACGTTCACGGTATCGTACACCCTCGAGGACGGCACCTTGGAGATGGACACCGGAGCAGGAGCTGCGCCAACGCGGGCTCCTGGCTCACCTGACCGCGTTGTGGCCCAGAGCACGCCGGCCGCGGGCACACACTCATCGCCACACACGCCCACGACGCCGAGCCCATGGCCTGCATCAGCACCCGTGTGCTCGGACATCGCCTCGTCATCGACATCTGGTCCTGTGGCTCGAGCCGACACACGCTGGGCCATGCCACTGACAGACGACGATGGGCGCAACACCGACGACGGGCCGGTACGCTACAGGCGCCTATCTTGCATCTACGACGCCACCGAGCACGAGGCGATCAGGGAGCCGAGTGAGCATTGCATGCTCACTACAGAAGAGCCTCGTACAATCGACGAGGCGATCGCCGACGCAGCGTGGCGTGCTGCCATGGATGAGGAGATGGCATCCATCACCGAGAACAAGACGTGGGAGCTCTCGACGCTCCCACGCGGGCAAAAGGCGATCGGGATGAAGTGGGTCTTCAAAGTGAAAAGAGACCCCGCCGGAAACATCGTCAAGCACAAAGCACGCCTTGTCGCAAAGGGATATGCCCAGCGACAGGGGGTGGGCTTCGAGGAGGTCTTTGCGCCGGTGGCCAGGATGGAAACAGTGCGGCTTCTGCTTGCACTAGCCGCACACTCTGGCTGGGAGGTGCACCATATGGACGTTAAATCTGTGTTCCTAAATGGTGTGCTCAGCGAGGAGGTATATGTGGTGCAGCCGCCGGGGTACATCGTCGTCGGCAAGGAAGATGCTGTGCTGAAGCTGGACAAAGCACTATATGGACTCCGTCAGGCACCGCGGGCATGGTATGCAAAGCTCGACGACTCACTCGTTTCTCTTGGATTCACTCGTAGTCCATCAGAACATGCAGTGTACAGGAGAGGTGACAGCAGCTCATACTTGCTCGTGGGTGTTTATGTGGACGATTTGATCATCACCTGATGCTCAGGCCATTGTGGACTTCAAGCAACAGATGAAGCAACTTTTCAAAATGAGCGACTTGGGTCTGCTCAGCTATTATCTAGGAATTGAGGTGCTGCAAGCCAATGGTCAGATTACCCTCTGCCAAAGAAGCTACGCAAAGGAGATACTGGAGATCGCCGGTATGACCAATTGCAACAGCTCTCGGACTCCAATGGAGTGTCGTCTAAAGCTGAGAAAAGGGGACGACGCTGAAAAGGCAGACAAAACACTATACAGGAGTGTCATTGGCAGTTTAAGGTACTTGGTAAATACCAGACCTGACATTGCCTTGTCCGTAGGGATCGCTAGCAGGTTCATGGAGGATCCTACTACAACACACTGGGTATTGGTAAAACAAATACTCAGATATGTCCAAGGAACTCTGTCATTCGGATGCAAGTTCAGAAATGGGGAAGGAGCGCCTGCGCTCTTGGGCTACAGCGACAGTGACCTCGCTGGTGATCCAGATGATCGCAAGAGTACATCTGGCGTCGTCTTCTTCCTGGGCAACAACATTGTTACTTGGAGTTCACAGAAGCAAACGGTTGTTGCTCAGTCCTCATGCGAAGCAGAGTACGTGGCTGCCGGTGCTGGTGCTTGTCAGGGGGTTTGGCTCAGTCGTCTTCTTGGTGAACTGAGTGGAAGAGCACCTGCTAAGTTCAGGCTGTTAGTGAATAACATATTAGCTATCACTCTGTGCAAGAATCCTGTTCATCACGACCGGAGTAAGCACATCGACATCAGATTTCATTACATCAAATCCTGCTATGAAAAGGGCCAATTGGATGTCGGTCATGTTCGCACGGAGGAGCAGCTGGCGAATATTCTCACAAAGGCACTCGGATTCGTCCGGTTCATCGAGCTGCGCCGACTGCTAGGTGTCATCGAGGTGCAGGTTTAAGGGGGTGAAGTGTTGGATAAACCCTGCATTTCTTCTCCGCGCCCTGTACACGCTCTAGCTCTGTAGTGATCAAGCTGTTGCCGACACTCATCTGTCGTTGACAGTTTCGTCAGTCAGGTAGTTTCAGACTTAAGCAAATAAGTAGGGCCAACGTTCGTGAGTTTGTTCATGACTTGGTGTAGCTGTTTTAGCGCTAGTTAGTTGGTCGCTGCACGAGACTCGTGGGATGGCGCGAGGACCAGTTCGTGCGGCAGCATCAGCGACAGACGAGCGGACTTGGGATGGCACGTCAGTAGTGGCTCGGTTCTGTTAGCTATTTTCCCGTTTCCTTTTTTCTGTTGTAAAAGCTTAAGACTAAGGAAGTAACAGAAAACGCTGCTCACTTTTACGCGGCACCAAAACCTCCTGTGTTCATCGTGTTCGATCGAGTGATCAGAGAGAGCGAGATAGGTGTGTGTATCAGTGTTGGCAACAACATTGCATACATCCTTGCTTAATTTTGGTGTATGGTTAGCACTAGTAGAAAACACACCTTTAGACCCGGTTCGTAAGGAACTTTAGTCCCGGAATCCAATCTGGGACTGAGGGGTCAGGACTAAAGGTTATGTTACGAACTGGGACTAGAGGTCCACCACATGGCCTCGCGCCGTGCGCTGCACTGGAGGATATTTAGTCGTGATTCGTAACACGTTTCCTGCCGCGACAGCGTTTTGGGCAATTTGGCTGCCGCGGCAGGAGATGGGGTTTTAGAGATTTGTGTTTTTTTTATTTTATACTTTGTGTTCAATTATTTTTCGTATATACATACACGAAGCTACTACATAGTAGTTGTACACATTGATGCATATATATATGTAATATAATTTCTCTTATACGAGCATATACATATATCTATATACAATTTGGTATACGATACATGGATGCTTTAGGGTCTATCTATATTGTATTCTCCGCATGGGTCTATGACCTCATCAACCAGAAATCCCGCCAATTTCTCTTGAATTGCTAGTAGGCGGTCCTGTGGTAGGGGCTGTTCTCGCATCGCTTCCAACTAAAAAGAAGGAAATCTATATGAATATATATTTATTTTAAAAATATATGAATGGAACTCAACACAAATTATGATAATACAAATAAATTGTTTATGTACTTTAACAAATTTCTCCTTCTGCTCACTAGTGCAAGTCCACATAGATTAGTCCCCTTTGGCTGCCTCGCGCACTTTACAAGAATAGAATTCAATTAAATAATAATCAAGCATGTATGATAATTGTATTGAAACTAGAATTCCAGAGATGCACGGAGATATCTCGTACTACTTACCGGCATCGGTTTATAAATCAACTTCTCACGCCATTCACTACGGGTCGCACTCTTGAAGCGTGTCCAAACACTGCCCGACAAAGAAAATGAATGAATGCATTAATAATTACTTGATATCTCAGAAATTGAACGAAAGAGACCGATATAGTGCGATAATGATTGAAATTACTTATTGAGCATTTCGATCATGCTGCGGTACTCTTCCATGTCCACTTTGGATGAGTCGTATATATGAACTCTTCCCAAGTCAACGAAAATGCTTAGAAGAATCCAGTGGAAGTTGCACAAGGTTTATATACGTCAGTAACCCATCATTTACACTTAACATCGAGTAAGCAAAAGTTAATATCTACAAAACAGAAACACTCACCCGAAGTGGTAAGAAACTAGTATTTCCTTACAGTAATGTTGCTTCTTAAAAAATCAGAACAAGTTTTGCTCCGTTTCCATGGGCTTCGCCTCTAGCATAGCTCCATTAACTCGATTTGGATCAATGAACCGAAATCCTTGGATTCTTCCTCTTTTACATTCTAGTATCATCATTCTGCATCATAGTGTACACAATAATATAGTGAGGATGATTACCGGCACTGAATTGAACGAGGTGAGCTAGATACTTATTAAATACATAAATAAACTAATCACTTACAAACAATAGCAACCGAGGATAAATTTGTTAAGGTCCCATTGATTGAATAACTGAAAGAGTTCCGAAAGTTCAATATGGACCTCGTATTTAATGTAGTAATGCTCCTCTCTAACTTTTGTTATGATATATAGTCGCTCTTCTTTTGTGGCTTTAATATGCCACGCATGCAATTTTCGCATTTTTGTTGGAAGATCTCGGAGCGTCTCAGGACTAACCAAAGGTTGCCCATAGACATATTGTCATGCTATAGGAGCCTTGGGGGACCAGCACTGCCAAGTATCTCATCAAGCGACATATTACATTGTTGGCCAATGTTATAGCTATTTCCATATCCATAGGTTCTCCCCATATAGTTGTTGTTCGGGTAACACCTGGAGCGGGGGATTCGATTGTTTTTCTTGTTCTCCGAGCTGGGGAACTTCTTTTTTAGCGCTTCCTCTACCACTTGTTCTCTTTTGTTTCACTGTCTTCACAAGACAGCATGTATAGTCATCTGGCGCATTTATCTGAGCTTGGGGTGGATGCTTCAGAAATTTCCTGAAGTGCTCCTTGACTGATAGGTCTACTGGGACCTCTGGCTCGGGTTGTTTCTTTTTAAAAAAGGCATACACTTCGGCATCTACGACCGCCTTGGTCTCCTCATCAGTCAGATCGTAAGACCTCTTGGGAGGAACCGTTGGTACTCTTGGGAGGGGCAACAACTTTCTCATTTGGTTATGCCTCGATGAAGCGGTGGTTATCTTCCGCTTTTGGCCCTTAGTGGGTGGAGGAGGTTGAGGTGCCGTAGATCAAGATGGACTAGCGCTACGGTCCCTCTCGAGGAGGGGTGGACCTGGAGGTGGTGGACTTCTACTAGACGGTGTACTTAGAGGAGACGGTGGCCTTGGAGGTGATGGATTGCTTCTCGGTGGAGATGGTGGCCTTGGCGGTGAGCCTGGAAACTTGATGTATTCCTTTTTCCAAAGAATGAAGCCACTCATGACTTCTCCCAATGTCGTCTCCCCTTCACTTCCAGGGATGTCAAGCTGCATTGACTGAAATATCGATACAACTTCATCCACACCGACATGAGCATAGCCAGCTGGAATCGGATTGCAATGGTAGGTCGCTCCTTGTGCAGAAGGTAAAGCAAAGCCGACCGCCACCTTCATAGATAGGTTCTTTAGTTCAACATGCAGCTCACAACTAGTCTTCTCCTTGATTGCATCCACGGGGTACACATCCATCGTTGCATCATTAGCCTGGACCTCCGTGGAAGCCACGCTATTTTTCCTTTGAGATGGGCCGGCCGTACTCTCGAGTGCAGGATCTTGTTGTCGGAGTCCTCTAAGTTCATTGAGTTGTTCCTGATGTTGCTGCAACATGGGTTCAACCCTAGCCAATCGCTCTGCCTCCTCCGCTTTCCGCCGCTTTGTTTTTCTCGATCAGCTTTTGTAAGTGTCAATGTGATCTGGAAACCTAATAGCCCATGGATAAGAAGGTCCAAAGCCTCGTGTCCGTACGGACTTTTCAAGATTCCCTTGGGCCTTTGTTAGCTCATCGTTCTCTCTATCGGGAACGAACTTTCCCTCTTCAACCTCTTTCATCACAGCAATAAGTGCATCTTTGGGTGCAACAATTTTTTTGTTTGCAACAATCTCCCCTGTTGTTGGGGATATACTTTCCGGGTATCCTCATTGTACCTCACTAACCAGGGTGGCCCACTTCGGGTTAGAGCTTTGCTTCATGGGAGACCCAGTCAGGGAGAAGAGACGGAGTCCAGTCCTGCTATAGGAAGGCCCAGAAGACTTACCGACATAGGCCCATAGTGTTACTTGTAGTTCAAGATGTACTCTGTAACTGACTCTTAGTCGTAGCCGAATAGATCTCTCCTGTAAACCCTAGGCCGGATATCTATATAAGACATCCTAGGAAGAGCCTTTAGGGCACCCTCACAATAGTCTACAATCTCAACTCGCACAGGCAAAACCCTTGTAACCCATATTCCGGCTCTGCCATATTACTGGATTGCTAGCAGGAGTAGGATCCGTCCAAAGCCGGCGGATTCGAACCTGGGTAAACTTGTGTGCTCACCGTCTCGGAACACCGTACGTCTCACACCCCTCTGTTCCACACGCCTCGAGGACCCCCTCATGGCGTACTTGTCATCAATCTGACGACAGTTGGCGCCCACCATGGGGCAAGTGAGCTTCGGATCTGCGTTCCGAGCGGAATTTGCAAGAATCGGAATCAGCGAGACTATCGCCGTTAGTCACATCCTCTACACCAGCGACGTCCCTCTCATCGTTCTCGACGAGACCTGGATTCCGGCTAGGCAGGCCGTGACTGCCTACACCGTCATGTCTTTCGGCGAGATCGATGTGTACATCGGATTTGCTGAACCTGTCCCACCCACCCCAGCGGTGATGATAGAGGTAGAAGAAACTTTTGGGTCCCCTTTGTCCGCAGAGGCGGCAGAGTTCCGGATCTTAGAAAACCCTAATCCCACCCAGCCCGCACCCGTTGTGGAGATAGTGAAGAAATCCTAAACTGAAGCAGACCTAGCGGTTCAAGTCGAATCTGGAGTGGATCTCCCTAGCGAGGCCGAATCCCAGATCGATCCACCTACTGGAGTCGAAATCCAGGAGGATCGTAGCAACAACCTTGGTTCTGGCCCTGCCAACGCCGGAACAGGTCAACCATTCCTGAGGCACACGTTGAGGCGCATGATGATGCAAGACGCAAGCATGGATGAGGTTCTCGAAACCATCAGGATCTTCGAGGAAGCCCACGAGGAAAGCCGCAACTACCTCAGGACCCACACGTCACACTTTGTTGGATAAGTTGGATCTGGATCCGGCTCTGGCGATGCTGGAGACAACAACGACTCGATGCTGGAGGCGATTGGAACAAACACCGACTTACCCGCATCTTCGGATGACTCGATGACGTCGGTGGATTTCTGAAAATTCTCCGCAGAGTATGAAGAGGAGTACAACTCCAATGTTGCAGAAGAAGGAGAAGCCATGGATGAAGGATCCAGGAAAAACACTCCCAAAGCGCCGGACGATATGGGGATCGAAGATAATCCTGAGCTCTAGATGTCTGAAAGTCCCGACCATAGCTTGACTTCGGGAAATGGACCCAAAGCCATCTTTGCTACCGGCGCTACCAAGAAGGCAAAGAAGAAGAATAAGAAGAACAAGACCCCGGCAAAGGAACTTGCAACAGAGGAGGTGATTGCAGAGGAATACGAGGAAGACTCGGATGGAGCACTTATCCAGAAGAGCCCAAAGAAGAGTCGGTGGATGGACACGTGATCCCCGAAGGTGCACGTAAACTCATCGATGCTGCACTAACCACACATATTCCTACAGCTGCAGAACATACTGCTGAAGAGCTGGATGAAAGGGCCCAGGCCCTAGAAGCGCGTCGCCAAGTACTTCTTGATGAGGCCAAAAACATTGAGGAAGAAAAGAAACGCATGGCAACTGCGGAGAAGTACATCTCTCGGTAGCATCAGAAGACCCGGAAACGTCATACTCGTGACGACCAATTCCTGGAAATTCACAAAGTCCTCTTTGGAGGAGACCATGGGATGCCTCGACTCGACAACAAGTTAGTCTGGGTGTATCCAACACCGGTGCAAAACACAGTTGCGGCTCGAGAAATCCTAGCAAATAATCCAGGCCGAGAGCAGATTCGATTGGGCATTAAACTACTCAACAAGGGTCTGGAGCAGCAGAAGGCCGTCCTGTCCGGAAGCGGAAAACTGGTCTCCCAATCTGACCAATGCCGCATAGACCCGGCCTAGAATGACGTAAGACCCCAATGCGCTTCGGAACAGCATCACCGTTCCAACCGTCGGGAAGACAACTACTCAAGAACCGGAACTTCAGGACAGCATCACAAAGCTGCACGTAACTGGCGCAATGTTACTCCAGCTGCGGAGCAAGAGGCAATTGCTGCACTAAATCCGAAGAATCCTCCCCGGTGAGAGTCAAATGATCGCAGGGAAGAAGACAAAGAGAAACGTCGGGAGGAGGACCATCAAAGAATGCCACCTCCTAGACATACAAGCCATCCGGCTGACGAACGAAGGAACGACAGACACCGTGCTGAGTCAAGCCGGCAGGGGGCTCGTCGTAATGAAGATCCCCCATAACCGAAATAACGATGCTCCGGAAGGAGTCGGCGATCAGCGAGAAACAATCCAGCTGCTCCACCAAGCAGCCATCACAACGGCTCCCAAGGAGGCCAAGGAGGGCATCATGGCGGAGGAGGTGGTGGGAGAAGCCGGAGTCTGGCTCCAAGGCACCGCAGCCATAGCCGTCATTCAGGACGATCTCTGTCCCCAAGTGACGCAAGACACAGGATTAACTCCAACATAGAGGCGCGACGCTACGAAAATGATGATATATACGTGGGCCCAAAGTGCTTCGGACCATGCATAAGAGCCACAAAACTCCCGGAAGGATTTTCTATCTCAAGGCACATTCAGGCCTATGACGGTACGGCTCGGCCAAATACTTGGCTCCATGATTTTTTCCAGGCCTGCTGTATCACCAAAGGAAGAAACAGCCTAGTCGCAACCCGATATCTCCCACTCATGTTGCGGAAGACGGCACGATCATGGCTCAATGAACTTCCGTAGAACACCATCCACAACTGGTATGACATGCAAAGCGTGTTCTTTCGGAATTTCGAAGGCACATATCGGAGGCCCTATACGGTAGGAGACTTACTGCGTTGCACCTAGAAAGCCGGAGAAACTTGCCGACATTATCTCGGATGATGGATTGACACTAAGAACTCCTGTGAAGGAGTAAATGACCAAACTGCGACCGAAGCTTTCATTGCAGGACTCCCAATTGGTTTACTACGTCACTGCTTGAAGTGTGACAAGTTCACTGATTTGGGAGAGATGATAGAAACAACGAGCAAGTATGCAGATGCTGACGACGATGCAGAGGGATTACTTAACTCCCTAGCTGTGCCACAGTCGGCAAACCAACCAAAGCAGCAAGCTCAGAAGCGCAAGAACACCTCGAAATAAAAGCCCAACACGAAAACGGCAGTAGTCACTTCTACTTTTGGGTCTGGAGGACGAGGAGGGCGCGACGGTGTCCGTGGACACGGTCGTGGGATATCAAGAGTCCAAGGTAGTGGAGACCAGCAGCCTGGCAAAACCTACTCTTGGGCCGACATTGCCAATAACCCATGTGTGCATCACTTAGACACCAATGGGGGCTCGTCCCACACAAACGCCGAGTGTCGTTTCAATGACGACATCAAGAAAGATGATACCGCTGGCTACAGGGCTAAGCGGAAGAAGGGAAAGAAGAATCCCGAAAAATATAAAGAGACCAAGGATGATTCCGACATGGAGGAAGACGATGCTTCAAATCCCAAGCCGGAAGGGAAGAAGATCTTCCCGACAAAGAAAGACACTTATGTCACCTTCCTCGGATTTCAACCAGCTAAGGTCAAGAAAGCAGTTCTCCATGAGCTCAATGTGACTGTTCTAGCTCTCCCCCAATTCTTGGACTGGTCGGAAGTAGCAATCACCTTTGACCGTGCTGATCATCCGCCTAAGTTGCATAGGCGAGGAAAATACACTTATTGATGGCTATGGTTTCTCAAAGACTCTCATGGACGGTGGCAGCAGCATTAACATTCTATATGTCGAAACGCTACGCCGGATGAAGATCTCGGAGACCCAGCTGAATTACAACTCTGTGATCTTTCACGGAGTTATCCCAGGAAGACAAGCAAATCCCTGGGAGTAATTACTTTGGATGTGACCTTTGGAACTCCAAAGAACTATCGGACGGAAGCACTTTCCTTCAAAGTGGTCCCGTTCAAGAGCACGTACCATGCTATATTCGGATGTCCGACTTACTGGGATTTTATGGCTCGTCCGTGTTACATTTACAATATGATGAAAATTCCAGGTCCCAACGGCGTGATCACCATCAGGGGAGACCCGAAGAAAGCGCGAGAGTGCGAGGATGGAAATGCTGCCTTTGCTGAAGCCGTGCTGCACGCCCAGGAGTACCAGGAGATCAAAAAGACCATAGATCCATCTGAGATGCCCTCGACAAAGAAGCAGGTGACAAAGCCGAATCCAGAGTTCAAGGCATTGGAAGCGACGAAGAAGACACCGTTGAAGGATGATGACCTCTCCAAAGTGACCCAGATAGGCGTAGGCCTAGATAGCGCATAGGAAAGCGCGCTCGTCAAGATCCTCTAAGCAAATCAAGATATCTTCGCATGGCAGCCATCTAACATGACCGGAGTACCTAGGGAACTTGCCGGGCACTCTTTAAATGTACACCCGAACGCTAAACCCGTCAAACAGTCCCTACGATGTTTTTGCGATGAAAAGCGGAAGGAAATAGCTAAGGAATTAGCACGGCTCGAGTTAGCCGGATTCATAGAAGAGGTCATCCACACTGAGTGGTCGGCCAATCCTGTAATGGTACCTAAAAAGCACACCACTGATTTAAGGATGTGTGTTGATTATACTACCTTGAACAAGGCTTGTCCCAAAGATCCGTTCGCTCTGCCTAGGATTGATCAAGTTATCGATTCTACGGCAGGCTCGGAACTCCTATGTTTTCTCGACACATATTCCGGTTATCACCAAATCCGGATGAAGGAATTTGACAAAGTCAAAACCTCATTCATAACCCCCTTCGGAACCTTCTGTTTCGTTACGATGCCCTTTGGGCTCACGAACGTAGGAGCTACGTACCAGCAAGACTATGCAAATAAGCTCCCACGATCAAATCGGACGCAATGTACATGCATATGTGGATGATATTGTTGTGATGTCCAAAAAGAAGGAAACCTTGATTTCCGACTTGGAGGAAACGTTTGCCAATCTACGAAAATGCAACATAATGCTTAACCCGAAGAAGTGCTTCTTTGGAATCCCAGCAGGATAATTGTTAGGTTTTATCATGTCTCAAAGAGGCATAGAGGTAAACCGAGACAAAATAAAGGCTATACTCAATATTTCTAGGCCGACTCGCCTGAAGGAAGTTCAAAGACCAACTGGTTGTATTTCCTTAGTCAGTCGGTTTGTAAGCCGGCTCGGTGAAAGAGCCACACCACTATACAAGCTCCTGAAAAAGACCAAGAAATTCGTTTGGACCGACGAAGCTGAAGCTGCGCTACAAGACCTGAAAGCAGTACTCTCATCTGCTGCCATCCTCGCAGCACCGGAACCACAGGAACCGATGTTGCTCTATCTCTCTACGATAAGCAAGGTCGTCAGTATCGTCATGGTGGTGGAGAGACCAGAGGAACACCTGGTGCAACATCCGACTTATTATCTCAGCGAGGTCTTAACTGAATGAAAACAGCGGTATCCGCATTATCAAAAGCTGGCTTATGGTGTGTTCTTGGCATCTCGTAAGTTACGGCATTATTTTCAGGAACATCCAATTACCATGGTGAGCATAGCTCCCATGAGAGATATAATCAACAATAGTGATGCCATAGGACGCGTCGCCAAATGGGGCATAGAGCTCTCAGCTTTTGACATTGAGTACAACCCTCGTGCATCAATCAAATCCCAAATCCTCGCTGACTTTGTCGCTGATTGGACAGAGACAACGGAGAATATGACCCTGCCAGAGTCGGAATATTGGACCTTGCATTTTGACGGGTCTAAAGCGCTCGGGGGCTAGCGTGGTGCTCGAGTCACCCCAAGGAGATAAACTCTTCTATGTATTGCAGATACACTTCACGGCAACAAACAACATTGCCGAGTATGAAGCATTACTGCATGGAATCCGGATTGCTAAGGACATCGACATCCGACGTTTAATGTGTTATGGAGATTCGGATCTTGTTGCTCAACAAGTGTTGGATATCTGTAAGGCAAACAAGCACATGGCGGCATATAGGGCTGTCGTGGGTGAACTATCTAAATCGTTTGAAGGGTTTGAAGTTCAACACATCCCTCGAACAGAAAATGAGGAAGCAAATGCACTATCTCGAATAGGCTCTGCCAGGAAAAAGGTCCCGGATGGTGATTTTTTAGAGCACCTCAAAGTTCCCTCTATAAAGGGAGTGGACGAGGAATATCCGACCAAATCCGACTCACCTTTAGTAGCAGTTCTGGCTGTGATTCCCAGCTGGACTCAACCCTACCTTGATTTCTTGGTAGACCGAAAATGACCCGAAGACGAAGTTCTGAGCCGGCAGATCGTCCGACGAGCAAAAACCTATACTATAATTAGTGGTGAGATCTATAAGCGGAGTGCATCGTCTTTCAGCATTGTGTATCTCCGGAAGAAGGAGTGGAAATCTTACGAGAGATTCACGAAGGCGAGTGTGGTCACCACGCTGCAGCCAAATCTCTAGTGGCAAAAGCTTTCCGACACGGTTTTTTCTGGCTTACAGCCAAGGCAGATGCTGAACGGCTGGTCAAGACGTGCAAAGGCTGCCAAAAGTATGCCAAACAAGCTCACATTTCGGCTGATCAGCTGCGAGCAATACCTATAACATGGCCTTTCGCGGTCTGCGGGCTTGATATGGTAGGACCATTTAAATGGGCTCCAAGTGGATTTACTCACCTCTTAGTGATGGTAGATAAATTCACCAAATGGATTGAGGCTAAACCCGTCAATAGTTGTGATGGAGCAACAACCAGAAGATTTGTCGAGGATGTCATAATCCGATATGGTTATCCACATAGCATTATCACGGACAACGGGAGTAACTTCTCTATGGGAGAACTTGCCGAATTATACAATGAACAAAATATTCAGCTTGACATTGTGTTAGTCGTGCATCCACAAGCTAATGGACAAGTCAAAAGAGTAAATGGTCTAATCCTACAAGGCCTAAAACCCAGACTCGAAGCACCACTACGACGTGCTGCGGGGGGCTTGGGCAGAGGAATTACCTTATGTAATATGGAGTTTACGAACAACTCCAAACAGGTCAACCGAATACACACCTTTCTTCTTGGTTTATGGCACAGAAGCAGTTCTTCCCAGCGATTTGATTCACACTTCTCCTAGAGTGGCCGCGTATATTGAAGAGGATGCTGCAATTTCTCGACAAAAGGATCTCGACTTAGTCGAAGAAGTTCGCGTCGTTGCTGAGATGAGATCAACATCATATCAGCAGAAGTTACGCAAGTATCATAGCCAAAGAGTTACAAACCGGTCATTCAATAAGGGCGATTTGGTTCTCCGGCTTGTGCAGCAAAGAAAGCACAAACTTTCCCCAATATGGGAAGGGCCATTTTTAGTTAGTCGAGTATTGCATAATGGTTCATACTACCTAACTGATATGCGGCCAGTCAAAGAAAGACCTACTACTAAGAAGAGAAAGAGAGCTGGAGGCAGTACAAATCCGGATGAGTTAGACAGACCATGGAATATTGCTCAGCTACGTACCTTTTATTATTACTTTATTTTTCTTTGTAATCATATATGTGTACATGTTCAATGAGAAATAAAATCTTGGTTGCCTCAAAATCTTTCTGAGAAGTTTTTACCATCTTATTTCCGAATGATCATGTCATAGTAAAAAATCCCAGAATACTTGAAAGTACTTTATGATCATGTTTGTTCTGGTTTAGATTTCCGATTCTAAAATTGCTACCTTCGGGTATAAATCTAAATTTTCTAGTCTATACTTTGGTTATTTGTCTGATTGCTGGATGCGGGCATTTTCCGAGTAGTGAATTGTTGGTACTGGAAGCCGGCTTTGTTTCCGAGTTTAAACTGGTTTTGCAATTGAGCTCCGTTGCTCGGGAAAGTTTCCGTGTTAAAAGTTGGCCAGCTCACGAAAGGGACGAGGCGGAAAGCCAGATAATCGATAAGTGTAGACAAAAAATACAAGTGCTTATGCAAACATTTCAGGCACATAATATCAAAGCCAAAAGTGCCGAATAGATAAAATAAAGCTTAGCACTAGCAAAAGTATTATACTACTTATTTACAGACCCACATTGTTTTCAGAATAACACATTGTTCTTTCTGATACTCTATGATGTAGCGGGGAGGTAGGAGCTGCCGGCCCGCTGGATACATCAGCCTCATTTTGATAACGTTTCGAGATGTTCAAGTCCGATATAGTTTGATCATCGTCGGAAACTTCAGTTGTTTCTTCGAAAGGCGGAGGCGGCGTGTCCACACGGGTGAAGAAGGGAGTGTCGTAGCTGGTCAAATCAGCTACGTGGCACCCATATCCGGTGCAGGAGTCCATGATAGCCTTGATGTCTTGCTCTTGTCCGTCTTCATCCACCTTGCAGTACCATCTGGTTACTTGCCAGATTTTCATGTTTCCATGGTGAGAGAGTTTTGCGTTGCGGTTCGCGCGTAGGACATGTTCCAGTCCTGAACAAGCTGCGGCATATCCTTGGCCTTATCTTGTTGGGTCCGCAACATAGAAAACAAAAATTTTCCTACGGTGTGAACTACACGCCAAGATCTATCTACTAGGTACAAAGCAACGGTTGGACATACATCCAACGAGAACTTATCCTCGTAGACAACAAGCTTTGTTAACGAGTAGGAACTCGTGGTTAATGTAGTCGTACACTTGCCGATCTCAAGATCGTGAGGAAGTCCACCAGGTCCGGCTCCAGCACGTCCATCAGATCCAGCTCTAGCAGCACCAAGTCCAGCACCGCAAAGCAGCGGTGCATCCGTGATCGCACACACGTCCGGTACCCCGACAACCTCCGTCCCTCGCTCCAGCAAAGCAGCGGAAGCAGCAACTCCTTTCCAGATAAAGCCACCGGGAACATGTATCTCGCTAATCCGAGACCATGGGGAATAATACTAGAGGAGAGAGATCCTGCACAAGGAGGTGTGAGTGAGAAGTGAGGAGAGGGGGGCCTTTTATAGGAGGAGGGGAGGGTACCCCTCCTTCATGGCCGGCGCATGGGGGGGGTGACCCTTCACCTCCTCCATTCATGTGGTGGTAACCCCTCCACATTAAAATGCCCCTTCACATTCTCTTTTAAAGTCTCCACTTTAAATGCATTAAATTTCTCCAAATTTAATGCTCTCTCCTTTAATAAAACTCTTTTATTATTTTTATTCAGAATTTTTTTAATTACTTTAATTAACAAACATTCACATAAAACCCCCTGCAACATTTCAATATTACATGCAGAACCAATTTTAGCAATTTCACCCGAAACAGTTTTGGTGTCTATTGAAATAATTCCAGCGCTTTCTTAAATCTTTATCTGAAACATATTTGCTCCAAATGGTGTCGGTATCCCTTAAGTGTGTCACCCTACGGTTCGCGAATAATGCAGACATGATCGAGACCCCTCTCCGATCAATAATCAGCAGCGGGACCTGGAGATCCGTACTGACTCCTACACATTAACGATGACTTCTGTGATCGTGAGAACCTTTAACGCTTGTAACTAAATCCCTTTGTCTCGCGATATATTACATGTCCGAGATTCGATCATTGGTATCTCCATACCTAGTTTGATCTCGTTTCCGACATGCACTCTTTTCTCGTTCCCGTGATATAACATTCTAGTGATCACATCACTTGCTTGCAAGCTATTTCAATGTGATATCACCGAGAGGGCCCAGAGTATATCTATCCGTCATCGGGATTGACAAATTCCACTCTTGATCCAACATAACACCTTCGTAGCACTGAACCCATCTTTATAATCACCCTGTTATGGTGTGATGTTTGATGTTATCAACATACTTTTCCGGTGTTAGCAATTAACATGATCTCATGGTCTAAGGATAAAGATTACTTCGTATGATGTTATAGCAATATAAACATAATGACTTTGATTGTAATGCTATACTTCGGATGAATGTTCATCACATCATTCCACCAATGTTGTGACCTTGTTATTAACAACATCCAATGTCCATGATCAGGAAACCTTGATCATCTTATTAATCAACGAGCTAGTATGTAAGAGAGGCATAACTAGGAACCCTTTTTGTTTATTAAACACACATGTATTGACGTTTCCGATCAATACAATTATAGCATGCAAAATAAACATTTATCATAAACATGGAATAAGATAATAACCACTTTATTATTGCCTCTCGGGCATATTCCCTTCATATCTCGCACCTCAAAGCCGGACATGCTATGCATGTCCAAAACCTTGAGAACTTCGCCAATATCTTCGAGGGATTGGTGGAAATCATGCAGCAAATCACCGACTTGGGTAAGCCGGCTGGTGCGAGATTCGGCAGTGGCTGAGTCCATCAAGTCCCGAGGACCTGCACATATAATGCAAAGGGTAAGTCAAGTAAACCCGGACTCCAAAGAGTCGGAATATGCAGATAAGTCAGAAAAAGGGAAACATACCAAAGATGATATCGTCAACTTTGGCCTTGTCTTCCCGAAGACTCTGAAGTTCAGCCCGGAGTGCCTCGGTAATGTCCCTTTCTCTAACCAGATCACTGCTGAGATCCGAGATTTTCTTATCATGGAGGTGGATTCGAGAATTTGAGCAATGCTCTTCTCATGATCCGCCTTAAGCTTATCCACCTCTTGGCAACGTTCCTTGTTTTCCACCACCAGGGTCTTAAGATTCTCGACCTCTTCAATCATAGCACAAGACTGTTTCACCAGTACTGTAAGTCAAAAGAACAACAGTTCAACAAAAATTCGACTATGAAATACAAGACAAGGTTTGAGTTTTGGAATGTTTACCTTCGGCCTCATCCCTGGAAACTTTAAATTGTGCATTTTCAAGACGGAGAGCTCTGATTTCTTTCCGCTTGTTACAAACATTCTTCAACAAATCCTGGTTATAGGAATATACTTTCTGTAAGTCAGAATACCCAGAGTCAGAAGTCTACTAAAGACCCGGGCTAATATTTTTACTAATATCAGCACGAGCCTTGGGGGCTACACTAGTTCATTATTTGGCATCCTAAGGAAGCATAAAACCGAATTTGATTGTCCAGCTTCATGCTTGGGGGCTAGAGGATATGATATGAAATAAGGAAAAATGGGAGTTGGAATTCTGACTTACACATTGTTCGCGAGTGAGTTTGTCCAAGCTTGCATTCACTGCAACAACAACCTTCTCGGCGAGGGTTAGGGGGACCACTGGCGCAGTTGGAAGCTCGCCGGTCCGCAGCTTCTCGTCACGAACACGAACTTGTTCAAGAAGATCAGAGTGCTTGATATCCTTTGCTTCTTGTGCTTCTTCTTCGGCAGAGATAGTCCGGCTTTCCAGGCATTGCCGGGCTAGTCGTTGAATTTCCTCCATAGACTTCCGAGATAGGCCAAGTTTGGCAAGTCCTAGATTGTCCAGGAGATTGTCGGCGAAAGTCTCTGCCGAGGGATCATTACCCGAAGAGAGTTCGCCCTTATCAAAACCCGAGTCACCCATGGTGACGTCAGTTTGCGATTCAAGGATCGCTGGCTCTGCTGATTGAGCCGGATCTTCTACAATAGTCGGAGATGGAGTAATCTCCAGCGCTGCAGAAGGCTGAGGGGTAGGAGTTGGAGGAGCCACGGCAGGAGAAGCCAATTTTAGCTTCGACTAACGCAGGGGTTTCGTGACAGCTTCCTTCCCCTTGCCCTTGATGAGCCGTTTAGCTCTGAGAAGGTAATAGAACAAAGAACATTACATCTCAGAAGGAATTACGAGCAAAATATAAAAACCTTGTGAGGAAAGATTACCTCTTCGCAACATGCACTTCTTTTGTGCCAATGGCCAATGTCGGACCTTTGCGTTTCCGAGGAACGACGTCCGGCATTGGAACCAATTCACCCTCATCCTGAGAAAACTCAGGAGGATATGCCTCGATAGGAGCGAACTCACACTCGGGGAGGTCAGCAAGCTAAAAAGGAGAATTATCTTAGTATTGCAAAAATAACATAAAGATGAGCACATAAAAAGAGTTGTTGCTAAAGCTTACCGACACAACGGGATCTTCCGCTGTATGCATGTCCAGGGACAGCTCCAGAATCTTCCTCTCAATCCGCTCCCTTATCATCCATTTGATTTGGCTTACATAATCTTTTGTCTCGTAGGTTTTGGGGCTGATGCGGAGGCAATCCTTCTTCGACGACGTGATGGAATGCATCAGTCGATCTCCATGATGTTGAAGAGGTTGGATCCGGCGTGCCACCCAGCATTGAACTAAGTCAGACCCTCTCAGGCCCTTGTGTTTCATCAGATACTTGATCCGCCTCTTGGCGAGGAGCAGATCATCGCTGAGAGCCAGAGCGACCTCATTCCAAGATTCTTGAGGCGTGGCAGCTCCGTCGACGAAAGCCGGCAAAGCATGATCTTTGCCGAGAACGGGAATATCCTTGTGATAGAAAAAAGTGGACGGCCATTGCTTGACCGACTTACTAGCCATGATTCGAGGATAGACGCGCTCTCACCTAACCAAAAAACTAATGGTACCGGCAATGTAAGGATTACTGGAAGTTATGGAATTTCTCTGGACATGAAAGTAGTACCGGAAGAGAATAAGGCTCGGCCTAATGCCGAGATACCCCTCGCACATAGATGCGTACGCACTCATCTTTAAGATGGAGTTCGGGGGGAGATGATGGAGATGAACTCCATAATGACCAATGACCTCGGAAAATAAATCTGAGGGAGGAAAACTCAGACCTCTGTCAAGGTGAGTGCCGAAGTGCACTCGCTCGTCGTCGCGGGGGTTGGGGATGGTTTTGCCGAAGCCGCTCCGCCAGTCGCCAGCATAGAGGAGCCCTTCTTCTTCAATGAAACGGAGCTTGGGATCATCGAGGACGCACGTGATCCAAACCCCGCGGTAGCTCTCCTTCTCCGCCGTTGCTGCCACCAGCCGCGAGCCGGAGGATGATGCATTTTTTTTCAAGGCGGTGACCTTGGATGGGCGGCGCTGCAGGTTTTTTGGGGAGTAGTGGAGCTCTAATTTTGTGGGAGGAGTAGAGGAGAAGGAAACGGCGCAAGGAACTGGTGAAGGAGATGGGGAAAAGAATCCTCACCACTTATGTCCACCAGCCATGTCCAGATTCATGTAAATGCTACAGTCAACATGCCACATGTCGTGGAAAGGACTGGGAAACCCCCACACGATGATTACACTGCCTCGATCTCCACGCACGCATTGAAATGGTGCCTCGGTTCCGTGAAAGGCAGACCCACCAACAGTCGTGCTGACAGAAAATGTCTATCAGTGACGTGACTTGACCATGACTGTTGTCAGGTTACGTCAGAGACCAAGTTCCGGCTTAGTTTGAATTTCTAGATGGAAACATGAATAACGTATTCATAGGTCCAACTCATTTTTTGAGACCTAGATTGTATCTTTTCTTTTGAAGTTTCAGGAACCCTTCAAGATTCTGCAAGCCGAAGATCAAGATAGATGATGATGAATCCGACTTTGGATGTTGGAGGCCTCCGGGGGCTGCTGTTGGGGAAATACTTTCTAGGTATCGTCACTGTACCTCACTGACCAGGGTGGCCCACTTCGGGTTAGAGCTTTGCTTCACGGGTGGCCCAGTCAGGAAAAAGAGACGGAGTCCAGTCCGGCTATGGGAAGGCCCGGAAGACTTACCGACATAGGCCCATAGTACTACTTGTAGTTCAAGATGTACTCTGTAACCGACTCTTAGTCATAGCCGGATAGATCTCTCCTGTAAACCCTAGGCCGGATATCTATATAAGCCGTCCTAGGGAGAGCCTTTAGGACACCGTAACAATAGTCTACAATCTCAACTCGCACAAGCAAAAACCCTTGTAACCCATATTCCGGCTCTGTCGTATTACTGGATTGCTAGCAGGAGTAGGATCCGTCCAAAGCAAGCGGATTCGAACCTGGGTAACTTGTGTGCTCACTGATATGTCCATAACGTATCTATAATTTTTGATAGTTTTATGCTAATAATATGTTTTTGATACTCCTTTTTGTATAAAGTTTATGATTTATTTGGACTAACCTACTAATAGTTGCAAAACTGCACACTGTTCTTGTTTTTTACACTCTGATGTGTAGGAATTACCAAGAATACAAGTGGAAACCTTTGATGGGTTCGTAGCATGGAAAACAAAAAAATTCTACTGCAAGAACGAACAAAACCCAGATCTAATCTAGATAAAAGCCAAGATCTAATCTATTAGACATGTGCAACGAGATAGATCTGTACTAACCCTTGTAGATCCGAAAACCTTGTGTGAGATCGGATCTCGTGGTTGATGTAGACGATCACTTGCCGATCTCAAGATCGAGTAGACGATCCTTCTGGCGCCGCGTTCCGGCAGCGCTTCCGTAGTCGGTCACACGTGCGCAGTCGGTCACACCTTCCTCTCCCCGTTCTAGCAAGCATCAGAGGTAGTAGATCTCTCCACGGAATCCCAGCAGCACGACGCCTAATCCAGAGCAGATGGAAGGAGGAGGAGAGAGGCGGCTAGGGTATTGAGTGGGAGGGGCAAAGGGGGGTGGCGCCTCCACCCCTCTATATATAGAGGGAGGGGTGCGGCCTAGGGTTCCCACCCCTAGGCCCACCCCTTAGGGCCAGCGCACAAGGGAGCTTGGGAGGAGAGTCCTTCCCCCCAAGTTTCCCTTACTTACCCTTTAAGTTTCCCTTTATCCTTTCTTGGTTTTCAAGTAAACTCCAAAAAATCTTCTAGAACCTTCCGGAACATTCCGAAACCTTCTAGAATCCCCATATAAATACTCCGAAACATTTCCCAACTTAGAAAATGATCTCCTTTATATGAATCTTATTCTCCAGACAATTACGGATCTCCTCGTGATGTCTCGGATCCAATCCGAGACTCCGAACATCACTCAGTCTCCAATGCACATTCCATATCTACTTAAAACAACTTCGACCCTTAAGTGTGTCACCCTACGGTTCGTGAATATGTAGACATGATGGAGACACCTCTTCGATCAATAACCATCACTGGAGATCCATAACAGCTCCCACATACTCAACGATGACTTCGTGATCGATAGAACCATTAACATACGAAACTAATTCCCTTTGTCACGCGATACTCTACTTATCCGAGGTTTGATCGTCGGTATCTCCATACCTAGTTCTACCTCGTTACTGATAAGTACTCTTTACTCGTTCAGTGTTATGTCATCCCTTGTGACCTAGTCACATGATTGCAAGCTAACTAGATGACATTCCATCGAGAGGGCCTAGAGCATATCTATCCGTCATATGGATGGACAAATCCCAATCTTGGTCCATGCGCTTCAACACATATTTTCAGAATACCCAATGACACCTTTATAACCACCTAGTTACGAAGCGGTGTTTGATGTCATCAAAGCACCCATCCGGTGATGGTGATTAACATAACCTCATGGTCGAAGGATTAGGTTACTATGCATTTGAAAGCTTGTAGCAATACGAACTTAATGACTTGATCTTATGCTACGCTTACTATGGGTGTGTGTCCATCACATCATTCTCCTAATGATATAATCTTGTTATTAATGACATCCAATGTCCATGATCAGGAAACCATGATCATCAATTAATCAACAAGCTAGTTCAACAAGAGGCTTACTAGGGACTCTTTTATGTTTATAAAACACACATGTATTAGTGTTTCCTTATAATACAATTATAGCATGGGATGCAAACATTCATCATAAACACAAAGATATAATAATAACCACTTTTATTATTGCCTCTTGGGCATATCTCCAATAGTCTCCCACTTGCACTAGAGTCAATAATCTAGATTACATGGTAATATACCTAACACCCATGGCGTTCTGGTGTTGGTCATGCTTTGCTCTAGGGAGAGGTTTAGTCAATGGATCTGCCACATTCAGATCAGTGTGTACTTTGCAAATCTTTATGTCGCCATCTCAGACATACTCGTGAATAACATGGAAACGTAGCTTGATGTGTTTTAGCTTGCTATGTGACCTTGGCTCCTGCGCATTAGCTATGGCAACTGTGTTGTCACAGTAGATGGCCATCGGGTCCAACGCACTAGGAACCACGCCAAGTTCAGTAATGAACTCCTTCATCCATATGGCTTCTTGTGCAGCCTCCGAAGCAGCTATGTATTCCGATTCAGTTGAAGATTTCGCCACAACGCTTTGCTTGGAACTCCTCCAGCTCACTGCAGCACCATTCAAAATAAATACGTATCCAGACTGTGACTTCGAGTCATCTGGATCGATGTTCCAACTAGCATCAGTGTAACTGTTTACAACAAGCTGTTCATCACCTCCATAACAAAGAACCATATCCTCAGTCCTATTCAGGTACTTTAGGATATTCTTGACCGCTGTCCAGTGCTCCATTCCAGGATCACTTTGATATCTACTAGTTAAACTAACACATTTGCTATATCTAGTCTTGTACACAACATGGCATACATGATAGAACCTATGGCCGAGGCATAGGGAATATTATTCATCTTCTCTCTATCTTCTGCCGTAGCTGGACTTTGAGTCTTACTCAAGGTCTTACCTGACAACATGGGCACGAACCCTTTCTTGCTCTCTTCCATTCTAAACTTCTTTAGAACTTTGTCCAAGTATGTACTTTGTGAAAGCTCTATTAGGCGTCTTGATCTATCTCTATAAATCTTGATGCCTAGAATATATGTCGCTTCGCCAAGATCCTTCATTGAAAAACTATTATTCAAATAGGCTTTGACACTATTAAGAAGTTCTATATCATTCCCAATCAACAATATGTCATCTACATATAGTACTAGGAATGCTACAGAGCTCCCACTCACTTTCTTGTAAATACAAGCTTCTCCATAAGTTTGTATAAATCCAAAGTTTTTGATTATTTTATCAAAACATTGATTCCAACTCCGGGATGCTTGCTTCAGTCCATAAATGGAGCGCTGAAGTTTGCATACCTTGTCAGCATCTTTAGGATCGACAAGACCCTTGGGATGTACCATATACAACTCTTCCTCAATGTCACCATTAAGGAACGCCGTTTTGACATCCATCTGCCAAATCTCATAGTCGAAATATGCAGCAATTGCTAACAAAATCCTCACAGACTTTAGCTTCGCTACTGGTGAGAAAGTCTCATCGTAGTCAACTCCTTGAATTTGTCGAAACCCTTTCGCGACAAGTCGAGCTTTATAGACGGTAACATTACCATCAGCATCTGGTTTTCTTTTGAAAATCCATTTGTTCTCGACAGCCTTACGGCCATCCGGTAAGTCCACCAAAGTCCATACTTGGTTTTCGTACATGGATCCCATTTCGGATTTCATGGCTTCTAGCCATCTGTCGGAATCTGGGCTCACCATAGCTTCTTCATGCGTCGCAGAGTCATCAGTGTTGTCCACCAACATGACGTTCAAGGCAGGGTCATACCAATCAGGAGTCCTACGAACCCTCGTTGACCTGCGAGGTTCAGCAGCAACTTCGTTCGAAGTTTCATGATCACCATCATGAGCTTCCTCTCCAATTGGTGAAGGCGGCACAAAAACATCTTCCGGTGCCGTGCTACTCTCAACTCCGAGAGAAGGTTCAATAACCTCGTCGAGTTCTACTTTCCTTCCAGTCACTTCCTTCGAGAGAAACTCCTTCTCAAGAAAGGATCCATTCTTGGCAACGAAAACTTTGCCACCAAAGCCATGTTTTTGCCTCCCCTATGGATCCCATCTCCATGGGGAAGGGCTCCCAAGAAGCCATGAAGGAAGGGTGCTAAGGGACGATGCTCCCCTGTGATACCGGCGGCAGGGAAAAGTCCTCCGCGACACCGCCGCCTCTTCACCATCTTCACCGACATCTCCATCGCCATCTCCATCACTGTTGCTAACTCCCATGATGAGGAGAGAGTAGTTCTTCCTCGAGGCTAAGGGTTCTACCGGTAGCTATGTGTTCATCTCTCTCTCTCTATGCGTGATCATATTGTGATCATGAGCTTTGTAATCAAGTAGATCTACCTTGCTACTCAAGTGCTTCAATAGAACTCTGCTCTCCCCATGTGTGTGAAAGTGATAGTGTGCACACCATGGTGGCACTTAGGCTAGAGATTACAAATACTTGTTATGAGTTATATTTGGAGTTGGATGTCTCTATGAAATTGTGGTGTTTGTTGGAACCATCTAGAGCTCAAGGTGAAAGTGTGGGGTTATCTAGATGGGGAAAGCGAACTTTAAGGTGTGCTGTTATAGCCCTACCATGGATTAGAGTGTCCAACCGGAGAGTAGTTCAGAGTAGTATCATGAACAGAAGATATTTATATGAGAGTGTTCACTAGTGAAAGTATGATCCCTAGGCCTTGTTTCTAAGCATTGAAACACCGTTTGCAACTAGATCTGTTACATGTTTGCTTGCTTCCATCTTTTTTTCAGTTTGCCTTTAGTCTTTTCCACGCTATCAAACTATTTTCTGGCACCATTGTCTTATATCCATAGCACTTGTATTTCACTATCTCTTCGCCGAACTAGTGCACCTATACACCTGACAAGTGTATTGGGTGTGTTGGGGACACAAGATACTTCTTGTATCTTGATTGCAGGGTTGCTTGAGAGGGGTACCTTTGACCACTTCCTCCCTGAGTTCCATAAACCTTGGTTGATCCACTTAAGGGAAACTTGCTGCTATTCTACAAACCTTTGCACTTGGAGGCCCAACAACTATCTACAAGAATAGAAGTGCGTAGACATCAAGCTATTTTATGGCGCTGTTGCTGGGGACAGAAGAAGAAGCTCCCACGTCAACCACGCGCCATCAAGTATTTTCTAGCGCCGTTGCCGGGGAGGTAAGGTAAAAGGTACTCACATCCTCCGGTGTGAGTGCTCGAAGTTATTTCCTTTAGATTCTGCAATTTTGTCTTTTTGTTTCTTTTTTTCACTAGTTAGGCTTAATGGAAAACAACAACAAAATTATAGAGCTTTATAGTATTTATCTTGAGTTAGGACATGAAGTGTTTGAAGAGAAAATTAAAAAACCTATGGAACTTTATTTACATGCTAATAGCAATGTTGTTAGTATGAGTTCTTTGGACACCGTTGTTGCTAATGCTATGGAAAAGTCTAAGCTTGGGGAAGCTGGTGTTGATGAAATGATCTTTTTAGTCCCCCAAGCATGGAGGAGAAAATCTACTTTGATGATACTATGCCTCCAATATATGATGATTACAATGATGAATATGATATTTTTAGTCCACCTACTATTGAGGAGAAAATTAATTATGATTACAATATGCCTCCTATATTTGATGATTATGGTGATGAGAATAATAATGATAGCTATTTTGTTGAATTTTCTCCCACCACAATTAATAAGAATGACTATGCTTATGTGGAGATTATTAATTCTTTTATGCATGTGGCTCATGATAAGAATGTTTTATGTGATAGTTATATTGTTAATTTCATTCATGATGGTACTGAAAGTTATTATGAGAGAGGGAAACATGGTTTTATGCATCTCAATAATATTAAGTTTCCCCTTTTTATGTTGAAAGCCTTGAAGTTGCAATTGTTTTGCTTTTCTATGCTTATTGCTTTGTGCTTTCATGGCTTGTTTATTTACAAGATTCCTATGCATATGAAGTGGGTTAGACTTAAATCTGCTTTGAATTTGCTTCTTGATTCTCTCTTTTACTTCAATTTATATTTCTTATGTGAGCATCTTCTCAAACTATCATGCCTAACTTAAAGGCGTTAAAAAAAGTACTTATTGGGAGATAACCCAAAAGTTTTAGATGAGTTCGTCAAGTTATTACCTCTGTAATAAACGCTCCTTATCCTTTTTATTTGCTTTTTGTGCCAAGAGTAACCTCTAATGAGAGAGAAGTAATGCTTGGGAAAGTTGTTGTCCAGAAACAGATTTTTGTGCTTCACCGTTAAAATTAGTGTAAAATCTCAAGTTTTAGATTTTTGTGCTTAACCTGCTGGTCTGTTTTGATAGATTTCTACCATTATTTGCATTTACCTCTTAATCTCTTTTTCTTTGAGTTCTTTTTGATCATTTGAAATTTTTAAAGGAAGTGCTACAGTAGCTTGTGTTTTAATGGAAGTTTTACTTGTGTTGAAACTAAACCCAAATACTTATTATCTTGAGTGCACTAATGTTGCTAATAAAGATTGTGTGAAGTTTTGTATGAAGGAAAAATTTCAGGTGTATGGAGATAATGATGTAATGAGATGAAGAATGGACTAAAGCTCAATATTGGGGATGCCACGCGTGTCACCCCAAGAAATATCCAAGAAGTACAAGTGTTAAATCTTGGGGATGCCCAAGGCATCCCCTTCTTCATCAATAATAATCTCAGGTTTCTTCCAAACACTTTATTTTTATTGTTTCATGCACAAGTTTTGTTGTTCTTGGAGCGTCTTCGTTTTTGTTTTTGGTTTTATTTTGATTAGTTTGCATAAATAAGTTGGTTAGATCCCAGCACACTTCTTTTGGAGAGAGACACACCCCGTTATTCATTACCTAGAACACTCTAGTTTTCATTCTTATTATTCTGTGAGTGTTCTCTTTTGCTAGCACTGTGTTTACCCTTAGTTTTCTTGTGCTTTCAGCCTAGAACTTTTTATTTCTTCGTTGTGGATTTGTGACACAAGCTCACTGGTGTTTTATTATTATTATCTTTGTGAGTTGTTTCAAATAAGTTGATTGGTGTTGGAAAAGAGTAGGAAAGTTCATGCTTAAGTGGTAAAACGGAGCTTGTTTTTAACTGTGACTTAGACTTTATCATGTCATGCTTGATATTGTTTTGGATTTATGCTTAGTGATTTTTGCTGTAGCATGACATGTTATAAAAAATTGAGATTGCTTATTGTGCCTTGAAAGAATCATGTGTTGTTTTAGCATATTAAAGCATAGTATTGTGGTATTCTCCTTTGATGCTTTATTTGGGTTAACTTGGCGCATGCTCACACCATGTTATGACTATCCCAAGTCACTGTAGCCTCTATGATCCTTTAGTTTTCGACTTGTAATATCGCTTTATGCTTTAATTAATGATGTTTTGTTGCTTTGCATGATATTGGCCATTATTGCTCTCTTAGTTGGTCGCTCCTAGTCTTTTGCTAGCCTCCATAACCAAGTATGAGTTCCACTCATGCATCCAACTCCAAATAAAACCAAGTTATTCAAAAGAGTCCACCATACATACCTATTAGCATTTGCTATTCCAAGTATATTCATGTTTTTATCTACCTTCCAAATTAAACTTGTTATGAGAAAACTAGTGATTAAAACTCTCACGAACTTGATGGCACACTTTACTTTTATTGCCCTTAATAAAATTGAACCATTGTGTCGTCTATGTTGTATATGCTTGCACTTATATGTTGGGGATTAGCAGAACCATGTTGTCATGGGGAACGCTTTCAACATTGCACTTGTACTTTGTACCTAGTTGATATCATGCTCTTTTGTCTATGGATGTCGTCGGTGTGGAATGAAAGGGGAGCTTGTAACTCCATGGAGTTATGTATGTGTGTTAGAGAAATGCCTAGGCCGCCGGTCTAATCCATGCCTAATCATGGTGGAAACCTGCAGTGTAACCATAATGAGCAATCTATGACGCATTCTTCTTATAAAAAAAGAGATAGAGATTGAGAAAAAGAGAAAAAGAAAAAAAGAGATATGAGAAAACAGGAAAGAGAGAAAAAAAGCACCATTTTCCCATGGTAAATAAGAATATTGTTGAGATGCTCGTTGTCTGCTTGCCTTGTCATTTTGATATGGGGATTCTTTCGTATAATCGGGCAAGGGGTACCCCGTTGGCGGTTCTCTATGATACACATGTACTTACTATGACAAGAACTTACCGGTAACTAAACTTGAGTAGCATGAGGAGCGGCCCTCGTATTCAAGGGACATGAGATTTCCAACTTATACTTTGTCAAGCATATACTCCATAGTTTGTTCACTTTAACCTTAATTAGTTCAAGATGCTTATGATAGGGGCAATGAGAGCTGAAAGCTAATATGTACCATAATTTTTGGAAGCTCTTTATGAAACTTGAATCCCTACTTCCTTCCATGAAGGCCTTTCTTCCACTTTTATATTGAGTCTCCACCTTCTATCTTTATGCACCTATTGAGAGAGCATAGTGGCCATTCTTAGTTCTATGTGCATTGTCCTAAGACTTGTTGATTGATGCATAACTTTGATATTGCTTGTTCTTAAACTATTTGTATCTAGTCACCCTTATGAACTTTGAAGGTGTCCTATGCATTTATGTTTTGCTACACTATGAGGGACAAGCTGAATACCATTCTCATTGTGTTTTCTTTATGTGAAACAAACAAACGTCTTTCAAAGCATTGTTATTCATGAATCTTTTGTTTGTACCTTTTCATGCTACAACATAGTTTCTATGTCTTATTGTTAGAACTCTATCTTTCATGTTCATGTTTAGAGTACCTTGATCCCAACTATCAATGCTTTTACAATAATGATGATCAAGATTGTGTTGGCTGCGTGTCACCTTAAAAATTATATTATTTTTATCGTTTACCTACTCGAGGACGAGCAGGAATTAAGCTTGGGGATGTTGATACGTCCATAATGTATCTACAATTTTTGATGGTTTTATGCTAATAATATGTTTTTGATACTCCTTTTTGTATAAAGTTTATGATTTATTTGGACTAACCTACTAATAGTTGCAAAAGTGCACAATGTTCTTGTTTTACACTTTGATGTGTAGGAATTACCAAGAATACAAGTGGAAACCTTGTTGGAGTCAAATTGAGATTTTCCAGAAATCTGTCTCAGAACTCTTTTTGAAGATGGTCACGTTTCGGGTCGAAGACGGCGTCAAACGAAGAACTCTTTTGGAAGTTTCGCGACAAACGTTCTGAACATAAAATTTAGCTAATTCCGAGTCCGGACGGGCCCGATAGACCCGATTTACTACAGCCCAAGATGGGGTGACGGGAATCCGAGAAGCTATATAAAGGGAGGAAACCTAATTCGTGGGAGACACCTCCACCCACGAATTTGCAGCCACTAAAGCCATGTTTTTGCCTCCCCTATGGATTCCGTCTCCATGGGGAAGGGCTCACAAGAAGCCATGAAGGTAGGGCGCTAAGGGGCAGTGCTCCCCTGTGATACTGGCGGCGGGGAAAGAGTCCTCCACGCCACCGCCGCCTCTTCACCATCTTCACCTCCATCTCCATCACCGTTGCTGACTCCCATGATGAGGAGGGAGTAGTTCTTCCTCGAGGCTAAGGGTTCTATCGGTAGCTATGTGTTCATCTCTCTCTCTATGCGTGATCATATTATGATCATGAGCTTTGTAATCAAGTAGATCTACCTTGCTACTCAAGTGCTTCAATAGATCTCTGCTCTCCCCATGTGTGTGAAAGTGATAGCGTGCACACCATGGTGGCACTTAGGATAGAGATTACAAATACTTGTTATGAGTTATATTTGGAGTTGGATGTCTCTATGAAATTGTGGTGTTTGTTGGAACCATCTAGAGCTCAAGGTGACTGTGTGGGGTTATCTAGATGGGGAAAGCGAACTTTAAGGTGTGCTGTTATAGCCCTACCATGGATTAGAGTGTCCAACCGGAGAGTAGTTCAGAGTTGTATCATGAAGAGAAGGTATTTATATGAGAGTGTTCACTAGTGAAAGTATGATCCCTAGGCCTTGTTTCTAAGCATTGAAACACCATTTGCAACTGGATCTGTTACATGTTTGCTTGCTTCCATCTTTTTTTCAGTTTTCCTTTAGTCTTTTCCACGCCATCAAGCTATTTTCTGGCACCGTTGTCTTATATCCATACCACTTGTATTTCACTATCTCTTCGTCGAACTAGTGTACCTATACACCTGACAAGTGTATTGGGTGTGTTCGGGACACAAGATACTTCTTGTATCTTGATTGCAGGGTTGCTTGAGAGGGATACCTTTGACCACTTCCTCCCTGAGTTCGATAAACCTTGGGTGATCCACTTAAGGGAAACTTGCTGCTATTCTACAAACCTCTGCACTTGGAGGCCCAACAACTATCTACAAGAATAGAAGTGCGTAGACATCACTCACCATCCTGGAACACCGTACGCCTCACACCCCTCTCTTCCACACGCCTCGAGGACCCCCTCATGGCGTACTTGTCATCAATCCGACGACACCTGTTTCTAGGTCATACGATCCCCCATGCCCAAGTATCCGATTTCGAGACCTCAAGGGACAACCAGTTGTAACTGGAGTGACCCCTTTAGCCGTCAGGTCGGCCTCAGTTTTATCCCATTTGGGCACGACACTCCTGTAGCCACATGTGCCCATATGATGGTGATATTTCTTTTTGGAAGCATTTAGCTTATTCTTTTCCGACCTTGCCTTAGCTGGTTCCGATTCCTTGTATTTTAGAAAATGCTACCCAGTTGATGGCTCTGTGTATGGCGCCCAGAAAAATGCTTGATGGCGGTGTTGATGTAGAGCTCGTTGGGAACCCCAAGATGGAGGTATGATGAGCACAGCAACAAGTTTCCCTGAGTTATGAAACCAAGGTTTAATCGAACCAGTAGGAGCAAGGAAACACCCCAAAGGTGTTACTAGCTGAGCTTTGGCAGGGCGCACTATCGGTGCTAGTAGCAACGTGGAGACCTGCACAACACAACCACAGAACTTTGTCCCCAACTTGCGATGAGGTTGTCAATCTCACCGTGTTTTGCGGAAAACAAAGGATTAAACATATCGAATGGAAAGAAGTAATAGTTTGCAGAAAGTAAACACAAATCAGTAAAAGATTGTAGATTGAATATAAAAGACAAGGACCGGGATCCATAGTTCACTAGAGGTGGCTCTCCTTAAGATAGATAACATGCTGGGTGAACAAATTTTAGCGAGGCAATTGACAAACATCAAGAAAGCAATACATGCATATAGTAATAATCTTGACTCCTTTGGAACTTGATTGGGAATTACAACATAATACATAGACCGCCATCCAACTGCATCTATGACTAATAATCCACCTTCAGGTTATCATCCGAACCCCCTCCAGTATTAAGTTGCAAGCAACAAATTATTGCTTTACGAACTGCGTGTAAAGTAAACAATATGATTGTTCTATGAACAAATGATTGTTGTTTTCTCCCTAGTAGCAACAACACATCTAGTACCTTAGATATTTCTGTCACTTCCCCAGATTACCAGAGGCATGAACCCACTATCGAGCATAAATACTAACTCTTGGAGGTGCTAGCATCTACTTGGCCAAGATAGCTACTAACAACGGAAAGCATGCAAGATCACAAATAACAAAGACATGATAGAATCAATAATCAATCTCAAATAGCATCTCGATATCCATCGGATTCCCGTAAACACAACATGCAGAATTACAAATAGATGATCTTGATCATGACCGGAGCTCACAAGATCTAGACATGAAACAACAAAGGAGGAGAACCAGCCATCTAGCTACTACATGGATCCGTACTCCAAGGATGAACTACTCACGCATCACACTAGAGGCTTGCATGGTGATGAAGAAGGCCTCTAGGGTGAATTCCCCTCTCCGGCAGGGTGCCGAGAAGAGCTTCAGATCCCTCCCGATCTAGGGATGGAGATGACGGCAGCTACAGACTCTTTCATGGATTTTTGATCGAGTACTTAGGGTTTTCATCCCGAGGGAAATATATAGGAGGAAGGAGAGGCCAGGGGGATGCCGGGAGCGGCCACACCACCCCCTGGCGTGGGCTAGGCCTGGCCACGCGGCCAGGTGGTGTGGTGGTCCCTGGCCCCTCTCCGTCTCATATTCTGGCACTTGATGACAACCGGAAAAATAGGCACTCTGGCTTTTGTCCCGTCCAATTCCGAGAATATTCATTTTCTGACTTTCCTGGAACCAAAAACAGCAGAAAACAGGCAGCTGGCACTATGGCTCTTGTTAATATGTTAGTCCAAGAAATCATATGAAAAGTACTCCAAAGTTCGAAAAAAACACAAGAAAGTGGATAAAACCAAGAATGGAACATCAAAAATTATAGATACATTTGCAATGTATCAACATCCCCAAGCTTAACTCCTGCTCGTCCTCGAGCAGGTAAGTGATAAAAAGAAAGAATAATTTTTGAGGTGACATGCACCATCAAAGACTTGATCAAAGTATTTGCAAAACATTCAAAGTTGGGATCATAGTACTTCAATCATAACTTGAAAGACAAAGTCTAGCAATAAGCAAAGAAACTATGATGCAACATGAAAAGGCACAAACAAAACATTCATGAATAACAATTCTTTGCAAGACGTTTGTTTGTTTCACATAAAGAAAACATAGCATAATAGTATTCAGCTTGTCCCTCAATAGAGTAGCAAATATAAATGCATAGGACACCTTCAAAGTTCATAAGAGTGACTAGATACAAATAGTTTAAAACAAGCAATATCAAGTTATGCATCAATCAACTAGTCTTGGGACAATGCACATAGAACTAAGAATGGCCACTATGCTCTCAAAGTAGGTGCATAAAGATAGAAGGTGGAGACTCAATATAATGGTGGAAGAAAGGCCTTCATAGAAGGAAGTAGGGATTCAAGTCTCATAAAGAGCTTCCAAAAATTATGGTACTTATAGCTTTCAGCTCTCATTGCCCATATCATAAGCATCTTGAAGTGATTAAGGTTAAAGTCAACAAACTATGGTGTACATGCTTGACGAAGTATAAGTCAGAAATCTCATGTCCCTTGTATACGAGGGTCGCTCCTCATGCTACTCAAGTTTAGTCACCGTTAAGTTCTTGTCATTGTAAGTACATGTGTATCATAGAGAACCGCTGATGGGGTACCCCTTGCCCGATGATACAGAAGAATCCCCATATCAAAATGACAAGGCAAGCAGACAACGAGCATCTCAGCATTCTTCTTATTTACCATGGGAATATGGTGCTTTTTTCTCTCTCTCCTCTTTTCATAGTATCTCTTTTTTTCTCTTTTCTCAATATAGGACTCTTTTTATAAGAAGAATGCTTCATAGACAGCTCATTATGGTTACTGTAGGTTTCCACCATGTCAGCATGGATTAGACCAATGCCTGCATTTCTCTAACACATATACATAACTCCATGGACTTACAAGCTCCCCTTTCATTTCACACCGACGACATCCATATACAAAAGAGCATGATATCAACTAGGTACAAGTACCAAGTGCAATGTTGAAAGCGTTCCCCATGAAAGCATGGTTCTGCTAATTCCCAACAAATAAGTGCAAGCATATACAACATAGAAGATACAATGGTTCAAGTTTATTGAGCGCAAGAAAAGTAAAGTGCGCCATCAAGTTCGTGAGAGCTTTAATCACTAGTTTTCTCATAACAAGTTTAATTTGGAAGGTAATCAAAAGCATGAATATACTTGGAATAGCATAAGCTGGTAGGTAGGTATGGTGGACACTTTGTAATAATTTGGTTTAGGGAGTTGTATGCATGAGTGGAACTCATACTTTGTTGTGGAGGCTAGCAAAAGACTGGGAGCGACAAACTAAGAGAGCAATAATGGCCATAATCATGCAGAGTGACAAAACATCATTGATCAAAGAATAAAGTGATACTACAAGTTGAAAAATAAAGGATCATAAAGGCTATGGTGACTTAAGATAGTCATAACATGGTGTGAGCATGTGCCAAGTCAACCCAAATAAAGCTTCAAAGGAGAATACCCTATACTATGCTTTAATATGCTAAAACAACGCATGATTCATCCAAGGCACATTAAACAATCTCAATTGTTTATAACAAGTCATGCTACAGCAAAGAATACTAAGCATAAAGCCAAAACAATATCAAGCATGGCATGACAAAGCATAGGCCACAGTCAAAAAAACAAGCTCTTTTTACGACATAAGTATGAACTTTCCTACTCTTTTCCAAACCAAACCAAACTATTTGCAAACCAATGTATGAAAGAGGGGGTCCAACCAATTTATTCAGCAAACTAAGAAAACCAAGCAAACGAAAAACCAAAACGAAAACGAAAAAGAAGACGCTCCAAGAAAAACACAACTGTGCATGAAACAATAAAAATGAAGCGTTTGGAAGAAACCTGGAATTTTTATTGATGAAGAAGGGGATGCCTTGGGAATCCCCAAGCTTTGACGCTTGTACTTCTTGGATATTTCTTGGGGTGACACGCGTGGCATCCCCAAGCTTGAGCTTTAGTCCATCCTTCATCTCATTACTCATTCCTTCCATACACCTGAAAATTTTCCTTCATACAAAACTTCACACAATCTTTATTAGCAACATTAGTGCACTCAAGATAAATAAGTCTTAAGGTTCAGTTCTAACACCAAATGAACTTCCATTAGAACACTAGATACTGTAGCACTTCTCTCAAAAAGCTCAATTCCCCAAAAGAACTCAAAAAGGAACCAACAAGAAGCAAATGCAGAAAATGGCAGAAATCTGTCAAAACAGACCAGCAGGTAAAGACGAATTGTTTCGAAGACCTTCTGTTGCTCAAATCAAAAAGAGTTGAACTAACGAAAGTTAGATAACAACCTGGGGCATAAGCACAAAAATTCACGCCTCAAAAATACATTCATAGATTTTACACGAATGTTTACGGTGAAGCACAGAAATCTGTTTCGGGATAGCAACTTTCCCAATCATTACTTCTCTCTCATTAGAGGTTACTCTTGGCACAAAAAGAAAATAAAAAGGATAAGGAGAGGTTATTACTGAAGTAATAACGTCCAAGACTCATCGAAAACTTTTGGTTTATCTCCCAATAAGTACTTTTCTTTAACGCCTTTAAGTTAGGCATAAGAAGCAAGAAAGAATCAAGTGTTCTCAAATGAAGAAGCATTAAAACCAAATTTCTTGCCCTTACCTCTCTTACTTTTATTCCTAACCTTGGGGAAAATATGATTGTTTGGTGGAGAAGAAAGGTGAATGGTCCCTTTTCCCACATCTATTATTGCTCCAAGGAGTTCTAATAGGGACCTTCCAAGTGTAATTTGTCCTTTTCCTGCACATTCAATACCAAGATAATCAATAGAAATCGTTTTCCCAAGGATCTTTGTAAACACTCCTTCAGCTATTCCAAGAGGTAATATGGTAGTATTATTAGCAAGAGATATTTCTTTTCCTCCTTCAGTGAGCCCCCAAGTATTCAGAGATTTATAAATATCTTTGGGCATAAGACAAAATTCTGACATGATATCACAGCGAACTTGAAAAGTTTCAGTGTTCATCTCAATCTTTACTGCAGGGAACCACTTTGATGGTTCAGAGTTTATTGGAACATAATTGTGATGCTCCCTAAGCATATTATAGCAACTTTCTAAGCTAGTAGTGCTAGTCTCAAGAGTGTTCAACCTAGCAAATATTTTTGTGAAAGAAATATCATTTTGGCGAGGCATGTTGTAAGTGAGGATCAATTTATTTATAGCATTAATAGCATCATCCTCATTACATTGGAGGAAATCTCCTCCCACAATAGCATCTAAAGCATATATATAGCAAAGAGCAATCCCAAGGTAAAAACTGCTAAGGAACAAACTTTGAGTCATTTTAGGCTCAGTTTTTTCATGTAGATCAGAGATTCTAGACAAAGCTTCTTTAAAACTTTCCTCAATTCCTTGTTTAAAAGTGAAAATCATTTCCTCGGGTGACATAGTGACTGGAGCAAGGCTAGACATAGTGGCAACTCAAGATAGGAACTAATTTTTTTGTGTTTTTGAAATAAGAAAGCAAACTAGTAAAACTAATTTTTTTGTGTTTTTGAATAACAAAAAAGCAAACAAAGCACAAAGAAAACTAAGCAAATCAAAAACAACAAAGTAAAGAGATTGGTTATGAGGGACTCCCCTTGTGAAGATGTCCTTGACTCCTCGGCAACGGTGCTAGAAAAATGTCTTTTAATGGCGTGTGGTTGACGTGGGAGTTTCTTCTTCTTCTTCGATCCCCGGCAACGGCGCCAGAAAAATGCTTGATGGCTCGGTGTATGGCGCCCAGAAAAATGCTTGATGGCGGTGTTGATGTAGAGCTCGTTGGGAACCCCAAGAGGAAGGTATGATGAGCACATCAGCAAGTTTCCCTCAGTAATGAAACCAAGGTTTAATCGAACCAGTAGGAGCAAGGAAACACCCCAAAGGTGTTACTAGCTGAGCTTTGGTAGGGCGCACTACTGGTGCTAGTAACAACGTGGAGACCTGCACAACACAACCACATAACTTTGTCCCCAACTTGCGATGAGGTTGTCAATCTCACCGTGTTTTGCGGAAAACAAAGGATTAAACTATCGAATGGAAAGAAGTAATAGTTTGCAGAAAGTAAACACAAAGCAATAAAAGATTGTAGATTGAATATAAAAGACAAGGACCGGGATCCATAGTTCACTAGAGGTGGCTCTCCTTAAGATAGATAACATGCTGGGTGAACAAATTACATCGGGGCAATTGACAAACATCGAGAAAGCAATACATGCATATACGAATCATCTTGACCCATCTGGAACTTGATTGGGCATTACAACATAATACATAGACCGCCATCCAACTGCATCTATGACTAATAATCCACCTTCAGGTTATCATCCGAACCCCCTCCAGTATTAAGTTGCAAGCAACAAATTATTGCTTTACGAACTACGTGTAAAGTAAATAATACGATTATTCTAAGAACAAAGGATTGTTGTTTTCTCCCTAGTAGCAACAACACATCTAGTACCTTAGAGATTTCTGTCACTTCCCCAGATTACCAGAGGCATGAACCCACTATCGAGCATAAATACTAACTCTTGGAGTTGGTAGCATCTACTTGGCCAAGATAGCTACTAACAACGGAAAGCATGCAAGATCACAAATAACAAAGACATGATAGAATCAATAATCAATCTGAAATAGCATCTCGATATCCATCGGATCCCCGCAAACACAACATGCAGAATTACAAATCGATGATCTTGATCATGAACGGAGCTCACAAGATCTAGACATGAAAGCACAAAGGAGGAGAACCAGCCAGCTAGCTACTACATGGATCCGTAGTCTAAGGATGAACTACTCACGCATCACACCGGAGGCTTGCATGGTGATGAAAAAGGCCTCTGTGGTGAATTTCTCTCCGTGGTGCCGGAAGAGCTTCAGATACCTCGATCTAGGGATGGAGATGACGGCTATAGACTCTTTGTGGATTTTTGATCGGTACTTAGGGTTTTGTCCCGAGGGCAATATATAGGCTAAGGAGAGGCCGAGGGTGCCGAGCGCCACACCACCAAGCGTGGGCTAGGCCTGGACGCATGACCAGGTGGTGTGGTGGCCCCTGCCCCTCTCCGTCTCGTATTCTGGCACTTGATGACAACCGGAAAAATAGGCACTTTGGCTTTTGTCCCATCCAATTCCGAGAATATTCATTTTCTGACTTTCCTGGAACCAAAAACAGCAGAAAACAGGTAGCTAGCACTGTGGCTCTTGTTAATAGGTTAGTCCAAGAAATCATATGAAAAGTACTCCAAAGTTGGAATAAAACACAAGAAACTGGATAAAACCAAGCATGGAACATCAAAAATTATAGATACGTTTGCAATGTATCACCAGTTATCTCGCTGCTTCTCTTGTGGGCCAGTGAATTTAGGAGCTTTTTTCTCCTTCAGATAGTTTTGGTATAATATTTTCTTCCAGTCCTTGAATTGTGTGCCCATCTTTTGAAGAGCCCACTCCTTGACTTTCGACCTCATTTTCTGTGTGAGCTCATCTGTCCATAAGACTGGTAGGGTGAAATGTGTCATCAGAGAATTCCAAAGACAATCTTTGGCTCTATCATCGACGAAACTAGCTCCATCTTGATCCTTTTTCTTTCCTAGCTTGTTCCAATTCTGAATGGTGATCGGGATGGTGTCCCTAACAATCACTCCGCATGGATTTACAAAGGCATTGGCACTCTCCATGGGCTCCAATGGTTAACCCTGCTCAAAGACAAGGTCAATTGTGAAACGAACATCAGTGGCCAACTTTTAGGCTGGACCTCATTTAGTTGCAGAAGTGGAGCCTGATGCGGAGGTCTAAGAGAAGAAACATTCATCAGCATATATATATGAAGCAATTAATTTATCTACTAGTGATCGTTAGAGGATTTATATAGCTCGCCATGGTCTCCACCATCATCTCCACCATGGTCTTCACCGTCGTCTCCACCATCGTCTCCTCCAGAAAAATTTAGATACTGGGAGCCATCATCTCCACCGTCGTCTTCTCCATCATATTTTTTATAACCTCCAGTACCCTCATCTATCATGTCAAGGAGCTTCTCTTCATTTTCTGCACTGTCCATAGCTTAACTAATATAGTAGATAAAACAATTTTACATTAAGTAAAAGAATAATACAATTGCGACAACTCGGATATAGAAGAAAGATTAAGTACTAATAAAGAGAACAATATAATACATGTCGGATAATTCAGATAATGCAACAATAACGTAAGATAGAGTACAATAATTCATCTCGGATAATCCAGATGATGCAACAATAATAATAACATAGAGTACATCCGCTCATATCAAACTAGGCGTCGACTACCGGTTCCTGAGCCGCGGGAGGTGTACACCCAAAGGACAGAAACCATCACCAGAGAATAGCTCGGTGAGGTCTGTGAAGAAACTGCCACAAATTGGAGAACCTGATCTCCAAAATAGTCATATACTGGCAGACGTGCTCGTCCTCGTCCCTGACATGACGACGTACCACCTCCTCGGGGGCCAGCTCCCTCTACACATCTCTTGGACCGTGCGACCGCCACCAAAGAAGCTCTGGGTCAACGACGACACTTGGATTCCTCACCAAGCTCTGAGTCTCGCCAGGTAGCACCTCCCAGTGCCAGCCCGGTGGGGCCTAGGCTCGGACATCCCCAGACCTGGCGGAGTCCACTACTTCGTTGATACATTGCAAATGTATCTATAATTTTTGATGATCCATGCTTGGTTTTATCCACTTTCTTGTGTTTTGTCCACACTTTGGAGTACTTTTCATATGATTTCTTGGAATAACCTATTAACAAGAGCCACAGTGCAGTTGCCTATTTTCTGCTGTTTTTGGTTCCAGGAAAGTCAGAAAATGAATATTCTCGAAATTGGACGGGGCAAAAGCCAAAGTGCCTATTTTTCCAGAAGACTCCAGGAGCCAGAATATGAGACAGAGAAGAGCCAAGGGCTGGCCACACCACCCCCAGGCGCGGGCTAGGCCTGGCCGCGCCAGGGCATGGTGTGGGCCCCCCAGGCACCCCCTCGGTCTCCCTCTTCGCCTATAAGAAGCCTTCTGACCTAAAAACTCCGGGAGGTTCGACATTTTTTCAGAAGGAGTTCCGCTCCGCCGCCACCACTAGATTCCACAAAACAGCACCAGAAACTCCGTTCGCACTCACGGACGGGAATTGGAGGAGATCATCGCCATCATCATCTCAATCGCTTCTCCATCGACCATCCATGTTTCCCCCATCTATGAGTGAGTAATCCCCCGTTGTAGGCTATGGGGATGGTAGGGATTGGATGAGATCGCTCATGTAATGGTATCAGATTGTTAGGGCATGGTGCCTAGTATCTTTTATTAGTGCTTTATGACTTTGTTGCGACTTGTTGTGCTTAATGCTTGTCACTAGGGCCCGAGTGCCATGATTTCAGATCTGAACATGTTATTGATTCATTATGATAGTATTGTTTATGGTCGTATCTACAAGTTGTATACACACATTGTTGTCCAGAACCAATGGCCCCGGCGATGTAAATCGGGATAACCGGAGGGAATGGCTTTGATGTGAGGATCACATGTGTTCACGGAGTGTTAATGCTTTGCTCCGGTGGTCTATTAAAAGGAGCACCTTAATTGCCAGTAGTTCCCTTGAGGCCCCGCTGCAAACGGGCTGGCAGGACAAAATATGTTGTGCAAGTTCTCATTGCGAGCACGTATAACCATATATGGAACACATGCCTAGGATTATCTAGTACTGGGATGCTTTATCTTATTTATCTGCAATTGCCCTATGTTCTGATTTCTATTTGAATTGTCTTGTCCATGCAACGCCCGTCCATCCATCCCTATTCCTACCGCACTCGAATCCCACTGTTTAATGCTATTGTTACTGCTGTCTTTATTTTACTACTGCTGTTACTTTGCTATTCCTACTACAAAACTGTTGCTACTGATAAACTGATGTGAGCAAGATTGTTTCCAGGTGCAGCTGAATTGACAACTCAGTTGTTAAGGCTTATAAATATTCTTTGGCTCCCCTTGTGTCGAATCAATAAATTGGGTTTCACTTCCCTCGAAATACTGTGATACACCCCTATACTTGTGGGTCATCATCCATCATTGCCTCCGAGTGGACGACAAGGACATGACATAACTAAATAATAACATAAACAATCATATAACATAAACACAGAATTAAACCCCCTGAACCTAAACCCCGACTCTAAACTAAATCCATAAAACCTAACTAAACTAAACCTGATCTCGGGTCACAATATGTGGACTTCACCCTAAACTAAACTAAATCCCCTAAACACTAAACTAAACTAACCCTAAACTAAACTAAGGCCTTGTTTGCATGTTTCTTACCCCGTGTTCAAAATGGGACCTAACACTAAACTAAACTTACCCTAAACTAAACTAACCCTAAACTAAACTAACCCTAAACTAAAATTAATTAACCATAAACCAAAATTAACTAACCCTAACCAAAATTAACGGGCTGCACGAGGCTCACGAAGATTTTTTTTGCTGGGCTGCACGAAGTTAAGCGGCGTGCGTGGCGGCGTGGCAGCGGAGATGGTGCGGGCAGCGAGCTCCTGATCTCCACGGGCGAGGGCGGTGGCGGTACGGACGACGCAGAGACGGTGCAGGAGGACGACGACGAGCTCCTCTCCATGCGCGCGGGCGGCGAGCTCCTCTCCACGGGGACGGTCGAGGAAGGTGAATTGGGTGCTCCGGGTCGTGGCTAGACCCAGGGTGGAGGGGTTGGTATTTATACCCCCCATTGAGCCCCGTTTTTTAATACAAACTGGGACTAAAGGGTACCCTTTAGTCCTGGTTTGTATTACAAACTGGGGCTAAAGGCATTTTCGGTCGAAGCTTTTCACGTGCGAGCCCTACCCCTTTAGCCACGGTTTGTAATACAAACCAAGGCTAAAGGGGGTTTTTTGGCACCAAATTGAAAGTTGTGTATAATTTTGGTGCCACATTCTTAGAGCCGTCAAGCCATGTTTCCTGCCATTTTCCCCCGCTTCCCGCCATGTTTTCCCGCCATTTCCCTCTATATCTAGACCCATCGACATTGTCTTCTACACATCCACACCTTCCTCTCTCACAACAATGGACACCGCTTACTGGGCCTTTCTGACCTTCAAGGAGATCGAAGCGTTGTGCGCCTCTAGCTACCCATGCCCGCCGGGGTACCGGCTGCCTATTGGCTGGATGCTTAGAGCTGGAGGGGTTCCTATCCCTCCAGCGCCCCAAGGTTCCGCCCGCCAAGCGGCCCTACCTCAAGCTCACACCGGAGCAGCGGATGGATCCCCATTGGGATCCCGACGACCTCGATAGCTGGAATGCCTTCTTAGCAAACCGGCAGGAAAGGGAGCTCGCCAGTTACGAGGGTGACGGCCCGCCCCCAGTGAACCACAATGAGGCCAGTCACCGCCTGTGGTGGGCGAACCGGACTATCGCCAGCGTGATGCGCTATATCGCCATGTGAGATCATCCTCGCCTGAGGTACCCGCACTTTCACCAGCCGCGGAGCCACAAGAATGGTGGCGGTGGTGAAGGCCGAGGGCATAACGACGTCGTCATACGGGATCCCCGTCCCCCGCGCGTCGTGAATCTGAGGACGGAGTGGAAGGTGCCCCCTCCCTGTCCCCCCGTGCACAAACCAGGGAAGGGATGAGGATCAAGCCACGTGGTACGAGCGATGACGATGACGATTCTGGGGACGACCCTGAAGCTGTGTACTATAGGGATAGACATGATTATGACTATTGTTTATGTTTTAATATTAATAAATGTCTTTGTTGTTGGCCACAAAAAGTTGCAATACTACCTATTGAGATCGAGAAAGTTCAAATCAATATATATAAGCAGATCATTAAAAATAAAGGTTTAATATTATATATCACCAACATCCACACATCTATATTGTTGGGGTTTTCTTCTAATCCGTAACCATGGAGCATCTTCCTTACTTAACGGGATGCTTGGGCCATCCTTCACTATGAAGGGTGGAATTTCATGAAACTTATCATGATCTTCTGATATGTCTATCTTATCCTCCACCCCCATGATGAGTACATATTTGCATCATGTTTACATTATTATTTTGCATTGTAGATGTAGGATCTCAGTATTTTACGACGCTCGTGCGCACATTTTATGTTTGTTTTCACCAGGATCAAGATAGATAATGGATCTAATGGATACAATTCTTGGAGCAGTTGTACTATGGAGAAAAGGAGTCAAAACCAACGTAAATCGCTTATTTGGGAAATATTAATAATACCATAAGAAAACTAGAAGCGAATAAGGGAGGCAGAAGGTTCAACGACCAACTATACGGCAGGAGCAAATTTTCCGGTCGTATAGCTCAGGCCGTATAGTTGGTGCCGCCTCCGCCTCGTCAAATAGTTTCACACCATGCAATTGGTTTGAGGAGACAACATATAAAACACTCAGAAATCGCAGAAACCTCACCTCCGAAAGGCATCTGGAGGGGGAACTCATCCACCAGGAATCCATATTTACCCTGCGCAGATCCGGGAGGCTAAGGCATCGATCTTCATCATCCACCGCTGCATCACCACCATCTCCATCCATCCCATCTACATCTTGTCTAGATCTTGTTGTAATTCCCGTACTCGTTGTGGATTTATACAAGTACTATTCATGTATGATTGTTTCTATTACCATTGCCATGTTGTTGATTGCCTCCATGTCTGAGTAGATCTCTAGTTCTTGGGGAGATGGAGAAACCCTAGTATGAGATCGAAATAAGATAAAGTCTATTATGATATTCATCGCTGTGACCATGTGTTAGATTTTCTACATCTTGATGTTGAGATAAGTCGACCTCTCAATATTTTCCTCTCATGGGGACTTGATGGAGGGAACTACTAGTTGGTAGACGAAGTTGTGCTAGCACTTATAGTGACTATAAAGTTGTTGGCACCCCTTACGTATCAACTTGGGAAATTGAGGAAACTCACAGAACACTATCCATTCCATGGGATACGTCCTACGGGATTACGTCCCTTAATAGTGCAGTAACTTGATTGATGTCGATTGCTGACTATTGTGGTTATGAGGATGATGAGAGCAGCGGTTGTTGCCTAATTGTCCAAATACGGAGTTCCTCCCACACATACATAGTTGAGAATGTTCATGATAATAATCTTTATCTTAGATCCTTATAATAGTAGTGGTGTATCCACTACTCCCTGAGAATGCTTTTTCCCTACTGCAGTTTCAATCTCTCTTACATACACGATACTTACTTTCTGTATTAAGTTATTTTACTTTACTTTACTATTTCTCTTATAACTAAAACCCCAAAACACATTTTTACACAATACTCGCATTTTATCTTGTTTCTTAGAACTTAATCTAGCATTTCTATCATAATATTTATTTCAAGAGTTATTAGACTTCAGACTCCTGCTCCCTGTGGGATCGATATCTTTATTTTGAAACTAGCTACAAACGACCTGTGCACTTGCAGTCATCAAGCTATTTTCTGGCACCGTTGCCAAGGAGCTAAGCGCTATAGGTCTTTTAGTTTTTGCTTATTTATTTTTGTCTTGCTAAATTTTTTTGAGTTACAGGTTCCCACCAACATGATGGAGTTTGAACATATGAATAGTGCTAACCCACTCAACTGCTTTGGGAAGCCGTATGATATTTATAAAAGAGACAACTCAAATGAGAAGACAAGGGGGTTTGAAATAAATCCTCTACTACTTAGTATTCTACATAATAAGAAATTTACTGGAGATGAAGAAGATCCTGATCCATATGAGCATATTGCATGTTTCAAAGATATATGTGGCACTTTTCTATTAACAGGATATACCGCTGATGAGTTAAGGGTTAAACTTTTTAGTCATACTTTGACTAGTACAACTCTCTCATGGTATAGATCTCTACCACCTGAAGCCACTAGTACTTGGGATAATCTAGCTTATGAATTTCTAGCAAAATATTATCCATTGTCAAAATCTTTTGGAATCAGGCGTCTTATAATGACTTGGAAAAACCGTTTTAATGAAGGACTAGTAAGAGCTTATTAGATTTAAAGATTTACTACGTCTATGTCCGCATCATGATTAATTTGAATGGTATTTATTGCATATCTTTTATGGTGGTTTAATTGAACCTAATAAAATTAAACTAGACTCTTTCGTGGAAGGAGCCTTTATGAATCTTCATATACCTAAAGCTTGGGCTTTACTTAATAGAATTCGTGATCATAGAGTTTCATGGAATTTTGGTCTAGGAAGTGAAGGAGGCGAAGAAATAGAACATGATTGTATTCATGACTACAATAAAAAAGGCCATGTTAAAGAATTATCTAAAGAACTTTACTTGGATTCAGATCTTGTGTTGCAAGTTGTTAAAGCTTTTACAGAACATATTAAAGCTCCAAAAGAGGGACCAGTCAAGTATGATCCACCACCCGAACCTCAGAAGAAAAGAGAAGATAAAGCAACATTGTCCTCCTTAGAACCAATAAATGAGACCCCTTTCCTAACACTGCACGAAATCGTATTCTTGAATATGAATAGGTCAAAGCAGTACAAGATAAAAAGGAAGAAGAAAGTATGCTAGAAGTCGTGGAACATCTGGAAGAAACCAAAGATCAAGATGTAACCAAGGAAGCAATTATGGCTATGTACAAACATTGTAACATAGTTAAACTTGGTGAAGAGACTTCCGTATTGGTTGAAGGTAAAACAAAGGTAAAAGATGTGGGTAAGCCTATTCTTGCTTGCATATTTAAAGAAACCTCGAATTACGGTTTATGTGATCTTGGCACCGAAGTTAATGTTATATCTTATGATTTCTAGAAATAAAAGAAGAAATAGAATCAGCTACAATTGAAAATACTGATATGACAATTATGTTAGGTAATAAAAATCTTAGAATTCCAATGGGAGTAGTTGAAGATGCAACTGTCACAATTGGCAATAAAAACTTTCCCATCGATTTTGTAGTTGTTGATATGCCAGATGACACTCTTTGCCCTATTATATTTGGAAGAAACTTTTTGGGTGATATAGGTGCCTATGTTAATTTCAAGAAGGAGATTGTGTCTCTTAAGCTTGGGGGAATGGAAAGTAAATTCCATTTTTCCAAATTTAAAGACAGACCTCCACAAATACAACAAGAAGAAGAGAGAACTATTGAAGAAATGGCGGCTCTTTGGTAATCAAGAAGAAGAAATAAATGAAGATCCAAATTATGAAGAAATAGTTATGGAGGACAAGTCCTTGGAAGAACTACAAGATGAATTTGATTCACTTCCCATAATGGGACCTCCAACCGAAGAGGCTTTTGAAGAGCCAGAAAATAGAGGGGACGAGGAACTACCACCCCCAGAGTTGAAGACTCTACCAGATAATCTCAAATACAGATTTCTAGATGATACAAATAAATTTCCTGTTATTATCATTGCTAAAGTTTTAGGAAAAGAAGAAGAAGAACATATGGAGATACTTAAGGAGCATCGCAAGGCCTTTGGGTACTTAATGGATGACTTGAAGGGCATCAGTCCCATGATAGCCATCCATCGAATATTCATGGAGGAAGGTGCTAAACCAATTACGAAATTTAGTAGAAGATTGAAGCCTGAAATGAAAGAAGTTGTAAGTAAAGAAAGTGTATGCCTACTGGACGCAGGTATAATCTATCATGTTAAATAAAGTGAATGGGTAAGTCTTGTCCATTGTGTCCCTAAGAAGGGTGGTTTCACTGTTGTTCCTAATGAAAATAATGAATTGATACCTACTAGAACTATTGTTGGGTATAGGATGTGCATAGACTTCAGAAAATTAAATAAAGAAACTAGGAAAGACCACTATCCTTTACCATTCATAGATCAAACTTTATAGAGGTTAGCAAACCATACTCATTTTTGTTATTTGGACGGATACTCTGGTTTTTCTCAAATAGCTGTTCATCCTGATGACCAACTTAAAACAACTTTCATTAGTCCTAATGGTTTACATGCTTACCGACGTATGCCTTTTGGTATATGTAATGCTCCGGCTACTTTTCAAAGATGCATGACTACTATTTTTGCGAATTTCATAGAACTTATAATGGAAGTATTTATGGATGACTTCTCTGTCTATGGAACTTCTTTTACTAGTTGCTTGTTTCAAAAGATTTTTGCAGTGTTTCAAAGAAACCAATCTTGTTCTAAACTGGGAGAAATGCCATTTTATGGTCAAAGAAGGTATAGTCCTTGGACACAAGGTATTAGGTAAGGGAATTAAAGTTGATGGAGCTAAGGTTGAGGTAATAGAGAGAATGCCACAACCCAGGGATATTAAAGGTATAAGAAGTTTCCTTGGTCATGTGGGTTTTGTTAGAAGGTTCATTAGAAATTTCTCTAGAATATCTAAACCTTTGACTAACCTCCTGCAAAAGGGAGTAAGATTTAATTTTGATGATAAATGTCTTGAAGCCTTTGATAAACTCAAAGATGCTTTATCTCGTGCTGTCATCATTAAACCACCTATCTAGGATACAACCTTTGACTTAATATGTGAAGCTGGTGATGATGTTCTAGGAGTGACACTAGGACAACATATTGGTCACAGATTTAATATTATACATCATGCTAGTAGAACTCTAAATGGTGCTCAGAAGAATTACCCAAAGGAAGAAAAGGAACTTGCTATATTTTTCTCTTGTTATAAATTTTGTTCTTACATAGTTAATGCAAAGGTAAGAGTTCATACGGATCATAATGGTTTAAAAGAACTCCTTGAGAGGAAAGAACATAAGACAAGACTGATCCATTGGATTCTTTGACTTCAAGAATTTGAGTTGCAGATTATGCAGAGGCGGGAAATAAAGATGTTAAATGCAGTGTCCATGATTGCCTAGTAGGACACCAATCTTGTTGAGAGGAACTTTAGTCCTGGTGATTTTTGTTTACGAGAATTATTCAACGAATTAAGGTCAATTCCTTCAAGGGAGAAGAAGTCTTTGTTGTTGGAAGAACTTTCTCATCCCCGAATAAGCAAATGGTAAGTGCAAGGTAAGTGTTCTTACCCAAATAAGTGATTTGTTTTCACAAATTTTACTCCTAAAAATTCTGCCTTTGAATTCCTTATAATTTTCTGAAGTTTTAGAGGGTTTTTACCAACTATACGGGCACAACTATACGACCAGAGAGGGAGCTCCCGCCGTATAGTTGGTCGTTAAACTCTCTGTACCATCTTTGTGAAATTATTTTTGTTATCTGAGCCTATACGGTCGCAACTATACGACCGGAGCAAAAATTCCGGCCATATAGTTGGTTGTTAAACTCTCAGATAGTTTTGCTTTTTGGTGTCTGTATTTATACGGTCGCAACTATATGACCGGAGCCAAAATTCTGGCCATATAGTTGGTCGTTAAACTCTTAGACACTTTTGATTTTTGGTGTCTGTATCTATACGGTCGCAACTATACGACTGGATCCAAAATTCCAGCCGTATAGTTGGTCGTTAAACTCTCAGACACTTTTAGTTTGTCTTTTCGTTTATTCATCTAAAAAAACTTATTGTCGGTTCCCGGTCGTGATTTAATCGACCTGGACTCGAGATATTTGGAAATATCTGCCCGGAACCAACTATACGGCCGTTCCTATACGGGTCGCACCCGTATAATTGGTCGTTAGGCGGCAGGACTCTTCCAAATCCGTGATTTCTTTCCCTATTTTGTTAAGATTATTTTCTTGGACGATAATTTGGCGTTTCTCGCGAGTTTTACCGACCTTTGACCCCCTTATATACTGCCATTGTCTCTCTCTAATCATAATCTCCAGAAACCAATCTATCTATTATTTACATGCGAGGGCTCTCAACCAAGGGATAGAAGTCAAGAAGAAAAGCTCCTGTGGAGATCGGGAGCAACAGCGAGCGAGGCAAGGAGATCAAGACCATCCCCATAGAGTTCCTCGACGCCGACCATGGGTGTCGAAAGAGGAATTTGAAGGCCCTAGAGCTGAAGATTGAAGAGTTGGACAAGGAGAAGCCAGGGACACCCAAACACCTTCGATTGCTGCGACTTTATATTGATAAACATGATGAAGATATCAAGCGGACAACCGAAGCGGGTTTTTCTATGAGTCTTAAGGTGCTACAAACACTTCAGGATAACAATGAGTTCATTAAAGAACAAATGAAAGTGCTGGAGAGGAACAATCTTTTCTACAAGCTGCGTGTTAAAGAATTAGAATCTGGCCCGTGAGGAGAAGATACCATGTGCCATGGCACTACAGTGATCTACAACAATCACGGTATCAAATAATCACAAGGGATTATTTTATCCCGCCTGGCTTGATTCCAAGCTTGGGGAGATCTTTAAGACCTTGTAATATATCTTATATGTTTTTATTATTTTTGCATTAGTCAAACTAGCAATAAAGTTTGCGTCATTAGAATTCCCTTCAGGAATAGTCGACCCCTTTAATGAAATTCCGAGTTTATTATTATATATGGAGCAATATTGAGTTTGTGTTTGCTTTAATGATATATGAATGGCTTGAGTATGATTTTACTTGCACTTGATGATAGCAATAGGAGTCTTCCACACCATTGGTATTAATAGAACACATAAAGATAATTTGGTCAATATACTGTAAGTCTATGGTTTGATTTACAAAGAAAAATTATCTATACAATTAAGTTGAAAAAGAAACCTTGAACAAAGGAAAATGAAAGTGCTATAAAAATAGAGTGAGAACAAGTCGAGGTAGAATCTCCAAGTCATAAGAATGCTTCATATACAGTTGGAATTTGATAATTGAGATCGTTAAACTTTGAATTCCTACATAAGGTGGAATATATGGCTAACTCCTTTGCACAACACCTAAAACAGAAATGTGAGCATATATGCAAAAGAAAAGAAAAAAGAAAAAAGAAAAAGAGCAAGTTTGCAAAGAGCAAATAGGCATATACCACTGTATTGTAGTATGACAAAGAGACACTTTTGAGATTTTGAATCCCAAGTGAATACATTTGTAGCACCCCGATAAAATCACTACAAGAAAATTGCTTGTTATTTTATTTTTCTGCATCATCATCATCATGCCACCTTGCATGGAACATATTAGTAAATCATTGCATTCAAATTGTTACACTTGTGTTTGGTTCTTGATATGTATTTGAGCCTGCCATTGCTTCCTCTCTATTTTAACCCTCCTCTATTCTATCTCTAGTTGGTGCCATTTGATATGGAACCATAAAGTCCAAATTCCTATTACTTGAATCTTGCTATTTTATATTTGCCAAAATGCCCAAATTGAGTTGGGGGCATCATCTCTTAAATTCTCTTTATCACTAACTTGCCAATCTATCTGGTCCTTATGATTATTTTCAATTCTACCACATATGACACATGGGTTCCTTTTATTTGCCTTATTGATTCAAATCATGCCAATTTGATTTGTGAGGATATGTATATTTTGTGATCATCTTTCTCTATTTCTCCACTTCATATAATCTATATAATCCATATTACTTCTTGTGTTGATCTTCCTTATTCCATTTTTGTTGGACTCTATTCTTTGCAAATCTTGTGATCCTCTAGCCTCTTTTCTTTTTCAACACTTGGTCTCCTTCTTGTTTTTTTTTTGCCTAGCTAAAATTCTACAACCACCAACGGTGTGCATGGCTTCATACTACCACACACACACTTTCAACTCCCAAGCCAACCGTGGTGTGCACCTCTACATACACACACCAACCGTGGCCCTTTCTTTTTATAACTTTGAACCCATCGAAAACCCATCTCAAATCAGCTTGTGCCTGCATTTGTTGCTTAGCTGTTTCAATTCTCCCTTCTATTCAAATTCTGGACAGAGATCGGTGGTTTTAATTCAGCTCAGGCAGATAGCAGCAGAAGAATTCAGTCTACTTCAGCTAACAGTCAAAATACAGCAGCAGCGATCAGCAGCGGCGGCAGTTCAGCGCCATTAGCGAGCCGGCCCGACCTCCAGCGCCACGTCCGGCCCACCCGAGGTCCAGCAAGCATATCCCAAGCAGGCATGTCCATCCCCTGTTCCTCTCCTTCCTGACGGCGTTCTATTCCTCGCCCCGAACGACAGAGCGCGAGTAGGTGGCCATCGCCGTCTCCACCTCTGTTAGCTTGCATCGCTAAGAGGTAGTCTGTGCCACATAGGCGTCGTGCAACCTTATCCTCCCTCTCTTTGGAACACTAGCTGCTCCCAGTCCTCTCCCCTCGAACGCGTCCGCCTCCCTCTCCATTCGGCACTTCCGAGAGTCACCGGCCCGTCTCGCCGTCGTGCCGCCGCTACATGCCATCCCTAGACAGTCTGAGACCACCACGAGCTCCTCTTCGCTGCCCTCTGCCTCCTCGCCGAAGCAATCGTCCGCAGAAGCAAAGGATCGACGCCACGGTCGATTTTCCCCAACTTTGGCCGCGCACTTCGATGATGATTCCGGTGGCTCTGCTACTTCCCCGCTGCCCCGACCCCTCCTTGATGTTTGTGGTGAGCTTCTGATCGTCATGGACCTCTCCCCCACTTGATCTCGCTGTCTGCCGTGACGTTGGCGTTGACCACCGTTGTCTGCCACCGCAGGTGCGCGTCGGCGCCGCTCCGACAACACCAGGTACCATCGCTGCCTTTTTCTGGTTCCTGCACCTGGCGGCTTCGAACACGACCATCCCGAAGGCCTCTCGCGTCCTCGTCCATGAGTTCCCTGCTCGTCAAGAGCTCCCTGGCTGCTGTATCTACCGCTGCTCAAAGTCCAGTGTGGAAAGGTAATTGGAGATTGCACAGCACCAATTGGGCCGGCTGCTCATGTATATATAGACGGACACATGTACAATTACAGGTACAACCCTGACAAAACACGGTGACCTATACGTAGTACAATATGTTACTCAACACCCCCCCGCAGTCGAAGGGTCGGCACCGACACAGATCGAGCGAACTCGTGAAAAGTCGTGGACGGTAATCCCTTCGTCATGATGTCGGCAAACTGCTGAGATGTCAGTATGTGAAGAACTCGAACATGACCGAGGGCAACTTGCTCACGAACAAAGTGGATATCCAACTCAATATGCTTGGTGCGTTGATGATGAACGGGGTTGGTGGAGAGGTAGACAGCCGACACGTTGTCGCAGAAGACCACCGTGGCCTTGTCAACGGGACAAGAAATCTCGGAGAGAAGCTGGCGAAGCCATGTGCACTCGGCCACAGCATTAGCCACGGCGCGGTACTCGGCCTCGACACTGGAGCGAGACACGGTGGGCTTCCTCTTGGAGGACCAAGAGACGAGCGACGAGCCAAGGTAGACGCAGTAGCCGCTGGTGGAGCGCCGCGTGTCCGGGCAGCCCGCCCAGTCCGCGTCCGAGTAGGCGACGAGGTCAGTAGATGTCGATGGCGAGGCATGCAGCGACAGGCCGTAGCCCATCGTGCCACAGATGTAGCGGAGAATCCGCTTCACCGCAGCCCAATGGGCGTCCCGAGGAGCATGCATGTGCAAGCACACCCATGCCGCATCGAGCTCCGAACGTGTCAATGTCAAGTACTGTAGGGCACCGACGATGGAGCGGTAGAACGGGGCATCGGAAGCCAGCGAGCCATCGGTGGCGGAAAGCTTGGCCTTCGTGTCGACAGGAGTAGGCGCGGGATTGCAATTAAGCATCCCTGCACGCTCGAGAAGCTCGCGGGCGTACTTCTGCTAATGAAGAAAGAACCCGTCTGGACGCCGGACAACCTCGATGCCGAGGAAGTAGTGGAGCGGGCCGAGGTGCTTCAATGCGAACTCAGCACGAAGACTGTCGGTGAGCTGTCGAAGAAGACCGGCGGTGGATGCCGTCAGGATGATGTCGTCGACGTACAGCAGCAGGTAGGCCATGTCGTTGCCGGTCCGGAAGACGAACAGCGACGCATCGGAGCGCGTGGAGAGGAAGCCGAGCTGATGCAGAAACGCGGCGATGCGCTGGTACCAGGCGCGGGGCGCCTGCTTTAGTCCATACAAGGACCGAGAGAGCAAGCACACGTCATCGGGGCGCGCGGTGTCAACGAAGCCAATGGGCTGCTGACAGTAGACCTGCTCCGACAGGTGGCCATGGAGGAAGGTGTTGGAGACGTCCATCTGATGCACCGGCCACGCGCGAGAAACGGCGAGGTGCAGGACCGTGCGGATAATGCCCGGTTTGACAACCGGGGCAAACGTATCCGTGAAGTCGACACCCGCGCGTTGCCGAAAGCCGCGGATGACCCAACGCGCCTTGTAGCGCTCGAGAGTACCATCGGAGCCGAGCTTGTGCTTGAAGACCCACTTGCCGGTGATGACGTTGGCGCGAGGGGGCCGGGGAACCAGCTCCCAGGTCCGGTTGCGCTGCAGCGTCGATTTCCTGCATGGCGGCGCTGGCGCGGGTCGCGCAGAGCGGCGAGCCGGTGGGCACCGGCTAGGGAGCAGACGTGGACGGCGCGGCCGCCGCGAGAGGACGCCCGCCGCTGGGACGACGGCGCTTCGCTGGCGCGGCAGACATCGCCTGGCTGGCCTGTAAGGCCCACCGTCGGTGGGGTAGCGCGTAGATGGCCGCCGCACGCCCGCACGTGCTCGGGTGAGCATGGGCGCAGGAGCCGCAGCGACGGGCGGCGAGGGGGAGCCTGAGGTGCTCGAGCTGGTCGAAGGCGTCGGAGGCGCCGCAGGAGGGGGCGACGCGGGCGCCGCAGGTGACGAGGGCACCACGGGCGACGGGGGCGTCGCAGGCGACGGGGGCGCCGCGGGTGACGGCGGCGCCGCGGGCGACGGGGGCGCCGCGGGCGACAGGGGAGCCGCGGGTGACGTCGGCGCCGTGGGTCCAGCTGGGGCCAACGCAGGGGGGGGGCGCTGAGGCCACCGGGCGCAGTCGGCGGCGCGCAGGTCCGGCCACAGGAGGGCCGGCGGGCGCCGGGGACGTCGTCGTAGGTGTCGCCAAGAGTCCCTGCTGAAACGGAAAAGACAACTCGTCAAAGTACACGTGCCGGGAGGTGAGGACACGATGGGAGACCGGGTCGTAGCAGCGGTAGCCCTTGGTGTTGGCGGGGTAGCCTAATAACACACAAGGGAGAGAGTGAGGCGCAAGCTTGTGCGCGGCGGTAGCGGCAGTGTTGGGATAACACTTGCAGCCGAAGACGCGGAGGTCATCATAGGCGGGCGGCGCACCGTAGAGAAGGTGGTGCGGCGTGTAAGACCAACACACGCGACACGGGCGGATGTTGACGAGGAGAGTCGCCATGGCAAGAGCATCCGGCCAGAATCGTGGAGGCATGTGGGCGTGGAACAGAAGGGTGCGGACACAGTCGTTGAGAGCACGTAGCATGCGTTCAGCACGACCATTCTGTGGGGAAGTGTAGGGACACGTGAGACAGAAGATGGCGCCATGGGCGGCGAGAAGAGAGCGAATAGTGATGTTGTCGAACTCTTTGCCGTTGTCAGTTTGTAAGGCGTGAATAGGGCGACCGAACTGAGTGGAAACAAAGGCGAAAAATGCGGTTAGAGTGGCGGCAACATCGGATTTGCGACGGAGGGGAAACGTCCATACAAAATGAGAGTAATCATCCAGAATCACAAGATAGTAATTATAACCAGAATTACTGGGAACAGGCGAGGTCCAAACATCACTATGAATAAGTTGAAACGGAAAAGACGCGACTGTGGAGGAGGAACTAAACGGGAGGCGAACATGTTTGCCTAGACGACAGGCGTCACAGGAGTGGGCATCCGTTTTATTACAGGTAAAATAAAAGCCTTGCATTATTTGATGGAGAGCGGCGGAGCTAGGATGACCGAGGCGAGCGTGCTAGAGATCGACACCGATGGAGAGGGCGAGTGAGCTGCAGGCGGTGGGGGAGGCCGAACCAATAGGGTACAGATCGCCGGGGCTGTCACATCGGTGGAGGAGCATCAGGGGCCGCGTAGAAAGTCTGGTGAGTGGCCGGACGCGGCCCCATGATGCCCGGGTAGAGAGCGCGCGGCAGGGGCATGGAGTAGGCGTGGACGACCCCGGTCCACGGGTTGTGACCCGCGAGCCACGGCGGAGTGGGAGCGGCAGGCTGGGAAAGCACAAGTACATAGTTATTATTGCAAAATAGATTAGCAGAGAAAGAACTCCATAGAAAATACTCAGAACTACCTTAAGCTAGGAACCACGTCTCCCAAAATGATAAGTACCAGTATATACAATAGGTATTACTACAAAATACATTAGCAGTAGTTGAACTCCATAAAAATACTCCTAAGAACAACTACTAAGAACATGTAGTAAGTCTTTCTAGCAGTTCAAATAGTCCAGCGAACATTAAGATGTGTTTATCTCACTCATGAATCCTGTTAATCCGAAGAAAGTATTCCAGGATGAACACCGACGGTTGACGAGCGACCAGGTGTGACATCAGCACTGGCAGGAGCCACTACAGCTCTTCGAACGGGATGCCATCGGGCGACGTGGTGCTCTCCGGCACGCATAACCCAGAATTTTTTATCCTTCTCCCCTCAATCATAGTCGGTGACCAAAACTTCACCATGTACCGCGGAGACAAGCATGCCACCGACCTGACGCATACGACGGATACGACATGTAGCGTTTGGCGCGTGTCAAATCGCACCGCGAACATAGTACCATCATCTCTGGATCTGATGATATCTACTGTCCGTAGGCCTGTTGCCGGCAGAGGCTTAGAGGAGTACCTACGTGTTTTGCCGTAGCGGAAACTGCGCACCCTCATCTAGTGAGCTTCATAGAGGTGGGCGAGGAGCGCCGCCGGCGGGCGGCGAAAATGCAGCCATCCTCCATGCAGTTGCAAGGGCCACGCGCGCCCACAATCTTGTGGTTGTGGACCTGACGTTACGCGACCAATGTCCCACAACCGTCGTTGGGGCATCTGCTACCTTTTCTGCTGGTGACTCGGAGGTTCAACTCCTTGGAGCATGCGGCCAGCCGGATGGTGCTGGTATTGTCCATACGCATAGCGATCTCGTCGAACATGTTGGCTGTTGCTCCATCTACTGTACCACCGGTTGGGCCCCGAATCCGCCATCGCGTCCCGATGGTTTGGGGGCGAGGCGGATCAATCTATGACCGTTGGGAGGTTTTGGAGGAGAGGGGTGGCGGCCTAGAAGGACCGATGCTGCGGGTGAGATGGCGAGGAAAATGAGTGATGCACGCGTTGGATACGATACCAAATACTTTTGGAGATGGGGAAGACGGCATGGCTCTTTGAACGAGGAGTTTTTTGCGTGTTCATTCGTCGGTCTTCGGCTGCAGGGCGCAGCTGCATCGAGGAGACTTTAATTATTAGCTAGCTAGTGTACCACACAAACGCTGTCTAGTACTACTGTAGTAGCATCAAGAAAACTTTAGTAGTACTAGTCTAGCACGCCAATGCTGTCTAGTAGAATGAATGCCATATCATCACAATATAAAATTGTACTACTTCATAAAGTAATAGGTAAAGCTGAGAAAATAATTATATTTCCGAGCCGCTTCTATAAAGTATCGGGTGTATATTTGGTTCTTATACTTGTGCATAGTGTTCATTGTGCTAAAGTCTAGTACAGTATCAATAGAATCTCCTACTTCCTCCGTTTCAAAATATAATATGGTTTAGCTTTTGTGAAAAAATGTATCTAGACATCTTTTACTACACACTAAAAGTAGTGTGTATGTTCGGAGTGAACCACACACTAAAATTCGTCTAGATACATTCGTTCCGCACAAGTTAAAACATTTTATATTATGGAACGGAGTGAGTAGATGCTAGAATGGAAAAGAATATTCGAGAGTTAACAATGTTAGAATTTGCTAGTCTTGATACAACGGTTAATATTGAAAGTTAACCGTACACTGTATAGTGGTAAGATAAGATAAGATAAATATCTAAATAATATGGTCTCATCATACCAGTTTAACCAAAGACTAGTGCATGAGGCTAATCGTTCAAGCCAAGGTTGTTTTCATAGAGTACGACCCTTACACAAGCATTGAGGTGATTGTTCAAGTGTATGGCACGTGGTCCGTAATATCCTGTTGATGCTAAAATTTCCATAATTTCTAAAAGAACTCTAGAATCGGCAGACTAAAGTGCATTATGCTAAAGGTCCAAAAAAATATAGTCAAGTTCATATGAGTAAATAAACATAGTACGATACAAGGACATGTTTCAAAAGAGAGGATACCAACAAGTTGAAAGCCGATGACTTCAGACAACCAAACAAAATAAACGGTTCAACGTGGTCCAGAACTATTTCTCTACATGTAGTACCAACTATTACATATGGATTGCATCATTACATACTGTGGCAACATGTCTTGTTTCTTAGTTAAGCATGAGGCTGGTTCCAATCGACGGCGTTCACGAAGGTTGGTATGAACCAAAGCGGATGCTTCACCATTCCTTTCCAGAAGGCAGGGTTACTAATTCCCTCAAGGACATTGATTTCAGAAGTAACACCGCAGTCTTTACCACTAAGACTGAAGAGACATAATTCAAGTTGCACCTCTTTGGAAAGCCATGCTATAGTTGGTAAAATTTAGACATAGTTGCTTCTCGTCAGATAACCTGAGGTAAGATCTGCACCGCCTACGCGCATGATAATCGGATAGTTCACTCCAAGGAAAAGAGAATATGATCCAAGGTTAGCAATCCTTTCCCATGGATTAGCTTGATCAACCTGACCAGTGTTCATTGAGAACACCAAGCAGCCAAACGCGAAAGTATAAGTGGAGATATTGCGACCACAGTGTACAACACGAGGATGAGCAGCATCGGTACGATGGCGGCAATGACAAGTAAGACAGCTGGGACCATAAGAAGCGCCAAGCGTATATATATGAAGATGTCTAGAACCATCTACAAATCTTGCTAACCACCAAAAACCAAAAAAGTAGTCGTGCTCATCTCAAGTAGCATTAAGAAATGAATCGACCAACTCGTCCACGGCAGCTGGTCACGCCAAGACCAGCGCAGGACCTTGAAAAGGTAGCAGAATGTGTTAACTTATGATTCCGGCAGTATGATATAGTGAATCCTACTGAAAAATTTCCTTCCAATTGAACTGCATGCAAAGTAGCTCGAACATAGGAAAAACAACTATGGCCTAAAATCGTACGAAGGAAACAAAGCATTATATAATAGAGAAATTTCCTAGAGAACGGACTCATATTTTTTTGAACAAGACAGGCAATTTTGGCTCGTTTTGTCTAAAAAAGGCAAAGATAATTGACCGGTTCATTTGCAGGGGAACTTGCCGAAAACCCATGCAAATGCAGAAAACATAGGATAGGAAAGACACAAGATTTTACATTTGCATGTCCATTTATACTCCTGCAGGATTGCGGTTGTGTTGGATTACATTGCACGGAAAAACCATTGAACGGATTCTTTTCAGGAGCTTCAAGTATATCTTAAATTCCTATCGAATGAAATTAAAGACATCCGGAAAAATCTACTGTGCATAATTCAATCTGAAGAATCAAACGACTGCAATAAGAAAAAATCCTACGGAAAAACTATGATTCGTACAGTTCATAGAGTCTAAAATAACTACTCGTGTTTTCATTTAAACGAAACACTCCCTATGTCAATTCAGTACAATAGCTTGGGCACATGAGTAATTAAGCCAGTACACTACATATGAAGGATTAATTACCAGGATGCAAAGGATGCCAAACATGAACGTTGCCATACAGAGCTGTGGAGAATACTAGTCCATCGTGGGTAATTCCATCATTGTAACCGTAAGGGCTCAGGGTGTGGTTAAGAGGAAGTGGAAGAACTGTCCATCCATCATCACCGCTCTGAAGGATGGCAATTCTGACGTTGAAGACTGCAACAAGCAAGAAATCTTTATATCTCCCAGCAGCTGTGGGAACTTGGTAAATAGCAATCTTCAGCATTACAACTAGAAGATCATTATCCAACAAGAACATGGTTGGTTGGTCGGTTGCTTGAAACGAAAAAGCTGGGAGAGGAATCTTGCGATGAGTGTACATGTTGCAAAGCTCCAACTTGCCTCTGAAGCTAGCCGTGGTAATCCAATCTCCATTGGGGCCTACCCACTGCCCAGAAGTACAGCCTGGTACCATAGCATCGGAGGAGAACCTGTCCAGCGACGACAGCTTGCAAGTAATGCAAGAAATCTAGCGGTCCGTTCGTCAGGGGGGAATGAAGAACACATGGGAGGCCAAATTGCATTGAAGCATCCATAGTTGCACTAGCTTTCGTAGATTCAAGAAAAAGTTTCGACGAACCGATTAGGATGGCGGTGGTGATGACGTCGCATCGGGTTATGAGTTCTTCAAAGGGGCCTTCGGGAAACACGTCATGAAAAATCTCCGAATCATGCTCACTGCTCTTGCTTGTTGATGCCATCACAAGGCAGCGTATGTATTTCATTGATTGGGGTTTCATAAGAGAGGGGGAATCGAGGGTGGCAACTGCCTGAGTGAGACGAGGAAGAGAATCTGAAAGCGGCATATGGTGGCAGTGGTGGCGCGTGGTGCGAAAGGGGAAGACGTCGGGAAGAGAAGGGGAAGACGCCCTGGAGGGGGCGGGAGAATAGGCAAGGGGGGAAAAGCTGGATTAATCAACACGAGCATGTGCTCCTCAGCTGCATTTCGAGGAGACAGTGACCTGCCGACTCCCTACTCCATAGTACGAGTAGATGTCTAGACGGTCGGAGTAGTTAATTTGGAGGAGACTGTGACCGGCCTGACTGTACTAGACGCCTAGGGTACGGGTTATACTAGACGAGCTCTGTAGTATTTTACTTGCATGTATGAGCTCTGTTTTTCTTTTTTCACGGAACGAGATCTGTATTAGGGCATCCACTATGTTGTCCATAAGCAAAAAGTAGTCCTTATGGATGACCACATACATAGTAGAGCTTCACCTAAGCTTGTGGCTTGTCCATAAGCAATATACTCTCTCCTCTCTCTCTTGCACCTGTATACTTTTTGCAGATATATGGGTCTCAGCTTATAGATAAGTTCACTTTATCAGCCACAGCATTGATGTTGCGAAATATGACACACAACACTATTTAGCATGGGAGGCAAATTTGGCATTAGCTCCACAACGTTTGTCTTGCCAAATATCTGCATAGTGGGCCCTTACACAGAATAAAACAACATAGTAAAGGGTGTTCTCTCTCCCCATCGCACGAGAGAGAAGTAGTACACTGCCACATGATCATATAGAGTAGTACTTGGAATTTGGCATCGACGCATGGAGTTTCTCTGATTCCCTAGTTTCTCAGATTTGGAACTAACCCTGCAACGTATGGAAATAGTTCCAAAAGGCAAATATCTATTTTGGAACTAGATTTGGCTCTACATTGTGGGTGCCCAGGGCATCCACTATGTTGTCTACCCACAAACCAAAAAGTAGTCCATAAGCCTATCCAAATAGTACATAGTAGAGGTTCACTTTAGTGGAATTTCCTTAAGGGTGACCTACAATCTTATGGGTTGTCCATAAGCAATAAACAATTATGTTACTTTCTCCTCTCTCTCTTGCATGTGTGTATTTTTAACAAACATGTGGGTCCCATCTTAAGGTGAACTCGACCTTATACATTGTACTAGCTATTTCTATAAGTTGTGTGGGTCCCATCTTATGGTAAAAGTTCACCTTATACATAGGTGGTGTTCTAGCTACTTCCACAAGCTGTGTGGGACCCATCTTATGGCAAAAGTTCACCTAGGGCATCCACTATGTTGTCCATAAGGGTGTACACAATCAAAAAGTAGTCCTTATGGATGACCACATATATATATACATAGTTGAGCTTCACCTTAAGGAAATTTTCTTAAGGGTGACCCATAAGCTTGTGGCTTGTCCAAGGGCACCCACAATGTTGCCATTGCCAAATCTGACGTAAAGGTAAATTTGGCTTTGGTATAAAATATAGCAAGAGCTCCACAATGTACTAGTTGCAAATATTTCTAACGTGGGTCCCACCATCTAGCTAAAACAACACATGAAGCAAATATGGAACTACCCTCATAGTGTATTTGAGGTTTGTGCATAAATTTCATTGTGCTAAACACTATCAATAGAATATTCTAGATCCCATAATGGAAAAGAAGATACAACCGCTAGCAATGTTGGGATTTGACAATCTTGATTCAACGACTAGTGTTGAAAGTTCTCCATACACCATACAGTTGTAAGATGTAAGATAAGATAAGAAAAACGAGGCGAGGGTAATTTATGGGCCCACGCAAGGCATCGTTGTTTATAGAAAAGCCCATGTGCTGAAGCTAAAATCTTGGGAATTTGACATGATATGCGAACAACATATGTCCATGTGCTCATCCAACATACTTCGCAATGCTCAAGTTGAATCATCACATATAAAACAATTGATGCATATGGATTGTGAAGTGTATAAGAAAAGAATCAAATTTGGTTATATTTCAGCTAACTTAAAACTAACGATGAAATATTGAGTTAAATGCACACATGTATAGTTTTAGTTAACTTTAGCATTTGCAGAGGATAGTGTTCAGCCAAGCTAAAACGACATCAATCTACGCAAAAAATTTACATGAACTTTCAAAAGCAATAGAAGTTGTGGAAGGACACCACTTCCAGGCCTATACTATTTTACTGTCGCAATTGCAAAAAGGCACGATCAGGACAGCTAAACGTGTATGAATTTGGTCAAATATGCTCAAATTTGTTTGAAATGGACTGATTTGCACCAGGGATGCATGCTTTGGGATTGATTTTGTCCACTCTGCAAGATATGGGACTAATTTGTACCCAGGGTGCGAGAAGTGGGACTAAAACTATGTTTACCACGATCTTTGGCAAGAAACAAGTTGTACAGATCCTCTAACTTATACTGTAGAAGAAAAGCTAGAGAAGTCATAGGACACCAACTTTACTTCTTCCAAACAATACAATATTAAGGCCTCAATGTCGTAAAATTAATTTGTACTACCTCCACCCTAGAGCTTATTAATTAAGGCTTATATTTTTGTACATGTGTGTTGCCATGTGTACCTGTGTGGCCATGTGTACATGTGTGGCCATGTGTACATGTATTTGTATGTGTCTGTGTACGTGTGTGTGGTGTGCGACCATGTACATGTATACGTGTAGCTGTTTGTGCGTGTGTGTGACGTGTGAGTGGCCAAGCATCTGCAAGTGTGTACATATACATTTCCATATACATGACATGTTTTAGTATGAGTATATATATGAGAGCGAGCTGTGATACAAACATATAATCCCTCTGACCCATATTTGTTGGTTTAGATTCATCTAGATACAGATGTATCTAGTCAAGTTTTAGTGCTAGATATATCTGTATATATCTAGAGTATGTGCTATTGTGTTGTATGTATGACATACTCGCCCCATCCGTTCGCACACACACAATAAACCATTATGATTGCTATATTTTATCTTATCTTACCATCTTATCTTATCTTACCACTATATAGTGTACGGATAACTTTGAATATTGACCGTTAGATCAAGACTCACGAATCCCAACATTTCTAGTCGTTGGATCCTCTTTTCCATTCTAGCATCTAGAAGATTCTATTGATAGTCTTTAGAATAATGAATGCTATACACAAACCTCAAAACACACTTCTCCATCATATTAGAATCTTCTCCCTCGTAGCTAATAATCGTTGACTTCTGCATGATTTTATCTTATCTTACCACTATATAATGTACGAATAACTTTCAATGTTGACCGTTGGATCAAGATTCACGAATCCAGCATTTCTAGCCTTGGATGTTCTTTTCCATTCTAGCATCTAGAAGATTCTATTGATATATAGTCTTCGTCATAATGAATGCTATGTACAAACCTCAAAACACAATTCTCCATCATACTAGAATCTTCTCCCTTGTTTCTAGGGACCATGTTATAAAAAATTGAATTTATTCGGTGTAGCTAATAATCTTTGACTTCTACATGACATACAAAGTACAAGGACCAAATATACACCCATACTTCTTATCTTAAAACACTTCTCTATCATTCTAGAATCTTTCAAACATTTCTGTAGACCATGTTACCAAAATTAGAAGTATTAGGTATAGCTAACAAACATTTACTTCTATATTGACTTCAACATGATACAAAGTACAAGAACCAAATATACACCCATACTTTAAAGATGTCCATCAAATTTAAAACTTTTTGAGCTTAACCTATTATATAATCATATCTTACCACTATATATATAGTGTACAAATAACTTTGAACTTTGATCGCTGGATCAAGACTGGCAAATCCCAACACTGCTAAATAGAATTAAGTTGGATCTTCAATCCATTCTATCATCTGGAAGATTCTCTATTGATGTTCTTTAGTGCACTGAATGTTATGCACAAACTTCAAAACACACTTCTCGGTAATTCTAGAATCATCTTCGTCATTTCTCTAGAGCATGTGGAGTACTAGGTAACTAATAGTAGGTTGATTTCTACATGATACAAAGTACAAAGAACCAAATACACACATGGTACTTTATGGACGTAGCTCTTAATTATAATAGGTAAAGCACAAAAATTTATAAATTTGATTAACATATATATATATATATATAACTATTAAATTACACGTGCCCTGAACGTGAGACTCAGATAATATACGTCTGACACATATCATCAATATATAAAATTATAATACAAGTAAAGTAGAAAAATATATATAGTTGACCAACATCTATAAAAGGTATGGGTGTATATTTGGTTCTAGTACTTTGTACAGTATATATATACATATATATATCATGTAGAAGTCAGCGATTATTAGCTATCTAAAACTTGAAATTTTTGGTAACATGGTTCAAAGAAATGAGGGAGAAGATTCTAGAATGTTGGAGAAGTGTGTTTTGAGTTTTGTGCATAGCATTCATTGCGATGAAGACTATCAATACAATTTTCTAGATGCTAGAATGGAAAAGAAGATCCAACAGCTGGAAATGTTGGGATTCATGAGTCTTGATCTAACGGTCAATATTCAAAGTTATTTGTACATTATATAGTGGTAATATAAGATAAGAAGTATGGGCGTATATTTGGTTCTTGTACTTTGTATCATCATGTAGAAGTGAAAGATTATTAGCTACCTGACACTTGAATTTTTTGGTAACATGGTCAAGAGAAACGAGGGAGAAGATTCTAGTATGATGGAGAGGTGTGATTTGAGGTTTGTGCATAGCATTCATTATGTTGAAGACTATCAATAGAATCTTCTAGATGCTAGGGGCTTGTTTGATTCATAGTATAGGAAAAGCATAGGAATAGGAAAAACATAGGATTACAATGTCATGCCCACTTTAATCCTATAGGAACCCATATATAGATGCAAGAAAGTTTGTTTGATTCCATCGAAGGAAAAAAGGATTCTAAGAAAGAGGTTTGGGCGTGGATTGATGTTAGATTTCCTATGCAATCTAGTGCAAAGGATTACCTAGGAAAATCTCCTATAGGAATCAATAATCATACGAATCAAACAACAATTATAGAAAAAATTCTTATGGGATTTAATCCTATAAATTTCCCATGTAAATCCTTTGAATCAAACATGATGGCCTAGAATGGAAAAGAAGATCCAACGACTAGAAATGTTGGGATTCGTAGTCTTGATCTGATGGTCAACATTCAAAGTTATTCGTACACTATATAAAAAAGTGGTAAGATAATGGAAAGATGAGATAGTGGTAAGATATACTACTCTTGTTTCTCCATGTCACACCCCGAGAAGAAGAAGCACACACACACAAAGATATATATATAGAGAGAGAGACTCACAAAGATTGCTCTTGATGTTATACTGCGAAACTATTTTGAAGGTGTACACTGTGGGTCAATATCTTGAAAATTGTCGAGATTTCTGAATGACTCAATATCTTGATATATATGAATTTGCATGCTGGAAACTCTTACACAGATTAAAAAATTTAAAGGATATAAAGGAAAATGAATAAACGAAAAGGGTCTGCATGACATCCTCTCGTCCGTAGTACCAGCCATGAAAAAATGGTGAACATGAGATTTGAAACATTCGAAAAAGTCATAGTCACATTAGATATGGCCTGAACACTCGAGGGTTTCTCGAGCGGAACGATCGATTAGTTCATGGCCATATCTACATCATAGTTCATGATAATGTTCCCATATTTGGTAGATGGGTGTGTCTTGCCATGGTATACAATAATGATGGGGTGGTAGTTTTGAACTAGTATTAGGAAAAACATGTTCAAATTTCCGAGTTGTATCTTTAGGGTCTATGTTGTAAAAGTATAGGTCCTAGCTGTATTTTGGTTTTCTTTTTGGACCACTATGTAATTATTATGCCCACCATTAGATTTTAACGCGCATGTTCTTGGTACTTCGGGGCAGATTCCTTGTTAGAAAGAAAAAGAAAAAGTTCCTAGTGACCGGAATTATTTTGCGCACAAATATTTTGGATCTGAATGCCCCAGACCAAATTTTCAGAACAAAAAGGACTATTGTGCAAAACTTGAGTAGTCCGTACTTCTACTGAACCAGGGGCACCAGAAAATTAACCCCAAAACTGCCAAAGAAAAAAAGGAAGAAAAAAACGAAGAGCAAGAAGAGATTATTAATGGGGGGCAGTGCGAGAGCAGCGAAGGAGTTGAAGGCGGTGCGATGTTAGAGTAAAGCTAGTTTGACGGGTTTCTGACGCGAGGTACAAGTACCTACTACTAGTAACACAGTACTACTAGTAGTACTATTATATTTTCTCTCTCCTTCGCTGTCTCTCACCATCCATCCTCTCTCCCCCTCCTGTGCAGCGCCCCGAGCGCACCGGCCGGCTGATCTCTGCCTTGTCCCACTGCGTCGCGCCGCACACGTTTGCCTTTGTATGGCCGCTGTTGTGACCTGGGATCTGGTAAGGATCCCAAGTCCCTGTGATTAGCATGCTAGTCCCTGGATCAATAGCTAGCACTTCACAGTCGATGAATATCATGTAAAACACAAGTCATTATTACACGAATAATCCAGAGTATAATTATTACAACTTGCATAGCTTATAGCTAGCTCAAATAAAACAGCGGATACTAAGTAAATCTTGAGTCCATCAACGCCTCAGGCTAGTTGCGTGAAGACCCGTGATCCCTACGCACCTTTCAGTCTTCAGATTCTGCACAATAGACGTGCAGCCAACAAGTTGGGTCAATACTTCGAATGTATTGGCAAATTATACCAAGGAAAGAATAAGACTATCTCTACATGCAAGGCTAAGTATAGGCTTTGGGGTTCTTTTGCATAAGGCCAATTTTCTCTAAGTAAGAAGAAAAGAGGAAGAGTTTACCCTACTTTGTAAACATTGATAAGTAGTATAGGGTCGAATGGAACATGTGGATATTATTCACCAAGTGTCCAATCAACCTAGCACTTGGATATTATGCACCAAGTCCCCAAGATCCCACCCAATGGCGATATCACTCACGCCTTGGGGTTTATAAAACTTTAAGTTTGGAAAAGAGAGAGGAAGATCTTTCAGAGGCTACATCCTTCAGATGCTCAAAGTGTCCTTTTCCGTGAACTCGGCTGATCGATCAGTTTACAATACTCTCGAGAGGTTGTGCACTTTCCCCACAATCCACAATCAAGTCCTTTTACAGACAATACCATGGCGAAGCCTTCCCTTAGTAGCCCCTCTACCAGCTGGATCCAACCATGCCAAGAACCTCCAAATGTTGGTACCCGGTGAGGTTTCCTACTAAGTACTAAGCCAAGACAGAGCCCATATGTATTGTGGTTGCACTGGAAGCTTCTGAATTCTGAAACATGGCAGACTTCTTTGATTCCTGGGCGAGCGTCCTCCACCAAATATCCACTCGTTGACCTGACAACCATTCCGCCCAGAAGAAAACTTAGTTTTATTTTGAAGGGTGTTTTAAGAAGAAAACTTCGCTCGAGAGAGCTCTCATACTTAGAAAATTTTTGAGTCTTTCGAACCCCCCAACGGTACTTACTATATATATAGCATAGCAAGCAATACTTAGCAAAAATAGGGGAAACCTATTAGGACGGAAATTCCTAAGTATAAAGCTACTCATGGCATACTACAAAACCATACTTGCAAAAATAGTAATAAGAAAATCTACTAAAGACCTACACATGCATACTACAAGATTTGAAGAGTAAAACATGCATAGTCAAAAACTGGGACATAATATGTACAAGCGGTGTAACTTGCCTTGATCCGAGCAGCACTCTACACAACAGTTCTCCTCAGCGCACTCCGAATAATCTAATGAAACACAAACATAGATCCAATCACAAATTGCACAAAACAATGTCACGAAGGTAAATATGCATGCATGCAACATGGTAATATGCAAGGATGGATTCAATTTCGACGAAGGGTTTTATTCTGGGGTGTTGTTGAGTTGGGGATGTCATTAGTATCGATTTCCCATAGATTTGAAGTATTTTGGATTAATACTTAATTAAACATGCTCATAAATAGATCTACACTTCCAATCTACCTCGAAACAGATCTAAATACTCTAAGCATGATATAACAATTTTCCACAGAAGATCTCGTAGATACAAAACCAACGCAACAAGAATCAACTAAAACAGAGTTATGGATATTTTTCTAGAATTAAAATACTCCAATCTAAACTTTAAGTCCTACCACAAGATTACTGTAGTAAAGAAGAAATATTATTGCATATCTGTGTTCTACTCAATTTTGCGAATACAACGGTATATTATATGCAATTTTTGGACGAGTACTCGATTTACTATGAATTAAACAAGATTAAAATGATTTCTGCCGATTTAAAAACAAAACAGATCAGCGGCCAGCTACGCGGTGCCAAGTGGCAGCTCGGGATTGGGTCGGCGGGCCGACGCGGCGCTGACTCAGCACGCTGACGCGGCACTGCCACGCGGCGCGAGGGGATTGGCTGATACCCCTTCGGCCTGGCCATCTAATCCTAGGCGTTAGAGTAAAATCGGACGGCTGGGGGGGGTGGCTGGCAACTTACCGGTGGCAGAGCGGACGCGGACGACGGCGGGCGGTGGCGGCACGTTGGTGGTGGTTGGCGGTCGTCGGCGTCCTCGCTGTGGTGCTCCCCCGGCTCGACGGAGTAGATGACGGCGGCAGCCTCCTCCTTGCGGTTCCGTTCCCAGGAACGGTGTCGCCTATCTCCGCCTCGAGCAGCGGCAAACAACGGCCGTTCTTCGCGGATTCCGGCAAGACTACGGTGAGAAATCATGGAGGCTGTGGTGCGCTACAGAGAGGGAAAAATGTGTGAGAAGAACCGGTACAGCAAGGGGATACCGAGAAGGGAAAGAGGAGGGGCAGAGGGTGCCGGAACCTTGGCGTCGAGTGTCAGCGGTGGCGTACTCCAGCGAGGTCTATGGCGGCAGCCCAGCGGCGATTTGTGTAAATAGGGTTAGGGTTTTTGGGAGGCGTGCCAAGGGGTACTTATAGGCGGCCTGGCTTGGCACGGGGGTCACGAAAATCCTCTCCAATTCGGCCGGACTTGGTTCTAGAAGCGGCGGCGAGGCGAGTTCATTCCGGACTCGTCGGAACGACGATGATGGGGTGGGGCCGGGGTGTCAGCAGCTGTAGGGGCACGGTGCGGGCTGCGCGGTGCTGGGCCGGCCCACGCGCTATGCGCCACACACTCTCTAGGCGGGGCCGTGGTTAGGCCACGGGCTGGTCTAGCCGGCCCGCTAGGCTAGATCCCCTTTTTTTATATTTATTCTTTTTATTTTCTGTTTCACTATTTGTCTTATATCTTTTGCAAACGGACTCCAAATTAAGTGAAATTGGTCTCTAAAATTTTGTAAAAAGAAGGATATTAGTATGGGGTTATAAGATAACACTTTTGCAAGGGTTTAGAAGGTTAGTTTTTGTATAACCCCTTTTTGTCTTTATATGACAATAGGGTTTGGAAAAGTATCTGATGCAGATTTTATTGTGTGATGCCATGATGCATGCTTCTAGTAACATCTGCATAAGAGTCTCTAGCGTGTTGGTCAGCTGCCTTGGTATATACTAGTAAACTGTACATGCTTCGCACGACTATTTTATTGCGAGCACTCCAATAACTTACCTTATTAACGTATAATAATATCCTGCATAATTTAGAACTTTGGTGCAATACTTGGTCGACTTGTTAGAACTAAACATCTCTCTGGTATTTTAGAAGTACTCCCAAACATGTTTCTAGCTTACCAAGATATCGTGTATTTTTTAATGGATGCAGTACTATAGATGGTTTTGCATGACTGTCGACATGAACAATTTTGGTTTTGCATTGTTCACATTTGACGTCCAAGTAGACAATGTACATATACCTCTCCATGAACAATGATTGGAGTCTACACTGAATGTTACGTGTAAGTTTCGTCGTTTTTCCCTACTTTCTAAATGTTACGTTAAACTAGCATTATTTCCAATGATGCATGAAACGACCAAAAAAGAGTTGTGACCTTTTTTTAGTATCTAAAAATATTTTCATTGTTAATAATTATTTTTTACCATTTTATAGAGAATTCCATAAAACGAAACAATGTTTTCACTATCAGGGGAAATGTTTCCATTACATGACAAAAAACAATGTCTTTATCACCAAGAATATATAGCACAAGAAATGAATTCCAACACAATAACCATATGCAATGATCAGATGTGTATAAACCTTAGTGACTTAATGTATGCCTTTTTTCCATATGAAGGTTGTTGGTTAATAAAAACATAATGTTTGTTAAACCCACATGTGATCTGTCCATATAAATGACAAAGTGACAGTAACCATGGAGAACCGTCATACGTCTTCCCTTCTCCTTTTTTGCGAAAAGGATCCTGGTATTAAAAGAAACATCGAACACTACAAAGCACCTCAACAAAAACTAAAAATTTCATCGAAATCCTTGAGATGCCCTTCATCTTCAACCTCAGTTGCCCGCGCCACGAGGAGCAATGGTACCTGCTAGATTGACATGTTTTTTTGTAAAGCTGTCAAGGATATCCCTGCGACGGAGGCTGGCGGCCGTGCGGACATTGTTCATGACCGACGTGCCCTGGAATACACACTGCTCAAGGAGGTCGATGAAGAGGTCCATCTCGTCATGCTGGGCAAGACGCTGCGCGATAACAGCTACCTCCATGTAGACGTCTGCCGGTGCGACGGGCAAAGCCTCGGAAAGATGCAGGGCCATCAGTGCACGGAACAGATCGTCTCTACAGAGACTAGCCAGGGAAGTGGTGAGCGCGGCAACAACCTGGGGAGGAACACCTGGACCAAAATTTGGGGCTAAAACTCAGTTATAGATAGGCTAGATGAATAAAGTCCATAGAAGAAAACAATATCGCTGCTGGTAGCATGCATTGTGGCAAACGTACCTGTTGCGTATGCGTCACGGCGCATGGCCTAAAGGCGGGTAGTGAGGTCGTCCACCGTGCCTGTGATGATGCCGAAGCTGGTGAGGAAAGAGTCCACCGTCTTCTTGAGCCAGGCTGTGAAGATGGTGTTAGAATGGCTGTGTGCCACGGCGTGTGCCAGCACGACACGGAGGCTCTGCAAAGAGTTGACCTGGGGGTGGGCGTCCCTGGCTTTCTCTATCAGACGGATGGCGCTCGCCCACACAACCTCCATCTTTCCTTCTCCCTCTCTCCCTCTCTCTCTCTCTCTGGATATCGCTTTGCGGCAGACTCCACCGCTGCTCAATCTAGGTACTTTTGTACTCTTGCTTTTGGAAGTATATTACATATATATAGTAGTACTATGGAGTAGTACTAGTAGTACTACTCGTACAAGAAATCAACGGTAGAAAGCTACAACCACCAGTATAGTTTACCTTCAAGTATTAAGTGCCTACCTAACCAAGCTTGCATGCTTATCTTGGTAATTGTGCGGCCTCTCGCATAGCCAAATCCCGACTTAGGCTGGTCATAGTGTGAAGTAAGTAGTAGTAACATGCATATGTTACTAGTCAGTTACTACCTCCATAGTGGAAAATAACATAGGTGTAGTATCATGCACAGTCTCATTTATTGCAATGTAGACTCATTTTGTCTTGAAATGTGTGATGTTATGGTAACATAGCTAGTTACCACAAGCCTCTCTCTCATCATATAATTGCATGCCATATCATCTAAATGCTTAGTTGGCAATACAAGTAGGACTAGGTTACTCCCACTATGACTAGCCTTAAAATGGAGTACTAGTAATGCATGTTCAAAAAAATATGTACTCCCTCCATTTCAAAATACAAGATGTTTTAGTTTAGTGAAAAGAGTGTATCTAGACTATTTTTAGTGTACATGTTTAATCTAAATGAACATATACACCAAAAGCGGTCTACATGCACTCTTTTCACAAAACTAAAACATCTATTTTGGAATGGAGGGAGTACTAGCTAGTACTACTGTTTTTTTGGTACCAAGACGTGGCCTTGAAAGTCGGTGAGAAAATCTTGGGAACGTTATTAGAGCTAGCCTCTTAACTGCACCGTAATTCTCTCCCCATTGGTTTATCTTTTTCCTTCACGCTCTACCACATGTAGAGAGAAATGGTAGATGCCAAAAATTAGGGGCTATAATAACTAGGGCTCTAGAAATTACTCCCCCTATCTCATTGCATTTTACTACTCCCCATATTCTATACCTCGTGTCAGGAACCCATCGCAGCTTTACTGTTGAAGTTATACCAAGAAACTATTTTGAAGGTGTACACTATGGGTCAATATCTTGAAAATCATAGAGATTTCTGAATGACTCAATATTTTGATATATAAGAATTTGCATGCTGTCAACTCTTACACAGATTAAAAAACAAAAGGATATAAAGAAAAATGAATAAACGAAAAGGGTCTGCATGACATCCTCTCATTTGCAGTACCAGCCATGAAAAAATGGTAAACATGAGATTTGAAACATTCAAAAAAGTCGTAGTCACATTAGATATGGCCTAAACACTCGAGGGTTTCTCGAGCGGAACGACCGATTAGGTCATGGCCATATCTACATCATAGTTCATGATAATGTTTCCATATTTGGTAGATGGGTCTGTCTTGCCATGGTATACAATAATGCTGGGGAGGTAGTTTCGAACTAGTAATAGGAAAAACATGTTCAAATTTCCGAGTTGTATCTTTAGGGTTCGTGTTGTAAAAGTATAGGTCCCATATGTATTTTCGTTTTATTTTTGGACCACTATGTAATTTTCATGCCCACCATTGGATTTTAACGCGCACGTTCTTGGTACTTCAGGGCAGATTCCTCGTTAGAAAGAAAAATAAAAAGTTCCCAGTGACCGGAATTATTTTGCGCACGAATATTTTGGATCTGAATGCCTAGACCCATTTTTTAGAAAAAAAGGACTATTGTGCAAAACTTGAGTAGTCCGTACTTCTACTGAACCAGGGGCACCCAAAAATTAACCCCAAAGCTGCCAAAGAAAAAAACGGAAGAAAAAAACAAAGAGCAAGAAGAGATTATTAACGGGAGGCAGCGCGAGAGCAGCGAATGAGTTGAAGGCGGTGAGATGTCAGAGTAAAGCTAGCTTGACAGGTTTCTGACACGAGGTATAGGTACCTACTACTAGTAGCACAGTACTACTAGTAGCAATGATGGATTTCTCACCATCCATCCTCTCTCCCCCTCCTATGCAGCGCCCTACGCGCACCGGCCGACTGATCTCTCCCTCGTCCCACTATGTCGCCCCGCACATGTGTGCCTTGGTACAGCCGCACTTTGTGTGTGTGGCCTGTTTTTTCCTTTTTTTCTTGACAAGAGTCTCTAGCGTGTTTTGAATTGGATACATAGCACCAATCCTGACCGTTGGACTATAAGATCCAATGGTTCAGAGCTGCTGGATTCATGTTGAACAGTACCTAGAGAAAACTCCACCATATTCTAGGACCATCATACTTTAAGTCTTGTTAGAGAAAAATGCATACATTAAGTCTATTGATAATAACTATCCTCTTTTCCATTCTAGCATCTAGAAGATTCGATTGATAGTCTTCATCACAATAAATTATAAAATTACTATATAAAATTGATAGTCTTCGATTAATAGTCTGACATATCATCACTATATAAAATTATAATTGGTAAAGCATAATAAATTATAAATTTGATCAACATCTATAAAGTATGGGTGTATATTTGGTCCTTGTACTTTGCATGTCATTATGCTGAAGACTATCAATAGAAACTTTTAGATGCTAGAATGGAAAAGAAGATCCAACGGCTAGAAATGTTAGGATTCGCGAGTCTCGATCCAACGGTCAATATTCAAAGTTATTCGTACACTATATAGTGGTAAGAGGTAAGATAAGATATCTCTATCTCTACTACTATAATGGAGTAGTTTTGAATTGGATCCATGGCACCAATCCTGATTGTTGGGCTGTTAGATCCAATGGTTCAGAGAAGCTGGATTCGTGTTGAATAGTACCTAGAGCAAACTCCACCATGCATGTTCTAGAACGATCATGCCACCACCCCCAAAATTTCTTAGCACAATAGGTTGTAAATAGTACAGACCTAGAGCAAACTCCACCATGTTCTAGAACCATCATGCGTGTCACCACCCCCAAAATGCATAAATTTTAAGTGCATTAATAATAACTATATACACATATTGAGAATATAACCTACTGTGCTATGAAATTTTGGGGGTAGTTTGATCTAGGTACTATTCAACATGAATCCAGCTGCTTTGATCCATTGGATCTAACAGCCCAACGGACAGGTATGGTGCCATGGATCCAATTCAAAACTGCTCTATTCTTATTTTATCTTATCTTACCACTATATAGTGTTCGAATAACTTTGAATATTGACCGTTGGATCAAGACTCACGAATCTCAACATTTCTAGCTGTTGGATCTTCTTTTCCATTCTAGCATCTAGAAGATTCTATTTTTTTGAATGGTCTAGAAGATTCTATTGATAGTCTTCATCACAATGAATGCTATGCACAAAAATCAAAACACACTTCTCCATCATTCTAGAATCTTCTCCCTCATTTCTCTAGACCATGTTACCAAAAATTTCACATTTTAGATCTCCACTACTATAATGGAGCAGTTTTGATTGGATCCATATTACCAATCCTGACCATTGGGCTATTAGATCCAATGATTCAGAGCAGCTGGATTCGTGTTGAATAGTACCTAGAGAAAACTCCACCATGTTCTCTAGAACCATCATGTCATCACCCCCAAAATTTCATAGCAAAGTAGGCTGTATTCTCAATATGTGTATATAGTTATTATTAATAGACTTAATTTATGCATTTTTTTCTCTAATGTATGAAATGTGATTTAACAAACATTAAGTTGTTGTTAACCAATATTCTTGGTAGAGAAAAAATTCATACATTAAGTATATTAAAATTAACTATCTACACATATTGAGAAGACAACCTACTATGCTATGAAATTTTGGGGGTGGTGACATGCTGATGGTTCTAGAACATGGTGGAGTTTGCTCTATAGGTACTATTCAACATGAATCTAGCTGCTCTGAACCATTGGATCTAACAGCCAAACGTTCTATATGAAATGTGATTTAACAAACATTAAGTTGTTACTAACCCATAGTTTTGTTAGAGAAAAATGCATACTTTAAGTCTACACACATTGAGAATACAACCTACTATGCTATGAAATTTTGGGGGTGGTGACATGATGGTTCTAGAACATGGTGGAGTTTTCTCTAGGCCGGTACTATTCAACACGAATCAAGCTACTCTGAACCATTGGATCTAATAGCCCAACAGTCAGGATTGGTGCTATGGATCCAATTCATTCAAAACTGCTCCACTATCTTATCTTATCTTACCACTATATAGTGTACGAGTAACTTTGAATATTGATCGCTGGATCGAGACTCGAGAATCCGAACATTTCCAGCCATTATTGGATCTTCTTTTCCATTTTACCATCTAGAAGATTCTATTGATAGTCTTGAACACAATGAATGCACTATGCATAAACCTCTCAAAACACATTTCTCCATCATACTAGAATCCTCTCCCTCTTTTCTCTAGACCATGTTACCAAAAATTTCAAGTGTTAGGTAGCTAATAATCTTTGACTTCTACACATGATGATACAAAGTAGAAGAACCAAATATACACCCATACTTTATAGATGTTGATCAAATTTATATTTTTTCCACTTTACCTGTTATAATTTATATAGTGATGATATGTCAGACGTCTATTATCTGAGCCTCACATGAAACTTACTAGTAGTAGTAGAGAGAATACAACCTACTGTGCTATGAAATTTTGGGGGTGGTTACATGATGGTTCTTGAACATGCCGGAGTTTTCTCTAGATACTATTCAACACGAATCTAGCTGCTTTGAACCATTGGATCTAACAGCCCAATGGTCAGGATTGGTGTTATGGATCCAATTCAAAACTGCTCTATTCTTATCTTATTTTATCTTATCTTATATTACCACTATATAGTGTATGAATAACTTTGAACATTGATTGTTGGATCAAGATTCACTAATCCCAACATTTCTAGCCATTGGATCTTCTTTTCCATTATAGCATCTAGAAGATTCTATTTTTTTGAACGGTCTAGAAAATTCTATTGATAGTCTTCATCACAATGAATGCTATGCACAAAACTCAAAACACACTTCTCCATCATTCTAGAGTCTTCTCCATAGCTCGTTTCTCTAGACCATGTGTTACCGAAAATTTCATGTTTTAGTAGATAGCTAATAATCGTTGACTTCTAAATCATCTTACCACTATATAGTGTACGGACAACTTTGAATATTGACCATTGGATCAAGACTAGCCAATCCCAACATTTCCAGACGTTGGATCTTATTTTACATTTCTAGAAGATTCTATTGATAGTCTTCATCAAAATGAGTGGTATTCACAAAACTCAAAACACACTTCTCCATCATTCTAGAATCTTATCCCTCGTTTCTCTAGACCATGTTACCAAAATTTTAAAGTTTTAGATAACTCATAATCGTTGACTTCTACATGATATGCAAAGTACAAGAACGAAATATACAGCTGAGAATATTATTCTACTCCCTCCAATCCAAATTATTATTCTCAGATTTGTCTAGATTCGGTTGTATCTAGTCATGTTTTAGTGTTAGATACATTCGAATCTAGACAAATCTGAGAACAATAATTTGGATCGAAGGGAGTAGAATGATGGAGTAGTATTTTTTGAGGTTTGTGCATTGCATTCATTGTGCTAAAGACGTACTATCCATACTATATTCTAGTAGAGATGCTAGCTAGTAGAATGGAAAGGACGATCCAACGATAAGCAATATTGAGATTCACGAGTCTTGATCCAACGATCAATATATTCGAAGTTATTCGTACACTGTATAGTGGTAAGATAAGATAAGATAAGATAAGATAAAAAATAGTATTTTCTAGAGATGATGGAACAATGGAACAGTAGACCCGACGGCTGGCAATGTTGGGATTCGCGAGTTTTGATCCAACCGATCAATATTAAAAGTTATTTGTAAAAAATATAGTGGTAAGATACAATAAGAAAGACTATCAATTGTATCTACTAGATACCAGAATGAAAAAGAAGATCCAATCGGTTGGCAATGTTGGGATTCACGAGTCTTGTTCCAACGGTCAAAATTCTAAGCTATTCGTACACTATAGTGGGTAAAATAATGTACTATCCATAGTGTATCTTCTATTTAGATGCTAGCTAGAATGGACTAGTAAAAGACACGTGCCACACACGTATATATTGTATGAAATGTGACTTAGCAAACGTTAAGTTGTTATTATTAACCAATAGACTTGTTAGATAAAAAAGGGCATACATTAAGTCTAATAGTAAAAGGCATGACCCACACACGTATATACTGTATGGAATGTGATTTAGCAAACATCAAGTTGTTATTATTAACCAATAATCTTGTTGTAGAAACAAGCCATACATTAAGTCTACTAGTAAAAGACATGAGCCGCACATGTATATGCTGAATGAAATGTGATTTAGCAAACATTAAATTGTTATTATTAACCAATAGTACTCTTAGATAAAAAGGCATACAATAATTCTATTAATAATAACTATCTACACACATTAAGAATACAACCTACTGTGCTATGATTTTTTTTGGGGGGGGGAGGGGGGTTACATGGTGGAGTATGCTCTATGGGTATTGTTCAACGCGAATCCAGCTATTGTGAACCATTAGATCTAATAGCCCAGTCGTGATTGGTGCTACTAATAATAACTATCTACGCATATTCAGACTATAGCCTACTCTGCTATGAAATTTAGGAAGGGGGGTGTTGACATGATGGTTGTAGAACATGGTGGAGTTTGCTCTAGGTATGTACTAGTTGTTCAACACGAATCCAGCTGCTCTAAACCATTGGATCTAACATCCCAACGGTCAGGATTTGTGCTATGGATCCAATTCAAAACTGCTGTATTATAGTAGTAGAAGAAAAGAAGATAACACTGTATAGTGTATGATATAAATAACTTTGAACTTTGACCTTGGATCTAGACTCGTGAATCTCAACATTGCTAATTAACCGTTGGATTTCTATCCATTCTACTCCCCCGTCTAGAAATATAAGACATTTTAGCTTTGTGAAACGAATGTATCTAGATGTCTTTTAGTCTATAGGCCAACATCTAGATACATTCGTTTTACAAAGCTAAAATGTCTTATACTTGTAAAACGAGGGAGCAACATCTAGAAGATTCTATTGTTAGTCTTCAGCATAATGAACGCTATGCACAAATCTCAAAACACACTTTTCAATAATTCTAGAATCTTCTCTAGAGCACGTGGAGTATTAGGTAGGAGTAGCTAGGTTGATTTCAACATGATACGGTGCAAAGTATAAGAACCAAATATACACCCGATACTTTATGGACATGGCTCGCAATTAAAATTATTTTTGAGCCTTGATGTCTACGCACTTCTATTCTTGTAGACAGTTGTTGGGCCTCCAAGTGCAGAGGTTTGTAGAACAGCAGCAAGTTTTCCCTTAAGTGGATCACCCACGGTTTATCGAACTCAAGGAGGAAGTGGTCAAAGATATTCCCTCTCAAGCAACCCTGCAATCAAGATATAAGAAGTCTCTTGTGTCCCCAACACACCCAATACACTTGTCAGGTGTATAGGTGCACTAGTTCGGCGAAGAGATAGTGAAATACAAGTGGTATAGAAAATTATAAGTGGTAACGGTGATAGAAAATAGCTTCATGGCGTGGAAAAGACTAAAGTAAAGCTGAAATAAAGATGGAAGCAAGCAAACATGCAATAGATGTAATAGCAAACGGTGTTTCAGTGCTTAGAAACAAGGCTTAGGGATCATACTTTCACTACTGAACACTCTCATATAAATATATTCTTCTTTATGATACTACGCTAAACTACTCTCCGGTTGGACACTCTAATCGATGGTAGGGCTATAACAGCACACCTCAAAGTTCATCTATCCCATCTAGAAAACCCCACACTGTCACCTTGAGTACTAGATGAGTCCAACAAACACCACAATTTCATAAAGACATCCAACTCCAAATATAACTCATAAGAAGTATTTGTAATATCTAGCCTAAGTGCCACCATGGTGTGCACGTTGTCACTTTCACACACATGGGGAGAGCAGAGATCTATTAAAGCACTTGAGTAGCAAGGTAGATCTATAGATTACAAGATCATGATCTCAATAAGATCATGCATAAAGAGAGAGATGAACACATAGGTACCGGTAGAACCTTTAGCCTCGAGACAGAACTACTCCCTCCTCATCATGGGAATCAGCAACGGTTATGGAGATGGCAGTGGAGATCGATGGAGATGGCTCCGGGGGCACTTCCCCGTCCCGGCAGGGTGCCGGAACAGAGACTTTATGTCCCCGGCCCACACCATTGCCTGGCGCGGCCTGGGCTGGCTCGCGCCAAGGGGGGGGGGGGGTGTGGCCCCTCTCCGACTCTCCTTCTGGCTCCGTGAGTCTTCCGGGAAAATAGTAACTTTGGCTTTTGTCCCGTCCAATTCCGAGAATATTCATTTTTTGACTTCCTAGAACCAAAAACAGCAGAAAACAGGCAACTGGCACTATGGATCTTGTTAATAGGTTAGTCCAAGAAATCATATGAAAAGTACTCCAAAGTGTGGACAAAACATAAGAAAGTAGATAAAACCAATCATGGAACATCAAAAATTATAGATACATTTGCAATGTATCAACATCCCCAAGCTTAACTCCTTCTCGTCCTCGAGTAGGTAAGTGATAAAAAGAAAGAATAATTTTTGATGTGAAATGCACCATCATAAACTTGATCAAAGTTTTTGTAAAACATTGATAGCTGGGATCATAATAGTTCAATCATAACATGAAAGACAAAGTTCTAACAATAAGGCAAAGCAACTATGTTGCAACATAAAAAGACACAAACAAAATATTTATGAATAACAATGCTTTGCAAGACGTTTGTTTGTTTCACATAAAGAAAACATAGCATAATAGTATTCAGCTTGTCCCTCATAGAGTAGCAAATATAAATGCATAGGACACCTCCAAAGTTCGTAAGAGTGACTAGATACAAATAGTTTAAAACAAGCAATATCAAGTTATGCATCAATCAACTAGTCTTGGGACAATGCACATAGAAGTAAGAATGGCCACTATGCTCTCAAAGTAGGTGCATAAAGGTAGAAGGTGGAGACTCAATATATAAGTGGAAGAAAGGCCTTCATAGAAGGAAGTAGGGATTCAAGTCTCATAAAGAGCTTCCAAAAATTATGGTACTTAATAGCTTTCAGCTCTCATTGCCCCTATCATAAGCATCTTGAAGTGATTAAGGTTAAAGTGAACAAACTATGGTGTACATGCTTGACGAAGTATAAGTCAGAAATCTCATGTCCCTTGTATACGAGGGCCGCTCCTCATGATACTCAAGTTTAGTCACTGGTAAGTTCTTGTCATTGTAAGTATATGTGTATCATAGAGAACTGCCAACGGGGTACCCCTTGCCCGATGATACGGAAGAATCCCCATATCAAAATGACAAGGCAAGCAGACAACGAGCATCTCAGCAATCTTCTTATTTACCATGGGAATATGCTGCTTTTTTCTCTCTTTCCTCTTTTCATAATCTCTTTTTTTTTCTTTTTCTCTTTTTTCTCAATATAGGACTCTTTTTTTATAATAAGAATGCTTCATAGACAGCTCATTATGGTTACGCTGCAGGTTTCCACCATGTCAGCATGGATTAGACCAATGACCGCCCGTTTCTCTAACACATATACATAACTCCATGGACTTACAAGCTCCCTTTCATTTCACGGCGACATCCATAGACAAAAGAGCATGATATCAACTAGGTACAAAGTACCAGTGCAATGTTGAAAGCGTTCCCCATGACAGCATGGTTCTGCTAATCCCCAACAAATAAGTGCAAGCATATACAACATAGATGACACAATGGTTCATGTTTATTAAGGGCAAGAAAAGTAAAGTGTGCCATCAAGTTCGTGAGAGCTTTAATCACTAGTTTTCTCATAACAAGTTTAATTTGGAAGGTAAACAAAAGAACGAATATACTTGGAATAGCATATGCTAATAGGTAGGTATGGTGGACTCTTTGGAATAACTTGGTTTTAGGAGTTGGATGCATGAGTGGAACTCATACTTGGTTACGGAGGCTAGCAAAAGACTGGGAGCGACCAACTAAGAGAACAATAATGGCCATAATCATGCAGAGCGACAAAACATCATGGATCAAAGCATAAAGTGATACTCCAAGTTGAAAAATAAAGGATCATAAAGGCTATGGTGACTTGGGATAGTCATAACATGGTGTGAGCATGCGCCAAGTCAACCCAAATAAAGCATCAAAGGAGAATACCACAATACTATGCTTTAATATGCTAAAACAATGCATGATTCATCCAAGGCACATTAAGCAATATCATTTGTTTATAACAAGTCATGCCACAACAAAGAATACTAAGCATAAATCCAAAACAATATCAAGCATGGCATGACAAAGCACAGGCCACAGTCAAAAACAAGCTCTCTTTACCACTTAAGCATGAACTTTCCCACTCTTTTCCAAACCAAACCAAACTATTTGAAAACCAACGTATGAAAGAGGGGGTCCAACCAATTTCTTCAGCAAACTAAGAAAACCAAGCAAACAAAAAACCAAAACCAAAACTAAAAAGAAGATGTTCCAAGAACAACACAATTGTGCATGAAACAATAAAAATGAAGCGTTTGGAAGAAACCTGAGATTTTTATTGATGAAGAAGGGGATGCCTTGGGCATCCCTAAGCTTTGACGCTTGTACTTCTTGGATATTTCTTGGGGTGAAATGCATGTCATCCCCAACATTGACCTTTAGTCCATCCTTCATCTCATTACTCATTCCTTCCATACACCTGAAATTTTTCCTTCATATAAAACTTCACACAATCTTTATTAGTAACATTAGTGCACTCAAGATAATAAGTCTTTAGGTTCAGTTTTAACACCAATAAAACTTCCATTAAAACACTAGCTATTGTAGTACTTCCCTCAAAAATCTCAATTCCCCAAAAGAACTCAAAGAGGAACCAACAAGAAGCAAATGCAGAAAATGGCAGAAATCTGTCAAAACAGACCAGTAGGTAAAGACGAATTTTTTCGAAGACCTTCTGTTGCTCAAATCAAAAAGTGCTGAACTAACGAAAGTTAGATAACAACCTGGGGCAGAATCACAAAAATTCACGACTCAAAAGGACGTACAGATATTTTACACGAATTTTTACGGTGAAGCACAAAAATCTGTTTCGGGACAACAACTTTCCCAATCATTACTTCTCTCTCATTAGAGGTTACTCTTGGCACAAAAAGCAAATAAAAAGGATAAGGAGCGGTTATTACTGAAGTAATAACTTCGAAGACTCGTCTAAAACTTTTGGGTTATCTCCCAATAATTACTTTTCTTTAACGCCTTTAAGTTAGGCATGATAGTTTGAGAAGATGCTCACATAAGAAATATGAATTGAAGTAAAAGAGAGCATCAAGAAGCAAATTCAAAACACATTTAAGTCTAACCCACTTCCTATGCATAGGAATCTTGTAAAGAAACAATTCATGAAAGTACAAAGCAACAAGCATAGTAAAGAAAAAGAAGTGCAACTTCAAGGCTTTCAACATAAAGAGGTGAAACTTAATATTATTGAGATGCACAAAACCATGCTTCTCTCTCTCATAATAACTTTCAGTAGCATCATGAATAAAATTAACAATATAACTATCACATGAAACATTCTTATCATGAGACACATGCATAAAATAATTAATACTCCCAACATAAACATAGTCATTCTTATTAATTATGGTGGGAGCAAATTGAAAAAAATAGCTATTATTATTATTCTCATCACCATAATCATCAAATATAGGAGGCATATTGTAATCATTAATTTTCTCCTCAATAGTAGGTGGACTGAAAATATCATATTCATCATTGTAATCATCATAGATTGGAGGCATAGTATCATCAAAGTAAACTTTCTCCTCCATGTTTGCGGGACTAAAAAGATCATTTTCATCAAAACCAGCTTCCCCAAGCTTAGACTTTTCCATAGCATTAGCAATAATGGTGTCCAAAGAATTCATACTAACAACATTGCTATTAGCATGCAAATAAAGTTCCATAGGTTTTTTATTTTTCTCTTCAAACACTTCATGTCCTAACTCAAGATAAATACTATAAAGCTCTCTAATTTTGTTGTTGTTTTCCATTAAGCCTAACTAGTGAAAACAAGAAACAAAAAGATAAAATTGCATAATCTAAAGGAAATAACTTTGAGCACTCACACCGGAGGATGTGAGTACCTTTTACCTTACCTCCCCGGCAACGGCGCTAGAAAAGAGCTTGATGTCTACGCACTTCTATTCTTGTAGACAGTTGTTGGGCCTCCAAGTGCAGAGGTTTGTAGAACAGCAGCAAGTTTTCCCTTAAGTGGATCACCCAAGGTTTATCGAACTCAGGGAGGAAGTGTTCAAACGTATCCCCTCTCAAGCAACCCTGCAATCAAGATATAAGAAGTCTCTTGTGTCCCCAACACACCCAATACACTTGTCAGGTGTATAGGTGCACTAGTTCGGCGAAGAGATAGTGAAATACAAGTGATATAGATAATTATAAGTGGTAACGGTGATAGAAAATAGCTTGATAGCGTGGAAAAGACTAAAGTAAAACTGAAATAAAGATGGAAGCAAGAAAACATGCAATAGATGTAATAGCAAACGGTGTTTCAGTGCTTAGAAACAAGGCCTAGGGATCATACTTTCCTACTCTCATATAAATATATTCTTCTTTATGATACTACGCTAAACTACTCTCCGGTTGGACACTCTAATCGATGGTAGGGCTATAACAGCACACCTCAAAGTTCATCTTTCCCATCTAGAAAACCCCACACTGTCACCTTGAGTACTAGATGAGTCCAACAAACACCACAATTTCATAAAGACATCCAACTCCAAATATAACTCATAAGAAGTATTTGTAATCTCTAGCCTAAGTGCCACCGTGGTGTGCATGCTATCACTTTCACACACATGGGGAGAGGAGAGATCTATTAAAGCACTTGAGTAGCAAGGTAGATCTATAGATCACAAGCTCATGATCTCAATAAGATCATGCATATAGAGAGAGATGAACACATAGCTACCAGTAGAACCTTTAGCCTCGAGAGAGAACTACTCCCGCCTCATCATGGGAATCAGCAACGATTATGGAGATGGCGGTGGAGATCGATGGAGATGGCTCCAGGGGCACTTCCTCGTCGGCAGGTGCCTAACAGAGACCTTCTCGTCTCGAATCTCCCTTCGGTGGCGTGACTTGGAACTTTTCGTGGATTTCTGATTGACGATTTAGGGTTTTGGTATTGGGAGGTTCTTATAGGCGAAGGAAGCAAGGTCGGTGGCTGGCCAGGGGGCCCACACCATTGCCTGGCGCGGCCTGGGCTGGCTCGCGCCAAGGGGGGGGGGGTGTGGCCCCTCTCCGACTCCCCTTCTGGCTCCGTGAGTCTTCCGGGAAAATAGTAACTTTGGCTTTTGTCCCATCCAATTCCGAGAATATTCATTTTCTGGCTTCCTGGAACCAAAAACAGCAGAAAACAGGCAACTGGCACTGTGGCTCTTGTTAATAGGTTAGTCCAAGAAATCATATGAAAAGTACTCCAAAGTGTGGACAAAACATAAGAACGTAGATAAAACCAAGCATGGAACATCAAAAATTATAGATACATTTGCAATGTATCAAGCTTCACCAATCCCGTGCAAGGCACGTTCAACTTTATAGTGGATGTCCAGACCATGTTGGGGGTGACAACCGCTTACGGCTATCTCTTCGATTTATGCGTCAAGTACTGCATCTAAATAGAAATGGTTTTTTAACTCGCGTGGAGACCAGGAGGCCAGCTCTCACGGAATCGACCTTCTTCCTCCTCCTCTTCACGATTGTAGCTCTTCTCTGCCAGATTGCTTTCCCCATTTTCATTCCTTTTTTCTATGCTATTTCACCCGCATGACCGGGAACAAGTCCTGCCACAGAAGGGCTCGTGCCGTGATGGCGAAGCTGGCGGAAGAGAAGAAGTCGTCTTGCCGTTCTGCCATTATGTTAATACCGGTACCAGGCAATGCAACGATCAAAGGGTCCAGCTGAATCCCTCGGTTGCAGGCGAGAGGTCTTCAACTCAAGGTTCTTCAAAGCCGCCGCAACCAGGGACAGATACCTTCAGGTAAATCTCCATTCTTGCGCAACTTTCCATGTCTTTGACCGTTTCTTGATTTCTCGTTTACCTAAAAAAAGCACCTTCTTCCTCAATGGTGTTTTTAGGTCGGGCGTTCTTCAAATTCCATCAGCACTCCTGCCTGCAGAATCATCTTCACCGTCGCCGATGGAGACTGATACTTCAGGTAAATCTTCGTGCTTGGGAAACTTTCCATGTCTTTGACTGTTTCTTGATTCGCTCATTTCCCTATTAGTACATTTATTCTGAATGTTGTTTTAGGTCGGGCGGAATTCGCATGCCTGCGACACTCCTGCCTGTAGAATCATCTTCACCATCGCCGATGGAGGCCGATCGGTACAGCCGCAAGGTAAGAAATCATTCGAATTGTGATTCCGTGTCTCTCTTCCTTGATTGTTCTCTAGGTACACTTCTGAATTTATGCTCCCTGTTCATCTAACAGAATATTGGCTTCGAGATCGAGTTTATGGTGAAAAAGGTGATGGGCGATTTCTGCATCAAGACAGCAGACAGAAGCGCCCTCGTCAACGAGTGCCCTAGACTTTACTCCAAACTCGCTGCTGACAAGGTCGGGCTTAGCCTCCTCAGGAATCTCTCCATGGAATACTTGATTGAGCGTGACGAGCTGAAGCGGTGGAACATCGACATGATGGAGATGCTGGGCATAAGGTTCGAATAGATCCAAGACCTCGAGGACTAGAGGGACAAACTCCTGGCCGAGCTGGCAAAGCTAAAGCATGAAACTATCGTCGATCTCCATCAATGAGCCGGCACGTGGAAGACCTTAGTTAGTACTCCATCTGTTTTCACAATATAAGCCTATTTACAGAGCTAAAACAACTTACAAAAAGGCTTATATATTATGGAATGGAGGGACTAGTTGATGATCATATATATAGATTGCAATATTGCGCTAGTAAATTGAAAAACCTTTATTACTAGTATGAATGTATGATCGTGGACTTGCTGGTAAAATATTTGGTTATTTGGTGAATGTGATATGCATCAGCTTCACTAGCCACAATGTTGCCAGAGCCAATTTTGGGTGTGATTATCTTTTCTACTGTACTATAGTAGTAATTAGTAGTTATTATTGCTTCCGTGTAGAGCGGTAGCTACCTTTATGTCGTTGTCATGCTGCATCTCACCAACTTCACTTGCTCAAAGCCTCCATTCTTCTTTACTCCAAAAAAGAGTCTCCATTCTTCCGCCATCTTTGGTTTTGGTCCTACTGATGGAAGTGGCAGCGGTATCCCAGTGATGGTGACTTTAGATCATGACCCCAACTTTGTCTCTGTACAGCTGCAGTGTAGTATAATCATTGCTCCAATGCTTACAGGGGAAGGAAGAGGTAACTGCTGGGGATCTCTCCTGAACATATGTACACTCTCCACAATTTATACATTGAAGGGATAACCACTTTTCTAGCCATTTAAAAGAGTTTCAGGTGATTTTGTCAAATTAATTTGACCTTTAACTTGATGTGTGCTATTTGGTCGACAATTAGAAAACACTATTTAGTTATTTAGTAGTAGTATATAGATTCTTCAAATTTTTGACCAACTTGTGACATCTATTTTGATTCGAAGGGAGTAGGATTATGTGTTAGCTACAGACATGGCCTTTATTCTGCATAGTGTCAACCTGGTGGGATAATTCTCTCCTGAGGAGAGAGGCCTACACATTAAAAGGTGTCTAGATATATTTGTTTCACAAAAGCTAAAACATCTTATATTTTGGAATAAAGGGAGTACATAGGATCTAATAAAGAGGGGAGAGAGGTACATATATGAGTAAAAAATGAGAGTTGCAAAAACAAGATGATGAATAAATATTCTATCAATGGTCTTCCCGACAATTTGTCACCCGGTTATGGAAAAATGCAACAAATCCATGAAAACTGAAAAAACATGTGTATTAGTTTTTATGTGACAACGACTGTGCCCCTTGTGACCTGGCACACACCCAGAAAATATGTGGTATTTCTTTGACCGACTCAACTACAGCGAGTCTGTCGCAAAAAGAAAAAGGAAACTATAGAAAAAGGAAACGATGTCGTGAAACTAGGTTGAACTTTCTTATCTTATCTTATTACTACTATATAGTGTATGAATAACTTTGAAGGTTGACCATTGGATGAAGACTGGCAAATCACAACATGTTGGGGATATACTTTCCGGGTATCCTCACAGTTCCTCACTAACCAGGGTGGCCCACTTCGGGTTAGAGCTTTGCTTCATGGGAGGCCCAGTCAGGGAGAAGAGACAGAGTCCAATCCGTCTACAGGAAGGCCCAAAAGACTTACCGACATAGGCCCATAGTGTTACTTGTATTTCAAGATGTACTCTGTAACCGACTCTTAGTCGTGGCCGCATAGATCTCTCTTGTAAACCCTAGGCCGGATATCTATATAATCCGTCCTAGGGAGAGCCTTTAGGGCACCCTCACAATAGTCTACAATCTCAACTCGCACATGCGAAACCCTTGTAACCCATATTTCGGCTCTGCTGTATTACTGGATTGCTAGCAGGAATAGGATCTGCTCAAAGCCGGTGGATTCGAACGCGGAACACCATACGTCTCACACCCCTCTCTTCCACACGCCTTGAGGACCCCCTCATGGCGTACATGTAATCAATCCGATGATAGTTGGCGCCCACCGTGGGGCAAGTGAGCTTCGGATCTGCGTTCCGAGCAGAATCTGCAAGAATCGGAATCGGCGAGACTATCGCTGTCGGTCGCATCCTCTACGCTAGCGACGCCCCTCTCATCGTTCTCGATGAGAACTAGATTCCAGCTAGGGAGGCCATGACTGCCTAAACCATCATGTCTTTCGGTGAGATCGATGTATACATTGGATTCGCTGAACCTTCCCCACCCACCCCGGCGGTGATGATAGAGGCAAAAGAAATTTCTGGGTCCCCTTTGTCCGCGGAGGCGGTAGAGTTCCGGATCTCAGAAAACCCTAATCCCACCCAGCACGCACCAGTTGCGGAGATAGTGGAGAAATCCAAGCCTGAAGCAGACCTGGCGGTTCAAGTCGAATCTGGAGTGGATTTCCCTGGCGAGGCTGAATCCCAGATCAATCTACCCGTTGAGGTGGAAATGCAGGAGGATCATAGCAACAACATTAGTTCTGGCCCTGCCAACGCCAGAACAGATCAACCGTTCCCGAGTCACACGTTGAGGCGTATGATGGTGCAAGACGCAAGCGTGGATGAAGTTCTCGAGACTATCAGGATCTTTGAGGAAGCCCACGAGGACAGGTGCAACTACCTTAGGACCCACATGTCACACTTCGTCAGATATGTTGTATCCGGATCCGGCTCTGCTGATGCTGGAGGAAACACCGACTCGGTGCTAGAGGCGATCGGAATAAACACTGACTTACCCGCATCCTCAGATGACTCGATGATGTCGGCAGATTTCTGAAAGTTCTCCGCGGAGTATGAAGAGGAGTATAACTCCAAAGCTGCAGAGGAAGGAGAAGCCATGGATGAAGGATCCGGATAAAACTCTCCTAAAGCGCAGGATGACATCGATATCGGAGATAACCTCGAGGTCCAGATGTCCGAAAGTACCGATCATAGCTTGACTCTGGGAAATAGACCCAAAGTCATCTTTGCTACCGGCCCTGCCAAGAAGGCAAAGAACAAGAACAAGAACAAGATCCCGGCAAAAGATCCTCCGGTGGAGGAAGTGATTGCCGAGGAATACGAGGAAGACTCGGATGGAGCATTGATCCCATACGATCCCAAAGAAGAGTCGGTGGATGGACACGTGATCACCGAAGGTGCGCGTAAACTCATCGATGCTGCATTAACCACACCTATTCCTACAGCTGCAGAACTTACTACTGAAAAGATGGACGAAAGGGCCTAGGCCCTAGAAGCGCGTCGCCAAGTACTCCTTGATGAAGCCAAAAACCTTGAGGAAGAAAAGAAACGCATGGCAACTACAGAGAAGTACAACTCTTGGCAGCATCAGAAGACCAGGAAACATCATACTCGTGATGACCAATTCCTGCAAATTCACAAAGTCCTCTTCAGAGGAAACCATGGGATGCCTCGGCGCGACAACAACGGGGATTGGGTGTATCCAACACCAGTGCAAAACACTGTTGCGGCTCGAGAAATCCTAGCAAGTAATCCAGGCCCAGAGCAGATTCGATTGGGCATTAAACTACTCAACAAGGGTCTGGAGAAGCTGAAGGCCGCCCTGTCCGGAAGCGGAAAACTGGTCTCTCAATCTGACCAATGCCGCACGGATCCGGCCTAGAATGACGTAAGATCCCAATGCGTTCCGTAACAGCATCACCGTTCCGACTGTCGGAAAGACAACTACTCAAGAATCAGATCTTTAGGACAACACCACAAAGCTGCATGTGACTGGCGCAACGTTGCCCCAGCTACAGAGCAAGAGGCAATTGCTGCACTAAATCCGAAGAATCCAGATACGTCCATTTTGCATCACTATTCTATGTCTTAATTCACTATTATTCATTGGTATATTTCATACTAAGAGGTGATACTTATGTTATTTCATCTGTTTTTGCATGGTTGATGACTTTTGGAGCATGGACCGCTGCAGTCAGGATTCTGATGGAAAAGGTGCTGTTTGGAGGCAAAATTCGCGAAGATCAGAAAATCCGTAAAAATATACGGAAAATCCTATTTTTCTAGAAGACTAAGGATGCCATAAGACGGAGTGGATATGGGCCACAGGGGGCCCACACCACCCCCTGGCGCGGGCAGCCCTAGGTCGCGCCAGCAGGTGGTGTGGCCGCCCTGGCACACCTCTGGCTCTCCCCTCTGGCGTATATCATCCTCCCGAAACCCTAAGACTTGGGGAGCGACCACAGAAAGATTCTGCCGCCTCTACGGAGCGGAAAACACCGAGAGAGAAAGATCTCTTTGGCAAACATATTTCTGCCGGGGGAATTCCTTCCCGGAGAGGGGAGATCATCGCCATCAACACCATCATCAAGCTGGACTTCATCGGGATCATCATCATCATCACCACCATCATCACCATCGGCACCCTCATCACCATCTCCATATTGCTGTAACAATTGGGTCGAATCTTGCATAGTTCATAGGGGAAACTTTCCTGGTGTTGATTACTCTTTGTAGTTGATGCTATTGAGTGAACCATTGAATTATTATTTATGTTCAGATTGGTATACATCATTATTCCATCTCTGATGACGATCCATATGATGTCTTGCGAGTAGTTTGTTTTGTTCTTGAGGACATGGGAGAAGTCATGTTGTTAGTAGTGGAGTTGTGTTGAGAAACATTCAATAGTTTGATATTTAAGTTGTGGTGTACATCTTCTAGTGGTGTCATGTGAACATCGACTACATGACACTTCACCTATATGGGCCTAGGGGAATGCATTGTGTATTTGGCTACTAATTGTAGGGCTTGCCGAAGTGACAGAAACCTGAACCCCCATTAGGAAACCATTGCACAAGGGACGTAAGGGTCTTAGAGTTTAAAGCTGTGATTAGGTTTCTACCTTAATTACTTTCTTGTACTTACAGATGTTTGCAAGGGTATAATCACAAGGAAGGTTGGTACATTAGCACAGGTTCACCCACACAACACTTAGCAAGCTAAAGAAGATTAATCAACTATATCAAGCGAAAGCACTTGACAGTCTTCCCATGTGTCCTCGAGAACGTTTGGTCATCTTAAGTAATACAACCGGCTTGTCCTTTGCCGCATAAAGGATTGGGCCACTTGCTGCATTTATTCCTACTATCTTTTATTTACTAGTACTTTGTTTACTTGCTTTATCAAAAACCCCTAAAAATCCATTTGCTAAGTTTTTGCAGAGAATTCTTGATCCATACCACTAGCCAGCACCTTCTGCTCCTCGTTGGGTTCGACACTCTTACTTATCGAAAATACTGCGATAGACCCCCTATACTTATGGGTCATCAAGACTATTTTCTGGCGCCGTTGCCGGGGAGTGAAGCGCTATTGGAGAGTGGAACTGGTAAAGGAAACTTCTACTGTGAGTATTGTTTAATTCTGTTAGTTTCTTTATTTTCGTTATGGATAATTCGTTGAGTTTCTTATTTGGTAATGCTACTACCACTGCTAAGGTAGTAGATAAGCCACCACCTGCTAAGAATGATGTTTTCAAAATACCTACAAGAATTATTGATCGTGTTATGGATAACTACTATGTTGGGGATGGAACTGTCCATCCCGGTGATCATTTACTCTTTATACACGAATTATTCGGGTTGTTCAAGTGTGCAGTTATTACTACAGATCAAGTTAAGAAGAAGTTATTCTCATTATCGCTAAAAGGAAGAGCTTAGGAATGGTATAAGCTGCTGAAGAATGGTCAAGCTCTGGAATGGGAGGAAATAGTGCCTCTCTTTTATTCAAAGTTTTATCCTCCTAATGAGATTCATAAAGATCGGAAGCAAATATACAACTTTTGGCCTTGGAGAGAGTACATCCCATGCTTGGAGGAGATTGAAGTTACTAATGCTCAAATGTCCCATTCATGAGCTCCCCAACTATATTATTATCAATAACTTCTATGCAAGGCTCCCTCTACATGACAAGGATTTATTGGATGCTTCTTGTGCTGGATCATTCACTCGCATGGAAGAAGAAGCTAAATGGGATCTTCTAGACCGTATTCAAGACAATGTTGAAGCTTGGGAGAATGACAAAGGTAGAAAGTGAGGTATAAATTATGATTATGAATGCATTGAATCTTTTATGGGAACTAATGACTTTCAAAGTATTAAAAATGCTTATGGTCTAGACTCTCAAGCTATTGCTTCTTATTGTAAGGCTTTTGCTTCCTATATTGAAGTGCCTAAAAAGAAGTGGAATAAGTATCATGAACCTTATAAAGATATTGCTAAGAGTGTTCCTTCAAGAAATACTGAAGTTTATACAGCTAATCATGTTTTACCTGAACCTTATATTGAGAAAATGCCTTTCCCAGTTAAGATAAAGGAACATTCTATGATAGCTAGTATGGTTAAGGAAAGTATGAATAAAGCTGTTGAAGAACCTATAATATCAAATGTGAAAGACTTTGTCACTAAGTATGAAGAAGAGGGACACACTATCCTTTGTAAGATACCTCTAATATTGTTTCACAAAATAGTTTTATGAGAGCTAGTATTCCTGTGTTTTCTGTTAGAATAAGTGATCATTGCTATGATGGCCCTTGTGATAGCTATATCATTAAGTTTATGCATGATACTGAAAGTTATTATGAAAGAGGGAAAAGTGTTCTTATGCATCTCAATAATATCAAGTTTCCTCGTTTTATGCTGAAAGTTTTTATGTTGCACTTCTTTTGCCTTCTTATGCAAATTGCCTCTGGTTTCAACAGCTTGTTTGTTTACAAAATTCCCTTGCATAGTAAGTGGGTTAGACTTAAATGTGTGTATTTTTGCTTCTTAATGCTCTCTTTCACTTCAATTCATATTCCTGAGTGAGCATCTCCATAATGATCATGCCCATCTTAATGGCTATAAAGAAAGAGCTTTTTGGGAGACAACCCAGTTTATTTTTTCTTTCAGTTTGTTTTTGTTTCTTTGAGTCTTGGAAGTTATTACTTCGGTAATAACCGCTCCTTATCCGTTTTATTTGGTTTTTGTGTCAAGATCAACGTCTAATGAGAGAGAATTAAGATTTGGGGAAGTTGCTGTCCCGAAACAGATTGTTGTGCTTCACCATAAAAATTCGTGAGAGATCTCTGTATGTCGTATTGAGCTGTAATTTTGTGTGCTTCTTCCCCAGGTTGTTATTTAACTTTCGTTAGTTTTACACTTTTTGATCTGAGCAACAGAAGATTTTCGAAAAAATTGATCTTTACCTGCTGGTCTGTTTTAACAGATTTTGCCACTCTTGCATTTGCTTCTTTATTCGATTTCCTTTTTGAATTCTTTTTGGGTTTTCGGAAGGAGTTGCTACAGTAGATTATGTTTTGATGGTTTTCGGTTGAAGTTGAACTCAAAAGGTTTTATCACTTCACTTATACTAATGTTGCTAATGAGAACTGTGTGAAGTTTTGTGTGAAAGAAATTTCCAGGTAGTGGAGATAATGGTGTAATAAGGAAGGGAAAGGTTTTATGACTCAAGTAATAAGTGTATGAAGATGAAGATATCGATGATATTCAAGTGATGACTCCAGAAGAATCTACTAGATACCAAATTCAGAGGCCTGCAGAGTCTATTTTCAAATAGGTAACAGTTCTGGTAAGAAAAGTTCCGCGAAAATACTATCCAACTATATTTTTGCAGTTTTTAGTCAATAAGGAAAGCTATGAAGCGAAAAAGGGACAGAAACGGAGCCAGGGTGGATCACACCACCCTGTGGCGTGAGCCCACCCTTGGCCGTGCCACCAGGTGGTGAGTCCATCCCGGACTCCGCCTCCGACTCGTTTTCTCCCAGAACTTTCCTTTTGATGTGAAACTTCGTAATATATAACCCCCCGGATCCCCCGAGGTTCGTATATCATGTTTTTGTCATGTTTTCATTTTGATCTGTTTCTGCCAGGACATACTCTTTGAAGGTTTAGAAGCACAATGGTGTCCGCCAAGGATAAAGGGAAGGATCCTATGGAGGATCTCCAAGACCCCGGGCAGGAGAAGGAGATCAAGTGTGAAGGTGAATAGGAGGCAAAGCACACTGGCACTACCATTGCAAGCATTGTAGTGGCGGTAAACGCTGCCAATACGATGTCAATTGGAGGGAAGCCTCCTCATCACCGTTCAGATCCCTGGTCACTTCCTCCATGCACCAAGAATCCTTTCCATACTCTTATCCATGAGCATCAATACCAGAATATGCCCAAGGAAAAATTACCCTCCAATTGGGATTTGCCTCGTTCTAGCCATGCAGGAAAAGAAGACTTCAAGGAGGTAGACTGGGGAAAGGATCGCAAGAGCTGGGATTCTCAACCCGACATGATCATGAGCCGCATTGAGCGAAACTCGCAGCTTATTCGTAATCTCACCTTCGAGATTGAGGACTTGGGGAAACTTATCAAAGAGATCATCAAGAGGATACCACCACCACCAAAGGAGTAATTCGTCATCAGGTTTGGCATCCCCTTGGCTTGTTCCAAGCTTGGGGGAGTGCCGCGGTATCACATCACTATCTTCTATCTTTTTACCTTATTAGTAGAGTCATATCATGAATAGAGAAGTTATTATGTAGTATGGTTTGCATTATGAAAGTGTCCCCTCTCTCGTTAGATATGTATCCCTTGGTGTGAGTTGCCGTTATGGATTATTAATGAGAAGTTCTATCATTTACTCTTTTGCATAGCTTATATTAGTTTTAAATTCGTGGTTATATGATTGATCTTGTTGTTAGTATTGGTATCACTTTGGGATCATTGAGTTAATTTAGTTGGTTTTGGCAAACCTAGCTCGGTCAGTAGCAACACTATTTTTGAGAGTTGAATGAAAAAGGTAAAAGTACTCTAAAGAAAAAATAATTTCATCATCTTTCTTTCTTGATTTGCTCATAAGTCTAGTATTCTCTAGTTAAGATCCTTTGTGCTTCTAAGGAAGATTGCATGTTTGTCTTTATCACTTGTATGTTTGTTTGTTTCCTTCAATTCTTGTACTTGCTACCCAGCCTTGCTAGCCAAAAACCTGTACTGAGAGGGAATTCTTCTCGTGCATCCACTCCTTTAAACCAAAACCCATGCCATTTGTGTCCACCATACCTACCTATTAGCATTATTGCTATTCCAAGTAAATTGTTGTTTTATCTATCTCCCAAATTAAAATTCTTATGTGAAAATTAGTGATTAAATCTCTCACGAACTTGATGGCACACTTTACTTTCTTGCATTTAATAAACTTGAACCATTGTGCTCACCAATGTTGCGTATATGCTTGCGCTTTGTAAGTTGTGAATTAGCAGAACCACGCTGTCATGGGGAACGCTTTCAACATTGCACTGTTACTTTGTACCTAGTTGATATCATGTTCTTTTGTCTATGGATGTCGTCGGTGTGAAATGAAAGGGGAGCTTGTAAGTCCATGGAGTTATGCATATGTGTTAGAGAAATGCGTGGGCCGCTGGTCTAATCCATGCTGACATGGTGGAAACCTGCAGCGTAACCATAACGAGTATCTATGAAGCATTCTTCTTATAAAAAAGAGATAGAGTTTGAGAAAAAGAGAAACAAAAAAAAATAGATATTATGAACAGAGGAAAGTGTAACATCCCAATTTCAGCAACCCTGACTAGTTGTCCAGAAAGCAAAAATCAGGGGGAACAAAAAAAATTTCCTGTTGAGCGCTGAAGTGTTTGCTTGTTGTTTGGATATTCTTATGCATATGAATGTGTATTAGATGATATACTCCTTATCTCAACCCCAATTGACAAAAGCTACTTCCCAAAACTGCCTTGGCTTAATTTCCACATTCTCAAATGTTCTAGCATTTCAAAAACATGAGCCAAGATGTTTACAAAACCAAAACTACTTTAGTAGCTTCTATTGAAAAAACTATGGAGAACTATAGAATACTATCTCCTTATGTTTTCAAGACAGAACCTTCAACTATTCTTACCTCTAGATCCTCCCAAAACCATTTTGTAAGCTTTTGAATTCTACTCTTGGTAGAGATACCAAGGACCTTACCTTGTTCAAACTCCAACCTATTTCAAAATACCCATCCTTACCTCAAGCTAAGCTTGGCGGTAACCCCAGTAGTAGTTGATTTGTTTGTAATATGAGTTGCTTTGAACTGCGGTTTGATGAATTGCCTTGATCTGCTGCTTGATTTGTCTGCTTAGGAAATAGTATGAGATACTCTAGGAGGTCATCACTAGGATCAAGATGTTTACAAATCATCCCACTCTAAGCAAGAATACAATCTAGATCTGATCCCTAGCTACTCAATAGTCATCTAAAAACCTTAACCAGATCATCTCTGAAGTGATCTACTTCTAGAAGCTTCCAAGTCAATGGAGACCAACATCAAGCTTGGATCCTTTCTACTCAATCTACACTTAAACATCATCCACATTATGATGCTTGGGTACCTTGCAACCCATCAAAAACATCCCATCTCATGCTCTAGTCAAAAACCCTAAAACTGCCAAATTTGGCTGTCTGGAAAACTCTTTCCAACATCACCTTTTTGGATGTCTCCCTTTATCAACCCTTGTGCAGTTTTGGTAATGCACCTGAACCATCTTGTTAGCCATCCTGAGGACTACCAAGGCCCACTCTTTCCCTTGGTTAGATCATCCTCCAACCCACATGTTCTTGATGGTTTTGCAGGCAAGAAAATAACTTCTCCTACAAATCTAGTCAACTTGCCTACTTTGGTATAAGCTCACACCACCATCCAAACCTCTATGGACCAACTATTTGCATGGTTGTGTTCTACTCATATAGGTCTATCATTACCTACTTCACTTGATCCAATTGGATCCTTGAGCTGTTTACACCCACAAGGTTTTGAAGGCTAGATGATAATCTGCCTTGGCAGGCTTATTTTATTCAAAGTTTGAAAGCTTGCCTTGGTGAGCTCAAGCAGGATCAAGCCCAAACCCCTACACCATTGCAATCTACATCACTTGGTCCATCCCTCCCTCTATCCCATGCCCCATGGGGAGATCTGAACTCCAAGATACAACCATGTTTTGATGGTATGAAATTAACATCACCTTAGATCCCTAATCTAGGGTATTCCACCAAAATCAACTTGGATTCTCCAATCCCAAGGTTGAAAATGCTTGCTACACCTTTTCTACATCATCTACCTGGATCATTAAGATTTAGCAAATATTACCCATAATTATTTTGGCTCCAAATCTGTTTAATCTCTCTAATAGTCAAAATCTCCAAAACTCCTCCCCCAAAGGAAAGTTTGGTTTTTGACAAAACACTTCCCCAACTTTTTGCTCAATGGAGTCCTATATATCATACCCTATCTTCCAACTTCAAAAATAAATATTTTTGAAGGGTTTCATTATTTCTTTTTGCCCATTTTCTTAAATGGCAGAAATGGAATAATAATTGTTTTAAATACTTTTAAGCCTCAATAAATCTTGGGAAAATCCCCCTAGTTGTGTATGCACATTTGGGACCATATCACATCAAAATCTCCACTTGTCCAAGGTAAAAACATCAAATGAGCTCCAATGCTTCACTTCTGCTGTTTTTGAACAAATGGATTTAAGAGGACTTATAAGTCGTGGAAAAACCTCAAATAATTCCTATAAGGGTATCTTGGCCCCCTCTATCTACCAGCATCTTTTGTTCATCTTACCTAAGCCAAGATTTGAGACTTCCATCATGATCATCTACATTGCCACTCTTGCCTATTTTCCAAGATGTTGATCAATACCAAGTCAAAACCCCTCAAGCCTTCCACAGCAAGCCTCCACTACCCCAGCACACCCCTCTGGTCAAGGTGCACTATAGCCATGCACTGTAGCACCCCTTCCCCTTGTCCTTTAGTGCTTGGAGGAAGGAGAAATGCACCCATTGGTCACGCCATATCTTTACTTGTTACAGCAGCCATTCCACCTCTACTCTGCCCTCAGCCCACACCAGAAACCACTCCCATGCCCACAGCAATCTCCCCTTGGTATTCACCTCCCTCCCTTCCACTCCATGGGACAAGTTCATGATGAACCATCTCCCCTCGATATATATAGCCAGAGGCTCCCCCTTGCCTCTTCTTGGCCCTCATTTGCATCCTACCCACCTCCACTCTCTCCCTGCAGAGCCCTCACCGAGCGCCTGCCCCTGCATGTCGCAGGAGAAGGAGAGCTCCACCTCTCGGCCATCTCCAAGAAGTGGTCTGTGTGCTTCCTCCTCTGCCTCGATCCCTTTGCATGTCGTAGTGTTGAGGTCCCCTATCCCTTCTGAATCTAACCCCACTCTTTCCCGGGCTCCAGCCCACTGCAAGTACCACCTCCGACGATCACCTATCTCTGGGAGCGTGCTCGCGCACGAGGCGTCCCTGCGTCTGACCGAGCTTTGTTGTCCGTCGCCAGAACCGCCTCCAACCCTTGTGTCGCCCAGCACCCTCGCCGCCAAGATGCGCGCCTCCTCGGCCCTGCTCCGGCGAGCTCCCGAGAGCATCGCCGCAGGCGTCGTCGCGCAAGACACCTCCAGTCGCGGAACCCACTGCTTCCGCCCCTCCCTGGGATCGCCATCATCTACCGCTTCGCCCTACGGCCTCCTCCTCGCCGGAGACGGCCCCGGTAAGCCTCCCTGCACCCGCCGGCACCGCCGCTAGGGTTCCCTCTCTGCTCCGCGCGATTAGAGGAGGGAGACGACCGGGTGTGGTCGATCTCCACTTGATCCAACGACCCTCCTCCCTCCTTACCGCTTTGGCACCCCGCCGTCACTGACGGGCGGGCCCCGTCTGCTCGGCCATTCGAAACCGCCTCCCGCGCAGTGCCCCGCCCGGGTGGGCCACTTCTCCCCTGGATGGCCCAGCTCCCCTCTAGATCCGGCCCGGCAACGATTTCTCCTTTTTCTTTTCCCTGGAAATTATAGATCCGAAATTTACCTGTTAGTTTAAATACGAATAAAAATGGAAAACAACTCCAATTGCCTAGATCTAAATTTCCTAGGGTTCTTGAGTGTTTTCTTAATCATGCAGTATCCCTAGCACGTCCAAAGGTTGTCTAGATTAAAAAGGATAAATCAAACCCCTAGATATATCTTTTGCACCAATCAATCCTTTCTTTGAGTTTTACAACTCCAATTTGAGTAAAACCAACTGCCTCTGAAAGGTATTAGAAGCACCTATCCCTAGACCTTGGTCTCATGCCAAGGTGAACAGCAGATTATCTTGAGTAAAGATAACAAAAACAATTCCTCTATGACCTTAGAAAATTCCCTACACCAAACCATGAGCCCAATTGACCCAAGTCCAATTATCTTGGATGTGATACACTAAGGCCTATCCAAATCCAGGAACTCATGATTTATTGAGCCTTGGATGTTTTTCTATGAATTAAACTATTATGTGCATTGTTTATTCACCTCTTAATTCACTATAGTAGTTCTGCTAATCCAAAAATGTTGATTCCAATTTCTACAGAAAGGTATTGGAAGTACCTACCATGTGTCCTTTGAATCAAATCAAAAGCTACTGTAGATTTAATCTGGTGAAAAAGACAAGTTGTGTACAGAACTGCCTTTGGGAATTTCCTGAGGGCATTCTTGTAATTTCCTTGACCTGATTCCAACTCTCAGTGAACAAGTACATCAAACCCCACTGAACCATCCAAGGAAATAAATTTTGGAGCTCCAGAACTTCGCTGGTGAATTATTCCCGAAAACTAGAAGTTATTTCACTAGAAAAATCATAACTAAATAAAGAAAAGTGATAAAATAGTGAAACCACTTTTGTTGGTTTCATTTTATCAAATCCTATCTGTTGGTATCATGTTTTTACAATGGTATCATACAGAATATGCTCTTGTTCCAAAAGCCATCTCTTAGGTAGTTCTAGACTATAAATCCTAAGGGTTTTTCTTTCACTTTTCAAGGCAAGGCCATCTCAACCTCCTAATTCCAATCCTCTCAAAACCATCTGAATCTTAATCTGGTATCATCCATTTGTTTGATGTACTGTATTGGTTCTTGCATGCCTTGTGTTGATTGTGGCTTGGTTTGCTTCCATGTGCTGTCGGGACGACGATAGTTGCGATGAAATCGGAGAGCAGACGAAGTGGTATTTATAATTGGTATTGGTATTCCGGGTTATCTAAATAAGAAGTCCAGGGACGATTATGCCATACTTCTGATCATCAGGCAAGCCACCTTCTTGCTCATAAGCCTTGTCCTAATGTTTTACTTATGCATGTTTTATCAACTGCTTATTAAAACTGCATTGTTTTTCTATATATTGTGTATATATATATGGTAAGAGGTTTGGCTCCTCCAAACCCTTTCTCAATGGTACTACTAAGTACAATCCTCTTGATGAGACATATTTTCCTGTAGTGGAATAGATGGTGTATTACACCATACCCCTTTGGAGACCCCGATTTGGCTGAAGCAAAACAAGAGGATAGGAAGACCCTGCAAAAAGGTTTTTACCAAATGTTTTCTGATAAAACCTTGGTGAGGGGGACCTCCCCAAGAGATATTGAGAAATAAAAAGGTTTCGTATTACAAAATGCTGGAGGAAAAACGGAGGAAAAAGGGTTACAAAAACGCACCTGGTTCTTTGCAGTCTAGCTATGGGATAAGGCTGGATTTGAAGTTTGTCCATTCTGGTATGGGCTGCCTCGCAACAACTACAGGGGATCGGGGATCCCTGGAGGGTGGGCCTTCTCTGATATAGTTCCATTGACCTGGAGAAGGAATGAAGGGTCGGCAGGCCTCCACGTGTTACTATGAGCCCCTCATTGAAAGCGTGCACGTGGGACATGCAATAAGCGCTCCGGTTGGTCCTCGCCCGACATCCTGGTGTTGAGGGGATAAACACTCATAGGGTAGGCACTTGTACTGGAGTGGGCATCCGGAGAGTCTTGATCGGTTTCTCGACCCACGATTGGTGAAGATCAGGGTAGGGTACACGGATGGTGTGGGTAAAGTGTACAACCTCTGTAGAGTGTAAATCTATTCGAATAGCCGTGTCTGCGGTTAAGGACAGGTTGGACAAACTTCTGTAGAGCGGTGCTGGTTTTGTTTTCAAAAAGGATTTTGGAAAAGGAATGACTTTGAAATGTTTTGACCATGTGATGGTCGGGAAGGATACCTTCTTTGACCATGGGATGGTCAGAGAGGTATGGAAGGAGCTTGGTCGTGGGACGACCGGGAGAAAGGACCAAATGGGTAACCCAGTCCTAATGTTTTCTAAAACTTTTCAAATAAAAAGGTTTCCAAAAATGTTTACAAAAGTTTTCAACAAAGATATGTAGATGCTATATCTACAAGAGAAACTATTTGCGAGAATAACCTCTCTTGGAGCCCTCCTACTACCACATCCAAAATGCATATCCTCCTGTTATTATTAATATCTTAAGGTGGTTTGCGAGTACATTCAATATACTCACTGGCATTGTCCCTGGCTATTAACTTGGCCAGATCTCAAGAAGAAGACAAGGATGGTGACTATGCGAGCTAGGACGTTCTCCCAGTCAGTTGCCTGTAGGTTAAGGCATGGATTGGGCTCTACGCTTGATGAAGTCCGCTGCTGATTATTGATATAGCCATAACGACATTTATGTAAGTCTTGTAATTGGGTATATTCTCGGATGTTGTAATGATACTTGTCGGTATGTGCCACGACTAACTGATCATGGGATCGTGGTTGTATGCATAACAGGGATTCTCGAAGGATTAATCCGGGGGCTCCAAAGAAAGAGAGAAAAAATCACCATATTCCCATGGTAAATAAGAAGATTGCTGAAATACTTGTTGTCTGCTTGCCTTGTCATTTTGATATGGGGATTCTTCGGTATCATCGGGCAAGGGGTACCCCGTTGGCGGTTCTCTATGATACACATATGCTTACGATGACAAGAACTTACCGGTGACTAAACTTGAGTATCATGAGGAGCGGCCCTCGTATTCAAGGGACATGAGATTCTCAATTTACAACTTGTCAATGAATATCCTCATATTTGATCACTTTAACCTTAATCACCTAAAGATGCCTATGATAGGGGCAATGAGAGCTGAAAGCTAGTAAGTATCATAATTTTTGGGAGCTCTTTATGAGACTTGCAATCCCTGCTTCCCTCTTTGAAGGGCCTTTCTTTTACTTTGTAGTTGAGTCAGTAAACCTATTCCCTTCTATCTCAGCAAGTATTTTGAGTTGTTGTGTTTCATTCATTCATATGATGATTTATTCAATCATGTTTCTTATGTTTCTTATTTTGCACATTGCTCTTATCTTGATGTTTACTACTTTGAAATCTATCATGGAAAAACACAGTTATTTGTTAACTTCAGCAATTATCAACTATTCTTCGACCAAGAGCTCAGTTTGCCATTACCAATTATGATTAACTTTATGTATCTTTATTGTGTTTCCTTTACTTATTACAAGTTGAGTTATATAATAGTGAGTTGTCTTCTATTATGATCTATGTATTTGATGAATGTGATGCTTCTTGTCCGTATTCTTTTATCGACTCTTCACTCCTTAAACCTGAGGCCATGTTTATTGAGCTCAGTTTCGCTTGGGGACAAGTGAAGTCTAAGCTTGGGGGGAGTTGATACGTCCATTTTGCATCACTATTCTATGTCTTAATTCACTATTATTCATTGATATATTTCGTATTGAGAGGTGATACTTATGTTATTTCATCTGTTTTTGCATGGTTGATGACTTTTGGAGCATGGACCGCTGCAGTCAGGATTCTGATGGAAAAGGTGTTGTTTGGAGGCAAAATTCGCGAAGATCAGAAAATCCGGGAAAAAATACGGAAAATCCTATTTTTCCAGAAGACTAAGGATGCTAGAAGACGGAGTGGACATGGGCCATAGGAGGGCCCACACCACCCCCTGGCGCGGGGCAGCCCTAGGTCGCGCCAGCAGGTGGTGTGGCTGCCCTAGCCCACCTCTAGCTCTCCCCTCTGGTGTATATCATCCTCCCGAAACCCTAAGACTCGGGGAGTGACCACTGAAAGATTCCGCTGCCTCTGCAGGGCGGAAAACACCGAGAGAGAAAGATCTCTCTGGCAGAGGGGAGATCGTCGCCATCAACACCACCATCAAGCTGGACTTCATCGGCATAATTGTCATCATCATCACCACCATCATCACCATCAGCACCCTCATCACCATCTCCATATTGTTGTAACAATTGGGTTGAATCTTGCATAGTTCATGGGGAAACTTTCCCGGTGTTGATTACTCTTTGTAGTTGATGCTATTGAGTGAACCATTGAATTATTGTTTATGTTCAGATTGTTATACATCATTATTCCATCTCTGATCATGATCCATATGATGTCCTGTGAGTAGTTTGTTTTGTTCTTGAGGACATGGGAGAAGTCATGTTGTTAGTAGTGGAGTTGTGTTGAGAAAGATTCAATAGTTTGATATTTAAGTTGTGGTGTACTTCTTCTAGTGGTGTCATGTGAACGTTGACTACATGACACTTCACCTATATGGGCCTAGGGGAATGCATTGTGTATTTGGCTACTAATTGTAGGGGATGCCGGAGTGACAGAAACCTGAACCCCCGTTAGGAAACCATTGCACAAGGGACGTAAGGGTCTTAGAGTTTAAAGCTGTGGTTAGGTTTCTACCTTAATTACTTTCTTGTACTGACGGATGTTTGCAAGGGGTATAATCACAAGTATGTATTAGTCCTAGGAAGGTCGGTACATTAGCACAGGTTCACCCACACAACACTTAGCAAGCTAAAGAAGATTAATCAACTATATGAAGCGAAAGCACTTGACAGTCTTCCCATGTGTCCTCGAGAACGTTTGGTCATCATAAGCAATACAACCGGCTTGTCCTTTGCTGCATAAAGGATTGGGCCACTTGCTGCATTTATTCCTACTATCTTTTATTTACTCGTACTTTGTTTACTTGCTTTATCAAAAACCCCTAAAAATCCGTTTGCTAAGTATTTGCAGAGAATTCCTGATCCATACCACTAGCCAGCACCTTCTTCTCCTCATTGGGTTCGACACTCTTACTTATAGAAAATACTGCTATACACCCCCTATACTTGTGGGTCATCAAAACCTCCCCGGAGAGAGTCGAATGATCGCAAGGAAGAAGATAAAGAAAAACGTCAGGAGGAGGACGGTGAAAGAATTCCACCTCCTAGACACACAAGCCGTCCGGCTGATGGACGAAGGAACGATGCACACCATGCTGAGTTAAGCCGACAGGGGGCTCGTCGCAACGAAGATCCTCCCCAGAACCGAAATAACAACGCTTCGAACGGAGGCCGGTGATCAACCGGAAACCATCCAGCTGCTCCACCCTCTCCACCAAGTAGCCATCACAATGGCTCCCAAGGAGGCCAAGGAGGGCGTCATGGTGGAGGAGGTGGTGGCAGAAGCCGAAGTCCGGCTCCAAGGCACCGCAGCTACAACTGTCATTCGGGATGATCTTTATCCCCAAGTGATGCAAGGCACATGATTAACTCCAACATAGAGGCGCAACACTACAAAAACGATGATATATACGTGGGCCCAAAATGCTTCGGACCATGCATAACAGCTACAAAATTCCCGGAAGGATTTGCTATCTCAAGACACATTCAAGCCTACGATGGTATAGCTCGGCCAGATACTTGGCTCTAGGATTTTTTCCAGGCTTGCTGTATCGCGAATGGCGGAAACAGCCTGGTCACGACCTGATATCTCCCACTCATGTTGCGGAAGACGGAACGATCATGGCTCAATGAACTTCTGGAGAACACCATCCACAACTGGTATGATATGCAAAGTGCATTCTTTCAGAATTTCGAAGGCACATATCGGAGGCCTTGTACGGTAGGAGACCTACATCGTCACACCCAGAAAGCCGGAGAAACTTGCCAGGATTATCTCGGACGATGGATCGACACCAAGAACTCCTGTGAAGGAGTAAATGACCAAACTGCGATTGAAGCTTTCATTGCAGGACTCCCAATTGGTTTACTACATCATCGCTTGAAGTGTGACAAGGTCACTGATTTGGGAGAGATGATAGAAACAGCGAGCAAGTATGTAGATGCTGACGACGATGCAGAGGGATTACTTAACGCCCTAGTTGTGCCACAGTCGGCAAAACAACCAAAGCAACAAGCTCAGAAGCGCAAGAACACCTTGGAAGAAAAGCCGAACGCGGAAATGGCAGTGGTCACAGCTACTTTCGGGTCTGGGGGACGAGGAGGACGCGGCGGTGGCCGTGGACGCGGTCGCGGGACATCAAGAGTCCAGGGTAGAGGAGACCAACGACCTGGCAAAACCTTCTCCTGGGCCGACGTTGCTAATAACCCATGTGTGCATCACTTAGATGCCAATGGGGGCTCGTCCCACACAAACGCCGAGTGTCGTTTCAATGACGACATCAAGAAAGACGATACCGCTGACTATAGAGCTAAGCGGAAGAATGGAAAGAAGAATCCCGAAAAGGATAAAGAGACCAAGGATGATTCCGACATGGAGGAAGCCGATGCTTCAAATCCCAAGCCAGAAGGGAAAAAGAATTTCCCGACAAAGAAAGACACTTACGTCACCTTCCTCGGATCTCAACCAGCAAAGGTCAAGTAAGCAGTTCTACATGAGCTCAACTCGACAGTTCCGGGTGTCCCTCAGTTCCTGGACTGGTTGGAAGTGGCAATCACCTTTGACCGTGCTGATCATCCGCCTAAGTTGCATAGGCGAGGAAAGTACGCCTTAGTCGTCATTCCACTTATTGACGGCTATGGTTTCTCCAAGACTCTTATGGACGGCGGCAGCAGCATCAACATTCTATATGTCGAAACGCTACGCCGGATGAAGATCTCAGAGACCCAGGTGAACTACAGCTCGGTGATTTTTCATGGAGTTGTCCCAGGAAGACAATGAAATTCCCTGGGGGAAATCACTTTGCATGTTACCTTTGGAACTCCAAAGAACTATTTGACGGAAGCACTTTCCTTCGAAGTCGTCCCGTTCAAGAGCGCGTACCATGCTATATTCGGATGTTCGACTTACTGGGATTTTATGGCTCGTCTGTGTTACATTTACAATATGATGAAAATTCCAGGTCCCAATGGCGTGATCACCATCAGGGGAGACCCGAAGAAAGCGCGAGAATGCGAGGATGGAAATGTCGCCTTTGCTGAAGCCGTGCTGCACGCCTGGGAGTACCAGGAGATCAAGAAGACCATAGATCCATCTGAGATGCCCACAACAAAGAAGGAGGTGATAAAGCTGAATCCGGAGTTCAAGGCATCGGATGAGACGAAGAAGATGTCGTTCAAGGATGATGACCCCTCCAAGGTGACCCAGATAGGCGTAGGCCTAGATAGCGCATAGGAAAGCACGCTCGTCAAGTTCCTCCAAGAAAATCAAGATATCTTCGCATGGCAGCCATCTGACATGACCGGAGTACCTAGGGAACTTGCCGAGCACTCTTTAAATGTACACCCGAACACTAAACCCGTCAAACAGTCCCTACGATGTTTTGGCGATGAAAAGCATAAGGCAATAGCTAAGGAACTAGCACGGCTCGAGTTAGCCGGATTCATACAAGAGGTCAACCACACTGAGTGGTCGGCCAATCCTGTAATGGTCCCTAAAAAGGACACCACTGATTTAAGGATGTGTGTTGATTATACTGCCTTGAACAAGGCTTGTCCCAAAGATCCGTTCGCTCTGCCTAGGATTGATCAAGTTATCAATTCTACGGCAGGCTCGAAACTCCTATGTTTTCTCGATGCGTATTCCGGTTATCACCAAATCCGGATGAAGGAATCTGACAAAGTCAAAACTTCATTCATAACCCCTTCGGAACCTTCTGTTTCATTATGATGCCCTTTGGCTGAAAAATGCAGGAGCTACGTTGCAACGCACAATGCAGCGTTGCCTCCACGATCAAATCAGATGCAATGTACATGCATATGTGGATGATATTACGGTGATGTCCAAAAAGAAGGAAACCTTGATTTCCGACTTGGAGGAAACGTTCGCCAATCTACGAAAATCCAACATAATGATTAACCCGAAGAAATGCTTGTTTGGAATCCTAGCCAGAAAATTGTTAGGTTTTATCGTGTCTCAAAGAGGCATAGAGATAAACCGAGACAAAATCAAGGCTATACTCAATATTTCCAGGCCGACTCGCCTGAAGGACATACAAAGACTAACTGGTTGCATTGCTGTAGTTAGTCAGTTTGTAAGCCGGCTCGGTGAAAGAGCCGCACCACTATACAAGCTCCTGAAAAAGACCAAGAATTTTGTTTGGACCGACGAAGCTGAAGCTGCACTACAAGACCTAAAAGTAGTACTCTCATCCACTCCGATCCTTGTAGTACCGGAACCACAGGAACCGATGTTGCTCTACCTTGCTGCGACAAACAAAGTCGTCAGTATCGTCAAAGTGGTGGAGAGACCGAGGAAAATCAGGAACACTTGGTGCAGTGTCCGACTTACTATCTTAGCGAGGTCTTAACGGAATCAAAACAACGGTATCCGCATTATCAAAAGCTAGCTTACAGTGTGTTCTTAGCATGTCGTAAGTTACAGCATTATTTTCAGGAACATCCAATTACCGTGGTGAGCACAGCTCCCATGAGAGATATAATCAACAATAGTGACGCTACAGGACACGTCGCCAAATGGGGCATAGAGCTCTCAATTTTCGTTATTGAGTACAAACCTCGTACAGTAATCAAATCCCGAATCCTCGCTAACTTTGTCGCTGATTGGATAGAGACAACGGAGAGTATGACCCTGCCAGAGTCCGAATACTTGACCTTGCATTTTGACGGGTCTAAAGCGCTAGGGGCTCGGGGGATGGCATGGTGCTCAAGTCACCCCAAGGTGATAAGCTTTTCTATGTATTGCAGATACACTTCACGGCGATGAACAACATTGCCGAGTATGAAGCACTACTGCATGGAATCCGGATTGCTAAGGACATCGGCATCCGACGTTTAATGTGTTATGGAGATTCGGATCTTGTTGCTCAACAAGTGTCGGATATCTGTAAGGCAAACAAGCACATGGCGGCATATACGGCTGTCGTGGATGAATTATCTAAATCGTTTGAAGGGTTTGAAGTTCAACACATCCCTCGAACAGAAAATGAGGAAGCGGATGCACTATCTCGAATAGGCTCTGCCCCGAAAAAGGTCTAGAGCACCTCAAAGCTCCCCCTATAAAAGGAGTAGATGAGGAATATCCGACCAAATCCGACTCACCTTTAGTAGCAGTTCTGGCTGTAATTCCCAACTGGACTCAACCCTATCTTGATTTCTTGATAGATAGAAAATTACCCGAAGATGAAGTTCTGAGCTGACAGACCGTCCGACGAGCAAAAGCCTATACTATAATTAGTGGTGAGCTCTATAAGCAGAGTACATCTGGGGTTTTTCAGCGATGTGTATCTCCGGAAGAAGGAGTGGAAATCTTATGAGAGATCCACGAAGGCGAGTGTGGGCACCATGCTGCAGCCAAATCTTTAGTGGCAAAAGCTTTCTGACATGGTTTTTTCTGGCTTACAGCCAAGGCAGATGCCAAACGGTTGGTCAAGACGTGCAAGGGCTGCCAAAAGTACGGCAAACAAGCTCATGTTCTGGCTGATCAGCTGCGAACAATACCTATAGCATGGCCTTTCGCGGTCTGGGGGCTTGACATGGTAGGACCGTTTAAACGGGCTCCAAGTGGATTTACACACCTCTTAGTGATGGTGGATAAGTTCACCAAATGGATTGAGGCTAAACCCATCACTAGTTTTGATGGAGCAACAACTAGAAGATTTGTTGAGGATGTTATAATCCGATACGGTTATCCGCATAGCATTATCACGGACAATGGGAGTAACTTTTCTATGGGAGATCTTGCCGAATTCTGCAATGAACAAAATATCCAGCTTGACATTGCGTTAGTCGCACATCCACAAGATAATGGACAAGTCGAAAGAGAAAATGGTTTAATCTTATAGGGCCTAAAACCAAGATTCGAAGCACCACTACGACGTGCTGCGGGGGCTTGGGCAGAAGAATTACCTTCTGTAATATGGAGTTTACGAACAACTCCAAACAACAACCGGATATACACCTTTCTTCTTGGTCTATGGCGTAGAAGCAGTTCTTCCTAGTGATTTGATTCACACTTCTCCTAGAGTGGCCGCGTATATTGAAGAGGATGCCGAAATTTCTCGACAAAATGATCTCGACTTAGTCAAAGAAGTTCGCATCGTTGCTGAGATGAGATCAACAACCTATCAGCAAAAGTTACGCAAGTATCATAGCTAGAGAGTCAGAGACTGATCTTTCAATAAGGGCGATTTGGTTCTCCGGCTTGTGCAGCAAAGAAAGCACAAACTTTCCCCAATATGGGAAGGGCCATTTTTAGTTAGTCGAGTATTGCACAATGGTTCGTACTACCTAACTGATATGCGGCCAGTCATAGAAAGACCTGCTACTAAGAAGAGAAAGAGAGCTGGAGGCAGTACAAATCCGGATGAGTTAGACAGACCATGGAATATTGCTCACCTACGTCCCTTTTATTCTTAGTTTATTTTCTTTGTAATCATATATGTTTACATGTTCAATGAGAAATAAATTCTTGGTTCCCTCAAAATCTTTCTGAGAAGTTTTTACCATCTTATTTCCGAATGATCATGTCGTAGTCGAAAATCCCAGAATAATTGAAAGTACTTTATGCTCATGTTTGTTCTGGTTTAGATTTCCGATTCTAAAATTGATACCTTTGGGTATAAATCTAAATTTTCTAGTGTATACTTTGGTTATTTGTCTGATTGCTGGATGTGGGCATTTTTCGAGTAGTGAATTGTTGGTACTGGAAGCCGGCTTTGTTTTCCGAGTTTAGACTGATTTAGCAATTGAGCTCCGTTGCTCGGCAAAGTTTCCGTGCTGAAAGTTGGCCGGCTCACGGAAGGGACGAGGCGCAAAGCCAGATAAACAATAACTGCAGAGAAAAAATACAAGTGCTTATGCAAACATTTCAGGCACATAATATCAAAGGCAAAAGTGCTGAATAGATAAATTAAAACTTAGCACTAGAAAAAGTATTGTACTACTTATTTATAGATCCAAATTGTTTTCAGAATAACATATTGTTCTTCTGATACTCTATGATGCATGAGGAGAGGTAGGAGCTGCCGGCTCGCTGGATACATTGGCCTCGGCTTGATAACGTTTCGAGATGTTCAAATCCGATATGGTTTGATCATCGTCGGAAACTTCAGCTATTTCTTCAGAAGGCGGAGGCGACGTGTCCACGCGGGTGAAGAAGGGAGTGTTGTACCTGGTCAAATCAGCTACGTGGCACCCATATCCGGCGCAGGAGTCCATGATGGCCTTGATGTCTTGCTCCTGTCCGTCTTCATCCACCTTGCAGTACCCTCTGGTTACTTGCCATATCTCCATGTTTCCATGGTGGCTCATAACCATGGTGAGAGTGTTTTGTGCTGCGGTTCGCGCGCAGGACATGTTCCAATCCTGAACAAGCTGCGGCATATCCTTGGCCTTGTCTCGCACCTCAAAACCGGACATGCTATGCATATCCGGAACCTTGAGAACTTCGCCAATATCTTCATGGGATTGGTGGAAGTCATGTAGCAAATCACCGACTTGGGTAACCCGGTGGGTGCGAGGTTCGGTAGAGGCTGAGTCCGTCAAGTCCAGAGGAGCTGCACATATAATGCAAAGGGGTAAGTCAAATAAAACCCGAACTCCAAAAAGAGTTGGAAGATGCATATAAGTCAGAAAAGGGAAGCATACCAAAGATGACATCGTCGACTTTGGCCTTCTCTTCACGAAGACTCTGGAGTTCAGCCCGGAGTACATCGGAAATGTCCTTTTCTCTGAATAACTAATTCCTGAGATCTGAGATTTTCTTATCTTGATGCGTAATCTTGTGATCACGCTCCTCGGTAGCCATGGAGGTGGATTCGAGAATTTGACCAATACTCTTCTCATGATCTGCCTTAAGCTTATCCAGCTCTTGGCGAATTTCTTTGTTTTCCACCACCAAGGTCTTAAGATTCTCGGCCTCTTTGATCATAGCGCATGACTGTTTTACCAGTGCTGTAAGTCAAAAAAGAACAACAGTTCAACAAAAATTCGACTATGATATAAAAGACAAGGTTTGACTTTCGGAATGTTTACCTTCGGCCTCATCCTTGGAAACCTTCAGCTGTGCATTGTCAAGCCGGAGAGCTTTGATCTCTTTCCGCTTGTTGCAAACATTCTTCAACAAATCTTGGTTATAGGAATATACTTTCTGTAAGTCAGAATACCCAGAGTGAGAAGTCTACTAAAGACTCAGGCTAATATTTTTACTAATATCAGCACAAGCCTTGGGGGCTACACTAGTTCATTCCTTGGCATCCTTAGGAAGCATAAAACCGGATTTGATTTTCCAGTTTCATGCTTGGGGCTAGAGGATAGGTATGAAATAAGGAAAAATGGGAGATGGAATTCTGACTTCCATATTGTTTGCGAATGAGTTTGTCTATACTCGAATTCACCTCGGTGGCAACCTTCTCGGTGAAAGTTAGAGGGATCACCGACGCAGGTGGAAGCGCGCTCGACCTTATATTCTTGTCACAAAGACGAAATTATTCAAGAAGATCAGAGTGTTTGATATCCTCTGCTTCTTGCGCTTCTTCTTCGGCAGAGAGAGTCCGCCTCTCTAGGAATTCCCGGGCCAGTAGTTGAATCTCCTCCATAGACTTTCGAGATAAGCCAAGTTTGGAAAGTCTCGGGTTGTCCAGGAGATTCTCGGCAAAGGTCTCTGCCGAGGGATCATTACCCGAAGAGGGTTCACCCTTATCAACACCTGAGTCAATCATGGTGACATCAGTTTGCGATTCAAGGATCGCTGGCTCTGATGGTTGAGCTGGATCTTCTACAATAGTCGAAGATGGAATAATCTCTAGCACTGCAGAAGGCTGAGGGAGAGGAGTCGGAAGAGCCACGGCAGGAGAAGCCAGTTTGAGCTTCGACTGGGGCAGGGGTTTCGAGGAAGCTTCCTTCCCCTTGCCCTTGATGAGCTGTTTAGCTCTGAGAAGATAATAGAACAAAGAACATTTAATCTCAGAAGGAATTACAAGTAAAATACAAAGACCCTGTGAGGAAAGATTACCTCTTCACAATGGGCACTTCTTTGGTGCCGATGGCCAATGGCGGAGCCTTGCGTTTCCGAGGAACGACATTCGACATTGGGACCAATTCACCCTCGTCCTGAGAAAACTCAGGAGGATATCCCTCGATAGGAGCAAACTCCAACTCGGGGAGGTTAGCAAGCTGAAAAGGAAAAGTATCTCAGTATTGAAAAAATAACATAAAGATGAGCACATAAAAAGAGTTACCACTGAAGTTTATCGGCACAACAGGATTTTCCGCTGTATGCAGGTCCAGGGACAGCTCCGGAATCTTCCTCTCAATCTGCTCCCTTATCAGCCATTTGACTTGGCATACATAATCTTTTGGATTTAAGGTCTTGGAGCTGATGCGGAGGGAATCCTTCTTCGACGACGTGATGGAATGCATCAGTCGATCTCCATGATGTTGAAGGGGTTGGATCCGGCATGCCACCCAGCATTGAACCAAGTCAGACCCTTTCAGGCCCTTGTGCTTCATCAGATATTCGATCCGTCTCTTGGCGAGAAACAGATCATCAAGCGGCCTCGTCCCAGGACTCTTGGGGCATGGCGGCTTCGTCGATGAAAGCCGGCAAAGCATGATCTTTGCCGGGAGCGGGGATATCCTTATGATAGAAAAAAGGTGGATGGCCATTGTTTGACCGACTCACTTGCCATAATCTGGGGATAAACATGCTCTCGCTTAACCAAAAAACTAATGGTACCGGTAATATAAGAATTACCGGCAGTGATTGAATTTCTCCCGACATGAAAATAGTACCGGAAAAGAGTAAGGCTCGGCCTAATGCCGAGATACCCCTTGCACAAAGAGGCGTACGCACTCATCTCTAAGATGGAGATCGGGAGGAGATGGTGGAGATGAACACCATAATGATCTATCACCTCGGAAAAGAAATCTGAGGGAGGAAAAGAAAGACCTCTATCAAGCTGAGTGCTGAAATGCACTCGCTCGTCGTCGCGGGCGTTGGGGATGGTTTCGCCGAAGCCGCTCCGCCAGTCGATGGTGCGGAGGAGCCCTTCATCTTCAACGACACGGAGTTTGGGGTCGCTAAGGACGCACGGGATCCAAACTCCATGGTGGATCTCCTTCTCTGCCGCCGCCGCCAAGCTAGAGGATGATGAAGAAGCCATTCTTTCCGGTGCGCCGGTGACCTTGGATGGGCGGCGCTGGAGGTTTTTTCTGGGGGCAGAGGAGCGCTAAGTGCGTGGGAGGCGTAGAGGAGAAGGAAAAGGCACTGAGAACTGGTGAGAAGATGGGGGAAAGAATCCACACCACTTATATCCGCCAGGCGTGTCAAGATTCGTGTAAACGCTATAGTGAACGTACCACGCGTCATGGAAAGAACGAGGAAACCTCCGCGCGATGATTACGCCGCATCGATCTCCATGCACGCATTGAAAGGACGCCTCGGTTCTGCAAAAGGCGGATCCACCAACGGTTGTGCTGACAGGAAATGTCTGTCAGTGACGTGACTTGACCATGACTGTTGTCAGATTACGTCAGAGAACAAGTTCCGGCTTAGTTTGAATTTCGAGCTAGAAGCACGAATAAATGCACTCATAGGTCCGACTTATTTTTAAGACCCGGATCGTATCTTTTTTTTGAAGTTTCAGGAACCCTTCAAGATTCTGCAAGACGAAGATCAAGCTAGATGACGATGAATCCGACTTCGAATCTTGGAGACTTCCGGGGGCTACTGTTGGGGATATACTTTCCGGGTATCCTCACAGTTCCTCACTGACCAGGGTGGTCCACTTCGGGATAGAGCTTTGCTTCACGGGCGGCCTAGTCAGGGAGAAGAGACGGAGTCCAATCCGTCTATGGGAAGGCCCAGAAGACTTATCGACATAGGCCCATAGTGTTACTTGTAGTTCAAGATGTACTCTGTAACTGACTCTTAGTCGTAGCCAGATAGATCTCTCCTGTAACCCCTAGACCGGATATCTATATAAGCCGTCCTAGGGAGAGCCTTTAGGGCACCCTCAAAATAGTCTACAATCTCAACTCGCACAGGCGAAACCCTTATAACCCATATTCCGGCTCTGCCGTATTATTAGATTGCTAGCAGGAGTAGGATCCGTTCAAAGCCGGCGGATTTGAACCTGGGTAAACTTGTGTGCTCACCGTCCCGGAACACCTTACGTCTCACACCCCTTTCTTCAACATGCCTCGAGGACCCCCTCATGGCGTACTTGTCATCAATCCTACGACACAACATATCTAACCTCTGGATCTTTACCATTCTAGCATCAAGAAGATTCAATGGATAGTCTTTAGCACAATGAACGCTATGCTAAAACTTCAAAACACAATTCTCCACCATTCTAGAATCTTCTCTGTCATTTCTCTAAGCATGTTACAATTTTTTTTGAGTATTATTATGTACCAAGAACCAAGTATACACCTAATAATTTTATGGATATGATGTGGCTCAAAATTCTTCAATAGTTTTTGAGCTTTACCTATTATAATTTTATAAGTCATGACATGTCTTACTTTCCATCTCATAGCTAGAGATGACATGATAGCCTTTTATTTGAGTCTCATGTTTGTTTTTTTAAATGGGGATACCACAGCCTATGCACTCAAAGGATGCACAAATCCCTTTTATTACAAACCAAGTACCGAGTATAGTTTACGGGTTAGATAAGGTTGATACAAAACACCAACCATGTGAACAAAGTTAAAGGTCACACAAGAGAACGCACACATCTCATGTGCAAATTATTATGCAAATACTTACTTCAAGAACATAGTTTGACCGTAAATCTGGTCAATAATATATAATTATATTTAATAATTTTTAACCAATTTATTTATATTCGAAAGACGATTCCAATGGTACAATTATTGTGACATACAATTCATAAATTGGTGACCAAATTTATGGTCAAATTATTTTCTTCGAGTACGTATTTTTCTAATGAACCGGAATGGAGGTAGTATACAAAATTCCTAGGAAAATCCTTTGAATCAAATGGACCCTAGAGTAGGAGTGCTTGAAGCAAAGGCCCTGCTCGTGACTGCGCATAGCTTTTCGCAGTAGGGACTACACGGAGTCTACACCTGGGAAAGGTTGCTGGTGCGTTCATACCTCCCATCGCATTCGATGCACTTCATCTAGCTCAGCTCCTGGCTAGTGTAGCAATAATTATAGAGTAGAGATCGCCAATTTTTTTGGCGGGTTCATCTCGTTCTAAACTGAGATCACCAAAATTTGAATGACATTGGCGGGTTTTTCTTTGAACTACCCGGCGCGACGCAATTCAAAAGTTTCGAACCTACCACCGGCGCCCTTGTGATACATATAAAACATGCCATATCCCATATCTCTCACTTGACCTCAGAGCCAGAGCATATCCCACGAACGTGGCCTCGCACCGCCATCCCTCCCCACCACCACTGCCTCCTCACCAGGTACCGTTGTGACCGAAGGCACCACTCCCTTGTTTAGAGCGGCTTCTCCACTCCGACAACCACCGTGCCGAAGCGTGCACAGCATCGCCGGCAAACACGGTACGGTCGCTGCAAAGTCCCATATGCTTCACAGACTCCATGGTCTCCGGCACCGGAGAGATGGGAAAACAACGCCCCCCCGTTCGACCGCACCAACGTGAAGAGTAAACGCATCTCCTCCCCATACAAATGTTGTTGCACACTTTATGCTTCCTTTTGTTATGCACCTTATTACTATCAAAAGTACTTCATCGTTTGTTATAGTGTACTGCATCTTGCTCATATACTCGATCGTTACTAAAGTTTGCTAGAGCCTTCATTACCATCGTTATGATGCTCCTCTGACATCTGGGGAATATCTCCTAAAATGATTGCACAGCTGGTATACGTTAACTCTAGCTGATGTCCTAAGCCGAATTAGTATGTCATGGCTCCTTGTTTAGAGTATAACCAGGCAGGCCCTGCTAGTTATGTTATCAGTATTATAGTCAAGCCTGCAGGTTAGTCGATTGTATTGGAACTTCATGTGTTTTCTTCTCACTCAGGATCACATATGATTAGAGTACTCATAGCGGAAGTATTGTACTAGAGTTGTGATGGGAATCATTACTTTTCGAGCCATCAACCACTGCAAGAACTCCTAATAATTTCTTCTTTTTTCACACGATTCCATGATAAATCTGAAAAGTATTGTACTGGGTGTGGTTTGTGGAAAGAACAAACATGCAATGACTCTAGATGTGGTTCATGAAAAGAACAGACATGCAATGACACTGGTGGATCCATGTGTGGTTCATGAGAAGAACAGATATGCAATCACACTGGGTGTGGTTCATGAAAAGAACACACATCCAATGACACTAGTGGATCCATGTGTAGTTTGTGGAAAGAACAAACATGCAATGACACTGGGTGTGGTTCATGAAAAGAACACACATGCAATGACACTGGTGTATCCTTGTGTGGTTTGTGAGAAGAACACACATGCAATGACTCTAGATGTGGTTCATGAAAAGAACACACAAGCACTGACACTGGTGGAACCATGTGTGGTTTGTGGAAAGAACAGACTTGCAATGACTCTAGCTGTGGTTCATGAAAAGAACAGACATGCAATAACACTGGTGGATCCATGTGTGGTACATGAGAAGAACACACACCCAATGACACTGGTGGATCCATGTGTGGTTTGTTTAGAGGAACAGACATGCAATGACAGTGGTTGTGGTTCATCAGAAGAACACACATGCAATGAAACTGGTGGATCCATTTGTGGTTTGTGAGAAGAACACACATGCAATGACTCTAGTTGTGGTTCATGAAAAGAACACACATGCAATGACACTGGTGGATCCATGTGTGGTTCATGAGAAGAACACACATGCAATGACACTAGTGGATCCTTATGTGGTTTGTGAGCAGAACATACATGCAATGACTCCAGCTATGGTTCATGAAAAGAACACACGTGCAATGACACTTGTGGATCCATGTGTGGTTTGTGAAAAGAACACACATGCAGTGACATTAGGTGGATCCATGTGTGGTTTGTTTAGAGGAATAGACATGCAATGACACTGGGTGTGGTTCATGAAAAGAACAGACATGCAATGACACTGGTGGATCCTTATGTGGGTTGTTTCGAAGAACACACATGCAATGTTTCTAGCTATGGTTCAAGAAAAGAACACACATTCAATCACACTAGTGGTTCCATGTGTGGTTTGTGAAAAGAACAGACATGCAATCACACTAGGTGGATCCATGTGTGGTTTGTGGAAAGAACAGACATGCAATGACTCTAGCTATGGTTCATGAAAAGAACAGACATGCAATGACACTAGTGGATCCATGTGTGGTTCATGAGAAGAATAGACATGCAATCACACTTGGTGGGGTTCATGAAAAGAACACACATCCAATGACACTGGTGGATCCATGTGTGGTTTGTGGTAAGAACATACATACAATGACACTGGGTGTGGTTCATGAAAAGAACACACATGCAATGACACTGGTGTATCCTTGTGTGATTTGTAAGAATAACACACATGCAATGACTCTAGATGTGGTTCATGAAAAGAACACACAAGCACTGACACTGGTGGAACCATGTGTGGTTTGTGGAAAGAACAGACTTGCAATGACTCTAGCTGTGGTTCATGAAAAGAACAGACATGCAATAACACTGGTGGATCCATGTGTGGTTCATGAGAAGAACACACACCCAATGACACTAGTGGATCCATGTGTGGTTTGTTTAGAGGAACAGACATGCAATGACAGTGGCTGTGGTTCATGAGAAGAACACACATGCAATGAAACTGGTGGATCCATGTGTGGTCTATGAGAAGAACACACATGCAATGACTCTAGTTGTGGTTAATGAAAAGAACACACATGCCATGACACTGGTGGATCCATGTGTGGTTCATGAGAAGAACACACATGCAATGACACTGGTGGATCCTTATGTGGTTTGTGAGCAGAACATACATGCAATGACTCCAGCTATGGTTCATGAAAAGAACACACATGCAATGACACTTGTGGATCCATGTGTGGTTTGTGAAAAGAACACACATGCAATGACACTAGGTGGATCCATGTGTGGTTTGTTTAGAGGAATAGACATGCAATCACACTGGGTGTGGTTCATGAAAAGAACAGACATGCAATGACACCGGTGGATCCTTATGTGGGTTGTTTCGAAGAACACACATGCAATGTCTCTAGCTATGGTTCAAGAAAAGAACACAGATGCAATGAAACTAGTGGATCCATGTGTGGTTTGTGAAAAGAACAGGCATGCAATCAGACTAGTTTGATCCATGTGTGGTTTGTGGAAAGAACAGACATGCAATGACTCTAGCTATGGTTCATGAAAAGAACAGACATGCAATGACACTAGTGGATCCATGTGTGGTTCATGAGAAGAACAGACATGCAATCACACTAGGTGTGGTTCATGAAAAGAACACACATCCAATGACACCGGTGGATCCATGTGTGGTTTGTGGTAAGAACAGACATGCAATGACACTGGGTGTGGTTCATGAAAAGAACACACATGCAATGTCACTGGTGTATCCTTATGTGGTTTGTGAGAACACACATGCAATGACTCTAGCTGTGGTTCGTGAAAAGAACACAAATGCAATGACACTGGAGGATCCATGTGTGGTTTGTGGAAAGAACAGACATGCAATGACTCTAGTTGTGGTTCATGAAAAGAACAGACATGCAATGACACTGGTGGATCCATGTGTGGTTCATGAGAAGAACACACATCCAATGACCCTAGTGGATCCATGTGTGTTTTATTTAGAGGAACAAACATGCAATGACACTGGCTATGGTTCATGAGAAGAACACACATGCAATGACACTGGTGGATCCATGTGTGGTTTGTGAGAAGAACACACATGCAATGACTCTAGCTGTGGTTCATGAAAAGAACACACATGCAATGACAGTGGTGGATCCATGTGTGGTTCATGAGAAGAACACACATGCAATGACACTGGGTGTGGTTCCTGAAAAGAACACACATGCAATGACACTGGTGGATCCTTATGTGGTTTCTGAGAAGAACAGACATGCAATGACACTGGGTGTGGTTCATGAAAAGAACACACATGCAATGACACTGGTGTATCCTTATCTGGTTTGTGAGAAGAACACACATGCAATGACTAGCTGTGGTTCATGAAAAGAACACACATGCAATGGCACTGGTGGATCCATGTGTGGTTTGTGAAAAGAACACACATGCAATGACACTAGGTGGATAATATGTGGTTTGTTTAGAGGAACAGACATGAATGACACTTGGTGTGGTTTGTGGAAAGAACAAACATGCAATGACTCCAGATGTGGTTCATGAAAAGAACAGACATGCAATGACACTGGTGGATCCATGTGTGGTTCATGAGAAGAACATATGTGCAATCACACTAGGTGTGGTTCATGAAAAGAACACACATGCAATGACACTGGTGTATCCTTGTGTGGTTTGTGAGAAGAACACACATGCAATGACTCTAGATGTGGTTCATGAAAAGAACACACAAGCACTGACACTGGTGGAACCATGTATGGTTTGTGGAAAGAAAAGACTTGCAATGACTCTAGCTGTGGTTCATGAAAAGAACAGACATGCAACAACACTGGTGGATCCATGTGTGGTTCATGAGAAGAACACACACCCAATGACACTGGTGGATCCATGTGTGGTTTGTTTAGAGGAACAGACATGCAATGACAGTGGCTGTGGTTCATGAGAAGAACACACATGCAATGAAACTGGTGGATCCATGTGTGGTTTGTGAGAAGAACACACATGCAATGACTCTAGTTGTGGTTCATGAAAAGAACACACATGCAATGACACTGGTGGATCCATGTGTGGTTCATGAGAAGAACACACATGCAATGACACTGGTGGATCCTTATGTGGTTTGTGAGCAGAACATACATGCAATGACTCCAGCTATGCTTCATGAAAAGAACACACATGCAATGACACTAGGTGGATCCATGTGTGGTTTATTTAGAGGAATAGAAATGCAATGACACTGGGTGTGGTTCATGAAAAGAACAGACATGCAATGACACTGGTGGATCCTTATGTGGGTTGTTTCGAAGAACACACATGCAATGTTTCTAGCTATGGTTCAAGAAAAGAACACACATTCAATGACACTAGTGGTTCCATGTGTGGTTTGTGAAAAGAACAGACATGCAATCACACTAGGTGGATCCATGTGTGGTTTGTGGAAAGAACAGACATGCAATGACTCTAGCTATGGTTCATGAAAAGAACAGACATGCAATGACACTAGTGGATCCATGTGTGGTTCATGAGAAGAACATACATGCAATGACACTGGTGGATCCATGTGTGGTTCATGAGAAGAACACACATGCAGTGACATTAGGTGTGGTTCATGAAAAGAACACACATGCAATGACACTGGTGGATCCTTATGTTGTTTGTGATCAGAACATACATGCAATGACTCTAGCTATGGTTCATGAAAAGAACACACATGCAATGACACTGTGGATCCATGTGTGGTTTGTGAAAACAACACACATGCAATGACACTAGGTGGATAATGTGTGGTTTGTTTAGTGGAACAGACATGCAATGACACTGGATGTGGTTTGTGGAAAGAACAGACATGCAATGACTTTAGATGTGGTTCATGAAAAGAATATACATGCAATGACACTGGTGGATCCATGTGTGGTTCATGAGAAGAACAAATATGCAATCACACTGGGTGTGCTTCATGAAAAGAACACACATCCAATGACACTGGTGGATCCATGTGTAGTTTGTGGAAAGAACAGACATGCAATGACACTGGGTGTGTTTCATGAAAAGAACACACATGCAATTACACTGGTGTATCCTTATGTGGTTTGTGAGAAGAACACACATGCAATGACTCAAGCTATGGTTCATGAAGAGAACACACATGCACTGACACTGGTGGAACCATGTGTGGTTTGTGGAAAGAACAGACTTGCAATGACTCTAGCTGTGGTTCATGAAAAGAACAGACATGCAATGACACCAATGGATCCATGTGTGGTTCATGAGAAGAACACACATCCAATGTCACTGGTGGATCCATGTGTGGTTTGTTTAGAGGAACAGACATGCAATGACACTAGCTGTGGTTCATGAGAAGAACACACATGCAATGAAACTGGTGGATCCATGTGTGGTATGTGAGAAGAACACACATGCAATGACTCTAGTTGTGGTTCATGAAAAGAACACACATGCAATGACACTGGGTGTGGTTCATGAAAAGAACACACATGTAATGACACTGGTGGATCCTTATGTGGTTTGTGAGAAGAATAGACATGCAATGACTCTAGCTATGGTTCATGCAAAGAACACACATGCAATGACACTTGTGGATCCATGTGTGGTTTGTGAAAAGAACACACATGCAATGACACTAGGTGGATCCATGTGTCGTTTGTTTAGAGGAATAGAAATGCAATGACACTAGGTGTGGTTCATGAAAAGAACAGACATGCAATGACACTGGTGGATCCTTATGTGCTTTGTTTAGAAGAACACACATGCAATGTCTCTAGCTGTGGTTCATGAAAAGAACACACATGCAATGACACTAGTTGATCCATGTGTGGTTTGTGAAAATAATAGACATGCAATCACACTAGGTGGATCCATGTGTGGTTTGTGGAAAGAACAGACATGCAATGACTCTAGCTGTGGTTCATCAAAAGAACATACATGCAATGACACTAGTGGATCCATGTGTGGTTCATGAGAAGAACAGACATGCAATCACACTGGGTGTGCTTCATGAAAAGAACACATATCCAATGACACTGGTGGATCCATGTGTGGTTTGTGGTAAGAACAGACATGCAATGACACTGGGTGTGTTTCATGAAAAGAACACGCATGCAATGTCACTGGTGTATCCTTATGTGGTTTGTGAGAAGAACACCCATGCAATGACTCTAGCTGTGGTTCGTGAAAAGAACACAAATGCAATGACACTGGCAGATCCATGTGTGGTTTGTGGAAAGAACAGACATGCAATGACTCTAGTTGTGGTTCACGAAAAGAACATACATGCAATGACAATGGTGGATCCATGTGTGGTTCATGAGAAGAACACACATCCAATGACACTAGTGGATCCATGTGTGGTTAGTTTAGAGGAACAAACATGCAATGACACTCGCTGTGGTTCATGAGAAGAACACACATGCAATGACACTGGTGGATCCATGTGTGGTTTGTGAGAAGAACACACATGCAATGACTCTAGCTGTGGTTTTTGAAAAGAACACACATGCAATGACAGTGGTGGATCCATGTGTGGTTCATGAGAAGAAAACACATGCATTGACACTGGGTGTGGTTCATGAAAAGAACACAGATGCAATGAAACTAGTGGATCCATGTGTGGTTTGTGAAAAGAACAGGCATGCAATCAGACTAGTTTGATCCATGTGTGGTTTGTGGAAAGAACAGACATGCAATGACTCTAGCTATGGTTCATGAAAAGAACAGACATGCAATGACACTAGTGGATCCATGTGTGGTTCATGAGAAGAACAGACATGCAATCACACTAGGTGTGGTTCATGAAAAGAACACACATCCAATGACACCGGTGGATCGATGTGTGGTTTGTGGTAAGAACAGACATGCAATGACACTGGGTGTGGTTCATGAAAAGAACACACATGCAATGTCACTGGTGTATCCTTATGTGGTTTGTGAGAACACACATGCAATGACTCTAGCTGTGGTTCGTGAAAAGAACACAAATGCAATGACACTAGAGGATCCATGTGTGGTTTGTGGAAAGAACAGACATGCAATGACTCTAGTTGTGGTTCATGAAAATAACAGACATGCAATGACACTGGTGGATCCATGTGTGGTTCATGAGAAGAACACACATCCAATGACCCTAGTGGATCCATGTGTGGTTTTTTTAGAGGAACAAACATGCAATGACACTGGCTATGGTTCATGAGAAGAACACACATGCAATGACACTGGTGGATCCATGTGTGGTTTGTCAGAAGAACACACATGCAATGACTGTAGCTGTGGTTCATGAAAAGAACACACATGCAATGACAGTGGTGGATCCATGTGTGGTTCATGAGAAGAACACACATGCAATGACACTGGGTGTGGTTCCTGAAAAGAACACACATGCAATGACACTGGTGGATCCTTATGTGGTTTCTGAGAAGAACAGACATGCAATGACACTGGGTGTGGTTCATGAAAAGAACACACATGCAATGACACTGGTGTATCCTTATCTGGTTTGTGAGAAGAACACACATGCAATGACTAGCTGTGGTTCATGAAAAGAACACACATGCAATGACACTGGTGGATCCATGTGTGGTTTGTGAAAAGAACACACATGCAATGACACTAGGTGGATAATGTGTGGTTTGTTTAGAGGAACAGACATGAATGACACTTGGTGTGGTTTGTGGAAAGAACAAACATGCAATGACTCCAGATGTGGTTCATGAAAAGAACAGACATGCAATGACACTGGTGGATCCATGTGTGGTTCATGAGAAGAACATATGTGCAATCACACTAGGTGTGGTTCATGAAAAGAACACACATGCAATGACACTGGTGTATCCTTGTGTGGTTTGTGAGAAGAACACACATGCAATGACTCTAGATGTGGTTCATGAAAAGAACACACAAGCACTGACACTGGTGGAACCATGTGTGGTTTGTGGAAAGAACAGATTTGCAATGACTCTAGCTGTGGTTCATGAAAAGAACAGACATGCAACAACACTGGTGGATCCATGTGTGGTTCATGAGAAGAACACACACCCAATGACACTGGTGGATCCATGTGTTGTTTGTTTAGAGGAACAGACATGCAATGACAGTGGCTGTGGTTCATGAGAAGAACACACATGCAATGAAACTGGTGGATCCATGTGTGGTTTATGAGAAGAACACACATGCAATGACTCTAGTTGTGGTTCATGAAAAGAACACACATGCAATGACACTGGTGGATCCATGTGTGGTTCATGAGAAGAACACACATGCAATGACACTGGTGGATCCTTATGTGGTTTGTGAGCAGAACATACATGCAATGACTCCAGCTATGCTTCATGAAAAGAACACACATGCAATGACACTAGGTGGATCCATGTGTGGTTTATTTAGAGGAATAGAAATGCAATGACACTGGGTGTGGTTCATGAAAAGAACAGACATGCAATGACACTGGTGGATCCTTATGTGGGTTGTTTCGAAGAACACACATGCAATGTTTCTAGCTATGGTTCAAGAAAAGAACACACATTCAATGACACTAGTGGTTCCATGTGTGGTTTGTGAAAAGAACAGACATGCAATCACACTAGGTGGATCCATGTGTGGTTTGTGGAAAGAACAGACATGCAATGACTCTAGCTATGGTTCATGAAAAGAACAGACATGCAATGACACTAGTGGATCCATGTGTGGTTCATGAGAAGAACATACATGCAATGACACTGGTGTATCCATGTGTGGTTCATGAGAAGAACACACATGCAATGACACTAGGTGTGGTTCATGAAAAGAACACACATGCAATGACACTGGTGGATCCTTATGTTGTTTGTGATCAGAACATACATGCAATGACTCTAGCTATGGTTCATGAAAAGAACACACATGCAATGACACTGTGGATCCATGTGTGGTTTGTGAAAACAACACACATGCAATGACACTAGGTGGATAATGTGTGGTTTGTTTAGTGGAACAGACATGCAATGACACTGGATGTGGTTTGTGGAAAGAACAGACATGCAATGACTTTAGATGTGGTTCATGAAAAGAATATACATGCAATGACACTGGTGGATCCATGTGTGGTTCATGAGAAGAACAAATATGCAATCACACTGGGTGTGCTTCATGAAAAGAACACACATCCAATGACACTGGTGGATCCATGTGTAGTTTGTGGAAAGAACAGACATGCAATGACACTGGGTGTGTTTCATGAAAAGAACACACATGCAATGACACTGGTGTATCCTTATGTGGTTTGTGAGAAGAACACACATGCAATGACTCAAGCTATGGTTCATGAAGAGAACACACATGCACTGACACTGGTGGAACCATGTGTGGTTTGTGGAAAGAACAGACTTGCAATGACTCTAGCTGTGGTTCATGAAAAGAACAGACATGCAATGACACCAATGGATCCATGTGTGGTTCATGAGAAGAATACACATCCAATGTCACTGGTGGATCCATGTGTGGTTTGTTTAGAGGAACAGACATGCAATGACACTAGCTGTGGTTCATGAGAAGAACACACATGCAATGAAACTGGTGGATCCATGTGTGGTATGTGAGAAGAACACACATGCAATGACTCTAGTTGTGGTTCATGAAAAGAACACACATGCAATGACACTGGGTGTGGTTCATGAAAATAAGACACATGTAATGACACTGGTGGATCCTTATGTGGTTTGTGAGAAGAATAGACATGCAATGACTCTAGCTATGGTTCATGCAAAGAACACACATGCAATGACACTTGTGGATCCATGTGTGGTTTGTGAAAAGAACACACATGCAATGACACTAGGTGGATCCATGTGTCGTTTGTTTAGAGGAATAGAAATGCAATGACACTAGGTGTGGTTCATGAAAAGAACAGACATGCAATGACACTGGTGGATCCTTATGTGCTTTGTTCAGAAGAACACACATGCAATGTCTCTAGCTGTGGTTCATGAAAAGAACACACATGCAATGACACTAGTTGATCCATGTGTGGTTTGTGAAAAGAATAGACATGCAATCACACTAGGTGGATCCATGTGTGGTTTGTGGAAAGAACAGACATGCAATGACTCTAGCTGTGGTTCATCAAAAGAACATACATGCAATGACACTAGTGGATCCAAGTGTGGTTCATGAGAAGAACAGACATGCAATCACACTGGGTGTGCTTCATGAAAAGAACACATATCCAATGACACTGGTGGATCCATGTGTGGTTTGTGGTAAGAACAGACATGCAATGACACTGGGTGTGTTTCATGAAAAGAACACACATGCAATGTCACTTGTGTATCCTTATGTGGTTTGTGAGAAGAACACCCATGCAATGACTCTAGCTGTGGTTCGTGAAAAGAACACAAATGCAATGACACTGGCAGATCCATGTGTGGTTTGTGGAAAGAACAGACATGCAATGACTCTAGTTGTGGTTCACGAAAAGAACAGACATGCAATGACAATGGTGGATCCATGTGTGGTTCATGAGAAGAACACACATCCAATGACACTAGTGGATCCATGTGTGGTTAGTTTAGAGGAACAAACATGCAATGACACTGGCTATGGTTCATGAGAAGAACACACCTGCAATGACACTGGTGGATCCATGTGTGGTTTGTGAGAAGAACACACATGCAATGACTCTAGCTGTGGTTTTTGAAAAGAACACACATGCAATGACAGTGGTGGATCCATGTGTGGTTCATGAGAAGAACACACATGCATTGACAATGGGTGTGGTTCATGAAAAGAACAAACATGTAATGACACGGGTGGATCCTTATGTGGTTTGTGAGAAGAATAGACATGCAATGACTCTAGCTATGGTTCATGAAAAGAACACACATGCAATGACACTGGTGGATCCATATGTGGTTTGTGAAAAGTACAGACATGCAATCCCACTAGGTGGATCCATGTGTGGTTTGTTTAGAGGAACAAACATGCAATGACACTGGGTGTGCTTCATGAAAAGAATAGACATGCAATGACACAGGTGGAGCCTTATGTGGTTTGTTTAAAAGAACACACATCCAATGACACTGGAGGATCCATGTGTGGTTTGTGGAAAGAACAGACATGCAATGACACTCGGTGTGGTTCATGAAAAGAACACACATGCAATGACACTAGTGTATCCTTATGTGGTTTGTGAGAAGAACACACATGTAATGACTCTAGCTGTGGTTCATGAAAATAACACACATGCAATGACACTTGTGGATCCTTATGTGGTTTGTGAGAAGAACATACATGCAATGACTCTAGCTATGGTTCATGAAAAGAACACACATGAAATGACACTGGTGGATCCATGTGTGGTTTGTGAAAATAGCACATATGCAATGACACTAGGTGGATCCATGTGTGGCTTGTTTAGAGGAACAGACATGCATTGACACTGGGTGTGGTTCATGAAAAGAGCAGATATGCAATGACACTGGTGGATCCTTATGTGGTTTGTTTAGAAGATCACACATATAATGTCTCTAGCTGTGGTTCATGAAAAGAACACACATGCAATGACACTAGTGGATCCATGTGTGGTTTGTGAAAAGAATAGACATGCAATCACACTAGGTGGATCCATGTGTGGTTTGTGGAAAGAACAGACATGCAATGACTCTTGCTGTGGTTCATGAAAAGAACAGACATGCAATGACACTGGTGGATCCATGTGTGGTTCATGAGAAGAACATACATGCAATCACACTTGGTGTGGTTCATGAAAAGAACACACATCCAATGACACTGGTGGATCCATGTGTGGTTTGTGGAAAGAACATACATGCAATGACACTAGGTGTGGTTCATGAAAAGAACACACATGCAATGACACTAGTGTATCCTTATGTGGTTTGTGAGAAGAACACACATGCAATGACTCTAGCTGTGGTTCATGAAAAGAACACACATGCAATGACACCGGTGGATCCTTATGTGATTTGTGAGAAGAACATACATGCAATGACTCTAGCTATGGTTCATGAAAAGAACACACATGCAATGACACTGGTGGATCCATGTGTGGTTTGTGAAAAGAACACATATGCAATGACACTAGGTGGATCCATGTGTGGCTTGTTTAGAGGAACATACATGCAATGACACTAGCTGTGGTTCATGAAAAGAACAGACATGCAATGACACTGGTGGATCCTTATGTGGTTTGTTTAGAAGAACACACATGCAATGTCTCTAGCTGTGGTTCATGAAAAGAACACACATGCAATGACACTGGTGGATCCATGTGTGGTTTGTGAAAAGAACAAACATGCAATCACACTAGGTGGATCCATGTGTGGTTTGTGGAAAGAACAGACATGCAATGACTCTAGTTGGGGTTCATGACAAGAACAGACATGCAATGACACTGGTGGATCCATGTTTTTTTCATGAGAAGGACAGACATGCAATCACAATGGGTGTGGTTCATGAAAAGAACGCACATCCAATGACACCGGTGGATCCATGTGTGGTTTGTGGTAAGAATAGACATGCAATGACACTCGGTGTGGTTCATGAAAAGAACACACATGCAATGAAACTGGTGTATCCTTATGTGGCTTGTGAGAAGAACACACATGCAATGACTCTAGCTGTGGTTCGTGAAAAAACACACATGCAATGACACTGGTGGATGCATGTGTGGTTTGTGGAAAGAACAGACATGCAATGACTCTAGCTGTGGTTCACGAAAAGAACAGACATGCAATGACACTGGTGGATCCATGTGTGGTTCATGAGAAGAACACACCTATAATGACACTGGTGGATCCATGTGTGGTTTTGTTTAGAGAAACAGACATGCAATGACACTGGCTGTGGTTCAGGAGAAGAACACACATGCAATGACACCGTGGATCCATGTGTGGTTTGTGAGAAGAACACACATGCAATGACTCTAGTTGTGGTTCATGAAAAGAACAAACATGCAATGACACTGGTGGATCCATGTGTGGTTCATGAGAAGAACACCCATGCCATGGCACTGGGTGTGGTTCATGAAAAGAACACAAATGCAATGACACTGGCAGATCCATGTGTGGTTTGTGGAAAGAACAGACATGCAATGACTCTAGTTGTGGTTCACGAAAAGAACAGACATGCAATGACACTGGTGGATCCATGTGTGGTTCATGAGAAGAACACACATCCAATGACACTAGAGGATCCATGTGTGGTTAGTTTAGAGGAACAAACATGCAATGACACTGGCTGTGGTTCATGAGAAGAACACACATGCAATGACACTTGTGGATCCATGTGTGGTTTGTGAGAAGAACACACATGCAATGACTCTAGCTGTGGTTTTTGAAAAGAACACACATGCAATGACAGTGGTGGATCCATGTGTGGTTCATGAGAAGAACACACATGCATTGACACTGGGTGTGGTTCATGAAAAGAACAAACATGTAATGACACTGGTGGATCCTTATGTGGTTTGTGAGAAGAATAGACATGCAATGACTCTAGCTATGGTTCATGAAAAGAACACACATGCAATGACACTGGTGGATCCATGTGTGGTTTGTGAAAAGAACAGACATGCAATCACACTAGGTGGATCCATGTGTGGTTTGTTTATAGGAACAAACATGCAATGACACTGGTGTGCTTCATGAAAAGAATAGACATGCAATGACACAGGTGGATCCTTATGTGGTTTGTTTAGAAGAACACACATGCAATGACACTGGTGGATCCATGTGTGGTTTGTGAAAAGAACAGACATGCAATCACACTGGGTGTGGTTCATGAAAAGAACATACATCCAATGACACTGGAGGATCCATGTGTGGTTTGTGGAAAGAACAGACATGCAATAACACTCGGTGTGGTTCATGAAAAGAACACACATGCAATGACACTAGTGTATCGTTATGTGGTTTGTGAGAAGAACACACATGCAATGACTCCAGCTGTGGTTCATGAAAAGAACACACAGGCAATGACACTGGTGGATCCTTATGTGGTTTGTGAGAAGAACATACATGCAATGACTCTAGCTATGGTTCATCAAAAGAACACACATGCAATGACACTGGTGGATCCATGTGTGGTTTGTGAAAAGAACACATATGCAATGTCACTAGGTGGATCCATGTGTGGCTTGTTTAGAGGAACAGACATGCAATGACACTAGCTGTGGTTCATGAAAAGAACAGACATGCAATGACACTGGTGGATCCTTATGTGGTTTGTTTAGCAGAACACACATGCAATGTCTCTAGCTGTGGTTCATGAAAAGAACACACATGCCATGACACTGGTGGATCCATGTGTGGTGTGTGAAAAGAACAGACATGCAATCACACTAGGTGGATCCATGTGTGGTTTGTGGAAAGAACAGACATGCAATGACTCTAGCTGTGGTTCATGAAAACAACAGACATGCAATGACACTGGTGGATCCATGTGTGGTTCATGAGAAGAACAGACATGCAATCACACTTGGTGTGGTTCATGAAAAGAACACACATCCAATGACACTGGTGGATCCATGTGTGGTTTGTGGAAAGAACAGACATGCAATGACACTAGGTGTGGTTCATGAAAAGAACGCACATGCAATGACACTAGTGTATCCTTATGTGGTTTGTGAGAAGAACACACATGCAATGACTCTAGCTGTGGTTGATGAAAAGAACACACATGCAATGACACCGGTGGATCCTTATGTGGTTTGTGAGAAGAATATACATGCAATGACTCTAACTATGGTTCATGAAAAGAACACACATGCAATGACACTGGTGGATCCATGTGTGGTTTGTGAAAAGAACACATATGCAATGACACTAGGTGGATCCATGTGTGGCTTGTTTAGAGGAACAGACATGCAATGACACTAGCTGTGGTTCATGAAAAGAACAGACATGCAATGACACTGGTGGATCCTTATGTGGTTTGTTTAGAAGAACACACATGCAATGTCTCTAGCTGTGGTTCATGAAAAGAACACACATGCAATGACACTGGTGGATCCATGTGTGGTTTGTGAAAAGAACAAACATGCATCACACTAGGTGGATCCATGTGTGGTTTGTGGAAAGAACAGACATGCAATGACTCTAGTTGGGGTTCATGAAAAGAACAGACATGCAATGACACTGGTGGATCCATTTGTTGCTCATGAGAAGGATAGACATGCAATCACAATGGGTGTGGTTCATGAAAAGAACGCACATCCAATGACACCGGTGGATCCATATGTGGTTTGTGGTAAGAATAGACATGCAATGACACTCGGTGTGGTTCATGAAAAGAACACACATGCAATGAAACTGGTGTATCCTTATGTGGTTTGTGAGAAGAACACACATGCAATGACTCTAGCTGTGGTTCGTGAAAAAACACACATGCAATGACACTGGTGGATCCATGTGTGGTTTGTGGAAAGAACAGACATGCAATGACTCTAGCTGTGGTTCATGAAAAGAACAGACATGCAATGACACTGGTGGGTCCATGTGTGGTTCATGAGAAGAACACACCTCTAATAACACTGGTGGATCCATGTGTGGTTTGTTTAGAGAAACAGACATGCAATGACACTGGCTGTGGTTCAGGAGAAGAACACACATGCAATGACACTGTGGATCCATGTGTGTTTTGTGAGAAGAACACACATGCAATGACTCTAGCTGTGGTTCATGAAAAGAACACACTTGCAATGACACTGGTGGATCCATGTGGGGTTCATGAGAAGAACACACATGCAATGACACTAGGTGGATCCATGTGTGGTTTGTTTAGAGGAACAAACATGCAATGACACTGGGTGTGGTTCATGAAAAGAACAGACATGCAATGACACTTGTGGATCCTTATGTGGTTTGTTTAGAAGAACACACATGCAATGACTCTAGTTGTGGTTCATGAAAAGAACACACATGCAATGACACTTGTGGATCCATGTGTGGTTTGTGAAAAGAACAGACATGAAATCACACTAGGTCTGGTTCATGAAAAGAACACACATCCAATGACACTGGTGGATCCATGTGTGGTTTGTGGAAAGAACAGACATGCAATGACACTAGGTGAAGGGGAAACTCAACTCAAATTTGCAGTGAAAACAACCATTCTTTGGAAGAAGGAACACATTGTGCTACCAAATTGGAGGTCACTGGCACCCCGCTGCCTCCGCAATGCGTCAGCCCGAGCCGCCAGCTATCTCTGTGGCAGCCATCTCCGCTGGAGCCATCTCTGCTGCAGCCATCTCCGGCCCGTCAGCCATCTCCGGTGCTTCAGCCATCTCCTCAGCGTAAGCGTAAGAGCACTGCCACGAGGAGCATCAGTATCACTACCACAAAGAAATCCGCAGGAAACCGTACGCCAAAGAGTTCAAAAAACTACGTCCCGCAGCCTTCCGCCAAGCCATTGCTGGTTTTACCGTGGAATCGCAGTGACGAGGAGACCAATAGGATCTCGGAAGAACAGGTCAAGAAATTCTTTGCACCTAGATGGGCCGAGCCAAAGGAGAAAATAGATCCGGCGGTGGTGGATAAGTTTTACAAAAATCTTTCGAAACCTGAAACCCCACTTGTGCCGGACTACGAGCGCCAGATTATGAAGGCGGATGCAAGGCGCCGTAGGGAGACTGAAAGTAGCAGTCGTGAGGCACCCCAGAAAACAGTTCCCATGCTCGGAGAGCAGGAAAACCAATCATGTGCCCCGCTCCAAATGTTCGACACACGGGACGCTCCTCCCGTAAATGATTACAAGGCAGAGCTACAAAGAAAGGCCACTGAGATGGGGATGACTTACATTGCATACTTGAACATCATGGGAGACAACTTGCCCAAATGCGATGCCAACCCCATACAGCCATGGAAGTATGGGAAGAATCTCGTCAAGAAAGAGGAGCTCAAGACTCTACCAACAAAGATGCGAAAATTGCACAAGTGGTACCTTCATTTCTGCAAGACGAGAAAGTTAGAATGGATCACGGCGCATATAAGAGATGATATTTTCTTCTGCGGAGATGACGCGATCGACTTCAACATTCAAGACTTGCATTTTCTATTCAATCATAAGGAACTCGACAAAGCTGCCATCAGCCTTTATTGTGTGTAAGTACTATTTCTATAATTTATATCTCATCTCATTCACTTTATTAATTGCATGTATATATATATGCTCACCATATATGTATATACTATTATGCAGGAAAAAGGTTATGGAATGCAGGAAAGGAGGCCCTTTTGACATTGGGTTCGTTGACCCAAATAGAGTTCATGAAGAAGTGGTAGAAACCAAACCCGGGCAAACAGAAGATTACTTGCTAACGTCTTTACTGAGACAACAAACCAAAAGGGAAATACTATTGCCTTAGAACTTCTCGTGAGTACATTACCTCTCTTGTACACATTCTATTTCAGCTTACTCGATGTTAAGTGTAATCAAGATGAGTTATGCGTATGTAGGTTCCACTTTATTCGCTAGTCATTCAACCCGACTCAGAAAAGTCCTTGTCATGGACTCGTTACGAAAAGAAAAGAGATATGGGCAAACTTTAGAGAGATGCTCCAGGTAATTTCAATCATATTATCGCACTAGATCGGCAACTTTCGTGACAATAAGTAATTAATTACCTTTATCCATTTTCTTTGTCGGACGGGGTTTGAAAAGGTTCACGGGCAGGGCCGTGGGTGAATGGTCAGAAGAACTAAAATTTGTAGACCAAAATGTAAGTAATACTAGCTAGCTTCCAATTCCATTATATCATGCTTTATTGATTATTATTTTGATTGAACTCTCTATTCTCGTAAAGTCGCGCATCGGGGACACGGCAATAACTTATGTGGGTACTATGTTTGTAATTCATTCAAGAACACGATATGTGCGACGGCCAAGCCGCACTAGAACAACTTAGAGTAAGTAAACAAAGTCCACAACATTATTTTATTACCATCAATTGTGTTGAGTTTTATTCTTATATATATATTGACGCCCATTCTTCATATATATTCAGATCGAACGGATGCGGGACCAACTCCTACCATTTGAATGCATACGAGCCATTCAAGAGGAATTGGCGGGGTTCATACTTGATGAGGTCGTCACGCCTGGCGGAGGACTCTTTAGATATCCATCAAAATGAACGATGACGATGTATGTGCCGATGACGATGTATGTGCCGATGACGATGTTTGTGTATAATAATAGTTGCTTAAGTATTCATGTACTCGTATGTACCGATGACGCTGTATGGGTATACCGCCGATCGATTCCCCGCCCCCCCTCCGTAAATACGCCCGGGCAGAGGCGGGCATGCACACGGCAGATTTAGGCCGCTTCGCCGCGGCAGAGTTTCGCCGCAGAAAACGGCCAAATCCGCCATGCTGCAGAAGAATTTTAACACCGGGTCTGGATACGAACCGGTGTTAAAGGGGCAATTCGACCCATGTGCGCCACCCTTTAACACTGGTTCGTATAAGAACCGGTGTTAAAGGGCCCCCCTCTAACACCGAACCCTCAACAGCGGTTGGGGAACCGCTGTTAGAGGGCCCTCCCAACCGGAGTTAAAGGGGGGGCCTGCACTAGTGCACACATGCAATGACACTGGTGGATCCATGTGTGGTTTCTGAAAAGAACAGACATGCAATGACGCTAGTTGGATCCATGTCTGGTTTGTTTAGAGGAACATACATGCAATGACACTGGGTGTGGTTCATGAAAAGAATAGACATGCAATGACACTGGTGGATCCTTATGTGGTTTCTTTAGAAGAACACACATGCAATGTATCTAGTTGTGGTTCATGAAAACAGCACACATGCAATGACACTGGTGGATCCATGTGTGGTTTGTGAAAAGAACAGACATGTAATCACACTAGGTGGATCCATGTGTGGTTTGTGGAAAGAACATACATGTAATGACTCTAGCTATGGTTCATGACAAGAACAGACATGCAATGACACTGGTGGATCCATGTGTGGTTCATGAGAAGAATAGACATGCAATCACACTGGGTGTGGTTCATGAAAAGAACACACATCCTATGACACGGGTGGATCCATGTGTGGTTTGTGGTAAGAACAGACATGCAATGACACTGGGTGTGGTTCATGAAAAGAACACACATGCAATGACACTGGTGATCCTTATGTGGTTTGTGAGAAGAACACACATGCAATGACTCTAGGTGTGGTTCGTGAAAAGAACACACATGCAATGACACTGGTGGATCCATGTGTGGTTTATGGATAGAACAGACATGCAATGACTCTAGTTGTGGTTCACGAAAAAAACAGACATGCAATGACACTGGTGGAACCATGTGTGGTTCATGAGAAGAACACACATCTAATGACATTGGTGGATCCATGTGTGGTTTGTTTAGAGGAATAGACATGCAATGACACTGGCTGTGGTTCATGAGAAGAACACACATGCAATGACACTGGTGGATCCATGTGTGGTTTGTGGAAAGAACAGACATGCAATGACTCTAGCTGTGGTTCATGAAAAGAACACACATGCAATGACACTGGTGGATCCATGTGTGGTTCATGAGAAGAACAGACATGCAATCACACTTGGTGTGGTTCATGAAAAGAACACACATCCAATGACACTGGTGGATCCATGTGTGGTTTGTGGAAAGAACAGACATGCAAAGACACTAGGTGTGGTTCATGAAAAGAACACACATGCAATGACACTGGTGGATCCTTATGTGGTTTGTGAGAAGAACACACATGCAATGACTCTAGCTGTGGTTCATGAAAAGAAAACACATGCAATGACACCGGTGGATCCTTATGTGGTTTGTGACAAGAACATACATGCAATGACTCTAGCTATGGTTCATGAAAAGAACACACATGCAATGACACTGGTGGATCCATGTGTGGTTTGTGAAAAGAACACATATGCAATGGCACTAGGTGGATCCATGTGTGGCTTGTTTAGAGGAACAGACATGCAATGACACTAGCTGTGGTTCATGAAAAGAACAGACATGCAATGACACTGGTGGATCCTTATGTGGTTTGTTTAGCAGAACACACATGCAATGTCTCTAGCTGTGGTTCATGAAAAGAACACACATGCCATGACACTGGTGGATCCATGTGTGGTGTGTGAAAAGAACAGACATGCAATCACACTAGGTGGATCCATGTGTGGTTTGTGGAAAGAACAGACATGCAATGACTCTAGTTGGGGTTCATGAAAAGAACAGACTTGCAATGACACTGGTGGATCCATGTGTTGTTCATGAGAAGAACAGAAATGCAATCACAATGGGTGTGGTTCATGAAAAGAACGCACATCCAATGACACCGGTGGATCCATGTGTGGTTTGTGGTAAGAATAGACATGCAATGACACTCGGTGTGGTTCATGAAAAGAACACACATGCAATGAATCTGGTGTATCCTTATGTGGTTTGTGAGAAGAACACACATGCAATGACTCTAGCTGTGGTTCGTGAAAAAACACACATGCAATGACACTGGTGGATCCATGTGTGGTTTGTGGAAAGAACAGACATGCAATGACTCTAGCTGTGGTTCACGAAAAGAACAGACATGCAATGACACTGGTGGATCCATGTGTGGTTCATGAGAAGAACACACGTCTAATGACACTGGTGGATCCATGTGTGGTTTGTTTGGAGGAACATACATGCAATGACACTGGCTGTGGTTCATGAGAAGAACACACATGCAATGAAACTGGTGGATCCATGTGTGGTTTGTGAGAAGAACACACATGCAATTACTCTAGCTGTGGTTCATGAAAAGAACACACATGGAATGACACTGGTGGATCCATGTGTGGTTCATGAGAAGAACACACATGCAATGACACTGGGTGTGGTTCATGAAAAGAACACACATGCAATGACACTGGTGGATCCATGTGGTTTCTGAGAAGAACAGATATGCAATGACTCTAGCTATGGTTCATGAAAAGAACACACATGAAATGACACTTGTGGATCCATGTGGTTTCTGAGAAGAACAGATATGCAATGACTCTAGTTGTGGTTCATGAAAAGAACACACATGCAATGACACTGGTGGATCCATGTGTGGTTCATGAGAAGAACACACATGCAATGACACTGGTGGATCCTTATGTGGTTTGTGAGCAGAACACACATGCAATGACAAGTGTGGATCCATGTGTGGTTTGTGAAAAGAACAGACATGAAATCACACTAGGTCTGGTTCATGAAAAGAACACACATCCAATGACACTGGTGGATCCATGTGTGGTTTGTGGAAAGAACAGACATGCAATGACACTAGGTGTGGTTCACGAAAAGAACACACATGCAATGACACTGGTGGATCCATGTGTGGTTTCTGAAAAGAACAGACATGCAATCACGCTAGTTGGATCCATGTGTGGTTTGTTTAGAGGAACATACATGCAATGACACTGGGTGTGGTTCATGAAAAGAACAGACATGCAATGACACTGGTGGATCCTTATGTGGTTTCTTTATAAGAACACACATGCAATGTATCTAGTTGTGGTTCATGAAAACAACACACATGAAATGACACTGGTTGATCCATGTGTGGTTTGTGAAAAGAACAGACATGAAATCACACTAGGTGGATCCATGTGTGGTTTGTGCAAAGAACATACATGTAATGACTCTAGCTATGGTTCATGAAAAGAACAGACATGCAATGACACTCGTGGATCCATGTGTGGTTCATGAGAAGAATAGACATGCAATCACACTGGGTGTGGTTCATGAAAAGAACACACATCCTATGACACAGGTGGATCCATGTGTGGTTTGTGGTAAGAACAGACATGCAATGACACTGGGTGTGGTTCATGAAAAGAACACACATGCAATGACACTGGTGATCCTTATGTGGTTTGTGAGAAGAACACACATGCAATGACTCTAGGTGTGGTTCGTGAAAAGAAAACACATGCGATGACACTGGTGGATCCATGTGTGGTTTATGGAAAGAACAGACATGCAATGACTCTAGTTGTGGTTCACAAAAAAACAGACATACAATGACACTGGTGGATCCATGTGTGGTTCATGAGAAGAACACACATCTAATGACATTGGTGGATCCATGTGTGGTTTGTTTAGAGGAATAGACATGCAATGACACGGGTGATCCTTATGTGGTTTGTGAGAAGAACACACATGCAATGACTCTAGGTGTGGTTCGTGAAAAGAACACACATGCAATGACACTGGTGGATCCATGTGTGGTTTATGGAAAGAACAGACATGCAATGACTCTAGTTGTGGTTCATGAAAAGAACACACATGCAATGACTCTCTTGGATCCATATCTAGTTCATGAGAAGAACACACATGCAATGACACTGGGTGTGGTTCATGAAAAGAACACACAGGCAATGACACTGGTGGATTATGTGGTTTGTGAGAGGAACAGACATGCAATGACTCTAGCTATGGTTCATGAAAAGAACACACATGCAATGACACTAGTGGATCCATGTGTGGTTTGTGAATAGAACAGACATGCAATCACACTAGGTGGATCCATGTGTGGTTTGTTTAGAGGAACAAACATGCAATGACACTGGGTGTGGTTCATGAAAAGAACAGACATGCAATGACACTGGTGGATCCTTATGTGGTTTTTTTAGAAGAACACACATGCAATGACTCTAGCTATGGTTCATGAAAAGAACACACATGCAATGACACTGGTGGATCCATGTGTGGTTTGTGAAAAGAACAAACATGCAATCACACTGGGTGTGGTTCATGAAAAGGACACACATCCAATGACACTGGTGGATCCATGTGTGGTTTGTGGAAAGAACAGACATGCAATGACACTGGGTGTGGTTCATGAAAAGAACACACATGTAATAACACTGGTGTATCCTTATGCAGTTTGTGAGAAGAACACATATGCAATGACTCTAGCTGTGGTTCATGAAAAGAACACACATGCAATGACACTGGTGGATCCTTATGTGGTTTGTGAGAAGAACATACATGCAATGACTCTAGCTATGGTTCATGAAAAGAACACACATGCATTGACACTAGTGGATCCATGTGTGGTTTGTGAAAAGAACACACATGCAATGACACTAGGTGGATCCATGTGTGGTTTGTTTAGAGGAACAGACATGCAATGACACTGGGTGTGGTTCATGAAAAGAACAGACATGCAACGACAAAGGTGGATCCTTATGTGGTTTGGTTAGGAGAACACATATGCAATGTCTCTAGATGTAGTTCATGAAAAGAACGCACATGCAATGACACTGGTGGATCCATGTGTGGTTTGTGAAAAGAACAGACATGCAATCACACTAGGTGGATCCACATGTGGTTTGTGGAAAGAACAGACATGCAATGACTCTAGCTGTGGTTCATGAAAACAACAGACATGCAATGACACTGGTGGATCCATGTGTGGTTCATGAGAAGAACAGACATGCAATCACATTGGGTGTGGTTCATGAAAAGAACACACATCCAATGACACTCGTGGATCCATGTGGGGTTTGTTTAGAGGAACAAACATGCAATGACACTGGGTGTGGTTCATGAAAAAAATAGACATGCAATGACACTGGTGGATCCTAATGTGGTTTGTTTAGAAGAACACACATGCAATGACTCTAGCTATGGTTCATGAAAAGAACACACATGCAATGACACTGGTGGATCCATGTGTGGTTTGTGAAAAGAACAGACATGCAATCACAGTGGGTGTGGTTCATGAAAGAACACACATGCAATGACACGAGTGGATCCATGTGTAGTTTGTGGAAAGAACATGCATGCAATGACACTGGGTGTGGTTCATTAAAAGAACACACATGCAATGACACTGGTGTATCCTTATGTGGTTTGTGAGAAGAACACACATGCAATGACTCTAGCTGTGGTTCGTGAAAAGAACACATATGCAATGACACTGGTGGATCCATGTGTGGTTTGTGGAAAGAACAGACATCCATTTACTCTAACTGTGGTTCACGGAAAGAACAGACATGCAATGACACTGGTGGATCCATGCATGGTTCATAAGAAGAACACACATCTAATGACATTGGTGGATCCATGTGTGGTTTGTTTAGAGGAAGAGACATACAATGACACTGGCTGTGGTTCATGAGAAGAACACACATGCAATGACACTGGTGGATCCATGTGTGGTTTGTGAGAAGAACACACATGCAATGACTCTAGCTGTGGTTCATGAAAAGAACACAAAAGCAATGACACTGATGGATCCATGTGTGGTTCATGAGAAGAACACACATGCAGTGACACTGGGTGTGGTTCATGAAAAGAACACACATGCAATGACACTGGTGGATCCATGTGGTTTGTGAGAAGAACAGACATGCAATGACTCTAGCTATGGTTCATGAAAAGAACACACATGCAATGACACTGGTGGATCCATGTGTGTTTTGTGAATAGAACAGACATGCAATCACACTAGGTGGATCCATGTGTGGTTTGTTTAGAGGAACAGACATGCAATGACACTGGGTGTGGTTCATGAAAAGAACAGACATGCAATGACACTGGTGGATCCTTATGTGGTTTTTTAGAAGAACACACATGCAATCACTCTAGCTGTGGTTCATGAAAAGAACATACATGCAATGACACTGGTGGATCCATGTGTGGTTTGTGAAAAGAACAGACATGCAATCACACTAGGTGTGGTTCATGAAAAGAACACACATCCAATGACACTGGTGGATCCATGTGTGGTTTATGGAAAGAATAGACTTACAATGACAATGGGTGTGGTTCATGAAAAGAACACACATGCAATGCCATTGGTGTATCCTTATGTGGTTTGTGAGAAGAACAGACATGCAATGACACTGGTTGTGGTTCATGAAAAGAACACATGCAATGACACTGGTGGATCCTAATGTGGTTTGTGAGAAGAACATACATGCAATGACTCTAGCTATGGTTCATGAAAATAACACACATGCAATGACACTGGGGGATCCATGTGTGGTTTGTGAAAAGAACACACATGCAATGACACTAGGTGGATCCATGTGTGGTTTGTTTAGAGGAACAGACATGCGATGACACTGGGTGTGGTTCATGAAAAGAAAAGACATGCAACGACACTGGTGGATCCTTATGTGGTTTGTTTAGAAGAACACACATGCAATGTCTCTAGCTGTGGTTCATGAAAAGAACACACATGCAATGACACTGGTGGATCCATGTGTGGTTTGTGAAAAGAACAGACATGCAATCACACTAGGTGGATCCATGTGTGGTTTGTGGAAAGAACAGACATGCAATGACTCTAGTTGTGGTTCATGAAAAGAAAAGACATGCAATGACACTGGTGGATCCATGTGTGGTTCATGAGAAGAATAGACATGCAATCACACTGGGTGTGGTTCATGAAAAGAACACACATCCAATGACACTGTTGATCCATGTGTGGTTTGTTTAGAGGAACAAACATGCAATGACACTAGTGGATCCTTATGTGGTTTGTTTAGAAGAACACACATGCAATGACTCTAGCTGTGGTTCATGAAAAGAACACACATGCAATGACACTGGTGGATCCATGTGTGGTTTGCGAAAAGAACAGACATGCAATGACACTGGGTGTGGTTCATGAAAAGAACACACATGCAATGACACTAGTGGATCCATGTGTGGTTTGTGAAAAGAACAGACATGCAATAACACTGGGTGTGGTTCATGAAAAGAACACACATGCAATGACACTAGTGGATCCATGTGTGGTTTGTGGAAAGAACAGACATGCAATGACACTGGGTGTGGTTCATGAAAAGAACACACATGCAATGACACTGGTGTATCCTTATGTGGTTTGTGAGAAGAACACACATGCAATGACTCTAGCTGTGGTTCATGAAAAGAACACACATGCAATGACACTGGTGGATCGTTATGTGGTTTGTGAGAAGAACATACATGCAATGACTCTAGCAATGTTTCATGAAAAGAACATACATGCAATGACACTGGTGGATACATGTGTTGTTTGTGAAAAGAACACACAAGCAATGCCACTAGGTGGATCCATGTGTGGTTTATTTAGAGGAACAGACATGCAATGACACTGGGTGGATCCATGTGTGGTTTGTTTAGAGGAACAGACATGCAATAACACTGGTTGTGGTTCATGAAAAGAACACATGCAATGACACTGGTTGATCCTTATGTTGTTTGTGAGAAGAACATACATGCAATGACTCTAGCTATGGTTCATGAAAATAACACACATGCAATGACACTGGTGGATCCATGTGTGGTTTGTGAAAAGAACACACATGCAATGACACAAGGTGCATCCGTGTGTGGTTTGTTTAGAGGAACAAACATGCAATGACACTGGTGTGGTTCATGAAAAGAACAGACATGTAACGACACTGGTGGATCCTTATGTGGTTTTTTTAGAAGAAGACACATGCAATGTCTCTAGCTGTGCTTCATGAAAAGAACACACATGCAATGACACTGGTGGATCCATGCGTGCTTTGTGAAAAGAACAGACATGCAATCACACTAGGTGGATCCATGTGTGGTTTGTGGAAAGAACAGACATGCAATGACTCTAGCTGTGGTTCATGAAAAGAAAAGACATGCAATGACACTGGTGGATCCATGTGTGGTTCATGAGAAGAACAGACATGCAATCACACTGGGTGTGGTTCATGAAAAGAACACACGTCCAATGACACTGGTGGATCCATGTGTGGTTTGTTTAGAGGAACAGACATGCAATGACACTGGGTGTGGTTCATAAAAAAATAGACATGTAATGACACTGGTGGATCCTTATGTGGTTTGTTTAGAAGAACAAACATGCAATGACTCTAGCTGTGGTTCATGAAAAGAACACACATGCAATGATACTGGTGGATCCATGTGTGGTTTGTGAAAAGAACACACATGCAATCACACTGGGTGTGGTTCATGAAAAGAACACACATGCAATGGCACTAGTGGATCCATGTGTGGTTTGTGGAAAGAACAGACATGCAATGACACTGGGTGTGGTTCATGAAAAGAACACACATGCAATGACACTGATGTATCCTTATGTGGTTTGTGAGAAGAACACACATGCAATGACTCTAGCTATGGTTCATGAAAAGAACACACATGCAATGACACTGGTGGATCCTTATGTGGTTTGTGAGAAGAACATACATGAAATGACTCTAGCTATGGTTCATGAAAAGAACATACATGCAATGACACTGGTGGATACATGTGTTGTTTGTGAAAAGAACACACATGCAATGACACTAGGTGGATCCATGTGTGGTTTGTTTAGAGGCACAGACATGCAATGACACTGGGTGGATCCATGTGTGGTTTGTTTAGAGGAACAGACATGCAATGACACTGGTTATGGTTCATGAAAATAACACATGCAATGACACTGGTCGATCCTTATGTGGTTTGTTTAGAAGAACACACATGCAATGACACTAGGTGTGGTTCATGAGAAGAACACACATGCAATGACACTGGTGGATCCATGTGTGGTTTGTGAAAAGAACACACATGCAATGACACTAGGTGGATCCATGTGTGGTTGGTTTAGAGGAACAGACATGCAATGACACTGGGTGTGGTTCATGAAAAGAACAGACATGGAACGACACTGGTGGATCCTTATGTGGTTTGTTTAGAAGAACACACATGCAATGTATCTAGCTATGGTTCATGAAAAGAACACACATGCAATGACACTGGTGGATCCATGTGCGGTTTGCGAAAAGAACAGACATGCAAACACACTAGGTGGATCCATGTGTGGTTTGTGGAAAGAACAGACATGCAATGACTCTAGCTGTGGTTCATGAAAAGAATAGACATGCAATGACACTGGTGGATCCATGTGTGGTTCATGAGAAGAACAGATATGCAATCACACTGGGTTGACCCATGTGTGGTTTGTTTAGAGGAACAGACATTCAATGACACTGGATGTGGTTCATGAAAAGAACACACATGAAATGACAATGGTGTATCCTTATGTGGTTTGTGAGAACAAGACACATGTAGTGAGTCTAGCGGTGGTTCATGAAAAGAAGACACATGCAATGACACTGGTGGATCCATGTGTGGTTTGTGGAAAGAATAGACATGCAATGACTCTAGCTGTGGTTCACGAAAAGAACAGACATGCAATGACACCGATGGGTCCATCTATGGTTCATGAGAAGAACACACATCTAATGACACTGGTGGATCCATGTGTGGTTTGTTTAGAGGAACAGACATGCAATGACAATGGCTGTGGTTCATGAGAAGAACACACATGCAATGACACTCGTGGATCCATGTGTGGTTTGTGAGAAAAACAAACATGCAATGACTCTAGCTGTGGTTCATGAAAATAACACACATGCAATGACACTGGTGGATCCATGTGTGGTTCATGAAAAGAACACACATGCAATGACACTGGTGGATCCTTATGTGGTTCGTGAGAAGAACAGACATGCAATGGCTCTAGCTATGGTTCATGAATAGAACACACATGCAATGACACTAGTGGATCCATGTGTGGTTTGTGAATAGAACAGACATGCAATCACACTAGGAGGATCCATGTATGGTTTGTTTAGAGGAACAAACATGCAATGACACTAGGTGTGGTTAATGAAAAGAACAGACATGCAATGACACTGGTGGATCCTTATGTGGTTTGTTTAGAAGAACACACATGCAATGACTCTAGTTGTGGTTCACGAAAAGAACACACAAGCGATGACATTGGTGGATCCATGTTTGGTTTGTGAAAATAACAGACATGCAATGACACTGGGTGTGGTTCATGAAAAGAACACACATCCAATGACACTGGTGGATCCATGTGTGGTTTGTGGAAAGAACAGACTTGCAATGACACTGGGTATGGTTCATGAAAAGAACACACATGCAATGATACCGGTGTATCCTTATGTGGTTTGTGAGAAAAACACACATGCAATGACTCCAGCTGTGGTTCATGAAAAGAACACACATGCAATGAAACTGGTGGATCCTTATGTGGTTTCTGAGAAGAACATATATGAAATGACTCTAGTTATGGTTGATGAAAAGAACACACATGCAATGACACTTGTGGATCCATGTGTGGTTTGTGAAAAGAACACACATGCAATGACACTAGGTGAATCCATGTGTGGTTTGTTTAGAGGAACAGACATGCAATGCAACTCGGTGTGGTTCATGAAAAAGAACAGACACGCAACAACACTGGTGGATCCTTATGTGGTTTGTTTAGGGGAACACACATGCTATGTCTCTACCTGTGGATCATGAAAAGAACACACATGCAATGACACTGGTGGATCCATGTGTGGTTTGTGAAAAGACTAGACATGCAATCACAATAGGTGGATCCATGTGTGGTTTGTGGAAAGAACAGACATGCAATGACTCTAGCTGCGGTTCATGAAAAGAATAGACATGCAATGACACTGGTGGATCCGTGTGTGGTTCATGAGAAGAATAGATATGAAATCACACTAGGTGTGGTTCATGAAGAGAACAAACGTCCAATGACACCGGTGGATACATGTGTGGTTTGTGGTAAGAATAGACATGCAATGACACTGGGTGTGGTTCATGAAAAGAACACACATGCAATGACACTGGTGTATCCTTATGTGGTTTGTGAGAAGAACACACATGTAGTGACTCTAGCTGTGGTTCGTGAAAAGAACACACATGCAATGACACTGGTGGATCCATGTGTGGGTTGTGGAAAGAATAGACATGCAATGACTCTAGCTATGGTTCACGAAAAGAACATACATGCAATGACACTGATGGATCCATGTGTGGTTCATGAGAAGAACACACATCTAATGACACTGGTGGATCCATGTGTGGTTTTTTTAGAGGAACAGACATGCAATGACACTGGCTGTGGTTCATGAGAAGAACACACATGCAATGACACTGGTGGATCCATGTGTGGTTTGTGAAAAGAACACATATGCAATGACTCTAGCTGTGGTTCATGAAAATAACACACACGCAATGACACTGTGGATCCATGTGTGGTTCATGAGAAGAACACACATGCAATGACAATGGGTGTGGTTCATGAAAAGAACACACATGCAATGACACTGGTGGATCCTTATGTGGATTGTGAGAAGAACAGACATGCAATGAATCTAGCTATGGTTCATGAAAAGAACACACATGCAATGGCACTGGTGGATCCATGTGTGGTTTGTGAATAGAACAGACATGCAATCACACTAGGTGGATCCATGTGTGGTTTGTTTAGCGGAACAGACATGCAATGACACTGGGTGTGGTTCATGAAAAGAACAGACATGCAATGACACTGGTGGATCCTTATGTGGTTTGTTTAGAAGAACACACATGCAATGACTCTAGTTGTGGTTCATGAGAAGAACACACATGCAATAACACAGGTGGATCCATGTGTGGTTCATGAAAAGAACACACATCCAATGACACTGGTGGATCCTTATGTGGTTTGTGAGAAGAACAGACATGCAATGGCTCTAGCTATGGTTCATGAATAGAACACACATGCAATGACACTGGTGGATCCATGTGTGGTTTGTGAATAGAACAGACATGCAATCACACTAGGTGGATCCATGTGTTGTTTGTTTAGAGGAACAAACATACAATGACACTAGGTGTGGTTAATGAAAAGAACAGACATGCAATGACACTGGTGGATCCTTATGTGGTTTGTTTAGAAGAACACACATGCAATGACTCTAGTTGTGGTTCATGAAAAGAACACACAAGCGATGACATTGGTGGATCCATGTTTGGTTTGTGAAAAGAACAGACATGCAATCACACTGGGTGTGGTTCATGAAAAGAACACACATCCAATGACACTGGTGGATCCATGTGTGGTTTGTGGAAAGAACAGACTTGCAATGACACTGGGTATGGTTCATGAAAAGAACACACATGCAATGATACTGGTGTATCCTTATGTGGTTTGTGAGAAAAACACACATGCAATGACTCCAGCTGTGGTTCATGAAAAGAACACACATGCAATGACACAGGTGGATCCTTATGTGGTTTGTGAGAAGAACATACATGATATAACTCTAGGTATGGTTCATGAAAAGAACACACATGCAATGACACTTGTGGATCCATGTGTGGTTTGTGAAAAGAACACACATGCAATGACACTAGGTGGATCCATGTGTGGTTTGTTTAGAGGAACAGACATGTAATGACACTTCGTGTGGTTCATGAAAAGAACAGACATGCAATGACACTGGTGGATCCTTATGTGGTTTTTTAGAAGAACACACATGCAATCACTCTAGCTGTGGTTCATGAAAAGAACACACATGCAATGACACTGGTGGATCCATGTGTGGTTTGTGAAAAGAACAGACATGCAATCACACTAGGTGTGGTTCATGAAAAGAACACACATCCAATGACACTGGTGGATCCATGTGTGGTTTATGGAAAGAATAGACTTGCAATGACACTGGGTGTGGTTCATGAAAAGAACACACATGCAATGTCATTGGTGTATCCTTATGTGGTTTTTGAGAAGAACAGACAAGCAATGACACTGGTTGTAGTTCATGAAAAGAACACATGCAATGACACTGGTGGATCCTAATGTGGTTTGTGAGAAGAACATACATGCAATGACTCTAGCTATGGTTCATGAAAATAACACACATGCAATGACACTGGGGGATCCATGTGTGGTTTGTGAAAAGAACACACATGCAATGACACTAGGTGGATCCATGTGTGGTTTGTTTAGAGGAACAGACATGCAATGACACTGGGTGTGGTTCATGAAAAGAACAGACATGCAACGACACTGGTGGATCCTTATGTGGTTTGTTTAGAAGAACACACATGCAATGACACTGGTGGATCCATGTGTGGTTTGTGAAAAGAACAGACATGCAATCACACTAGGTGGATCCATGTGTGGTTTGTGGAAAGAACAGACATGCAATGACTCTAGCTGTGGTTCATGAAAAGAAAAGACATGCAATGAAACTGGTGGATCCATGTGTGGTTCATGAGAAGAATAGACATGCAATCACACTAGGTGTGGTTCATGAAAAGAACACACATCCAATGACACTGGTGGATCCATGTGTGGTTTGTTTAGAGGAACAGACATGCAATGACACTAGTGGATCCTTATGTGGTTTGTTTTGAATAACACACATGCAATGACTCTATCTGTGGTTCATGAAAAGAACACACATGCAATGACACTGGTGGATCCATGTGTGGTTTGTGAAAAGAACAGACATGCAATCACACTGGGTGTGGTTCATGAAAAGAACACACATGCAATGACACTAGTGGATCCATGTGTGGTTTGTTGAAAGAATAGACATGCAATGACACTGCGTGTGGTTCATGAAAAGAACAGACATTCAATGACACTGGTGTATCCTTATGTGGTTTGTGAGAAGAACACACATGCAATGACTCTAGCTGTGGTTCATGAAAAGAACACACATGCAATGACACTGGTGGATCCTTATGTGGTTTGTGAGAAGAACATACATGCAATGACTCTAGCAATGGTTCATGAAAAGAACATACATGCAATGACACTGGTGGATACATGTGTTGTTTGTGAAAAGAACACACAAGCAATGCCACTAGGTGGATCCATGTGTGGTTTATTTAGAGGAACAGGCATGCAATGACACTGGGTGGATCCATGTGTGGTTTGTTTAGAGGAACAGACATGCAATGACACTGGTTGTGGTTCATGAAAAGAACACATGCAATGACACTGGTCGATCCTTATGTTGTTTGTGATAAGAACATACATGCAATGACTCTAGCTATGGTTCATGAAAATAACACACATGCAATGACACTGGTGGATCCATGTGTGGTTTGTGAAAAGAACACACATGCAATGACACTAGGTGCATCCGTGTGTGGTTTGTTTAGAGGAACAAACATGCAATGACACTGGGTGTGGTTCATGAAAAGAACAGACATGCAACGACACTGGTGGATCCTTATGTGGTTTGTTTAGAAGAACACACATGCAATGTCTCTAGCTGTGGTTCATGAAAAGAACACACATGCGATGACACTGGTGGATCCATGCGTGGTTTGTGAAAAGAACAGACATGCAATCACACTAGGTGGATCCATGTGTGGTTTGTGGAAAGAACAGACATGCAATGACTCTAGCTGTGGTTCATGAAAAGAAAAGACATGTAATGACACTGGTGGATCCATGTGTGGTTCATGAGAAGAACAGACATGCAATCACACTGGGTGTGGTTCATGAAAAGAACACACGTCCAATGACACTGGTGGATCCATATGTGGTTTGTTTAGAGGAACAGACATGCAATGACACTGGGTGTGGTTCATGAAAAAATAGACATGTAATGACACTGGTGGTTCCTTATGTGGTTTGTTTAGAAGAAGACACATGCAATGTCTCTAGCTGTGGTTCATGAAAAGAACACACATGCAATGACACTGGTGGATCCATGTGTGGTTTGTGAAAAGAACACACATGCAATCACACTGGGTGTGGTTCATGAAAAGAACACACGTGCAATGGCACTAGTGGATCCATGTGTGGTTTGTGGAAAGAACAGACATGCAGTGACACTGGGTGTGGTTCATGAAAAGAACACACATGCAATGACACTGATGTATCCTTATGTGGTTTATCAGAAGAACACACATGCAATGACTCTAGCTGTGGTTCATGAAAAGAACACACATGCAATGACACTGGTGGATCCTTATGTGGTTTGTGAGAAGAACATACATGCAATGACTCTAGCTACGGTTCATGAAAAGAACATACATGCAATGACACTGGTGGATACATGTGTTGTTTGTGAAAAGAACACACATGCAATGACACTAGGTGGATCCATGTGTGGTTTGTTTAGAGGCACAGACATGCAATGACACTGGGTGGATCCATGTGTGGTTTGTTTAGAGGAACAGACATGCAATGACAATGGTTGTGGTTCATGAAAAGAACACATGCAATGACACTGGTCGATCCTTATGTGGTTTGTTTAGAAGAACACACATGCAATGACACTAGGTGTGGTTCATGAGAAGAACACACATGCAATGACACTGGTGGATCCATGTGTGGTTTGTGAAAAGAACACACATGCAATGACACTAGGTGGATCCATGTGTGGTTTGTTTAGTGGAACAGACATGCAATGACACTGGGTGTGGTTCATGAAAAGAACAGACATGCAACGACACTGGTGGATCCTTATGTGGTTTGTTTAGAAGAACACACATGCAATGTATCTAGCTGTGGTTCATGAAAAGAACACACATGCAATGACACTGGTGGATCCATGTGCGGTTTGCGAAAAGAACAGACATGCAAACACACTAGGTGGATCCATGTGTGGTTTGTGGAAAGAACAGACATGCAATGACTCTAGCTGTGGTTCATGAAAAGAACAGACATGCAATGACACTGGTGGATCCATGTGTGGTTCATGAGAAGAACAGATATGCAATCACACTGGGTTGATCCATGTGTGGTTTGTTTAGAGGAACAGACATTCAATGACACTGGGTGTGGTTCATGAAAAGAACACACATGCAATGACAATGGTGTATCCTTATGTGGTTTGTGAGAACAAGACACATGCAGTGAGTCTTGCGGTGGTTCATGAAAAGAAGACACATGCAATGACACTGGTGGATCCATGTGTGGTTTGTGGAAAGAATAGACATGCAATGACTCTAGCTGTGGTTCACGAAAAGAACAGACATGCAATGACACTGATGGGTCCATCTGTGGTTCATGAGAAGAACACACATCTAATGACACTGGTGGATCCATGTGTGGTTTGTTTAGAGGAACAGACATGCAATGACAATGGCTGTGGTTCATGAGAAGAACACACATGCAATGACACTGGTGGATCCATGTGTGGTTTGTGAGAAAAACACACATGCAATGACTCTAGTTGTGGTTCATGAAAATAACACACATGCAATGACACTGGTGGATCCATGTGTGGTTCATGAAAAGAACACACATGCAATGACACTGGTGGATCCTTATGTGGTTTGTGAGAAGAACAGACATGCAATGGCTCTAGCTATGGTTCATGAATAGAACACACATGCAATGACACTGGTGGATCCATGTGTGGTTTGTGAATAGAACAGACATGCAATCACACTAGGTGGATCCATGTGTGGTTTGTTTAGAGGAACAAACATGCAATGACACTAGGTGTGGTTAATGAAAAGAACAGACATGCAATGACACTGGTGGATCCTTATGTGGTTTGTTTAGAAGAACACACATGCAATGACTCTAGTTGTGGTTCATGAAAAGAACACACAAGCGATGACATTGGTGGATCCATGTTTGGTTTGTGAAAATAACAGACATGCAATGACACTGGGTGTGCTCCATGAAAAGAACACACATCCAATGACACTGGTGGATCCATGTGCGGTTTGTGAAAAGAACAGACATGCAATAACACTGGGTATGGTTCATGAAAAGAACACACATGCAATGACACTGGTGGATCCTTATGTGGTTTGTTTAGAAGAACACACATGCAATGACTCTAGCTGTGGTTCATGAAAAGAACACACATGCAATGACACTGGTGGATCCTTATGTGGTTTGTTTAGAATAACACACATGCAATGACTCTAGTTATGGTTCATGAAAAGAACACACATGCAATGACACTTGTGGATCCTTATGTGGTTTGTGAAAAGAACAGACAGGCAATGACACTCATGCAATGCCACGGGGTGTGGTTCATGAAAAGAACACACATGCAATGACACTCGTGGATCCTTATGTGGTTTTTTTAGCAGAACACACATGCAATGTCTCTAGCTATGGTTCATGAAAAGAACACACATGCAATGACACTGGTGGATCCATGTGTGGTTTGTGAAAAGACCAGACATGCAATCACAATAGGTGTATCCATGTGTGGTTTGTGAGAAGAACACACATGCAATGAATCTAGCTGTGGTTCATGAAAAGAACACACATGCAATGACACTCGTGGATCCTTATGTGGTTTGTGAGAAGAACATACATGCAATGACTCTAGCTATGGTTCATGAAAAGAACATACATGCAATGACACTGGTGGATACATGTTTTGTTTGTGAAAAGAACACACATGCAATGACACTAGGTGGATCCATGTGTGGTTTGAAAAGAACACACATGCAATGACACTATGTGTATCCATGTGTGGTTTTTTTAGACGAACAGACATGAAATGACAATGGTTGTTGTTCATGAAAAGAACACATGCAATGACACTGGTCGATCCTTATGTGGTTTGTTTATAAGAACATACATGCAATGACACTAGGTGTGGTTCATGAGAAGAACACACATGCAATGACACTGGTGGATCCATGTGTGGTTCATGAGAAGAACACACATGCAATGACACTAGGTGGATCCATGTGTGGTTTGTTTAGTGGAACAGACATGCAATGACACTGGGTGTGGTTCATGAAAAGAACACACATGCAATGACACTGTTGATCCATGTGGTTTGAGAAGAACACACATGCAATGTATCCTTATGTGGTTCATGAAAAGAACACACATGCAATGACTCTAGCTGTGGTTCATGAAAAGAACACACATGCAAACACACTAGGTGGATCCATGTGTGGTTTGTGGAAAGAATAGACATGCAATGACTCTAGCTATGGTTCATGAAAAGAACATACATGCAATGACACTGGTGGATCGATGGGTGGTTCATGAGAAGAAGAACACATCTAATCACACTGGGTTGATCCATGTGTGGTTTGTTTAGAGGAACAGACATTCAATGACACTGGGTGTGGTTCATGAAAAGAACACACATGCAATGACAATGGTGTATCCATGTGGTTTGAGAACAACACACATGCAATGACAATGGGTGTGGTTCATGATAATAAAACACATGAAATGACACTGGTTTATACATTTTTGGTTTGTGAGAAGAAAATACATGCAATGACTCTAGCTATGGTTCATGAAAAGAACACACATGCAATGACACTGATGGATCCATGTGTGGTTTGTGAATATAACACATCTAATGACACTGGTGGATCCATGTGTGGTTTGTTTAGAGGAACAGACATGCAATGACAATGGCTATGGTTCATGAGAAGAACACACATGCAATGACACTAGTGGATCCATGTGTGGTTTGTGAGAAAAACACACATGCAATGACTCTAGTTGTGGTTCATGAAAATAACACACATGCAATGACACTGGTGGATCCATGTGTGGTTCATGAAAAGAACACACATGCAATGACACTGGTGGATCCTTATGTGGTTTGTGAGAAGAACAGACATGCAATGGCTCTAGCTATGGTTCATGAATAGAACACACATGCAATGACACTGGTGGATCCATGTGTGGTTTGTGAATAGAACAGACATGCAATCACACTAGGTGGATCCATGTGTGGTTTGTTTAGAGGAACAAACATGCAATGACACTAGGTGTGGTTAATGAAAAGAACAGACATGCAATGACACTGGTGGATCCTTATGTGGTTTGTTTAGAAGAACACACATGCAATGACTCTAGTTGTGGTTCATGAAAAGAACACACAAGCGATGACATTGGTGGATCCATGTTTGGTTTGTGAAAATAACAGACATGCAATGACACTGGGTGTGCTCCATGAAAAGAACACACATCCAATGACACTGGTGGATCCATTTGTGGTTTGTGGAAAGAACAGACTTGCAATGACACTGGGTATGGTTCATGAAAAGAACACACATGCAATGATACTGGTGTATCCTTATGTGGTTTGTGAGAAAAACACACATGCAATGACTCCAGCTGTGGTTCATGAAAAGAACACACATGCAATAAAACTGGTGGATCCTTATGTGGTTTGTGAGAAGAACATACATGAAATGACTCTAGTTATGGTTCATGAAAAGAACACACATGCAATGACACTTGTGGATCCATGTCTGGTTTGTGAAAAGAACACACATGCAATGACACTAGGTGGATCCATGTGTGGTTTGTTTAGAGGAACAGACATGCAATGCCACTAGGTGTGGTTCATGAAAAGAAGACACATGCAACACCTGTGGATCCTTATGTGGTTTGTTTAGGAGAACACACATGCAATGTCTCTAGCTATGGTTCATGAAAAGAACACACATGCAATGACACTGGTGGATCCATGTGTGGTTTGTGAAAAGAACAGACATGCAATCACAATAGGTGGATCCATGTGTGGTTTGTGGAAAGAACAGACATGCAATGACTCTAGCTGCGGTTCAGGAAAAGAATAGACATGCAATGACACTGGTGGATCCATGTGTGGTTCATGAGAAGAATAGATATGCAATCAAAGTAGGTATGGTTCATGAAAAGAACAAACGTCCAATGACACTGGTGGATACATGTGTGGTTTGTGGTAAGAACAGACATGCAATGACACTGGGTGTGGTTCATGAAAAGAACACACATGCAATGACACTGGTGTATCCTTATGTGGTTTGTGAGAAGAACACACATGCAGTGACTCTAGCTGTGGTTCGTGAAAAGAACACACATGCAATGACACTGGTGGATCCATGTGTGGGTTGTGGAAAGAATAGACATGCAATGACTCTAGCTATGGTTCACGAAAAGAACATACATGCAATGACACTGATGGATCCATGTGTGGTTCATGAGAAGAACACACATCTAATGACACTGGTGGATCCATGTGTGGTTTGTTTAGAGGAACAGACATGCAATGACACTAGTTGTGGTTCATGAGAAGAACACACATGCAATGACACTGGTGGATCCATGTGTGGTTTGTGAAAAGAACACATATGCAATGACTCTAGCTGTGGTTCATGAAAATAACACCCACGCAATGACACTGTGGATCCATGTGTGGTTCATGAGAAGAACACACATGCAATGACAATGGGTGTGGTTCATGAAAAGAACACACATGCAATGACACTGGTGGATCCTTATGTGGATTGTGAGAAGAACAGACATGCAATGAATCTAGCTATGGTTCATGAAAAGAACACACATGCAATGGCACTGGTGGATCCATGTGTGGTTTGTGAATAGAACAGACATGCTATCACACTAGGTGGATCCATGTGTGGTTTGTTTAGCGGAACAGACATGCAATGACACTGGGTGTGGTTCATGAAAAGAACTGACATGCAATGACACTGGTGGATCCTTATGTGGTTTGTTTAGAAGAACACACATGCAATGACTCTAGTTGTGGTTCATGAAAAGAACACACATGCAATAACACTGGTGCATCCATGTGTGGTTCATGAAAAGAACACACATTCAATGACAGTGGTGGATCCTTATGTGGTTTGTGAGAAGAACAGACATGCAATGGCTCTAGCTATGGTTCATGAATAGAACACACATGCAATGACACTGGTGGATCCATGTGTGGTTTGTGAATAGAACAGACATGCAATCACACGAGGTGGATCCATGTGTGCTTTGTTTAGAGGAACAAACATGCAATTACACTAGGTGTGGTTAATGAAAAGAATAGTCATGCAATGACACTGGTGGATCCTAATGTGGTTTGTTTAGAAGAACACACATGCAATGACTCTAGTTGTGGTTCATGAAAAGAACAGACATGCGATGACACTGGTGGATCCATGTTTGGTTTGTGAAAAGAACAGACATGCAATCACACTGGGTGTGGTTCATGAAAAGAACACACATCCAATGACACTGGTGGATCTATGTGTGGTTTATGGAAAGAACAGACTTGCAATGACACTGGGTATGGTTCATGAAAAGAACACACATGCAATGATACTGGTGTATCCTTATGTGGTTTGTGAGAAAAACACACATGCAATGACTCCAGCTGTGGTTCATGAAAAGAACACACATGCAATAAAACTGGTGGATCCTTATGTGGTTTGTGAGAAGAACATACATGAAATGACTCTAGTTATGGTTCATGAAAAGAACACACATGCAATGACACTTGTGGATCCATGTGTGGTTTGTGAAAAGAACACACATGCAATGACACTAGGTGGATCCATGTGTGGTTTGTTTAGAGGAACATACATGCAATGCCACTAGGTGTGGTTCATGAAAAAGAACAGACACGCAGCGACACTGGTGGATCCTTATGTGGTTTGTTTAGGAGAACACACATGCAATGTCTCTAGCTATGGTTCATGAAAAGAACACACATGCAATGACACTGGTGGATCCATGTGTGGTTTGTGAAAAGAACAGACATGCAATCACAATAGGTGGATCCATGTGTGGTTTGTGGAAAGAACAGACATGCAATGACTCTAGCTGCGGTTCATGAAAAGAATAGACATGCAATGACACTAGTGGATCCATGTGTGGTTCATGAGAAGAATAGATATGCAATCACACTAGGTGTGGTTCATGAAAAGAACAAGCGTCCAATGACACTGGTGGATACATGTGTGGTTTGTGGTAAGAACAGACATGCAATGACACTGGGTGTGGTTCATGAAAAGAACACACATGCAATGACACTGGTGTATCCTTATGTGGTTTGTGAGAAGAACACACATGCAGTGACTCTAGCTGTGGTTCGTGAAAAGAACACACATGCAATGACACTGGTGGATCCATGTGTGGGTTGTGGAAAGAATAGACATGCAATGACTCTAGCTATGGTTCACGAAAAGAACATACATGCAATGACACTGATGGATCCATGTGTGGTTCATGAGAAGAACACACATCTAATGACACTGGTGGATCCATGTGTGGTTTGTTTAGAGGAACAGACATGCAATGACACTAGCTGTGGTTCATGAGAAGAACACACATGCAATGACACTGGTGGATCCATGTGTGGTTTGTGAAAAGAACACATATACAATGACTCTAGCTGTGGTTCATGAAAATAACACCCACGCAATGACACTGTGGATCCATGTGTGGTTCATGAGAAGAACACACATGCAATGACAATGGGTGTGGTTCATGAAAAGAACACACATGCAATGACACTGGTGGATCCTTATGTGGATTGTGAGAAGAACAGACATGCAATGAATCTAGCTATGGTTCATGAAAAGAACACACATGCAATGGCACTGGTGGATCCATGTGTGGTTTGTGAATAGAACAGACATGCTATCACACTAGGTGGATCCATGTGTGGTTTGTTTAGCGGAACAGACATGCAATGACACTGGGTGTGGTTCATGAAAAGAACTGACATGCAATGACACTGGTGGATCCTTATGTGGTTTGTTTAGAAGAACACACATGCAATGACTCTAGTTGTGGTTCATGAAAAGAACACACATGCAATAACACTGGTGGATCCATGTGTGGTTCATGAAAAGAACACACATTCAATGACAGTGGTGGGTCCTTATGTGGTTTGTCAGAAGAACAAACATGCAATGGCTCTAGCTATGGTTCATGAATAGAACACACATGCAATGACACTGGTGGATCCATGCGTGGTTTGTGAATAGAATAGACATGCAATCACACTAGGTGGATCCATGTGTGGTTTGTTTAGAGGAACAAACATGCAATTACACTAGGTGTGGTTAATGAAAAGAATAGTCATGCAATGACACTGGTGGATCCTTATGTGGTTTGTTTAGAAGAACACACATGCAATGACTCTACTTGTGGTTCATGAAAAGAACACACATGCGATGACACTGGTCGATCCATGTTTGGTTTGTGAAAAGAACAGACATGCAATCACACTGGGTGTGGTTCATGAAAAGAACACACATCCAATGACACTTGTGGATCCATGTGTGGTTTATGGAAAGAACAGACTTGCAATGACACTGGGTATGGTTCATGAAAAGAACACACATGCAATGATACTGGTGTATCCTTATGTGGTTTGTGAGAAAAACACACATGCAATGACTCCAGTTGTGGTTCATGAAAAGAACACACATGCAATGACACTGGTGGATCCTTATGTGGTTTGTGAGAAGAACATACATGAAATGACTCTAGCTATGGTTCATGAAAAGAACACACATGCAATGACACTAGGTGGATCCATGTGTGGTTTGTTTAGAGGAACAAACATGCAATGCCACTAGGTGTGGTTCATGAAAAAGAACAGACACGCAACGACACTGGTGGATCCTTATGTGGTTTGTTTAGGAGAACACACATGCAATGTCTCTAGCTATGGTTCATGAAAAGAACACACATGCAATGACACTGGTGGATCCATGTGTGGTTTGTGAAAAGAACAGACATGCAATCACAATAGGTGGATCCATGTGTGGTTTGTGGAAAGAACAGACATGCAATGACTCTAGCTGCGGTTCATGAAAAGAATAGACATGCAATGACACTGGTGGATCCATGTGTGGTTCATGAGAAGAATAGATATGCAATCACACTAGGTGTGGTTCATGAAAAGAACAAACGTCCAATGACACTGGTGGATACATGTGTGGTTTGTGGTAAGAACAGACATGCAATGACACTGGGTGTGGTTCATGAAAAGAACACACATGCAATGACACTGGTGTATCCTTATGTGGTTTGTGAGAAGAACACACATGCAGTGACTCTAGCTGTGGTTCGTGAAAAGAACACACATGCAATGACACTGGTGGATCCATGTGTGGGTTGTGGAAAGAATAGACATGCAATGACTCTAGCTATGGTTCATGAAAAGAACATACATGCAATGACACTAATGGATCCATGTGTGGTTCATGATAAGAACACACATCTAATGACACTGGTGGATCCATGTGTGGTTTGTTTAGAGGAACAGACATGCAATGACACTGGCTGTGGTTCATGAGAAGAACACACATGCAATGACACTGGTGGATCCATGTGTGGTTTGTGAAAAGAACACATATGCAATGACTCTAGCTGTGGTTCATGAAAATAACACACACGCAATGACACTGTGGATCCATGTGTGGTTCATGAGAAGAACACACATGCAATGACAATGGGTGTGGTTCATGAAAAGAACACACATGCAATGACACTGGTGGATCCTTATGTGGATTGTGAGAAGAACAGACATGCAATGAATCTAGCTATGGTTCATGAAAAGAACACACATGCAATGGCACTGGTGGATCCATGTGTGGTTTGTGAATAGAACAGACATGCTATCACACTAGGTGGATCCATGTGTGGTTTGTTTAGCGGAACAGACATGCAATGACACTGGGTGTGGTTCATGAAAAGAACTGACATGCAATGACACTGGTGGATCCTTATGTGGTTTGTTTAGAAGAACACACATGCAATGACTCTAGTTGTGGTTCATGAAAAGAACACACATGCAATAACACTGGTGGATCCATGTGTGGTTCATGAAAAGAACACACATTCAATGACAGTGGTGGATCCTTATGTGGTTTGTCAGAAGAACAGACATGCAATGGCTCTAGCTATGGTTCATGAATAGAACACACATGCAATGACACTGGTGGATCCATGTGTGGTTTGTGAATAGAACAGACATGCAATCACACTAGGTGGATCCATGTGTGGTTTGTTTAGAGGAACAAACATGCAATTACACTAGGTGTGGTTAATGAAAAGAATAGTCATGCAATGACACTGGTGGATCCTTATGTGGTTTGTTTAGAAGAACACACATGCAATGACTCTACTTGTGGTTCATGAAAAGAACACACATGCGATGACACTGGTCGATCCATGTTTGGTTTGTGAAAAGAACAGACATGCAATCACACTGGGTGTGGTTCATGAAAAGAACACACATCCAATGACACTGGTGGATCCATGTGTGGTTTATGGAAAGAACAGACTTGCAATGACTCTGGGTATGGTTCATGAAAAGAACACACATGCAATGATACTGGTGTATCCTTATGTGGTTTGTGAGAAAAACACACATGCAATGACTCCAGTTGTGGTTCATGAAAAGAACACACATGCAATGACACTGGTGGATCCTTATGTGGTTTGTGAGAAGAACATACATGAAATGACTCTAGCTATGGTTCATGAAAAGAACACACATGCAATGACACTTGTGGATCCATGTGTGGTTCGTGAAAAGAACACACATGCAATGACACTAGGTGGATCCATGTGTGGTTTGTTTAGAGGAACAGACATGCAATGACACTGGGTGTGGTTCATGAAAAGAATAGACATGCAACAACACTGGTGGATCCTTATGTGGTTTGTTTAGAAGAACACACATGCAATGTCTCTACCTGTGGATCATGAAAAGAACACACATTGAATGACACTGGTGGATCCATGTGTGGTTTGTTAAAAGAACAGACATGCAATCACACTAGGTGGATCCATATGTGGTTTGTGGAAAGAACAGACATGGAATGACTATAGCTGTGGTTCATGAAAAGAACAGACATGCAATGACACTGGTGGATCCATGTGTGGTTCATGAGAAGAACAGACATGTAATCACACTGGGTGTGGTTCATGAAAAGATCAGACATGTAATCACACTGGTGGATCCATGTGTGGTTTGTGGAAAGAACAGACATGCAATGACACTGGTTATGGTTCATGAAAAGAACACACATGCAGTGACACTGGTGTATCCTTATCTGGTTTGTGAGAAGAACACACATGCAATGACTGTAGCTATGGTTCATGAAAAGAACACACATGCAATGACACTGGTGGATCCATGTGTGGTTTGTAAAAAGAACAGACATGCAATCACACTGGGTGTGGTTCATGAAAAGAACACACATCCAATGACACTAGTGGATCCATGTGTGGTTCATGAGAAAAACAGACATGCAATGACACTGGGTGTGGTTCATGAAAAGAACACACATGCAATGACACTGTTGTATCCTTATGTGGTTTGTGAGAAGAACACACATGCACTGACTCCAGCTATGGTTCATGAAAAGAACACACCTGTAATGACACTAGTGGATCCTTATGTGGTTTCTGAGAAGAACGTACATGCAATGACTCTAGCTATGGTTCAAGAAAAGAACCCACATGCAATGACACTAGTGGATCCATGTGTGGTTTGTGAAAAGAACAGACATGCAATCACACTTGGTGGATCCATGTGTGGGTTGTTTAGAGGAACAGACGTGCAATGACACTAGGTGTGGTTCATGAAAAGAATAGACATGCAATGACACTGGTGGATCCTTATGTGGTTTGTTTAAAAGAACACACATGCAATGACACTGGTGGATCCATGTGTGGTTCATGAGAGGAACACACATCCAATGACACTGGTGGATCCATGTGTGGTTTGTTTAGAGGAACAGACATGCAATGACACTGGCTATGATTCATGAGAAGAACACACATGCAATGAAATTGGTGGATCCATGTGTGGTTTGTGAGAAGAACACACATGCAATGACTCTAGTTGTGGTTCATGAAAAGAACACACATGCAATAACACTGGTGGATCCATGTGTGGTTCATGAGAAGAACACACATGCAATGACACTGGTGGATCCTTATGTGGTTTGTGAGCAGAACATACATGCAATGACTCTAGCTATGATTCATGAAAAGAACACACATGCAATGACACAGGTGAATCCATGTGTAGTTTGAGAAAAGAACACAATACAATGACACTAGGTGGATCCTTATGTGGTTTGTTTAGAAGAACACACATGCAATGTCTCTAGTTGTGGTTCATGAAAAGAACACACATGCAATGACACTGGTGGATCCATGTGTGGTTCATGAGAAGAACACATATCCAATGACACTCATGGATCCATGTGTGGTTTGTTTAGAGGAACATACATGCAATGACATTGGCTGTGGTTCATGAGAAGAACACACATTAAATGAAATTGGTGGAGACATGTGTGGTTTGTGAGAAGAACACACATGCAATGACACTGGTGGATCCTTATGTGGTTTGTGAGCAGAACATACATGCAATGACTCTAGCTATGGTTCATGAAAAGAGCACACATGCAATGACACTTGTGGATCCATGTGTGGTTTGTGAAAAGAACACACATGCAATGACACTAGGTGGATCCATGTGTGATTTGTTTACAGGAATAGACATGCAATGACACTGGTGTGGTTCATGAAAAGAACACACATGCAATGACTCTAGCTGTGCTACATGAAAAGAACACACATGCAATGACACTGGTGGATCCATGTGTGGTGCATGAGAAGAACACACATGCAATGCCACTGGGTGTGGTTCATGATAAGAACACACATCCAATGACACTGGTGGATCCATGTGGTTTGTGAGAAGAACAGACATGAAATGACTCTAGCTATGGTTCATGAAAACAACACGCATGCAATCACACTGGTGGATCCATGTGTGGTTTGTGAATAGAACAGAAATGCAATCACACTAGGTGGATCCATGTGTGGTTTGTTTAGAGGAACAGACATGCAATGACATTGGGTGTGGTTCATGAAAAGAACAGTCATGCAATGACACTGGTGCATCCTTATGTGGTTTGGTTAGAAGAACACACATGCAATGACTCTAGTTGTGGTTCATGAAAAGAACACACATGCAATGACACTGGTGGATCCATGTGTGGTTTGTGAAAATAACAGACATGCAATCACACTAGGTGTGGTTCATGAAAATAACACACATCCAATGACACTAGTGGATCCATGTGTGGTTTGTGGAAAGAACAGACATGCAATGACACTGGGTGTGGTTCATGAAAAGAACACACATGCAATGACACTGGTGGATCCTTATGTGGTTTGTGAGAATAACATACATGCAATGACTCTAGCTATGGTTCATGAAAAGAACACACATGCAATGACAATAGTGGATCCATATGTGGTTTGTGAAAAGAACACACATGCAACGACACTAGGTGGATCCATGTGTGGTTTGTTTAGAGGAACAGACATGCAATGACACTAGGTGTGGTTCATGAAAAGAACAGACATGCAACGACACTGGTGGATCCTTATGTGGTTTGTTTAGAAGAACACACATGCAATGTCTCTAGCTGTGGTTCATGAAAATAACACACATGCAATGACACTGGTGGATCCATGTGTGGTTTGTGAAAAGAACAGACATGCAATCACACTAGGTGGATCCATGTGTGGTTTGCGGAAAGAACAGACATGCAATGAATCTAGCTATGGTTCATGAAAAGAACAAACATGCAATGACACTGGTGGATCCATGTGTGGTTCATGAGAAGAACATACATGCAATCACACTGGGTGTGGTTCATGAAAAGAACACACATCCAATGACACTGGTGGATCCATGTGTGGTTTGTGGTAAGAACACACATGCAATGACACTGGCTGTGGTTCATGAAAAGAACACACATGCAATGACACTGGTGTATCCTTATGTGGTTTGTGAGAAGAATACACATGCAATGACTCTACCTATGGTTCGTGAAAAGAACACACATGCAATGCCACTGGAGGATCCATGTGTTGTTTGTGGAAAGAACAGACATGCAATGACTCTAGCTGTTGTTCATGAAAAGAACAGACATGCAATGACACTGGTGGATCCATGTCTGGTTCATGAGAAGAACACACATGCAATGATACTGGTGGATCCTTATGTGGTTTGTGAGAAGAACAGACATGCAATGACTCTAGCTATGGTTCAAGAAAACAACACACATGCAATGACACTGGTGGATCCATGTGTGGTTTGTGAAAAGAACAGACATGCAATCACACTAGGTGGATCCATGTGTGGGTTGTTTAGAGGAACAAACGTGCAATGACACTTGGTGTGGTTCATGAAAAGAACAGACATGCAATCACACTGGTGGATCCTTATGTGGTTTGTTTAGAAGAACACACATGCAATGATTGTAGCTGTGGTTCATGAAAAGAACACACATGCAATGACACTGGTGGATCCATGTGTGGTTTGTGAAAAGAACAGACATACAATCACACTGGGTGTGGTTAATGAAAAGAACACACATCCAATGACACTGGTGGATCCATGTGTGGTTTGTGGAACGAACAAACATGCAATGACACTAGGTGTGGTTCATGCAAAGAACACACATGCAATGACACTAGTGTATCCTTATGTGGTTTGTGAGAAGAACACAAATGCAATGACTCTAGCTGTGGTTCATGAAAAGAACACACATGCAATGACACTGGTGGATCCATGTGTGGTTTGTGAATAGAACAGACATGCAATCACACTAGGTGGATCCATGTGTGGTTTGTTTAGAGGAATAAACATGCAATTACACTAGGTGTGGTTAATGAAAAGAATAGTCATGCAATGACACTGGTGGATCCTTATGTGGTTTGTTTAGAAGAACACACATGCAATGACTCTAGTTGTGGTTCATGAAAATAACACACATGCAATAACACTGGTGGATCCATGTGTGGTTTGTGAAAAGAACAGACATGCAATCACACTGGGTGTGGTTCATGAAAAGAACACACATCTAATGACACTGGTGGATCCATGTGTGGTTTATGGAAAGAACAGACTTGCAATGACACTGGGTATGGTTCATGAAAAGAACACACATGCAATGATACTGGTGTATCCTTATGTGGTTTGTGAGAAAAACACACAGGCAATGACTCCAGTTGTGGTTCATGAAAAGAACACACATGCAATGACACTGGTGGATCCTTATGTGGTTTGTGAGAAGAACATACATGAAATGACTCTAGCTATGGTTCATGAAAAGAACACACATGCAATGACACTTGTGGATCCATGTGTGGTTCGTGAAAAGAACACACATGCAATGACACTAGGTGGATCCATGTGTGGTTTATTTAGAGGAACAGACATGCAATGACACTTTGGTGTGGTTCATGAAAAGAATAGACATGCAACAACACTGGTGGATCCTTATGTGGTTTGTTTAGAAGAACACACATGCAATGTCTCTACCATGGATCATGAAAAGAACACACATTGAATGACACTGGTGGATCCATGTGTGGTTTGTTAAAAGAACAGACATGCAATCACACTAGGTGGATCCATATGTGGTTTGTGGAAAGAACAGACATGGAATGACTATAGCTGTGGTTCATGAAAAGAACAGACATGCAATGACACTGGTGCATCCATGTGTGGTTCATGAGAAGAACAGACATGTAATCACACTGGGTGTGGTTCATGAAAAGATCAGACATGTAATCACACTGGTGGATCCATGTGTGGTTTGTGGAAAGAACAGACATGCAATGACACTGGTTATGGTTCATGAAAAGAACACACATGCAGTGACACTGGTGTATCCTTATCTGGTTTGTGAGAAGAACACACATGCAATGACTGTAGCTATGGTTCATGAAAAGAACACACATGCAATGACACTGGTGGATCCATGTGTGGTTTGTAAAAAGAGCAGACATGCAATCACACTGGGTGTGGTTCATGAAAAGAACACACATCCAATGACACTAGTGGATCCATGTGTGGTTCATGAGAAGAACAGACATGCAATGACACTGGGTGTGGTTCATGAAAAGAACACACATGCAATGACACTGTTGTATCCTTATGTGGTTTGTGAGAAGAATACACATGCACTGACTCCAGCTATGGTTCATGAAAAGAACACACCTGTAATGACACTGGTGGATCCTTATGTGGTTTGTGAGAAGAACAGACATGCAATGAATCTAGCTATGGTTCATGAAAAGAACACACATGCAATGGCACTGGTGGATCCATGTGTGGTTTGTGAATAGAACAGACATTCTATCACACTAGGGGGATCCATGTGTGGTTTGTTTAGAGGAACAGACATGCAATGACACTGGGTGTGGTTCATAAAAAGAACTGACATGCAATGACACTGTGGATCCTTATGTGGTTTGTTTAGAAGAACACACATGCAATGACTCTAGTTGTGGTTCATGAAAATAACACACATGCAATAACACTGGTGGATCCATGTGTGGTTTGTGAAAAGAACAGACATGCAATCACACTGGGTGTGGTTCATGAAAAGAACACACATCTAATGACACTGGTGGATCCATGTGTGGTTTATGGAAAGAACAGACTTGCAATGACACTGGGTATGGTTCATGAAAAGAACACACATGCAATGATACTGGTGTATTCTTATGTGGTTTGTGAGAAAAACACACAGGCAATGACTCCAGTTGTGGTTCATGAAAAGAACACACATGCAATGACACTGGTGGATCCTTATGTGGTTTGTGAGAAGAACATACATGAAATGACTCTAGCTATGGTTCATGAAAAGAACACACATGCAATGACACTTGTGGATCCATGTGTGGTTCGTGAAAAGAACACACATGCAATGACACTAGGTGGATCCATGTGTGGTTTATTTAGAGGAACAGACATGCAATGACACTGGGTGTGGTTCATGAAAAGAATAGACATGCAACAACACTGGTGGATCCTTATGTGGTTTGTTTAGAAGAACACACATGCAATGTCTCTACCTGTGGATCATGAAAAGAACACACATTGAATGACACTGGTGGATCCATGTGTGGTTTGTTAAAAGAACAGACATGCAATCACACTAGGTGGATCCATATGTGGTTTGTGGAAAGAACAGACATGGAATGACTATAGCTGTGGTTCATGAAAAGAACAGACATGCAATGACACTGGTGCATCCATGTGTGGTTCATGAGAAGAACAGACATGTAATCACACTGGGTGTGGTTCATGAAAAGATCAGACATGTAATCACACTGGTGGATCCATGTGTGGTTTGTGGAAAGAACAGACATGCAATGACACTGGTTATGGTTCATGAAAAGAACACACATGCAGTGACACTGGTGTATCCTTATCTGGTTTGTGAGGAGAAGACACATGCAATGACTGTAGCTATGGTTCATGAAAAGAACACACATGCAATGACACTGGTGGATCCATGTGTGGTTTGTAAAAAGAACATACATGCAATCACACTGGGTGTGGTTCATGAAAAGAACACACATCCAATGACACTAGTGGATCCATGTGTGGTTCATGAGAAGAACAGACATGAAATGACACTGGGTGTGGTTCATGAAAAGAACACACATGCAATGACACTGTTGTATCCTTATGTGGTTTGTGAGAAGAATACACATGCACTGACTCCAGCTATGGTTCATGAAAAGAACACACCTGTAATGACACTGGTGGATCCTTATGTGGTTTGTGAGAAGAACAGACATGCAATGAATCTAGCTATGGTTCATGAAAAGAACACACATGCAATGGCACTGGTGGATCCATGTGTGGTTTGTGAATAGAACAGACATTCTATCACACTAGGTGGATCCATGTGTGGTTTGTTTAGCGGAACAGACATGCAATGACACTGGGTGTGGTTCATAAAAAGAACTGACATGCAATGACACTGGTGGATCCTTATGTGGTTTGTTTAGAAGAACACACATGCAATGACTCTAGTTGTGGTTCATGAAAAGAACACACATGCAATAACACTGGTGGATCCATGTGTGGTTAATGAAAAGAACACACATTCAATGACAGTGGTGGGTCCTTATGTGGTTTGTCAGAAGAACAAACATGCAATGGCTCTAGCTATGGTTCATGAATAGAACACACATGCAATGACACTGGTGGATCCATACGTGGTTTGTGAATAGAATAGACATGCAATCACACTAGGTGGATCCATGTGTGGTTTGTTTAGAGGAACAAACATGCAATTACACTAGGTGTGGTTAATGAAAAGAATAGTCATGCAATGACACTGGTGGATCCTTATGTGGTTTGTTTAGAAGAACACACATGCAATGTCTCTACTTGTGGTTCATGAAAAGAACACACATGCGATGACACTGGTCGATCCATGTTTGGTTTGTGAAAAGAACAGACATGCAATCACACTGGGTGTGGTTCATGAAAAGAACACACATCCAATGACACTTGTGGATCCATGTGTGGTTTATGGAAAGAACAGACTTGCAATGACACTGGGTATGGTTCATGAAAAGAACACACATGCAATGATACTGGTGTATCCTTATGTGGTTTGTGAGAAAAACACACATCCAATGACTCCAGTTGTGGTTCATGAAAAGAACACACATGCAATGACACTGGTGGATCCTTATGTGGTTTGTGAGAAGAACATACATGAAATGACTCTAGCTATGGTTCATGAAAAGAACACACATGCAATGACACTAGGTGGATCCATGTGTGGTTTGTTTAGAGGAACAAACATGCAATGCCACTAGGTGTGGTTCATGAAAAAGAACATACACGCGACGACACTGGTGGATCCTTATGTGGTTTGTTTAGGAGAACACACATGCAATGTCTCTAGCTATGGTCATGAAAAGAACACACATGCAATGACACTGGTGGATCCATGTGTGGTTTGTGAAAAGAACAGACATGCAATCACAATAGGTGGATCCATGTGTGGTTTGTGGAAAGAACAGACATGCAATGACTCTAGCTGCGGTTCATGAAAAGAATAGACATGCAATGACACTGGTGGATCCATGTGTGGTTCATGAGAAGAATAGATATGCAATCACACTAGGTGTGGTTCATGAAAAGAACAAACGTCCAATGACACTGGTGGATACATGTGTGGTTTGTGGTAAGAACAGACATGCAATGACACTGGGTGTGGTTCATGAAAAGAACACACATGCAATGACACTGGTGTATCCTTATGTGGTTTGTGAGAAGAACACACATGCAGTGACTCTAGTTGTGGTTCATGAAAAGAACACACATGCAATGACACTGGTGGATCCATGTGTGGGTTGTGGAAAGAATAGACATGCAATGACTCTAGCTATGGTTCATGAAAAGAACATACATGCAATGACACTGATGGATCCATGTGTGGTTCATGAGAAGAACACACATCTAATGACACTGGTGGATCCATGTGTGGTTTGTTTAGAGGAACAGACATGCAATGACACTGGCTGTGGTTCATGAAAATAACACACACGCAATGACACTGTGGATCCATGTGTGGTTTGTGAAAAGAACACATATGCAATGAATCTAGCTGTGGTTCATGAAAATAACACACACGCAATGACACTGTGGATCCATGTGTGGTTCATGAGAAGAACACACATGCAATGACAATGGGTGTGGTTCATGAAAAGAACACACATGCAATGACACTGGTGGATCCTTATGTGGATTGTGAGAAGAACAGACATGCAATGAATCTAGCTATGGTTCATGAAAAGAACACACATGCAATGGCACTGGTGGATCCATGTGTGGTTTGTGAATAGAACAGACATGCTATCACACTAGGTGGATCCATGTGTGGTTTGTTTAGCGGAACAGACATGCAATGAAACTGGGTGTGGTTCATGAAAAGAACTGACATGCAATGACACTAGTGGATCGTTATGTGGTTTGTTTAGAAGAACACACATGCAGTGACTCTAGTTGTGGTTCATGAAAAGAACACACATGCAATAACACTGGTGGATCCATGTGTGGTTCATGAAAAGAACACACATTCAATGACAGTGGTGGATCCTTATGTGGTTTGTCAGAAGAACAGACATGCAATGGCTCTAGCTATGGTTCATGAATAGAACACACATGCAATGACACTGGTGGATCCATGTGTGGTTTGTGAATAGAACAGACATGCAATCACACTAGGTGGATCCATGTGTGGTTTGTTTAGAGGAACAAACATGCAATTACACTAGGTGTGGTTAATGAAAAGAATAGTCATGCAATGACACTGGTGGATCCTTATGTGGTTTGTTTAGAAGAACACACATGCAATGACTCTACTTGTGGTTCATGAAAAGAACACACATGCGATGACACTGGTCGATCCATGTTTGGTTTGTGAAAAGAACAGACATGCAATCACACTGGGTGTGGTTCATGAAAAGAACACACATCCAATGACACTGGTGGATCCATGTGTGGTTTATGGAAAGAACAGACTTGCAATGACACTGGGTATGGTTCATGAAAAGAACACACATGCAATGATACTGGTGTATCCTTATGTGGTTTGTGAGAAAAACACACATGCAATGACTCCAGTTGTGGTTCATGAAAAGAACACACATGCAATGACACTGGTGGATCCTTATGTGGTTTGTGAGAAGAACATACATGAAATGACTCTAGCTATGGTTCATGAAAAGAACACACATGCAATGACACTTGTGGATCCATGTGTGGTTCGTGAAAAGAACACACATGCAATGACACTAGGTGGATCCATGTGTGGTTTGTTTAGAGGAACAGACATGCAATGACACTGGGTGTGGTTCATGAAAAGAATAGACATGCAACAACACTGGTGGATCCTTATGTGGTTTGTTTAGAAGAACACACATGCAATGTCTCTACCTGTGGATCATGAAAAGAACACACATTGAATGACACTGGTGGATCCATGTGTGGTTTGTTAAAAGAACAGACATGCAATCACACTAGGTGGATCCATATGTGGTTTGTGGAAAGAACAGACATGGAATGACTATAGCTGTGGTTCATGAAAAGAACAGACATGCAATGACACTGGTGGATCCATGTGTGGTTCATGAGAAGAACAGACATGTAATCACACTGGGTGTGGTTCATGAAAAGATCAGACATGTAATCACACTGGTGGATCCATGTGTGGTTTGTGGAAAGAACAGACATGCAATGACTCTAGCTATGGTTCAAGAAAAGAACACACATGCAATGACACTGGTGTATCCTTATCTGGTTTGTGAGAAGAACACACATGCAATGACTATAGCTATGGTTCATGAAAAGAACACACATGCAATGACACTGGTGGATCCATGTGTGGTTTGTAAAAAGAACAGACATGCAATCACACTGGGTGTGGTTCATGAAAAGAACACACATCCAATGACACTAGTGGATCCATGTGTGGTTCATGAGAAGAACAGACATGCAATGACACTGGGTGTGGTTCATGAAAAGAACACACATGCAATGACACTGTTGTATCCTTATGTGGTTTGTGAGAAGAACACACATGCACTAACTCCAGATATGGTTCATGAAAAGAACACACCTGTAATGACACTAGTGGATCCTTATGTGGTTTGTGAGAAGAACATACATGCAATGACTCTAGCTATGGTTCAAGAAAAGAACCCACATGCAATGACACTAGTGGATCCATGTGTGGTTTGTGAAAAGAACAGACATGCAATCACACTAGGTGGATCCATGTGTGGGTTGTTTAGAGGAACAGACGTGCAATGACACTAGGTGTGGTTCATGAAAAGAATAGACATGCAATGACACTGGTGGATCCTTATGTGGTTTGTTTACAAGAACACACATGCAATGACTCTAGCTATGGTTCATGAAAAGAACACACATGCAATGACACTGGTGGATCCATGTGTGGTTCATGAGAGGAACACACATCCAATGACACTGGTGGATCCATGTGTGGTTTGTTTAGAGGAACAGACATGCAATGACACTGGCTATGATTCATGAGAAGAACACACATGCAATGAAATTGGTGGATCCATGTGTGGTTTGTGAGAAGAACACACATGCAATGACTCTAGTTGTGGTTCATGAAAAGAACACACATGCAATGACACTGGTGGATCCATGTGTGGTTCATGAGAAGAACACACATGCAATGACACTGGTGGATCCTTATGTGGTTTGTGAGCAGAACATACATGCAATGACTCTAGCTATGATTCATGAAAAGAACACACATGCAATGACACAGGTGAATCCATGTGTGGTTTGAGAAAAGAACACAATACAATGACACAAGGTGGATCCTTATGTGGTTTGTTTAGAAGAACACACATGCAATGTCTCTAGTTGTGGTTCATGAAAAGAACACACATGCAATGACACTGGTGGATCCATGTGTGGTTCATGAGAATAACACATATCCAATGACACTCGTGGATCCATGTGTGGTTTGTTTAGAGGAACATACATGCAATGACATTGGCTGTGGTTCATGAGAAGAACACACATTAAATGAAATTGGTGGAGACATGTGTGGTTTGTGAGAAGAACACACATGCAATGACACTGGTGGATCCTTATGTGGTTTGTGAGCAGAACATACATGCAATGACTCTAGCTATGGTTCATGAAAAGAGCACACATGCAATGACACTTGTGGATCCATGTGTGGTTTGTGAAAAGAACACACATGCAATGACACTAGGTGGATCCATGTGTGATTTGTTTACAGGAATAGACATGCAATGACACTGGGTGTGGTTCATGAAAAGAACACACATGCAATGACTCTAGCTATGGTTCATGAAAAGAACACACATGCAATGACACTGGTGGATCCATGTGTGGTTCATGAGAAGAACACACATGCAATGACACTGGGTGTGGTTCATGAAAAGAACACACATGCAATGACACTGGTGGATCCATGTGGTTTGTGAGAAGAACAGACATGAAATGACTCTAGCTATGGTTCATGAAAACAACACGCATGCAATCACACTGGTGGATCCATGTGTGGTTTGTGAATAGAACAGAAATGCAATCACACTAGGTGGATCCATGTGTGGTTTGTTTAGAGGAACATACATGCAATGACATTGGGTGTGGTTCATGAAAAGAACAGTCATGCAATGACACTGGTGCATCCTTATGTGGTTTGGTTAGAAGAACACACATGCAATGACTCTAGTTGTGGTTCATGAAAAGAACACACATGCAATGACACTGGTGGATCCATGTGTGGTTTGTGAAAATAACAGACATGCAATCACACTAGGTGTGGTTCATGAAAATAACACACATCCAATGACACTAGTGGATCCATGTGTGGTTTGTGGAAAGAACAGACATGCAATGACTCTAGATGTGGTTCGTGAAAAGAACACACATGCAATGACACTGGTGGATCCATGTATGGTTTGTGGAAAGAACATACATGCAATGACTCTAGCTGTGGTTCACAAAAAGAACAGACATGCAATGACACTAGTGGATCCATGTGTGGTTCATGAGAAGAACACACCTCTAATGACACTGGTGGATCCATGTGTGGTTTGTTTAGAGGAACAGACATGCAATGACACTGGCTGTGGTTCATGAGAAGAACACACATGCAATGACACTGGTGGATCCATGTGTGGTCTGTGTGAAGAACACACATGCAATGACTCTAGCTGTGGTTCATGAAAAGAACACACATGCAATGACACTAGTGGATCCATATGTGGTTTGTGAAAAGAACACACATGCAACGACACTAGGTGGATCCATGTGTGGTTTGTTTAGAGGAACAGACATGCAATGACACTAGGTGTGGTTCATGAAAAGAACAGACATGCAACGACACTGGTGGATCCTTATGTGGTTTGTTTAGAAGAACACACATGCAATGTCTCTAGCTGTGGTTCATGAAAAGAACACACATGCAATGACACTGGTGGATCCATGTGTGGTTTGTGAAAAGAACAGACATGCAATCACACTAGGTGGATCCATGTGTGGTTTGTGGAAAGAACAGACATGCAATGAATCTAGCTATGGTTCATGAAAAGAACAAACATGCAATGACACTGGTGGATCCATGTGTGGTTCATGAGAAGAACAGACATGCAATCACACTGGGTGTGGTTCATGAAAAGAACACACATCCAATGACACTGGTGGATCCATGTGTGGTTTGTGGTAAGAACACACATGCAATGACACTGGGTGTGGTTCATGAAAAGAACACACATGCAATGACACTGGTGTATCCTTATGTGGTTTGTGAGAAGAACACACATGCAATGACTCTACCTATGGTTCGTGAAAAGAACACACATGCAATGCCACTGGAGGATCCATGTGTTGTTTGTGGAAAGAACAGACATGCAATGACTCTAGCTGTTGTTCATGAAAAGAACAGACATGCAATGACACTGGTGGATCCATGTCTGGTTCATGAGAAGAACACACATGCAATGATACTGGTGGATCCTTATGTGGTTTGTGAGAAGAACAGACATGCAATGACTCTAGCTATGGTTCAAGAAAAGAACACACATGCAATGACACTGGTGGATCCATGTGTGGTTTGTGAAAAGAACAGACATGCAATCACACTAGGTGGATCCATGTGTGGGTTGTTTAGACGAACAAACGTGCAATGACACTGGGTGTGGTTCATGAAAAGAACAGACATGCAATCACACTGGTGGATCCTTATGTGGTTTGTTTAGAAGAACACACATGCAATGACTCTAGCTGTGGTTCATGAAAAGAACACACATGCAATGACACTTGTGGATCCATGTGTGGTTTGTGAAAAGAACAGACATGCAATCACACTGGGTGTGGTTCATGAAAAGAACACACATCCAATGACACTGGTGGATCCATGTGTGGTTTGTGGAACGAACAAACATGCAATGACACTAGGTGTGGTTCATGCAAAGAACACACATGCAATGACACTAGTGTATCCTTATGTGGTTTGTGAGAAGAACACAAATGCAATGACTCTAGCTGTGGTTCATGAAAAGAACACACATGCAATGACACTGGTGGATCCTTATGTGGTTTGTGAGAAGAACATACATGCAATGACTCTAGCTATGGTTCATGAAAAGAACACACATGCAATGACACTAGTGGATCCATATGTGGTTTGTGAAAAGAACACACATACAATGACACTAAGTGGATCCATGTGTGCTTTGTTTAGAGGAATAGACATGCAATGACACTAGGTGTGGTTCATGAAAAGAACAGACATGCACCGACACTGGTGGATCCTTATGTGGTTTGTTTAGAAGAACACACATGCAATGTCTCTAGCTGTGGTTCATGAGAAGAACACACATCCAATGACACTGGTGGATCCCTGTTTGGTTTGTGGAAAGAATAGACATCAATGACACTAGGTGGATCCATGTGTGGTTTGTGGAAAGAACAGACATGCAATGACTCTAGCTATGGTTCATGAAAAGAACAGACATGGAATGACACTGGTGGATCCATGTGTGGTTCATGATAAGAATAGACATGCAATCACACTGGGTGTTGTTCATGAAAAGAACACACATCCAATGACACTGGTGGATCTATGTCTAGTTTGTGGTAAGAACAGACATGCAATGACACTGGGTGTGGTTCATGAAAATAACACACATGCAATGACACTGGTGTTTCCTTATGTAGTTTGTGAGAAGAACACACATGATATGACTCTAGCTATGGTTCGTGAAAAGAACACACATGCAATGACACTAGAGGATCCATGTGTGGTTTGTGGAAACAACAGACATGCAATGACTCTAGCTGTGGTTCATGAAAAGAACAGACATGCAATGACACTGGTGGATCCATGTCTGGTTCATGAGAAGAACACACATGCAATGACACTAGGTGTGGTTCATGAAAAGAACACACATGCAATGATACTGGTGGATCCTTATGTGGTTTCTGAGAAGAACAGACATGCAATGACTCTAGCTATGGTTCAAGAAAAGAACACACATGCAATGACACTGGTGGATCCATGTGTGGTTTGTGAAGAACAGACATGCAATCACACTAGGTGGATCCATGTGTGGGTTGTTTAGAGGAACATACTTGCAATGACACTGGGTGTGGTTCATGAAAAGAACAGACATGCAATGACACTGGTGGATCCTTCTATGGTTTATGTAGAAGAACACACATGCAATGATTCTAGCCGTGGTTCATGAAAAGAACACACATGCAATGACTCTGGTGGATCCATGTGTGGTTTGTGAAAAGAACAGACATGCAATCACACTGGGTGTGGTTCATCAAAAGAACACACATCCAATAACACTGGTGGATCCATGTGTGGTTTGTGGAAAGAACAGACATGCAATGACACTGGGTGTGGTTCATGAAAAGATAACACATGCAATGACATTGGTGTATCCTTATGTGGTTTGTGAGAAGAACACACATGCAATGACTCTAGTTGTGGTTCATGAAAAAAACACATAGGCAATAACACTAGTGGATCCTTATGTGGTTTGTGAGAAGAACATACATGAAATGACTCTAGCTATGGTTCATGAAAAGAACACACATGCAATGACACTGGTGAATCCATGTGTGGTTTGAGAAAAGAACACAACACAATGACACTAGGTGCATCCATGTGTGGTTTGTTTAGAGGAACAGACATGCAATAACACTGGGTGTGGTTCATGAAAAGAACAGACATGCAACGACACTAGTGGATCCTTATGTGGTTTGTTTAGAAGAACACATATGCAATGTATCTAGTTGTGGTTCATTAAAAGAACACACATGCAATGACACGGGTGGATCCATGTGTGGTTCATGAGAAGAACACACATCCAATGACACTGGTGGATCCCTGTGTAGTTTGTGGAAAGAATAGACATCAATGACACTAGGTGGATCCATGTGTGGTTTGTGGAAAGAACAGATATGCAATGACTCTAGCTATGGTTCATGAAAAGAACAGACATGCAATGACACTGGTGGATCCATGTGTGGTTCATGAGAAGAACAGACATGCAATCACATTGGGTGTGGTTCATGAAAAGAACACACATCCAATCACACTGGTGGATCCATGTCTGGTTTGTGGTAAGAACAGACATGCAATGACACTGGGTGTGGTTCATGAAAATAACACACATGCATTGACACTGGTGTATCCTTATGTGGTTTGTGAGAAGAACACACATGCAATGACTCTAGCTATGGTTCAAGAAAAGAACACACATGCAATGACACTGGTGGATCCATGTGTGGTTTGTAAAAAGAACAGACATGCAATCACACTAGGTGGATCCATGTGTGGGTTGTTTAGAGGAACATACTTGCAATGACACTGGGTGTGGTTCATGAAAAGAACAGACATGCAATGACACTGGTGGATCCTTCTATGGTTTATGTAGAAGAACACACATGCAATGATTCTAGCCGTGGTTCATGAAAAGAACACACATGCAATGACTCTGGTGGATCCATGTGTGGTTTGTGAAAAGAACAGACATGCAATCACACTGGGTGTGGTTCATGAAAAGAACACACATCCAATAACACTGGTGGATCCATGTGTGGTTTGTGGAAAGAACAGACATGCAATGACACTGGGTGTGGTTCATGAAAAGATAACACATGCAATGACATTGGTGTATCCTTATGTGGTTTGTGAGAAGAACACACATGCAATGACTCTAGTTGTGGTTCATGAAAAAAACACATAGGCAATAACACTAGTGGATCCTTATGTGGTTTGTGAGAAGAACATACATGAAATGACTCTAGCTATGGTTCATGAAAAGAACACACATGCAATGACACTGGTGAATCCATGTGTGGTTTGAGAAAAGAACACAACACAATGACACTAGGTGCATCCATGTGTGGTTTGTTTAGAGGAACAGACATGCAATAACACTGGGTGTGGTTCATGAAAAGAACAGACATGCAACGACACTAGTGGATCCTTATGTGGTTTGTTTAGAAGAACACATATGCAATGTATCTAGTTGTGGTTCATTAAAAGAACACACATGCAATGACACAGGTGGATCCATGTGTGGTTCATGAGAAGAACACACATCCAATGACACTGGTGGATCCCTGTGTAGTTTGTGGAAAGAATAGACATCAATGACACTAGGTGGATCCATGTGTGGTTTGTGGAAAGAACAGATATGCAATGACTCTAGCTATGGTTCATGAAAAGAACAGACATGCAATGACACTGGTGGATCCATGTGTGGTTCATGAGAAGAACAGACATGCAATCACATTGGGTGTGGTTCATGAAAAGAACACACATCCAATCACACTGGTGGATCCATGTCTGGTTTGTGGTAAGAACAGACATGCAATGACACTGGGTGTGGTTCATGAAAAAAACACACATGCATTGACACTGGTGTATCCTTATGTGGTTTGTGAGAAGAACACACATGCAATGACTCTAGCTATGGTTCGTGAAAAGAACACACATGCAATGACACTAGAGGATCCATGTGTGGTTTGTGGAAACAACAGGCATTCAATGACTCTAGCTGTGGTTCATGAAAAGAACAGACATGCAATGACACTGGTGGATCCATGTCTGGTTCATGAGAAGAACACACATGCAATGACACTAGGTGTGGTTCATGAAAAGAACACACATGCAATGATACTGGTGGATCCTTATGTGGTTTGTGAGAAGAACAGACATGCAATGACTCTAGCTATGGTTCAAGAAAAGAACACACATGCAATGACACTGGTGGATCCATGCGTGGTTTGTGAAAAGAACAGACATGCAATCACACTAGGTGGATCCATGTGTGGGTTGTTTAGAGGAACATACGTGCAATGACACTGGGTGTGGTTCATGAAAAGAACAGACATGCAATGTCACTGGTGGATCCTTCTGTGGTTTGTTTAGAAGAACACACATGCAATGATTCTAGCCGTGGTTCATGAAAAGAACACACATGCAATGACACTGTTGGATCCATGTGTGGTTTGTGAAAAGAACAGACATGCAATCTCACTGGGTGTGGTTCATGAAAAGAACACACATCCAATGACACTGGTGGATCCATGTGTGGTTTGTGGAAAGAACAGACATGCAATGACACTAGGTGTGGTTCATGAAAAGAACATGCATGCAATGACACTTGTGTATCCTTATGTGGTTTGTGAGAAGAACACACATGCAATGACTGTAGCTGTGGTTCATGAAAAAAACACATAGGCAATGACACTAGTGGATCCTTATGTGGTTTGTGAGAAGAACATACATGAAATGACTCTAGCTATGGTTCATGAAAAGAACACACATGCAATGACACTGGTGAATCCATGTGTGGTTTGAGAAAAGAACACAATACAATGACACTAGGTGGATCCATGTGTGGTTTGTTTAGAGGAACATACATGCAATGACACTGGGTGTGGTTCATGAAAAGAACAGACATGCAACGACAGTGGTGGATCCTTATGTGGTTTGTTTAGAAGAACACACATGCAATGTCTCTAGTTGTGGTTCATGAAAAGAACACACATGCAATGACACTAGTGGATCCATGTGTGGTTCATGAGAAGAACACACATGCAATGACACTGGTGGATCCTTATGTGGTTTGTGAGCAGAACATACATGCAATGACTCTAGCTATGGTTCATGGAAAGAACACACATGCAATGACATAGGTGAATCCATGTGTGGTTTGAGAAAAGAACACAATACAATGACACTAGGTGGATCCATGTGTGGTTTGTTTAGAGGAACAAACATGCAATGACACTGGGTGTGGTTCATGAAAAGAACATACATGCAACCACACTGGTGGATCCTTATGTGGTTTGTTTAGAAGAACACACATGCAATGTCTCTAGTTGTGGTTCATGAAAAGAACACACATGCAATGACACTGGTGGATCCATGTGTGGTTCATGAGAAGAACACATATCCAATGACACTAGTGGATCCATGTGTGGTTTGTTTAGAGGAACAGACATGCAATGACACTGGCTGTGATTCATGAGAAGAACACACATTAAATGAAATTGGTGGAGACATGTGTGGTTTGTGAGAAGAACACACATGCAATGTCTCTAGTTGTGGTTCATGAAAAGAACACACATGCAATGACACTGGTGGATCCATGTGTGGTTCATGAGAAGAACACATATCCAATGACACTAGTGGATCCATGTGTGGTTTGTTTAGAGGAACAGACATGCAATGACACTGGCTGTGATTCATGAGAAGAACACACATTAAATGAAATTGGTGGAGACATGTGTGGTTTGTGAGAAGAACACACATGCAATGACTCTAGTTGTGGTTCATGAAAAGAACACACATGCAATGACACTGGTGGATCCATGTGTGGTTCATGAGAAGAACACACATGCAATGGCACTGGTGGATCCTTATGTGGTTTGTGAGCAGAACATACATGCCATGACTCTAGCTATGGTTCATGAAAAGAACACACATGCAATGGCACTTGCGGATCCATGTGTGGTTTGTGAAAAGAACCCACATGCAATGACACTAGGTGGATCCATGTGTGGTTTGTTTACAGGAACAGACATGCAATGACACTGGGTGTGGTTCATGAAAAGAACACACATGCAATGACTCTAGCTATGGTTCATGAAAAGAACACACATGCAACACTGGTGGATCCATGTGTGGTTCATGAGAAGAACACACATGCAATCACACTAGGTGTGGTTCATGAAAAGACCACACATGCAATGACATTGGTGGATCCATGTGGTTTGTGAGAAGAACAGACATGCAATGACTCTAGCTATGGTTCATGAAAACAACACGCATGCAATGACACTGGTGGTTCAATGTGTGGTTTGTGAATAGAATAGACATGCAATCACACTAGGTGGATCCATGTGTGTTTTGTTTAGAGGAACAGACATGCAATGACACTGGGTGTGGTTCATGAAAAGAACGGACATGCAATGAAACTGGTGGATCCTTATGTGGTTTGGTTAGAAGAACACACATGCAATGACTCTAGCCGTGGTTCATGAAAAGAACGCACATGCAATGACACTGGTGGATCCATGTGTGGTTTGTGAAAAGAACATACATGCAATCACACTGGGTGTGGTTCATGAAAAGAACACACATCCAATGACACTGGTGGATCCATGTGTGGTTTGTGGAAAGAATAGACATGCAATGACACTGGGTGTGGTTCATGAAAAGAACACACATGCAATGACACTGGTGTATCCTTATGTGGTTTGTGAGAAGAACACAAATGCAATGACTCTAGCTGTGGTTCATGAAAAGAACACACATGCAATGACAGTGGTGGATTCTTATGTGGTTTGTGAGAAGAAATACATGAAATGACTCTAGTTATGGTACATGAAAAGAACACACATGTAATGACACTGGTGGATCCATGTGTGGTTTGTGAAAAGAACACACATGCAATGACACTAGGTGGATCCATGTGTGGTTTGTTTAGAGGAACAGACATGCAATGACACTAGGTGTGGTTCATGAAAAGAACAGACATGCAACGACACTGGTGGATCCTTATGTGGTTTGTTTAGAAGAACACACATGCAATGTCTCTTGCTGTGGTTCGTGAAAAGAACACACATCCAATGACACTGGTGGATCCATGTGTGGTTTGTGGAACAAACAGACATGCAATGTCTCTAGTTGTGGTTCACGAAAAGAACAGACATGCAATGACACTGGTGGATCCATGTGTGGTTCATGAGAAGAACACACATCTAATGACATTGGTGGATCCATGTGTGGTTTGTTTAGAGGAACAGACATGCAATGACACTGGCTGTGGTTCATGAGAAGAACACACATGCAATGACACTAGTGGATCCATGTGTGGTTTGTGAGAAGAACACACATGCAATGACTCGAGCTGTGGTTCATGAAAATAACACACATGCAATGACACTGGTGGATCCATGTGTGGTTCATGAGAAGAACACACATGCAATGACATTGGATGTGGTTCATGAAAAGAACACACATGCAATGACACTGGTGGATCCTTATGTGGTTTGTGAGAAGAACAGACATGCAATGACTCTAGCTACGGTTCATGAAAAGAACACACATGCAATGACACTGGTGGATCCATGTGTGGTTTGTGAACAGAACAGACATGCGATCACACTAGGTGGATCCATGTGTGGTTTGTTTAGAGGAACAGACATGCAATGGCACTGGGTGTGGTTCATGAGAACAAGAGACATGCAATGACACTGGTGGATCCTTTTGTGGTTTTTTAGAAGAACACACATGCAATGACTCTAGCCGTGGTTCATGAAAAGAACACACATGCATTGACAGTGGTGGATCCATATGTGGTTTGTGAGAAGAAAATACATGAAATGACTCTAGTTATGGTACATGAAAAGAACACACATGCAATGGCACTGGTGGATCCATGTGTGGTTCATGAGAAGAACACACATGCAATGACACTAGGTGGATCCATGTGTGGTTTGTTTAGAGGAACAGACATGCAATGACAGTGGCTGTGATTCATGAGAAGAACACACATTAAATGAAATTGGTGGAGACATGTGTGGTTTGTGAGAAGAATACACATGCAATGACTCTAGTTGTGGTTCATGAAAAGAACACACATGCAATGACACTGGTGGATCCATGTGTGGTTCATGAGAAGAACACACATGCAATGACACTGGTGGATCCTTATGTGGTTTGTGAGCAGAACATACATGCCATGACTCTAGCTATGGTTCATGAAAAGAACACACATGCAATGACACTTGTGGATCCATGTGTGGTTTGTGAAAAGAACCCACATGCAATGACACTAGGTGGATCCATGTGTGGTTTGTTTACAGGAACAGACATGCAATGACGCTGGGTGTGGTTCATGAAAAGAACACACATGCAATGACTCTAGCTATGGTTCATGAAAAGAACACACATGCAACACTGGTGGATCCATGTGTGGTTCATGAGAAGAACACACATGCAATCACACTAGGTGTGGTTCATGAAAAGACCACACATGCAATGACATTGGTGGATCCATGTGGTTTGTGAGAAGAACAGACATGCAATGACTCTAGCTATGGTTCATGAAAACAACACGCATGCAATGACACGGGTGGTTCAATGTGTGGTTTGTGAATAGAATAGACATGCAATCACACTAGGTGGATCCATGTGTGGTTTGTTTAGAGGAACAGACATGCGATGACACTGGGTGTGGTTCATGAAAAGAACGAAGATGCAATGAAACTGGTGGATACTTATGTGGTTTGGTTAGAAGAACACACATGCAATGACTCTAGCCGTGGTTCATGAAAAGAACACACATGCAATGACACTGGTGGATCCATGTGTGGTTTGTGAAAAGAATAGACATGCAATCACACTGGGTGTGGTTCATGAAAAGAACACACATCCAATGACACTGGTGGATCCATGTGTGGTTTGTGGAAAGAATAGACATGCAATGACACTGGGTGTGGTTCATGAAAAGAACACACATGCAATGACACTGGTGTATCCTTATGTGGTTTGTGAGAAGAACACAAATGCAATGACTCTAGCTGTGGTTCATGAAAAGAACACACATGCAATGACAGTGGTGGATCCTTATGTGGTTTGTGAGAAGAAAATACATGAAATGACTCTAGTTATGGTACATGAAAAGAACACACATGCAATGACACTGGTGGATCCATGTGTGGTTTGTGAAAAGAACACACATGCAATGACACTAGGTGGATCCATGTGTGGTTTGTTTAGAGGAACAGACATGCAATGACACTAGGTGTGGTTCATGAAAAGAACAGACATGCAACGACACTGGTGGATCCTTATGTGGTTTGTTTAGAAGAACACACATGCAATGTCTCTTGCTGTGGTTCGTGAAAAGAAAACACATCCAATGACACTGGTGGATCCATGTGTGGTTTGTGGAACAAACAGACATGCAATGTCTCTAGTTGTGGTTCACGAAAAGAACAGACATGCAATGACACTGGTGGATACATGTGTGGTTCATGAGAAGAACACACATCTAATGACATTGGTGGATCCATGTGTGGTTTGTTTAGAGGAACAGACATGCAATGACACTGGCTGTGGTTCATGAGAAGAACACACATGCAATGACACTAGTGGATCCATGTGTGGTTTGTGAGAAGAACACACATGCAATGACACTAGTGGATCCATGTGTGGTTCATGAGAAGAACACACATGCAATGACACTGGGTGTGGTTCATGAAAATTACACACATACAATGACACTGGTGGATCCTTATGTGGTTTGTGAGAAGAACAGACATGCAATGACTCTAGCTACGGTTCATGAAAAGAACACACATGCAATGACACTGGTGGATCCATGTGTGGTTTGTGAACAGAACAGACATGCAATCACACTAGGTGGATCCATGTGTGGTTTGTTTAGAGGAACAGACATGCAATGGCACTGGGTGTGGTTCATGAGAAGAAGAGACATGCAATGACACTGGTGGATCCTTTTGTGGTTTTTTAGAAGAACACACATGCAATGACTCTAGCCGTGGTTCATGAAAAGAACACACATGCATTGACAGTTGTGGATCCATATGTGGTTTGTGAGAAGAAAATACATGAAATGACTCTAGTTATGGTACATGAAAAGAACACACATGCAATGACACTGGTGGATCCATTTGTGGTTTGTGAAAAGAACACACATGCAATGACACTAGGTGGATCCATGTGTGGTTTGTTTAGAGGAACGGACATGCAATGACACTCGGTGTGGTTCATGAAAAGAACAAACATGCAACGACACTGGTGGATCCTTATGTGGTTTGTTTAGAAGAACACAAATGCAATGTATCTACCCGTGGTACATGAAAAGAACACACATGCAATGACACTTGTGGATCCATGTGTCATTTGTGAATAGAATAAACATGCAATCACACTGGATGTGGTTCATGAAAAGAACACACATCCAATGACACTGGTGGATCCATGTGTGGTTTGTGGAAAGAACAAACATGCAATGACACTTGGTGCGGTTCATGAAAAGAACACACATGCAATGACACTGGTGTATCCTTATGTGGTTTGTGAGAAGAACACAGATGCAATGACTCCAGCTCTGGTTCATGAAAAGAACACACATGCAATGACACTGGTGGATCCTTATGTGGTTTGTGAGAAGAACATACATGCAATGACTCTAGCTATGGTTCATGAAAAGAACACACATGCAATGACACTGGTGGATCCATGTGTGGTTTGTGAAAAGAACACGCATGCAATGACACTAGGTGGATCCATGTGTGGTTTGTGGAAAGAACAGACATGCAATGACTCTAGGTGTGCTTCATGAAAAGAACAGACATGCAATGACACTGGTGGATCCATGTGTGGTTCATGAGAAGAACAGACATGCAATCACACTGGGTGTGTGGTTCATGAAAAGAACACACATCCAATGACACTAGTGGATCCATGTGCGGTTTGTGGTAAGAACAGACATGCAATGACACTGGGTGTGGTTCATGAAAAGAACACACATGCAATAACACTAGTGTATCCTTATGTGGTTTGTGAGGAGACCACACATGCAATAACTCTAGATGTGGTTCGTGAAAAGAACACACATGCAATGACACTGGTGGATCCATGTATGGTTTGTGGAAAGAACAGACATGCAATGACTCTAGCTGTGGTTCACAAAAAGAACAGACATGCAATGACACTAGTGGATCCATGTGTGGTTCATGAGAAGAACACACCTCTAATGACACTGGTGGATCCATGTGTGGTTTGTTTAGAGGAACAGACATGCAATGACACTGGCTGTGGTTCATGAGAAGAACACACATGCAATGACACTGGTGGATCCATGTGTGGTCTGTGTGAAGAACACACATGCAATGACTCTAGCTGTGGTTCATGAAAAGAACACACATGCAATGACACTGGCGGATCCATGTGTGGTTCATGAGAAGAACACACATGCAATGACACTGGGTGTGGTTCATGAAAAGAACACACATGCAATGACACTGGTGGATCCATGTGGTTTGTGAGAAGAACAGACATGCAATGACTCTAGCTATGGTTCATGGAAAGAACACACATGCAATGACACTGGTGGATCCATGTGTGGTTTGTGAATAGAACAGACATGCAATCACACTAGGTGGATCCATGTGTGATTTTTTTAGAGGAACAGACATGCAATGACACTGGGTGTGGTTCATGAAAAGAATAGACATGCAATGACACTGGTGGATCCTTATGTGGTTTGGTTAGAAGAAAACACATACAATGACTCTAGCTGTGGTTCATGAAAAGAACACACCTGCAATGACACTGGTGGATCCATGTGTGGTTTGTGAAAAGAATAGACATGCAATCACACTGGGTGTGGTTCATGAAAAGAACACACATCCAATGACACTGGTGGATCCATGTGTGGTTTTTGGAAAGAACAGACATGCAATGACACTGGGTGTGGTTCATGAAAAGAACACACATGCAATGAGACTGATGTATCCTTATGTGGTTTCTGAGAAGAACACACATGCAATGACTCTAGCTGTGGTTCATGAAAAGAACACACATGCAATGACACTGGTGGATCCATGTGTGGTTTGTGAAAAGAAAAGACATGCAATCACACTAGGTTGATCCATGTGTGGTTTGTTTAGAGGAACAGACATGCAATGACACTTGGTGTGGTTCATGAAAAGAACGGACATGCAATGAAACTGGTGGATCCTTATGTGGTTTGGTTAGAAGAACATACATGCAATGACTCTAGCCGTGGTTCATGAAAAGAACACACATGCAATGACACTGGTGGATCCATGTGTGGTTTGTGAAAAGAATAGACATGCAATCACACTGGGTGTGGTTCATGAAAAAACACACATCCAATGACATTGGTGGATCCATGTGTGGTTTGTGGAAAGAACAAACATGCAATGACACTGGGTGTGGTTCATGAAAAGAACAGAAGTGCAATGACACTGGTGGATCCTTATGTGGTTTGTTTAGAAGAACACACATGCAATGACTCTTGCTGTGGTTCATGAAAAGAACACACATGCAATGACACTGGTGGATCCATGTGTGGTTTGTGAAAAGAATAGACATGCAATCACACTGGGTGTGGTTCATGAAAAAACACACATCCAATGACATTGGTGGATCCATGTGTGGTTTGTGGAAAGAACAGACATGCAATGACACTGGGTGTGGTTCATGAAAAGAACACACATGCAATGACACTGGTGTATCCTTATGTGGTTTGTGAGAAGAACAGACATCCAATGACTCTAGCTAAGGTTCATGAAAAGAACACACATGCAATGACACTGGTGGATCCTTATGTGGTTTGTGAGAAGAACATACATGCAATGACTCTAGCTATGGTTCATGACAAGAACAGACATGCAATGACACTGGTGGATCCATGTGTGGTTGAAGAAAAGAAAAGACATGTAATGACACTAGGTGCATCCATGTGTGGTTTGTGGAAAGAACAGACATGCAATGACTCTAGTTGTCGTTCATGAAAAGAACAGACATGCAATGACACTGGTGGATCCATGTGGTTTGTGAGAAGAATACGGACATGCAATGTCTCTAGTTGTGGTTCATGAAAGAACACACATGCAATGACATTGGCTGGATCCATGTGTGGTTCATGAGAAGAACATACATCTAATGACATTGGTGGATCCATGTGTGGTTTGTTTAGAGGAGAACAGACATGCAATGACCTTGTGCTGACAAATCGTGGTTCATGAGAAGAACACACATGCAATGACAACGGTGGATCCATGTGTGGTTTGAGAAGAACACACATGCAATGACTCGGTGTGGTTCATGAAAAGAACACACATGCAATGACACCGGTGGATCCATGTGGTTCATGAGAAGAACAGACATGCAATGACACTGGGTGTGGTTCATGAAAAGAACACACATGCAATGACACTGGTGGATCCTTATGTGGTTTGTGAGAAGAACAGACATCCAATGACTCTAGCTACGGTTCATGAATAGAACACACATGCAATGACACTAGTGGATCCATTTGTGGTTTGTGGAAGGAACAGACATGCAATCACACTAGGTGGATCCATGCATGGTTTGTTTAGAGAACAGACATGCAATGGCACCAGGTGTGGTTCATGAAAAGAATGACATGCAATGACACCGTGGATCCATATGTGGTTATTTTAGAAGAACAAACATGCAATGACTCTAGCTGTGATTCATGAAAAGAACACACATGCAATGACACTGGTGGATCCATGTGGGGTTTGGGAAAAGAAAAGACATCAAAACACACTGGGTGTGGTAAATGAAAAGTACACACATCAATGATGGTGGATCCATGTGTGGTTTGTGGAAAGAACAGACTTGCAATGACACTGGGTGTGGTTCATGAAAAGACCACACATGCAATGCCACTGGTGTTTCCTTATGTCGTTTGTGAGAAGAACATACATGCAATGATTCTAGCTGTGGTTCATGAAAAGAACACACATGCATTGACAGTGGTGGATCCATATGTGGTTTGTGAGAAGAAAATACATGAAATGACTCTAGTTATGGTACATGAAAAGAACACACATGCAATGACACTAGGTGGATCCATGTGTGGTTTGTTTAGAGGAACAGACATGCAATGACACTAGGTGTGGTTCATGAAAAGAACAGACATGCAACAACACTGGTGGATCCTTATGTGGTTTGTTTAGAAGAACACACATGCAATGTCTCTTGTTGTGGTTCGTGAAAAGAACACACATCCAATGACACTGGTGGATCCATGTGTGGTTTGTGGAACAAACAGACATGCAATGTCTCTAGTTGTGGTTCACGAAAAGAACAGACATGCAATGACACTGGTGGATCCATGTGTGGTTCATGAGAAGAACACACATCTAATGACATTGGTGGATCCATGTGTGGTTTGTTTAGAGGAACAGACATGCAATGACACTGGCTGTGGTTCATGAGAAGAACACACATGCAATGACACTAGTGGATCCATGTGTGGTTTGTGAGAAGAACACACATGCAATGGCTCGAGCTGTCGTTCATGAAAAGAACACACATGCAATGACACTGGTGGATCCATGTGTGGTTCATGAGAAGAACACACATGCAATGACACTGGGTGTGTTTCATGAAAAGAACACACATGCAATAACACTGGTGGATCCTTATGTGGTTTGTGAGAAGAACAGACATGCAATGACTCTAGCTACGGTTCATGAAAAGAACACACATGCAATGACACTGGTGGATCCATGTGTGGTTTCTGAACAGAATAGACATGCAAACACACTAGGTGGATCCATGTGTGGTTTGTTTAGAGGAACAGACATGCAATGGCACTGGGTGTGGTTCATGAGAAGAACAGACATGCAATGACACTGGTGGATCCTTTTGTGGTTTTTTAGAAGAACACACATGCAATGACTCTAGCCGTGGTTCATGAAAAGAACACACATGCATTGACAGTTGTGGATCCATATGTGGTTTGTGAGAAGAAAATACATGAAATGACTCTAGTTATGGTACATGAAAAGAACACACATGCAATGACACTGGTGGATCCATGTGTGGTTTGTGAAAAGAACACACATGCAATGACACTAGGTGGATCCATGTGTGGTTTGTTTAGAGGAACAGACATGCAATGACACTCGGTGTGGTTCATGAAAAGAACAAACATGCAACGACACTGGTGGATCCTTATGTGGTTTGTTCAGAAGAACACAAATGCAATGTCTCTACCCATGGTACATGAAAATAACACACATGCAATGACACTTGTGGATCCATGTGTCATTTGTGAAAAGAATAGACATGCAATCACACTGGATGTGGTTCATGAAAAGAACACACATCCAATGACACTGGTGGATCCATGTGTGGTTTGTGGATAAAACAGACATGCAATGACACTTGGTGTGGTTCATGAAAAGAACACACATTTAATGACACTGGTGTATCCTTATGTGGTTTGTGAGAAGAACACAGATGCAATGACTCCAGCTGTGGTTCATGAAAAGAACACACATGCCATGACACTGGTGGATCCTTATGTGGTTTGTGAGAAGAACATACATGCAATGACTCTAGCTATGGTTCATGAAAAGAACACACATGCAATGACACTGGTGGATCCATGTGTGGTTTGTGAAAAGAACACGCATGCAATGACACTAGGTGGATCCATGTGTGGTTTGTGGAAAGAACAGACATGCAATGACTCTAGGTGTGCTTCATGAAAAGGACAGACATGCAATGACACTGGTGGATCCATGTGTGGTTCATGAGAAGAACAGACATGCAATCACACTGGGTGTGTGGTTCATGAAAAGAACACACATCCAATGACACTAGTGGATCCATGTGCGGTTTGTGGTAAGAATAGACATGCAATGACACTGGGTGTGGTTCATGAAAAGAACACACATGCAATGACACTAGTGTATCCTTATGTGGTTTGTGAGAAGACCACACATGCAATAACTCTAGCTGTGGTTCGTGAAAAGAACACACATGCAATGACACTGGTGGATCCATGTGTGGTTTGTGGAAAGAACAGACATGCAATGACTCTAGCTGTGGTTCACAAAAATAACAGACATGCAATGACACTAGTGGATCCATGTGTTGTTCATGAGAAGAACACACCTCTAATGACACGGGTGGATCCATGTGTGGTTTGTTTAGAGGAACAGACATGCAATGACACTGGCTATGGTTCATGAGAAGAACACACATGCAATTACACTGGTGGATCCATGTGTGGTCTTTGTGAAGAACACACATGCAATGACTCTAGCTGTGGTTCATGAAAAGAACACACATGCAATGACACTGGAGGATCCATGTGTGGTTCATGAGAAGAACACACATGCAATGACACTGGGTGTGGTTCATGAAAAGAACACACATGCAATGACACTGGTGGATCCATGTGGTTTGTGAGAAGAACAGACATGCAATGACTCTAGCTATGGTTCATGGAAAGAACACACATGCAATGACACTGGTGGATCCATGTGTGGTTTATGAATAGAACAGACATGCAATCACACTAGGTGGATCCATGTGTGGTTTATTTAGAGGAACAGACATGCAATGACACTGGGTGTGGTTCATGAAAAGAATAGACATGCAATGACACTGGTGGATCCTTATGTGGTTTGGTTTGTGAGAAGAACAGACATCCAATGACTCTAGCTAAGGTTCATGAAAAGAACACACATGCAATGACACTGGTGGATCCTTATGTGGTTTGTGAGAAGAACATACATGCAATGAATCTAGCTATGGTTCATGACAAGAACACACATGCAATGACACTGGTGGATCCATGTGTGGTTCATGAAAAGAACACACATGCAATGACACTAGGTGGATCCATGTGTGGTTTGTGGAAAGAACAGACATGCAATGACTCTAGCTATGGTTCATGACAAGAACACACATGCAATGACACTGGTGGATCCATGTGTGGTTCATGAAAAGAACACACATGCAATGACACTAGGTGGATCCATGTGTGGTTTGTGGAAAGAACAGACATGCAATGACTCTAGGCATGGTTCTTGAAAAGAACAGACATGCAATGACATTGGTGGATCCATGTGTGGTTCATGAGAAGAATAGACATGCAATCACACTGGGTGTGGTTCATGAAAAGAACACACATCCAATGACATTGGTGGATCCATGTGTGGTTTGTGGTAAGAACAGACATGCAATGACACTGGGTGTGGTTCATGAAAAGAACACACATGCAATGACACTGGTGTATCCTTATGTGGTTTGTGAGAAGAACACAAATGCAATGACTCTAGCTGTGGTTCATGAAAAGAACACACATGCAATGACACTGGTGGATCCTTATGTGGTTTGTGAGAAGAACATACATGCAATGCCTCTAGCTATGGTTCATGAAAAGAACAGACATGCAATGACACTACTGGATCCATATGTGGTTTGTGAAAAGAACACACATGCAATGACACTAGGTGGATCCATGTGTGGTTTGTTTAGAGGAACAGACATGCAATGACACTAGGTGTGGTTCATGAAAAGAACTGACATGCAACGACACTGGTGGATCCTTATGTGATTTGTTTAGAAGAACACACATGCAATGTCTCTAGCTGTGGTTCATGAAAAGAACACACATGCAATGACACTGGTGGATCCATGTGCGGTTTGTATAAAGAATGACATGCAATCACACTAGGTGGATCCATGTGTGGTTTGTGGAAAGAACAGACATGTAATGACTCTAGCTATGGTTCATGAAAAGAACAGACATGCAATGACACTGGTGGATCCATGTGTGGTTCATGAGAAGAACAGACATGCAATCACACTGGGTGTGGTTCATGAAAAGAACACACATCCAATGACACTGGTGGATCCATGTGTGGTTTGAGGTAAGAACAGACATGCAATGACACTGGGTGTGGTTCATTAAAAGAACACACATGCAATGACACCGGTGTATCCTTATGTGGTTTGTGAGAAGAACACACATGCAATGACTCTAGCTGTGGTTCGTGAAAAGAACACACATGCAATGACACTGGTGGATCCATGTGTGGTTTGTGGAACGAACACACATGCAATGACACTAGTTGTGGTTCACGAAAGAACAGACATGCAATGACACTGTTGGATCCATGTGTGGTTCATGAGAAGAACATACATCTAATGACATTGGTGGATCCATGTGTGGTTTGTTTAGAGGAACAGACATGCAATGACACTGGCTGTGGTTCATGAGAAGAACACACATGCAATGACACTGGTGGATCCATGTGTGGTTTGTGAGAAGAACACACATGCAATGACTCGAGCTGTGGTTCATGAAAAGAACACACATGCAATGACACTGGTGGATCCACGTGTGGTTCATGAGAAGAACACACATGCAATGACACTGGGTGTGGTTCATGAAAAGAACACACATGCAATGACACTGGTGGATCCTTATGTGGTTTGTGAGAAGAACAGACATCCAATGACTCTAGCTACGGTTCATGAAAAGAACACACATGCAATGACACTAGTGGATCCATGTGTGGTTTGTGAACAGAACAGACATGCAATCACACTAGGTGGATCCATGCATGGTTTGTTTAGAGGAACAGACATGCAATCGCACTGAGTGTGTTTAATGAAAAGAATGACATGCAATGACACCGTGGATCCTTATGTGGTTTTTAGAAGAACAAACATCCAATGACTCTAGCTTCGGTTCATGAAAAGAACACACATGCAATGACACTGGTGGATCCATGTGTGGTTTGTGAAAAGAACAGACATGCAATCACACTGGGTGTGGTACATGAAAAGAACACACATCCAATGACACTGGTGGATCCATGTGTGGTTTGTGGAAAGAACAGACTTGCAATGACACTGGGTGTGGTTCATGAAAAGACCACACACGCAATGCCACTGGTGTTTCCTTATGTCGTTTGTGAGAAGAACATACATGCAATGACTCTAGCTGTGGTTCATGAGAAGAACACACATGCATTGACAGTGGTGGATCCATATGTGGTTTGTGAGAAGAAAATACATGAAATGACTCTAGTTATGGTACATGAAAAGAACACACATGCAATGACACTGGTGGATCCATGTGTGGTTTGTGAAAAGAACACACATGCAATGACACTAGGTGGATCCATGTGTGGTTTGTTTAGAGGAACAGACATGCAATGACACTAGGTGTGGTTCATGAAAAGAACAGACATGCAACGACACTGGTGGATCCTTATGTGGTTTGTTTAGAAGAACACACATGCAATGTCTCATGCTGTGGTTCGTGAAAAGAACACACATCCAATGACACTGGTGGATCCATGTGTGGTTTGTGGAACAAACAGACATGCCATGTCTCTAGTTGTGGTTCACGAAAAGAACAGACATGCAATGACACTGGTGGATCCATGTGTGGTTCATGAGAAGAACACACATCTAATGACATTGGTGGATCCATGTGTGGTTTGTTTAGAGGAACAGACATGCAATGACACTGGCTGTGGTTCATGAGAAGAACACACATGCAATGACACTAGTGGATCCATGTGTGGTTTGTGAGAAGAACACACATGCAATGACTCGAGCTGTGGTTCATGAAAAGAACACACATGCAATGACACTGGTGGATCCATGTGTGGTTCATGAGAAGAACACACATGCAATGACAATGGGTGTGGTTCATGAAAAGAACACACATGCAATAACACTGGTGGATCCTTATGTGGTTTTTGAGAAGAACAGACATGCAATGACTCTAGCTACGGTTCATGAAAAGAACACACATGCAATGACACTGGTGGATCCATGTGTGGTTTGTGAACAGAATAGACCTGCAATCACACTAGGTGGATCCATGTGTGGTTTGTTTAGAGGAACAGACATGCAATGGCACTTGGTGTGGTTCATGAGAAGAAGAGACATGCAATGACACTGGTGGATCCTTTTGTGGTTTTTTAGAAGAACACATGCAATGACTCTAGCCGTGGTTCATGTGAAGAACACACATGCATTGACACTTGTGGATTCATGTGTGGTTTGTGGTACGTACAGACTTTAATTGACACTTGGTGTGGTTCATGAAAAGAACACACATGCAATGACACTGGTGTATCCTTATGTGGTTTGTGAGAAGAACACAGATGCAATGACTCCAGCTGTGGTTCATGAAAAGAACACACATGCAATGACACTAGTGGATCCTTATGTGGTTTGTGAGAAGAACATACATGCAATGACTCTAGATATGGTTCATGAAAAGAACACACATGCAATAACACTGGTGGATCCATGTGTGGTTTGTGAAAAGAACACGCATGCAATGACACTAGGTGGATCCATGTGGGGTTTGTGGAAAGAATGACATGCAATGACTCTAGGTGTGCTTCATGAAAAGAACAGACATGCAATGACACTGGTGGATCCATGTGTGGTTCATGATAAGAATAGACATGCAATCACACTGGGTGTGTGGTTCATGAAAAGAAAACACATCAAATGACACTAGTGGATCCATGTGCGGTTTGTGGTAAGAACAGACATGCAATGACACTGGGTGTGGTTCATGAAAAGAACACACATGCAATGACACTAGTGTATCCTTATGTGGTTTGTGAGAAGACCACACATGCAATAACTCTAGCTGTGGTTCGTGAAAAGAACACACATGCAATGACACTGGTGGATCCATGTGTGGTTTGTGGAAGAAACAGACATGCAATGACTCTAGCTGTAGTTCACAAAAACAGACATGCAATGACACTAGTGGATCCATGTGTTGTTCATGAAGAACACACCTCTAATGACACGTGGATCCATGTGTGGTTTGTTTAGAGAAACATGCAATGACACTGGCTGTGGTTCATGAGAAGAACACACATGCAATGACACTTGTGGATCCATGTGTGGTTTGTGTTAAGAACACACATGCAATGACTCTAGCTGTGGTTCATGAAAAGAACACACATGCAATGACACTGGAGGATCCATGTGTGGTTAATGATAAGAACACACATGCAATGACACTGGGTGTGGTTCATGAAAAGAACACACATGAAATGACCGGTGGATCCATGTGGTTTGTGAGAAGAACACATGCAATGACTCTAGCTATGGTTCATGGAAAGAACACACATGCAATGACACTGTGGTTCCATGTGTGGTTTGTGAATAGAAACAGACATGCAATCACACTAGGTGGATCCATGTGTGGTTTTAGGAAAAAAACATGCAATGACACTGGGTGTGGTTCATGAAAAGAATAGACATGTAATGACACTGGTGGATCCTTATGTGGTTTGGTTAGAAGAACACACATACAATGACTCTAGCTGTGGTTCATGAAAAGAACACACATGCAATGACACTGGTGGATCCATGTGTGGTTTGTGAAAAGAATAGACATGCAATCACACTGGGTGTGGTTCATAAAAAGAACACACATCCAATGACACTGGTGGATCCATGTGTGGTTTGTGGAAAGAACAGACATGCAATGACACTGGGTGTGGTTCATGAAAAGAACACACATGTAATGAGACTGATGTATCCTTATGTGGTTTCTGAGAAGAACACACATGCAATGAATCTAGTTGTGGTTCATGAAAAGAACACACATGCAATGACACTGGTGGATCCATGTCTGGTTTGTGAAAAGAAAAGACATGCAATCACACTAGGTTGATCCATGTGTGGTTTGTTTAGAGGAATGTATACGTGCAATGACCTTTGGGGTGCATGAAAAGAAAACACGTTGATGTCTGTGGTGGATTTGGTGGTGGTTTGTTTAGAAGAACACACAACACACGACTTTACTGTGGTCTTGAAAAGAAACACAAAACACACATGCAATGACACTGGTGGATCCATGTGTGGTTCATGAAAAGAACACACATGCAATGACACTAGGTGGATCCATGTGGTTTGTAGAAGAACAGACATGCAATGACTCTAGTTGTGGTTCATGAAAAGAACACACATGCAATGACATTGGTGGATCCATGTGTGGTTTGTGAAAAGAATAGACATGCAATCACACTGGGTGTGGTTCATGAAAAGAACACACATCCAATGACACTGGTGGATCCATGTGTGGTTTGTGGTAAGAACAGACATGCAATGACACTGGGTGTGGTTCATGCAAAGAACACACATGCAATGACACTGGTGTATGCTTATGTGGTTTGTGAGAAGAACACAAATGCAATGACTCTAGCTGTGGTTCATGAGAAGAACACACATGCAATGACACTGGTGGATCCTTATGTGGTTTGTGAGAAGAACATACATGCAATGCCTCTAGCTATGGTTCATGAAAAGAACACACATGCAATTACACTAGTGGATCCATATGTGGTTTGTGAAAAGAACACACATGCAATGACACTAGGTGGATTCATGTGTGGTTTGTTTAGAGGAACAGACATGCAATGACACTAGGTGTGGTTCATGAAAAGAACTGACATGCAACGAGACTGGTGGATCCTTATGTGATTTGTTTAGAAGAACACACAGGCAATGTCTCTAGCTGTGCTTCATGAAAAGAACACACATGCAATGACACTGGTGGATCCATGTGTGGTTTGTATAAAGAACAGACATGCAATCACACTAGGTGGATCCATGTGTGGTTTGTGGAAAGAACAGACATGCAATGACTCTAGCTATGGTTCATGAAAAGAACAGACATGCAATGACACTGGTGGATCCATGTGTGGTTCATGAGAAGAACAGACATGCAATCACACTGGGTGTGGTTCATGAAAAGAACACACGTCCAATGACACTGGTGGATCCATGTGTGGTTTGTGGTAAGAACAGACATGCAATGACACTGGGTGTGGTTCATGAAAAGAACACACATGCAATGACACTGGTGTATCCTTATATGGTTTGTGATAAGAACACACATGCAATGACTCTAGTTGTGGTTCGTGAAAAGAACACACATGCAATTACACTGGTGGATCCATGTGTGGTTTGTGGAACGAACAGACATGCAATGTCTCTAGTTGTGGTTCACGAAAAGAACAGACATGCAATGACACTGTTGGATCCATGTGTGGTTCATGAGAAGAACATACATCTAATGACATTGGTGGATCCATGTGTGGTTTGTTTAGAGGAACAGACATGCAATGACACTGGCTGTGGTTCATGAGAAGAACACACATGCAATGACACTGGTGGATCCATGTGTGGTTTGTGAGAAGAACACACATGCAATGACTCGAGCTGTGGTTCATGAAAAGAACACACATGCAATGACACTGGTGGATCCACGTGTGGTTCATGAGAAGAACACACATGCAATGACACTGGGTGTGGTTCATGAAAAGAACACACATGCAATGACACTGGTGGATCCTTATGTGGTTTGTGAGAAGAACAAACATCCAATGACTCTAGCTACGGTTTATGAAAAGAACACACATGCAATGACACTAGTGGATCCATGTGTGGTTTGTGAACAGAACATACATGCAATCACACTAGGTGGATCCATGCATGGTTTGTTTAGAGGAACAAACATGCAATGGCACTGGGTGTGGTTCATGAAAAGAACAGACATGCAATGACACTGGTGGATCCTTATGTGGTTTTTTTAGAAGAACAAACATGCAATGACTCTAGCTGTGGTTCATGAAAAGAACACACATGCAATGACACTGGTGGATCCATGTGTGGTTTGTGAAAAGAACAAACATGCAATCACACTGGGTGTGGTACATGAAAAGAACACACATCCAATGACACTGGTGGATCCATGTGTGGTTTGTGGAAAGAATAGACTTGCAATGACACTAGGTGTGGTTCATGAAAAGACCACACATGCAATGCCACTGGTGTTTCCTTATGTCTTTTGTGAGAAGAACATACATGCAATGACTCTAGCTGTGGTTCATGAAAAGAACACACATGCATTGACAGTGGTGGATCCATATGTGGTTTGTGAGAAAAAAATACATGAAATGACTCTAGTTATGGTACATGAAAAGAACACACATGCAATGACACTGGTGGATCCATGTGTGGTTTGTGAAAAGAATACACATGCAATGACACTAGGTGGATCCATGTGTGGTTTGTTTAGAGGAACAGACATGCAATGACACTCGGTGTGGTTCATGAAAAGAAAAACATGCAACGACACTGGTGGATCCTTATGTGGTTTGTTTAGAAGAACACAAATGCAATGTCTCTCGCCGTGGTTCATGAAAAGAACACACATGCAATGACACTGGTGGATCCATGTGTCGTTTGTGAAAAGAATAGACATGCAATCACACTGGATGTGGTTCATGAAAAGAACACACATCCAATGACACTGGTGGATCCATGTGTGGTTTGTGGAAAGAACAGACATGCAATGACACTTGGTGTGGTTCATGAAGGAACACACATGCAATGACACCGTGTACCTTATGTGGTTTGTCAGAAGAACACAGATGCAATGACTCCAGCTGTGGTTCATGAAAAGAACACACATGCAATGACACTGGTGGATCCTTATGTGGTTTGTGAGAAGAACATACATGCAATGACTCTAGCTATGGTTCATGAAAAGAACACACATGCAATGACACTGGTGGATCCATGTGTGGTTTGTGAAAACAACACGCATACAATGACACTAGGTGGATCCATGTGTGGTTTGTGGAAAGAACATACATGCAATGACTCTAGCTGTGGTTCATGAAAAGAACAGACATGCAATCACACTGGTGGATCCATGTGTGGTTCATGAGAAGAACAGACATGCAATCACACTGGGTGTCGTTCATGAAAAGAACACACATCCAATGACACTGGTGGATCCATGTGCGGTTTGTGGTAAGAACAGACATGCAATGACACTGGGTGTGGTTCATGAAAAGAACACACATGCGATGACACTGGTGTATCCTTATGTGGTTTGTGAGAAGAACACACATGCAATAACTCTAGCTGTGGTTCGTGAGAAGAACACACATGCAATGACACTGGTGTATCCATGTGTGGTTTATGGAAAGAACATACATGCAATGAATCTAGCTGTGGTTCACGAAAAGAACAGACATGCAATGACACTAGTGGATCCATATGTGGTTCATGAGAAGAACGCACCTCTAATGACACTGGTGGATCCATGTGTGGTTTGTTTAGTGGAACAGACATGCAATGACACTGGCTGTGGTTCATGAGAAGAACACACATGCAATGAAACTGGTGGATCTATGTGTGGTCTGTGTGAAGAACACACATGCAATGACTCTAGTTGTGGTCCATGAAAAGAACACACATGCAATGACACTGGTGGATCTATGTGTGGTTCATGAGAAGAACACATGCAATGCCACTTGGTGTGGTTCATGGAAAGAACACACATGCAATGACACTGGTGGATCCATGTGTGGTTTGTGAACAGAAAAGACATGCAATCACACTAGGTGGATCCATGTGTGGTTTGTTTAGAGGAACAGACATTCAATGGCACTGGGTGTGGTTCATGGGCAAAACGGACATGCGATAATAACCTTGGGTCCTTTGTTTATTTTAGAAGAACACATCTAATGAAGTGGTCATGAAAAGAACACACATGCAATGACACTGGTGGATCCATGTGTGGTTTGTAGAAAACGGACATGCAATGACAGGTGTGGTGTGTAGTTCAGAGAACACATCACATACAATGAGGCGGGTGTTATGGTTTAGAAGAACACACATGCAATGACTCTAGCTGTGGTTCATGAAAAGAACACAGATGCAATGACACTGGTGGATCCATGTGTGGTTTGTGAAAAGAATAGAGATGCAATCACTACACCGCAGCAGAAAATCCCCAACATGCGTGTTGGTTGGGAAAACAGCTATCTCCAACAGAAAGTTGGTCGGGAAAAGGTTTTGCCGACCAACCTCGTCTGTCATCAAAAGTCCGGTCAGCAAAGGTCTTTCCTGACCAACATTTAATTACCCGAATCGTCTCATCACCGCTCAAAAGATTTCCTGACCAACATAACTTTTCCGACAGACATTTACATTCCCGTCCGACAATTATTGCTGACCAACAACCTAACGGTATAGGTTTTGTCGACCAACTTTCCATTGGCCCTGGTGTGAGCCTTTCCCGACCAACAGTTTGACGGGACCTCTAATTGCCAACCGACTTGCTGATCATAGGCACGTACCATTGGTTTATATATAGATATTTAAAATATTTGCCAGAGACGATTACCAACAAAACATAAATTTCATTTACATATTTTACAGCAAGCATGCATTCAACTTATCCTTCATATCTCCAAAATATGAAGGGTTATTAAACAACATCAAACGATAATGGCCAACATTAATTCTTACACATCAGATTCTTCATCTATTCTCAACAAGAATGACACATGTTCATCTGTTCCCAATATGATAACACATACATTACTTTTTACAAAATGATAGACAGAATTTACTCTAGCATACAACATCTGCAATTCTGGCTACTTGGTGTACATTCTTCCACAAAATTTCCATCTGATAGTTCGTTCTCTAAAGAATAATCCTGCACAAGCACATAATGTAAAAACATATGACATTGAAAGGGACAGTAACTTAGAAGACAAACTTGCAAAGATATCTAGGCTGCACAAAAGTTTGGTGATGGAAGATGTGTTCCTGGGCTGTATTGGATACCTACTGATTTTATTAAGAAGGTATTCACTAGATATAATAGTAGTATCTGCTATCTATCTAACTAAAAGCTAAGGTCTTAGTTGATAAAAACGCATCACAAAATTTCACCTAACAGAAATAAATTATGTGACTGCATACACTTTCTTTACCTCTCATCCATATGCACGGGCTTTCTACATACAGTGGCTAGTAGTGTCAATTGCGAGAAATAAATGGCTCAACATAACTAATATTAGACTTAACTAGGAAGCAAACTTGTATTGACCATGTGATGACATTGCATACTAAAAAATCACTATCCCAGATTAATGGCTGCACTGGTGTTCACACAACACATGCGAGAAGGTACAAAGTCATTGCGGCATGTAGAACAAAACTCTAATACTATGGAATAACCCAATTAGCGGATGATAAAGAACAAGACAAGTCTTTCGGTATTTCATCACTGCTCAAGTACATGCAATCGATCAGTTTCACAGAATAATCAGGTTTTAATGATCAACTAACAACACTACACAATATAAATGAAGACGCTTGTGCGAGGACGAACCAGATTGGGGGCATTGCTTCTCTTTGCAGATAAAAATTAATAGACTGGCAGGATCATTAGTGGTCCTAGCATTATCAAAACCGATAATTAATGTGTGCAAATTTGAAGATAGACTACAAACTGAAAAATGTAACTATTCATCTAGACGGACATCAAGCTTTATATAACAGGGCATTCACATTGGCACTACAAAAGAGAAAACAGCTGAACCAATCAATTCTTTGATTTGGTTACTATTTTCTCAAGCGCAGAGACAATATACAAGCATTAATTTCAATAATAAGACAGAGTTGTAAGCTTCACTAGGCATGACGACTTCTACAGATTGGGACTTGCAAACAGAAATTCAACACATGCATCTATCCATAAATCTATTTGAAAAGACTTTTAGTGGCAGTGATTAAAAAATATACAAAACATAAGATAATACACAGAGTTGGGATTATAATTACAGTGTGACTTCAAATAAGAAAAATCAAGAGTATGTATGCATTGAAGAATATGAAATTTTCTTAGAGAAAGCAAAAGAGCTACAAGACAGTACTGTATTTAAGAGATAGGTGTGATCTCAATAAGATTAAGTTGATGAATGTCTACTGCATATAAGAAGATAACTGAATGTCTGATGCAGAATTAGAATGCGTAGTTAATGATCTGTACTGGGCAAGGATACCTTACAATAAGCTTGCAATTAAATTAATTAAGCAGATATAATTGTTGCACTGATAGAATGGACACCATGAATTGTTCTTTTTCAAATAAAATTGATCCTGCAGAATAATATGTGCTTAGGCACGAGCGCACTGCTTTAAGAAACACAATTGCATCATTCCAATTCAATAATAGTAGTGCAGGTACAAGACAAATTTCCAGGGAGAACCCTGAACTGCTTGTAGTGCTGAACTGCTCAAGTTAAAAAATCAACTCATCAGAATGTTCAGTATCAACGATGCTCTAAAGCACTACACATCCTGGGTCCAAAAGATACTATTCTAACCAGATATGTGCATTCCATCCTATATCCTAGCAACTTAATATCTTAGAAAGTGCAATGTATCTTCATGGGTAATTAAAAATATAGATTTCGGTTCTTGACAATTGCCAACTATTGAGCACGTCTTTATGAATTGGAAGCTAGATCGGGAGGGAACGCACCATTGCAGAGCTGCCCTGCTGCTCCATGGCATAGGGCCGGAATCTGCTCCATGGCCTACTCCGTGCCCTATCTTCTTCAACCACCACCGCTCAGGAGCACCTCAGTAACGCTGCCTGCGTACGGAAGACAGAGTGCCGAGTACGGCCGACCACCGCGCCATGAGCACCGCTGCGAGCTGCCACATCCCATGTTGCCAGCTGCATGGTTGGAGATCTGCGAGGCTGAGTCGGAGAGCTCACTGGTGTAGCTCGAGGGCCTGCGTAGGTGGAGCACGGCTGGTTGCAGCACCGCCGCACTGCACACTGAAACCAGTCCATCATACAAAGGGGCGGCCCAGAGGATGCTGATAAGATAGAGATAGGAGCGAAGGAGGTGGTTGGGCGTGGCTTGCCGACGAAGTAGATCGACAGATTTGGAGGAGAGGGCTCAGGTCGCCGCCTCTGCCCGAGTGAGAGAGGGATAGACGATAGGAGTGCTAGGGTTAGCTAAGGTATATATACCATCTCTGTTTGGTGGATCGTTAGGTTCGCAGGCTGGGCTAAATCTTGGCCTTCAAAATTTTGGCCGCGCGCGCATTGCCAGCCCAGTTAGCCATCGGTTGTCGGTCAGGATTATTGCCGACCGACAGTTGGATGACTAAGGTTGTATTGCCGACCAACATCTGGATGCTAATATTTTTAACATCCGCGACAGAATATCGGATGGTATATGCATGTTTTACCGACCAACTCTCTGATAGAAGTTTCGTTGACCAAGTGTTGGTCGGTAATACTGACTATTGCCGACCGATGTCCGTAGGGAATATTGTGCTGTGGTGTAGTGAATCACAATAGGTTGATCCATGTGTGGTTTGTTTAGAGGAACAGACATGCAATGACACTGGGTGTGGTTCATGAAAAGAATAGACATGCAATGACACTGGTGGATCCTTATGTGGTTTGTTTAGAACACACATGCAATGACTCTAGCTATGGTTCATGAAAAGAACACACATGCAATGACACTGGTGGATCCATGTGTGGTTTGTGAAAATAACAGACATGCAATCACACTGGGTGTGGTTCATGAAAAAAAACACATCCAATGACATTGGTGGATCCATGTGTGGTTTGTGGAAAGAACAGACATGCAATGACACTGGGTGTGGTTCATGAAAAGAACACACATGCAATGACACTGGTGTATCCTTATGTGGTTTGTGAGAAGAACACAGATGCAATGACTCTAGTTGTGGTTCATGAAAAGAACACACATGCAATGACACTGGTGGATCCTTATGTGGTTTGTGAGAAGAACATACATGCAATGACTCTAGCTATGGTTCATGACAAGAACACACATGCAATGATACTGGTGGATCCATGTGTGGTTTGTGAAAAGAACACACATGCAATGACACTAGGTGGATCCATGTGTGGTTTGTGGAAAGAACAGACATGCAATGACTCTAGCTGTGGTTCATGAAAGGAACAGACATGCAATGACATTGGTGGATCCATATGTGGTTCATGAGAAGAATAGACATGCAATCACACTGGGTGTGGTTCATGAAAAGAACACATATCCAATGACACTGGTGGATCCGTGTGTGGTTTGTGGTAAGAACAGACATGCAATGACACTGGGTGTGGTTCATGAAAAGAACACACATGCAATGACACTTGTGTATCCTTATGTGGTTTGTGAGAAGAACACACATGCAATAACTCTAGCTGTGGTTCGTGAAAAGAACACACATGCAATAACACTGGTGGATCCATGTGTCATTTGTGGAAAGAACAGACATGCAATGACTCTAGCTGTGGTTCACGAAAAGAATATACATGCAATGACACTAGTGGATCCATGTGTGGTTCATGAGAAGAACGCACCTCTAATGACACTGGTGGATCCATTTGTGGTTTGTTTAGAGGAACATACATGCAATGACACTGGCTGTGGTTCATGAGAAGAACACACATGCAATGACACTGGTGGATCCATGTGTGGTCTGTGTGAAGAAGACACATGCAATGACTCTACCTGTGGTTCATGAAAAGAACACACATGCAATGACACTGGTGGATCCATGTGTGGTTCATGAGAAGAACACACATGCAATGACACTGGGTGTGGTTCATGAAAAGAACACACACGCAATAACACTGGTGGATCCATGTGGTTTGTGAGAAGAACAGACATGCAATGACTCTAGCTATGGTTCATGGAAAGAACACACATGCAATGACACTGGTGGATCCATGTGTGGTTTGTTTAGAGGAACAGACATGCAATGACACTTGGTGTGGTTCATGAAAAGAATATACATGCAATGACACTGGTGGATCCTTATGTGGTTTGGTTAGAAGAACACACATACAATGACTCTAGCTATGGTTCATGAAAAGAACACACATGCAATGACACTGGTGGATCCATGTGTGGTTTGTGAAAATAATAGACATGCAATCACACTGGGTGTGGTTCATGAAAAGAACACACATCCAATGACACTGGTGGATCCATGTGTGGTTTGTGGAAAGAACAGACATGCAATGACGCTGGGTCTGGTTCATGAAAAGAACACACATGCAATGAGACTGGTGTATCCTTATGTGGTTTCTAAGAAGAACACACATGCAATGACTCTAGCTGTGGTTCATGAAAAGAACACACATGCAATGACACTGGTGGATCCATGTGTGGTTTGTGAAAAGAATAGACATGCAATCACACTAGGTTGATCCATGTGTGGATTGTTTAGAGGAACAGACATGCAATGACACTGTGTGGTTCATGAAAAGAACAGACATGTAATGACACTGGGGGATCCTTATTTGGTTTGTTTAGAAGAACACACATGCAATGACTCTAGCTGTGGTTCATGAAAAGAACACACATGCAATGACACTGGTGGATCCATGTGTGGTTTGTGAAAAGAATAGACATGCAATCACACTGGGTGTGGTTCATGAAAAAACACACATCCAATGACATTGGTGGATCCATGTGTGGTTTGTGGAAAGAACAGACATGCAATGACACTGGGTGTGGTTCATGAAAATAACACACATGCAATGACACTGGTGTATCCTTATGTGGTTTGTGAGAAGAACACACATGCAATAACTCTAGCTGTGGTTCGTGAAAAGAACACACATGCAATAACACTGGTGGATCCATGTGTCGTTTGTGGAAAGAACAGACATGCAATGACTCTAGCTGTGGTTCACGAAAAGAATAGACATGCAATGACACTAGTGGATCCATGTGTGGTTCCTGAGTAGAACGCACCTCTAATGACACTGGTGGATCCATTTGTGGTTTGTTTAGAGGAACAGACATGCAATGACACTGGTTGTGGTTCATAAGAAGAACACACATGCAATGACACTGGTGGATCCATGTGTGGTCTGTGTGAAGAAGACACATGCAATGACTCTATGTAGCATCCCAATTGTCTAACAATTGCAATGCTACTAGCCTAGTCTATATATATGGCTACTACAAATATATAATTGTTGCATCATCATTATATCATGCCCATGTCATCATGCCACCTTGCATTTGAGCATCATATAAAACCCTTTTCTTTTGGTTCTTATCTCATATGCATTATTAATTGTAGTTGCCTTTTGGATATATTGTATTTGGTTTTTGATAAATGCTTGATGCCCAAGTTGAGTTGGGGGCATTTCTCTTTCAACTCCACCACCTTTCTTTGGCTCCATCTAAATTCCACCACCCTAGTCATATATGAGCCTTGTTTTTCTGTTGCTATTTAAATCTAGCTCATATGTGTTGGTGTGGATCCATTCTATGTCTACATGCTCCATATAGGATGTATATTGTTTTCACAATATTAATTATGTGGAGCCTCATGGCCATCTTTGAATGTCATGTGAGTAGAATCTGCCTTTTACCTTCCATATGGTTGTTTTGGCTAATGGAGCTTGTTTAAATATAATTGTGGCCAAATACTCTTTTAGTGGGATATACACACTAGCATGGCCTATTATATTTAATTAAGCTTGAGTCCACCATTCCATTATCCATGAGCTTGCCTTTGTTTTTCTTTTGGTATTTAATCTAGCTCATGGGAGGTAGGATGAATCCATTTATACAAATTCTTTGCTTGGCTTTATTCCACATTTGGGAATGCATAAGAATAATGCCATGTTGATATTATTGTTTTCACAAGATTAAGCATGGCATTAATTGTTTGCATGGGCCATGCAAGAACCACCACATTCTAGCCTTTTGGTTTTTATTTGAATCATTGAGTGGATCTTTCCCATATCTCTCTACCCCTCTTATGCTTGATCTTGCTTGATGCATGCAAGCATCTAAAACCCCATCCCCATCTCCATCCATACCTCACCACCTTTTCTTCTCTTCTCTCTTTTGACTATATCTTGCTTGAGCTTGTTTTGATCATGCTTGATCTTGTCAAAAGATTACCACACCACACCTCTCCTCTCTCTCTAAACCTCTCTCCTAATCTATACCTAATCTAAACCCATACCCCCTATCTCTAAAAACCTAACCCGAGTTACCCATCCCCTCTCGGTTACCCTCTCTTCTCCTCCCCCTCACCTTGGTCCACCAGCAACCAACAACCAGCACCACCACGTCACCCCTCCTCTGCCCCACTCTTTACTTTGGCTTCAATACAAAGAGAGAAAGGAGGGAGAAGGAAGCCACCCGAGCCCTCTTTTTGCATCTCACCAAATCATGTGTTCCTTCCCCTCTCTTCTTATCTGTAGCAACAGCTCCCCCACGTGCCTACTCCTCAACCAGATCGAGATCCAGGAAGACCTAGACCCTCTCCTTCCTCCCCACAACCTCATAGCCATGGCCATGGTTCTCTAAACCCTAGCTCCACCGCTTGCTAACCGACAATCCCGAAGCGCCAAGTTGTACCAGAGCACGAGGACCTTCGCCGCTCGCTACCTCACCCTGCACCGGCCAAGCCTCGCCGGAGTCCTCTGGAGCTTCCTGGGCACGCCGCGGCCACCGGATCAGACGCTCGCGGGACCTTTGCCTCTGCTCCGGTCCGATCCACCTCCAGCTCCAGCGACCACAACGACGAGATCCTGGTGAGCACCTCGATCCCCTAGACATGCCCGTCCTCCTCCTAGCGGCCCACACGCGCAGGACGTTCTGTCGAGCGGCCTCCGTGCGCCGCCGCTGCGATGCCGCCAGTCTGCGCAATGCAGCTTTTTCGCCTCTGTTCTCCGCCGTGCCCCGCGCGCTGTAGCCCTCCTCCGATGTTGCTCTGTGAACGAAAGTTGTAGTCCCTGCAACCCTCTTCATCTTTCCTTTTTGCGGCGTGGCGAGTTTCGCCGCCGTCTGGTCGCCATCGTCGTCCGAACGCCGGCCGGTTCCCTGTTCTCTGGTCGGTAGCAGCAGCAGATGCATTACCACGACGTCGTTTTGCAGAAATAACCCTGCCCTTTTTCCCGCCAAAACCCGCGGCCCCCGAAGCCCACCTGTCAGCCTCGGTGTCCTTTTTGCAAAAGAACCCCCGTAAGTTCCTGGACATCACGGACAGACCCCTCCCCGCGCCCAGGATCGCCAACGTGTCCAAAGACGCTGCGTTGGTCATACATGTGATGGCCCCCGACCACAGGACCCACCTGTCATACTCAGAGGCTAGATCAGCTCTCGGTGAGAAAAGCTTTTCCGTGCGCGTTTGTCCCAGTCAGCCGTTGGCCCTACTCGTCTGTGGCTGTGGCTAGATCTGGGATGAGTAAGAAAAGTTTTCCTGTTTATCTGTTTTAATTAAACTTTTCAAAATTGTTTTAAAATTCAAATTTAAATCTGTTTTCAAATAACTTTTAAAATATAAATCCAAATAATATATGTTTTGAAATCAGAAAAATGTGAGGAATTCAAATATGCCCTCCAAAATATATTTTGGACACCTTAATTTTCAAGTTGACTAAAATTACAATAAAATGCCCTTTTTCCTTAATTAATTAATAACTTTTGTTTTATAACTCCAAATTTAACAAATAATATGTCTAAAATGATTAGCTCGACGAGACCTTTCTGTTTATGCACTCCTTGTTCTGAATTGCAGCATGCATCATATAAATATAAAGTATACAGCAACTAATATGAGGATAAAATGTGGCCAAAACTCAATAAAATGATTTATTCTTGTATTCCACACCTCACCCATGCCATGCTACTTTATTGCCATGCAAATTGTGCATCATTCATCATGGCATGATTGTTTGCTTGTCGCATTTTATTCATATGCTTGTGCACTTTATTTATGTTGGCCCTTGTTTGTTTGGTTCTTCTTGAATGACGCCGAAAGGTGGGATATATCAAGAAACCCAGGAGCACTACCCAGATCCTTCTCTCGCTTCAACTGAGCTGCCAGGCAAGCACTACCACATGCTTGCATACATATAGTACCTACTGCCTCTATCTTATTCTTGCATCATTGAGTCGCGATTGCATTAAATTGAATCCCAAGTATTGCATAGCCTTTATTTTTAAACCCCACCGAAGCTTGTTCCTCCATCCCATGAGCCATTACTACAGGAGTTGTTTGAGCCATGCGAGTCGTAGAACAGCATGTGTAGGGTATGTGAGTGTCTGATGGATAACGAGGTACCTAAACAACTTAACCCGAGTAGTAATGGGATAACTAATGAAAGTGGCATCGGTGAGCCATATTCGCTATTTGGTTTTTCAGGCTCACTTGTGTCCCGTAGGACCCCGAGTACTTGATTCCTCCTTGAATATTCGCTATCCACATCCGGGAGGCTTATGAACCCCCGAGCCGTAGCTTGATTCATTCTTATTTCTTGGGGCCACAAACTAGTTTGAGGTTTTATTTACTATCCTGTACTTATGCCATGCTTTACTGCTTTATTTAAATTGTGCGAGGTACTGCACCTGTACTGTTTAGGGCCGTGACACGTTTTCGCTGTATCGACAAGCCCAGTCACACTTTCGGGTTCCCAGTCGTTTACCGTCCCCACAAACCTTGAGTCCGCCTCATAGCCGCCAGCTTCGCTATGGTAGCTTAATGGGGTGGCCCTGAAATATTTCTGAATCCTATGATCGCTTGTCGTGACCGCCTCGTTGGGTTTTGATTTGGTTTTTCCGAGGTTGATCGAGTGTGTGTTGCTATTTGTGCACCGCAGGGTAAAACTTTCAAAGCCGTGTCCGCGGTTATGGACGACTTGGAGCACGCTTCGATCATAGACAAGAATAACTAAAGTACCGCTTTTAATTTGACTAAGTACCGACTAGTAAATAGTGCAACACTCATGGAATGGATAATAAAACCGCCAACGGATGGGGGTTGTTCGTCCGCTTCCTCGCCGGTGGCGAGGAGGAGGATGGATCTGTTGATATTATGTTATAATCGTTGTTATTATCACGACATCCGCCTATCTCTGGTTAGGCGGATGGTTAGCAGCATCTAAAGAATTGTTAGGGTTTATCTTTTGCTGCAATTGCCACCCTGTGTTGTGTCCCTTTAGAGGCATAAAGACTTGCTGAGTACCCCTAGGGTCTCACACGATAAATTGTTTGATTCAGATGAACAGTAAACTCGCAAGATGGATACTGGGTGGAGGAGACAGACGATGTGGCAACGATCATTCGTAGAGATTCCGGAACGGGATCCTTGAGATCTGTGGGCGGGATGTGTTTATTTATGGGGCATCTTATGCCGATTTGCTTCTTATCCGTACTCGGATTTTTGTCTTCCGCTCACCGACACTGATGTTTGATGTATGAGGAGATATCCTAAACTATTATATCTATCTAGGATATTTGGATCTTGCCGTATGGTGTTGCAATATTTCCTTTCTTTTTAGATGGAATGACTCTGAGAACCATTGTATGGTGGCTTTCATACATACTCATTTGTGTATGTAGTTGATCCCTTCGCCGATTCGCCGCCTGCTCTTGTCCCGATGTTTGAAATGGTTGGGACGGCCGAAAGGTCTACCTGAGTGGCATTTGGGCCCCACCGCACTATTTCAACCATTTCGCTCATCCAGCTTGTAACTAGGAGCGTAATTCACCGAGGTAGTTACAATTGGTATCGAGCCATCCCGCCTTCGTGGTCTCAGCCAAATGGTCGTTGTCAGTCTAGCAAATATTTTTGGTAGCTATGTATACTAGGGAAAAACGAAACGCGAGAGTAGGACTGCTTCCACTTTTCTTCTTACCCAACCACCCACCTTTTTCTGGTAAGGAAGTGTAACGTTTTCAATCCTCTTCTTAAAAATTCAAACTAGGATTCACGTGTTCTGGGTTTCCGTAGTACCATAGAAAGTGTGTGTGTGTGTGTGTGTAATTCCTTGTCTATCTGTTGCATCCAAGTTGTTATCCTTATCTGCCTTTGGTTATCAACTATTGGTACATTCCATACTGACAGGCTTTTGAAAACCGGCGCGGTCTATCTGACTCCTTGTTAACCGGTGCCATCTTCTTAAGGGTGTCCTTCCTTCTAGCAACTCCACATTCTGTGAAACCATCAGTTGCTAATCTCTATCTGATAAGTGATTTTGCGCATCTATTGGTATTTTAATGCGGAAAATGCGGAAAATTTTTCTTTGATACATCTGTGTTTCCACACTCCTTTCCAGTCGTGTGTGAAACACTATCTATCTTCCTTTTATCAGCATGTCCATGCTAACTCATTCTTTTGTCACCGGCGTTTAATCCTAAAGTTTCATTTCATCTCCAATTCTCTTGGGCTAATTACATAACATGTGTCAATCCGATGCTGGTGATTGTAATTTGGTTCTCGGCATGGCTATATGACACTTATCATGAGTGGAATATGGAAAATGCTCTCAACACTATCCTCCAAATGGTGACGGTTATCTCCTATGATTTTGAGTACACCGTGATCATATCTTTGCATATTCAAGCATCTTTGGCAATCCGGAGTTTCCCAAAGCACTACGGCGGTCTATCATCTGTCCATCATGCTGCACATCTTTTGAACTCCATATCTGCAAAATTCTCTTTGATACGAGGAAATTGCATCTGTTCGCTTCTGATAACTTTGCTTAAGGTATGAGCTATCATCTTTTCTTATCCAAGATCTCTGTATCTTTGTAACCGGTGATCCAATCGGCAATGTGAACCAGGTGACATCTCTTTTTCTTCCGAAGGACCAGATAATCTGTTCTTCCAGTGCATCTTCTTCAACACGAACCCGTGCTCTCAATATTGATCTTTCTAAGAGCGTTGAGCTCAGGAAGTGTTCGAGCATTTGTTTGTTCACCCGCCGCTTGAACTTGATATTCTCGGAATATCTTGTTAATCCATGGTGGTATATGTTGATAATATGCTTGCCTATTCGATATCAATGGAAGGACATGGAAGATCATCTGTGTCTCTTTCTCTCAAGCTTCGTGAGCACTGCCTGTGTGCAAAGTCTCAAAGTGAGAATTCTGACTTTTTGAAGTCACCTATCTCGGCCACGTCCTTCTGCTAAATAGATCGCTTCAATTCTGGAATCAACAAGTTCATTGTTAATTCCATCTTGCATCATCAATCAAACCCGGAGTTTTCCTTGTTGGCAAGTTATCATCGTTGTTCCGCCGTAGATTTCCTCAAGACTGCTAAATCTTTCTCTATCATTTCAAGACGAACATGGAGTTCTTTTCACCTCTATCTCGTCAAGTAATCTCTTGAAACCCTCTCGCTCTATCGTCTATGCTCAATCCACCGGAGGCCATGAAGACCTTCCAGATCTTGTATTCCTTCTGTTCAAGTTGGTGCTATCTTTTCTGTAGCTGTTGAATCTCGCAGTTGTCTCCGTAATCTTCCTTCATATCTTTCCGGTGGCTTGGTACTTCCGACATGACGACAACATCATCATCTTTATCTACCTGTGAACCCGGCGAATCGTTTGCATCTATCCTTGTTTTCTAACGAATTTCCATGAGTTTTTTTGTCAATACCTTCAGTCTGTTCGGTAGTTGGGTTGCATGGTTTTCTTATTCATGTGCGGAGTAATTCTTTGAGTGCGGGATGGAGTAGCTACCATACCACTACTCTTATCATTCGCTCTTGTACATTGAATTGGTGAATTAATGTGATTCGACCCATTCCACGGAAGTTAGAAGTGGCCTTTATCCCTTGATACTTTTACTTCCGTCCTTGTTTTTCCGGAGTGCTCTCTCGAAGAAAGTAATCAATAATCTCTTGTTGGTGGTCTGTCTATTCTAGATGGAGCAAAATCTTCAATTATCTGGTGGAAACAAACGCAAACTCTTTTCTGTCCTCGTCATTCTACCGGTGCTCGGCACCCCCAAACAAGATGGAAGGAAACTATCTCTCTCTTTGTTTCATCAATTCTTTTTCTGTGGTAAAGCCAATTATGGTTGATGCCATCAGCCGCAAATCTATTGCGTTAGCCTCAAGGCTAAAGAAAGCAATAGGTATCTCTACAATAAACTCCAGATCCTCCATATTCTTTGCTTCTCGGGATTCCACCATGATCTAGCTTCACATCCGTCTCTGGAAGTTATATCCGCGCACCTCAATTGCGTGATCCTTTGGTTCTTACCGGTGCAAGAAGAATCTAATCCGACGATGTCTACCCAAATCTTTCTGTTGCTATCAAGGGACTATATTGTTTGAAGGCAATATTGTTTCCGAACTTCATTTCTCAAATCTGAGAGAAGATACGATGCTATTGTCATAGTGGTTCAAAGCCTCTCCAATCTAGCTCTTTCCTTCCGGCGAGACAAAGATTTCACCCTCTCTAGTATCGGTAAATCTTTAATCTTAATGGTGTGTCTTTCTTTATCCATGATACATCATCTTGTTCCTTCTTTCACAAGTGGTTCTATTCTTTTATCATGTTTCTTGGGAGAAACCGGAGCTATGTCCATCCTATCCTTCTTGTCTCACGACAATCCTTCAATTCTTATAATCCGCTGTTCTTGAAGCAAAACGCAAGACTCGCAACAAGTCTAGCAAGTTATTCCAGTGTTCATCAACTTGGGAACGTGAGGGTCACCTTCGTTTCGAACACCCGCCTCTCCTTGTGTTGTTTTCTTTTTTTTTCCTAGGAATCTCGGGGCGAGATTCTTGTTTAGTGGGGGAGAGTTGTAGCATCCCAATTGTCTAACAATTGCAATGCTACTAGCCTAGTCTATATATATGGCTACTTAAAATATATAATTGTTGCATCATCATTATATCATGCCCATGTCATCATGCCACCTTGCATTTGAGCATCATATAAAACCCTTTTCTTTTGGTTCTTATCTCATATGCATTATTAATTGTAGTTGCCTTTTGGATATATTGTATTTGGTTTTTGATAAATGCTTGATGCCCAAGTTGAGTTGGGGGCATTTCTCTTTCAACTCCACCACCTTTCTTTGGCTCCATCTAAATTCCACCACCCTAGTCATATATGAGCCTTGTTTTTCTGTTGCTATTTAAATCTAGCTCATATGTGTTGGTGTGGATCCATTCTATGTCTACATGCTCCATATAGGATGTATATTGTTTTCACAATATTAATTATGTGGAGCCTCATGGCCATCTTTGAATGTCATGTGAGTAGAATCTGCCTTTTACCTTCCATATGGTTGTTTTGGCTAATGGAGCTTGTTTAAATATAATTGTGGCCAAATACTCTTTTAGTGGGATATACACACTAGCATGGCCTATTATATTTAATTAAGCTTGAGTCCACCATTCCATTATCCATGAGCTTGCCTTTGTTTTTCTTTTGGTATTTAATCTAGCTCATGAGAGGTAGGATGAATCCATTTATACAAATTCTTTGCTTGGATTTATTCCACATTTGGGAATGCATAAGAATAATGCCATGTTGATATTATTGTTTTCACAAGATTAAGCATGGCATTAATTGTTTGCATGGGCCATGCAAGAACCACCACATTCTAGCCTTTTGGTTTTTATTTGAATCATTGAGTGGATCTTTCCCATATCTCTCTACCCCTCTTATGCTTGATCTTGCTTGATGCATGCAAGCATCTAAAACCCCATCCCCATCTCCATCCATACCTCACCACCTTTTCTTCTCTTCTCTCTTTTGACTATATCTTGCTTGAGCTTGTTTTGATCATGCTTGATCTTGTCAAAAGATTACCACACCACACCTCTCCTCTCTCTCTAAACCTCTCTCCTAATCTATACCTAATCTAAACCCATACCCCCTATCTCTAAAAACCTAACCCGAGCTACCCCTCCCTCCTTGTTACCCTCTTCTCCTCCCCTCACCTTGGTCCACCAGAACCAACAACCAGCACCACCACGTCACCCCTCCCCTGCCCCACTCTTTACTTTGGCTTCAAGACAAAGAGAGAAAGGAGGGAGAAGGAAGCCACCCGAGCCCTCTTTTTGCATCTCACCAAATCATGTGTTCCTTCCCCCTCTCTTCTTATCTGTAGCACCAGCTCCCCCACGTGCCTACTCCTCAACCAAATCGAGATCCAGGAAGACCCAGACCCTCTCCTTCCTCCCCACAACCTCCTAGCCATGGCCATGGTTCTCTAAACCCTAGCTCCTCCGGCCCTGCTAAGCAATCCCATTGCCAAGCTATACCAGAGCACGAGGACCTTCGCTTGCCTACCTCACCCTGCACCGGCCAAGCCTCGCTGGAGTCCTTTGGAGCTTCCTGGGCACGCCGCGGCCACCGGATCAGACGCTCGTGGGACCTCTGCCTCTGCTCTGGTCCGATCCACCTCCAGCTCCAGCGACCACACTGACGAGATCCTGGTGAGCACCTCGATCCCCTAGACATGCCCGTCCTCCTCCTAGCGGCCCAGATGCGCCGGACGTTCTGTCGAGCGGCCTCCGTGCGCCACCGCTGCGATGCCGCCGTGTCTGCAGCTGCATCAATTTTCCCCGCCTCTGTTCTCCGCCGTGCCCCACGCGCTGTAGCCCTCCCCCGATGTTGCTCTGTGAACGAAAGTTGTAGTCCCTGCAACCCTCTTCATCTTTCCTTTTTGCGGCGTATGAAGTTTCGCCGCTCTGTCGCCATCGTCGCCGTCTCAACGCCGGTTCCTCGTTCTCTGCAGGTCGCTGTATGACAGACCAGCGCGTCGTTGCGTAAATAACCCTACCTTTTCCGCCAAAACCCACACGGCCCAAGCCCACTGTCGGTGTCCTTTTGCAAAAAGAACCCCGTAAGTTCCTGGCCATCACGGACCCTCCCCGTCAGGATCGCCACGTGTCAAAGACGTTGCTGGTCAAGGCTGCAAGCCATGACCCAGGACCCACTGCCATACTCAGGCTAGATCAGCTCTCGTGAGAAAAGCTTTTCCGCGCGTTTGTCCCGGCCACGTTGGCCCCCACTCGTGGCTGTGGCTAGATCTGGGATGAGTAAGAAAAGTTTTCCTGTTTATCTGTTTTAATTAAACTTTTCAAAATTGTTTTAAAATTCAAATTTAAATCTGTTTTCAAATAACTTTTAAAATATAAATCCAAATAATACAAATAATATATGTTTTGAAATCATAAAAATGTGAGGAATTCAAATATGCCCTCCAAAATATATTTCGGACACCTTAATTTTCAAGTTGACTAAAATTACAATAAAATGCCCTTTTTCCTTAATTAATTAATAACTTTTGTTTTATAACTCCAAATTTAACAAATAATATGTCTAAAATGATTAGCTCGACGAGAACTTTCTGTTTATGCACTCCTTGTTCTGAATTGCAGCATGCATCATATAAATATAAAGTATACAGCAACTAATATGAGTATAAAATGTGGCCAAAACTCAATAAAATGATTTATTCTTGTATTCCACACCTCACCCATGCCATGCTACTTTATTGCCATGCAAATTGTGCATCATTCATCATGGCATGATTGTTTGCTTGTCGCATTTTATTCATATGCTTGTGCACTTTATTTATGTTGGCCCTTGTTTGTTTAGTTCTTCTTCGAATAGACGTTGAGCAGGGGATATATCAAGAAACCCAGGAGCACTACCCAGATCCTTCTCTCGCTTCAACTGAGCTGCCAGGCAAGCACTACCAAATGCTTGCATACATATAGTACCTACTGCCTCTATCTTATTCTTGCATCATTGAGTCGCGATTGCATTAAATTGAATCCCAAGTATTGAATAGCCTTTATTTTTAAACCCCACCGAAGCTTGTTCCTCCATCCCATGAGCCATTACTACAGGAGTTGTTTGAGCCATGCGAGTCGTAGAACATCATGTGTAGGGTATGTGAGTGTCTGATGGATAACGAGGTACCTAAACAACTTAACCTGAGTAGTAATGGGATAACTAATGAAAGTGGCATCGGTGAGCCATATTCGCTATTTGGTTTTCAGCTCACTTGTGTCCGTGAGGACCCCGAGTACTTGATTCCTGTTCCTTGAATATTCGCTATCCACATCCGGAGGCTTATGAACCCCCGAGCGAGCTTGATTCATTCTTATTTATTGGGGCCACAAACTAGTTTTAGGTTTTATTTACTATCCTATACTTATGCCATGCTTTACTGCTTTATTTAAATTGTGCGAGGTATCGCACTGTCTGTTAGGGCCGTGACACGTTTTTTGTATCGACAAGCCCAGTCACACTTCGGGTTCCATGGTTTATGTACCGTCCCCACAAACCTTGAGTCCGCCTCGTGGCCGACCGTTGCGGGTAGCTTAATGGGTGGCCCTGAAATATTTCTCAATCTGTGATCGCTTTGTCGGATCGCCTCGTTGGGTTTTGATTTGGTTTTCCGAGGTTGATCGAGTGTGTGTTGCTATTTGTGCACCCTAGGTAAAACTTTCTGAAAGTCATGTCCGCGGTTATGGACGACTTGGAGCACAGTTTCTCGATCATAGACAAGAATAACTAAAGTACCGCTTTTAATTTGACTAAGTACCTGACTAGTAAATAGTGCAACACTCATGGAATGGATAATAAAACTGCCAACGGATGGGGTGTTGTTCGTCCGCTTCCTCGTCGGTAAGCGAGGAGGAGGATGGATCTGTTGATATTACTTATAATAGCATGTTATTAATTACGGACATCGTCTATCTCTGGTTAGGCGGATGGTTAGCAGTATCTATAGAATTGTTAGGGTTTATCTTTTGCTGCAATTGCGTCACCCAGTTGTGTCCCCTTTAGAGGCATAAAGACTTGCTGAGTACCCCTAGGGTCTCACCACGATAAATTGTTTGATTCGTATGAACAGTAAACTTCAAGATGGATCTTGGGTGGAGAGGCAGACGATGTGGGCAACGATCATTCGGTGTAGAGATTCCGGGAACGGGGATCCTTGAGATCTGTGGGCGGGATGTGTTTATTTATGGGGCATCTTATGCCGATTTGCTTCTTATCCGTACTCGGATTTTTGTCTTCCGCTTCCGCCTGATACTCTGATGTTTGATGTATGAGGAGATATCCTAAACTATTATATCTATCTAGGATATTTGGATCTTGCCGTATGGCGTTGCAATATTTCCTTTCTTTTTAGATGGAATGACTTTGAGAACCATTGTATGGTGGCTTGCATACATACTCATTTGTGTATGTAGTTGATCCCTTCGCCTGCCGATTACGCCGCCCGTTCTTGTCCCGATGTTTGGAAATGGTTGGGACGGCCGAAAGGTCTACCTGTGAGTGGCATTTGGGCCCCACCATACTATTTCAACCATTTCTGCTCATCCAGGCTTGTAACTAGGAGCGTAATTCACTGAGGTAGTTACACTCTAGCTGTGGTTCATGAAAAGAACACACATGCAATGACACTGGTGGATCCATGTGTGGTTCATGAGAAGAACACACATGCAATGACACTGGGTGTGGTTCATGAAAAGAACACACATGCAATGACACTGGTGGATCCATGTGGTTTGTGAGAAGAACAGACATGCAATGACTCTAGCTATGGTTCATGGAAAGAACACACATGCAATGGCACTGGTGGATCCATGTGTGGTTTGTTTAGGGGAACAGACATGCAATGACACTGGGTGTGGTTCATGAAAAGAATAGACATGCAATGACACTGGTGGATCCTTATGTGGTTTGGTTAGAAGAACACACATACAATGACTCTAGCTGTGGTTCATGAAAAGAACACACATGCAATGACACTGGTGGATCCATGTGTGGTTTGTGAAAAGAATAGACATGCAATCACACTGGGTGTGGTTCATGAAAAGAACACACATCCAATGACACTGGTGGATCCATGTGTGGTTTGTGGAAAGAACAGACATGCAATGACACTGGGTGTAGTTCATGAAAAGAACACACATGCAATGAGACTTGGTGTATCCTTATGTGGTTTCTGAGAAGAACACACATGCAATGACTCTAGCTGTGGTTCATGAAAAGAACACACATGCAATGACACTGGTGGATCCATGTGTGGTTTGTGAAAAGAATAGACATGCAATCACACTAGGTTGATCCATGTGTGGTTTGTTTAGATTAACAGACATGGAATGACATTGGGTGTGGTTCATGAAAAGAACAGACATGTAATGACACCGAGGGATCCTTATTTGGTTTGTTTACAAGAACACACATGCAATGACTCTAGCCGTGGTTCATGAAAAGAACACACATGCAATGACACTGGTGGATCCATGTGTGGTTTGTGAAAAGAACAGACATGCAATCACACTGGGTGTGGTTCATAAAAAAACACACATCCAATGACATTGGTGGATCCATGTGTGGTTTGTGGAAAGAACAGACATGCAATGACACTGGGTGTGGTTCATGAAAATAACACACATGCAATGACACCGGTGTATCCTTATGTGGTTTGTGAGAAGAACACAAATGCAATGACTCTAGCTGTGGTTCATGAAAAGAACACACATGGAATAACACTGGTGGATCCTTATGTGGTTTGTGAGAAGAACATACATGCAATGACTCTAGCTATTGTTCATGAAAAGGACACACATGCAATGACACTAGTGGATCCATGTGTGGTTTGTGAAAAGAAGACACATGCAATGACAGTAGGTGGATCCATGTGTGGTTTGTTTAGAGGAACAAACATGCAATGACACTGGGTGTGGTTCATGAAAAGAATAGACATGCAACGACACTGGTGGATCCTGATGTGGTTTGTTTAGAAGAACACACATGCAATGTCTCTAGCTGTGGTTCATGAAAATAACACATATGCAATGACATTGGTGGATCCATGTGTGGATTGTGAAAATAACAGACATGCAATCACACTAGGTGGATCCATGTGTGGGTTGTGGAAAGAACAGACATGCAATGACTCTAGCTATGGTTCATGAAAAGAACAGACATGCAATGAAACTGGTGGATCCATGTGTGGTTCATGAGAAGAACAGACATGCAATCACACAGGGTGTGGTTCATGAAAAGAACACACATTCAATGACATTGGTGGATCCATGTGTGGTTTGTGGTAAGAATAGACATGCAATGACACTGGGTGTGGTTCATGAAAAGAACACACATGCAATTACACTGGTGTATCCTTATGTGGTTTGTGAGAAGAACACACATGCAATGACTCTAGCTGTGGTTCGTGAAAAGAACACACATGCATTGACACTGGTGGATCCATGTGTGGTTTGTGGAAAGAACAGACATGCAATGACTCTAGTTGTGGTTCACGAAAAGAACAGACATGCAATGACACTGGTGGATCCATGTTTGGTTCATGAGAATAACACACATCTAATGACATTGGTGGATCCATGTGTGGTTTGTTTAGAGGAACAGACATGCAATGACACTGGCTGTGGTTCATGAGAAGAACACACATGCAATGACACTGGTGGATACATGTGTGGTTTGTGAGAAGAACACACATGCAATGACTCTAGTTGTGGTTCATGAAAAGAACACACATGCAACGACACTGGTGGATCCATGTGTTGTTCATGAGAAGAACACACATGCAATGACACTAGGTGTGGTTCATGAAAAGAACACACATGCAGTGACACTGGTGGATCCTTATGTGGTTTGTGAGAAGAACATACATGCAATGACTCTAGCTATGGTTCATGAAAAGAACACACATGCAATGACACTGGTGGATCCATGTGTGGTTTGTTTAGAGGAACAGACATGCAATCACACTAAGTGGATCCATGTGTGGTTTGTTTAGAGGAACAGACATGCAATGACACTGGGTGTGGTTCATGAAGAGAACAGACATGCAATGACACTAGTGGATCCTTATGTGGTTTGGTTAGAAGAACACATATGCAATGACTCTAGCTATGGTTCATTAAAAGAACACACATGCAATGACACTGGTGGATCCATGTGTGGTTTGTGAAAAGAACAGACATGCAATCACACTAGGTGTGGTTCATGAAATGAACACACATCCAATGACACTAGTGGATCCATGTGTGGTTTGTGGAAAGAATAGACTTGCAATGACACTGGGTGTGGTTCATGAGAAGAACACACATGCAATGACACTGGTGTATCTTTATGTGGTTTGTGAGAAGAACACATATGCAATGACTCTAGCTGTGTTTCATGAAAAGAACACACATGCAATAACACTGGTGGATCCTTATGTGGTTTATGAGAAGAACACACATGCAATGACTCTAGCTATGGTTCGTGAAAAGAACACACATGCAATGACACTGGTGGATCCATGTGTGGTTTGTGGAAAGAACATACATGCAATGGCTCTAGCTGTGGTTCACGAAAAGAACAAACATGCAATGACACTGGTGGATCCGTGTGTGGTTCATGAGAAGAACGCACCTCTAATGACACTGGTGGATCCATGTGTGGTTTGTTTACAGGAACAGACACGCAATGACACTGGCTGTGGTTCATGAGAGGAACACACATGCAATGACACTGGTGGATCCATGTGTGGTTTGTGAGAAGAACACACATGCAATGACTCTAGCTGTGGTTCATGAAAAGAACACACATGTAAGGACACTGGTGGATCGATGTGGTTTGTGAGAAGAACAGACATGCAATGACTCTAGCTATGGTTCATGAAAAGAACACACATGCAATGACACTGGTGGATCCATGTGTGGTTTGTGAATAGAACATACATGCAATAACACTAGGTGGATCCATGTGTGGTTTGTTTAGAGGAACAGACATGCAATGACACTAGGTGTGGTTCATGAAAAGAATAGACATGCAATGACACTAGTGGATCCTTATGTGGTTTGGTTAGAAGAACACACATGCAATGACTCTAGCTATGGTTCATGAAAAGAATACACATGCAATGACACTGGTGGATGAATGTGTGGTTTGTGAAAAGAACAGACATGCAATCACACTGGGTGTGGTTCATGAAAAGAACACACATCCAATGCCACTGGTGGATCCATGTGCGGTTTGTGGAAAGAATAGACATGCAATGACACTGGGTGTGGTTCTTGAAAAGAACACACATGCAATGACACTGGTGTATCCTTATGTGGTTTCTGAGAAGAACACACATGCAATGACTCAAGCTATGGTTCATGAAAAGAACACACATGAAATGTCATTGGTGGATCCATGTGCGGTTTGTGAAAAGAACAGACATGCAATCACACTAGGTGGATCCCTGTGTGGTTTGTTTAGAGGAACAGACAAGCAATGACACTGGGTGTGGTTCATGAAAAGAACATACATGTAATGGCACTGGTGGATCCTTATGTGGTTTGTTTAGAAGACCACACATGCAATGACTCTAGCTGTGGTTCATGAAAAGAACACACATGCAATGACACTAGTGGATCCATGTGTGGTTTGTGAAAAGAACAGACATGCAATCACACTGGGTGTGGTTCATGAAAATAACACACATCCAATAACACTGGTGGATCCATGTGTGGTTTGTGGAAAGAACAGACATGCAATGACACTGGGTGTGGTTCATGAAAAGAACACACATGCAATGACACTGGTGTATCCTTATGTGGTTTGTGAGAAGAACACAGATGCAATAACTCTAGCGGTGGTTCATGAAAAGAACACACATGCAATGACACTAGTGGATCCTTATGTGGTTTGTGAGAAGAACATACATGCAGTGACTCTAGCTATGGTTCATGAAAAGAACACGCATGCTATGACACTGGTGGATCCATGTGTGGTTTGTGAAAAGAACACACATGCAATGACAGTAGGTGGATCCATGTGTGGTTTGTTTAGAGGAACATACATGCAATGACACCGGGTGTGGTTCATGGAAAGAACACACATGCAATGACACTGGTGGATCCTTATGTAGTTTGTGAGAAGAACACACATGCAATGACTCTAGCGATGGTTCGTGAAAAGAACACACATGCAATGACACTGGTGGATCCATGTGTGGTTTGTGAAAAGAACAGACATGCAATGACACTGGTGGATCCATGTGTGGTTCATGAGAAGAACAGACATGCAGTCACACTGGGTGTGGTTCATGAAAAGAACACACGTCCAATGACACTGGTGGATACATGTGTGGTTTGTGGTAAGAACAGACATGCAATGACACTGGGTGTGGTTCATGAAAAGAACACACATGCAATGACACTGGTGTATCCTTATGTGGTTTGTGAGAAGAACACAGATGCAATGACTCTAGCTATGGTTCATGAAAAGAACACACATGTAAGGACACTGGTGGATCCATATGTGGTTCATGAGAAGAACACACATGCAATGACACTGGGTGTGGTTCATGAAAAGAACACACATGCAATGACACTGGTGGACCCATGTGGTTTGTGAGAAGAACAGACATGCAATGACTCTAGCTATGGTTCATGAAAAGAACACACATGCAATGACACTGGTGGATCCATGTGTGGTTTGTGAATAGAACATACATGCAATCACACTAGGTGGATCCATGTGTGGTTTGTTTAGAGAAACAGACATGCAATGACACTGGGTGTGGTTCATGAAAAGAATAGACATGCAATGACACTAGTGGATCCTTATGTGGTTTGTTTAGAAGAACACACATGCAATGACTCTAGCTATGGTTCATGAAAAGAACACACATGCAATGACACTGGTGGATCCATGTGTGGTTTGTGAAAAGAACAGACATGCAATCACACTGGGTGTGGTTCATGAAAAGAACACACATCCAATGCCACTGGTGGATCCATGTGCGGTTTGTGGAAAGAATAGACATGCAATGACACTGGGTGTGGTTCTTGAAAAGAACACACATGCAATGACACTGGTGTATCCTTATGTGGTTTCTGAGACGAACACACATGCAATGACTCTAGCTACGGTTCATGAAAAGAACACACATGAAATGACATTGGTGGATCCATGTGCGGTTTGTGAAAATAACAGACATGCAATCACACTAGGTGGATCCCTGTGTGGTTTGTTTAGAGGAACAGACAAGCAATGACACTGGGTGTGGTTCATGAAAAGAACAGACATGTAATGGCACTGGTGGATCCTTATGTGGTTTGTTTAGAAGAACACACATGCAATGACTCTAGCTGTGGTTCATGAAAAGAACACACATGCAATGACACTAGTGGATCCATGTGTGGTTTGTGAAAAGAACAGACATGCGATCACACTGGGTGTGGTTCATGAAAAGAACACACATCCAATGACACTGGTGGATCCATGTGTGGTTTGTGGAAAGAACAGACATGCAATGACACTGGGTGTGGTTCATGAAAAGAACACACATGCAATGACACTGGTGTATCCTTATGTGGTTTGTGAGAAGAACACAGATGCAATAACTCTAGCGGTGGTTCATGAAAAGAACACACATGCAATGACACTAGTGGATCCTTATGTGGTTTGTGAGAAGAACATACATGCAGTGACTCTAGCTATGGTTCATGAAAAGAACACACATGCTATGACACTGGTGGATCCATGTGTGGTTTGTGAAAAGAACACACATGCAATGACAGTAGGTGGATCCATGTGTGGTTTGTTTAGAGGAACATACATGCAATGACACCGGGTGTGGTTCATTAAAAGAACACACATGCAATGACACTGGTGGATCCTTATGTAGTTTGTGAGAAGAACACACATGCAATGACTCTAGCTATGGTTCGTGAAAAGAACACACATGCAATGACACTGGTGGATCCATGTGTGGTTTGTGGAAAGAACAGACATGCAATGTCACTGGTGGATCCATGTGTGGTTCATGAGAAGAACAGACATGCAACACCTGGGTGTGGTTCATGAAAAGAACACACGTCCAATGACACTGGTGGATACATGTGTGGTTTGTGGTAAGAACAGACATGCAATAACACTGGGTGTGGTTCATGAAAAGAACACACATGCAATGACACTGGTGTATCCTTATGTGGTTTGTGAGAAGAACACAGATGCAATGACTCTAGCTGTGGTTCATGAAAAAAACACACATGTAAGGACACTGGTGGATACATATGTGGTTCATGAGAAGAACACACATGCAATGACACTGGGTGTGGTTCATGAAAAGAACACACATGCAATGACACTGGTGGATCCATGTGGTTTGTGAGAAGAACAGACATTCAATGACTCTAGCTATGGTTCATGAAAACAACACACATGCAATGACACTGGTGGATCCATGTGTGGTTTGTGAATAGAACAGACATGCAATCAGACTAGGTGGATCCATGTGTGGTTTGTTTAGAGGAACAGACATGCAATGACACTGGGTGTGGTTCATGAAAAGAATAGACATGCAATGACACTAGTGGATCCTTATGTGGTTTGGTTAGAAGAACACACATGCAATGACTCTAGCTATGGTTCATGAAAAGAACACACATGCAATGACACTGGTGGATCCATGTGTGGTTTGTGAAAAGAACAGACATGCAATCACACTGGGTGTGGTTCATGAAAAGAACACACATCCAATGCCACTGGTGGATCCATGTGCGGTTTGTGGAAAGAATAGACATGCAATGACACTGGGTGTGGTTCTTGAAAAGAACACACATGCAATGACACTGGTGTATCCTTATGTGGTTTCTGAGAAGAACACACATGCAATGACTCTAGCTATGGTTCATGAAAAGAACACACATGAAATGACATTGGTGGATCCATGTGCGGTTTGTGAAAAGAACAGACATGCAATCACACTAGGTGGATCCCTGTGTGGTTTGTTTAGAGGAACAGACAAGCAATGACACTGGGTGTGGTTCATGAAAAGAACAGACATGTAATGGCACTGGTGGATCCTTATGTGGTTTGTTTAGAAGAACACACATGCAATGACTCTAGCTGTGGTTCATGAAAAGAACACACATGCAATGACACTAGTGGATCCATGTGTGGTTTGTGAAAAGAACAGACATGCGATCACACTGGGTGTGGTTCATGAAAAGAACACACATCCAATGACACTGGTGGATCCATGTGTGGTTTGTGGAAAGAACAGACATGCAATGACACTGGGTGTGGTTCATGAAAAGAACACACATGCAATGACACTGGTGTATCCTTATGTGGTTTGTGAGAAGAACACAGATGCAATAACTCTAGCGGTGGTTCATGAAAAGAACACACATGCAATGACACTAGTGGATCCTTATGTGGTTTGTGAGAAGAACATACATGCAGTGACTCTAGCTATGGTTCATGAAAAGAACACACATGCTATGACACTGGTGGATCCATGTGTGGTTTGTGAAAAGAACACACATGCAATGACAGTAGGTGGATCCATGTGTGGTTTGTTTAGAGGAACATACATGCAATGACACCGGGTGTGGTTCATGAAAAGAACACACATGCAATGACACTGGTGGATCCTTATGTGGTTTATGAGAAGAACACACATGTAATGACTCTAGCTATGGTTCGTGAAAAGAACACATATGCAATGACACTGGTGGATCCATGTGTGGTTTGTGGAAAGAACAGACATGCAATGACACTGGTGGATCCATGTGTGGTTCATGAGAAGAACAGACATGCAGTCACACTGGGTGTGGTTCATGAAAAGAACACACGTCCAATGACACTGGTGGATACATGTGTGGTTTGTGGTAAGAACAGACATGCAATGACACTGGGTGTGGTTCATGAAAAGAACACACATGCAATGACACTGGTGTATCCTTATGTGGTTTGTGAGAAGAACACAGATGCAATGACTCTAACTGTGGTTCATGAAAAGAACACACATGTAAGGACACTGGTGGATCCATATGTGGTTCATGAGAAGAACACACATGCAATGACACTGGGTGTGGTTCATGAAAAGAACACACATGCAATGACACTGGTGGATCCATGTGGTTTGTGAGAAGAACAGACATGCAATGACTCTAGCTATGGTTCATGAAAAGAACACACATGCAATGACACTGGTGGATCCATGTGTGGTTTGTGAATAGAACAGACATGCAATCACACTAGGTGGATCCATGTGTGGTTTGTTTAGAGGAACAGACATGCAATGACACTAGGTGTGGTTCATGAAAAGAATAGACATGCAATGACACTAGTGGATCCTTATGTGGTTTGGTTAGAAGAACACACATGCAATGACTCTAGCTATGGTTCATGAAAAGAACACACATGCAATGACACTGGTGGATCCATGTGTGGTTTGTTGAAAGAACAGACATGCAATCACACTGGGTGTGGTTCATGAAAAGAACACACATCCAATGCCACTAGTGGATCCATGTGCGGTTTGTGGAAAGAATAGACATGCAATGACACTGGGTGTGGTTCTTGAAAAGAACACACATGCAATGACACTGGTGTATCCTTATGTGGTTTCTGAGAAGAACACACATGCAATGACTCTAGCTATGGTTCATGAAAAGAACACACATGAAATGTAATTGGTGGATCCATGTGCGGTTTGTGAAAAGAACAGACATGCAATCACACTAGGTGGATCCCTGTGTGGTTTGTTTAGAGGAACAGACAAGCAATGACACTGGGTATGGTTCATGAAAAGAACAGACATGTAATGGCACTGGTGGATCCTTGTGTGGTTTGTTTAGAAAAACACATGCAATGACTCTAGTATCGTTCATGAAAAGAACACACATGCAATGACACTAGTGGATCCATGTGTGGTTTGTGAAAAAAAACAGACATGCGATCACACTGGGTGTGGTTCATGAAAAGAACACACATCCAATGACACTGGTGGATCCATGTGTGGTTTGTGGAAAGAACAGACATGCAATGACACTGGGTGTGGTTCATGAAAAGAACACACATGCAATGACACTGGTGTATCCTTATGTGGTTTGTGAGAAGAACACATGCAATAACTCTAGCGGTGGTTCATGAAAAGAACACACATGCAATGACACTAGTGGATCCTTATGTGGTTTGTGAGAAGAACATACATGCAGTGACTCTAGCTATGGTTCATGAAAAGAACACACATGCTATGACACTGGTGGATCCATGTGTGGTTTGTGAAAAGAACACACATGCAATGACAGTAGGTGGATCCATGTGTGGTTTGTTTAGAGGAACATACATGCAATGACACCGGGTGTAGTTCATGAAAAGAACACACATGCAATGACATTGGTGGATCCTTATGTGGTTTGTGAGAAGAACACACATGCAATGACTCTAGCTATGGTTCGTGAAAAGAACACATATGCAATGACACTGGTGGATCCATGTGTGGTTTGTGGAAAGAACAGACATGCAATGACACTGGTGGATCCATGTGTGGTTCATGAGAAAAACAGACATGCAGTCCACAGGTGTGGTTCATGAAAAGAACACACGTCCAATGACACTGGTGGATACATGTGTGGTTTGTGGTAAGAACAGACATGCAATGACACTGGGTGTGGTTCATGAAAAGAACACACATGCAATGACACTGGTGTATCCTTATGTGGTTTGTGAGAAGAACACAGATGCAATGACTCTAGCTGTGGTTCATGAAAATAACACACATGTAAGGACACCGGTGGATCCATATGTGGTTCATGAGAAGAACACACATGCAATGACACTAGGTGTGGTTCATGAAAAGAACACACATGCAATGACACTGGTGGATCCATGTGGTTTGTGAGAAGAACAGACATGCAATGACTCTAGCTATGGTTCATGAAAAGAACACACATGCAATGACACTGGTGGATCCATGTGTGGTTTGTGAATAGAACAGACATGCAATCACACTAGGTGGATCCATGTGTGGTTTGTTTAGAGGAACAGACATGCAATGACACTAGGTGTGGTTCATGAAAATAATAGACATGCAATGACACTAGTGGATCCTTATGTGGTTTGGTTAGAAGAACACACATGCAATGACTCTAGCTATGGTTCATGAAAAGAACACACATGCAATGACACTGGTGGATCCATGTGTGGTTTGTGAAAAGAACAGACATGCAATCACACTGGGTGTGGTTCATGAAAAGAACACACATCCAATGCCACTGGTGGATCCATGTGCGGTTTGTGGAAAGAATAGACAAGCAATGACACTGGGTGTGGTTCATGAAAAGAATAGACATGCAATGACACTAGTGGATCCTTATGTGGTTTGGTTAGAAGAACACACATGCAATGACTCTAGCTATGGTTCATGAAAAGAACACACATGCAATGACACTGGTGGATCCATGTGTGGTTTGTGAAAAGAACAGACATGCAATCACACTGGGTGTGGTTCATGAAAAGAACACACATCCAATGCCACTGGTGGATCCATGTGCGGTTTGTGGAAAGAATAGACATGCAATGACACTGGGTGTGGTTCTTGAAAAGAACACACATGCAATGACACTGGTGTATCCTTATGTGGTTTCTGAGAAGAACACACATGCAATGACTCTAGCTATGGTTCATGAAAAGAACACACATGAAATGACATTGGTGGATCCATGTGCGGTTTGTGAAAAGAACAGACATGCAATCACACTAGGTGGATCCCTGTGTGGTTTGTTTAGAGGAACAGACAAGCAATGACACTGGGTATGGTTCATGAAAAGAACAGACATGTAATGGCACTGGTGGATCCTTATGTGGTTTGTTTAGAAAAACACACATGCAATGACTCTAGCTGTGGTTCATGAAAAGAACACACATGCAATGACACTAGTGGATCCATGTGTGGTTTGTGAAAAGAACAGACATGCGATCACACTGGGTGTGGTTCATGAAAAGAACACACATCCAATGACACTGGTGGATCCATGTGTGGTTTGTGGAAAGAACAGACATGCAATGACACTGGGTGTGGTTCATGAAAAGAACACACATGCAATGACACTGGTGTATCCTTATGTGGTTTGTGAGAAGAACACAGATGCAATAACTCTAGCGGTGGTTCATGAAAAGAACACACATGCAATGACACTAGTGGATCCTTATGTGGTTTGTGAGAAGAACATACATGCAGTGACTCTAGCTATGGTTCATGAAAAGAACACACATGCTATGACACTGGTGGATCCATGTGTGGTTTGTGAAAAGAACACACATGCAATGACAATGAGGTGGATCCATGTGTGGTTTGTTTAGAGGAACATACATGCAATGACACCGGGTGTGGTTCATGAAAAGAACACACATGCAATGACACTGGTGGATCCTTATGTGGTTTATGAGAAGAACACACATGTAATGACTCTAGCTATGGTTCGTGAAAAGAACACATATGCAATGACACTGGTGGATCCATGTGTGGTTTGTGGAAAGAACAGACATGCAATGACACTGGTGGATCCATGTGTGGTTCATGATAAGAAAATACATGCATCCTGCTGGGTGTGGTTCATGAAAAGAACACACGTCCAATGACTTTGGTGGATACATGTGTGGTTTGTGGTAAGAACAGACATGCAATGACACTGGGTGTGGTTCATGAAAAGAACACACATGCAATGACACTGGTGTATCCTTATGTGGTTTGTGAGAAGAACACAGATGCAATGACTCTAACTGTGGTTCATGAAAAGAACACACATGTAAGGACACTGGTGGATCCATATGTGGTTCATGAGAAGAACACACATGCAATGACACTGGGTGTGGTTCATGAAAAGAACACACATGCAATGACACTGGTGGATCCATGTGGTTTGTGAGAAGAACAGACATGCAATGACTCTAGCTATGGTTCATGAAAAGAACACACATGCAATGACACTAGTGGATCCATGTGTGGTTTGTGAATAGAACAGACATGCAATCACACTAGGTGGATCCATGTGTGGTTTGTTTAGAGGGACAGACATGCAATGACACTAGGTGTGGTTCATGAAAAGAATAGACATGCAATGACACTAGTGGATCCTTATGTGGTTTGGTTAGAAGAACACACATGCAATGACTCTAGCTATGGTTCATGAAAAGAACACACATGCAATGACACTGGTGGATCCATGTGTGGTTTGTTGAAAGAACAGACATGCAATCACACTGGGTGTGGTTCATGAAAAGAACACACATCCAATGCCACTGGTGGATCCATGTGCGGTTTGTGGAAAGAATAGACATGCAATGACACTGGGTGTGGTTCTTGAAAAGAACACACATGCAATGACACTGGTGTATCCTTATGTGGTTTCTGAGAAGAACACACATGCAATGACTCTAGCTATGGTTCATGAAAAGAACACACATGAAATGTAATTGGTGGATCCATGTGCGGTTTGTGAAAAGAACAGACATGCAATCACACTAGGTGGATCCCTGTGTGGTTTGTTTAGAGGAACAGACAAGCAATGACACTGGGTATGGTTCATGAAAAGAACAGACATGTAATGGCACTGGTGGATCCTTATGTGGTTTGTTTAGAAAAACACACATGCAATGACTCTAGCTGTGGTTCATGAAAAAAACACACATGCAATGACACTAGTGGATCCATGTGTGGTTTGTGAAAAGAACAGACATGCGATCACACTGGGTGTTGTTCATGAAAAGAACACACATCCAATGACACTGGTGGATCCATGTGTGGTTTGTGGAAAGAACAGACATGCAATGACACTGGGTGTGGTTCATGAAAAGAACACACATGCAATGACACTGGTGTATCCTTATGTGGTTTGTGAGAAGAACACAGATGCAATAACTCTAGCGGTGGTTCATGAAAAGAACACACATGCAATGACACTAGTGGATCCTTATGTGGTTTGTGAGAAGAACATACATGCAGTGACTCTAGCTATGGTTCATGAAAAGAACACACATGCTATGACACTGGTGGATCCATGTGTGGTTTGTGAAAAGAACACACATGCAATGACAGTAGGTGGATCCATGTGTGGTTTGTTTAGAGGAACATACATGCAATGACACCGGGTGTAGTTCATGAAAAGAACACACATGCAATGACATTGGTGGATCCTTATGTGGTTTGTGAGAAGAACACACATGCAATGACTCTAGCTATGGTTCGTGAAAAGAACACATATGCAATGACACTGGTGGATCCATGTGTGGTTTGTGGAAAGAACAGACATGCAATGACACTGGTGGATCCATGTGTGGTTCATGAGAAAAACAGACATGCAGTCACACTGGGTGTGGTTCATGAAAAGAACACACGTCCAATGACACTGGTGGATACATGTGTGGTTTGTGGTAAGAACAGACATGCAATGACACTGGGTGTGGTTCATGAAAAGAACACACATGCAATGACACTGGTGTATCCTTATGTGGTTTGTGAGAAGAACACAGATGCAATGACTCTAGCTGTGGTTCATGAAAAGAACACACATGTAAGGACACCGGTGGATCCATATGTGGTTCATGAGAAGAACACACATGCAATGACACTGGGTGTGGTTCATGAAAAGAACACACATGCAATGACACTGGTGGATCCATGTGGTTTGTGAGAAGAACAGACATGCAAATACTCAAGCTATTGTTCAGTAAAATAACACACATGCAATGACACTTTGGTGGATCCATGTGGTTTGTGAATAAACACATGCAATCACACTAGGTGGATCCATGTGTGGTTTGTTTAGAGAACAGACATGCAATGACACTAGGTGTGGTTCATGAAAAGAATAGACATGCAATGACACTAGTGGATCCTTATGTGTTTTAGTTAGAAGAACACATATGCAATGACACTAGGTGTGGTTCATGAAAAGAACAGACATTCAATGACACCTTTGGTGGATCCATGTGTGGTTTGTGAAAAGAACAGACATGCAATCACACTGGGTGTGGTTCATGAAAAGAACACACATCCAATGCCACTGGTGGATCCATGTGCGGTTTGTGGAAAGAATAGACATGCAATGACACTGTGTGTGGTTCTTGAAAAGAACACACATGTAATGACACTGGTGTATCCTTATGTGGTTTCTGAGAAGAACACACATGCAATGACTCTAGCTATGGTTCATGAAAAGAACACACATGAAATGACATTGGTGGATCCATGTGCGGTTTGTGAAAAAAGAACAGACATGCAATCACACTAGGTGGATCCATGTGGTTTGTTTAGAGAACAGACAAGCAATGACCTTTGGGTATGGTTCATGAAAAGAATGTACATGTAATGGCACTGGTGGATCCTTATGTGGTTTGTTTAGAAAACACACATGCAATGACTCTAGCTGGTTCATGAAAAGAACACACATGCAATGACACTAGTGGATCCCTGTGTGGTTTGTGAAAAGAACAGACATGCGATCCTGCTGGGTGTGGTTCATGAAAATAACACATCCAATGACACTTTGGTGGATCCATGTGTGGTTTGTTTAGAGGAACATACATGCAATGACACTGGGTGTGGTTCATGAAAAGAACACACATGCAATGACACTGGTGTATCCTTATGTGGTTTGTGAGAAGAACACAGATGCAATAACTCTAGCGGTGGTTCATGAAAAGAACACACATGCAATGACAGTAGTGGATCCTTATGTGGTTTGTGAGAAGAACATACATGCAGTGACTCTAGCTATGGTTCATGAAAAGAACACACATGCTATGACACTGGTGGATCCATGTGTGGTTTGTGAAAAGAACACACATGCAATGATGATGGGTGGATCCATGTGTGGTTTGTTTAGAGGAACATACATGCAATGACACCGGGTGTGGTTCATGAAAAGAACACACATGCAATGACACTGGTGGATCCTTATGTGGTTTGTGAGAAGAACACACATGCAATGACTCTAGCTATGGTTCGTGAAAAGAACACATATGCAATGACACTGGTGGATCCATGTGTGGTTTGTGGAAAGAACAGACATGCAATGACACTGGTGGATCCATGTGTGGTTCATGAGAAGAACAGACATGCAGTCACACTGGGTGTGGTTCAAGAAAAGAACACACGTCCAATGACACTGGTGGATACATGTGTGGTTTGTGGTAAGAACAGACATGCAATGACACTGGGTGTGGTTCATGAAAAGAACACACATGCAATGACACTAGTGTATCCTTATGTGGTTTGTGAGAAGAACACAGATGCAATGACTCTAGCTGTGGTTCATGAAAAGAACACACATGTAAGGACCTTTGGTGGATCCATATGTGGTTCATGAGAAGAACACACATGCAATGACACTGGGTGTTGTTCATGAAAAGAACACACATGCAATGACACTGGTGGATCCATGTGGTTTGTGAGAAGAACAGACATGCAATGACTCTAGCTATGGTTCATGAAAAGAACACACATGCAATGACACTGGTGGATCCAGGTGTGGTTTGTGAATAGAACAGACATGCAATCACACTAGGTGGATCCATGTGTGGTTTGTTTAGAGGAACAAACATGCAATGACACTGGGTGTGGTTCATGAAAAGAATAGACATGCAATGACACTAGTGGATCCATATGTGGTTTGGTTAGAAGAACACACATGCAATGACTCTAGCTATGGTTCATGAAAAGAACACACATGCAATGACCTTTGGTGGATCCATGTGTGGTTTGTGAAAAGAACAGACATGCAATCACACTGGGTGTGGTTCATGAAAAGAACACACATCCAATGCCACTGGTGGATCCATGTGCGGTTTGTGGAAAGAATAGACATGCAATGACACTGGGTGTGGTTCTTGAAAAGAACACACATGCAATGACACTGGTGTATCCTTATGTGGTCTCTGAGAAGAACACACATGCAATGACTCTAGCTATGGTTCATGAAAAGAACACACATGAAATGACATTGGTGGATCCATGTGCGGTTTGTGAAAAGAACAGACATGCAATCACACTAGGTGGATCCCTGTGTGGTTTGTTTAGAGGAACAGACAAGCAATGACACTGGGTATGGTTCATGAAAAGAACAGACATGTAATGGCACTGGTGGATCCTTATGTGGTTTGTTTAGAAAAACACACATGCAATGACTCTAGCTGTGGTTCATGAAAAGAACACACATGCAATGACACTAGTGGATCCATGTGTGGTTTGTGAAAAGAACAGACATGCGATCACTGCTGGGTGTGGTTCATGAAAAGAACACACATCCAATGACACTGGTGGATCCATGTGTGGTTTGTGGAAAGAACAGACATGCAATGACACTGGGTGTGGTTCATGAAAAGAACACACATGCAATGACACTGGTGTATCCTTATGTTGTTTGTGAGAAGAACACATATGCAATAACTCTAGCGGTGGTTCATGAAAAGAACACACATGCAATGACACTAGTGGATCCTTATGTGGTTTGTGAGAAGAACATACATGCAGTGACTCTAGCTATGGTTCATGAAAAGAACACACATGCTATGACACTGGTGGATCCATGTGTGGTTTGTGAAAAGAACACACATGCATTGACAGTAGGTGGATCCATGTGTGGTTTGTTTAGAGGAACATACATGCAAAGACACCGGGTGTGGTTCACGAAAAGAACACACATGCAATGACACTGGTGGATCCTTATGTGGTTTGTGAGAAGAACACACATGCAATGACTCTAGCTATGGTTCGTGAAAAGAACACACATGCAATGACACTGGTGGATCCATGTGTGGTTTGTGGAAAGAACAGACATGCAATGACACTGGTGGATCCATGTGTGGTTCATGAGAAGAACAGACATGCAGTCACACTGGGTGTGGTTCATGAAAAGCACACGTCCAATGATACTGGTGGATACATGTGTGGTTTGTGGTAAGAACAGACATGCAATGACACTGGGTGTGGTTCATGAAAAGAACACACATGCAATGACACTGGTGTATCCTTATGTGGTTTGTGAGAAGAACACAGATGCAATGAATCTAGCTGTGGTTCATGAAAAGAACACACATGCAATGACACTGGTGGATCCTTATGTGGTTTGTGAGAAGAACATACATGCAATGACTCTAGCTATGGTTCATGAAAAGAACACACATGCTATGACACTGGTGGAACCATGTGGGGTTTGTGAAAAGAACACACATGCAATGACACTAGGTGGATCCATATGTGGTTTGTTTAGAGGAACATACATGCAATCACACTGGGTGTGGTTCATGAAAAGAACACACATGCAATGACACTGGTGGATCCATGTGTGGTTCATGAGAAGAACACACATGCAATGACACTGGGTGTGGTTCATGAAAAGAACACACATGCAATGACACTGGTGTATCCTTATGTGGTTTGTGAGAAGAACACACATGCAATGACTCTAGCTATGGTTCGTGAAAAGAACACACATGCAATGACACTGGTGGATCCATGTGTGGTTTGTGGAAAGAACAGACATGCAATGACTCTAGCTGTGATTCACGAAAAGAACAAACATGCAATGACACTGGTGGATCCATGTGTGGTTTGTGGAAAGAACAGACATGCAATGACTCTAGCTGTGGTTCACGAAAAGAACAAACATGCAATGACACTGGTGGATCCATGTGTGGTTCATGAGAAGAACGCACCTCTAATGACACTGGTGGATCCATGTGTGGTTTGTGAGAAGAACAGACATGCAATGACTCTAGCTATGGTTCATGAAAAGAACACACATGCAATGACACTGGTGGATCCATGTGTGGTTTGTGAATAGAACAGACATGCAATCACACTAGGTGGATCCATATGTGGTTTGTTTAGAGGAACAGACATGCAATGACACTGGGTGTGGTTCATGAAAAGAATAGACATGCAATGACACTAGTGGATCCTTATGTGGTTTGGTTAGAAGAACACACATGCAATGACTCTAGCTATGGTTCATGAAAAGAACACACATGCAATGACACTGGTGGATCCATGTGTGGTTTGTGAAAAGAACAGACATGCAATCACACTGGGTGTGGTTCATGAAAAGAACACTCATCCAATGCCACTGGTGGATCCATGTGCGGTTTGTGGAAAGAATAGACATGCAATGACACTGGGTGTGGTTCTTGAAAAGAACACACATGCAATGACACTGGTGTATCCTTATGTGGTTTCTGAGAAGAACACACATGCAATGACTCTAGCTATGGTTCATGAAAAGAACACACATGAAATGACATTGGTGGATCCATGTGCGGTTTGTGAAAAGAACAGACATGCAATCACACTAGGTGGATCCCTGTGTGGTTTGTTTAGAGGAACAGACAAGCAATGACACTGGGTATGGTTCATGAAAAGAACAGACATGTAATGGCACTGGTGGATCCTTATGTGGTTTGTTTAGAAAAACACACATGCAATGACTCTAGCTGTGGTTCATGAAAAGAACACACATGCAATGACACTAGTGGATCCATGTGTGGTTTGTGAAAAGAACAGACATGCGATCCTGCAGGTGTGGTTCATGAAAAGAACACACATCCAATGACACTGGTGGATCCATGTGTGGTTTGTGGAAAGAACAGACATGCAATGACACTGGGTGTGGTTCATGAAAAGAACACACATGCAATGACACTGGGTGTGGTTCATGAAAAGAACACACATGCAATGACACTGGTGTATCCTTATGTGGTTTGTGAGAAGAACACAGATGCAATAACTCTAGCGGTGGTTCATGAAAAGAACACACATGCAATGACACTAGTGGATCCTTATGTGGTTTGTGAGAAGAACATACATGCAGTGACTCTAGCTATGGTTCATGAAAAGAACACACATGCTATGACACTGGTGGATCCATGTGTGGTTTGTGAAAAGAACACACATGCATTGTGATGGTGGATCCATGTGTGGTTTGTTTAGAGGAACATACATGCAAAGACACCGGGTGTGGTTCACGAAAAGAACACACATGCAATGACACTGGTGGATCCTTATGTGGTTTGTGAGAAGAACACACATGCAATGACTCTAGCTATGGTTCGTGAAAAGAACACACATGCAATGACACTGGTGGATCCATGTGTGGTTTGTGGAAAGAACAGACATGCAATGACACTGGTGGATCCATGTGTGGTTCATGAGAAGAACAGACATGCAGTCACACTGGGTGTGGTTCATGAAAAGAACACACGTCCAATGATACTGGTGGATACATGTGTGGTTTGTGGTAAGAACAGGCATGCAATGACACTGGGTGTGGTTCATGAAAAGAACACACATGCAATGACACTGGTGTATCCTTATGTGGTTTGTGAGAAGAACACAGATGCAATGACTCTAGCTGTGGTTCATGAAAAGAACACACATGCAATGACACTGGTGGATCCTTATGTGGTTTGTGAGAAGAACATACATGCAATGACTCTAGCTATGGTTCATGAAAAGAACACACATGCTATGACACTGGTGGAACCATGTGGGGTTTGTGAAAAGAACACACATGCAATGACACTAGGTGGATCCATGTGTGGTTTGTTTAGAGGAACATACATGCAATCACACTGGGTGTGGTTCATGAAAAGAACACACATGCAATGACACTGGTGGATCCATGTGTGGTTCATGAGAAGAACACACATGCAATGACACTGGGTGTGGTTCATGAAAAGAACACACATGCAATGACACTGGTGTATCCTTATGTGGTTTGTGAGAAGAACACACATGCAATGACTCTAGCTATGGTTCGTGAAAAGAACACACATGCAATGACACTGGTGGATCCATGTGTGGTTTGTGGAAAGAACAGACATGCAATGACTCTAGCTGTGATTCACGAAAAGAACAAACATGCAATGACACTGGTGGATCCATGTGTGGTTTGTGGAAAGAACAGACATGCAATGACTCTAGCTGTGGTTCACGAAAAGAACAAACAGGCAATGACACTGGTGGATCCATGTGGTTCATGAGAAGAACCTCTAATGACACTGGTGGATCCATGTGTGGTTTGTGAGAAGAAACAGACATGCAATGACTCTAGCTTTGTTTCACGAAAAGAACACACATGCAATGACACTGGTGGATCCATGTGTGGTTTGTGAATAGAACAGACATGCAATCACACTAGGTGGATCCATGTGTGGTTTGTTTAGAGGAACAGACATGCAATGACACTGGGTGTGGTTCATGAAAAGAATAGACATGCAATGACACTAGTGGATCCTTATGTGGTTTGGTTAGAAGAACACACATGCAATGACTCTAGCTATGGTTCATGAAAAGAACACACATGCAATGACACTGGTGGATCCATGTGTGGTTTGTGAAAAGAACAGACATGCAATCACCCTGGGTGAGGTTCAAGAAAACAACACTCAACCAATGCCTGGTGGATCCATATGCGGTTTGTGGAAAGAATAGACATGCAATGACTCTGGGTCTGGTTCTTGAAAAGAACACACATGCAATGACACTTGTGTATCCTTATGTGGTTTGGTTAGAAGAACACACATGCAATGACTCTAGCTATGGTTCATGAAAAGAACACACATGAAATGACATTGGTGGATCCATGTGCGGTTTGTGAAAAGAACAGACATGCAATCACACTAGGTGGATCCCTGTGTGGTTTGTTTAGAGGAACAGACAAGCAATGACACTGGGTATGGTTCATGAAAAGAACAGACATGTAATGGCACTGGTGGATCCTTATGTGGTTTGTTTAGAAAAACACACATGCAATGACTCTAGCTGTGGTTCATGAAAAGAACACACATGCAATGACACTAGTGGATCCATGTGTGGTTTGTGAAAAGAACAGACATGCGATCACACTGGGTGTGGTTCATGAAAAGAACACACATCCAATGACACTGGTGGATCCATGTGTGGTTTGTGGAAAGAACAGTCATGCAATGACACTGGGTGTGGTTCATGAAAAGAACACACATGCAATGACACTGGTGTATCCTTATGTGGTTTGTGAGAAGAACACAGATGCAATAACTCTAGCGGTGGTTCATGAAAAGAACACACATGCAATGACACTAGTGGATCCTTATGTGGTTTGTGAGAAGAACATACATGCAGTGACTCTAGCTATGGTTCATGAAAAGAACACACATGCTATGACACTGGTGGATCCATGTGTGGTTTGTGAAAAGAACACACATGCAATGACAGTAGGTGGATCCATGTGTGGTTTGTTTAGAGGAACATACATGCAATGACACCGGGTGTGGTTCATGAAAAGAACACACATGCAATGACACTGGTGGATCCTTATGTGGTTTGTGAGAAGAACACACATGCAATGACTCTAGCTATGGTTCGTGAAAAGAACACATATGCAATGACACTGGTGGATCCATGTGTGGTTTGTGGAAAGAACAGACATGCAATGACACTGGTGGATCCATGTGTGGTTCATGAGAAGAACAGACATGCAGTCACACTGGGTGTCGTTCATGAAAAGAACACACGTCCAATGACACTGGTGGATACATGTGTGGTTTGTGGTAAGAACAGACATGCAATGACACTGGGTGTGGTTCATGAAAAGAACACACATGCAATGACACTGGTGTATCCTTATGTGGTTTGTGAGAAGAACACAGATGCAATGACTCTAGGTGTGGTTCATGAAAAGAACACACATGTAAGGACACTGGTGGATCCATATGTGGTTCATGAGAAGCACACACATGCAATGACACTGGGTGTGGTTCATGAAAAGAACACACATGCAATGACACTTGTGGATCCATGTGGTTTGTGATAAGAACAGACATGCAATGACTCTAGCTATGGTTCATGAAAAGAACACACATGCAATGACACTGGTGGATCCATGTGTGGTTTGTGAATAGAACAGACATGCAATCACACTAGGTGGTTTCATGTGTTGTTTGTTTAGAGGAACAGACATGCAATGACACTGGGTGTGGTTCATGAAAAGAATAGACATGCAATGACACTAGTGGATCCTTATGTGGTTTGGTTAGAAGAACACACATGCAATGACTCTAGCTATGGTTCATGAAAAGAACACACATGCAATGACACTGGTGGATCCATGTCTGGTTTGTGAAAAGAACAAACATGCAATCACACTGGGTGTGGTTCATGAAAAGAACACACATCCAATGCCACTGGTGGATCCATGTGCGGTTTGTGGAAAGAATAGACATGCAATGACACTGGGTGTGGTTCTTGAAAAGAACACACATGCAATGACACTGGTGTATCCTTATGTGGTTTCTGAGAAGAACACACATGCAATGACTCTAGATATGGTTCATGAAAAGAACACACATGAAATGACATTGGTGGATCCATGTGCGGTTTGTGAAAAGAACAGACATGCAATCACACTAGGTGGATCCCTGTGTGGTTTGTTTAGAGGAACAAACAAGCAATGACACTGGGTATGGTTCATGAAAAGAACAGACATGTAATGGCACTGGTGGATCCTTATGTGGTTTGTTTAGAAAAACACACATGCAATGACTCTAGCTGTGGTTCATGAAAAGAACACACATGCAATGACACTAGTGGATCCATGTGTGGTTTGTGAAAAGAACAGACATGCGATCACACTGGGTGTGGTTCATGAAAAGAACACACATCCAATGACACTGGTGGATCCATGTGTGGTTTGTGGAAAGAACAGACATGCAATGACACTGGTTGTGGTTCATGAAAAGAACACACATGCAATGACACTGGTGTATCCTTATGTGGTTTGTGAGAAGAACACAGATGCAATAACTCTAGCGGTGGTTCATCAAAAGAACACACATGCAATGACAGTAGTGGATCCTTATGTGGTTTGTGAGAAGAACATACATGCAGTGACTCTAGCTATGGTTCATGAAAAGAACACACATGCTATGACACTGGTGGATCCATGTTTGGTTTGTGAAAAGAACACACATGCAATGACAGTAGGTGGATCCATGTGTGGTTTGTTTAGAGGAACATACATGCAATGACACCGGGTGTGGTTCACGAAAAGAACACACATGCAATGACACTGGTGGATCCTTATGTGGTTTGTGAGAAGAACACACATGCAATGACTCTAGCTATGGTTCGTGAAAAGAACACACATGCAATGACACTGGTGGATCCATGTGTGGTTTATGGAAAGAACAGACATGCAATGACACTGGTGGATCCATGTGTGGTTCATGAGAAGAACAGACATGCAGTCACACTGGGTGTGGTTCATGAAAAGAACACACGTCCAATGATACTGGTGGATACATGTGTGGTTTGTGGTAAGAACAGACATGCAATGACACTGGGTGTGGTTCATGAAAAGAACACACATGCAATGACACTGGTGTATCCTTATGTGGTTTGTGAGAAGAACACAGATGCAATGACTCTAGCTGTGGTTCATGAAAAGAACACACATGCAATGACACTGGTGGATCCTTATGTGGTTTGTGAGAAGAACATACATGCAATGACTCTAGCTATGGTTCATGAAAAGAACACACATGCTATGACACTGGTGGAACCATGTGGGGTTTGTGAAAAGAACACACATGCAATCACACTAGGTGGATCCATGTGTGGTTTGTTTAGAGGAACATACATGCAATGACACTGGGTGTGGTTCATGAAAAGAACACACATGCAATGACACTGGTGGATCCATGTGTGGTTCATGAGAAGAACACACATGCAATGACACTGGGTGTGGTTCATGAAAAGAACACACATGCAATGACACTGGTGTATCCTTATGTGGTTTGTGAGAAGAACACACATGCAATGACTCTAGCTATGGTTCGTGAAAAGAACACACATGCAATGACACTGGTGGATCCATGTGTGGTTTGTGGAAAGAACAGACATGCAATGACTCTAGCTGTGATTCACGAAAAGAACAAACATGCAATGACACTGGTGGATCCATGTGTGGTTTGTGGAAAGAACAGACATGCAATGACTCTAGCTGTGGTTCATGAAAAGAACAAACATGCAATGACACTGGTGGATCCATGTGTGGTTCATGAGAAGAACGCACCTCTAATGACACTGGTGGATCCATGTGTGGTTTGTTTAGAGGAACAGACACGCAATGACACTGGATGTGGTTCATGAGAAGAACACACATGCAATGACACTGGTGGATCGATGTGTGGTTTGTGAGAAGAACACACATGCAATGACTCTAGCTGTGGTTCATGAAAAGAACACACATGCAATCACACTGGTGGATCCATGTGTGGTTCATGAGAAGAACACACATGCAACGACACTGGGTGTGGTTCATGAAAAGAACACACATGCAATGACACTGGTGGATCCATGTGTGGTTTGTGAGAAGAACACACATGCAATGACTCTAGCTGTGGTTCATAAAAAGAACACACATGCAATCACACTGGTGGATCCATGTGTGGTTCATGAGAAGAACACACATGCAACGACACTGGGTGTGGTTCATGAAAAGAACACACATGCAATGACACTGGTGGATCCATGTGGTTTGTGAGAAGAACAGACATGCAATGACTCTAGCTATGGTTCATGAAAAGAACACACATGCAATGACACTGGTGGATCCATGTGTGGTTTGTGAATAGAACAGACATGCAATCACACTAGGTGGATCCATGTGTGGTTCGTTTAGAGGAACAGACATGCAATTACACTGGTGTGGTTCATGAAAAGAACACACATGCAATGACTCTAGCTATGGTTCATGAAAATAACACACATGCAATGACACTGGTGGATCCATGTGTGGTTTGTGAAAAGAACAGACATGCAATCACACTGGGTGTGGTTCATCAAAAGAACACACATCCAATGACACTGGTGGATCCATGTGCGGTTTGTGGAAAGAACATACATGCAATGACACTGGGTGTGGTTCATGAAAAGAACACACATGCAATGACACTGGTGTATCCTTATGTGGTTTATGAGAAGAACACACATGCAATGACTCTAGCCATGGTTCATGAAAAGAACACACATGCAATGACACTGGTGGATCCATGTGTGGTTTGTGAAAAGAATAGACATGCAATCACACTAGGTGGATCCCTGTGTGGTTTGTTTAGAGGAACAAGCATGCAATGACACTGGGTGTGGTTCATGAAAAGAACAGACATGCAATGGCACTGGTGGATCCTTATGTGGTTTGTTTAGAAGAACACACATGCAATGACTCTAGCTGTGGTTCATGAAAAGAACACACATGCAATGACACTGGTGGATCCATGTGTGGTTTGTGAAAAGAACATACATGCGATCACACTAGGTGTGGTTCATGAAAAGAACACACATCCAACGACACTGGTGGATCCATGTGTGGTTTGTGGAAAGAACAGACATGTAATGAAACTGCGTGTGGTTCATGAAAAGAACACACATGGAATGACACTGGTGTATCCTTATGTGGTTTGTGAGAAGAACACAGATGCAATAACTCTAGCTGTTGTTCATGAAAAGAACACACATGCAATGACACTGGTGGATTCTTATGTGGTTTGTGAGAAGAACATACATGTAGTGACTCTAGCTATGGTTCATGAAGAGAACACACATGCAATGACACTGGTGGATCCATGTGTGGTTTGTGAATAGAACAGACATGCAATCACACTAGGTGGATCCATGTGTGGTTTGTTTAGAGGAACAGACATGCAATGACACTGCGTGTGGTTCATGAAAATAATAGACATGCAATGACACTAGTGGATCCTTATGTGGTTTGGTTAGAAGAACACAGATGCAATGACTCTACCTATGGTTCATGAAAAGAACACACATGCAATGACACTGGTGGATCCATGTGTGGTTTGTGAAAAGAACAGACATGCAATCACACTGGGTGTGGTTCATGAAAAGAACACACATCCAATCCCACTGGTGGATCCATGTGCGGTTTGTGGAAAGAATAGACATGCAATGACACTGGGTGTGGTTCTTGAAAAGAACACACATGCAATGACACTGGTGTATCCTTATGTGGTTTCTGAGAAGAACACACATGCAATGACTCTAGCTATGGTTCATGAAAAGAACACACATGAAATGACATTGGTGGATCCATGTGCGGTTTGTGAAAAGAACAGACATGCAATCACACTAGGTGGATCCCTGTGTGGTTTGTTTAGAGGAACAGACAAGCAATGACACTGGGTGTGGTTCATGAAAAGAACAGACATTTAATGGCACTGGTGGATCCTTATGTGGTTTGTTTAGAAGAACACACATGCAACGACTCTAGCTGTGGTTCATGAAAAGAACACACATGCAATGACACTAGTGGATCCATGTGTGGTTTGTGAAAAGAACAGACATGCGATCACACTGGGTGTGGTTCATGAAAAGAACACACATCCAATGACACTGGTGGATCCATGTGTGGTTTGTGGAAAGAATAGACATGCAATGACACTGGGTGTGGTTCATGAAAAGAACACACATGCAATGACACTGGTGTATCCTTATGTGGTTTGTGAGAAGAACACAGATGCAATAACTCTAGCGGTGGTTCATGAAAAGAACACACATGCAATGACACTAGTGGATCCTTATGTGGTTTGTCAGAAGAACATACATGCAGTGACTCTAGCTATGGTTCATGAAAAGGTGTAACATCCCAAAAATCATGTTTCAAAAACTCATTCATTTCATTCTTGCATCATGCATTCATATAGGGTTCTTCTCAAAAATCATTTGGAGACAGAAGTTTGAGCTATGATTTCATGTGGGCAAATTGTCTCAATTGGCCAACACCCTTTGGGATTTGTTTGTCCATAATCTTGTTTGCTTGCCACCATGGTTGGAAAGATTAGGAGCAGCTTTTAAACCCAAAATTCCAATTTAGAAATATTTTCTAAACCCTATTCCAAATAATTGCAAAGAGACAAAGTCTCTGTTTATTTCAAAGACCCAAGCTTGACCAAGCCTTGCAAGGTGACCACATGGTTATTTGACTGCATTTGAACCCACAAGAACCCTGCAAAAATCCCCAAAGAAGTTTGAATTCAAAAGGATTTGAATTCATATCAAATTCATTCCAGAAAATGAAATTAGAAAAAGAAAAAGGCTAAGGAAAAGAAAAGGGCCGAGCGGCCAGAATCTGGCCCAGCAGCAGATCCAGCCCAGCAAGCCCACCCGGGATCTCCTTTTTACTTCTCTCACGCGCGAGCCCACGCAGACAGACGCTGACAAGCCGACCCCACCTGCACTCCGCGCTCCTCGCTGACAGGCGGGCCTTCTCCACGTCACCGTCGTCTCCACCCGCACGACCCGTTCATCCCCAAATCAACGCGAGCGTTTCTGTGTTTAAATTCGCGGTGTCAATTCGAGTTATTGGCCGAGTGATTCTCGCTCGTGACCAGGCTATAAGAACCCCCTCTGTTCCCTCTCTCTTCTCCCTCAAACCCCGAACCCAGAGCGCCACCAGGCTGCGTGTATTGCTCTCTGAAACCCCGCCGTCTCCGACAACCGCGCCGGCGAATTCCGGTGAGTCCAGAGCTCCCCTCTGCCTCTCGTTCTTGCAAACTGATTCAGTGAATCCCTGCGCTTCTTTTAACACATTCCGTTTGCTCTCGCATGGACCGTAGCTCCGGCAACATCATCGACTAGTCGCCACCGACGTCTGCACAAACTCCGGCGAACTCTAGTGGTAAGTCCAGACCGCCCCGCGCCTCCTAGTTCATGCTCACTACTTCGCCTTGACCCTGTGAACCTAACCGTGTCCTCGACTTGCCTTGGGGTGATCCACAGCGACGTCCCCGACGACCACCCGACCTTTTAGCCCGCCGCGAACTCCGGTGAGGAATCGCAGCCGTGACAGAGCGCCCCTTGACCAACCGCGAGTACGACAAGCTTCGCCGTGACCTCCTGAGCCCGGTGAGCTACTCCTCGATCTTCCTTACTCTCTGCATCATCGGCAACGTCGTTGACCGACGGTTCCGCCACGGTATACCGCAAGGCCGCCGCCATCTGTGGGTTGGGGCGGCAGCAGCGTTAGATCTGGATCGAACGCCACGATAGATCACTTAAACCTGCGACGCGATCTGAGCCGCACCTGCCCCTTTAGATCCTACGGCTGTGGAGCTCGATCCAGCGCGAACCGGTACGGGCGAATAAGAATAAGACGCGTGGATAGGTTAGATCTGAGAATAGAATTTAAAACCAGATATTTGATCCAAATTCAAATGCCTATATCTTTTGAATGCCACGTTGGAATTTTGCAAACTTTATACCGTTGGATTCAGAAAAACAAGACCTTTCTGCCTATCCTTTTTGTTTAGCATATAGTAACCATTAGATGTGCTAAAATTGCAGAGACTTGTTTGAGGCCATTTTAAGTATAGATTTAGCTTAGTATTTTTGTTTTAGGGTTATTTAAGTTGTCTTGGATATATTTGTGACTTGTTTAGATTCTGTAAACATGCACTTGATTGGTTGAAGTTTTCAAAAATCATCACTTGGTAGATTCATGCATGCATGCATTCATAATACTTTTGTTTGTATATATTTGTGTGTAATTGTATGCTACAACTTTGTGTGTAGATTTTGCTAGTGATTGTGATTGTGACGAGTGCTACTCTCCACACTACCAAGGCAAGTGATATCATCATGAATATTCCATTCCTATATTTTTATATATGCATTAGTATTATTTTTCTAAGTATAGGACTTGCATGGTTTTAGCTAAGTACAAGCTATGCTTTGGGAAAACCTATTAGATTAAGCCTTAGTGAAATTTCCTAAGTCCAGATTCCTATTACTATCATGCTTAGCCTAGCTACTAGAAAACAAGGGTGGTTTATATATTCACTATGGAAAAATTTCTAAGTCTAAGGACTTATGTTTTTGTAAAATAAAACAACTAAGTTAATGAACCACCTGGGTGGAATGGAAGGAATGGCTTATGTTGAGTGGTTCACAAGGCCGTGGACTGGCTTGTGTATCTCACTTGTGGATGGCCACCCAGAACAAAGAGATTTGAGATGTCAAATGTTGAAAAGCTTCAAGTGCAACCACTTGGCATTATGGGCTCGCCATGATCTTAGGATGCTGGAACTTAGTCTTTTGGACAGTGGGTGGTAGATGGGATGATAGGTTGAACGTCCATTTGACTAAGGAAAGGCTATCAAGGATCATCCTTGGGAAACCAAGGCTTGTGGGGAAAGTGCACCACCTCTGCAGAGTGTAAAACCTAAGTACTTAGCCACGTCCCTGGTAAAGGACAATTTGAGCATCAAGACATGGAAACTTCAAGAATCTCATCACTCCAATTTCTAAATAAAACTTGAGGGTGAACAAAGGGATAAAAGGATCTTCAGTCATGGATTGCTAGATGCCCTGAGTGGATCTAGAGTCTTTGTTGATAGATACCTTGGGTGTTTTTGCCAAGAAAGGATCTTCTATCTTTGAATTGTAGATGCCTTGAGAGGATCTTCAGTCTTGATGGATAGAAGTCTTGATTGGTTTTTGTCAACAAGTTTTAGTATTTTCAAAAGTTAAGGAAAAATCTATTTTGAGCAATGCAAGCCTAAGCTCCACCAGCCAAATGCATATAGTATTATAGTCCACTTAAAATATATTAAGGTATCACTTGCCAATACTATTCCAAAGTATTGACCCTTGTGGCTGTAACTTATGATGTTGCAGGTTACTCTGATGATGATTAGGTGTCATGAGTCTACACTCAACATGCTTGCCTGTGGCACATGAAGATGAAGACTTATGTTTATTTACTTATTCCATAAACTCTTGTACTAGGCCTTTGGCCATGAGTTGTAAAAGACTATGTTTTATCTCTGGAATGACTGTAATAAACGACCTTTGTATCTGTGTACTTCATCTTAAACTGTGGATGCTAGCAATGATCCAGGGACTAGCATTGCAATCACAGGGATCTTTTCCTTTAATAAGGAGGGATCTTACAGATGGTATCAGAGCACTGTGTTGCCTGTAGGATTATGACCCTAGGATTGGAAACCACTAAGGAAAATTTTAACTTCTTCTACACTTGTCTATTCTTCTCGTAAACTTTTCTAATCTTCTCCTTCTCATCTCTATTTGTAGATGAACTCCACAACGGCCGTGAAGAAAGGACCACTCATGACCATGACCTTGGAGTGTGAGACTGAGTTTCCCAAGATTCTCAAGGACCTCATGGAAACCATGGGAGTACATGGTGCAGCAGTGTACAAAGGCTTTCCAGTGATGGAGGATGGGGTGGAGTATTGGTGGGTGCAACTTCACTTGTACAAAAACAAGGAAGACAACCACAAAGAAAAAGGCTTCTGCATGTACACCAACACTTTTATGCACACCACATTCTTTGAGTCAGCAAAAGAAGCAGCTTGGAAGACTATCAAGGAACTAAGTGCTAGAGTCAAGTGCAGGATGCTCAACCGCCAACCAGACGTAGAGCAAGCCAAGGAACCTCCCCCAGAGCTGGAAGTCACCACCCACTCTTTAAGAGGAGATATTATAGACTTAGTGATAGAAGCATGTGAACAGGATAGGGTGATTGCCACTAGGAACATTGTGTTAGCCACCAGATCCAATGAGATAGGATTGTAAGAGCACTTCGTTAGTTGACCACCACCTATCCCCTTATTCTCCAAAATAAGACCTAAATAAGTTTGAACCTTGGTTGATGTAATGAATTTATGTATGCATGATTTGAGTGAATTGTGTGTTCCAAGAATGTGTTTGAATGTTTGTCTTGTTTATCTTAAATTATGTTGTTCTAACTTTCTCAATCTTATAAATAGATGCCTATTGCCATCAGCACTGTTGAGGAGTTCCAGGCTACCCGTTTTGGTCCTCGTATCGTAGAGCTTACTACTTTACTCGATCTCCCTCTTCCTATCATTACGGTGCACCCACTCACCAAGTTTGAGAGGAAGGACCTTTGGGGCTTCAAGGTGAACCAGCCAGGACGCCAGGCAGAGCCTACTACGGAGGCCATCGTCTTCAAGCTTATGCACGATGACAGGGAGAGAGGCATGGAGGTTGTCATGCAGGATTTGATAGGACGATGACAGCCGTCACTCCCGACAGGTTAGAGGCACTCACTTCCACGCCTTCGGAAGGCGTGATGATGACGGAGAGTCCATTGACTTTGAGGACGACTCGAGGGTCACAGCAGAGCCGATACGCCTGTACCTCCAGGACTTAGAGACTCTTATTAGGCACGTGGATACCGATAGGACCAACGTCATGCTTAGTAATGACGAGCTCCAGGTGCAGCTTCGCGAGAAGGACAAGCTCTTCGCGCAGCAGGACGAGATAGTCAAGGAGATGGAGACGAAGTTCGAGACCCAAGACCGTAAGTTCAAGAGTCAAGAGAAGCGTGTCCAGGATAGGAACAAGAGGATTCGTGATATGACCGAGGAACTGCAGTCCAAGGACTTCAAGTTAGAGCAAAGAAAGCATGGATTGAGAGGCTTGTTCCTGAAGAGGGCTCTCAAGGCCAAGATCGACTCTTTGACCACTATCATCGAGGAGAACAAGACCGCAATGGAGAACGCAGGTCTTACCTTTGTCGAGGAGGAGATTGATGCCGACGAGTAGATTTGACTACTCAGTTATCTTTATTTACCTCACTTGTTATTTATGAACTTATTGTTGGACCATCCGACATGTGGATGGCTTGCCACTTGTGTGATTGTACCTTGAGACTTTTGTTATCTTGTTGTTTAGATTTTATCCTAGTGTTGCTATGTGTTGCATGTGTGATGTATTGTGCATAAATCATGTAAGGGTATCTCATTCTTATCTCTATATGAATAAAACCACGGATGCCTCCCCGTCACAAAACACCAACCCCAACATTACCCGGAAATGCAACAAATGATGAATGCGCAACACAGCTTATGCAAATGATGACGACGTTCATCCGTAACCAGAATAACAACAACAACCCCAATCCCAACAACAACAACAACAATAACAACAACAACAACCTCCGTGTTTTGATATGCTCACCAGATTTTGCCTAAGGCCAGCTAAGTTTTCGTGAACGATCGATCCCATGGTGGCCAATGATTGGCTACGTTCGTGAACAAAGACTTAGTGACCGTGGGATGCACAGATGCTGAAAAGGTCAGTTTGCAAGACATCTGTTGGAAGGACCAGCAGACATGGTGGGACAATTTTTAGATTACCACGCCTATTGATGAGGTGACTTGGGCTATCTTTGAAGATGGATTTCAGACTACTCATATCTCACCGTATGATGAGCCTGAAAAGAAGGAATTTCACAACTGAAGCGGCGCCACCACAGTATGGCTGAATATATTGAAGAGTTCAACAATCAAGGCGCTATGCACCGGATGAGGTTGACATCGATGCCAAAAGGAAGGAAAAGTTTCGAAGGCTTGAATGATGAGCTAAATCTGCAGGTATGCATGGCGTATGTTCCAACTTATCGATCCATGTGACAAGGCTGTTATTGTGGAGAATAAAATGAAGCAAGTCGAGAGTAAGAAGAGGAAACACTCCGACAAGCACAGCTCGGGATCATCTCATAAACGATCTCACCATGATGATAGTGTCAGCTCAGGATCCCACAAACATGAGAAGTTTAACAAACACCACAATCACAACCGTCATGACAACAAGCATCATCGCAGTCATGAAAATGATAAGTACAAGAACCACAAGAGTGGATATAAGAGCCACCACAGTGGAAGTGGAAGTCAGCCTAAGACGGACATCACCGGTCGAATGCTACAAGTGCAAGAAGGGGCATTATGCTAATAAGTGCCCTGAAAAGAAAGTTGAAGGACCTAACAAGCCAAATCCTTTTCAGAAAGGACAGGTTAACCACATCAATGTGGAGGAGGTCTTTGAAGAGCCTGATGCTGTTGCTGGTAAGTTCAGACTCAATTCCATCTCAGCATTTGTACTCTTTGACACTGGTGCATCTCATTCATTCATATCTAAAGCATTTGTCGAAAGAAATGAACTACCGGTAGAAACTATTGGGTGTCCTATAAGAGTAAGTTCTCCGTGGAGAAATGATAGTAAACTCAGGATGTCATGATTTAGTCATAGAGATCGGAAAACATAAGTTTCCAGTGAACCTAATAATCCTAAATTCCCAAGGATTGGATGTGATTTTGGGAATGGATTGGATGACTAAGTATAAGGGAGTACTAGATTGTGCAAATCATACTTTCACTCACAACTCCTCAAGGTAAGAGGATAATATTCAAGTCTAACTTTAAATCAAAAGGAGTAAGCTAAATTCTCTTAAGGGGTTAGCATGGACAATGTGCCAATTAGGTGTGAGTATCCGGATGTGTTCCGGAAGAGTTACCAGAATGCCACCAGATAGAGATGTGGAGTTTATAATAGAATTGGTACCAGGATCTGGCCAAGAGCAAAGAGACCTTATAAAATGTCATTGACGAACTTAAGGAACTCAAGAAACAACTTGGAGAACAATTGCGTAAAGGATTCATCCAGCCAAGTTCTTCATCTTGGGAGCTCCAGCTTTGTTAAGAAAGAGAGATAGAACTCAAAGACTATGCATAGAATACCGCTCTCAACGAGGTAACCATCAAGAACAAATATCCTTTGCCAAGAATCGGTGACTTGTTTGATCAGCTAGAAGGAGCTTGTGTGTTCTCAAGATTGATCTTCGGTCGCTATTTTCAACTCAAGATAAGAGAGCAAGACATACCTAAAACAGCATTTACCACGAGGTATGGATTGTATGAGTACACGTGATGCCTTTTGGATTAACCAACGCCCAAAGATACTTCATGAATATGATGAATAAAGTGTTCATGGAATTTCTCGACAAGTTTGTTGTCGTTTTCATCGACGACATCTTAGTCTACTCCAAGAGCAAGGAAGAACATGAAAGACATGTACGCTTGATACTTGAGAAACTAAGGGAACATAAACTTTATGCCAAGTTCAGCAAGTGTGAGTTTTGGTTAGAGGAAGTTGGATTTCTTGGTCATGTTATGACAAAGGATGGTGTAGCGATTGACCTGCTAAGGTTTCAGCCGTATGTAATGGGAATCTCCTAAGAATGTAAAAGAGGTTCGTAGTTTCCTTGGTTTAGCAGGTTACTACAGAAGATTCATTGAAAATTTTTCTAAGGTTGCTAAACCAATGACGGAATTGTTAAAGAAAGATAAGAAATTTGCTTGGTCTGAAGGATGTGAACTCAGCTTTCAAGAACTAAAGAAGAGACTTGTGTCAAGACCGGTTACTGCCTACCAGATTTGGAAAAGGATTTCCAGGTATATTGTGATGCTTCTCATCAAGGATTAGGTGCCGTACTTATGCAAGGCGGAAAAGTTGTGGCATATGCCTCGAGACAACTCAAAACTCATGAAGTAAATTATCCTACTCATGATTTAGAGTTAGCCGCTGTTGTCCATGCACTCAAAACATGGAGACATTACCTTTTGGGAAAACGTTGTGAAGTATTCACCGATCATAAAATCTTGAAATATATCTTCACCCAGAAGGAAATCAATATGAGACAAAGAAGATGGCTAGAGCTTATCAAGGATTATGACTTGAATTTGCAATACCACCCCGGTAAAGCAAATGTAGTAGCAGATGCTCTAAGTCGTAAAGCGATTGTAAATGGTCTTACCAAAGGTGAATTGCCAGATGACTTGTGTAAGCAATTCAAGGAACTCAGGTTGGAGATTGTGCCGGAAGGACATCTCATGTCTTTGGATGTTCAACCCACTCTGTTGGATAAGATTAAAGAAGCCCAGAAGACGGATAAAGAAATCGAAGAGATTAAGGAAAGGATTAGCCAAGGGAAAGCTAAAAGTTTCCATATGGACGAACAAGGTACTTTATGGCACGAGAAACGTATTTGTGTTCCACAAAATCCGGAAATGCGGAAACTGATTTTACAAGAAGCCCATAACTCTCCGTATTCTATTCACCCAGGAAACACCAAAATGTATATGGATATGAAAGAAAGATTTTGGTGGAACAATCTTAAAAGGGACATCGCCGAACACATTGCCTTGTGTGACGTGTGTAGTAGAGTGAAAGCGGAGCATCAGAAACCAGCAGGTTTGCTTCAACCAATGCCTATTCCTGAGTGGAAGTGGGAAAATATCGGTATGGATTTCATTACTGGATTACCAAGGAACAGGTCAGGGTATGATTCCATATGGGTAATAGTAGATCGCCTAACCAAAGTGGCTCATTTTATACCCGTAAAGACAACTTATACCAGTGCAAAGTTAGCCAAAATCTACATGAGCAGAATTGTATGCCTCCACGGTGTACCTAAGAGTATTGTGTCCGATAGAGGAACTCAGTTCACTTCTCACTTTTGGAGACAGCTTCATGAATCTCTAGGAACGAGGTTGGAATTCAGCACTGCTTTTCATCCTCAAACTGATGGACAAACAGAAAGGACTAATCAAATTCTTGAAGACATGTTGAGGGCATGTGCCCTAGACTATGGAGCAAGTTGGGATGAAAGTCTGCCTTACGCAGAGTTCTCTTACAACAACAGTCACCAATCTAGTATTGGGATGGCACCATTTGAGTTTCTATACGGAAGAAAGTGTACCACCCCACTGCTATGGAATGGAGTGGGAGAAAGAAGTTTGTTTGGACCAGACCTTATCAAAGACGCCGAAGAAAAGGTCAAATTGGTCAGAGACAGATTGAAGATAGCACAGTCTAGACAGAAAAGCTACGCAGATGCTAAGCGTAGAGAAGTCACTTACGAAGTTGGGGATAGAGCTTATCTTAGAGTATCACCACTTCGTGGAGTAAAAATATTTGGAGTCAAAGGAAAGTTAGCACCAAGATATGTGGGACCATTCAATATTTTAAGTCGCAAGGGAGAAGCTGCATATGAAATCGAGCTGCCAGCATCTTTACTAGCAGTCCATAATGTTTTTCATGTGAGCCAGCTCAAGAAATGTCACCCAGAAATGGAAGGAACATCTTTGAAAGATACCATATCGTTGGAAGAAGTTCAACTAGAAAGTGATCTCACCTATGAAGAAAAGCCTGTCAAGATACTTGAGACCACAGAAAGAGTCACGAGAACAAAGACTATCAAGTTTTGCAAAGTACAATGGAATCATCATTCCGAAGAAGAAGCAACATGGGAAAGAGAAGATGATCTTCGGAAAGACCACCCTCACCTATTTTGCTAGCCAATCCGAATCTCGAGGGCGAGATTCATTTTAAGGGGGTTAGATTTGTAACATCCCAAAAATCATGTTTCAAAAACTCATTCATTTCATTCTTGCATCATGCATTCATATAGGGTTCTTCTCAAAAATCATTTGGAGACAGAAGTTTGAGCTATGATTTCATGTGGGCAAATTGTCTCAATTGGCCAACACCCTTTGGGATTTGTTTGTCCATAATCTTGTTTGCTTGCCGCCATGGTTGGAAAGATTAGGAGCAGCTTTTAAACCCAAAATTCCAATTTAGAAATATTTTCTAAACCCTATTCCAAATAATTGCAAAGAGACAAAGTGTCTGTTTATTTCAAAGACCCAAGCTTGACCAAGCCTTGCAAGGTGACCACATGGTTATTTGACTGCATTTGAACCCACAAGAACCCTGCAAAAATCCACAAAGAAGTTTGAAATCAAAAGGATTTGAATTCATATCAAATTCATTCCAGAAAATGAAATTAGAAAAAGAAAAAGGCTAAGGAAAAGAAAAGGGCCGAGCGGCCAGAATCTGGCCCAGCAGCAGATCCAGCCCAGCAAGCCCACCCGGGATCTCCTTTTTACTTCTCTCACTTGTGACCACCTGAAGACAGACGCGACAAGCCGACCCCACTCAGCGCTCCTCGGCGACAGCGGGCCTTCTCCACGCCACCGTCGTCTCCACCCGCACGACCCGTTCATCCCCAAATCAACGCGGCGTTTCGTATTTAAATTCGCGGTGTCAATTCGAGTTATTGGCGAGTGATTCTCGCCGTGACCAGGCTATAAGAACCCCTCTGTTCCTCTCTCTTCTCCTCAAACCCTCAACCCAGAGCGCCACCAGCTGCGTGTATTGCTCTCTGAAACCCGCCGTCTCGACGCAACCGCCGGGCGAATTCGGTGAGTCCAGGCTCCTCCGCCTCTCGTTCTTGCAAACTGATTCGATGAATCCTGCGCTTCTTTAACACATTCCGTTTGCTCGCATGGACCGTAGCTCGGCAACATCATCGACTAGTCGCCACCGACGTCTGCACAAACTCCGCGAACTCTAGTGGTAAGTCCGCACCGCGCCTCCTAGTTCATGCTCACTACCGCCTTGACCACCTGAACCTAACCGTGTCCTCGACTTGCCTTGGGGTGATCCACAGCGACGTCCCGACGACCACCCGACGCACCGACGCCGCGAACTCCGGTGAGGAATCGCGCGTGACAGGCGCCCTTGACCAACCGCGAGTCGACAAGCCGCCGTGACCTCCTGAGCCCGGTGAGCTACTCCTCGATCTTCCTTACTCTCGCATCATCGGCAACATCGTTGACCGATTCCGCCGCCGGTAGCCGCATGTGCCGCCCATCTGTGGACGCGGCGTACCGTTAGATCTGGATCGAACGCCTCGATAGATCACTTAAACCCGGCGGCATGCGATCTGAGCCGCACCTGCCCCTTTAGATCCTACGGCTGTGGAGCTCGATCCAGCGAACGACGGCGCGAATAAGAATAAGACGCGTGGATAGGTTAGATCTGAGAATAGAATTTAAAACCGGATATTTGATCCAAATTCAAATGCCTATATCTTTTGAATGCCACGTTGGAATTTTGCAAACTTTATACCGTTGGATTCAGAAAACAAGACCTTTCTGCCTATCCTTTTGTTTAGCATATAGTAACCATTAGATGTGCTAAAATTGCAGAGACTTGTTTGAGGCCATTTTAAGTATAGATTTAGCTTAGTATTTTGTTTTAGGGTTATTTAAGTTGTCTTGGATATATTTGTGACTTGTTTAGATTCTGTAAACATGCACTTGATTGGTTGAAGTTTTCAAAATCATCACTTGGTAGATTCATGCATGCATGCATTCATAATACTTTTGTTTGTATATATTTGTGTGTAATTGTATGCTACAACTTTGTGTGTAGATTTTGCTAGTGATTGTGATTGTGACGAGTGCTACTCCACACTACCAAGGCAAGTGATATCATCATGAATATTCCATTCCTATATTTTATATATGCATTAGTATTATTTTCTAAGTATAGGACTTGCATGGTTTTAGCTAAGTACAAGCTATGCTTTGGGAAAACCTATTAGATTAAGCCTTAGTGAAATTTCCTAAGTCCAGATTCCTATTACTATCATGCTTAGCCTAGCTACTAGAAAACAAGGGTGGTTTATATATTCACTATGGAAAAATTTCTAAGTCTAAGGACTTATGTTTTGTAAAATAAAACAACTAAGTTAATGAACCACACAGGTGGAATGGAAGGAATGGCTTATGTTGAGTGGTTCACAAGGCCAGGGGACTGGCTTGTGTATCTCACTTGTGGATGGCCACCCAGGAACAAAGAGATTTGAGATGTCAAATGTTGAAAAGCTTCAAGTGCAACCACTTGGCATTATGGGCTCTGCCATGATCTTAGGATCTGGAACTTAGTCTTTTGGACAAGTGGGTGGTAGATGGGATGATAGGTTGGAGCAGCCCATTTGACTAAGGAAAGGCTACTGAAGGATCATCCTTGGGAAACCAAGGCTTGTGGGGAAAGTGCACCACCTCTGCAGTGTAAAACCTAAGTACTTAGCCACGTCCACAGTAAAGGACAATTTGAGCATCAAGACATGGAAACTTCAAGAATCTCATCACACCAATTTCTAAATAAAACTTGAGGGTGAACAAAGGGATAAAAGGATCTTCAGTCATGGATTGCTAGATGCCCTGAGTGGATCTAGAGTCTTTGTTGATAGATACCTTGGGTGTTTTTGCCAAGAAAGGATCTTCTATCTTTGAATTGTAGATGCCTTGAGAGGATCTTCAGTCTTGATGGATAGAAGTCTTGATTGGTTTTTGTCAACAAGTTTTAGTATTTTCAGAAGTTAAGGAAAAATCTATTTTGAGCAATGCAAGCCTAAGCTCCACCAGCCAAATGCATATAGTATTATAGTCCACTTAAAATATATTAAGGTATCACTTGCCAATACTATTCCAAAGTATTGACCCTTGTGGCTGTAACTTATGATGTTGCAGGTTACTCTGATGATTATTAGGTGTCATGAGTCTACACTCAACATGCTTGCCTGTGGCACATGAAGATGAAGACTTATGTTTATTTACTTATTCCATAAACTCTTGTACTAGGCCTTTGGCCATGAGTTGTAAAAGACTATGTTTTATCTCTGGAATGACTGTAATAAACGACCTTTGTATCTGTGTACTTCATCTTAAACTGTGGATGCTAGCAATGATCCAGGGACTAGCATTGCAATCACAGGGATCTTTTCCTTTAATAAGGAGGGATCTTACAAAAGGACACACATGCTATGACACTGGTGGATCCATGTGTGGTTTGTGAAAAGAACACACATGCAATGACAGTAGGTGGATCCATGTGTGGTTTGTTTAGAGGAACATACATGCAATGACACCGGGTGTGGTTCACGAAAAGAACACACATGCAATGACACTGGTGGATCCTTATGTGGTTTGTGAGAAGAACACACATGCAATGACTCTAGCTATGGTTCGTGAAAAGAACACACATGCAATGACACTGGTGGATCCATGTGTGGTTTGTGGAAAGAACAGACATGCAATGACACTGGTGGATCCATGTGTGGTTCATGAGAAGAACAGACATGCAGTCACACTGGGTGTGGTTCATGAAAAGAACACACGTCCAATGACACTGGTGGATACATGTGTGGTTTGTGGTATGAACAGACATGCAATGACACTAGGTGTGGTTCATGAAAAGAACACACATGCAATGACACTGGTGTATCCTTATGTGGTTTGTGAGAAGAACACAGAAGCAATGACTCTAGCTGTGGTTCATGAAAAGAACACACATGCAATGACACTGGTGGATCCTTATGTGGTTTGTGAGAAGAACATACATGCAATGACTCTAGCTATGGTTCATGAAAGAGCACATGCTATGAACCTTGGTGGAACCATGTGGGGTTTGTGAAAAGAACACACATGCAATGACACTAGGTGGATCCATGTGTGGTTTGTTTAGAGGAACATACACGCAATCACACTGGGTGTGGTTCATGAAAAGAACACACATGCAATGACACTGGTGGATCCATGTGTGGTTCATGAGAAGAACACACATGCAATGACACTGGGTGTGGTTCATGAAAAGAACACACATGCAATGACACTGGTGTATCCTTATGTGGTTTGTGAGAAGAACACACATGCAATGACTCTAGCTATGGTTCGTGAAAAGAACACACATGCAATGACACTGGTGGATCCATGTGTGGTTTGTGGAAAGAACAGACATGCAATGACTCTAGCTGTGATTCACGAAAAGAACAAACATGCAATGACACTGGTGGATCCATGTGTGGTTTGTGGAAAGAACAGACATGCAATGACTCTAGCTGTGGTTCACGAAAAGAACAAACATGCAATGACACTGGTGGATCCATGTGTGGTTCATGAGAAGAACGCACCTCTAATGACACTGGTGGATCCATGTGTGGTTTGTTTAGAGGAACAGACACGCAATGACACTGGATGTGGTTCATGAGAAGAACACACATGCAATGACACTGGTGGATCCATGTGTGGTTTGTGAGAAGAACACACATGCAATGACTCTAGCTGTGGTTCATGAAAAGAACACACATGCAATCACACTGGTGGATCCATGTGTGGTTCATGAGAAGAACACACATGCAACGACACTGGGTGTGGTTCATGAAAAGAACACACATGCAATGACACTGGTGGATCCATGTGGTTTGTGAGAAGAACAGACATGCAATGACTCTAGCTATGGTTCATGAAAAGAACACACATGCAATGACACTGGTGGATCCATGTGTGGTTTGTGAATAGAACAGACATGCAATCACACTAGGTGGATCCATGTGTGGTTTGTTTAGAGGAACAGACATGCAATTACACTGGGTGTGGTTCATGAAAAGAACACACATGCAATGACTCTAGCTATGGTTCATGAAAATAACACACATGCAATGACACTGGTGGATCCATGTGTGGTTTGTGAAAAGAACAGACATGCAATCACACTGGGTGTGGTTCATCAAAAGAACACACATCCAATGACACTGGTGGATCCATGTGCGGTTTGTGGAAAGAACATACATGCAATGACACTGGGTGTGGTTCATGAAAAGAACACACATGCAATGACACTGGTGTATCCTTATGTGGTTTCTGAGAAGAACACACATGCAATGACTCTAGCTATGGTTCATGAAAAGAACACACATGCAATGACACTGGTGGATCCATGTGTGGTTTGTGAAAAGAACAGACATGCAATCACACTAGGTGGATCCCTGTGTGGTTTGTTTAGAGGAACAAGCATGCAATGACACTGGGTGTGGTTCATGAAAAGAACAGACATGCAATGGCACTGGTGGATCCTTATGTGGTTTGTTTAGAAGAACACACATGCAATGACTCTAGGTCTGGTTCATGAAAAGAACACACATGCAATGACACTGGTGGATCCATGTGTGGTTTGTGAAAAGAACAGACATGCGATCACACTAGGTGTGGTTCATGAAAAGAACACACATCCAATGACACTGGTGGATCCATGTGTGGTTTGTGGAAAGAACAGACATGCAATGACACTGCGTGTGGTTCATGAAAAGAACACACATGGAATGACACTGGTGTATCCTTATGTGGTTTGTGAGAAGAACACAGATGCAATAACTCTAGCTGTGGTTCATGAAAAGAACACACATGCAATGACACTCGTGGATCCTTATGTGGTTTGTGAGAAGAACATACATGTCGTGACTCTAGCTATGGTTCATGAAAAGAACACACATGCGATGACACTAGTGGATCCATGTGTGGTTTGTGAAAAGAACACACATGAAATGACACTAGGTGGATCCATGTGTGGTTTGTTTAGAGGAACAAACATGCAATGACACTGGGTGTGGTTCATGAAAATAACAGACATGCAACGACACTGGTGGATCCTTATGTGGTTTGTTTAGAAGAACACACATGCAATGTCTCTAGCTGTGGTTCATTAAAAGAACTCACATGCAATGACACTAGTGGATCCATGTGTGGTTTGTGAAAAGAACAGACATGCAATCACACTAGGTGGATCCATGTGTGGTTTGTGGAAAGAACAGACATGCAATGACTCTAGCTGCTGTTCATGAAAAGAACACACGTCCAATGACACTGGTGGATACATGTGTGGTTTGTGGTAAGAACAGACATGTAATCACACTGGGTGTGGTTCATGAAAAGAACACACGTCCAATGACACTGGTGGATACATGTGTGGTTTGTGGTAAGAACAGACATGCAATGACACTGGGTGTGGTTCATGAAAAGAACACACATGCAATGACACTGGTGTATCCTTATGTGGTTTGTGAGAAGAACACACATGCAATGACTCTAGGTGTGGTTCGTGAAAAGAACACACATGCAATGACACTGGTGGATCCATGTGTGGTTTGTGAGAAGAACAGACATGCAATCACACTGGGTGTGGTTCATGAAAAGAACACACATCCAGTGACAATGGTGGATCCATGTGTGGTTTGTTTAGAGGAACAGACATGCAATGACACTAGGTGTGGTTCATGAAAAAAATAGACATGCAATGACACTGGTGGATCCTTATGTGGTTTGTTTAGAAGAACACACACGCAATGACTCTAGCTGTGGTTCATGAAAAGAACACACATGCAATGACACTGGTGGATCCATGTGTGGTTTGTGAAAAGAACAGACATGCTGATCCTGTGGGTGTGGTTCATGAAAAGAACACACATCCAATGACACTAGTGGATCCATGTGTAGTTTGTAGAAAGAACAGACATGCAATGACACTGGGTGTGGTTCATGAAAAGAACACACATGCAATGACACTGGTGGATCCTTATGTGGTTTGTGAGAAGAACATACATGCAATGACTCTAGCTATGGTTCATGAGAAGAACACACATGCAATGACACTGGTGGATACATGTGTTGTTTGTGAAAAGAACACACATGCAATGACACTAGGTGGATCCATATGTGGTTTGTTTAGAGGAATAGACATTTAATGACACTGGGTGTGGTTCATGAAAAGAACAGACATGCAACGACACTTGTGGATCCTTATGTGGTTTGTTTAGAAGAACACACATGCAATGTCTCTAGCTGTGGTTCATGAAAAGAACACACATGCAATGACACTGGTGGATCCATGTGTGGTTTGTGAAAAGAACAGACATGCAATCACACTAGGTAGATCCTTGTGTGGTTTGTGGAAAGAACAGACATGCAATGACTCATGTTGTGGTTCATGAAAAGAATAGACATGCAATGACACTGGTGGATCCATGTGTGGTTCATGAGAAGAACATACATGCAATCACACTGGGTGTGGTTCATGAAAAGAACACATGTCCAATGACACTAGTGGATACATGTGTGGTTTGTGGCATGAACAGACATGCAATGACACTGGGTGTGGTTCATGAAAAGAACACACATGCGATGACACTGGTGTATCCTTATGTGGTTTGTGAGAAGAACACACATGCAATGACTCTTGCTGTGGTTCGTTAAAAGAACACACATGCAATGACACTGGTGGATCCATGTGTGGTTTGTGTAAATAACAGACATGCATTGAGTCTAGCTGTGGTTCACGAAAAGAACAGACATGCAATGACACTAATGGATCCATGTGTGGTTCATGAGAAGAATACACATCTAATGACACTGGTGGATCCTTGTGTGGTTTGTTTAGAGGAACAGACATGCAATGACACTAGCTGTGGTTCATGAGAAGAACACACATGCAGTGACACTGGTGGATCCATGTGTGGTTTGTGAGAAGAACACACAAGGAATGACTCTAGCTGTGGTTCATGAAAAGAACAGACATGCAATGACACTGGTGGATCCTTATGTGGTTTGTTTAGAAGAACACACATGCAATGACTCTAGCTGTGGTTCATGAAAAGAACACACATGCAATAACACAAGTGGATCCATGTTTGGTTTGTGAAAAGAACAGACATGCAATGAACTCTGGTGGATCCATATGCAATGACACTGGTGGATCCATGTGTGGTTTGTTTAGAGGAACAAACATGCAATGACACTGGGTGTGGTTCATGAAAAGAACAAACATGCAACAACACTGGTGGATCCTTATGTGGTTTGTTTAGAAGAACACACATGCAATGTCTCTAGCTGTGGTTCATGAAAGAACACACATGCGATGACACTGGTGGATCCATGTTTGGTTTGTGAAAAGAACAGACATGCAATGACTCTAGCTGCTGTTCATGAAAAGAACAGACATGCAATGACACTGGTGGATCCATTTGTGGTTCATGAGAAGAACAGACATGCAATCACACTGGGTGTGGTTCATGAAAAGAACACACGTCCAATGACACTGGTGGATACATGTGTGGTTTGTGGTAAGAACAGACATGCAATGACACTGGGTGTGGTTCATGAAAAGAACACACATGCAATGACACTGGTGTATCCTTATGTGGTTTGTGAGAAGAACACACATGCAATGACTCTAGGTGTGGTTCGTGAAAAGAACACACATGCAATGACACTGGTGGATCCATGTGTGGTTTGTGAGAAGAACAGACATGCAATCACACTGGGTGTGGTTCATGAAAAGAACACACATCGAGTGACAATGGTGGATCCATGTGTGGTTTGTTTAGAGGAAAAGACATGCAATGACACTGGGTGTGGTTCATGAAAAAAATAGACATGCAATGACACTGGTGGATCCTTATGTGGTTTGTTTAGAAGAACACACATGCAATGACTCTAGCTGTGGTTCATGAAAAGAACACACATGCAATGACACTGGTGGATCCATGTGTGGTTTGTGAAAAGAACAGACATGCAATCACACTGGGTGTGGTTCATGAAAAGAACACACATCCAATGACACTAGTGGATCCATGTGTAGTTTGTAGAAAGAATAGACATGCAATGACACTGGGTGTGGTTCATGAAAAGAACACACATGCAATGACACTTGTGTATCCTTATGTGGTTTGTGAGAAGAACACACATGCATTGACTCTAGCTGTGGTTCATGAAAAGAACACACATGCAATGACATTGGTGGATCCTTATGTGGTTTGTGAGAAGAACATACATGCAATGACTCTAGCTATGGTTCATGAAAAGAACACACATGCAATGACACTAGGTGGATCCAGATGTGGTTTGTTTAGAGGAATACAGATGCAATGACACTGGGTGTGGTTCATGAAAAGAACAGACATGCAACGACACTTGTGGATCCTTATGTGGTTTGTTTAGAAGAACACACATGCAATGTATCTAGCTGTGGTTCATGAAAAGAACACACATGCAATGACACTGGTGGATCCATGTGTGGTTTGTGAAAAGAATAGACATGCAATCACACTAGGTAGATCCATGTGTAGTTTATGGAAAGAACATACATGTAATGACACTGGTGGATCCATGTGTGGTTCATGAGAAGAACAGACATGCAATCACACTGGGTGTGGTTCATGAAAAGAACACATGTCCAATGACACTAGTGGATACATGTGTGGTTTGTGGCATGAACAGACATGCAATGACACTGGGTGTGGTTCATGAAAAGAACACACATGCGATGACACTGGTGTATCCTTATGTGGTTTGTGAGAAGAACACACATGCAATGACTCTAGCTGTGGTTCGTTAAAAGAACACACATGCAATGACACTGGTGGATCCATGTGTGGTTTGTGGAAAGAACAGACATGCAATGACTCTAGCTGTGGTTCACGAAAAGAACAGACATGCAATGACACTGATGGATCCATGTGTGATTCATGAGAAGAATACACATCTAATGACACTGGTGGATACTTGTGTGGTTTGTTTAGAGGAACAGACATGCAATGACACTGGTTGTGGTTCATGAGAAGAACACACATGCAGTGACACTGGTGGATCCATGTGTGGTTTGTGAGAAGAACACACAAGGAATGACTCTAGCTGTGGTTCATGAAAAGAACACACATGCAATGACACTGGTGGATCCATGTTTGGTTTGTGAAAAGAACAGACATGCAATCACACTGGGTGTGGTTCATGAAAAGAACACACATACAATGACACTGGTGGATCCATGTGTCGTTTGTGGAAAGAACAAACTTGCAATGACACAGGGTGTGGTTCATGAAAAGATAACACATGCAATGACATTGGTGTATCCTTATGTGGTTTGTGAGAAGAACACACATGCAATGACTCTAGCTGTGGTTCATGAAAAGAACACACATGCAATGACACTGGTGGATCCTTATGTTTTTTGTGAGAAGAACATACATGAAATGACTCTAGCTATGGTTCATGAAAAGAATGCACATGCAACGACACTAGTGGATCTATGTGTGGTTGGTGAAAAGAACACACATGCAATGACTCTAGGTGGATCCATGTGTGGTTTGTTTAGAGGAACAAACATGCAATGACACTGGGTGTGGTTCATGAAAAGAATAAACATGCAACAACACTGGTGGATCCTTCTGTGGTTTGTTTAGAAGAACACACATGCAATGTCTCTAGCTGTGGTTCATGAAAAGAACACACATGCAATGACACTGGTGGATCCATGTGTGGTTTGTGAAAAGAACACACATGCAATGACTCTAGCTGTGGTTCGTTAAAAGAACACACATGCAATGACACTGGTGGATCCATGTGTGGTTTGTGGAAAGAACAGACATGCAATGACTCTAGCTGTGGTTTATGAAAAGAAAAGACATGCAATGACACTGGTGGATCCATGTGTGGTTCATGAGAAGAACAGACATGCAATCACACTGGGTGTGGTTCATGACAAGAACACATATCCAATGACACCGGTGGATCCATGTGTGGTTTGTTTAGAGGAACATACATGCAATGACACTAGGTGTGGTTTATGAAAAGAACAGACATGCAATGACAATGGTGGATCCTTATGTGGTTTGTTTAGAAGAACACACATGCAATGAATCTAGATGTGGTTCATGAAAAGAATACACATGCAATGACACTGGTGGATCCATGTGTGGTTTGTGAAAAGAACAGACATGCAATGACACCGGGTGTGGTTCATGAAAAGAACAGACATGCAATGACACTGATGGATCCATGTGTGATTCATGAGAAGAATACACATCTAATGACACTGGTGGATCCTTGTGTGGTTTGTTTAGAGGAACAGACATGCAATGACACTGGCTATGGTTCATGAGAAGAACACACATGGTGTAGTGACACTGGAGGATCCATGTGTGGTTTGTGAGAAGAACACACAAGGAATGACTCTAGCTGTGGTTCATGAAAAGAACAGACATGCAATGACACTGGTGGATCCTTATGGGGTTTGTTTAGAAGAACACACATGCAATGACTCTAGCTGTGGTTCATGAAAAGAACACACATGCAATGACACTGGTGGATCCATGTTTGGTTTGTGAAAAGAAACAGACATGCAATCACACTGGGTGTGGTTCATGAAAAGAACACACATACAATGACACTAGTGGATCCATGTGTCGTTTGTGGAAAGAACAAACTTGCAATGACACTGGGTGTGGTTCATGAAAAGATAACACATGCAATGACATTGGTGTATCCTTATGTGGTTTGTGAGAAGAACACACATGCAATGACTCTAGCTGTGGTTCATGAAAAGAACACACATGCAATGACACTGGTGGATCCTTATGTTTTTTGTGAGAACATACATGAAATGACTCTAGCTATGGTTCATGAAAAGAATGCACATGCAACGACACTAGTGGATCTATGTGTGGTTGGTGAAAAGAACACACATGCAATGACTCTAGGTGGATCCATGTGTGGTTTGTTTAGAGGAACTAACATGCAATGACACTGGGTGTGGTTCATGAAAAGAACAAACATGCAACAACACTGGTGGATCCTTATGTGGTTTGTTTAGAAGAACTAACATGCAATGTCTCTAGCTGTGCTTCATGAAAATAACACATATGCAATGACACTGGTGGATCCATGTGTGGTTTGTGAAAAGAACATACATGCAATCACACTAGGTGGATCCAAGTGTGGTTTGTGGAAAGAAGAGACATGCAATGACTCTAGCTATGGTTCATGAAAAGAACAGACATGCAATGGCACTGGTAGATCTATGTGTGGTTCATGAGAAGAACATACGTGCAATCACACTGGGTGTGGTTCATGACAAGAACACACATCCAATGCCACTGGTGGATCCATGTGTGGTTTGTTTAGAGGAACATACATGCAATGACACTAGGTGTGGTTCATGAAAAGAACAGACATGCAATGACACTGGTGGATCCTTATGTGGTTTGTTTAGAAGAACACACATGCAATGACTCTAGCTGTGGTTCATGAAAAGAATACACATGCAATGACAATGGTGGATCCATGTGTGGTTTGTGAAAAGAACAGACATGCAATCACACTGGGTGTGGTTCATAAAAAGAACACACATCCAATGACACTAGTGGATCCATGTGTGGTTTGTGGAAAGAACAGACATGCAATGACACTAGTGTGGTTCATGAAAAGAACACACATGCAATGACACTGGTGTATCTTTATGTAGTTTGTGAGAAGACCACACATGCAATGACTCTAGTTGTGGTTCATGAAAATAATAAACATGCAATGACACTGGTGGATCCTTATGTGGTTTGTGAGAAGAACATACATGCAATGACACTAGCTATGGTTCATGAAAAGAAAACACATGCAATGACTGGTGGATACATGTGTTGTTTGTGAAAAGAACACACATGCAATGACACTAGGTGGATCCATGGGTGGTTTGTTTATAGGAACAGACATGCAATGACACTGGGTGGATCCATGTGTGGTTTGGTTAGTGGAACAGACATGCAATGACACCGGGTGTGGTTCATGAAAAGAACACATGCAATGACACTAGTGGATCCTTATGTGGTTTGTGAGAAGAACATACATGGAACGACTCTAGCTATGGTTCATGAAAATAACACACATGCAATGACACTGGTGTATCCTTATGTGGTTTGTGAGCACAACACACATGCATTGACTCTAGGTGTGGTTCATGAAAAGAACACACATGCAATGACACTGGTGGATCTTTATGTGGTTTGTGAGAAGAACATACATGCAATGACTCTAGCTATGGTTCATGAAAAGAACACACATGCAATGACACTGGTGGATACATGTGTTGTTTGTGAAAAGACAACACATGCAATGACACTAGGTGGATCCATGTGTGGTTTGTTTAGAAGAACAAACATGCAATGACACTAGGTGGATCCATGTGTGGTTTGTTTAGAGGAACAGACATGCAATGACACTGGGTGTGGTTCATGAAAAGAACACATGCAATGACACTGGTGGATCCTTATGTGGTTTGTGAGAAGAACATACATGCAATGACTGTAGCTATGGTTCATGAAAATAACACACATGCAATGACACTGGTGGATCCATGTGTGGTTTGTGGAAAGAACAGACATGCAATGACTCTAGCTGTGGTTCACGAAAAGAACAGACATGCAATGACACTGATGGATCCATGTGTGGTTCATGAGAAGAATACACATCTAATGAGACTGGTGGATCCTTGTGTGGTTTGTTTAGAGGAACAAACATGAAATGACACTGGGTGTGGTTCATGAGAAGAACACACATGCAGTGACACTAGTGGATCCATGTGTGGTTTGTGAGAAGAACACACAAGCAAGGACTCTAGCTGTGGTTCATGAAAAGAACAGACATGCAATGACACTGGTGGATCCTTATGTGGTTTGTTTAGAAGAACACACATGCAATGACTCTAGCTGTGGTTCATGAAAAGAACACACATGCAATAACACTGGTGGATCCATGTTTGGTTTGTGAAAAGAACAGACATGCAATCACGCTGGGTGTGGTTCATGAAAAGAACACACATCGAATGACACTGGCGGATCCATGTGTCGTTTGTGGAAAGAACAGACTTGCAATGACACTGGGTGTGGTTCATGAAAAGAACACACATGCAATGACACGGGTGTATCCTTATGTGGTTTGTGAGAAGAACGCACATGCAATGACTCTAGCTGTGGTTCATGAAAAGAACACACATGCAATGACTATGGTGTATACTTATGTGGTTTGTGAGAAGAACATACATGAAATGACTCTAGCTATGGTTCATGAAAAGAACACACGTGCAATGACACTAGTGGATCCATGTGTGGTTTGTGAAAAGAACACACATGCAATGACACTAGGTGGATCCATGTGTGGTTTGTTTAGAGGAACAGACATGCAATGACACTGGGTGTGGTTCATGAAAAGAACAAACATGCAACAACACTGGTGGATCCTTATGTGGTTTGTTTAGAAGAACACACATGCAATGTCTCTAGCTGTGGTTCATGAAAATAACACACATGCAATGACACTAGTGGATCCATGTGTGGTTTGTGAAAAGAACAGACATGCAATCACACTAGGTGGATCCAAGTGTGGTTTGTGGAAAGAGCAGACATGCAATGACTCTAGCTGTGGTTCATGAAAAGAACAGACATGCAATGGCACTGGTGGATCTATGTGTGGGTCATGAGAAGAACAGACATGCCATCACACTAGATGTGGTTCATGACAAGAACACACATCCAATGCCACTAGTGGATCCATGTGTGGTTTGTTTAGAGGAACATACATGCAATGACACTAGATGTGGTTCCTGAAAAGAACAGACATGCAATGACACTGGTGGATCCTTATGTGGTTTGTTTAGAAGAACACACATGGAATGACTCTAGCAGTGCTTTATGAAAAGAATACACATGCAATGACACTGGTGGATCCATGTGTGGTTTGTGAAAAGAACAGACATGCAATCACACTGGGTGTGGTTCATGAAAAGAACACACATCCAATGACACTAGTGGATCCATGTGTGGTTTGTGGAAAGAACATACATGCAATGACACTGGGTGTGGTTCATGAAAAGAACACACATGCAATGACACTGGTGTATCCTTATGTGGTTTGTGAGAAGAACATACATGCAATGACTCTAGCTATGGTTCATGAAAATAACACACATGCAATGACACTGGTGGATCCATGTGTGGTTTGTGGAAAGAACAGACATGCAATGACTCTAGCTGTGGTTCACGAAAAGAACAGACATGCAATGACACTGATGGATCCATGTGTGGTTCATGAGAAGAATACACATCTAATGACATTGGTGGATCCTTGTGCGGTTTGTTTAGAGGAACAGACATGCAATGACACTGGCTGTGGTTCATGAGAAGAACACACATGTAGTGACACTGGTGGATCCATGTGTGGTTTGTGAGAAGAACACACAAGCAATGACTCTAGCTGTGGTTCATGAAAAGAACAGACATGCAATGACACTGGTGGATCCTTATGTGGTTTGTTTAGAAGAACACACATGCAATGACTCTAGCTGTGGTTCATGAAAAGAACACACATGCAATAACACTGGTGGATCCATGTTTGGTTTGTGAAAAGAACAGACATGCAATCACACTGGGTGTGGTTCATGAAAAGAACACACATCTAATGACACTGGTGGATCCATGTGTCGTTTGTGGAAAGAACATACTTGCAATGACACTGGGTGTGGTTCATGAAAAGAACACACATGCAATGACACGGGTGTATCCTTATGTGGTTTGTGGGAAGAACACACATGCAATGACTCTAGCTGTGGTTCATGAAAAGAACACACATGCAATGACACTGGTGGATCCTTATGTGGTTTGTGAGAAGAACATACATGAAATGACTCTAGCTATGGTTCATGAAAAGAACGCACATGCAATGACACTAGTGGATCCATGTGTGGTTTGTGAAAAGAACACACATGCAATGACACTAGGTGGATCCATGTGTGGTTTGTTTAGAGGAACATAAATGCAATGACACTAGGTGTGGTTCATGTAAAGAACAGACATGCAATGACACTGGTGGATCCTTATGTGGTTTGTTTAGAAGAACACACATGCAATGACTCTAGCAGTGGTTCATGAAAAGAATACACATGCAATGACACTGGTGGATCCATGTGTGGTTTGTGAAAAGAACAGACATGCAATCACACTGGGTGTGGTTCATGAAAGGAAAACACATCCAATGACACTAGTGGATCCATGTGTGGTTTGTGGAAAGAACAGACATGCAATGACACTGGGTGTGGTTGATGAAAAGAACACACATGCAATGACACTGGGTGTGGTTCATGAAAAGAACAAACATGCAACAACACTGGTGGATCCTTATGTGGTTTGTTTAGAAGAACACACATGCAATGTCTCTAGTTCTGGTTCATGAAAATAACACACCTGCAATGACACTGGTGGATCCATGTGTGGTTTGTGAAAAGAACAGACATGCAATCACACTAGGTGGATCCAAGTGTGGTTTGTGGAAAGAAAAGACATGCAATGACTCTAGCTGTGGTTCATGAAAAGAACAGACATGCAATGGCACTGGAGGATCTATGTGTGGTTCATGAGAAGAACAGACATGCAATCACACTGGATGTGGTTCATGACAAGAACATACATCCAATGCCACTGGTGGATCCATGTGTGGTTTGTTTAGAGGAACATAAATGCAATGACACTAGGTGTGGTTCATGTAAAGAACAGACATGCAATGACACTGGTGGATCCTTATGTGGTTTGTTTAGAAGAACACAAATGCAATGACTCTAGCAGTGGTTCATGAAAAGAATACACATGCAATGACACTGGTGGATCCATGTGTGGTTTGTGAAAAGAACAGACATGCAATCACACTGGGTGTGGTTCATTAAAGGAACACACATCCAATGACACTAGTGGATCCATGTGTGGTTTGTGGAAAGAAGAGACATGCAATGACACTGGGTGTGGTTGATGAAAAGAACACACATGCAATGACACTGGTGTATCCTTATGTAGTTTGTGAGAAGACCACACATGCAATGACTCTAGCTATGGTTCATGAAAAGAATACACATGCAATGACACTGGTGGATCCTTATGTGGTTTGTGAGAAGAACATACATGCAATGACTCTAGCTATGGTTCATGAAAAGAAAACACATGCAATGACTGGTGGATACATGTGTTGTTTGTGAAAAGAACACACATCCAATGACACTAGGTGGATCCATGTGTGGTTTGTTTAGAGGAACAGACATGCAATGACACTGGGTGGATCCATGTGTGGTTTGTTTAGTGGAACAGAAATGCAATGACACCGGGTGTGGTTCATGAAAAGAACACATGCAATGACACTGGTGGATCCTTATGTGGTTTTTGTGAAGAACATACATACAATGACTCTAGCTATGGTTCATGAAAATAACACACATGCAATGACACTGGTGTATCCTTATGTGGTTTGTGAGAAGAACATAGATGCAATGACTCTAGGTGTGGTTCATGAAAAGAACACACATGCAATGACACTGGTGGATCCTTATGTGGTTTGTGAGAAGAACATACATGCAATGAATCTAGCTATGGTTCATGAAAATAACACACATGCAATGACACTGGTGGATACATGTGTTGTTTGTGAAAAGAACATACATGCAATCACACTGGGTGTGGTTCATGAAAAGAACACACATCCAATGACACTAGTGGATCCATGTGTGGTTTGTGGAAAGAACAGACATGCAATGACACTGGGAGTGGTTCATGAAAAGAACACACATGCACTGACACTGGTGTATCCTTATGTAGTTTGTGAGAAGACCACACATGCAATGACTCTAGCTATAGTTCATGAAAAGAATACACATGCAATGACACTGGTGGATCCTTATGTGGTTTGTGAGAAGAACATACATGCAATGACTCAAGCTATGGTTCATGAAAAGAAAACACATGCAATGACTGGTGGATACAGGTGTTGTTTGTGAAAAGAACACACATGCAATGACACTAGGTGGATCCATGTGTGGTTTGTTTAGAGGAACAGACATGCAATGACACTGGGTGGATCCATGAGTGGTTTGTTTAGAGGAACAGACATGCAATGACACTGGGTGGATCCATGAGTGGTTTGTTTAGTGGAACAGACATGCAATGACACCGGGTGTGGTTCATGAAAAGAACACATGCAATGACACTGGTGGATCCTTATGTGGTTTGTGAGAAGAACATACATGCAATGACTCTAGCTATGGTTCATTAAAATAACACACATGCAATGACACAGGTGGATCCATGTGTGGTTTCTGAAAAGAACACACATGCAATGACACTAGGTGGATCCATGTGTGGTTTTTTTAGAGGAACAGACATGCAATGACACTGGGTGTGGTTCATGAAAACAAGAGACATGCAACAACACTGGTGGATCCTTATGTGGTTTGTTTAGAAGAACACACATGCAATGTCTCTACCTGTGGTTCATGAAAAGAACACACATGCAATGACACTGGTGGATCCATGTGTGGTTCGTGAAAAGAACAGACATGCAAGCACACTAGGTGGATCCATGTGTGGTTTGTGGAAAGAACAGACATGCAATGACTCTAGCTGCGGTTCATGAAAAGAACAGACATGCAATGACACTGGTGGATCCATGTGTGGTTCATGAGAAGAACAGACATGCAATCACACTGGGTGTGGTTCATGAAAAGAACACACGTCCAATGACATTGGTGGATACATGAGTGGTTTGTGGTAAGAAAAGACATGCAATGACACTGGGTGTGGTTCATGAAAAGAATACACATGCAATGACACTGGTGCATCCTTATGTGGTTTATGAGAAGAACACACATGCAATGACTCTAGCTGTGGTTCGTGAAAAGAAGAAACATGCAATGACACTGGTGGATCCATGTGTGGTGTGTGGAAAGAACAGACATGCAATGACTCTAGCTGTGGTTCACAAAAAGAACAGACATGCAATGACACTGATGGATCCATGTGTGGTTCATGAGAAGAATACACATCTAATGACACTGGTGGATCCATGTGTGGTTTGTTTAGAGGAACAGACATGCAATGACATTGGCTGTGGTTCATGAGAAGAACACACATGCAGTGACACTGGTGGATCCATGTGTAGTTTGTGAGAAGAACACACAAGCAATGACTCTAGCTGTGGTTCATGAAAAGAACACACATGCAATGACACTGGTGGATCCTTATGTGGTTTGTTTAGAAGAACACACATGCAATGACTCTAGCTGTGGTTCATGAAAAGAACACACATGCAATAACACTGGTGGATCCATGTTTGGTTTGTGAAAAGAACACACATGCAATCACACTGGGTGTGGTTCAAGAAAAGAACACACATCCATGACACTGGTGGATCCATGTGTCGTTTGTGGAAAGAACATACTTGCAATGACACTGGTGTGGTTCATGAAAATAACACACATGCAATGACACAGGTGTATCCTTATGTGGTTTGTGAGATGAACACACATGCAATGACTCTAGCTGTGGTTCATGAAAAGAACACACATGCAATGATACTGGTGGATCCTTATGTGGTTTGCGATAAGAACATACTTGCAATGACTCTAGCTATGGTTCATGAAAAGAAAACACATGCAATAACACTAGTGGATACATGTGTTGTTTCTGAAAAGAACACACATGCAATGACACTAGGTGGATCCATGTGTGGTTTGTTTAGAGGAACAGACATGCAATGACACTGGGTGGATCCATGTGTGGTTTGTTTAGAGGAACAGACATGCAATGACACTAGGTGTGGTTCATGAAAAAAACACATGCAATGACACTGGTGGATCCCGATGTGGTTTGTGAGAAGAACATACATGCACTGACTCTAGCTATGGTTCATGAAAATAACACACATGCAATGACACTGGTGGATCCATGTGTGGTTTCTGAAAAGAACACACATGCAATGACACTAGGTGGATCCATGTGTGGTTTGTTTAGAGGAACAGACATGCAATGACACTGGGTGTGGTTCATGAAAAGAAGAGACATGCAACAACACTGGTGGATCCTTATGTGGTTTGTTTAGAAGAACACACATCCAATGTCTCTAGTTGTGGTTCATGAAAAGAACACACATGCAATGACATTGGTGGATCCATGTGTGGTTTGTGAAAAGAACAGACATGCAATGACTCTAGCTGCGGTTCATGAAAAGAACAGACATGCAATGACACTGGTGGATCCATGTGTGGTCCATGAGAAGAACAAACATGCAATCACACTGGGTGTGGTTCATGAAAAGAACACACGTCCAATGACACTGGTGGATACATGTGTGGTTTGTGGTTAGAACAGACATGCAATGACACTAGGTGTGGTTCATGAAAAGAACACACATGCAATGACACTGGTGTATCCTTATGTGGTTTGTGAGAAGAACACACATGCAATGACTCTAGCTGTGGTTCGTGTAAAGAACACACATGCAATGACACTGGTGGATCCATGTGTGGTTTGTGGAAAGAACAGACATGCCATGACTCTAGTTGTGGTTCACTAAAAGAACAGACATGCAATGACACTGATGGATCCATGTGTGGTTCATGAGAAGAATACACATCTAATGACACTGGTGGATCCATGTGTGGTTTGTTTAGAGGAACAGACATGCAATGACACTGGTTGTGGTTCATGAGAAGAACACACAGGAAGTGACACTGGTGGATCCATGTGTGGTTTGTGAGAAGAACACACAAGCAATGACTCTAGTTGTGGTTCATGAAAAGAAGAGACATGCAATGACCTTTGGTGGATCCTTATGTGGTTTGTTTAGAAGAACACACATGCAATGACTCTAGCTATGGTTCATGAAAAGAACACACATGCAATAACACTGGTGGATCCATGTTTTGTTTGTGAAAAGAACATACATGCAATCACACTAGGTGTGGTTCATGAAAAGAACACACATCCAATGACACTGGTGGATCCATGTGTCGTTTTTGGAAAGAACAGACTTGCAATGACACTAGGTGTGGTTCATGAAAAGAACACACATGCAATGACACTGGTGTATCCTTATGTGGTTTGTGAGAAGAACACACATGCAATGACTCTAGCTGTGGTTCATGAAAAGAACACACATGCAATGACACTGGTGGATCCTTATGTCGTTTGTGAGAAGAACATACATGAAATGACTCTAGCTATGGTTCATGAAAAGAGCATGCGTGCAATGACACTAGTGGATCCATGTGTGGTTTGTGAAAAGAACACACATGCAATGACACTAGGTGGATCCATGTGTGGTTTGTTTAGAGGAACAGACATGCAATGACACTGGGTGTGGTTCATGAAAAGAACAAACATGCAACAACACTGGTGGATCCTTATGTGGTTTGTTTAGAAGATCACATATGCAATGTCACTAGCTGTGGTTCATGAAAATAACACACATGCAATGACACTGGTGGATCCATGTGTGGTTTGTGGAAAGAACAGACATGCAATGACTCTAGCTGTGGTTCATGAAAAGAACAGACATGCAATGACACTGGTGGATCTATGTGTGGTTCATGAGAAGAACAAACATGCAATCACATTGGGTTTGGTTCATGACAAAAACACACATCCAATGCCACTGGTGGATCCATGTGTGGTTTGTTTAGAGGAACATACATGCAATGACACTAGGTGTGGTTCATGAAAAGAACAGACATGCAGTGACACTGGTGGATCCTTATGTGGTTTGATTAGAAGAACACACATGCAATGACTCTAGCTATGGTTCATGAAAAGAATACACATGCAATGACACTGGTGGATCCATGTGTGGTTTGTGAAAAGAACATACATGCGATCACACTGGGTGTGGTTCATGAAAAGAACACACATCCAATGACACCAGTGGATCCATGTGTGGTTTGTGGAAAGAACAGACATGCAATGACACTGGGTGTGGTTGATGAAAAGAACACACATGCAATGACACTGGTGTATCCTTATGTAGTTTGTGAGAAGAACACCCATGCAATGACTCTAGCTGTGGTTCATGAAAAGAACACACATGCAATGACACTCGTGTATCCTTATGTGGTTTGTGAGAAGAACATACATGCAATGACTCTAGCTATGGTTCATGAAAAGAAAACACATGTAATGACTGGTGGATACATGTGTTGTTTGTGAAAAGAACACACATGCAATGACACTAGGTGGATCCATGTGTGGTTTGTGTAGAGGAACAGACATGCAATGACACTGGGTGGATCCATGTGTGGTTTGTTTAGTGGAACAGACATGCAATGACACCGGGTGTGGTTCATGAAAAGAACACATGCAATGACACTGGTGGATCCTTATGTGGTTTGTGAGAAGAACATACATGCAATGACTCTAGCTATGGTTCATGAAAATAACACACATGCAATGATACTGGTGTATCCTTATGTGGTTTTTTAGAAGAACACACATGCAATGACTCTAGCTGTGGTTCATGAAAAGAACACACATGCAATGACACTGGTGGATCCTTATGTGGTTTGTGAGAAGAACATACATGCAATGACTCTAGCTATGGTTCATGAAAAGAACACACATGCAATGACACTGGTGGATCCATGTGTGGTTTGTTCAGAGGAACAGACATGCAATGACACTGGGTGTGGTTTATGAAAAGAACAGACATGCAACGACACTGGTGGATCCTTATGTGGTTTGTTTAGAAGAACACACATGCAATGTCTCTAGCTTTGGTTCATGAAAAGAACTCACATGCAATGACACTGGTGGATCCATATGTGGTTTGTGAAAAGAACAGACATGCAATCACACTAGGTGAATTCATGTGTGGTTTGTGGAAAGAACAGACATGCAATGACTCTAGTTGCGGTTCATGAAGAGAATAGACATGCAATGACACTGGTGGATCTATGTGTGGTTCATGAGAAGAACATACATGCAATCACACTGGGTGTGGCTGATGAAAAGAACACACGTCCAATGACATTGGTGGATACATGTCTGGTTTGTGGTAAGAACACACATGCAATGACACTGCTGTATCCTTATGTGGTTTGTGCGAAGAACACATATGCAATGACTCTAGCTGTGGTTCGTGAAAAGAACACACATGCAATGACACTGGTGGATCCATGTGTGGTTCGTTTAGAGGAACATACATGCAATGACACTGGCTATGGTTCATGTGAAGAACATACATGCAATGACACTGGTGGATCCATGTGTGGTTTGTGAGAAGAACACACAAGCAATGAATCTAGCTGTGGTTCATGAAAAGAACACACATGCAATGACACTAGTGGATCCATGTGTGGTTCATGAGAAGAACACACATGCAATGACACTGGGTGTGGTTCATGAAAAGAACACACATGCAATGACACTGGTGGATCCTTATGTGGTTTGTGAGAAGAACAAACATGCAATAACTCTAGCTATGGTTCATGAAAAGAACACACATGCAATGACACTGGTGGATCCATGTGTGGTTTGTGGAAAGAATAAACATGCAATGACTATAGTTGTGGTTCACGGGAAGAACATACATGCAATGACACTGATGGATCCATGTGTGGTTCATGAGAAGAACCCACATCTAATGACACTCGTGGATCCATGTTTGGTTTGTTTGGAGGAACAGAAATGCAATGACACTGGCTGTGGTTCATGGGAAGAACAAACATGCAATGACACTGGTGGATCCATGTGTGGTTTGTGAGAAGAACACACATGCAATGACTCTAGTTGTGGTTCATGAAAAGAACACACATGCAATGACACTGGTGGATCCATGTGTGGTTCGTGAGAAGAACACACATGCAATGACACTGGGTGTGGTTCATGAAAAGAACACACATGCAATGACACTGGTGGATCCTTATGTGGTTTGTGAGAAGAACAGACATGCAATGACTCTAGCTATGGTTCATGAAAAGAACACACATGCAATGGAACTGGTTGATCCATGTGTGGTTTGTGAATAGAACAGACATGTAATCACACTTGGTGGATCCATGTGTGTTATGTTTAGAGGAACATAATGCAATGACACTGGGTGTGGATCATGAAAAGAATAGACATGCAATGACACTGGTGGATCCTTATGTGGTTTGTTTAGAAGAACACACATGCAATGACTTTAGCTGTGGTTCATGAAAAGAACAAACATGCAATGACACTGGTGGATCCATGTTTGGTTTGTGAAAAGAACAGACATGCAATCACACTGGGTGTGGTTCATGAAAAGAACACACATCCAATGACACTGGTGGATCCATGTGTGGTTTGTGGAAAGAACAGACTTGCAATGACACTGGGTGTGGTTAATGAAAAGAACACACATGCAATGACACTGGTGGATCCTTATGTGGTTTGTGAGAAGAACATACATGAAATGACTCTAGCTATGGTTCATGAAAAGAACATACATGCAATGACACTAGTGGATCCATGTGTGGTTTGTGAAAAGAACACACATGCAATGACACTAGGTGGATCCATGTGTGGTTTGTTTAGAGGAACAGACATGCAATGACACTGGGTGTGGTTCATGAAAAGAATAAACATGCAACAACACTGGTGGATCCTTATGTGGTTTGTTTAGAACAACACACATGCAATGTCTCTAGCTGTGGTTCATGAAAATAACACACATGCAATGGCACTGGTGGATCCATGTGCGGTTTGTGAAAAGAACAGACATGCAATCACACTAGGTGGATCCAAGTGTGGTCTATGGAAAGAACATACATGCAATGACTAGCTATGGTTTATGAAAAGAACAGACATGCAATGACACTGGTGGATCCATGTGTGGTTCATGAGAAGAACAGACATGCAATCACACTGGGTGTGGTTCATGACAAGAACATATATCCAATGACACTGGTGGATCCATGTGTGGTTTGTTTTGAGGAACATACATGCAATGACACTAGGTGTGGTTTATGAAAAGAACAGACATGCAATGCAACTGGTGGATCCTTATGTGGTTTGTTTAGAAGAACACACATGCAATGACTCTAGATGTGGTTCATGAAAAGAATACACATGCAATGACACTGGTGGATCCATGTGTGGTTTGTGAAAAGAATAGACATGCAATCACACTGGGTGTGGTTCATGAAAAGAACACACATCCAATGACACTAGTGGATCAATGTGTGGTTTGTGGAATGAACAGACATGCAATGACACTGGGTGTGGTTCATGACAAGAACACACATGCAATGCCACTGGTGTATCCATGTGTGGTTTGTGAGAAGAACACACAAGCAATGACTCTAGCTGTGGTTCATGAAAAGAACACACATGCAATGACACTAGTGGATCCATGTGTGGTTCATGAGAAGAACACACATGCAATGACACTGGGTGTGGTTCATGAAAAGAACACACATGCAATGACACTGGTGGATCCTTATGTGGTTTGTGAGAAGAACAAACATGCAATAACTCTAGCTATGGTTCATGAAAAGAACACACATGCAATGACAATGGTGGATCCATGTGTGGTTTGTGGAAAGAATAGACATGCAATGACTATAGCTGTGGTTCACGGGAAGAACATACATGCAATGACACTGATGGATCCATGTGTGGTTCATGAGAAGAACACACATCTAATGACACTGGTGGATCCATGTGTGGTTTGTTTGGAGGAACAGACATGCAATGACACTGGCTGTGGTTCATGAGAAGAACAAACATGCAATGACAATGGTGGATCCATGTGTGGTTTGTGAGAAGAACACACATGCAATGACTCTAGTTGTGGTTCATGAAAAGAAAACACATGCAATGACACTGGTGGATCCATGTGTGGTTCGTGAGAAGAACACACATGCAATGACACTGGGTGTGGTTCATGAAAAGAACACACATGCAATGACACTGGTGGATCCTTATGTGGTTTGTGAGAAGAACAGACATGCAATGACTCTAGCTATGGTTCATGAAAAGAACACACATGCAATGGAACTGGTTGATCCATGTGTGGTTTGTGAATAGAACAGACATGTAATCACACTTGCTGGATCCATGTGTGTTATGTTTAGAGGAACATAATGCAATGACACTGGGTGTGGATCATGAAAAGAACAGACATGCAATGACACTGGTGGATCCTTATGTGGTTTGTTTAGAAGAACACACATGCAATGACTTTAGCTGTGGTTCATGAAAAGAACACACATGCAATGACACTGGTGGATCCATGTTTGGTTTGTGAAAAGAACAGACATGCAATGACACTGGTGGATCCATGTTTGGTTTGTGAAAAGAACAGACATGCAATCACACTGGGTGTGGTTCATGAAAAGAACACACATCCAATGACACTGGTGGATCCATGTGTGGTTTGTGGAAAGAAACGGACTTACTGCGACCTTGTGTGGTTCATGAAAAGAACACACATGCAATGACACTGGTGGATCCTTATGTGGTTTGTGAGAAGAACATACATGAAATGACTCTAGCTATGGTTCATGAAAAGAACACACATGCAATGACACTAGTGGATCCATGTGTGGTTTATGAAAAGAACAGACATGCAATGACACAGGTGGATCCTTATGTGGTTTGTTTAGAAGAACACACATGCAATGACTCTAGATGTGGTTCATGAAAAGAATACACATGAAATGACACTGGTGGATCCATGTGTGGTTTGTGAAAAGAACAGACATGCAATCACACTGGGTGTGGTTCATGAAAAGAACACACATCCAATGACACTAGTGGATCAATGTGTGGTTTGTGGAATGAACAGACATGCAATGAAACTCGGTGTGGTTCATGAAAAGAACACACATGCAATGACACTGGTGTATCCTTATGTAGTTTGTGAGAAGAACACACATGCAATGACTCTAGCTGTGGTTCATGAAAAGAACACACATGCAATGACACTGGTGGATCCTTATGTGGTTTGTGAGAAGAACAGACATGCAATGACTCTAGCTATGGTTCATGAAAAGAACACACATGCAATGACACTGGTGGATCCATGTGTGGTTTGTGAATAGAACAGACATGTAAATACACTAGGTGGATCCATGTGTGTTTTGTTTAGAGGAACATACATGCAATGGAACTGGGTGGATCCATGTGTGGTTTGTTTAGAGGAACAGACATGCAATGACACTGGGTGTGGTTCATGAAAAGAACACATGCAATGACACTGGTGGATCCTTATGTGGTTTGTGAGTAGAACATACATGCAATGACTCTAGCTATGGTTCATGAAAATAACACACATGCAATGACACTGGTGGATCCATGTGTGGTTCATGAGAAGAACACACATGCAATGACACTGGGTGTGGTTCATGAAAAGAACACACATGCAATGACACTGGTGGATCCTTATGTGGTTTGTGAGAAGAACAGACATGCAATGACTCTAGCTATGGTTCATGAAAAGAACACACATGCAATGACACTGGTTGATCCATGTGTGGTTTGTGAATAGAACAGACATGTAATCACACTAGGTGGATCCATGTGTGTTATGTTTAGAGGAACATACATGCAATGACACTGGGTGTGGATCATGAAAAGAACAGACATGCAATGACACTGGTGGATCCTTATGTGGTTTGTTTAGAAGAACACACATGCAATGACTTTAGCTGTGGTTCATGAAAAGAACACACATGCAATGACACTGGTGGATCCATGTTTGGTTTGTGAAAAGAACAGACATGCAATCACACTGGGTGTGGTTCATGAAAAGAACACACATCCAATGACACTGGTGGATCCATGTGTGGTTTGTGGAAAGAACAGACTTGCAATGACACTGGGTGTGGTTCATGAAAAGAACACACATGCAATGACACTGGTGGATCCTTATGTGGTTTGTGAGAAGAACATACATGAAATGACTCTAGCTATGGTTCATGAAAAGAACACACATGCAATGACACTAGTGGATCCATGTGTGGTTTATGAAAAGAACAGACATGCAATAACACAGGTGTATCCTTATGTGGTTTGTTTAGAAGAACACACATGCAATGACTCTAGATGTGGTTCATGAAAAGAATACACATGCAATGAAACAAGTGGATCCATGTGTGGTTTGTGAACAGAACAGACATGCAATCACACTTGGTGTGGTTCATGAAAAGAACACATCAATGACACTAGTGGATCAATGTGTGGCTTGTGGAATGAACAGACATGCAATGACACTGGTGTGGTTCATGAAAAAGAACACATGCAATGACACGGGTGGATCCTTTTGTGGTTTGTGAGAAGAACAGACATGCAATGACTCTAGCTATGGTTCATGAAAAGAATACACATGCAATGAACTGGTGGATCCATGTGCACATGTAAATACACTAGGATCCATGTGGTTTGTGAGAAGAACACACATGCAATGACTCTAGGTGGATCCTATGGTTTGACATGCAATGACTGTGGTTCAAAAAAGAATACACGCAATGACACTTGTGGATCCTGTGTGGTTTGTGTGTGAATAGAACATACAATGAATGACTCTAGCTATGGTTCATGTTGTTTAGAGGAACACACATGCAATGACACTGGTGGATCCATGTGTGGTTTGTGAAAGAACATGCAATGACACCGTGGATCCATGTGTGGTTTGTTTAGAGGAAGAACACATGCAATGACACTGCTGTGGTTCATGAAATGGTTCATGAAAAGAACACACATGCAATGACTTTGGTGGATCCATGTGTGGTTTGTTTAGAAGAACACACATGCAATGACCTAGCTGTGGTTCATGAAAAGAACACACATGCAATGACACCGTGGATCCATGTGGTTTGTGGAACACACAAAAAGAACATGATGCAATGACACTTTGGATCCATGTGTGGTTCATGAGATGAACACACATCTAATGACACGGGTGGATCCATGTGTGGTTTGTTTAGAGGAACAGACATGCAATGACACTGTCTGTGGTTCATGAGAAGAACATACATGCAATGACACCTTTGGTGGATCCATGTGTGGTTTGTGAAGAAACACATGCAATGACTCTAGTTGTGGTTCATGAAAAGAACACATATGCAATGACACTGGTGGATCCATGTGTGGTTTTGTGAGAAGAACACACATGCAATGACTCTAGTTGTGGGTTCATGAAAAGAACACACATGCAATGACACTGTGGATCCATGTGTTGTTGAGAAGAACACACATGCAATGACATTGGGTGTGGTTCATGAAAGAACACACATGCAATAACACTGGTGGTTCCATGTGTGGTTTGTGAGAAGAACATGCAATGACACTAGCTATGGTTCATGAAAGAACACACACATGCAATGACACTGGTGGATCCATGTGTGGTTTGTGAGAAGAACATACATGCAATGACTTAGCTATGGTTCATGAAAAGAACACATGCAATGACACTGTGGATCCATGTGTGTGGTTCATGAAAAGAATCACATGCAATGACACTAGGTGGATCCATGGTTTGTTTAGAGTGAAACAGACATGCAGTGACACTGGGTGTGGTTCATGAAAAGAACAGACATGCAATGACACTGGTGGATCCATGTGTGGTTTGTGGTAAGAACACACATGCAATGACACTAGGTGTGGTTCATGAAAAGAACACACATGAATGACACTGGTGGATCCATGTGTGGTTTGTGAAAAGAACAGATGCAATGACACTGGGTGTGGTTCATGAAAAGAACACATCCAATGACACCTGGTGGATCCATGTGGTTTGTTTTAGAAGAAACAGACTTGCACGACAGTGTGGTTCATGAAAAGAACACACATGCAATGACACCGGTGGATCCTTATGTGGTTTGTTTAGAAGAACACATATGCAATGCCATTGGTCGATCCATATTTCATCAGACGCGACACTACTTTGCATTTTTACTACTCGCTTTTGTCCTAGGTTTTTGGACACTACCAATTTTGCTCCCCTCTCTCTATCTTTGTAGGTTTCCAAACCTGTGCTCACTCGTCAAGTACTCGCTGGGATTGGTTATCACAGCTATCAGTTGATTGCAGCGCACTAACCGCTGATTCGCAAGCGATCCAACGAGGGCCTTGCACACGCCATGCCCTTCATAAGACAACGTGAGACATCACGTATGTCTCCCTCAAATGTAGACTTCTACAAGAAGGAATACCTAAGCCGCCCATTGAAAAAGCTCTACGAGCTGGCCATGTCATGTTTAATCAAGTCCTAAAGTTTACCGCTACACACACATTACTACGCCACAAATACATGCAAGTATCGAAAGTGCATGTGTGGGTCAGTTTATGGATGCAATTTATTGCCACTTGGATTTTAATAAGACATATCCCATTTTTACGCCGCAGCTAGCCTTCCTAATCTCACTTCCAATCGGGCCCCACCAGAAGAAGCTTGCATGCCAGTTTGAGTCAAGATGAGATCGCATTTGAGACTCCAACGCTTCCGCCTTCATGGAGTCCTCAGCCATCAACACATCCTCTACCCGATCTAAAGACAACCCCAAAAAACTTCGGGCCAGATAGCCACTCTACCTCCCACATTTCCACTTTTAACTATCGCCAATTTTAGGTCGTGTCAAACTTCAGACACAGAAATTGTGTATACGCCTTGCATGTACTCATCACGTAACTCGCCATGCATGGCCCGAAAAAAACGTGATTTACTCTGCACGGTCGCGTACCTGCGGCAAGAGACATGCCGGGCGCTGCTGTACCTGCAGTGCAAACGAATGCGTCTTTGCTTCCATCCACCCACTGGCGTATCCCTTCCCGCGACACCCACTTACCTCACTCACTCTCCTGTCAACCCCTTCCACTATCCTGCACCAAGACCTCAGCAACCCTGAGAACAGCCCCCATCCTCTCTTCGGGCTACCGACGATGGCGAGGAGGATATAGGCTATCGTCGCTATCCAGGTCACGGCCAGGAGGCCCCCATCCGCCGCCGATCCCACTGACGTGTTGAAAAAGCAGCCGGCCATCCCTGGCCTGTGCCCAGTCGAGCCAATTGATGGCGTACCACTATCTCTGCCTGTGCTCCTCGTCATTCCGCTTATCGACGGGGTCAGTCAAGAGGAGCCCCCACTCAAAGAAGGGGAGGTTCCCCGGGCCACAATCATATCAAGCACTTTGGGCACGACGATCTCAGAAGGGCACATCGCCCACTGAATTCCTCACGACATCGCAGATCGATTTCCACCCACATGCCTGAGGTAACTAGGGTTTGCTCCCTCCCTCGGTTCTTCATCACCCCATCATTGATGCTAGATCTTGGTTTATTAGATTCGCTGTTCGTGATTTCCGATTGCTCTCTACATCATCACTCCCCCATTTTCCTTCAATAGGTTCCAGCAATGCTTGCGCTGGTTGCATATGAGTCCATCCACACCAAGATTTGTCGTGTCAGGAGGTTGCGGCTGGGCCAAGACGACGCCTTCTTAAGGGGCGACTTCAGACCGTCCTTCTCTAAGGGGATCTCTTCGCTTAGGTGAGTCTCACGTAAGACCGACTTCAACTCATCACATGTAGAGGCCTCTTGTCTTTGTGATTCATAAAGGCGGTGAGCACGAGATCGGAACATCAACGCCACATCAACACCGGCTCTTGGCATTCACACTCAAACTCCACCGGGTGGCTGACAAAGAGGGTCGATGCCTCCAAATCAGCCCAAGGCCCCAAGATCAAGGGATCAAGCAAGAAGAAGTGGAGGAAGCGCCGAGTGAGGAGGCGGGCGCCGCGCTGCAGATGTGCCTGGGCACTGAGGCCGCTGGGCCGCCATGTGCCTCTTTTCTAGCTATATCCTATTTCAACACGGAAGCATCGAACCCTCGCTAAGCAACCTACTTTCTATCAAGTATATCCTATTTAATTGCGCATACTATCTACATTTGTTTTGTTTTCTGAATGAATGTATTATGCCCTGTGTGATTTGTCGCCTAGATTTACACCGACCTGAGGCAAAAAGATGTCCAAAAGGGAAAGAATTATCAAGTGAATCTTCCTAGATTTGCTACCACCTGAAGGCAAAATAAAACATATCCTGCTATTTAGAGAGGAAAAAAAAATCCAAGACTCTTTCAAACCGCTACTAACGAAGCCAACATCTCGTACAAGCTACAAGACATACATAAACATAACACAAAGAGGGTTAAATTTATTTTACTACTATCACTTGAGGGCGCTAGGACATCTCGACAAGCTAACCCGAGTTCCACAAACAAACATAACACCGACAAGTAAAATTTAATTCACTTTCATCGACCACTGGTGCACTTGCCATCGTTCCTAGGCGCTAATCATGTACTCATTCCAGTACTCCACAATTTTCACGAAATGCTTCGTCTCCAATTCGATCCGATTGGCTTCCTATCTTCAGTCATTCTATACACCACAGGCATCACAGCTCGACAGTTGCCGCCAGAAGATGTCTGGCTTGTCGTCACCGTGAGCTCTTCGCTGCCTTCTTCTACTTCAAATTGCGAAGTTTTCTTCACCGTCACAGCCTTCTATCGCCTTTCTTTCTTCAGATGCGCATTTTCTTTTGCATATGCAGCTTCAAACTCATTCTAAGCTCGCCTTCTCGCAAATAGGGCAAAACACGAGGTAACGAGAAAAAATGGATATTCTTTGCATGCTTGGTAGTCACGTAAGCATCTATGGCTGCATACTTCAGATTATATCGACAACGCGCCACTATCCTAGAAATCGCCCATCCAGAGGGAAATCTTCCTCTCATTTTGTCGGCCACCAACAAGGATTCTAGTTACTAGTGATGCCATTCCATCCTTCCTTGAGTTCTAGATCTTGATGCAAAGACTCAATATCGACGAGTCAGGTATGCAGTAATTATGATTCCTCTTGATAAAATTTCGAAAAATCTGTCGCTTTTGTCGATAGTGCGTAACAATTCCTTTCTACAAGGAACTGGAAAGAACAATGGACAATTCATGTGAGTCCCTGAAGTATGTAGTTTGCTTCATCACCCAAATTTGCAACCAAATATTTTGTCAATGCAAGATCATCATCCAATGGCACCTTTAGAAAAGTTTAGTAAAATGCAAGATCAAGACTTTCAACATTGCCTCTTTCACAATTTTTTTTTTTTGGTCCCAATAAACCAAAGAGGCTGCAAGATGAGCAAGTGGATAAAGAAGAGGAGGAAAAACCCTGCAAAGAAGTTAGCTGCTTAGAGAAAATCTACAAAACCGAGAGGTGGTAAGAGAATGCGGTTTCGCATGGCCATTGAATGACTACACTTCAATTCCTTCCATATGGTGCCTGCGTACTTTGCGTCCAATCCTGCAAACTTAGTTCTCGCCTATCCCAGTCAACCCTCGACATCCTCAGACGCACCACCAATCGCCTCTCCATGTTGGCGTAGTATAACGATATCTTCTTATTGTCATGGGTGCGGTGCTTGTCTCTATAGTGCCAATGCACTCCATGGCGCAAGGAGAAGACTAGAAAGAAGATAGATGACACAGGTTGTGTTGAAGAGAGCCATGAGTGGGGAATCTGGAACTGGCCAATGCCAGCTTTTTATGTAGTGGTTAACGACGGTGGACTAAGTCCAAGAGAGACGCATGGCTATGGGTTGCCCACGGCGGAAAATAAAAAATACCATGTAATTCCCGCCGACACATGTGCCTGCTTTTGTCACGCCATCACACCGCGGGGTGGGCAGGGTGTCAGTTCCCATCATCCATCGTGCCAATGCTGCAAGCCTACGTGATAAACCACCCGCCTAAGGACGGAGAAGGTAAAAGAGCAAATATAACAACAGAACCCGACAGGGGCTCAACTCTCGACTACCGCTAGCCCATTTTTTGTATCAAACGTAGCGACCCTCCGAGTATTTGGCAATACCAATCGAATATCCCGCTTAATTTAGGAACTAGGATACCGCGTTTGAAGCACCCAACATTCGAGCCACAAAATGCATATTCTCCCCGACGGGTTGCCAGAGCGGTCCCCTTTAAGGAGCAATGAGTCTATGGGTTTCCATGGCCCCGACTTCCAGATATAGCTCATTTCTAGATTTGTTCCCGGATTACGACAGAGAGAAACACAGTGTATATAAGGGGGGTTAGAGGTCGTAAAAACTCATGAGAAAAACACCAAACTGTCTCCCCAAGAAAGAATTCCATTGAACAGAAAAGAAATCACGGATTGGGAAGAGCGCCCGCTGCATCTATTCAACTATACGCAAGGCAATCTGGGAGTAGTTCGCCCTCCAGATAGTTGGTACCGCAGATATTTCCAAATATCCCGGTCTAGGTCGACAGATCATGATTCTGGAACCGACACAACGCTTTTTTCCATGAATTAAAATGCAAAGGACACATATGAAAAGTGTCTAAGAGTTAACACCAACCATACGGCCGGAATTTTTGGCTCTTTTCGGGTCAAGAAGGCGACTGTATAGATATAGACATCAAAATCAAAAGTGTCTGAGGTTTAACGATCAACTATATGGCCAGAAATTTAGCCCGGACGAGTAGTCATGGCCGATAGATACACATAAACATCAAAAATCAAAAGTGTTCGAGAGTTTAACGACCAATGATTATTGGCTCAATACGCCGAAGCTCATTGGGAAAACCCAAGAGGAAGGTATGATGAGCTACTTAAAGAAGCAAGTTTTCCTTAGTTATGAAAAACCAAAGGTATCGTCCAAGAGGAGTAAAAGAAAACACCTCCTGTGTGTTGTTGCTAACTTAGAGTCTCTACACAACACAACCATGTAATCCTTTTCCCCCAACTTACAAAGTTGAGGTGGTCAATCTCACCCGCTTTTGCTGAAAACAGTTGATTGTATCGTGACAAGGAAGAAAGTAAAAGCTTGCAGTAAAAGTAAAAAAAACAGTAAAATAAAGAAACAGTTGTAGATTGATGGTAAAAGAAAGGACCTCGCACATAGTCTACTACAGGTCTCCTTAAGATAGATGACATGTTGGTGAACAAATTATATCGAGATAATCGACAAACATCGAGAAAGCATACATGCATATACAACCATTCTGACTTTATGCGATTTGACCGGCATTAGAACATTATACATAGACCGAATACAACCATATCTTTTATGACTAATAATCCACCAGTTATCATCCAACCCTCCAGATAAGTTGCAAGTAACAAATAATTGCATTACACATTATGCGTGTGGAAGTAAATAATAAGTGATTGTTTTGAAGTAACAAAAAAGATTGTTTTTTCTCCCTAGCAACAACACATCTAGTACCTTAGAGATTTAGGTCACTTCCCTGCATTAGAGGTATGAACCCACTATCGAGTATAACATTCTCTTGAGTCGCTAGCATCTACTGCATAAGATATCCACTAACAAATGTAGAGTATGCAGATCACAAATTACAAAGACATGATAATCAATAATCAATCTGAATAGCATCTCAATATCCATTTGATCCCCGCAAACACAACATGTAGGATTACAATATTACTGATACTGCAAATGTATTCATAATTTTGATGTTCCATGTTGGTTTTATCTACTTTTCTCGTGTTTTGTTCAAATCTCGGAAAGTACTTTTCATGATTTTCAGATTAACCCATTAAGAAGAGCTTATGAAAGGCTAAGTTCTCAAGCTTTTTCTCGGCTGTTTTTGTTCCGTAGTTTTAAATGAATATTCTCGGAATTGACGGACAAAATAAAGTTATTATTTTCCTGAAGACTCACTAGCTTATGAGAGTCTTAGGGCCTAGGGTGGCCACACTTCTTTGGCGCGGGCCAGCCGAGGTTACTGCTTAGGGCATGGTGGCCTCCGCACTCCACCGACCTTGCTCTTCATTTATATGAGCTCCTATACTAAACCCTTAGAGGATCAATTCTAAATCCACGCGAAAGTTCCCACAAAGACCGCCACCAAAGGGAGATCTGTGGGACAAAGTCTCGTTTTCCTCGCACTCGCCGGATAGGAAGTAGCCCCGAGCCATTCCATCGACCACCACCATCTCCACTGCTCATTGCTGATTCCCATGATGTGAGGAGGGAGTAGTTCTGTCCCCCGGGAGGCTAAGGGTTCACCCAGATCTATGTGTTCATCTCTCTACATGATCTTGGAGATCATGAGCTTGTAAATTCTTACAGATCTACTCAAGTACTAAGTGGGCTTAATAGATCTCTGCTCTCCCATGTGTGTGAAAGTGACAAAATAGTTTCACCTTTTTGGTGGGTACTTTAGGGCTAGAGGATTACAAATACTTGTTATGAGTTATATTTGGAGTTGGATGTCTTTATGAAATTGTAGTTTCAAGTAGACTCATCTAGCCTCAAGGTGATATAGGCTTTCAGGATGGGAAAGAGGAACTTGAGGTGTGCTGTTATAGCCCTACCAACGATTAGAGTGTTCAACCCAGAGTAGTAAGAAAAATACAAAGAGACGATATTTATATGAGAGTGTTCATCAGTAAGTAAGGATCCCCTCACCTTGTTTCTAAGAATTCCAACACCAGTTTGCTATTAGATCTATTACATGTTTGTTTCTGTTTTGGGAATATCTTTATTTCATTTTGCCTTTAGTCTTTTCCACAATTCATTGCTATTTTCTATCACCGTTACCACTTATAATTATCCATGCTCACTTGTATTTCACCATTCTTCATTGAACTAGTAACCTAAGTGCACCGACAAGTGTATTGGTGTGTTAGACAAGAGACTTCTTGTATCTTGATTGTGTGGGTTGTCGGAGAGGGATAACACCACTTCCTCCTCGAAGTTCGATAAAACCTTGGGTGGTCCACTTAAGGAAAAACTTGTTGTATCGTTTATTAAACCTTCAGACTTGATGCCCGAACAACTATTACAAGAATAGAAAGGCGAGGACATCAAGCTATTTTCTAGTGTCAGCTGCCAGGAGGTAAGGTAAAAGGTATTCACACCGGAGGGTCGGGAAGAATAAGAACCTCCCACGCAGAACGCCTATTTTCTCGTGTGAGTGCTCGGGTTATTTCCTTTAGATTCTCGCAATTTTGTCTTTTGTTTTCGTTTTCAAATTTAGTTATGCTTAATGGAAACAAATAAAAAATTAGAGAGCTTATAGTATTTATCTTGAAAGTTAGACACATGTAAGTGTTTGAAGAGAAAATTAAAAAACCTATAATTTTATTTGCATGCTAATAGCAATGTTGTTAGTATGAATTTTTTGACACCATTGTTGCTAATGCTATGGAAAAATTCTGCTCGTGGAAGCTTGCTTTATGAGAATGGATCTTTTTAGTCTCTAACTTTGGAAGATAGCTATTCTATTGCTTAAGTGATGATACCAAACTCCAATATATGATGATTATAATGATGGAATATGATATTCTCAGTCCACCTACTATCATCGAGGAGAAATTAATTATGATTACAATATGCCTCCTATATTTGATGGATTATGGTGATGAGAATAATAATGATAGCTATTTTTTTGAATTTGTTCAATTATGATTAATAAGGATAACTATGCTTATATGGGAGAGTAATAATCATTTTATGGCTGTGGTCTATGATAAGAATATTTTACATGGTGCTATATTGTTAATTTATTCATGATGCTACGGAAAGTTATTATAGAGAGGGTAGTCCTGGTTTTATGTGCATCTCAATAATAAGCTAAGTTTCCCCTTATGTTGAAAATTTTGAAGTCGCAATTGTTTTTGCTTTCCTATGCTTCGTTTTTGTGCTTCATGACTTGTTTGTTTACAAGATTCCTATGCATAGGAAGTGGATTGACTTAAATGTGTTCTGAATTTGCTTCTCGGATGCTCTCTTTTTACTTCAATTCATATGTCTTATGTGACATCTTCTCAAACTATCCCGCCTAACTTGAAGCATGCTAGAAAAATACTTATTGGGAGATAACCCAAAAGTTTTAGTTGAGTTTTGGAAGTTATTGCTTCCAGTAACAACTTCCTTTATCATTATTGTGTGGTTTCGTGCCAAGAGTAACCCCCTCTAATGAGAGAGAAGTAATGATTGGGAAAAAGTTGTCGTCCCGAACAGATTTCTCTCTCTGTAGGTCACCGTAAAATTGTGTAAAAATCTTCAACGTCTTTTGGAGGCGTGAAGTTTGTGCTTCTGACCCAGGGTTATTCAATCCTTTAGTTGTCTAACACTTTTGATTTGAGCAACAGAAGGTTCAAAAAAATTCGCCTTACCTGCTGGTCTGTTTTGGCTTTATTTCGCCATTTTCTGCATTTGCTTCGTTGGTTCCTTTTTAGTTCTTTGGGAATTGAGATTTTGAGGGAAGTGCTTCAGTAGCTAGTGTTATAATGGAAGTTTATCAAGGTTAGAATTGAACCTTATTACTTATTTATCTTGAGTACTAATGTTGCTAATAATAAAGATTGTGTGAAGCTTTCTATGAAGGGAAAATTTCAGTGTATGGAAGGAACGAGTAATGAGATGAAGGATGGACTAAAGTTAAAGCTTAGATACCACGCTGCGGTCGTAATTCTAATAAATATCCAAGAAGTACAAGCGCTTGTAAAGCTTGTGATCCCCAAGGCATCTCTTTTCATCAATAAAATTCCGTGTTTTTCAAACACTTCATTTTTTATATTGTTTCATGCATAGCTGTGCCGTTTCTTGGGAGCATCTTTCTTTTCGCTTTGTTTTTTAGTTCGCTGGTTTGCTTAGTTTTCCTAATAAATTCGGTTGATCCTCTTTCATGCATTGTCAAATATGGCTTGGATTGGAAAAGAGGAAAGTTCATGCTTAAGTGTTAAAGAGAGCTTGTTTTTCGAATGTGGGTCTATGCTTGTCATGCCATGCTTGATATTGTTTTGGCTTTTATGCCTAGTATTCTTTGTTGTGGAAGCATGTGACTTGTTATAAAACAATTGAGATTGCTTTAATGTGCCTTTGATGAATCATGCGTTGTTTTAGCATAAGAAGCATAGTATAGGTATTTCCTCGATGCTTATTTGCCGACGGAAGCATGCTCGCCACCATGTTATGAGTATCCAAGTCAAAATTATAGCCTTTTATGATCATTTATTTTCTTCAAATCTTGTGGTATCACTTTATGCTTTGATCAGATGTTTTGTCGCCTGGCATGATTATGGCTATTATTGTTTCTTAGTTTGTCGCCCTTTACAGTTTCCACAACAAAGTATGAGTCTCCAATTCATGTATCCAACTCCCTAAACCGTTATTCCAAAGAGTCCACCATACCTACCTACCAGCATATAAGTTATTCCAATTATATTCATGTGATTTTCGTTTATCAAATTAAACTTGTTATGAGAAAACTAAAGTATTGAAGCTTTCTCCGTTTAACTCCTGATGGCACACTCTTTTACTTTTCTTGCCCTAATAAACTGGAACCATTACGTCGTTTATGTTGTATATGCTTCTATTTATTTGGTTTGAATCGCCGTTAAAGTAATCCACAACAGCGCTTTCATGGGGAAAATCAACATTGCATCGGTACTGGAAAATTAAGTCGACACTATGCTCTTTGTATATGGATGTCGCTTGCAGGATATGGTGAAAGGGAGCTTGTAAGTCCATGAGTTATGTATGTAGTTAGAGAAACGCTGTGTCATTGGTCTAATCCAAGGCCGATAATGGTGTGGCAAACCCCAGTAAACTAAGTATAACGATCCGTTTATGAAGTATCTCTTCTTATAAAAAAAGAGTCCTATATTGGAGAAAAGAGGAAAAGAAAAAAGAGATTATGAAAATAGGAAAGAGAGAAAAAGAACTATTATCTCTGAAGCGGTAGTCAAGAAGATCATTTAGATGCTCTCGTTGTCCCTGTTTCGGTCATTTTGATATGGGGGATTCTTCCGTGATCATCTAGAAAAAAGTGGCACCCCTGCTGGCGTTTCTATGATACATATGTACTTACGATGATTAATCGAACTTACCTAAGTGACTGTAAACTGAGTAATGATGAGGGTTTCGCATTCAAGGACATGAGATTTCTAACTTATACTGTACAAGCATGTACAATTCATAGCTAAAACTACTTAACCTTAATCACCCTTCAAGATGCTTATGATAAAGCAATATATCGAAGCTATTAAGCACCATAATTTTTGGAAGCTCTTTTTGGCGAAACATGAATTGCTACTCATTTTATGTGGAAGGCCCTTTCCACCATTCTATATTGAGTCTCCACCTTCTATCTTTTATGCACCTACTTTTGAGAGTTAATAGTGGCTATTCTTAGTTCATGTGCATCGTCTCAAGACTTGTTGATTGATGCATACCTTTATATTGCTTGTTTTAAACTATTTGTAATTCAGTCACCTTTGGTGAACTTTGAAGGTGGCCTCAAGTGTAAATTAAGGTCATTTGCTACCTATGAGGGGTCAAGTTGAATGCTATGCTATGTTTCTTTATGTGAAACAAACAAACGCCTTTAAAAGCATTGTTATCTATGAATCTTTTGTTTGTGCCTTTTTCATGTTGCAACATAGTTTCTTTTTGTCTTATTGTTGTGAACCTTGTCTTTCATGCCAAGGGATCAAGCACAAGGATCCAGATTTGAATGTTTTACTTATCACTTGGATCGTTTATGATGGTGCATGCTCACCAAAAATTATTCTTTCTTTTTTATCACTTACCTACTTGAGGACTTAAGAAAGGTGAGTTAAGCTAGGGATGTTGATACACTTCCAATGTATCTATAATTTTCATGTTCCATTGGTTTTATCTTTTTACTTTTCTCTTGTAAGTTTTGTTCAACTTTGGAGTACTTTTTCGCTATTATTTCTGATTCAAACTTTATTGTATCAACAAGAGCCATAGTGCCGCTGCTCTATTTTCTGCTTGCTTTTGGTTCCAGGAAGTCGAAATGAATATTCTTGAATCGATCGACAAAAGTCAAAGTTACTATTTTCCTGCAGATCACGGTTTAAGGAGAGAGCTCTGAGAGGCCACAGGCTACACCCCTTGTCGCGTGGCTGCCTCAGTGCCGCGCTGGCATGGTGTGGGCCCCGCACCACCGCACCTTGCCTCTTCGCCTATAAGGAGCCTCCGACACCAAAACCCTAGAGGATCAATCAGAACTACTTTAAAATATCCGCAGTGTCACCACCGAAGGGGAGATCTTGGGACAGAAAGTCTCTGTTCACATTCTGGCCGATCGGGAAGTTGCTCCCTCGAGCTATCTCCATCGATTCCACCACTACATCTCCATAAATTCATTGGATTCCCATGATGAGGAGGAGTAGTTCTTCCCAGGCTAAGGGTTGTCTACCGTAGCTATATGTTCATCTCTTTCTATATGCATGATCTTATTGAGATCATGAGCTGTAATCTATAGGATCTACCTTGCTACTCAAGTGCTTTTATTAGATTCTGCCTCCCCATGTGTGAAAGTGACAAGATGCTCACCATGGTAGGTACTTAGGCTAGAGATTGGCAAATACTTCTGTTATGAGTTAATTTGGAGTCGATGTCTTTATGAAATTGTAGTTTAAGCTGGATCCATTCAAGACTAAGGTGACAGCAGGGTTTTCTAGATGGGAAAGATGAACTTGAGGTGTGTTGTTATAGCTCCTACCAAGACATTAGAGTGTTCAACCTGAGAGTGGTTAAGAGTAGTATCATAAAGAGACGATATTTGTAAAGGAGAGTGTCTACTAGTGAAAGTATGATCCCTAGGCCTTTCGTTTTTTACACCTAAACACCGCTTTGGTTATTAGATCTATTACATGTTTGCTTGCTTCTATCTTTATTTCCAGTTTGCCTTTAGTCTTTTTCCCACGCCATCAAGTTATTTTCTATCACCGTTACCACTTATAATTATCCATACCACTTGTATTTCACTATTATCTCTTCACGAATTAGTGCACCTATACACTCCCGACAAGTATATTGGTGTGTTGGTGATGCCGTTGAGACTTCTTGTATCTTGATTTCAGGGTTGTTGAGAGGGATACTGACCACTTCCTCCTTGAGTTCGTGAGCAAACCTTGGGTGATCCACTTAAGGAAAAATTTGTCAGCCGTTTCTACAAACCTCTCGTGACTGAGGCCCAATAATCAAGTTTAAAGAATAAGTGCGTAGTATTATCACGATCTTGATCATGAATGGGATCTCACAAGATCTAGATACGATAAGACAAAGGAGAAGAACCAACTATCTAGTTACTACATGGACCCGTAGTCCAAGGATGAACTACTCGGACGGATCACAATTTAGGCTTGCATGGTGATGAAGAAGGCTCCGTGGTGTGGTGAATTTTCTCTCTCAAGCAGGTGCCCAGAATATTTCCCATCCCTCCATCTAGGGTCGAGACATTTCATATAGACTCTTTCATGGAATTTTCTGATCTAGTCCTTAGGGTTTTGTGATTTTAGGCTTATAGGCGAAGTGAGGCCGAGGGTGCCTATGTTACCACTGCTACAGCCAGGTTCGCCACATGGCTGTGTGGTGTATACTCTTCACCCCTTCATCTGTAGATTATTTTCTGACTTTCCCGAACCAAAGCCAGCAAAAATGTGAAATGGGCACTGTGGCATCTTGGAGCCATTAGGTTAGTCCAAGAAAGGTATAAAAGGTACCCAAAGTGTGTAATAAAAACATAAAAGTAGATAAAAAAACCAAGCATGGAATACGCTCAAAATTATAGATAATAAGAAGAACGCAGATCAACATCCCCAAGATTAACTCTCTATCCTCAAGTAGGTAAGTGATACAAAAAAAGAGAATAATTTTTTGAAAGGTGACATACCATCATAAACTTGATCAAAAAGTATTTGTAAAACATTGATAGCTAGGATCATAAGTATTTCAAATATAGCATGAAAGACAAAAGTTCTAGTCAATAAGACATAAATTCATGTTGTAACATGAAAAGGCACAACAAAAGATTCATGAATAACAATTTTCAGTAGTTTTGTTTGTTTCCGCAGTATACAAAGAAAACATAGCACAAGTTGGCATTCAATTTGTCCTCATAGAGTAGCAAACAAATGCATAGGACACCTTCAAAGTTCATAAGGATGACTAGATAAAATAGTTTAAGAACAAGCAATATCAAAGAAGTGGATCAATCAACAAGTCTTGGACAATGCAAGCATTAAACTAAGAACGGGCCACTATGCTCCTCAAAATAGGTGCATAAAGAGAAGCTTCCAGACCAACATAAAAGTGAAAGAAAGGTCATAGAAGGAAGTAGGATCTGTAAGTTTCATAAAGAGCTTCCAAAAATTATGGCATTATTAGCTTCAGCCTCACGTTCATCATAAGCATCTGAAGCGATTACCATTAAAGTGAAACTATGAGCATATGCTTCTGGACAAAGCATGTTGAAACTTATGTCCCATGAATAATGAAAATACTCCCTCATGCTACCGTTTATTACCGTGTTCTTTCGTCGGTAAGTACATGTATCATAGATAATCGCCAACGGGTACCTCTTCCATGATACGTAAGAATCCCCATATCAAATGATAAGGCAAAAGGCATAAAGCATCTCAGCAATCTTTCTTATTTACCATGGGAAAATGGTGCTTTTTTCTCTCTGCTTCTTTCATCTCTTTTTTCTCTTTTCTCAATATCTCGACTCTTTTTTTTTATAAGAAGAATGTTGATAAACAGTCATTATGGTTACCAGAGGGTTTCCCACTCATGACTAGGCATGATTAGACCAATGCCCAGCGCTTCTAACACACATACATAACTCCATGGACTTGCCAAGCTCCTTTCATTTCATTAATCATCGGCATCTATATAAACAAAAGAGTGTGCTTTATTATCAACTAGGTACAAAGTGTCATGTAATGCTTTCGAATATGTCAGAGATAGCATGGTTCCTGCTTAATCCCCAAATATATAAATGCAAGTATTACAACATAGACACACAATGGTCAGTTTACATGGGCAAGAAAAGTAAAGTGTGCCATCAAGTTCGGTGGAGAGTTTTAATCATCAGTTTTCTCATATCAAGTTTGACCGAAGGTAGATAAAAACATGAATATACTTGGAATAGCAAATGCTAATAGATAGGTATGGTGAACTCTTTGTACCTTTCTTGAGTGGGAGTTGATATTTAATGGTGCCTTCTTTCATATCAATAATGGCACCAACAGTTCTAAGAAAAGGTCTTCCCAAAGTAATAGGACAAGAAGCATTGCATTCAACATCCAAAACATAGAAATCAACAGGGACATAGGCATTGTTAACCATAATAAGAACATCATTAATACTCCCCATGAGTTTCTTTTAGCATTATCATCAAGTGGGACATTCAAATAACAATCTTCCAATGGTGGCAAATCAAGCATATCATAAATCTTTCTAGGCATAATAAACACTACTATCAAGATCACATAAAGCCTTTGAAATTCAAAATCATTCACTTTCATATTAATGATGGGTTCCCAACCATCTACTACTTTTATAGGAATAGAAGCTTTATGTTTCATCTTTTCTTCTTTAATTTTTATGAGAGCATCAGTAATGTGTTTTGTAAAGGCCATATTCACTAGCATTAGGACTTTTAGCAAGCTTTGTAGGAACTTAATTACTTCAGAGATGTTGCAATCATCAAGATCAAAATCATAATTATCATCTAAAGTAGTAGAGCTATTACTAGCTTCAACACTAGTGGTAGTGATAGTAGAAACACTAATATTTCTAGCAATTTCATCTTCTCTTTCCCACTTAGCATGCAATTCAGCTAATCTAACATTTTCATCAATTCTAACTTGTATGGCATTAGTAGCAAAGGGATTATCAATAGTTTCAGTTTTAGCACCATTTTATTCAAGAAGATTGTGCTTCAGCCAATGATGCTATATTTCTTTCAGCATTAGAGAGTTTTTCCTCAATAGTTTTATTGAAAGCGGTTTGTTTACTAATAAAATCTTTAAGCATAACTTCAAGTTCAGAGAGCACTCCTATTATTGTTGTAGGAATTTCCATAAGCATTACCATTATTGGGAGGATATGGCCTATAGTTATTATTACCAAAATTATTCCTGTAGGCATTGTTGCTAAAATTATTATTTCTTATAAAGTTCACATCAACTTGCTCTTCTTGAGCAACCAAAGAGTCTAAGGGAACATGATTTGGATCAATATGAGCTTTCCCATTAACAAGCATAGACATAATAACATCAATTTTATCACTCAAGGAAGAGGTCTCTTCAACAGAATTTACCTTCTTACCTTGTGGAGCTCTTTCAGTATGCCATTCAGAATAGTTAACCATCATATTATCCGGAAGCTTTGTTGCACCCAAAGTAATGGTCATAAAGGTACCTCCAACAATGAATCCAAGATTTCTTGAAGAATAGTTCAATCCTGCATAAAAGGTTTGGATAATCATCCAAGCAATCGGACAATTCTTTACCAAAGATTTCATTCTTTCCCAAGCTTGAGCAACATGTTCATTATCAGATTGTTTAAACTTCATTATTTCACTTCTCATAGATATAATCTTAGCAGGAGGATAGTATTTTCCAATGAAAGCATCTTTGCATTTAGTCCAAGAATCAATACTATTTGTAGTTAGGGATTGCAACCATTCTTTAGCTTTTCCTCTCAAAGAGAAAGGAAAGAATTTAAGCTTAATAATATCCCCATCTATATCCCTATGCTTTTGCATCTCACAAAGTTCAACAAAGTTAAGATGAGCAGCATCTTCATTACCAATACCAGAAAATTGTTCTCTCATAACAAGATTGAGTAAAGGTTTTATTTCAAAGAAAGTAGCTTCACAGGTGGAGCAATAGGTGTGCACATGAAATCATTGTTGTTGGTGCTAGTGAAGTCACACAACTTAGTGTTTTCAAGAGTAGTCATTTTTGTGTGTTTTTAATAAAGAAAGCAAACTAGTAAAACTAATTTTTTGTGTGTTTTTGATAAAGAAACAAGCAAACAAAGCAAAAATAAACTAGGCAAAACAAATATAACAAAGTAAAGAGATTGGTTATGAGGGACTCCCCTTGTAAAGATGTCCTTGACTCCCTGGCAACGGCGCCAGAAAAAACTTGATTACTGGCTCAACACGTCGAGCTCGTTGGGGAACCCCAAGAGGAAGGTATGATGAGCACAGTAACAAGTTTTCCCTCAGTTATGAAACCAAGGTTATCGAACTAGTAGGAGCAAGGAAACACCTCCAAGGTGTTGTTGCCAACTTGGAATCCTGCACAACACAACCACAGAACTTTGCCCCAACTTACAGTGAGGTTGTCAATCTCATTGGTTTTTCTATAAACAAAGGATTAAACGTATTGTATGGAAGAAAGTAAAAGATTATAGAAAGTAAATGTAAAACTTGTAGATTGATGGTAAAAAAGGACCGGGGTCCATAGTTCACTAGTGGTGGTTCTCCTTAAGATAGATGACATGTTGGGTGAACAAATTACAGCGGGGCAATTGACAAACATCGAGAAAGCATACATGCATATACTAATCATCTTGACTCCTATGAGATTTGATTGGGCATTACAACATTATACATAGACCGTAATCCAACTGCATCTATGACTAATAATTCACCTTCAGGTTATCATCCGACCCCCCTCCAGTATTATGTTGCAACCAACAGATAATTGCATTACACATTGCGTGTAAAGAAAACAATACAATTGTTCTATGAACAAAGGATTGTTGTTTTCTCTAGTAACAACAGCATCAGTACCTTAAGTTACGTCACTTCCCAGATTGCGAATGAACCCACTATCGAACGCTAAATACTAACTCGCGGGTTGCCCGAAGATATTTCTCTTAGCTGTGAGCATGCAAGATCACAAATAACAAGAACATGATAGAATCAATAATCAATCTGAAATAACATCTCAATATCCATGGGATCCCATGAAAACACAACATGTATGATTACAATAGGTGATCTTGATCATGACGAATCCTAAGATCTGAACATGAAACACAAGGAAACCATGCATCTAGATGCTTACATGGATCAATGAGACAAAGGCCTCGCGCATCACCGGGGCTTGCATGATGATGAAGAAGGCCTCTAGGGTGAATTCTCCCCTCCAGTGAGGTGCCGTAAGAGCTTGAGATCCCTCCCGATCTAGGGATGGAGATGGCGGCTCTGAACTCTTTCATGGAATTTTTGATCGGGTCCTTAGGGTTTCATAATCGGAGGCATCTTATAGGCGAAAGGAGGCCGAAGCGGGTGCCCTAGGCGGACACCACCACTTAGGCGCGTCAGTCGGCGTGTCCAGTGGTGTGGCGGCCTCTCCTCTCCGTCTCGTATTCTAGCTCCGTGTCCCCCGGTGAAATAACTTTGGCTTTTGTCCTGAGAATATTCATTTTCGACTATGGCATTTTGTTTAAGAGGTTAGTCCAAGAAAGTGTATAAAAGGTACTCCAAAGTTTGGACAAAAAATAAGAAAGTAGATAAAACAAAGCATGTAAAATCAAAATTATAGATACATTATCAACGATCAACCAACTATACTGGAAATTTAGCTCCGATCGTATAGTTGCGACCGTATAGGCTCAGATATCGAAAACAATTTAATGACGATGATATAGAGAGTTTAAAGATTCCTCCAGTTCCACCTATAGTTGGTAAAAACCCTCTAAAACTTCCGAAAAACACGAGGAATTCAAAGGCAAAATTTTCAGAAGTAAAAGCTATGAAAACAAATCACTTATTTGAGTAGGAACACTTACCTCGAACTTACGTTTACTTATTCGGGGATGAAAAGCTCCTCCAACAACAAAGACTTCTTATTTTGGAGGAATTGACCTTAGTTCATTGAATAATTCTCATAAACAAAAATCACCGGGACTAAAGTTCCTCTCAACAAGATTGGTGTCTTGTAGGACAAACATGGACACTGCATCCAACGTCTTTATTTCTTGCCTCTGCATAATCGCAACTCAAATTCTTGAAGTGAAAGAATACAATGGATCATTCTTGGCTTATGGTATTTCCTCTTAAGGAGTTCTTTTAAATCATCATGATCCTGTGAACTCTTACTTTTGCATCAACTATATAGGAGCATTTATCACAAGAAAAATATAGCAAAAAGTTCCTTTCTTCCTTAGGGTAATTCTTTAAGCTCCATTAAGAGTTCTACTAGCATGATGCATAATATTAAATCTTGACTAATGTGTTCTCCTAGAGTTACTCCTACAACATCATCACTAGCTTCACATATTAAGTCAAAGGTTGTATCCCGGATAGGTGGTTTAATGATAGGAGCACGAGATAAAGCATTTTGAGTTTATTAAAGGGTTCAAGACATTTATCATCAAAACTAAATCTTACTCCCTTTTAGGAGATTAGTCAAAAGTTTAGATATTCCAGAGAAATTTCTAATGAACCTTCTATAAAAACCCACATGACCAAGGAAATTTCTTCTACCTTTAATATCCCTAGGTTGTGGCATTCTCTCTATTGCCTCAACCTTAGCTCTATCCACTTCAATTCCCTTACCTGATACCTTGTGTCCAAGGACTATACCTTCTTTAACCATAAAATGGCACTTCTCCCAGTTTAGAACAAGATTGGTTTCTTTGCAACGCTGCAAAACTATTTTGAGATTATCCAAGCAACTAGTAAACGAAGTTCCATAGAAAAGAAAGTCATCCATAAATACTTCCATTATCGGTTCTATAAAATCCGCAAAAATAGCAGTCATGCATCTTTGAAAAGTAGTTGGAGCATTACATACACCAAAAGGTGTACGTCAGTAAGCATGTAAACCATAAGGACTAATGAAAGTTGTTTTAAGTTGGTCATCCAGATGAACAACTATTTGAGAAAAACCAGAGTATCTGTCCAAGTAGCAAAAATGAGTGTGGTTTGCTAACCTTTTAAAGTTTGATCTATTGTAACACCCTCGAATTGGCCCTATGCAAGTTTATTGGTTCCCGCCAAACCCACATAGAAACAATTCAAAGATGCCACCAAGCACTTGCGTGTGGGTGGAAAACAAAGTAATATCATTACACAATAGTCCATGATGGAACCCAACATAAACATACACCAAAGACTCCATGAGTCAAGAATATAGATATAGTGTACCAAGATCCAAATCACCTTGACAACGATACAACATCCGTCGGATAAGATGCAAATGGGGCTAAGAGCCCTGAAGAATAACCAATGGCGTCCATAACCCTACCCAGGCCAATCCAGAAGGGCAACTCTGCTAACGATGTTGAACTTATACCTGTTAAACAAAAGGCGTGCCGACAAAGGGCAAAGGAAAAAGGGAGTGGTCAAATCTGAGGCCACGGTGAGTCTAGAATTGGTGGCTCGCCACATAGGTATGGTGGATCTGAAGCAGCAAGCATGCACTATACAACCTATAGAGACTCGATATAACTAGAGGGGTAAGAAAGACCTATTCGGATCCAACCTGATACTAACACCAATCATACCCATCCTAGTATTCCCCACGAGACCAAACAAGGAAGTCAAACCGAGAAGTCACACAGTTGGTAGTTTTATTCATTTCATTATAGTTAGCACTTACTAGTTAGATATAGATAGCATGAGTCATCCGATATCATAAGAAGTGGGCAGTTTTAGTTAGCCATTCCATTAGAATACTTACTAGTCGATACAATTAGCATGAGACATCCCAAGTCCAGCAGTTGTTGGCACTTTTATTTGCTCATTTCGTTGTAGTGAAACTGATTACTAGACATGCCAAAAATCAAATTATAGCACTACTTTAGTTATAGTTGTCTATGATCGAGATATTGTGCTCAAGTCATCCATAACTGGACGACTTTCAGAAGTTTTACCTGCAAGGGTGCACCAATAATGCGCATTACCGATCAACTCGAAAAACAAATAAAAACCCAAAGGCTTTCACCCAAGCAATCACAAGATTCATAAAATATTTGAGGCACCTCACTAAGCTACCCATAGCAAAAAAGGTGGCTTAAACTGACTCCAAAACCGGAACGAGTTTGTGTCAATGGTACTGTAAATATTTGGGAACTCGAAAGTGTGA